>OX383925.1:27841902-29117902 GCA_947532085.1 Elegia similella | reverse complement strand
CATGCTGCGGGGGCAGGTACCAATTTTTGGGTAGGAATATGAGGCAAGCTGAAAACTTGTTACATAAATTTACTATTATACCCCAACACGGAACTGCAGACCTGGCTGGTGAGTCAGGTGGTTTAGATCAAGGTCCATAAGTATTTTGTTGGTAAATATTGAACAATGCTTAACTGAAATTGAAAACCATATGCATAAATGGATTTCCACACTGAGTGTCTTTCAGAATATTGGAATCTCAGTAGTTGTTTGAATGAACCGGCAATAAAACTATTAAAATCGCACATCATTACTGATAATTAACATTAAAGATAATTTATCAAGAAAAGATGTAATCTATATAGTTTAAGATTTAAAAACATTGTGTAAAAAACTAAGTATATACAACTGATAAAAGATGGACTTCACGTGTCCGCCTCAGCGCTCTTATTGCTTTGTAATAGAGATGAGTTTTGATCGCTCATGGCCCGCGGCTGTGAGAGATATCCATGACGACCTGGCAGGTCCCACCAAAATGATCTGTCTTTTTGAGAATCTTATTGTTTAGGGTTCCATACCCAAAGGGTAAAAACGGGACCCTATTAAAATCGCTCCGCTGTCCGTCTGTCCGTCCGTCTGTCACCAGGCTGTATCTGATGAACCGTGATTTCACAGATGATGTAATTCTATTGCCGCTATAACAACAAATACTAAAAAATAAAATAAAATAAATATTTAAGGGGGTCCCATACAACAAACGTGATTTTTTTTTGCTTGTTTTTGCTCGATATTGATAACGGCAACAGGTAGACGCTTGAAATATTCACAGAATATTTAGTTATACATATATTCACTTTGAAAATAAATAATTAAATAAAAATAAAATTTATATTAATAAAAAATAAATAAATAAATGAAAATCTTTATTTCAGACTCTTTTTTTTATAGTCCATATTACGAGTACTTGTTACAGGTATGTCAGTCATTCTCTCATTTAATCATTATAATTCACATATATGTTCGTCAAAGATAACTTATTTAATTAATTATATAACTTACTTATCTATGTGAACATGTGAGGACCCATGAGTTGAAATCCAATGCTTCCACACTGGTCCTTCAAACTTCTTAGCAATAATGCCCATGATACTATTAGGACTATCTCGGACCCTGCGCATCAGGGAAGCAGTCCTTTTGCGCTTAATTGCAAAGAAATCACTGACTCTTGCATCCGCGAACATCGCTGATGCGCTACATTAATGGGGGGCTCCCATACAACAGACATGACTTTTGCCGTTTTTATAGATAACGATACGGAACCCTTCTCGCGCGAGTCCGACTCGCACTTGGCTGGTTTTTTAGTTATAAATAATATCCTATTAAAATTACAAGTTGCCTCAAAAACATTTTAATATTTTTGCACGCGTCTGGCAATTAAAACCTGGACTATATAATATAAAACGTGTGGTTTATTTTTTAGGGTTCCGTACCTTGAAAGGCAAAAAACGGACCCCTTTTAGGATAAATAAAACTTCTAAGCTAACGCAATCAAAAGATACAGCCGTTTATACCGCAAATTTTCGACATTCGCAATTATTAGTTATATCATATCTATAATAAAATATTTTTTGTAATTTAAAACTTATTATATACTAGCTGTTGCCCGCGGCTCCGCCCGCGTTAGTGTCGATCCCTCGGGAACAGTAGAATTTCCCGGAATCAAACATACCCTATGTCTTTCCTCGGGCCTCACACCTCCATACCAAATTTCATCCAAATCAGTTCAATGGTTGAAGCGTAAAAAAACGACAGACAGAGTTACTTTCGCATTTATAATATTAGTATTTAAGTATTACATTTATATTATAAGTATGGATATTATTTATACTTCTAAGTCCAGAAATGAGAAAATTTCCATTAAACCTTTACCGTCCCATTTTACCCCTTTAGGAGTGAATTTTGTCCATTTCACCCACATATATGTTTTTTAATTGTAATCGAGAACTTACATACCTATTTATTTTCATACTTCATAGTCCAGAAATGAGAAAATTTCCAAACAAAGTTTACCCCCCTTTTATGGGGGATTTTTTTCCAGTTGACCTATACAGATCTTTTCCAATTGTAATCGTGACTATATTTACCTATTTTCATACTTCTAAGTCTAGAAATAAGTAAATTCCTATACAATCTTTACCCCGCTATTTTACCCTTTCAGAGGAAAATATCGTCCATTTTACCTACACAGATATTTTTAATTGTAACCTAGAACTTATATACTTATTTTCATACGTCTAAGTCCAGAAATGAGAAAATTTCCATACAAATTTTACCCCTTTAGAAGTTAAATTTCTTAAAAATCCTTTCTTAGCGCTCACTCACATCATTAAATGAACCCCTGTACCAAATTTCAAGTTTCTAGGCGCAGCAGTTTCGGTTGGTTTGCCGTTTGCCCGCGGCTACGCTGCCGCCGTTAGTGTCCATCCCTCAGGAACAGTTTGGACCTTTAAAGGGGTGTCTCAGGTCATCAATATGAACAACTTCTTCTATGGGACAAATCATGGGAACTCAAAAAAAAATTCGTCATTTCCATAAAAAAGAGTCCCGCCGCCCGGCCAGTTTGTATGGGAATGTCGAATTTATTTTTGAGTTCCCAGCATTGTTCCCATAGGAAAAGTTGTTCATTTTGATGGTCTGAGTCACCCCTTTAAGGGTCCAAAACGATAAAAAATTCACCGTGTATATTTGCAGACAAACGAATGCCTTGAGTTCATTCAAATGACGATAACTTTTTTTTAATGAACCGATTTTGGTGAAATAAACTTTAGATGTTTTGCTGAGTTAAAACAAAGCAACAAAGATTGAAGTAAACCGGTTCAGTATTTTCGGAGATAATCGTGATCATACATACAGACAGACAGACAGACAAAAAATTCGAAAAAAAATTTTTTTGCTTTCTATTATTCTTTTTAAGTGTCCTTCTATACATTTCAGTCAAAAATTCTAAATGTACAGACAAAATATTTTTACTGTTTTTTTTTATGTATAGATAGATGTTTTATTATATGTATAGATGTTTTATTATATGTATAGATAATGGTACGGAACCCTTCATACGCGAGGCTGACTCGCACTTGGCCGGTATTTTTATTCTTTAAACTTCAAACTGCAACATATAAACTTTGCATATTGCTTTAAATAGGTATAGTTTTGGAAATAAAACTTATAAAATATTTGGGGTTGATTTAGTCACTCACCACCTAGGTCTGCAGTTCCGTGTGAGGGTATAATAGGAGAAGTTTGCGACAAGTTTTCAGCTTGCCTCAAATACCTACCCAAAAATTGGTGCCAGCTCTCGGACTAATATGAGTTTAAAATCGAATTTTGCAAGTTAATATTCCGACCCTTCCAAGTTTCAATCAGTGGTAATTTTGCAAACATATGTACATATATGTTAAACTTGTAAAGAGGACGCTATGAAATGGTTTCATGATGGACATGACTAGCATGACTAGCTCCGTGGCGCAGCGGTCAACACGCCAGCCTGCGACACGGAGTGACCGGGTTCGATCCCCGGCCACGTCAAGATGGAAAATGATATTTTTCAGATTGGCCTGGGTCTTGGATGTGTATCTATATATGTATTTGTTATAAAATATAGTATCGTTGAGTTAGTATCCCATAACACAAGTCTCGAACTTACTTTGGGGCTAGCTCAATCTGTGTGATTTGTCCGTATATATTTATTTATTTTAATGTCTCAACACCGAAAAGCTCGGTCATTCAATTTTTCAAAACTACCAATATAATAAATATACTTGTCAAATAAATTAAAATTTATTTAAATAAAGTTAAATTTAGCAATATTAATAGACATGAAATTCTGGTGTACCAACCGACTAAATATAAATTTGGTCCGATGTGCCGATGGTAACTGAGTAAAATAGTTTTTACCATTGCCTTTGCTTAGAAGAAGTCATTTTTTAGAATCGGACGCCAGCCCAGCGACTTCCATAGTGCTAGTGGTAGTAAACTCAGCTGACCAAGAGGCCACGTTGTCTGCCGCACGCTGGCTCGTGCAGCAAGAGGAGAATGGCCCGGCCGGAGCTGGTCTCCGCGCGTCGCTGTCTTGCCTCTACCGCTGGCTGTATGAGTGGCACGGGACGCCCACCCTTGGGGAATTTGTGATGGCCTACATCAAGGCTTTGGAGGTACGTTGATATTGACTTTGAAGTTTACCTCTAGATTTGAGAGGTTGACGATCTACCGTGACCTGCGAAACTTAGTCAATCATTAAGATTTATTCTCAAGAGTCACATAACACTAGAATTTAACTGTAGAATGTTAGGTTGAAGATCTGACGCTCCCAGAACGTCAGTATCCTGGTTTATCCTGGACAATCCTAACCGAACGGGAAAAACAAATATATATTTAAAAGATAAAAGTGTGAAGAGCTGACACTGAATGAAATAAACCGTTCTCACGTTGCGTGCAGTATGCTGTGCAGCATCAGTGTATGGTACATTTTCCTGGGTTTGGCCTATATATATTCACCAGACCCAAACCAGATGGATTATAGTGTACGGTTTATTCTAGAGGCCAGGTTCTGTGCGACACCACACAAGACCACACAAGTGGAGACACGCTGAAGGCAACACTTACTCATGAGTGGGATAAAATATCTGAAAAGGAGGTACGGAAAATTAATGAAATTTTAAGAAAATGTTAAAGCTTGTGTTGCTAAGCTAAAAGAGGTTATTTTGAAAATAAATAGATATTATAAAATAATACTGTATTTTATTGATGAAATCATACAGCATGTTTAAATATAAACAAGCTATAGCTATTGCCCGCGGCGCCACCCGCGCTAATGACGATCCCTCGGGATCAAGAATTTACCGGAGTTAAAGGTACCCTATGTCTTTTCCCGAGCCTCAAACTACCTCCGTACCGAATTTCATCCCAATTGGTTCAATGGTTGAAGCATTAAAAGAAGACAGAAGAGACTTGCATTTATAATATTAAGTATGGATATGGATAGTATGGAAGTATGGATAAAATTATTTATAAAATTGTTTGACGTTTAGAGCCACCGCGGCTTTTACGTGTATGTTCTTTCGCAGGATCTTCTGCAGGATGGTGTTACTTGTACTTTTCAGTCTTTTACTTGTAAGCTATGTGGGATAGGTAAAGAAACGTTAACGCCTTTTAGGTGCTAATAAATATTCTTGCAACTCTTAAGTATTTCTTAATCTCCAAAGGTTAATTAAACTGATCAGGTGTGAAAGGACACGCACACACGTTTCGAAAATGATAATTTTTTCTATGTCACCTAGTTTTTTGTCATTAGTTGTACAGCGGCGTTATTACTCGACTGCAGGAGGGTAGTCTTTTGCGAGTATCTACCTATGTATGCTTGTATGCATATAGTATACAAGTAGATAAATTTATTTACAATAATTACAAGCGATGAATAGAAGATGATGGATGGATAGCGAAGTAAGCCTAAAATGTCATGACAGCGAATCTGTTTCGTTTAGGAAAACAAGCATTTCGACATCCTGATCGAAGTGTCAGTGGACAACTTGAGCCGGCTGTTCCTCGCCATGGACAACCCCATCGGTCTGCGCCAGTCGGTCGCCGACGTCATCTTCCACATCTTAGCGTCGCTGAGAGAGTCCACCGAAGCCCTTGACAGGGTAAGCTTAGTGTACCTTTTTGCCCGTTTTATGAACTTATTTTGGTATTTTCATTAATTTTTTCAAACTGTCGTCTGGCTTTTTGACCATAAATGAACTTTGGACCTAAATAGCGATATAGTGTAATGATATTTCACTTGCAATGTATGTCACTTGAATTTCAAAACAGTTATGCTCAATCGATTGAGGTAAAATTTGCAAGTTTATGTGAGGATGAAAATACATTTTGTGGAATCGTGGAGCTGATCTAATAACGCAGAACTCAGAAATGTGGTTGAGTTAATTTAAAAACAAGGTTTTTATTATTATATTTAAATATGTTTATACAATAAACTAGGTTTAGGCATTTTCGATTACTGAGTTGACAGTTTTATACTATATCAAAATTTTTCGATATAATCAAATTGCAATTTTCTGATGATATAACATTTATTCAATGTTAACGTTAATATGATACGGTACCTTTAATATTGTTAATTAGATATGAGTATATTCTGTCGTACCTATTCATAGGGTGGTTAAAAATGCACCACGTTAATTTCAAAGTTATCATGCTCTTCTAAATCCTTACGACAGTTATTAAATATAACGAACTGGCAAGTACAGGATAAGTATTTAGCGTTGCCAGGGAGCTTGTAATGACGCAGGCGGCTGCAGGGCGTGGCGGGGGAGATTGGGTGGGCGACTGTGTAGGCAGGCCGGATTCCTAGGAAGGTGTATATTTATAAAACTCTGAAAGATATTCTATTGAGAATGCTCGTGTATTTTCTATCTTGTTATTATTTCCCTGTCTGTAAGGTAGCGTCTATTTGGAAGAAAAATTAATAATGAAAGCTTCTGCCGGACAAGGTCTTAATAAAATGTAATACAGAATTAATTTGATAGAACATAAAAAAGAATTTGAAAATAAATAAGATGCATCTTATTACATCTTTAGAACAAAACTCGGACGTCGATGGCCCAGTGTGCGAACGAATTGTAGCAACAAAATTATTTCTGTCGTAATTCCTGTGCAGTACAGGAAGCAAGTTAAGCCGATAGTCCCGGATTTCATCATTAAATGGCAGTCGCCAAGCTTGAAAAATGTTACACTAGTGTTGGCCATTTACTACATAAGAAAAAATTGGAAGTCGTAAATATATTTGATGGGTACCAACCAATTTCCTCTACGTTGAAAAAGACCGTAATATCATATAATATCTCTCTGTATACAATGTATAACAAAATGGGGGTTCAGTAAATTTGTGTTTACAGTAATTCTTTGTTTATTTCTATCAACTTTATAAATTACTTCATTATTGACGCCCGGCACTTACCCAGATAACCAGATCATACTTATTATTCATATTAACAAACTGATTCTTCATATAAGCAAAATATACAGGGTCGAAAAGAGTCAATCTACACTCACCGCCAGTCACTAATTAAACAAATACCCTAGACGCTTCAGTTGTGCCTATAAAATTTGGAGTGTTCACTCAATTTCTCCAGGTTTCCATAATCAGATCATGACCTGGTGAGCACCATGAAAGTACCCTTTCCAACAAAAAATTCAGGCGTCTTCGAGAATTTGGTAGAAAACGCTTCAATTTTTTTTCAAGTCGGTTAAAAATAACAACGTTTGGTATTACGTAAGACAAATAGATAAAAATATTACATCACAAAAAAGAAAAAGGGTTATAATTTGAAAGAAAAAATGCTTTTCATGCTTTCAATCATAATCATGAACGTATTTATGCAGGGGAAGAGCGCCACTTGAAGCGGCTGGAAAAATAATTTAGCAAAGCGAGATTGCGGCCTAAATTCATTTTCAATTCAATTTGTATGAAAATTTACTTTACTGAGTACATTTATAAGTTGGTCGACTAACTCTTTAATTTGTAATCTCTACTTAACTCTGATAGTTTTCCTTTAAACTTCGTTATATATACTACTGCCGTGAATTTTTTTACACGTGTTCATATACAACCATTTAGTAGATAATTGAGGGTTGGGGACACTGGACTTTAACAAAAATTTGCGAGATAAAAAAATGGGCAATTAAATGGAAAAATGATGTTCATAAACTCACAGTATTTTTAAAAGACCTTTTCAACAAGATCCCCACAGGTTAGTAGGTCGCGAAAAAAAAAAATGCCTTCCACCTTACTTGTATGGGAGCTACAATAAAAAAATATATTTTTTCAAGATTTTATTTTACCACTTTTTCGGCATGATTAATATACATATTCATACCAAATTACAGCTATCTAATATTTATAGTCTCTGAGTAAAACCGCGAACGGACAGACGGGCAGATATTGCGAAACTATAAGGGTTCCTTGTTTACTACGGAACCCTCAACTACTACGAAATCCAGGTATAATAAAAGTATTGAGGTTATAGGAGAAAATTTTGAAAACAATAAATAATTTTTAAGTCCATTCAATCTTTTTTCATATGAATACGAAGTATATTCAAGCCCCTCGTATTGTCATCATTTGGCATAACATAGAGATAAGTAGATACACCTTTTCATTTTGTATTAACTGGATTCTAAGTATTCTTTAGTGTCTCTAACTGGCCAACACAGGTGTCACATTTGTTCTAAAGCCATCTGATATAACTTGACGACTGCCGTGTAATGATGACTGACGACTGAGATATTTTCATGCCATCAGGGAACTCCCCAATCCAAGCGCTAATCGCGACGGAGTTTGCTTAACATAACGTAAGACACAATAACGAAGGCCTCCGTGTACGTAGTTACCACGCCAGCTTGTCACTTGGTTCGTTGTGCGGGCAAATACTTGTACTTATTTTTCACAGGTATTTATCAGCGGTTCTCAAGATACCCAAGGAGGGTTGGCGTCAGACAGGCAGCCCGCCGTTAAACTTACGTTCAACCGCGGATCTTAGGACGCGTACCTTCGGCATAGTGTGGTAGACACTAAGAATTCGATCTGCCAGTGTCAAAAACGTTTATTTTTAGTGTTCCGAATCACAAAACGTAAAACGAAAGCCTTGAACTCTGAAAAACAATTCAATAAACGCACAAGATCTCACTAAATCAATATACGGAATCCATCGGCTATTTTCATCGACTTGCCTTTCTGCGACGTAAGATTATGCAAAATAGATGCAGTCTTGAATTGACGCGAACAAAGCGAGGCCCTGAAAGATGGAATGGTCAAGTTCAATGCGACTTGCATTTCTCAAGGAAATTGCAAAGTAACCATATGATTGCTCGTGCTCCGAAAATCGCAGTTGTTATTTATTCGTTGAGTCTTCATAGAGCGTATATCAGTCTAACCTGCATATAAAATGACAAAAATTATAAAAAATGAGTCAAAAATTATATTTTGTCACGAGTATTTAAAATGCAATCCTAATGACGACGCCGCTATTATCTATAACGTTTATAAAATAATATATGATTTATAAAATAATTGAAAGCAATACATATTATTATTGTTCTTATTTTGGGGCCAGCACTGGTGTCAGATTTTTTAAGCTGTTGTATCTGACATAGCTTAACGACTGCTATTGATGCTATCAGTGATGAAAACCGGGACCAACAACGGCTCAACTTGCCTTCCGAAGCACGGAGGACGCGAGATATTTTTATGCCACTTATACCACCACGCCCGGGGTTGCTTTACAAGGGTAAAAGCTAATAATGCATACGCCAACCAGGCCCCCCCAACTCCGTAAATATTATAGTTATAAAGAAATTCTAAAAGTTGACCTTATTATGCAAATATTTATTTATAATCGGGGTTCAACGTTATCCAAATGCACGCGTAGAAGGGTTTGGCGGTTTAACTTCCCGTCCCGTTTGCCGTCATCCATTGTCTTACACAAACGCTTCAAACTCATGTTGTAAGACTAGGAGTTTGATATTGCTCTGTTTATAAGCCGAATTTTTCAATTGATTATATTTTATTACTTCTTATCTTCCTACCGACTGGATGGATTTCGGCAGTTATCGTTTGATTCTTCTGGAAAATACAAGTCTAGATGTTTAAAAAAAAGGAGGACGGAGATTTAAATCTTTGAAATAACTTCTTGTTCTATGGTTAGGACTAGGTTTGGACATCAAATTTTTCAATAGAACTTCTACAAGTATAAAAAAACTCGTGTCCATGTCTCTTCCTATATTAAATTTATGTAAATCAATTATTAGAAATTTCGACATGGGAAATCCTGTTTATAAACTATATAGCCGGCTAGAGTGGATACAGCATGATTTTGAAACCCCTAGCTATATTGCAATCTGGGAATCAGAATCCCTAATGGAATACAGAACTGCAAGAAAAAAAGGTAAAAATCGAAAAAAAAATTTGCCTTTCCATAGAAATTCATCCAGCTGATCGGCGACTATGTATGGGAAACCCTAATTCTTTTTTCGATTTTCAGCATTTTTTTCTTGCAGTTCTATATTTCATTAGGGATTCTGATTCTGAGATTCCAATTAAGCTAGGAGGTTCAAAGTCACGTTGTATGTGTACTGGCTAAAGCATGATGAGCGCGGGCTAGCTCGCGTCATAATACAATATACAATATGACATATCGATCGCCAAATCTACTTTTTGTATAAAGCCGTTTTGCCCACCTCTAATTTCAAACACAAAACTTAATAATAGCTGCCGGGAATAATTATTTTGATACCCAAACGTTATGCAAAAACACCAATGTATAATATTTTATCAAAGTCAAAGTCAAAGATTTTTATTCAAAATTGGATACATGTATCTCTTTTTGAACGTCATATTTTTATTTCTTATATATTTTTTTATATATGCAAAATTGAAATACTACTAGCGTTTCGGAACGACCACTGGTGAGAAGAATACGCCGAAAGAAACTCAATCCAGCCTTGGTCCCTACGTGCCTGAAGGGCTCTGAATACATTGTTATATCTTACTACCTACCCATGCATATCATTGGTGGTGTATGTAACTCCTGCACCCTATTGTTAGCGGTGGTCATTGGTGACGCCATAGTGGGCAGCGTCACGTGGCACCGGCGACATATTAGTAACGGTGCCCAGAAGACTGAAGGACAGAGAGGAGCACAGCCTCTCCCTATAAGGACGTATCATGTGCCTAAGTAAATATTTCCAAATAGTTTTAATTTATGATAACATAGCGTTGGGATACTTCCTAAAATCACTAATCTGAAGTGAACTGATAGTAAAAAAAAGGAATTTGAAAGTGTTTATGATGATGTCTGGACTATTTCCTGGTCATGAAGAACTGTGCGTGGAGGGTATTTGGAATAATTCCATTGAGGCAAGTGTGTTGGTGGAGCATTCGGCTAGAGTTACGCAGGACGGTGGTGCTGAAGACCGTGCAAGGTGGACCGATCTCAATACGCTGGTGTGGTTTAACTGGACCGATATCACATGGCTGGTTTTATTTATAGTAAGTACTTTACTTTCCTAAGTCTTGCATTAGGAATTTTAACGATAAGTAGTTATCGCCTGTGAAAAAAGATGGAATTTGAATATACTAATAATTGCACTTACTAGTGCGTTCTTAGAAATTCTTAAGGAAAGGGATTCCAGAAAGTCAAGCTTCTATCAAAATAAAATAACTTAAGTGCTTTAACAGTAAAGAGGAAAATGTGGCATAAATGCATGCCTTTGATTACCTTTATTAGGAGTTGCGTGAAAACATTTCTCAAAACACCAGCTTACTCAAATTCTTGTTTTACAAAATAAAAGAAGCTTTGGCTTAAAAATTATCATTTGCTTATATAAAAGTTTTGACAAGTTTTCTAGGACTCCGTCTAAGAATACAAAATTAGATGAAATTCGGTTGTATAGAAGATAATTGTATCTAATAAGAACTCAATATTAAATAGAGGAGCCCGATGACACAGTCAGTGGTCTAAGCATTATTAGCGCTTACGCATATTAAGCAACCCCGGGTGCAGTCCCCATTGGGATGGGTGACCGCGAGTGGCGTAAATTATATCTAGCTCCTACGTGCTTCGCAGGCACGTGTAGCCGTTGGTCCCGGCTGTCATTATTGATGGCAGTCGTTATGTAAGATGCCTTAAGGCAGCTTGAAAAATCTGGCAGTGTTGGCCACTTACATACTTGAAAAACAAACAATATGAAATGTTCTTTTAGAATGTATTAGTGGACTCGTTAACAGTAGTGTCACTTAAGTACACTCAAATGGCCAGAATTCAAAGACAACAGATTATGTATCTAATAAAATTGACATGAAACCGTTGCCGCCTTACGTCTTTTGACACAAGTTAGAATCACAGCAGAGCACTGGGCTGAAGAATTAACTACACTCTTCACTGGTCATCAGCTACAGTTTCCCCTTCGGTTTGGTTCTCGGTTTGACCGAAACCGATCACTACACTCTTCACTGGTCATCAGCTACAGTTTCCCCCTTCGGTTTGGGTCTCGGTTTGGCCCAAACCGATCACTACACTCTTCATTGGTCATCAGCTACAGTTTCCCGTTCGATTTGTGTCTTGATTTGACTGAAACCGATCACTACACTCTTCACTGGTCATCAGCTACAGTTTCCTCTTCGGTTTGTGTCTTGGTTTGGCCGAAACCGATCACTACACTCTTTACTGGTCAACAGCTACAGTTTCCCCTTCGGTTGTAAATGTCTTAACAACAATGTTAAGCCTTAAGTTGTAATGTTAGTTAAGTATATAAGTGCCCACTACTAGTCTGGGCTTGGAGGCGCGTGTCGCGAAACGAAATCATCCGCACACGTAAGTTTCAGCGAAGCCGAAGGGTCGGCCGCTTTTGTGCCGAAACCAAAAGTCGCCGAAACTAGTATTTTTTTTGTTGAAACTTGCCGAAGCCGAATGTTTGGTTGGTTTGTACTATTTATAGAGACGCAATTTAATAATTTTAGTACTCTTTATAAGACTAATTTCTTTTTTAGACGGTTTATAGATATTTTTTTCTTTTCAAATATTTACCTTCCACACATATACTATACTCATATATACTTAATTATCTACTAATTTTTACCAAAGATGACAAATGCAAAAAAGAGAACTGTTATAAGATTGACCACTATGAGTGTGTGTTTTTGCCTGTGGCACCGGAGCACTCGTGACCCTCTTAAATGGATAAATATTTGAAAGTAGGTTCTCTTGCGATGGTTTCCAAAATGTTTTGCCAAAATCGGTCCAGTAGTAAATAAATAAATAAATATATACGGACAAATCACACAGATTGAGCTAGCCCCAAAGTAAGTTCGAGACTTGTGTTATGGGATACTAACTCAACGATACTATATTTTGTAACAAATACATATATAGATACACATCCAAGACCCAGGCCAATCTGAAAAAGATCATTTTCCATTTTGACCTGGCCGGGGATCGAACCCGGTCACTCCGTGTCGCAGGCAGACGTGTTGACCGCTGCGCCACGGAGCTAGTCAACAAGTAGTATGTCGGGGGCAGCTGAATTTTTTATAATTTTATATAAGTTATAGGTGTAATCTATTGATAAACAAGGTTACATTTAACACGAGATCGAAGCTGCCGTTAGTTTGGCCGTGTTAGCGGTGATCATTGGTGAAGAGACTGTGAGATGCATGACGTGCGCCCGCGATGCCGCAATCCCGGTGGCAGTGACAGGGAGTAGTGTCCCGGTGACATCCATACTAGCTATGCCACTGAGGTGAAAGGCTACAGCCTCTCCCCATAGAGAGAGATAGAGTAAGATCCAGTGCTTGCCAATTGTTTTCTCGTTACGTTAAGTTAAGATGTTAATCCGTGTAATTAATTACCTATCTATGTGCATGATAATCCGTTCAGCCATTTTGGCTCGATTGAGTAACAAACATACAAACTTTCGCTTTTATTCATATATAATAATAGTAGGATAGTAGGATTTATAATATTAGTACCTAGCATATTCAGGGAACCATTTCAATGCTTTCTGCAATCAGCCAGTACAATCCTAGACGCAATTATAGTATCGCTATTGGTGCTCCCACACTGCCGTTAAAAATGTTTACAAACATTTTCTAACAATAAAACATTTACTAACAAATGTTAACAATTTATACATTTTGTTGGGAATTGTTAAATGTTATAAGGGCACCTACTTCGATGGAAAATTTTTACCTCCCCCTCCACCCCGGCCTCTCCGCATACCGCGCTGTCACCTGTATAAAATGTTTACAAACAAAATATAAAAAAAGTGTTATTTTGTTACAAAATGTTAGCTAACAATTTTGTGCAAAAATGTTTACTAATCTATACATATAATAAAACAGTAAAAATATTTTGTCTGTACATTTAGAATTTTTGACTGAAATGGATAGAGGGACACTTAAAAAGAATAATGGAAAGCAAAAGAAAATTTTGTCTGTCTGTCTGTCTGTCTGTCTGTCTGTCTGTCTGTCTGTCTGTCTGTATGTATGATCACGATTATCTCCGAAAATACTGAACCGATTTACTTCAAACTTTCACCAATTGCTTTGTTTTAACTCAGCAAAACATTTAAAGTTTGTTTCATCAAAATCGGTTCATTAAAAAAAAAGTTATCGTCATTTGAATGAGCTCAAGGCATGAGTTTGCCTGCAAATATAACAAAAAAATTATAATAATAAGTGACATAAGAAAATTAAAATCGAAAGTCAATTCATCATCATTATATGACAGCATTATACCTATCCATACTATCCATAGTAATCCACACTAATAAAAAAGGAGAAGCTGACTGACTGATATATCAACGCAGGGCCTAAACTATAAGGGTTAGAAACTTAAAATTTTGCACAGGGGTTCCTTTTATAAATAGCACTAAGAAAGGATTTTTGGAAATGCATCTCATCTCTAAGGGGGTAAAACGGGTTGCAAAGTTAGTATGAAACTTTGCCGTTTTTGAAGTTATTCGAATGAAATTCAGCATAAGGTTCTTTATTGAAAGGTATAAAACACGAGTAAAATATTTTACTCAAAAATCATCCCTTAAGGGGGTAAAATAGGGGTGCAAAGTAAGCATGAAACTTTGCCATTTTTGAAGTTAGTCGAATGAAATTCAGCATGAAGGTTCTTTACTGAAAGGCATGAAACACGAGTAAAATACTTTTCTCATTATCCCTTAAGGGGGTATAACGGGGATGCAAAGTTAGCATGAAACTTTCCGCTTTGGAAGTTATTCAATTGAAATTCAATATTAAGGTGTTTCATTGAAAGTCATGAACTAATGTATTCCGGGTAATTCTACTGTTCCTCAGAAATCGACACTTACGCGGACGGAGCCGCGGGCCAAAGGCAAACCTGAGTTATATATCAACGCACAGCCGAAACTACTGTGCCCAGAAACTTAAAATTTGGCATAGGGATTCTTTTTATGATGTAAATGAGCACTAAGAAAGGATTTTTAGAAAATCAAGGGGGGTAAAGTTTATATGGAATTTTCTAATTTCTGGACTTAGAAGTTTGAAAGTAGGTACGCAAGTTCTCAATTAAAATTAAAAAGAGATCTGTTTAGGTGAACCAGACAACATTCTCCCTTGAAGGGGTAAATAGAGGGTAAAGTTTGTATGGAATTTTTCCATTTCTAGACTTAGAATATAAAAATAGGTATGTAAGATCTCGATTACAATTAAAAAGATCTGTGTAGGTGAAATGTATAAAATCCCCTCCTTATGGGGCAACATGGGAGGAAGGGGATGGGGGGATTAAGTTTGTATGGACATTTTCTCATTTCTGGACGTTCTGGATTACAATTAAAAAGATGTATGTAGGTAAAACCGACGAAATTTTCGCCTGAAGGGATAAAATAGGGAGGTAAAGTTAGTATGGATTTTCTTTCATTTCTAGACTTAGAAGTATGCAAATAGGTAAATAAGTCCACGGTTACAATTAAAAAGATCTATGCAGGTTAAATGTATAAAATTCCCCCCTTAAGGGGTAAAAGCAGAGGACAGAGGGGGGGGGGGGGGGGTTTGTATGTAATTTTTCTCATTTCTGGACTTAGAAATATGAATGAAAATAAGTATATACGTTCTAGATGACAATTAAAAAAGATCTGTGTAGGTGAAATGTACAAAATTCCCCCTTAAGGGATAGGGGGGGAAGGGGGGGGGGGTTGTATGGAAATTTTCTCATTTCTGGACATAGAAGTATAAAAATAAGTATATATGTATGTATATAAGTTCTCCATTACAATAAAAAAATATCTGTGTAGGTGAAAAGGGGAAAATCCCCTCCTTAAGGGCTAAAGATCTATGCAGGTGAAATGTATTAAATTCCCCCTTAAGGGGAAAAAGCAGAGGGGGAGGTGTTTGTATGGAATTTTTATCATTTCTACTGTTCCCAAGGGATCGACATTAACGCGGGCGGAGCCGCGGGCAACAGCTAGTGTTAACTAACATGAAAACATTTTTTAACATTTGTGATTAAATGTTTGCTAACAAATGTTTACTAACCTTAGTAAACATTTTCTAACAGCAGTGTGGGAGCACCATATGAGTAGCGTAAGTATACGTAAGCGTGATAAATCGATTGTATTACAGCATAGCTTTATCAAACGTACATTATATACGGGTTAATGATACATATGTACATACATACATAATATCACGTCTTTTCCCCTTGCTAGGTTTGACAGAGCCCACGTCTATTAAGACCTGAAAGCCGCGTTTAGCATGTTGGTGGACGTTAGGTAGAAAACAGAATCAAAATAGTGATTGGTTGCTAGCCGCATCGCCTACTAACATTATTACCTACTCAGATTTTTGCCCATTACCTCGATCGGCTTTTACGATCTACGCGCGAAGAGCAGCGGCTGGTACATACTACGTTTTTTCGTTTTTCCCAGACCAGCATGGAGAAGATGGTTAATGAAGTCTTTAATTATATCTATTTAACTAGTATTTCGCTGCGAGCTAGGACCTCGCCGAAATTAACTTAAATATCTCGTAAACTGTGGAATGATTTTAGTGTCCAACGACCTGTTAATATTGGACTAATAAAATTCTTAGATCTAATGTTAATTTTATCTTAATTTGAGCAATGGTTCATGAGTTATAGCGTAACGAACATATCTGCATACACACATACAGAAATGTGTTTTCATCCCATCCCAATTCGACTTAGTGACTTTACTTGCCTCCATTTTTTGCCTTAACATATTTGCCTCTTTATAACTCATGAGAAAATAAGTAGTCTGCACGCTCTGGATCTTTGGCTAGGACGTATCATTCTGTTTATCAGACGTGTATCGTGTGTACCCACGTTATAAAATTTTGTAAATAGATCCAAATAGTTTAATTTATGTTAACGCTATTGTACGGCCGCTAGTTACACGAAACCCTTGTAATATGCTCAATTTTTAAAAACGTTCGCATTTTCATGTTGGTGTAATCTGACTCGCGGATGGAATCAGTTTCATTAGAAAACGTCAGCGCTGCCGCGGCGTGTCGCACGTCGTCGGAAACCGTTATCGCTGCATCCCGCGGCAATTCTTCAGTTGCATTTGCGGCCCTTGCGTCAATTGCGTCGCGGTTTCAGTGTCAGGTGCATCAGTGGTGTGCGTAGGCTTCCTAGTCTAGATATCTGTTTTCATTATTAAAGACATGTGTCTCTTTTTAAATGTCATAATTTTCTTATTTTTTAATATTTTTACTGGCGATTTTTTGAATGCCCGTATTTTGAATGTGAAACTCAAGAAGAGTGATGATTTAAGACACACATTATTTTTTATTGTCAAAGAATGTCAAAAATGCTGGTCCGGTCTTGTTCATGTTGTTAAGTGGATGCGGGAAAAAAATATTATCTTAGAGCCTGAAAATATAAGGCACAGGCCTAATAATTGCTTAAGGCCTGCTCATACTTATTTTGGATGTAACATTTTGGATCTGGATACAAAATAATAAATCGAATATATTAATAATATTGTATCAGTTTCGGAAAGGGTTACTGTGAGCTAAATCATAAGCCTGATTCGTACCGAACGTATAACCCGCCGTTAATGGTCAGCCGGCTTATTTTTTATATGAAAAAAATCATACTTAGGTATCGTCGAATTTTTATGATGGGAATGGTAGCTCATGATTATGGCGGGTTTTCCTTATAACGCGGCGAGAAATACGTCTGGAGTGAACGCTGCCAAAGAGTTGTTTTGAACCTATTCAAAACAAAACTTTAGTAGCTTTCGCAGGTAATGGTTTGAGGCAAGCTGTAACATTGATCTGCGTTTTTTCAATCTGTTCGGTAGCTGTCTCCTCACGTGGGCCGAGTGCTGGTAAACTTGGCGGCTGACAGCGGCCAGTTTAGCCGCCAGCTGCTGCAGAACGTGGTGGACATCCTCACGGCGACTGTCGACCGTCTCCGGGACACGCACAGGGGTGACGCCCAGGATCTGTTCAAGAGTAAATACGCTGACGTAGTAAGTACCTTATGCTAATATGCACGCAAATCCTTAACCTTTTGTATGCCATTGCTAATTGTAAATCTGTAATAACTTTAGTTGTCAATGGCGTCTCAGCCACACGACCGTTTCGCAACTAAAGTGGTCAATGGCGGTCAATAGGCTAAATATTTATCTGCCGCTAAGCAAATTAAAAATATAAAATGCAAACCTGTCTTTAAGCTCAAGACTAATAAGTAAGAAATTGCAGTACAGGGAAATATTTTTACTTGAAGGCTTATTCCAAATGTTTTCGGGTAACCCTTATGTTCGCTTTGGGTAAAGGTAATTAGGACTCGTAGGTTTTTAAAGAGGTGGTTGATCTAGTTTGGCATCGTTTGGTAAAGTCGACGGGAATCTAGTTATTAATCCCTACTCTCATGTTCTTCGTAGAACAGTCTTGCGCAAACAATAACTCTAAAGGTACCGTGGGATTAAATACAACAAACAATCAGTTTGATCAAACACGCGACTATTTCTTTCGTTATTTCAAGTAAATAATTTTAAACTATAATTTTGAAATACACATGTCGGTGAAAATGCGAGACTTTATCTAGAAAAAACTATTAAGAAGTTGTATTGGACGTTACTAGAAAGACAGGAAATATCTGGATTATTCTATAAATTCCTGGAGAATGCTATCAAACTATAAATAAGGTATCTCTGCTAAACAAAGTCTCGGAAACTGAGATAGTTGTTAACCGATCTTATCAGGAAAATTCCATTTCAATGTAACTTTTCAACGTTAGTCGGTTGAACTGCTCTAAAAGTATTTCTGGTCTTAAACGTGATTAGTTTTACTTTTAAGCGTCTGATAACTTATCCGCGATATCGTAATGCCTCTTCTGCAACTTTATCGATTTGTCACCGGATCGTTGTAATTGTTGATTAATCTCGTAAAATTGTAAACTGTCGAACAATTATGAAAATACTATATGATCGGTAAAATTAAAATTTGAAGAGGTAGACCGGTTGTTCATTTGATCTTGATACGACGTGATGCCTTTAAAAGTATACTAGAGCGAAAGGTAAAAAAAAGAAGGAGGGCTCCAGGGACTTCAAGATTTGTTGACTAACTTAAGAAGAAGACTGGTGTCATGTCATATCAAGACCTAAAGAAGAAAGAGGAGAACGGAGAAATGTGGTGCATACTCCACCAAGAGTCGCACAGAGGGCGATGGAGCGAGCCATGCTCGGCATCAAATTTCTACATCGTGTTCCAAACACCGTAATCCGAGAACGTCCTAAAGTACGGGGTATCGGAGTTACGTTCATGAATCTTAAGTAGAACTAGCTGGACTGCTGGCCAGGCAGAATGATGGCAGTTGAAGCCAGGAATCACGGAATGGTGGCCTATAAAAGGAGATAAGACGGTTCCTTTGAGATGGGTGGACGATACAGTCACGAGTCACACGTCCCACGTGGGAGAAACGAGAAGCCCATGCTCAGCAGTGGGTGGAAGGTGGACTGAGATTAATATGAGGAGCATTGTAATTACGTGGGCTGTTCCGAAAGTTTTTAGCTGTATAAAAACTACTCTTGATATATATTATTTATTGTTATTTAAAATATTCCTTTCCCGCATCAATACACTTCTTCATTCTTTCAAACCAGTCTTGAAAACATTTTAAAAATGAATCTTGCGGCAAGTCAAAAAATATCGTACGGAATGCCGAATATTATATAATAGTGAAAAAATTCTGAAAGCAGAATTTTTTCACTATTGGAAAGAGGAAAGAATCGCACGGAGCCAGGTCTGGGCTGTAAGGAGCATGAGACATCTGTTGAACCCCAGAATCGTTCAGAAAATCCATTGTTCTGGCAGCTGTGTGGGCGGAAGCGTTGTCCTGGTGAAAAAAAAATCATCGGGTACCACTTTTGGGCCGGTCCTCCCTAAAAATCATAAAAAGATAACTAGTCGAAGGTAGTTCACGAAATTACGTACATAGCCTTATAGATAAATTATCCTCATATTGACGTAGAAACTAAATCCTACGGAACTATATTTTAGGTATAGCTAAAAACTTTCAGAACAACCTAGTACAATAAATAAAGGTACTAAGGTTTTGCCAATTATAGACAATAGTTTCGTTCAGTATTGAAAAAGCGAATAAACTTACAAAAGCGCACAATTCGCAATTAAATAAACAGATATTCGAGCAATGCCAGTACAAAATGTACCTTTAACTAGATGAGTTACATACCTACTGCTCGTATTTACGCTTTCTTTCTTGCCTGCGATAGTTCCACCGTTTAATTTTTCTTTGTGGTACTACTGATAAGTCAAGCGGTAGTACCACGGGCAACAAAAGGTCTGTTAATATCAAAATGGCTTTTCTGTGAACACTTTTTCTGTTTACCGGACGCTTATATCTCTGCTAGTGGTATAAAATATTATCCATGCTACCCAATGAGTTTTTATACATCTGAGCTATTAAGAAATGGCTGAATGCTCCCCAGATTCTGTGTTTGGAGCGCCACATGGTGTCCCGATGCTGCCAGTACATCCAGCTGCCGCCGTGGCGCGCCCGCGACGTCTGCCTCACCACGGTGTCCTCGCATGCCACCATGAGCAAGGTCGGGCTGCTCAACCTGGGCAACACGTGCTACATGAACAGCGTGCTGCAGGCGCTGCTGGCCACCAGGCAGTAAGTGCTCCTTCAAGTATTGTAGATGCTGTGTTTTGGAGTAACCTGGCCAATACGGACCCGACCCTATCTGTCATACATGAACAGGGAGTATAATAGGTTTTTAAAAAAGTATTACGCTATTGTCTAGGTCTAGGCCAAGGGTTTCATCCTCATCTGCTTGGCCGGTGGTTGCAGGTATGACATCGGTTATACGCGCCCAGCCTCCCGAGCTGCTACTTGTTTTTCCCCTATTCATCCGAGTGAGTGTATCCCAAAACCTTCATTCCCTTCCCAAATCCAACAAATTCCTATCCTTCCTAAGTTTAAAAATGCTTTCGATGGGCAACAGCGTCGACCGCCTGCCAGGCGTGGTATGGCAATATCCTCCCATCGAAAGAAGAATCCTTGGAAAGGCCTTTGTCCAGCAGTAGACTTCTACGGCTGAAATTATGATGATTACGCTCATATAGACTGTGTTTGGAGCGCCACATGGTGTCTCGGTGCTGCCAGAACAGCCAGCTGCACGTGGCGCGCCCGCGACCTCTGCATCACCACGGTGTCGACCTGGGCAACACGTGCTACATGAACAGCGTGCTGCAGGCGCCGATGGCTAGGCACTAGGCAGTAAGTGCTTCCTCAAGTATTGTAGATTCTGTTTGGAGTATCCTGGCACACACGGACCC
Organism: Elegia similella; assembly: GCA_947532085.1. Taxonomy (NCBI): domain Eukaryota; kingdom Metazoa; phylum Arthropoda; class Insecta; order Lepidoptera; family Pyralidae; genus Elegia; species Elegia similella. Next base: position 29,096,511 of record OX383925.1, on the reverse strand, counting down.
GACCCTACCTTATATACATAACATCACGGAGCACTGTAGATTAAGAAAGAGTATTCATTATAAAGAACTCTTTTTAAACCGTCACGGAGCATTTTTATTTAAAATAGGATACATGTATCGCTTTTTGGACGTATGTTTCATAAAATAATGTTTCTGTTATTTACTTTTCTTTCTGTATGTTTGTCAAAATCGAAAAACTACAAGCGTTTCGGAATGACCACTGCTGAGAAGAATACGCCGAAAGAAACTCAATCCAGTCTTGGTCTCTACGAGCCTGAAGGGCTCGGATATAACAATATATTTTACAATAATTTAATTAAATTAAAATATACGCTTAAATTATTTCCAAGCATATTTGTCAGACAATAATAAGCTGCTTTAGTAAATGATTTGATATGGTATTATAAAGTTGTTAAGACTATAATAGGCTACTCCACTATTTTGTGCCGTCATGAGAACAAAAATGAAGATACTTCAAATGTGAGTAACCTTTATTGATGTATCTTTAGAATCTTGTATGTGATTGGACTTAAAGCCACTAATTAAAAGTAACAAATTTATAATATAAAGAGATACATTCATACTATTCCAGACCTGACAGTTTAAATATTGCTTCACTTGAACGACGTCGTCAAGTTGCTTATGTAATATTTTTGCAAAAAAAATTTCACAGGTAAGATTAATAATCCTGATTTTTTTACAAATGATTAATTGATCTGCCCCTAGATCTAGCAGTCACTTCCTTGATTGTGTAATTTTTCATTAGCTTCAGTGTCGTACTAACTACCGTCAATACTCTCCGTTGATTCGCATGTGTTCGCAATATAACGCTGTTTGTCAAGATATAGATAGATATTGAATGCTATTCCACACCATATTTTATGAAATGATCGATTTAAATTTGTATTTATTTGTAATTTTAAAACGTATTAGCTGTGGGCTAATACTTTTATGTGCATGCTGTTTTCGCACACATTTGGGCGATCCGTGGCCTTCATGTAAGAATAGAAGCCAAGATACTATCGAGCGGCGGTCGAGGTACTGCCATCGAGAAAGGATCTGTCATACCCAGTTACTTTCTTCGGCGCTAAAACTCCTTTGTGGGTCTTGGCCTCCACAACGATTTGTCTCCATTTCGATTTGTCTCTGTCATGTCTTCTCCACGCTGTATACTTTCCCATCTTCCTAAGATCTTCTTCAACTCCATCTCTCCAGCGCTTCCTGGGCCTTCCTTGGAGTCTTTTTTGCTGTGGCATCCAATTCGTGATATGTTTAGCTGCTCTGCAGTCATCCATCCTTTCTAGGTGTCCTGCCCATCTTAACCGTTGCGACTTGCAGTACCGCACAATCGTTTCTTGATGGATCAAATCTTCAAGTTCATGATGCATTCGCTGACGGTACGATAGATCGCTCTCGTACTGGACCAAAGATTTTACAGAAACCTTTCTTTTGAAAAGTGCTAACCTTTTTTCGTCTTTTTGAGTGAGCGACCAGGTCTCATGCATACGTCACAACAGGTCAGATGATAGTTTTGTAGATGGTCATTTTGGATTTTGCAGAGAGGAGTTCATACCGAGTTATCAACATGTAAATTTGACAGAAATAAATTACTTTCAAAGTGACTTGATGTTGTATCTCCACACCAACATCTACAACCTACAAACAACATCCCGCCATAAGATGTATGGCTAACACATTGCCTGCACTGTACAACGTGTTTTAGTTCCACTGACGTCACTCACGAGAGAACATGGCGCTCGGCGTTGTCGGTTACGTAACATACAGATAATTAAACTAGGTACTATTTTTATTTTACAATTATACGAATGCTACGATTTTAATCAAAATAATTTTTATATTCGTTTACTTTTGACATAACAGCAGTCCTGTATCTTTTGAACAATCATTAATAATTCAAGTATTTGTGCTGTTCTTAAAAAAAAGTACCTGCAACGTGTTATTTTCTAAATAAACCTAAGTTTTCCGTACACAAATCGTGAAAACGGGACCCTTTGTTAAGCCTCCATTGTCTGTCCATAATAGGTGGAGACTACAACATTTTTTTTACGTTAGCTCCCATACAAGTAACATGGAAGTATTTAATTTTTCCTCAACTAAGCCAACGTGTGGGGTGTTGTTGAATAGGTCTTTTAAAAATGTTGTGAGTTTGTGAACATCATTTTTCGATTTACTTAAGTAAACCTTCATACAGATTGAATTGAAAATTAGTTAAGACAGTTGTTAGTTACGTAAAACTATTCAATATAAATTTACAAACCACGTTAAGAAAATATAAAATCATGGCAGCATTTATAATAATAATATATAAATTAATAGCAATGTGTTTACGTTCAAACTCGCGCGGCGCTTGGCGGAACGATACTAGGCCGCTTGGTGCTTGCCAACTAATATACTTACAAAATCTTTTTACCAGCGCTTGCCTCTACTCGAGGTGGAACTCAATCAAATAGATAATATTTTTTCTAATTTCTCTTGTGAAATAGGATTTTATAACACTTTCTTCAGTTACCACCATCCTATGTGGGCTCGTTTTTAGACGTTTTAGTCGTTAAGCCGTGACGCGTGAACTCAAAGCTGGCATTCGCAACTACAAAACCCTACCTTGCGCGTACCCGACACGCACTTGGCCGGTTTTTTATAAAACGTTTCGCCGATAAAAATAACTTTTTGGTTAATTTTTCGATAAACAAAGCAAAAAAAAAGCACCTAACGGATTTATTTTTCGATAAACGAAGCAAAGCAGGTTATAAAAATGCAAAAGTGAGGAACTTTTGCATTTTTATAATCTTTATAAGTTAACTAATCAAACAAGCATCGTGAATGTATTTAAATTTAAGGGCTAAAGCTTTCATGCAAAAGCGAAATGTATTAGGCTCTTTTCCTAACTTTTTACATAACTTTTTTCAGACTTGTCAAAAGATTTTGGTATGTTTTGCTTTTATATTAAAATTTTGAAGAATCGTAGGATTTTCAAAATTTTAAATAAGTTTATGTATATATTGCTACTCTTTTTGCTGTTTGTGCATAATATTTTGCAAAAGCGATGTATTATTTAAGCATGTTGTGCCAGAGCAAAGGTTTTTATTTAGTAAATTATGTTATTTGATTTTTATTTCTAATTCCCATCATTGATCCCATAGGAAAAGTTGTTCATTTTGGCGGGCTGAGTCATCTCTTTGAGTTTATGATGGTGATTATTTTACAGACTGTATAGATGGACGGGGAACTTGCTTGAAGAGTGGATTTAGAAAAATATTTTGATTATGTAAGCGTCTAGCTGAAAAATATTGTTTACGAAACTTACTTTGATACCGATTCATGAAGTTTGGCAAAAATTGCTTGGAAAAGTCGATTATAAAAATAATTTTACTATCACATCGCCTTTAAAATATAAAGCAACTTTCGCTATGATATGATTTCCATCAAAATAGTATTTAAAGTAGCTGACGAACAAAGTTTAGCAAGATGCTAAGTAGACGCTAGACTCACTAGTCTGTCGTATTATAAAATACAGTTTACGTCGGGACGAAAAATGTATGTAACCTTTATACATACATAGTATAACGTCTTTTTCCCTTGCGGGGGAGACAGAGCGCAGGTTTGTAAGACCTCAAAGCTACGTATAGCACGTTGGTGGGCAATTAGGTAGAAAACGGAATCAGCATAGTGAGGGGTTGCTTGTAGGCGATGGCCTACTAACATGATTCCTCAGATTTCGCCCATTCCCCCGATTGGCATTTATGATCTGCGCGGGAAGAGAAACAGTTGGTACATTCTACGTTTTTACCTTTCTCGCAGACCAGCATGAAAGTACTGTTAAGCACAATTTTATTTGATAATGGCACGGTTTAGTTAAAGTTGGATAGGAAAGTAAAGTGTCCCTCAGTTGGACAATTGCTAGTCTAGTTGGGAAAGTATTTTTTGCAATCTTACTTGATATATGCGCGCACAAACATACATACACCTATTAAATATGGCACACATTTTTAGAAGCTAGTATAGACTAACTTATACAAGAATTGTGCAATACTGATAATATAACACACATACGAGTCTAATTGTTAACCTCTTTTTTTGATGTCGGTTAAAAACGTCAAACATGTTTTACGCTCTAATAAACAGTTGTTAAGAAACAGCGAAAGTTACGTTATAGGAATAAGCTTGCGCACGCATACCTAGAGTAGAGTTGGACGCAAAGGCGATTGTATTTAGAACACTTTGAATCTTATTATGTCAATATCATTGAAACTAACGTGAGATAGAGACATTATGTATGAAAACGTGCTATTTCGTCTACGTATACGTTCGTCGACAAAATAATAAATATATCTTATTAGACAGTGAAATAAATGGGTATCTCTTGGATAGGCATGTAACATCGTCGTCTTCATCGTCACTTACCATCAGGTGAGATGGGAGACAAATGCATAATCCAACATTTAGAAAAAAAAAGTAAAAGACGCTATGACATCATCGAGTCGTGGGCCGCACCTATCTATATTTTGTAATTCAATGAAACTTTTAAGGTAAACATATATGCATGCACGTGGGATGGAACTGACTACACGAGGCGATGATACTGGCCATCCTAACCTGTGAGAACGAAACGTCACCTCTTTCTCAATTACCTGAGCGTGATCCCTGTTAATCGTGGTGGTGAATGGCTTCGAAGTCTGAGATCAGCTCTAACTTTAGTTTCGCATTTACCATAAGAGCACGCGGGGTTCGTCCTCAGGGACCACCCGGCCTGGGAGACCAAAAAACCGAATGCTTTTAGGGTTTCTTATCCAATGGGTGCCAGCGGAACCCTGCCTCCCATGTCCGTCTGCCCGTCTAATATACATAACAATAACAACAAGATAAAAATCTAAAGAGGCATAAGAAACGTAAAAATATAGAATGGTGGTACGGAACACGGCTTTTAATTGGGTGGTTTTCAGTTATTTTTATTTTAGAAATATACTGACAAACTATCATTTATTTGCTAGGTAAATTATTAGATACGTGCCTAACCCCCATGAATAAATCAAGGGCCGTCTTACAAAATAACTCCACGACCCTTGACGCCTACTCCGACCTTGTACTATTGAATTAATCCATATTGAATAGGTGTTTAGCGATCGCGAGGTGAAATTTAGTGTGCTCGCTATGCCGTAAGTAATGCTCCGCTCAAAGCAAAATACTTAAGCAAAGGGCATGCCTTGCCTCCGAAAAACGCGAGTTGTATATAACCCTACTACGATTTAAGCGCTGCCGGAAATTTAGTAAATTGTTTAAATATGAAATTTTCTAAGTATGAAGTATCAAAAATTTAATTTGACTTTTATCGTATTAGTAGGGGAGCCCGAGAGAGGATTTTGGGAGTTACTCGAGTGCTTCAAATAAAGATATATATGAGGGATACCTCGGACACAGTATAAGTACATCCACCCATATCCGACTTTAATATGGGTGGGTTATGTTTTTGACGTGATAACGTCTTATAAATAGATGAACGCCAGCTGCACGCACGAAAAAGTGTCACATTCCGCGTGCAAGCGGGAACGCGGGACAAGCGATAAGGAGGTACGATCGGCCTAAGCGTTCGGCTTGTGAGGCATATATCTCTTTCACCGTAATCATGTAAAATAATCGTCCGTAAACCGACTGTACAGATAACCAATTTTTTTCCTTCAACCTATGTATGCATAGTACGATATGTCGTTAGTTTATATGTTTGTAGATATTCTTGAATTATTTCTTTCCATATAAAAAAGAGCCGACCACGCATGAGGCTACACTTTTTTCGACTTTTTTTGCCTGCACTTTTGTGACCCTTCCACTCCCAGACGCTGTTTCCTTTCTATTACCTAATATTCTAAAGTCCAATGGGTCCCCACTTCACTCGAATAAATACACATTTATTGTATTATACTCATGTTATTTTCATACATATTTAATGAAATTATCGAAAGTTTTGGTCTAATTTTTTTCTTATTTTGAACAGGCTTAGGTACTCTTGACCTTAGATTTTTATGTTGATGGACTGAGCCAAAAATCTTTAATGTAGGATGATTGCTTGGTTTCCATTGATGTTTTATTAAAGGTGCATAATGCATAGTGAACTAAAGTAAATCGATCTCGGCGAATTTATTACCCCCAAGGCGAATGTATTGCTTGGCAACAGAAAGAAACATAATACTTACTATGCTAGCACTAGTTTTCGCCCTCTACTCCGCTCGCGTCAGTGTAGATCCCTCGGGAACAGTACCTTTTCCAGGGTCAAAATATACCGTATGTCCTTTTCCGTGCCCCAGACAGCAGGTATGCAAAATTCATATTGATCGGTTCAGTAATTACGGCGTGAAAGTGTAACAAACAAACTCACTTTCACATTTATAATATTGGTTAGGATATCACAGATTAAGACGCTGTTCTCTCTGAAATGCGTTTGGTCAACTCACAATTCAAAAAGAATTCTGATCTTAATAAAATTACGTTCAGTTTGATTAGCTTTGTCTACCCCGCAAGGCAAAAAGATGTGGGAGTATGTAAATTACTTTACGGGTATTTACTTTGCGCTGGCCTAGCTGTTTGTAATGTTTTCACAACAATATATCCCATCGACCAACGAGGATACTGTTACGACCAATTGTTCAACGAATTGCTTGGAGGACTAGTCTGGTGTCAATGTTGGGATTCCGTAGTAAATAAATTCCCTTCGAGAAATTGGCGTTTTACTCCAAATCCAACACCCCAACCACGTGGCAATATGCTCATGTTTGCAATTCAATAGCTTTAACATGCCAGACTGCCATACGAAGGGCACCGGGTTTGATTCCCAGCAAGAGCAAATACTTGTACTTCATTATCACAAGTATTTGTCTAAGGTTCTGGTGCTACCCGAGAAGGGTTAGTCTCAGGCATGCAGCCGGCCGGAAAAATTCGCCAAATTATGCTGTTATAATAGCGGGCCCTAGGCCCCGATGCAACCGAATCAAACGCTGATGATGATGAGATTCAGCGAAATATGAGTGTAAGTTTCGCGCTGCATTAAGTATTTTTCTTCAATAGATTTGGTCGTCTATTTCGCTCGCATTTATGTAAATATTTCGGGAGCTGTGCGTCATATCACCCTTCTGCATACCCTTGAAAACTTATTTGCATAATTACATGATAATCGAGTCGGTAAGCGTGAAAGCGGACCGAATAGACAAATGGGGAGTGCTCTGAATTACGTGTCGATTTGATACCTATAGTGCAAATTCACTATTCCACACAAAACAGTCTTCATGCGCATTACCTAGAAACCTGGCCATCCTCAACAACACGTTTCTTTAGTTATTTTTTCTTTAATAACAAAATAAAACTGTCTTAGACATAACAATAAACAAAAACTTCTAAGAATACAATCAATATGAGTTTGATTATGGCGATTCTTAAATTACAATGACCCGTAATCGTAAGTACCTATTTTATTCAATGAACATCATCATGTTATCCGCATTGATTTTCTTTAATTGAGAAGAATACTAAGCAGTATTTCTAATTATTATAACTCCGAAATCATAACTTTTATGTAGACTTTAAATAATTAGGACCTAAGTATCAAGGAATGTAGTACATATACCTAGTACTCGTAGCTGCTTTTAGTCAACATTACTCATGGAATCTTACATATTTCACTTACGTTGTTGTGTTACGACGGTACTTAATTTTTCTTTACAATACATTATTGTAGGCCTATTAGTAGAATTAAATTTCATTGTGTTAGTTACCTATTTGATTCATTAAATATTTTCCTTTCAGATGAAAAATATGATATATCACTCTAATGAAGCAATGAGTATACAAATCAATTAACTGAATTTGATCAAGTCAAAGCCGCCAATAAAGTAAAAAGGCAACGACTGACAAGCAGTATATATTCCCTTTCTCTAGCGAGGATATCTTGGGATTTATGCAAAAATTCGATGAAGTATGTCGAATCATAATGTGTTCAATGTAACTGGTGAATATACCTATCTATGTAAATAAAAATAAGTATGTGATATAGCTACCTATCTAGTTTTTTTCATATCATTGGGTAATAATACCTAGTAGGTACCAACGGAGAAAGCTATGCCAGCTGCTAAATGCAAGGTATACCACCTTTACCTCTTTAGACATCAAAAATAAGGCTAACGTTTTGCTCCAAAAAGGTAATTATTAAAAAAATCGTATATCAAATCATCTTAACGGAACTCTAGGTGTTATATGGTCTTTATTGCCTAGAGAAAACATAAGGCGGTCGGTCGTCTGATACTAGTAATAGTATCTTCTTCGTAGTTTGTGGTATTTTTTTTTTTTGTGAATTATTTTACGGCATTTGGCTTTTAACGCCTTTCAGCCTTTCATATTTTATTGTAGTTTGTGGTATCCCCGCGTTATTTTATTTTTATTTTTAATCGTCATTTAGTGCTAAGGAAACATAGCCCATACAGCCAAGTCATATTTTACCAAAAAAAATTAATACCGTAAAAATCTGTCTGATTTCCCGCGCTTTTTCTTTTTATTATTGGTATATTGTGGTGTGATATTATACCAACATTTTATTAAAATAATTTTTATATATATTCATATACTTATATGCCCGATGAGGGATTTTTTTATAATGTGGTAGCCATTGGCTGTATGACAAGTTACATAGTACAAATTACATAGATTAATTAAAAGGTTTTGAGCAGCGGCCATGAATTAATTTTCATACTTACTTTCCTGGCTGGTGCATTACTTAACCGGCCTAGGCCGGTAAAGTAAAGCACCAGCCAAGAATTACAAATTTCGTGTCTTCTTTTTACTACAATAATGCCTACATTTCCGAGCATGTTTGAGAAAAACAATATTCTTTTTTTTATTTATAGATTCAGACACGTAGGGATCAATACTCGACCGAGTTTTTGTCGGCGTATTCTTCTATGCTGTATTCGTCCCAAAACGTTAGTTTATCGATTTTGCAAATACAAAACAATAATAATATGATGAGGACGAGGAGACGAGATACAAGAAATCCAAATTTTAATAATATTACGTTTAGTTGATAATCATAGCAATTTACAGGGCAAGCGTAAGCGTGGTCGCCCAAAACAAACGTGGTGCCGCACTGTCATAGCAGAAGCACGGAAGCTGGGTGGGACCATAGTGTTAAAGTTTCACCTCTTATGCCTTGGTTTATACCATTGCGGTGTCACACTCCGGACTGCCGGCCTATTTGCTAACTCCGTGTACAACGTTTTGATAGTAATTTCAAAATACATTACGTTTTATATATCTTAAATGAAAATAGTCAATCATCCAAAACCGCAATGTATTTTAAAGTGACTATCAAAACGTTGGACACTGAGTTAGCAAATAGGCCGGCTGGACTGAAACAGAGACGCTGCGTCGGATAGAACCCGATGGCGCCAACTTGTATCTGGCCATTGCCCCGAAGGGGAAAAATAGGAAGCCAAGTAAAGAATCATAGAGTTTTGCAATTTCACTACAAAATCACAGGCACAATAATTTGCGCAGCGCAATGTTTTTTTAGTGTTGCTATTTGATATTAGTCAAATTCTCATTAGTAAAAGTTAAACAATCCAATACGTTGTCTACAGGTTCAGCAGCCACGTCGTCCTGCGGATGAACGGTGCCCCCTACTGGTCAAAGATGGGCATCCTGTTCGCCAAGATGATGCACTGCGTTGGTACTAAGCTGAGTCCCGCCGAGTTTATTTCCGTGGTGAAGCCTCCTTTCTTTACCATCAACAACCAACACGATAGCTCGGAGTTTTTAGGGTAAGAATTTTATTTCCCTTCTGCTCGAATATTGGCATCCTCTTCGCCAAGATGATGCACTGCGTTGTTACTGAGTCCCGACGACTTCATCGTCGTAGTGAAGCCTCACTTCCTCACCATCAACAACCAATTAGACGCGACGATTCGCTAAAAATTACATCACATGGAGAGACTATTGGTGTTGAGTAATTGACGAAGGTGGGTTACTGCACGCAGGCCCTTAGAGAATATGTGAAGCGTGTCCTGATTGTATTTGCTGTCGTTTATCCATTTCTCCGCTGCCAGCAAGTGTTCGGTCCCCAAAAAACGGCTAAAGGGACTGGTGGCGATATTTGATAATATTGGTACTATTTTAATCTATGGACGTTCCTATACAGCTTGATTAAATAATATAAGCCTCTAAACATTGGTATTTTAGCACCATTTTTAACCCACCTTTGGGGTAAATAAATACCATTATGAACAATGAAGATTCCTATATTATTCACTTAAGCACGTAGTTTGGTTACTCATAAGTTCTAATAGCATATTTTTCTATAACTTTATGGAATATTTTTCTCAAAATTCCTTATATCCTAAACGACGGAAGGCGCGTTGAATAATGCCTAGATTTAGGTAAAATCGTCGTCTCATCTCGCTTGCTTAGTACCTACCCCTGTTTAATGCAGGTGAAACAGCAATTGCCGGATAATATGCCCATCGCCGAGTTCGCGCGGCTATCCAGTAAAATCTTATGTCTAACTTTTTACAATTCAATCATATGGGATTTTCTTTATTAATTTACTTTTAACCTAGTATTTTTCCAGTATTTTTTTTTTTTAAGTTTAATTTAGTATTCTTAATTTGTTTGTGTAATTTTAAATGTTTTTCTATTTTAAACGACTTCAAAAAAATGGTGGATGTTATCAATGAGGATCAGTAAAGTTGTAGCAAATTCAATAGGACTAATATCCACATTATTCTTCATGACATTACAATGATATATGTTTTTGAATTATCCAAATCGGACCATTACTTACGAAGATATTAATAATAAACATCATGCCGTTCCTGCCGCGAAAAGACATTGCACGCCGGTGCGTGTGACGTCACTGTGACGGACCGAGCGCTGTCGGCAGTCGGCACTCATAGAGTGGATCCCTATTTAGTTTGTGCTCATAGAGCGATCATTTGACTGAGCGACGGGGCGACGCGGTTCGTCGCTATATTTAACAATTTATTGAAATAAAGTGTTGTTAGAGTGTAATTTTTGTAATATTTACGTATAAAACGTAATTATTATGGGAACTTATAAAGAAAACAAAGCAAAGAAAGAATTTTTATTTTTACTCTTGATTGCTATTAGACAATCTTGTAAATGAACTAAATCACATGCTATAGTTACAATATTATCAAAAAAAAAGTATGAAATATGGACATATGCGTGAGGTCCGATCATTTTATAGTCTTTCAACTTCTATATGCTTCTTTCAACGAGAACTCTTATCGCTTATATCAGCGATCGTTTTTGTTTGCAAAACTTCTTCTGCTGTAGGTTTTGGGTTGGAACTGTCCGTACTTAAAACTCTTTAAAACTGTTCTATTTCTTATCTTTTCTTAAAATCAGGTCTATAATTTTTAGGTTTCCGAACGTCGCAAATTTTTGAAGCCAACGCAATCTAAAGACAGCTGGTTGTGCCGCAAATTTTCGTGTTTTTTCGATATTCGCAGGGAATCAATACCTACCAGGGAACTTCCCATGAACTCAGAATCTTAAAATTTGGTACCAAGCAACGTCTTATAACACAGATAATGAAAAAATTGCGAAATGCATACATTTTAAGTTACATCATATAATAAAGATATTTATAATAACTTCAAACTTATACGTGCGCAAGGCCAACTCGCACTTCGCCGGTTTTTTTGAAAGCTTTTGACATTCAAACTTATGAGGCAAAACTCCCTTCTTCAGTTAAACTTAACGTAATATTCCATGTCTTTTTCCACATGAAATATAAATAAAAAATAATACCATATTTTAATCGGCCTCACATTTTTGTATGAAAATGTCGATATTGTTTTCTAGTCCAATCCTGGGTCCCATACGTTGTTCATTTAGACGGGCTGATTTTATATCGTTTTACGTTAGACGGGATGGTTTTAGATACAACGCTGTTCACCCTTACATCCTGTTTTAACTTATTTGCTTACAACAATCAGGCATAGCTGGGGCAGATACATATTATATCATTCACTATTTTGCTTTTTACACTCCAGTCCCTGTGTCATTGTTTAGACCTTGGAATAATACATAAAAATGGAAACGGAAGTATTGGAAGGTAAGTAGGTTTGTCCACCAAACTAGAAAAAAAAAATAAGTAGGTATGTTTTTATTAAGGGTCCATACTACCTCACACTGCTTTGCAAGATTGACTGTTATATCAATAATAATTAAATACTCAAGTTGAAATAAAAATGCAGCAAAGTTCAGGACTAACTCTGGTAACTATATGACTCAAAAACACGATTGCGTTAAATTTTCTCGATAGAAAAGAATTGCAAAGTTGCCTCCAAATCACGTCTAATTTACTCGGTATATAGTATTATTCACCAAATACATTGAAATTAACCTTGAAACTTTTGATTATTATTGCATTACAGATAAGGCAGCCATCATATGTTTTGCTTTTTCGAATAACCCTTGAATATTCCTAAAAAACGAAAATATCCAAAGTAGCCAACGCGTTTAGACCATCCGCATTTGTATGGCCACGCCGCCTGGCATATGTCGGGCTCTTAATACATCAGGCTTATAAAAATTTAATACATAGGTATTAACTTATTTCCATATCAACTTAATAAAAGGTAAAAATAGTTATGTAGGTACTTACATCGAAATGATATTCACAACAATGTCTACTAGCCGGGGTAGAGGGTGAAGTCTTATAATCATCCCTTTTTACAACGGAATATAATTTTAAATTGTATTCCGTTGTAAAAAGAGATAAAATAAAATTCACACAAAAGTTCGTGAAAAATTATTAATTTTTCCAGAAGTTTTGTGTCTTTCGGCACGTTAAAAGATTTTCTGGCGTTTTAAAAGAAGTGTTTGTATAGTTCGGCACTATACAATATTTGTACATAGTTAAAAAGATAAATTAGACATATAGTGCAGTCAATGAAGGTTTTCACCTCTGTTTTCGTTGAATCTCCATCGATTTACATGAAAATTGGTGAGGAGGTGGGGGATACCTTAAGAAACAAAAGTGACATAGTGCCAACTTGCGCTATTGCCCTGGGGATGGATGCCACCCCTTCTCAGGGGTGAAAATTCTTTCAATAAAAATTACCCCAGGAATCGATAAAGAGATAAATTCTAAGCAAAATTTGTTATATAAAGTTTTGGGAATAAATCTATACTTTCTGAGTTATTAAAGATCAAAGATTGTGATTTTTCGTCACAAAAATACATGTTTTAAAGCGGTTTTTCATAAATAACTCAAAAACTATGCGTTTTTACAAAAAATGTTTATTTAATAAAATTGAAGCTAATAAAATAACAAACATGTCCCTATTTTGAAAAACCTTCTAATATTAATTCAAATTGAGCTATATGTAATTTTATGTATATTTTTTTTCGGCGAGTACTTCAATCTTAGTATTCAAACTTAAATAACGGGAAACCGGGAAATTTTATGCCATATACTTCCAAACATTTTTTAAAGTATCTTAAAATACCTTTCTAATGAGTACTGTAAAAAGTTAATAGCATCAAAATTGAGCAAATTATGATAAAAAATAAGATGACACTTTCAATTTTTTCTGGAAAAAACGAAAATAAAACCTTCACCATTTCAACAAAAATTCAAATTTATGAATATCCCTAAAGGACTTTCTTTTTCTTAGCATAAGTGATGACCTCAAAATTTTTTCCCGATTTAGAGTGCTTATTTTCGAAAAAAAAGTATGATTTAATAAAATCTAAATTTTTCAAATTTTCGTAAATTTCATTTTCTTTTGAAAATAACTTCAAAAATATTGGATATGCGTAAAAAATTACAAGGAACGAAATTTAAGTTGTTTTTAAAGAAAGACTGGTTTGTTTTTTATTTTGATAGGATGAAAAATAATCGAGATAGAGATGTTCAAAGCCTAACTTTTACTGCGAGAACCATGTAACCGCTACCCTTTAATCCTTTATCTTTTAAAAAATAAGTTCTTTAATTTTTTTTATTTAAAATGATCTTATAGCTCTTAAAATTACCTTTCAAATGGTTTTTGGATGAACATGATATCTTAAAAATTAACGGAGTTATGGTAAAAAAACAAACTATATTTATTTGGAAAAAAAAATTGAAGCAGAGATTTGGTATGCATTTATTATAGGGAAACTACATTTATGGGTATTTGTATATGTATTTTGAGAAGTTTTAAGAGTAGAGAAAGTGAAAGAAAAGTTTGAAATAAATTAATAAAAGCTAGCTGTTGCCCGCGACTTCGTCCGAGGCAATTTCTGTTATTGTGATGAATTAGTATAGATGAATAATTTTCCCCCGTTTTCAAACCATTTTTTATTGATGCTTCGCTCCTATTACTCGCAGCGTGATGTTTTTAGCTTATAGCCTTCCTCAATATATGGACTATCCAACACAAAAAGAATTTTCCAATTTGAACCAGTAGTTCCTGAGATTAGCGCGTTCAAACAAACTCTTGAGCTATATAATATTATAGTATAGATTTATCTTATCTATTAAAAACGATTCTTATTAAAGCTGATAACTGACTGTGTCTGAAAATCTGTTCGTAACTACTTATTTGCATATATGCTTCTCCACAGCTCCTTTTCTAAATCAGTGGTACGTGTTGACAGTTTGCGCATACGCATTACTGCATAGTGTGTCACAATCACAAGTGGTCTCAATATATTTCCTTTCTGTTGTAGGTACCTGTTTGAGCTGCTGCAGTCGTACGAGCACATTCCGGACCGCAACTTCGATTACTCCCGCCCGGCGGTGCTCGGTGGCAAGCGTGCTATCGCGGCACAGCCCGCCAATCCGGCCGACTCGTCCTCCAGGTAACTCGCATATATTTTAATACCTCAAAGTAAAACTTTAGTTTTTAGTGGGAGAAGTTATTAAATCTATAGAGAAAACGCAAGACGCCATTGACTTTCCGACTCACTTCAGGAAAACGAGCTGACCAACTGAGGGTGGTGTCAACGTGAAGGCCCAGATCCTTTACGCTTGAACAGCAGGGTATCACGCTATTTTCAAATAAAACTGAAGAAACAGTGTCAAGATCATCATCATCAGGTCTTTTTAGTCTCCACTGTAGGAGCATGACCCTCTTTTTACTACCAGAGCCATTGGCCAGAGCAGACAGAGAATTTGGCCTTACACTCTCCTCGCTGGCCGGACGGGTTAGAGAGGTGTCATTGATGTTGATGAGCTTTGTTTTGCTTGTATTTCCTAAGTCGCCTCTTACGACATCCACGGGAAGACTTGGAGTGGTCCTATTCAACTCTCCCGGAAACCACACGGATATTTGTGTGTCAAGATCAAGTTTACAAATTTGTCCAGTGCTACATACCTAAAATAATGGCTTGACATATATTAGGGTTATTCTGGATACCAAATTCTTGAGACCAAACAGCTATTTGATGGAGGTCATTGTTGTGCGGATTTATCATCATCATCATCATTATTACAGTCGTAGAACCGATGCTGCTGCCCATCGGAAGTATTTTAAAGCTACGGAAGGATAGGATTTTGTTAATATTTAGAAAGGGAGTGAAGGTATGGGATACTACTCACTCGGATGAGTGGGGGAAAAGCAAGTAGCAGCTCGGGAGGCCGGGCGAGCGTACCTACCCGATGCCACACTTGCAACCACCGGACCGGCAGTCGAGCATGCCACCCCTAACCCTCCCGCAGATCTATAGTCGAGTCAATTTCATCGCACTTACAGGAATGGTATAGCTGAAGATCGTCAGCATACAGATGGTGAGATACAGAAAGTAGATGAGTAAGGGAGTCAATGAAAATAGAAAAAAAAGAAACGATAGGATTCCACCTTGAGGAACTCCAGACGATAGATCACACCAACGAGAAAGTGCCAATGACGAAGGTAAGATGAGAGAACCAATTCATGACTGTTGATGATTGAATCAAGACGTCAGTGCCAGCAAGATTTCGTGGTCCACCGTATTGAATGCGTAAGAAAAATCTATAAGAACAGACTTTACCATGGTCCATGCCATCTCTTATGTCATCAGTGACTTTTAGCCACGCTGTACTAGAGCTGTGTCCGAGCCTTAAACCCGACTGAAAATGACTCAAGATTATTAGAAAGAATAAGAGAAGATAATTGAGTCAAAGTAATAGATTCAAAGTTATTTGACATAAAATGCATAACGGAGAAGGTGATTTAGAGTTCTGAGGTAATCGATTTTCGGTAAAGGGATAACAAAAGCATTATGTCAAGAGGAAGGAAACACCGCAGTACTTGATGAGAAATTTATGACGTAAGTTAAAACAGGGAGAACAAAGTCAAGGAGAAGTATCAACATGTGTCTATTAAATACTGAATTTGATAGATAAAATAACTTTTTTAACCTGATCAACAGTAACAGTGAAGAAAGAAAGAAAAAAATTTCAGAACGGAGAATTGGCAAAGTATTTATTATATTAAAAATAGTGTAAGATCTAGAAGCATCGTCAAGAAAAGAAGCCTGAGAAAAATCATAGTTAAGATCGTCGGGTGAAAAGGAAGACCAAGAGAAAGTAGAATTATTTTGCCGAAACCAAGACTTTTGAGGAACTTCCAGGTATCTGCAGAGGAACACTTAGAAATATTGTCGTGAAAATAACGAAGTCTAGCAGATCTCACCATCTCGTTGCAGCGATTCCTGGCTATTTTATAGAGATACCAATTTGTGTCGTTACGATCACGTTTGAATTTTAGAAAAGGTCTGCTACATCTTGTCATGGCCTTACATACTCCTCTGGTTATCCAAGGAGAAGTTTTTTTAAGGTTAACTTAACATTGGGGAGTTTTAAGGGGTTAAGAATAACAAAATATTCGACGTGTCTTTTCATCTCCGGGGGCAGAGGTGCTATTTGAGGTGCTATCTACTCAGGTCACTGCTTCAATTGAAATAGACCGTCGCCCAATGCGATGCACCATGAAGTTTTATGTGTGGCAGTCAGCCGTGACCCAGTGGTCAAGTGCTTCCTGAAACCGTCCCAGAAATTGATCCAAACTGTTGAGAAGAATACTGCCGATCATACTTAAAACAACTTTTCAAAATTCCATAATTCTTATACGCTTCCTCACCGAATATAAGAAATTTAAAAATAAGTTTTGACAATGAAAATTGTTTGTCAGTGAAAACAACAATGAGCCCGCCGAGCCTGGGTCCAACCGACGGTCGATGTCGCCTCGTCCCGGCAGCAGCGGTGGTAAATACATACACATTTATTGAATTTTGGTCAGCTTTATTTTTTTTATTAAACTTTACTACTATAAATAGTAAATGACTATCTTTAGGGTTCCGTACCAACAGGGTAAAAAAAAGAACCCAATTCATATGGCTTCGCTGTCCATCTGTCTGTCTGTCCGTCCGGCTGTCACCAGGCTGTATCTCATGAACCGTGATAGTAAGACAGTTGAAATTTTCACAGATGACGTATTTCTGTTGCCGCTATAACAACAAATACTAAAAACAGGCAAGTCCCATACGACAGACATGATTTCTTTGCTGTTTTTATATATAATGGTACGGAACCCTTTATCCGCTAATCCGACTCGCACTTAGCCGGTTTTTTAGGGTTCGTAGCCCAAAAGAACAAATCGGAGTCCTATTACTTAGTCAGTCCGTCTGTCACAGGGCTGTATCATCGTAATAGAGACTTACAATTTTCACAGAATGTGTATTTCATACAAAACCGAATGTAAAAACTAAGAGGGGTTATATAAGAAATTGGTTTTATTTTTGGTATTACTTCCCGGTTCCAACTTGGCGGAAAGTTGCTGTTTATTTACTCAGAACAAGGATCCTTGTTCTGAGTTTATTTACTACTGAAACGTCAAACCACAGATACCTAATTACGATAAATTGTGTTCATGCAAAAAAAGTTTGGTTAACGCTTAGAAGAGATTTCATGCGTTCTTATACAGGTGAAATTTAATTCATTAGCAAACTTTGAAGGAGTGACTCAGACTATCTGAACAACTTTCACTATGGGACCAACTCCGAAATTGCAAAAAGAAAATTACCTGTTCCATAGATTTTGGCCAAGTAGATATTCCACTTTTGTATGAAAAAGCAAATAATTTTTTCACGATGTCGAAGTTTGGTCCTATAATGAAAGTTCTTCAGATTCGTGGTCCGAGTCACTCCTCAAACGTATGCTAATGACTTAAATTTCACCCTGTACATAAGAGTCCACATACCGTGGAAACCACAGAAGCGTGGTTTTTCTTCTTAAATATTACACGGAACCCTTAGTGTGCGCGACTCGCACTTGGCCGGATTTATTTTTTCTTTGTAACTATGTAAAAGCATCCCTAGTTAAGTTAGACAAACATATAACAGTAGGCTTGTAATACGAAAGCAGTCCCTGGGTTTGAAGTTGGACTTACTTTCAGGGTCGGGTTCGTGTGCCGCGAAACGCGCCTTGCCCGATGAAATCCTCGCTCCTCCAAAGAAGCGCCTGCGGCACACCTACGAGAACTCTTTCCTCCGGCGGGACTCGTACATAGACAACCTGTTCAGCGGCGTGCTGCTCACGCGCGTCGAATGCACCGAGTGCCATTCCTCGTCGCTGTCCCGCGACGTCTTCCGCGACCTCCAGCTCGCGTTCCCCGAGAAACCAGAAGGCTGGCAGCATAGCGTCCAGAATCTTTTGGAATACTATTGCTCAAAAGAGACGCTGTCTGGCGACAACCAGTATGAATGCCGCGACTGCGGCGGCCTCCGAGACGCCGAGCGCAGCGTCCTCATCGAAAACACTCCAAAGTATCTGATCCTTGTTCTCAAGTATTTTAAGTAAGTTTTTTTAATTTTTTTCGGTATAAACTTGTAATATAAATAAGAATCTCAATGAGCAGAAGTTAGATGTGTGTCAGAAATGTTATAAAATATCAATTTGCCTAAATTTCCAGGTTTGATCCGAAGCTGCAGGTGCAGACTAAACTAATGCACACAATTTACCACAACCACACGGTGACGCTGCCCGCGGTCCGCTCGCAAGCCGACCACTCGGCCTACAGCCTGTACGCGGCTGTGATCCACACTGGCACCACCCTCGACTCGGGCCATTACTACACTCTAGCCAAAGACAACGACCAATGGCACGTGTACAACGACGAGATGGTGTCTCTCAGCGACGAGAAGCACCTCGAGGACCTTCACCGCGCCAGTACGCCGTACATTCTGTTTTATCGACGCACCGACATTGAGGAAGGCACCGCTCTTTCGTTCGAAGAGCTCCCGCCGAGGCTGCAGGAGTGCGTCATGGCTCACAACAAGTGCTACGTCGAGACGCTCCGGCACCAGCGGGTTGACTACCAGTGACAATTAAGGTCTCATTCGAAACAGTTGGATTTAAAAGCATGTATGTAACGCGGAACAATTCTGTTGTTAATTTTCCGATTTGTTTGTTTACTTCCATTACAACTAGGGACATTTCTCATTAATTTAGTTGATGAACTTTTGTTCAACGTGTCTCGTTGTTCAGTGGGTGCTCATTTTCGTTGAGACTGCCTGGTCTGCCACATTGATACAGTTTTTCTCGTGACACAAATTTGAAGCGTATTTATTATTGACGTGTTTTTACAGAATAACTCGTATTCATTCGTCTTTAAAAATAAGATACTGTGTGTAGTTCTAAAATTGAAACTTTATGCTAATAAATATTTAATGTCTACATACATAGTAAATTAAACTTGATGTTGATTCTCTAGTGCCCTATAAGCACCAGGGGCCCCATTCTGTCAGTATTGTTGTCCAACGTGCCCCCGGACACTGTATGAGTGAATTAATAGTATACAATAATTATAGTAATACAAGTATTGTTCTACTGGGGCCCCTCTACGTGTTTCTGGTGCCCCCCATGACGTGGTGCCGTAAGCAGTTGCTAAATTTGATTTATGGTTCCGGCACTGTCTCGATGTCCATGATAACATATTTAATATTGTGTCAAACTGGCAGTTCTCATGATAATTATATTGTATTAGAGTATGTCTACGTAGATTTAATATTGTATGATTAAAATTATGTTCTTTATTGTAAATAACGACAGTCTCGAAGAGACATTTTGATGTTTGCTTGAACTTTGGTTGAGAGTCGCTGTGAAAAGTTGAGTTTTCTATCTTTTAAATTAGGGCAAGACAATACTATATGAAAGATAACTATTGCGTTGGTGTCTTCAAACAAAGTTTACGGAAACACTGTAATTATAATTTGTAAATGTAATTATTGATTAAATAGGAGTAAGGTGCAAAGTGATGAATGCGGGTGGTTTAAAACTGTTCTTTAGAAGAATATTTATTTTTTGTATAGTTTATTTGTGACTCTGTTTTTTTGTTTTATTTTTCAATCTTCCGGAATTGGTTCAATTCTGATGTTGGACAGTTCAGCGCGCTGTTTTGGACGCGTGTATAGCTCAGCTGGCCCGAGCGTTTGTTTTTTTTTATCACCTCGCACTTCATCGCTATATTTATTGTTGATACTTGAAGAGCGGCCATTACCGAATGAAGCGACTGAGTTTGTTGGTGTGTACAGTGAACACACTCAGTGGGAAAAGCGTAACTAACGATGTATTTTTGATATTTTTCAATTTATTATTAAATTGAGAATTCGTACAATATCGAATATGGATATGAACTATATATATGACATACTAACGTATTATTAGATATTTGTAAAATATATCAATGTATTATATTGTCTGAATTATTTAATGACTTATTGATGTTAAAATTCCCATATTTAATGAATATATATTTTTTGTTATTTACTTTTCATTCTGGACGCACTTTCTATTTTATGGCGGTCACTACGTGCTACTTACCTCAAATCATTCGCGACTGACAGATCCCTGAAACTTATTTTTCTTGGAAATGTTTGTCATTGGAAAATGCATAAACAAGTTTGTTACTAGTATTTTTTTTTTAATAAACAACAATACTATTTGAAGATTAATCTCATGAATCAGTACAAAAGACTTATGTAATGCTTATACAAAACCTGTAATATTAATGGATACGGTTAAATTTTTATATTTAATGGAACCTATGGATTTTTTGGTAAAAAGGGGCGCGAGTGATTGCGAGTTAATGTTGATAGCATGAAGCACTATACAATGTAGGAGTTGACTATTCTACTTAAATAATTATTTTTCTTTTATTTCATGATCACAAAGCTTATGCTTACCTCTGGTATGCGTGAGTTTATGTACGTTATACATTTGTTTTGAATTGAGCTCCTTTGTGTAAATACCTAAAGCATTTAAACTTAAGATCTAGATATTCAGTCACGATTAACAATAGTGTAAGTAGGGATATTTCAATGTGCGGGGTCTAGTAAAAGCCCCTACCAGTGTATCACTATCATTTATCATTAGAAAAACGAAGATGTAAAATCGGATTTTGGTTAAAAAGAAATAAATATTTAAAAATATTTTTGTGTTTTCAAACTGCATATTTTTATGGTGCTAGCGATAGTGTTACCAGCGGGGTCCGCCCCGCAGAAGACGCTGGGAGATATGTTTTATACATGTACAAATTCGGTCCAGATTCTGTCTTGTTATAGATCACTTTTAAAAATTTTCTTACAATTAAAATATTTATTATTTATTTATTTATTTGCATCAGGCAACAGAATACTTAAAAAATATTACAGGCCCATAGAATATACATATACCTTACAGACTAACATACATATTAATATAATATAAAACTTAAAAAGCTACATTCCACGTTCCTTCTCCGTCGGGACCCGCAACACAAAAGACGTGAAGTTCACGTCATGGCGCGACTCCAACTTGACGACCCTCGGCGTGATGTTGGTCTTCACGCGGACGTATTCCACCACTTCCTCTGCCTTGGTAGAGTGGAAGAGTCGGGACACGTACATCTGCGTCGTCGGGATGGCTGGACGCAGCAGATGGTTGGCTCCTGTTGGTGCGGTTCCACACTGATTCCGGCAAGGAAGCTTTCTCTTTTTTCGTTCGACTTTAGTGAAGCCCTCCTTGTCTACCTTGTCTTCTTCCTTGCTAGGAAGAACACATTTCTGTCCCTCGGGGGTTTTTCGCTTCTTGCGTTTCGGTTGTCGCTGACGCGGTGGGACAGCCGGGGCAATATTAGCGACAACAACCCTATCAGTGGCGGCATTGTCGCCGACGGCAACAGCAGGGGTGTTTACGACGGCAGCATAGGCACGAGTCGGGGTCGACGTGCTCGTCTTCTCCACGGGGGCAGTGGAGCGGGGAGCGGGGCGCGGCGTATCATGCGTCACAGCGACGGCCGTTATGTGTACTCTTATTAAATTAAGAAATAAGATATAGAAAGAAAAAACATCACGGGCCGAATTTGAACCAGCGACTTTACGGTTTATGTACAACCTAATTTAATTAGAGTTTATAAGAATAGCTATGTAAATATAAAAAAAATCCTTTTAAAAATATTCGGAACCATAAAAGTATCCGTACTTGAATGGCAAAAACGGAACGCTTATACGGTAGATTCGTCAGGTCTAATTTTTAAGAGTGGAAATTAAAAATAATAGATATATATGTATGTGATTTTAACACTTTCAACGTACAGTCGCCTTACTGAGAGAGGGTCAAATTTCTCTTCTTCAGAACATTTGTAATATAGAACATTTTCAAAAACCGCAAATATTACTTTGTCATTTATACAAACACTATGAGAAACAAAGTTATTTTTTGCCGATTAAAAATGATAGTGGTGATTTGGCTAGGTAATCAGTAGTTAAGTGGACCTAATGAAGTTTATTATGTCCCTAACCTATGCTTGTTACTTCGGAATGGGCGAGTCCGACTAGCACTTGGCCACTTTTTTACTTGTATATTTTGTAGAGTAATAACAAAATCTTCACTTATTAAAAGAATATCTTGAATTTAAGATAAGTTACAAGCTTGGCACTTACATACTGCATAAAGCATATTTAGCGAAAATATCTATTTGCGCATAATTCTCAAAAAGGATGAACAAGTAAAAACAAATCATATAACTTAAATTTTTATATTACACCTTAAAATATACTACAACAGTTATTGTCGCAAGAAATCGTAAATTGACGGTTAAGGCACCAAACACACGAGCAGCACTTTGCTGTAGACCATCCAACTGCAAGCTGTCGATGCAGCAAACTGCAGCTGTCGACACAGGTTTTGCATCGCAGCGGCAGCATCAACTTCGCGTCGCAGCGAGCGTCGACCAATGGTGACAGCTAGCCGCGGCATGCTGCGGCGCGCTGCGTGCGTAATGTTTCATCAGTCGAGTACAAATAGAACAAGCTCGCACGTTTTTAAAATGGCAACGTAGCTTTCGGCCCATAAGGCAAAAGATGAGAGTTGCTGCTCTCTAAAGGCTTTTGCCATTGTTTCTCAGATTGGCCCTTCAGGCTTGCATGCACGCATACGCGGCCCATCAGGCAATATGAGAGTTTGCTGTCTCTCCAAGCCTTGCGCACACAGGCAACGCCCAAAGCCGAGGTCCGTCCCTCCTGGAGGCCCTTTGGTGATGTTGTCTATAAAGGTTGAGGGCACTCTGCCCTCGCCTCAAACGCCCGGTGAAGTAGCGAAAGCTCACTTGTATCTAGCTACATAGTCGTTTAAAAAAAAAAAAAACGTTTTTAAAAATGGTTGATATTAATAGTGTTTTTTGTTGATCTCATTAAAAAATAAACGAAAGGTTTTAATTTGCGAAATTACCTAACTACCTGATTGTCATGGCAATCCTTTCCTGAGCTGAAATATTTTTCTGCATTACAGTAACTTTACGAGTTAGACTTTTAAAGAGGCAGATAACTCTTCAAATAAAACAATCGAATTTGTAAAATTAATTAAAAAACCTATTGGTAAAGTTTTCATGAAACTGGATAAAGAGTATTAGAAATCACTTTGTTCTTTGTATGCTAATATTTCAACTCATAATAAATGATTTCGTCTTTTACGTTTGAGTCGACAGACGTTCATTTTGATACTTAATAGTGACTGTCGTCTCGTGTACTATAACAAAGCTGTCGGCATTTATGGACTGCAGCCGTCGACAGCTACAGTTTGCTGCGTCCACAGCTTGCTGATGGGTGATCGACAGCAAAGTGCCGCTCGTGTGTTTGGTGCCTTATACATTTCTTGGCTTGAAACATAATCTGTGGTTAAACTATACCCAGTCGTTTTCCCGGTGCACTCTGGGGTCAGCTATCCGAAGCTTTTGTTTTTACACTTTTAATGCATTCGGCGGTCACCACTTTACCTATATATACACTACTTATATGTATGATATTTTATTATGCAGGTGACATAAGTACCTGGTTACTTATTTTTGTTGACAAAAATTGGATTCAATCCTGTTTTAACTTTAGCATATTACATGTCTTAAAGACTGATTTTGGACATTACATGTTGTTAGTATCATAAAATGTAAGTATTATAATCCGATAAGCCTTCCTCCTAAGTTGTTCAACTTTTCTGATGCTGCTTTGGTTATCTTCTTTAGAATCGACCCCGGAACCTGTAAAGAGGTTTGAAAGCAATGCTCTTATTATTTCTAGTAGTAGTATTATAAAATAATGTATTCATAATTAAAATAGTTGAAATATTACTGCCTATATAATGGCAATTTAACATAGGTATTAAATGTCAGTGATTGAATGTTATAGCGTGTGACTGAATGTAAGCGAGTGATTCATTATATGTTCCCGAGTGATTAAATGTTAGCGGTTGGTAGGGAATAGCGTGAGTAAAATATTAATAGGTATGTAGTCTGAATGTTTAACTAATTTATTAATTTCTGTGTGACTAAGCTCAGTTTTGAATTTGACTTTCACTCACGGTGCTCACCTCTATAATCGAATTGACAAAGTTTGAGACTCCCTCGGCGCCGCTTACTATAGCGCGGCCCGCGCCGTAGAATTTGTCTCCCTTGTTGCCATATTTCTCCTCCTCCTTTATACTGTCTACTATCGGTTTTGGCTGCGGACGAGATCGATAGGTTTATAAAATGATTACTGACATACTTTACATATATGCTATACATGCCAGCTAGTCGTTTGAGGCTACATTAAAAAAATTAAATACACCGTTGACCTGTGTGTGTTGGTTTCTTTGCAGCGTCGATTGTGTGTCAACTTCGTTAGTTTTTTGAGTAGATATGCCTGTGACGCTGGTAGACTTCGAATTTGATTTGAGATAACGGTCGCCTTGCAAAACGTGAATTTATTTTGCGTCTGATAGGTACGGTCGGCGTCATAATTGCAGTCACAGTTTCCTAACGCAATAGTATGACCAAATATTGGTTACGACCTTCTTCTTCATTCATAAGCACACACGCGCACACTTATATATCGCACTCTTTCAATATAACCCAACAAGAAAGAGATAACTAATTAGTTCCTACAGTCTTTTGTCCGAATCACGGTCAGTGAATAAAGCTTTTTATGTTCTAAAATCCTGTATTGTCACAGATTGTGGTGACTTCGCAGTTCTTTGTAATATAATTACCAAGCTACGAATAAGATTACAAGTTTTATAACATTTTAACTTCAACTAAAAAGTTGAGGCTGGTAGTAAAATAATTATAATTGTTGGCTACAATAACCTGCCGTCTGACGTGAACTTGGTAACGAGCGGTTATGCTATTGTGAGTTGCTTATTTATCGTCAATATGCAAGCCAATATTTAATATGGAAGCTAATGCTAATATTGTGACCTGGCATAGGAATGGTCTTAACTATCTCAAATTTCCGAGGGAATTTAAGCGGTTTAAGCGTAAGTTTATGTCCAGCAGTGGACTTTTTGCGGCTGAGATGATGATGATGATGAAGCGTAAGTTTCGATTTGTATCATTTTAGGGTTGGGCTGTGGTTGAGTCAAAGTAACAATATTGCTCTTTTTTGTGACGAGAATAAAATTATATTTTTTTCTTTTTAGAGAAATACTGTGCGTCGTTAGATGATACGTCAAATGGTGATCAAGACGAAGGAAGTTCAAAAAGTCGGTTGAAAAGGAAGACTTTATTTATGGCGTAAAAACAATACACGTTATGGAAACCAATGTCCTGCAGAACACGGAATCTGGTCGTATATGTGTAATATGTGGGGCTGGATACGTGCACAATACGGGCCGGCCGAGTTGGAGTTTATATCTACGCGGGCCTATAGCTCTAATTATGTGGAAGTGTTGAACGACGTCATGCTATCTAGTGCGAAGTATCTACCCCGTAGAAAGTGTTAGTGAATTTAATTTTGTTTAAAATAATTGTCCCATTTACCGTGCAAGAATTGTTAATGAATGGTTTAGAGAACATACAGAAATTAGTTATGCCGTGGCCAGCACGATCTCCTGATCTTAATAAATAAAGAAAATATCGTGGCCTTCATGCGCCGTATTCAAAGTTACATTGATAATAATGAAGGCTACAAAAAATATTTAAAAAAAAATTGTTTTACGTTTTAATATTACCTATACTTTTTTCAGGGGATACTGCTGGTTATATTGTAAGAATGAGATTAAGCTTCAATCCTCTTTTCCTAGAGAAAACAAATACTTAAGCTTAACTTCAATCTATAGGAATGTTGTAAAAAGTGTATGAAGACAAATTGTAATAAAAATAAACCAATCAATCAAATAATCAAGTTAATTATTTTATAATCAGACTTCATATAATAACTACTCGACATTTTGATAAAAAAAAACTTTATGTTCAAGTATTACGATTCTTATTTATTTTTGTAGATATAATTTAATCTCGTGACTAAAAAACAAAAATTATCCATTAAAAAATCTCGTTGGTAAAATTAAATTTTCCATATCATAACATGACTGTGATTTGAACTGACGCCATTTGGATCACCAGCTGGATATCTAAACAATTACACCAATATCTTATGATGAGAAGTGTCGAATTATAGCAACACTTTGATGTTAAAAAAATATTATTTGCATACTTTCACGTTTTATAATAAGACTAGTTAGTGCCAGCGTTAATGTTAACAAACACATTCACATTTGACAGCTTGTCATTCTTTATGACGCATCATAGTGTGTGTTGAAATAACACTTACACATAGATTGCACCAGACCGTGCAATGGAATATGGACATTAGAGTGTGACTGCACTTATGACCCCTGACTGTAACTACCGCAGAAAGAAAGCGAAAACTACTGCCCGATCGCATTAACTTTGCCTGTTTTTATTTCATCGCCAAAATGATTTTTACACATCAAGATTTTAGTCCTCAATAATACTTACAAATCTTGCCGGACACCATGACAGCAAAAAACATTTTCACTCAGAGATATCTCTGAGTAAAAATGGTTTTGATACTATTTTAAATATATTTTTTTTGACCTGAAATGTTTTAAATTTAAAAAGTGATTGTTGACAAAGTGGCACAGGGATGTGTATTAATACATTTATTGAGTGGTCTTTATGGCAAGCACCAGAGTCATACTGGCCTTAGGCTGTGGTTATAGTAAGATGATGTTCTGAGGGGCGTTAACAAGCGAACAACTTTTGTTTTAGAAGCTGCTAAAATTGCGATAATACAGTTTACCGTTTAAGTATCAAAAGAAATGCTACCTAAATGGGACAAAATGTATAAAACAGTTGATTTATTAATATAGTTCGCTTTCTACCTATATAGGTCCATTGTAATAGAGTGCAGAACATGTTTCGTACCTGTAGTATACCAGCGACAAGACCATGCAAATTATCTTTGACGGAGAGTGTTTTGCTGCCTATGTCTTCAGTTTCCAAAAGAGCTCCTTCGAGCGTGGTCACCGGTGGCGAAAACCAGCCGTTGGCGCCTTGGATATTGACTGTCCCGCTCTGAAATGTAAGTAAGTATTTTTGTAGTTAAGGCGCTGTGCATCAGAAGAATACCGTAAAACGTAAATTGTTTCATCGCGCAGTTAGCTTTATTTTTCATGGAATACTAGCATGAAAAATATGAAGTACAGTACAAAGATCAAAATAAAAGGTTACCTACATCCTCAGAACACTTTAGTTATTGTTCTGAGCCTACATCAAAATATTAAAAAAAAAAAATTCGTAGCAAAATAAAACAGCAAAAAAGCTATATCCAGAAAAAGTTTCGTCGCGAATTGCTTGATATTTTCAGCGACAGCTACCAACTTTTATACGTCAATAAAAAGAATAACTAAATGAGCAAGATAGATAACAATTTTTTTTTTATCAATTAAAAGTGAAAATTAACACGGAAATGGCAGACACGAGTTTGAAATGAGACTAGTGACAGGCCAACCTGAATCGCCACTTTAAACCGCTCCATACAACGCCTTAAATGATTACTCCAACTTACCAACTCAGATTTTTGTGTTACTGGACAACACATTTTATACTGAAATTACGGTGTTCTACGTCATCCGGTTCGTTCGACCCATAGAGATAAGATAATCTCCGTTCGACGTTACCAAAGATCAATGGCGTGATCAATAATAATTATATTATCATACATATTATCACATCTTAATCCCTTACGGGGTAGACAGAGCCTAAGGTCATAAGACCGAAAGGGCCTCCCAGACCAGCATGGGAGAAATATAATTATTATGGCAATAATAGCATTTTTAGGGTTTCGTACCCAAAGGGTAAAAACGGGACCCTATTAATATCGCACCGCTGTCCGTCTGTCATCAGGCTGGATCCCATGAACCCTGATAGTTAGACAAATTTTCACAGATTATGTATTTCTGTTGCCGGTATAACAAAAAATACTAAAAAATAAAATATTTAAGGGGGCTTCCATACAACAAACGTGATTTTTTGCTTGTTTTCGCTCGATATTGATAACGGGAACAGGTAGACGCTTGAAATATTGACTGAATATTTCGTTCTATTTTCACTTTAAAAATAAATTTTTAAATCCCATATAACACACACACATGATTTTTTTTTTGCCGTTTTTAAAGATAACGGAACGGAACCCTATAGAAAACGGTGTGTGAGTCCGACTCGCACTTGGCCGGTTTTTATGCTCGTTTTTGCTCGATATTGATAACGGCAACAGGTAAACGCTAGAAATATTTACAGATTATGTAAGTACCTAGTTATATTATAAATAAATAATGAAATTAAAATAAACCAAATATTTAAGGGCACTCCCACACAACAAACTTGATTTTATGCTGGTTTTATAGATAATGGTAGGGAACTATTCATTTACGAGTCCGACTCCCACTTGGTCGGTTTTTTTATGTCCTTATACCTAGTACGTCGGTCAGCGTCTTTTTTCCTAAAATTGTAACTAGCTAGATACGTGTTTTAAAACGTACAAGACAAGGTATGTTTTACGTGTGAATATATATTTTTTGCCGCCGGCCAATCCTGCAGAGTAGAATAGGACCACTCCAAGTCTTTCCGTGGATGTCGTAGAAGGCGACTAAGGAAAGACACAGATGTTTATAAGCTAAACAAAGCTTGTGAGACCTCTCCAACCCGTCTGGTCCGGGTGGAGAGTGTGGGCCAAGTCCTTTGGCTGCTCTGGCCAAGTATGGCTCTGGTAGTACAGAGAGGGTCGTGATCCTGTAGTGGAATCTAAAAAGGACCTGATGATGATGATGATATTTTTTAATAATGTATTGCATTTAAATTGCGATAAAGCTGTCAAGTAAGTAATAAAAAATATGGGTGATAATCTACGAATAAGTAACGCGATATAATAAATAAAATTGTAAACGTAACGTACGGTCATAGTTACTTTATTGGTTTTGTTGACATGGTTAGGTCTATCTTATCTCTCTTTGGGTTAGGTATAAGGTATCAGTATAGGGTATAGGTCTTGTCGCGAACGCGAAATAAATACTGCGTAAAATGGAACGACACGGGAGACGAAGGGAGGGGGGAACGGGGAAAGGCGATGGCGGGAAGCAGGAATAAGTGGGGCTCTGTTTGGAAAAGATGACAATGGTTGTTGTTGTGCGAAATAGATGAAAGAGAACTTAGAAGAAGCTCTATCAAAGGACATCGTTCGGTAAGACACTCATGAACGAGCGCTAGAAGTAATCTCGGTAAGTGTTTTGTGCATTACAAAGGAAGTATGAAATGAAGGACAATGAAAGGCGGCCAATTCATATGGTCGCGGTGGTCTGGGATGGCTGTATGGGGCGGAGTTGGAGGCCATTCTAGGGACAAGAAGTCCCTCCGGTAACTCCCTCAAGAAGATGGTGTGACCGTGATGAATCTAGAAGTTTAGTTAATATTTCATATCACAGTTTCATAATTCTGTCACGCAACATCATGCCTGCTACTCACTCAGTTCACTCACACATTCACACATTTCATTTGAACTAGGCACAGAATATTTCGCATATGGTACTTTGCGACAGGTCTCATATAGATACCTTTTTTCAGGAAACTAGCGTAATGTTAGTCTGAGATGTTAGTATTATATTGTCTCTGCTAAAAGTGTGGTATGGTGTTTAAAACGTGCAGTGTAAAAAAACATAAGAAAATGTTACTTGAGGACTGAAACCTTTTTGTGAAACAGATTGAGCGACTTGTGGAATGGATAATGTTTGCGTAACTAATGTCCATGTTTAATTTTAGCTCTACAGAATGAGAGGAAGTTCGTAATTCTGATTGCAAGATTTGACCTAAACAAACATGCAACTTGGTAGTTCTTACGTACCTTTAAACCGGGGTTTGGTTGCCCTAAATAGTTCGCATTTAACTTATGCGTCAGGAGGTTGCCAACGATGGAGTCCTCCTTCTTCATATGGTCGTAGGTCTCGATTTGCAGAGGCCGGGCCAAGTAGACTTCCGAGCCGGATTGAGGCTGGTCGTACACCGGAAGGTCGACCCTAATGGGGTCATCGTAAGGAGCAGATCGCGCGCCCAGCGCCGCGAGGACAATGAGAGCCATTGAGTACATCATCTCTTGCAAAGTACACCTAAAATTAATTTAATTTTGTTACAAAGATTACTATAAAAACCACCGACCACATCCGACCCGACTTCCCGCCGGCATAATCCCTCCAGATAGTGGTGGATAAATAATCATTTAAATAGTTTTAAAGTTATACAGTGTTTTGATTTTTTGCGTTAAGTAAATTAGAAAATATAATAATTTAATTTTGAGAATCTTGTTACAAAGCTCTGAGGGTTGCGCCAGCAGCCCTTTATGGCAACTATTAAACAAAATAAAAAGAGCCTGCCAATACTAAAAAGGACACCTCGCTGGGATAGACGGTGCGCGGAGAGCTCTCTGTGCTCAGTTAGGGCACGAATGCGAAACTTGTCAATGAACATTCGTCTAGATGTCTATATCTATAACGACTACATGCCTGTTATTTATTATATATAAAACTTCAACATATTTTCTTAAAACTGTCCAACCTGAAAACACGATTAATAACAAAAGCCTCGATACTTTTATTTTGCAAACATAGCCCCTTTATTTGATGTTTGTGGTCAGAACGGCGAAACCCTAAGGTCTTTAGAAATGATTTTTAGTTTCCTAGCTTAGCAATAACTAGTTCTAAAATCTGGCAAAGTTTTTTTACTCATTAACCTCGTACTTTTATTTTAAATAACAATTAAGTGATTTGGCGCTTACGCCCGTTAATTCTAGGACACCCGCTTGTGCCTACCCACTATCTTCTTCTCATTTTTTACGCGTTACGGTCATTAGATCTATCCTGCTTTCGCGCGGGGCGCGGGGTGCGAAATGGCTTCAGCCGGGTCGCATTGGTGCGCTCTTAAAGAGGTTGTCGACAAAAATGAGTTGAAGGGCTGGGAGAGCTTGCTACGTTTATTTATAAAACCTTACGTCAGCCAAGACAAAGGCAGTTTTCTTATGCAAAAAATTAAGAACAATTGCTCCCCAATTTTAGGCCGATCCTTGACAATAAAGAATATTATCAAATAACAAAATTTAAAAAACATTGAATCAAATTTGATGAGGGGGACATATTAGCTGCCAGTTTTCTATTTTCCAGTGACGTCATGGCACCCAGCTCACCTGAAACATCCGCCTCCCTTTTATCAAAACATCCTCTTTCATCAGCTACATCGCACCTGCCGGATGCTCCTGACCCTTTGGAGCCTACGCCGACGGTCACGACCTAAGATTTCCGAGCTGCGACCATGTCCTTAAGGAAGGGTCTGCCGGCGGTCTTGATGGCCTGATGCCACAGCATTTGAAAGACCAGATCTGTGGCGTCACCGGTGATGTCGGTACTGGCCTTTTGGAGTACCTGACCAGGCTCGTTAATCTGATGCTCTCGGGAAAGTTTGTGATCAGATAGTGGACTCCTACATACG
Source organism: Elegia similella (assembly GCA_947532085.1). Lineage (NCBI taxonomy): Eukaryota > Metazoa > Arthropoda > Insecta > Lepidoptera > Pyralidae > Elegia > Elegia similella. The sequence goes on along the minus strand of OX383925.1, from coordinate 29,064,181 downwards.
GTGCAAACCTTTGCGCTCGGAAGAATTATAGCATTCGCCCTATTGCCGTAGGCAAGACAATTTGCCGCGTTGTTTCCAAAATTTGCTGTAGGCTTTCTCTACCAGTTTTGAAGTATGAAGTCCAACCCACTCAGTCAAAAAATTCATTTAACTCAGTAAATTACCTTATCCAGCTAGTCTAGTAGGTAAGTAGAAGCAGTTTTCTAGTAAGAAGGTACTAGTACTTTACCGGTTTTATAAAAATGTCACATATGATCTACGAAATATGATACAGCAATCTATGCTTTGGTGGTATATCTCATATCTCAGAGATATACAGCATGTAAATTGACCCTCGACGTTACCTTAACGGGGTGACATTCCCATTCCCCTACAAACTGGCCTGGCGGCAGAACTCTTTTGGCTAGTATGGAAAGGCCGAATTTCTTTTCAGTTCCCAGTACTTCCCAGATTGGACCTGCCTTGGTTTCTACAATTGCGGTGCCGCACCCTGCGCAGCATAGACCGATATAGGTACGTAAAAGAGAAACCCAAACAATTTTATTTTTTACGTATAAAGATCGGACCAGCCGGCCTATTTTCTCACTCAGTGACCAACGTTGTAATAGTCACTTCAAAATACATTGCGGGTTTCCTATGATTGACTATTTTTATTAAAGATATATAAAACGTAATGTACTTTGAAATGACTATCAAAACGTTGTACACTGAGTTAGTAACTAGGCCGGCAGTCCGGAGTGTGACACCGCAATGGTATAAACCAAGGCATAAGAGGTGAAACTTTAACACTATGGTCGGCGGTTATAACGTGGTTATAACCATGAAGTTATAATAAAAGGTGGAGGCCACACTCCTAATACCCACATGAAGTGACCTGTGACCTTGACTGCTTTCTATTTCGCTCACGTAGGTCCCGTCCCCTCTTTCTACGTAGGGTGTCCATACAAAGTAAAAAAGAGCGATATGTTCACAAAATGTTTAAAAAACTTCTGTGTTGTAAAAAAGTTTGATGCTAAATTGTGCTGTTCCGGTTCTGGGTATTTCTGCTTCACTTCGCAAGGTTTTTGGCATCCCTGTGTGACCATTGACAATTGACATGCATATTTGAAGAAGAAGTGGAAAAGCGCACCCCGGGCTCCGAAGTAGCATAGCTGAAGAACAACCTGGATCGCGCTTATTTGAAGAAGAGTATTATGAGCGAACGTTTGAATAGAAATAATTATATATCCAGCAAATAGCTTACCAATATGTCACTATCAAATTTTTTTCGCATTTCGCATATCACATTCGTCTTCTTCCATTCTCCAAGATGTGGTTGTTATTTAGGTATTTAGCAGATATAAATAAAACAAAGTAAAGTAGGGGCATAATAAAAATATTTAATATTTTTTATAAAATTATAGATGGGAAGCGGTAACTTTAGCCACACAGTAATAATTAGAGATTAGAAAAAAAGATTAAAATACTGCAATTGGCCATTTTGATTGTAACGGGTAAGTAATATAACATATAAACACAAAATATATATCTTTTAAGATATATATCAACGAAATACATAATTTTGGTCAGTATAATTATCAAGTAAGATTTCCAAAGTTCTTCATCATATCTCCACCAAATTAAAATGGAACCAACTTGGTAGTAAAGGTTTTCAAAGAAAAAAGAAACGAGTGCGTTACCCCAGCCGACTAAGTGCTCCTTTTAAGAATTGATAAATGCAAATAATTAGATCATTACTTCGTGTAAATGTCCCCGAAAGTAAATAATTTGACACCCCGCCGTTTCAGAGATAATGAGGAAAATAAAATTCGGCTGGCGTAACGTTACCCCAGCCGACTTTTTTTGATTCCGACGGTTTATCTGGATAAAAAGTATGCACAAAGATAGATTGAATTTGCTCTCAAATGTCCCCGATAAAATTAAATTTGACACCTTTATGGATTTCGAGTTATTTCATTTTCTGCTGCGGTAACGTTTGGTCAATCTCTGTATCTCTTAAACCGTAAGACGCAGAATCATCATTTTTTTTATACGTATAGATCGGAATTTGTCACCATTTGACACCTAGTTATCTTAAATATTAATAACATCGTTTGCGAGTAATAAATATTATTCTGAAAACCATATTTTCGGTTCTAGTTATTAAACGAGGGAACCCTGAAAATTCAAACTAGTCCTAATAGATGCCTCTTATAGAGACATACAAAACACCAAAACTTTCATCAGCCTAATCCATAGCATTGGCAAGTTATAATGATATTACTGGTTCCAGAAAGCCAGACTCTGGGCTCTCGATTTAAACGAGGAAAATAATACTTTCCTTCCACTTGGCTGATTCCATTTTTAAACAATAATTAGACACTTTAACCAAAAATATACATACAAATTTTTAGCTTGATATACTATCGTATATAAGAAATAATAAATAAAAACTAAACCTAGATAATATTTCCCGATTACCCGACCAAGTTCGAATGTGCATCTAAAAGCGGCCGTACGATACATAACGTATACCTTCTAAAATCTGCACAGTAATAATAAGTGGTTGGGTATATTCAAGTAGAAAAATTGTTAGGATTAATTTTATATTATAAAGACTCGTATTTAATAAATGAAACCTTAGGGTCAACAGCAGAAACAGCCTCCGTGGTCCAGTGGTTAAGGCGTTTGCCTGTTGACCCGGGGGTCGTGGGTTCGATTTCCACCGGAAGCATACTTTGTTTAGTTGTTTCCAGTTTGGTAGGACATTGCAGACGTGAATCACCTGATTGTCCGATAATAAAGATGATTCCGTGCTTCGGAAGGCACGTTAAGCCGGTGGTCCGGCTGCCATCTGGTAGTCGTTAAAGGAACCACGTCAGAGGCCGAGAGGCGGTTCCGAAGAACTCTGACACCAGGGTGTGCATGGTCGATTGACCGTGACACCTATTTAAAATGATGATGATGATGATGAATGAAACCTTAGGGTGACTTACAGATTTTCTCTTTCAGCAAAACTATTACTTAAATGGCAATGTCTACATACTAATAATGTAAATAAAATATCTTTTTATATTTTTTTTGTTTGAATGATTTTAAGGCAGACTTCTTAAATAGAGGTCTGCCGCCTGCATAATAGTTCAATCCAACTGTCACCGTAGTTGGTAATCAAAAACCAACGAAAACAAGGTTATATTCTATAAGGTAAGACTATCAAGAGATAAAAAAAAAAATCTTGAGTGTTATTTATTTTTGCTGCTCTCGCGTAGAAAGTGTCAGTTTTACAAATTGGGAGTAAAATGTGTATCCATCAACTAGGAAAACGCGTCGTTATTAGCTAAACAAATGAACTAGAAGTCCGTATTTCTTTTTCTATATTATGTACTGCTTGTTTTATTGTGCATTGCTTTATGCGAAGATGTAGGGGACATCTTACAAAGATTTGTTCGAAATCAAAAGTAGTCGGTACCACAGTACAGAGTATCAATACTTTTTTGTGTCCTTCTTTGAAAATAAAAAAAATATATATACTAGTTTTTGCCCGCGTCAATGTCGATCCCTCGGGAGTAGTACTATTTCCCGGGATAAAAGGTAGCCTATGTCCTTCTCCGCACTCCAGAGAACTTGTATGCAAAATTTCATGATGATCGGTTCAGTAGTTACGGCGTGAAAGCGTAACAAACAAACTCACTTTCGCATTTATAATATTAGTTAGGATTTGTTATTATGCGCGAGCAAAACTAGGGACTATCGCTGCGCTGTCCTGCTCACGCACATTAGCCAATGAAATTGCAGTTCCGAGCAAGTGCAGTTGTATTTTTTTCATATTCTATCTAACAAAGCAAGTATTACATACTCGTATTTCCAATATAACTCATATTACAACATAATGCCTTTGGTCTTGCAATAATAGACTTGGTCAATCCCGTTAGGAATCAATACATTATAAAGTATAAGTATGGAGGAAATAAGTAATTCCATTCTATAAGGCATATATTTTTTTATTAAAAAATTTCCACTCGCCTGTACCATCCAATTTAGAATACAATGCCGTCGAATATGGAAGTATATCTAGTAGTATGCCGCAGCCGCTTTCAGATGCACATCAGAACTTGGTCGGGTAATCGGAAAAAAATATCTAGGTTTAGTTTTTAATAATTATTTCTTATATACGAAAGTATATCAAGCTAAAAATTGGTATGTATGTTTTTCGATAAAGTGTCTAATTATTGTTTAAATATGGAATCAGCCAGGTAAAAGGAAAGTATTATTTTCCTCGTTTAAATCGAGAGCCCAGAATCTGGCTTTCTGGAACCAGTAATATCATTATAAATTGCCAATGCTTTGGATTAGGCTGATGAAAGTTTTGATGTTTTGTATGTCTCTATAAGAGGCATCTATTAGGACTAGTTTGAATTTTCAGGGTTCCCTCGTTTAATAACTAGAACCGAAATTATGGTTTTCAGAATAATATTTATTACTCGCAAACCATATTATTAATATTTAAGATAACTAGGTGTCAAATAGTGACAAATTCCGTTCTATACGTATAAAAATAATCATGATTCTGCGTCTTACGGTTTCAGAGATACAGAGATTGGTCAAACGTTACCGCAGCAGAAAATGAAATAACTCGAAATCCATAAAGGTGTCAAATTTAATTTTATCGGGGACATTTGAGAGCAAATTCAATCTATCTTTGTGCATACTTTTTATCCAGATAAACCGACGGGATCAAAAAAAGTCGGCTGGGGTAACGTTACGCCAGCCGAATTTTATTTTCCTCATTATCTCTGAAACGGCGGGGTGTCAAATTATTTACTTTCGGGGACATTTACACGAAGTAATGATCTAATTATTTGCTTTTATCAATTCGTAAAAGGAGCACTTAGTCGGCTGGGGTAACGCACTCAAAAGAAACATCAAAATCGGTTCACAATTTTACTTATTTTACTTAAAGTAGTTATAATGTAAAGTGTTAAAATATTAATAAAACAAAAAGAAAGACTGCAATATATTTAACGAATATCTGAATATTCCGAGTGTGAATTTCTTCAAGCTATGGCCTCTAATATAAGTTTTAAAAAATAAGATAAATAGGTATTATTAAAAATAATTGTAATACATTATTATTGTATACAATTAAATATAGTACCTAAGTTATCTTTTTCCGAATATTTAAATACAATAAAATATTGTAAACATTATCTTTCTACTTTTAAAAAAATGTGATATATACAAAATGCGCGCGCATTTTGTATGTATCGCAATTTATTTTATACTTTGTCCGAAAATTTAAATACAATAATATATTGTAAAACTTATCGTTCTACTTTTAAAAATTGTGATACATAAAACATGCGCGCGCATTTTGTATGTATCACATTTTTTTTTTATTTATTTCATACTTTGTCCTAATATTTACATACAATAAAATATTGTAATAAGTGCTTTTGTTTGTAATAGTTCTTTTTTTTGGAATCCTATGATTTTCATTACTTTTTGATTTACTTTCCGTTTGCTTTACTAATAAAATCGATTACCTTCATCTTTGCTTGAATGATGCACCTTTTGCTGGCTACTCCGCATTTTTTACAAGAAAATGGAGTTTATGAGCTTGCGCGAACTTTAATTATTTCGTAGGTATTACTGAAATAATTCAAATTCGAAAAATAGACATGGGTCTATTAGCTGGTATATTTTCCAGTTATATATTTTAAATAGGCATACATTTTGTTTTCTATAGATTTTAATTGATATTTATTTTAAATAGTATACTTTTTGGCATGTATACTGCACAAGTTGTATAACAGGTGATATTTAGTGTGCATTAACGTTAAAAATAATGGGTTTATGCTTTTCAAATTGAAAATTTTATGTATATTATAGCTTTTAAGAATATAATCGGTAATAATTATGACAAGTAAACATTATATCTTTTGAACTTTATTGAAATGAAAATATATAATTTTGATAAATATCAAACAATACGCACCCGATTGTAACACCAATCACAGCGCGTGTACCACACAACACGCGAATCAGCTGGCGGTTTTTTGAATTATTACATATATTTGAGAAATTTCCTTATATTTTCTATTTCAGAATTTCTTGTATAGTCGCGGATAGTCGCAAGCAATAACTACATATTGTTATGTAAATTTTTTGAGCCCACATTTTTGTGCTAGGAGCTTATTTCATTTCTGCAAAACCTGTTCATGTTTTGTTATCATAGAATTTATTTGATTTAAGCGGGTACCACGCGAATGAAAAACGTAGCTACTGCGCAAGCCATTAGGCTGCGCAGAACCATTCGACGATTAGGAAAAAGATGAAAAGTCTTAATATTTTCATATTTATATCTTTATAAAAAAATAAGAAAGGGGGCGACCTCCGGGAGGTACATATAAATATTATCATGTGAGAATTATTGTTTTAGACGTAAAAATTACTCAGTTTTCGAAGAAAAAGGCTTTTGATATCATACCATATATATATCATTTTGAAATTCCATATGTATCTATTTCTAATTCAAACAAGGGAGCGATCTTGTTCAAGGATTGATCTAAATTGTATAAATACTTTTGATATATTTAATTAATTCAGCGCATAGTAGGGTAAGTGCTCCAGTAAATGAAAGCTACCCAGTGAATGAACGAAACGCATATTTTTATCAAAAATAAGAAAACCAGCTAATTCTACCAGGTGAAGTGTATTTTTTTAAACAGATAACACACTTACTTGTTCCAATACTTATTCCGGTGGCTTAAACATCTTTATTGCAAAATGACAATTGAGTAAAGTTGGGGTGCGCTCTGAAAAAATGTCTTGTATGGGTAAGAATTTACGACTTAGGTACAATATCACTTACTATTGTAAGTTCTATAGCTGTATTTTTTTATTTATACATTGTTTTTCACTAAAACTAGCTTATTTATGAATATATGCTTGCATTTTCAAAAAGCATTATTAGTTTTTGCAAATACATTTTGAATAAATCAGGTGTTCATGGACTAGCTTAAAAAATGGCATCAAATCTAGTGAATGAACGGCAGTTCATTCACTGGAACATTACATATTACGAAAATTTCAGTATTATCTGACTTCGGACTACTGTATTAAGACGGTTTTTATAAAATACGTTTGAAAAACGATTTAGAATCTTTTGGCCAGTATTGGAACACAGGTGTTCATTTATTGGTTTTTGAAATCCATTAAATAAACTATGAAAATACTGACCTGTTCAATTACCGGTTTTTTAATACTTCTTGTACCATTTAATGAATTAAATTAGTAATTTCAGTTATACTATAAATAAATAGAATAATACACTCCTTTATCGTATGATATATTACTGATTAATCGACTGGATTTCAGAAATAACATCCCAAAATATCACTACAGCCATAAACGACGTCACGAATACTTAAACAGTTTAAACTTCTCGTGAAAACGATCAGACCATGGTTGACATAATAATCGTAGATTCCTCTTGGATCCCTCAATTTTAAATATTATGGATGATGAGTAAAATTGTTCCCTTTTTTATATAACTCAGTAACTCTTCAAAAGAAGACTACTCCTGCTGATTTTCTGGAGGAAAATATTCTAGATATTCTAAGAGTCCCATCGTGTCCAACCACAAAACAAAACGTGGTATCTACAAAACGCAAAGATCATATTGATAATTTTTTTATCTACCCTAATATTGGAACCAAAAAGAAAAAACTTTGATGAAAGAGCCCATGCCATTTGGATTAACAGGACTAACATATAAAGATTATTTGGAAAAACAGGAAATAAATAAAAAATAAAAAGATAAAAAACATGAAGTAAGAGAAGTGTAGAGAAGTAAAATTCAGGAAATAAGAACAGATTCTCAGAGAAACAAGATAAACACGGCACCGTCCAAACCCAATACGTTATCGTAGAGAGTGAGGAAAGTCATTTTCACAACGAAACAACTAAAACAAAAAAGACTTTTTAAGGAAGAATATTGTGTCAGAGAATATTGTCAGCTTCGTAAACATCACAGAGGTTGAACGTGGATTTATCTTTTTTGCAGATTTATGTTTTAAAGATATAGAATAAACTGATCTCCCTCGTGATTTAGAAAACGAACAATTTGCGAAAGCTCACCTTGTGGCGTCTGGGACTTGTACAGTAGGTTCACTAGCTCTTTCTGCTAATTCACCTCAACCTATGTGACGACGGAGAGTTGAGTCTCCGACGTCACAGAGCTTGAACGTGGATTTATTTCTTTTGCAGAGAAGATATAGGATTAACTGATCTCCCTCGTTATTTAGAAAACTAACAATTTGTGAAAGCTCCCCTTGTGACTTCTGGGCTTGGTAACCTACTGAGGTTCATCGGTTCTTTCTGCTAATTCAGAAATACCTTTAGAGGTTCCTTTTATTGTGATACTAAAGACTGATGTAACTACCTCTACCCCACTCATGATTTTTAAGTAGAAATTATTAAAGCGGTAATTCAGTTCACTAAAGTCAAATTTTGTTGATTAGTGAATAAATACTTACAACTCTGAAATCTTAATAAGTAGGCTTGAAGTACCTAGAACCTAGCTATGATTGAAATTATATAATTATTATGTTTATTATAACACTTATTAATGTGTCTGAATAAGAACCAGAAAGTATTATTAAGTTAATAGTAACTAAATAAGTACTCATAGTACCTAATTCCTAGTTTTTAAGCAGAAATTATTGAAACCTTATTATGCTACTTATTGTTAAATGAGTACAGTTTATTTTTTCTGTTAAAAAATGTTAAAAAGCCTTTAATTTTAAATTTAAATAACACAGATTTTAGTGTTCATTTACTGGGTTTTATTGCGTTCATTCGTTGGAAAATGCCGTTCATTCACTGGTGTTTTAGGGTATTGTCGCATAAAATGTTAAAAATCTCCAAAACTATACAAACTGCAGCTCTAAACGAGAGTTTTATTAAATCTTAAATAACTTACGGTGACTATGGTAAATGTTAGGTCGTCAGAATATTTAAATCATAATTGTAATTAAATTTCTAAGTTGAACATTTCCTTAAGGGTTCATTCACTGGAGCACTTACCCTACTAGTGATTTAAAAACACGTCAATTTTCACAATTTCGTGCAGTACCGTCTTAACACTGGATACCCATTGTCTTCTTCTTGTTGGATCCCTAGGAAAGCAAAAGAAGAATAAATCTTTATACTTGTCAGAGTTATAGTTATAGTACAATAAAAAAATATACTCTGTTATATAGTGTTTTCCAATAAAAAATCGTTTCAGCGAGAAAGAAGATTAAAGGTAAACATTATAAATCAGTACAGTAGTTATCACTTCGTGTACAAATTTTTTTTCGCATTATGCACACCATAATTAGTTTATGTATAACTCAGATTAATGTTAAAAAATATCTAAAATCTATTTACTTTATGTTGGAGATTAGGTGGGTATTTTTTTATGGACTAAACATTATTATTAGATAATCGAAACCATAATTAAACATAAATACTTCTGCAAAAACAACGCTTTTGTTATGTACTTAGCTAATACGTCTAATATGGTAATTTTCAACTCACCTGTGAAATATCAAGGAACATGAAGGATATCACTTACTTCCCTCCTCCCTTTCCCTTACATTTCTCCAGACCATTTTCCGTATTTTCTGATTAAACTAAGATTATATTTTTTCGAGTCGAAAGACATGTTTCGGCATTGTCGTGGTTTCGGGAAGCCGATTTCCACTAAACATTGGGAATTTCGGGTAAAATGTATGGGTGGCTAAATTGTATTAATGTGGCTTGATAAATTAAACATTATTTTGCAAATTAAAGATTGCTATTGAATCGATTATTACATTTAATTAAAACTCTGGATGTTTTGTTTCTACAATGACCATTAAAATCTTAAGGTACTCTCAGTTCAAATTTAGATTTATAAGCATCTCCGGACTCCAATGAAAAGTCATGCAAATTGGCTTCAACATAGACTTACAGAGAGATTGGACTCCACCTTTTTAGGTATATACCTCCTATAATAGTATTCAAATTTAGATTTATAAGCATCTCCGGACTCCAATGAAAAGTCATACAAATTGGCTTCAACATAAATATGTAAATATAAATATATACGTACTAATCACACAGATTGAGCTAGCGCCAAAGTAAGTTCGAGACTTGGTATATTAACATAGACTTACAGAGAGATTGGACTCCACCTTTTTAGGTATATACCTCCTATAATAGTATACCTATCTATTCTATCGGATTATCTTATCTCTATGGGTTATAAAAACATTTTTTTTTCTTTTCTTCCATTTGGCCCTTAAACTTCATTCAGAAGCTTACTTTAGCCAGTGTTTAGTTAATCTCCGAGGTATTCTTGTGTATCAACGAAATGATGGTGTTAATTATTACGCTGATTTAAAGGAGCCTCTGACCCATCCACTGGTTTGATCCACACAATTGTTCATAAACATGTACTTTAACACCAAATTACACCTACTTAATATTATAAACACCACTAGAAACAATTTGCAAAACAATTCAAAACAAAAACCGTGCAATCCGTCGAAATTCCCGCCAAGAACTCCTAAAACATTATCAATAATTTGATCCATTTTTTTTTCTGTTTCTGTCTGATTCTGTCTCTGTGGTTAATATCTGATCTTTGTATCCTATGTCAGCAGTAAGCATCATTACATCTGCCAGTCATACCCGTGACAGCAAATAGAAACAACATGTTGATTCAGCTAGCAATGCAATATTTGCTTTATTTTGGACTACATAATTAAACACTTCATCACAATGGAAATGCCAGAGGTGACCAAGTTTCTTGGAATGTTTCCCTTAAAGTACGGGTGCTTCCTCATTTCTGTTTTCGGCCTGGGATTTGGAGGAACCTTACTGGCGGGCATAATTCTGTACGGTATCGCAGAAAACATCATTATGCATTATTTTGGCGATCCCCAAATAGACCAGAATACTAGAAAGGCGGTATTAATGCCTCTGGGCATATCTGCGCTGTTAATGTTGCTTGCCAACACGCTCCTGTTTTTTGGAATCTCTCTCACCCGTGGGACATACGTCGCCGTCTCCGTAAGGGTCATGCTGACAATGTGCATACTCCTTTTACTCATGGCTGTGTCGGCCCCACTATCATGCTTTTTCATGGATAACGCATGTCTTATGAAAGATTCATCGCTTTTGTTCATGCTCTGTGGGTTCCTTATCATGACCTTATTTATAGAAGTATGGCTGTACAACGCTACTGTTTGTTGGAATCTGGAGCAGACTATGGTGTATTAAAGCCATTGGAATTATTTTGATATGTTTGGTTTTACATAAATAATTACTGAACATTTATTTGTTTTATTTTAGTAAATATGAAATTTCTATAATCCTGACTGAGAAAGACTGCGATTGCTGTAACATTAGTTTGTATAACACAGATCTTAGGTATCATCACCATCGTGTAGGTGACATGGTCTATCCACCATGCACACCCTGGTGTCAGAGTTCTTTGGAACATTATTTTCGGCCTCTAACGTGGTTAAGATGACAGCCGGGACACGGCTTAACGTGCCTTCAGGTATGAAGGAAAAGTTGCATTTTGAAACAGGTGTTCTCATTTATGATAAATAGGTTTCGTGTGTACATAATGCACTTATAGGTCTAGACTAGTGGCTTGAAAGCCTATGTAACCCATAATGGACAAGTCCCGGGTTGGATTCTGGATTGCCAGCTCGAGCTTTACCTACCTGTAGTAGCGCAGTAACGATGCATCTATCGACAATATATATCGTGTTCCCGGTGAAAGAAAACAACGTGTGAAAAACCTTTACACAAATGGTCCGTTGTTTAGAAATTGACCTGTTTTCAAATCACTAATACTATGCGCTGAATTAATTAAATACATTTAAAGTATTTGTACAATTTTGGTCGATCCTTGAACAAGATCGCCACCTTGTTGAAATTTGAAACAGATAGATAGATATGAAAATGGTATATGTTATGATATATAAAATCATTTTTCTTAGAAACCTTTGTAATTTTTACGTCTAAAACAATAATTATATTTACATCTCGGAGGTCGCAAAGACCTACGCAAATGCATCACCATATTGTGTAGGTGACACGGTCAATCGACCATGCACACCCTGGCCGTGACCCTGGTGTCAAAGTTCTTCGGAACCGCCTCAATGCCAATGCAACACCAACATAACGCCGCGTCGGGGCGGCTGTGTACGCGCGTAGTAGATACCTTCTCGATTGACGACTGCGATGATTTTATACTACTTACGGTCTTTTTTGTGGTACTCTTTAATTACAGTCGTAATTGAAGTGTTATTGTATAAATATCTTTTGAATAAGTACGTCAACAAATTAAATTAATGTTATTGAATTCAAATGCTCCTGTATATGTTTTTTTCATGGTATAGTGTTTTTATATAAGCAATTTTTATATGGAAAGACCGCTCGTATACGAACGGCATCATTTCAAAAATAGCACTCCGGTCCGCTCGGTCGCTTCGCGTGAATGCATATAAGACTCATAAACTTTCTTGATTTTTATTAAATCATCGCCTAGATCCTGTCAAGGTGAAATAGTAAGAAAAAAAAATTAGGACAAAATATATATATATACATATAATAAAACAGTAAAAATATTTTGTCTGTACATTTAGAATTTTTGACTGAAATGGATAGAGGGACACTTAAAAAGAATAATAGAAAGCAAAAAAAATTTTTCGAATTTCTTGTCTGTCTGTCTGTCTGTCTGTCTGTATGTATGATCACGATTATCTGCGAAAATACTGAACCGATTTACTTCAAACTTTCACCAATTGCTTTGTTTTAACTCAGCAAAACATTTAAAGTTTGTTTCATCAAAATCGGTTTATTAAAAAAAAGTTATCGTCATTTGAATGAACTCAAGGCATTAGTTTGCCTGCAAATAGACACGGTGATTTTTTTATCGTTTTGGCCCCTTACAGGGGTGACTCAGGCCATCAAAATGAACAACTTTTCCTATGGGAACAATGGTGGGAACTCAAAATAAAATTCGACATTCCTATACAAACTGGCCGGGCGGCGGGACTCTTTTGTATGGAAATGACGAAATTTTTTTTGAGTTCTCGGCATTGGTCCCATAGAAAAAGTTGTTCATATTGATGACCTGAGTCACCCCTTTAAGGGGCCAAACTGTTCCTGAGGGATGGACACTAACGGCGGCGGCGGGCGTAGCCGCGGGCAAACGGCAAACCAACCTAAACTGCTGCGCCTAGAAACTTGAAATTTGGTACAGGGGTTCTTTAAATGATGTGATTGAGCGCTAAGAAAGTATTTTTATGAAATTTAACTTCTAAAGGGGTAAAATTTATATGGAATTTTCTCATTTCTGGACTTAGAAGTATGAAAGTAGGTATATAAGTTATAGATTAAAATTAAAAAAGATGTGTGTAGGTAGATGAAATTTGCTAAATTCCCCCCTTAAGGGGTAAAATGGGGGTGGATGGGTGGTATAAACTTTGTATGGAATTTTTCTCATTTCTGGACTTAGACGTATGAAAATAAGTATATAAGTTCTAGGTTACAATTAAAAATATCTGCGTAGGTAAAATGGACGATATTTTCCCCTGTAGGGGTAAAATAGCGGGGTAAAGATTGTATAGGAATTTACTCATTTCTAGACTTAGAAGTATCATCATCATCATCATCATCAGGTCCTTTTTAGTCTCCACTACAGGAGCACGACCCTCTCTGTACTACTAGGGCCATACTTGGCCAGAGCAGCCAGAGGACTTGGCCTACACCTAATGTACCTATTTTCATACTTAGAAGTATGAAAATAGGTAAATAAATTCACGATTACAATTGAAAAAGATTTGTGTAGGTTAACTGGAAAAAAATCCCCCAGAACGTTTGTTTGGAAATTTTCTCATTTCTGAACTATGAAGTATGAAAATAAATAGGTATTGTAAGTTCTCGATTACAATAAAAAAAGATATATGTGGATGAAATGGACTGAATTCACTCCTAAAGGGGTAAAATCGGAGGGTACTAAAAGGTTTTATGGAAATTTTCTCATTTCTGGACTTAGAAGTATAAATAATATCCATACTTCCATACTAATACTAATATTATAAATAAATGCGAAAGTAACTCTGTCTGTCGTTTTTTTACGCTAAACTTGGTATGGAGGTGTCAGGCCCGGGGAAGGACATAGGTTATGTTTGATTCCGGGAAATTCTAATGTCCCCGAGGGATCGACACTAACGCGGGCGGAGCCGCGGGCAACAGCTAGTAATTAATATAGGTAATAGAGTTCAGAATAGCATTGGGAATGCAAAAAAAAAACACATAAAAATATTGTATGGCTTCTATATTAATTAGTTGATTTTCAAATTCATTGTAAAATGAGTTCAATCAAATACCTCATTTGTAGAATTGGCGTAGTTGTGTTAAATGACGCAAGATGTAATATGGTGGAGATTTTTGACGCCGAGGCTTAAACACGCGTTAACTCAAATGGCAGAGCATAGGTCGTACAGAGACCTAAGGTCTCAGGTTCAAACTCCGCCCGCGTAGAATATTTCCACCATACGAGTAAAAAGTAATTTAAAAATGTAATGACTGCTATTCAACGGAGTAATTTTTGTAATCAGACTAGCTTATTGATATAATTTCCGCACTCCGTCCGAGCTGGACAGACATGACAGTCGGGGCAGATAAATGTGACCCCTACAATTTAAAATCTGTTGTTAAAGGGTTCAGTTTTATCTGCCCCCGACTATACGTAAAAGAGAATCACTTACATTTTTTCTTTTACGTTTTCTGATCTGTCCGGCAGCTCGGACGGATGGAGTGCGACGCCACCGCAATGGGAGAAAACTAGAAACCAAGGCTTAGGATGCAAGCGAAGCCGCGCGCAAGTCAGTTTATTTATGAAATACATTACTATTATCATGGCCACAGGAAGGTTACCAAAAAGAAACCTTAGGGAACCTCTGCCTAAGGGGCCTTGTGGTTGATTGTAGCCTGGCTAGGACATTCCTTCTCATCCAAGAATGTCGTAAGAGGTGGAAAGTCAAGAAAAGAGGAAACGACATATAAGCAAAATATCCTGAGGAGGGTTAGCTACTTGCAGGCGGCCAGCCATATTTTTAGCCTTTTTTACCCGACTGGCCCACCCAGAAGGAGGGATTTAATAGAGGGAGGGTATTAGGTATCAGCCAGTGACTTGTCTTAATCTTTAAAATAATTTGCTATCATAATGACGAAGCACTGAATCATCAGTTGGGGCTGCAGCCGTACATTCGGAAACATGTTATGAATAGGAAGCATAAACAAAACATGGTATAGTGCATTTTTAGAACTTGTGAATAATGTAAACAAACCTAAGACAAAATTGAGAGAAACAAGCCTTGGATTGCTATTTTCCTTAGTTTTTAGGGTGCCGTAGCTAAATGGCTGAAAACGGAACCCTTATAGATTCGACATGTTTGTCTGTCCGTCCGTATACAATTTGGGTTTCCCATACTTAGATTCAAAAATATTTTTTTTTTTAATCCCCTACGTGTGACGTATCTATGGATAGATAGATCATCAAAAATGATATTGAGGTTTCTAATAACATTTTTCTCTAAACTGTATAGTTTGCGCGAACGAGAGACAGTTCCAAATGGTAAAATGCTTGTCCCCCTTGTAACTTCTAAAATAAGAGAATTATAAAACTAAAAAAATATACGATGTAGATTACCATGCAACTTCCACCGAAAATTGGTTTGAACGAGATCTAGTAAGTCATCATCATCATCGTGGTTCAATCCCCGGCCAGGTCAAGATGGAAAATGATCTTTTTCAGATTGGCCTGGGTCTTGGATGTGTATTTATATATGTATTTGTTATAAAATATAGTATCGTTGAGTTAGTATCCCTTATCACAAGTCTCGAACTTACTTTGGGGCTAGCTCAATCTGTGTGATTTGTCCGTATATATTTGTTTATTTTATTTTATCATCATCAGGTCTTTTTACTCTCCACTGCAGGAGCATGACCCTCTCTGTACTAACGGATATACCATACGTAGCCAGAGCAGATGGGTTACACTTTAACTATGACTATTGATCGTCCACTTATTGGAGCTAGTCTTCTATTTATCAAGTTACATTGCACCGATGGTTCATTTTACCTAAAGTCATTATATCCAAGTATTATTTTATGTAAAACTATTTGGTCAAAAACCCTTTCATCTACGTTACATTTGATCAAGGTTTTTTATACAAATATTAGCTTTTACCAGCGGCTTCGCCCGCGGTAATGTCGTTCCCTCGGGAACAGTTCTATTTGCCAAGATGAATGGTAGGGATGTCCTTCTTCGTCCTCCTAACTACGTGTATGCGAAATTTCAAGAAGATTGGTTCTGTAGATAAAACGTGAAGAGGTAACAAAAAAAAACAAAAATCATTGCTTTCCTATTTATAATATTACTAGCTTTCGCCCGCGGCTCCGCCCGCGTCAATGTCGATCCCTCGGGAATAGTACTTTTTCCCGGGATAACAGGTACCCTATATCCTTCTCATCACTCCAGAGAACTTGTATGCAAAATTTCATGATGATCGGTTCAGTAGTTACGTCCTGAAAGCGTAACAAACAAACAAATAAACAAACTCACTTTCGCATTTGTAATATTAGTAAGGATAAGGATAGTTAAGATTATAGCTAGGAACGAATTTAAAAAAAAATGTGTAAATTGATAATTATTGGGTTAATAATAAAACGTTTTCTATATTCCTCTTTATGGTCACAATTTCATTTCATCAAAATCGTTTCAGCCGTTTTGGTTCAAAAAACGAAACGATTCATACTTCCTGCTATACATACATTTATGAAGGAGAAGAAGATCATTACATCCATTCATACATAAAATTAGTCATTCATTCATACATATTAATACACTTTCACGTTCAAAACATTAATGGGATTAAAGACTATGGTACCTATAGGAAGGGATAACTCTAGGGATAACATCGCATGCATGCAATGTATTATTGTTTTAAGAATAAATGAATTTAATTGAGCGGTTGAGAGCAATAGAGTGTCATAATATGTTGATAAGAAAGTTTAAACATAACAAAAATAAAGGAAGTTTTGTATTAAACATTATAGAAAATGAAGACATAATATTGTATGGTGTTGTACTTCCTAGAACGACCATAGTCGAATTTATTATATTCAGATTTAAAAAAGTCGTTTTTATTTATACCATTCATTTAAAATGTATTCCCTCCGTACTAGTGGAGATATACTGGTCGTGGTGGAGTGATTCCTACCCAGCACGACCACGTTGTAATTGCAACAAGCGAAGAAGTTCAGGATGGTAATAAAAAACCTTTTTATTTAAACTATTTTGTACCACAAACTTAAAATTTAGTATCTCTCAATTAGCGGAGGTATACTGGTCGTGCTAAAAAGATTCCTACCCAGCACGACCACTTTGTGATTGCAGTAAGCAAATATGTTCAAGATGGTAACAAAAACCTTTTAATTTATACTATTTTATACCACTTGTAAATAAATTTATAAATAATTAGTATTGTTAATAGAGGAAAGTAACCAAATATGGAATACCGGTTTGTTTTATGGGCATAAAAAAAACAAATATTTGAAATCAAAACCTTTTACTAGTAATTTTATCTTATTATATATTTGCGTTTCACAAAGTAACAACCAGTTGTCATACTTATTGATTTTAAGTATAATATTTTTTCAAAAACAAAATTAACATAAAGGTATCTAATCATGGAATAGGCACCCCAAATATAGAATAGTATATAAACTCAGGCATAAACCTATAAAAAAAGTAACGTAAATTAAAAAATCAACATAAAACAATCAAAACTTAATGTAACTATAATACTGGCATTAGGAACTTTCATAAAATAGAAAAAAGAACTTGAATTATTTGCAGAAGTCACAAATCCAGGTGACCATATTCATAGTCCATATTTGGCATTTTTAAATAATTGAACATAAATTAAATATTTTTGAAATGAGTAAACTAAGATAACATGTTGCTTCTAATACTTTCACAAAAACACTTAATTAATGTAGAAAAATAATAACAAACACACCATTCACAATAAGTAACGAAAAATACATTTTTTATTACGTACACGTAAAAGTTTTCTGACGGCGACAAAACAAAACACCTCCACCGTGGCCAAAGCGCTCGCACAACTGACTTGTCAAGACCGGTGCGCGTGGATAGAGGTAGAAAGAGATGGACAATCAGTACTTATCGCATTTAAGCGTCTATTACACCACACGGTATTCAGTCAGACTAAGTCTAACTAGCGTAGTGTAATAAGAGTTAGACCGTCTTACTCTGAATTCAGTCAGCAAGATCGGGCTCGGCGAGGCTAACTGGCTTAGAGTCTGAATATCGAGTAGTGTAATAATGCGTCTATTACACTACACGGTATTCAGTCAGACTAAGTCTAACTAGCGTAGTGTAATAAGAGTTAGACCGTCTTACTCTGAATTCAGTCCGCAAGATCGGGCTCGGCGAGGCTAACTGGCTTAGAGTCTGAATATCGAGTAGTGTAATAAGCGTTAGACCGTTTAGTCTGCGCTCGCGTCCACAGGGAGCGGACGTGCGCGTGCGCCACGTATATTTTATTCATATTATGTGTGTCTTGTCTTGTTTGCGTTACCTTTACAATAATCATCATCAGGTCCTTTTTAGTCTCCACTACAGGAGCACGACCCTCTCTGTACTACTAGGGCCATACTTGGCCAGAGCAGCCAGAGGACTTGGCCTACACTCTCCACGCTGGCCAGACGGGTTGGAAAGGTGTCTTAGATGTTTATAAGCTTTGTTTAGCTTGTATTTCCTAAGTCGCCTTCTACGACATCCACGGGAAGACTTGGAGTGGTCCTATTCTACTCTGCCGGATACCACACGGCTTTACAATAATGGCGCGCAGTAAAGAAAAATATCTTTCATATGAAATGATTATGATGAAATTTAATGGGACTAAATTGAAAGCATAGGTACTCTTTAAAAAAAAGAACCAATAACAGTTATAAAAATCGGTTCATAAATGACGGAGTTCTGAGGTAACGAACATTAAAATAAATACAATCGAATTGATATTAACCTCTCCTTTTTTTTAAGTCGGTAGAAAATTATTATTAAGCATGACTGCATGCTAGAGTTGTACCATGAGATGCCATGTTTATGACAAAAATAATCATCAAGATTATTCAAGAATTACAAAAGAAACGTGTTTTTTTGCTACGGCAAATTTTTTGGGCTTAGAAATTGCAGGTGCCATTACAACCGCCAACGTCGACGTCTTGCGTGCGAATGAGCAAGCCCGCGTTTTTCAGTCTAGTGTAATAGCGAGCGGTCTAATTAGTTTCGAAGACAGACTGAATACCGTGTGCTGAATAACGCGTAGTCTAATAGGCGCTTAAGCGTTAGACCGTTCAGTCTGCGCTCGCGTCCACAGGGAGCGGACGTGCGCGTGCGCTACGTATATTTTATTCATATTAAGTGTGACTTGCCTTGTTTGCGTTACCTTTACAATAATGGCGCGCAGTAAAGAAAAATAATCTTTCATATAAAATGATTATGAAGAAATTTAATGGGACCAAATTGAAAGCATAGGTACTCTTTAAAAAAAAGAACAAATAACAGTTTTAAAAATTGGTTTAAAAATGACGGAATTCTGAGGTAACAAAAATTAAAAGAAATACAACCAAATTGATATTAACCTCTCCTTTTTTTTAAGTCGGTAGAAAATTATTATTAAGCATGACTGCATGCTAGAGTTGTACCATGAGATGCCATGTTTATGACAAAAATAATCATCAAGATTATTTGAATAAAGAATTACAAAAGAAACATGTTTTTTTGCTACGGCAAATTTTTTGGGCTTAGAAATTGCAGGTGCCATTACAACCGCCAACGTCGACGTCTTGCGTGCGAATGAGCAAGCCCGCGTTTTTCAGTCTAGTGTAATAGCGAGCGGTCTAATTAGACTCGAAGACAGACTGAATACCGTGTGCTGAATAACGCGTAGTCTAATAGGCGCTTTAGGATTCTTTGTTTACGAGTAATGCCGGTATTCCAAATTAGGGATACTATTCCATATTTGGTTACTTTCCTCTAGTACAAAATTAATTAAAAAAATATTTTAAGTATAATTAAATTATTAATATAATTTAATTTAATAATTAATTAAATTTTAAATCAATTTATTATTTAATTAATTTAAATAAACAAAATAAAAATTTAATTTTAAAAATAAAATTTATTTAATTCATTTCATTACAATTAATTTATTTAAAAAATAATTTAGCTTTATTAATTTTTTTTTTTATAATTCATTATATTTTCAAAATTAAAACAATATTTAATTTAATTAATATTATTTTAATTGATTAATTAAATATATTTTAATATAATTAATTAAATTATATATAATAATTACTTAAATTAATTTTTATTATAAAATTTAGTCCAATTAATAAATCATTTTATTTCCCGAATGTGCGAGACCGAGACTGAACTCTTAACATTTTATTTTACAAATACCCACCTTTACCATTTGCATTTTAACCCGTGCTTGCGTTTGACAATTTGACACGCCTCCGTGGCGCAGTGGATAGCATGCCAGCTTACGGTACGGAAGGTAAAATGATCTTTTTCAATTATTCTGGGGCTTGAATGTTATTCATATGTTATTTTATGATAAAATAAGTTAAGTTAATTTAATAAAATTAAGTTAGTTTCCCGCGACACAAGTTCACAACTTAGCTCAACCTGTGTTATCTGTCCCTATTTATTTATTATTTATATTTATTTATTTATTTAAACATTGATTATATAATTAGATAAAAATACTTATTCCTAGGTAAAACTCTCGTAGATGAATTGCAGCATGAGGAAATGTACTTAGGAATAAAAGTGTTTAGGTGAAATGATGCATGGGCGAAATATTTTTCGTCATATCAAACATTTAGCGAATTGAACTACCGATGAAAGTATGATGTCTGAGACTGTATGAGTCGTCATAGTTAAAGTGTTACAAGATAGACCGTGCTTGGAACTGGCGTACTGAACCCAGAGCAGATAGAGGATTTGGCCTAAACTCTCCTTGCTGGCCAGACGGGTTGGAGAGGTCTCTTGATGTTTAGGAGCTTTATTTAGCTTGTATTTCCTAAGTCGCCTCTTACGACCTCCATGGGAAGAAGTGGTCCTATTCTACTCTGCCGGAAACCACACGACTAAATGTACAATGTAGTAAGTGGTTTTTTAATACGTCATAAATCGTAAACCGCAATTTACCTTTCATTCAATGAACTCAAATAGGTATAACAAGAACTTTTATATTATGTTACTTGCTGCTACAGAACCCTTCATGGACGAGTGCGACTCGTACTTAGCCGCTTTTTTTACTCGAGATCATAATAATCATCATCTTTTTTTTTTACGGTGGTGTAATGGTATCACACTTAGGGCGTTAACCTAAGGGACGTGGATTCGAATCCTACCTGTGGCCGAGTTCTTTTTCATCACATATTTTCAATTTTAATAATATACCGAGCATTGTAATGCTATTTCAAAATCAATTTAAATAAGTAAAAGCTTTCTTCAATTTAATCAACTTTCTATTCATCGGATATGAAATTATGAATGAAGTAGAATACCACACTACTAAATAGTGGGTAGTATTGAAGAAGTACGCATGCTTGAAATGCGTATACCCTACGGGGTAATATGTGATGAGAGAATTCGACGCGGTGATTCGAAGTCACGGTGGTGTAATGGTATCACACTTAGGGCGTTAACCTAAGGGACGTGGGTTCGAATCCTACCTGTGGCCGAGTTCTTTTTCATCACATATTTTCAATTTTAATAATATACCGAGCATTGTAATGCTATTTCAAAATCAATTTAAATAAGTAAAAGCTTTCTTCAATTTAATCAACTTTCTATTCGTCGGATATGAAATTATGAATGAAGTAGAATACCACACTACTAAATAGTGGGTAGTATTGAAGAAGTACGCATGCTTGAAATGAGTATACCCTACGGGGTAATATGTGATGAGAGAATTCGTCGCGGTGATTCGAAGTCACGGTGGTGTAATGGTATCACACTTAGGGCGTTAACCTAAGGGACGTGGGTTCGAATCCTACCTGTGGCCGAGTTCTTTTTCATCACATATTTTCAATTTTAATTAATAATCATCATCGTTTCGATTTCGAGTAGGTGACACAGTCAATCGACCACGCACGCACACCCTGGTGTCAGAGTTCTTTGAAACCGCCTCTCGGGGAGGCTTAAATGACTAACAGATAGATGGTAGCCGCGACCAACGGCTTAACGTGCCTTCCGAAGCACGGAATCATCTTTATTATTAGACAATCAGGTGATTCAAGCCTGCAATGTCCTAACCAAACTGGAAACAACAAAGTATGCTTCACGTTTGAATCGAACCCACAACCTCCGGGTCTACAGGCAAACGCATTAACCACTGGACCACGGACGCATAATGATAATACTGATATAACAGAAATTCATGAAACTATAGCGGATTTCAAATACATATGTTCTTTAGTAATGTAGAGTTATGTACTACCATAGGCATCATTTGTTAGCTTTATAAGATCATGCTCATTTTGCGCAACAAATTTTGTCGCCATTGAAAATGTCGTCAACATTAGGTGCGCATAATTAGTCGTTAGCAAATGTTCCTAAATTAATGACCTGAGGGAACTTTTATTTCAACCTTTTCTTTAAGTTACATAAAATATAATAATTGGTAAGTAAAATTATAACTACTTAGTTGGTACTTTTGCAACTGGCTGCATGGTTATCCATGATTGGTAGGGAAAAAAACATCAGGAAAGAAAGCAAAGAAGCCATCATACCAACTTTCCTTGTGTAATAAAATATTGGTAAGTAATGATTTGTTTATCCAATCTTACGATGACGATAAATTTAAAAACATTAAAATACCTATACAAAGTAATTCATCTGAAAATACACTTCTTAACAGATCATTTAATTTATTTAATCTTTTTTTAGTAAAATTAATTTAGTGCATTATTTAGTACCTTAACTACACAACACACAATCATGATAATTATATTTTAACACGTTTACTAAGACTTGTCGCTTTTGCACATAAGTAAATAATTTATAGGACACTATGCGAGATTAAGGTATTAAATGTTGTGAGGTCAATAGATTGAATCACAGTAAACATATAATCGCAATATGCTTAATAAAGACCAAGTAAGGACTTACTTGCCCGTGGTAGCGGCCGCTGCTCGACTGCGCTGCGTTGCGATTGCCCACCACCGGCACTTTCACGAATTACGTCACAGATGGAGCCTTGGCACTTCGAATGTGAGCTATGTGGTGGCTATGTGACATGCTTATATAAACAACAAATTTGGACGCCCTATTGTTCAAAAGCAACCATTCATTAATTGTGTCATTTAGTACCTGCTTATCAAAATGTACCTACCATAGATATCAGACTATTACCATTACCGTGCTATTACGTTACGTACCTACTTAGTTCCTTAGGTAGAATTTACGCACATTTGTTTAGGCATTACTGTATGTTTCTTAAGGCTTATTCCCAAAGTACTCCGCAAAAAGTTCCCAAACTACTCCATGCAAACAAAAATATTATAAATTAAGTTTCATTGTACTCCACGACACGATAATATTAAGTTTTCTTAAAGTATTCCACCCTATTTTCTATTTTAATCAAAAAGCAATCAATTCAAACAATTACTTGTTTTAATGTTTCATTTTATTGTAACTGACTGTACACAGTTCACACCTAATCATTTAGATGGAGCAGTTTGAAAATTTATATCAAATAGTCTATTGATTATTTTGAGAATAATTCAAAATACCTATGGAGCAGAATGGGAAGAAAATAATCAGAATTTGTAAATAATAAAATTCCGTGGGGTAAATTGGGAATCAATGTACCTATGAGAATTTTTTTTGAGAACAGTAGAATGGAGTACTTTTGTAATAACAACCATATCCCATTTCTATTATACGCATAGAGAGAGCTTGCGTATTCCCAAAGTAATCCATTCTATTGTAACTACAATAAAATGAAACATTAAAACAAGTAATTATTTAAACTGATTGTTTTTTGGTTAAAATGGGGTGGAGTAAAGTACTCCACCCCAGAGAAAGTTTTAATGTTATTGTAGAGTAGGTAGAATGAAACTTATTCCTAACTAATCCTAACTAATATTATAAATGCGAAAGTGAGTTTGTTTGTTTGTTTGTTACGCTTTCACGGCGTAACTACTGAACCGATCATCATGAAATTTTGCATACAAGTTCTCTGGAGTACCGAGAAGGACATAGGCTAGTTTTTATAATGAATATTCTTTAAATTAGACACAGATGTAGGTATCTGTGTCTTATTTAAAGAATAACCAAAAAACAATCAGTTTAAATAATTACTTGTTTTAATGTTTCATTTTATTGTAGTTACAATAGAATGGATTACTTTGGGAATACGAATCATTATTACAGCCATAAAAGTCCACTGCTGGATATGGTCCTCCCCCAGAGGGGTGTTGCCATACTCACCACGCATGGCAGGCGGGTTGGCGAGCGCAGTTTTTCGGCTTCTATCACTTCCGATGCTGCTGCCCATC
Source organism: Elegia similella (assembly GCA_947532085.1). Lineage (NCBI taxonomy): Eukaryota > Metazoa > Arthropoda > Insecta > Lepidoptera > Pyralidae > Elegia > Elegia similella. The sequence continues at coordinate 29,039,482 of OX383925.1, read as the reverse complement.
AGAAAGGATGGGATCATGATGGATAGGAATTTGTTAGATTTGGGGAGATGAGAAAGGTATTGGGATACTACTTACTCGGATAAATAAGGGATGAGTAAGTCGTAGGACAGGCAATTACGAATGACACCCCTGACACCTGAAGAATATTAGATGTTAGATGGGGTTGAATTGAAAATATTTTAGATTAAATCAACCAAACAAATTTTTTAATGCCGATCATAAATTTCGGAGTTATGAGGTTCCATATTTTAAATATGAACTTTTATATTTTGATGTTCTATCTTATACTTCGAGCAACACGGCTTCCGTTACTCTTTCTTAAAATTTTTGCGCTTAATTTAAATAAATGGACCTTTGTATATTTAAAACCAACAACCTAAAAATATAGCTTGTTTTTCAGAAGAAATACTTTATGAACTTGCTTAGGTACTGCTAAAATTCTCAGACCGACAGATGTAAATTACATAAAAACTATTAATAAATTAGGTTATTTTTTTCTAATAAACAATATAATTCAGATTTTAATAATACATTCTTATTGTTATAAAAAAAAACTTACATGTTACTCGCTCATAAGTTTACATCTTATCTTACGCCGCTAATACTAAAGATGTTGTTAGAATAAAAAAAAATCCCGTGACTGTAAAACGTTTGTAATGCTTTTAAGTAAATCAAATGTGCGTTTAAATTATCTCAAATAAATTAATTAAAAAAAAATACAGTGGATCCTCAGATGAAAAATTAATTAACCTTCCTTGAAGTTTTCATGAAACGGAATGCATATAATAGTATTAATTGGGCTGTATATACAAAGCCCTAAACGGATATAGGTAGGTATATCAGCAAATTTTGTCTATCTTCTGACACCACACTCTATGTTATAATAATAATACATCAATTGGACGGACAACCAAGTGGACACTGTGGGAATTCGTCATATTTATTATAGACAATCAACTATGCTTCTGAGAGAATACATGACCTATTGACTACCAGGGGTATTGTTCGCAAAGTTAGAGGAGGTTTAGGCTTTTTATAGTGGTAATGAGTGAGTATCGTACGTAACGCCTACGCCGGTTGCGGTTTGGTTTGCGAAAATAGGCAAATTACCTACATAGGGAACAAATGTTTGGCTGGCTATGCTGCCTCGACCGGACTGGGAAGAACGGGAAAGCCTGAGAAGCAGGCATTAGGGGGGCTAAAAGGTCTTTGGTTGTGCGAGAATATGGTTTGTCAAATTTTGGCTGTGTGAAAATTTATCATCCTGCTTTACACGGTATTCTGCATCCCAGATGCCGAATACCGTGTAAAGTTGAAAGAAAAAGCTGGAAGGTGAACCTCGGGCTCTAAAGCTTTTCAGCTGAGGATGGAACCGGGAACACGTTCAGATATGAAATGTCAATAATATGTTTCTAAGTGCATATTAACTGTTTGTTATTCTTTCGACTAGTAACACATGCGCCCACGATTTATCCCGTGCGATGTCTTATGACTGTGAGATGACTAGATATGTGTCGGAACTCGAAAATGTAGATATCCAATTTTGTGGTAAAATATTTATCTAAGTTCGTAAGAATTGAGGCCACTTCAGATTTTATTAAAAAGATTAACTCCCTATTTAGTAGGAAAGCGTAAAAAAGGAAATTGAAAAGTGGCTCCTCAAGCTAAACATCATGAGCGTGTATACTTCCGTGAAAGTAATTAATTTACTTACCTATAATCTACTCCCAAAAACATTTAGTAGTGTATGTTTGAGTTTGTAGCACATGAGCAAACTAGTTAAACTCAGTGAATTTATTAAATGAACGAATTGTGTTTGGCTTCTCAATCCTGATGTTTTACATATAAATAATTTATGGTCCTTACCTACTTGAGATCACATCGGATTCAAAAACCAGTAATACCAATATTTAGTATAAATGTGTACTAAATACTAAGGTACATATGTATTTTGTCGCCGCGATGGAATCATCTTCGTTTTAAGTACTAGTAAAGAATTTATCTATTTTAGTTGAGGCCCGGGGAAGGACATAGGGCACCTTTCATTCCGGGAAATTCTACTGTTCCCGAGAGATCGTGACTAACGCGGGCGGAGCCGCGGGCAAAAGGCAAACCTGGCTTAAATATCAACGCACAACCGACACTACTGTGCCTAGAAAATTGAAATTTGGTACAAGGGTATTTTTTATTGTGTAAATGAGCACTTAAAAAGAATTTTTGGAAATTCAACTCTTAAGGGGATGTAATAGGGTGGTGAAGTTAGTATGGAAATTTTCTTATTTCTGGACTTAGAAGTATGATAGTAGGTACATAAGCTTTCAATTAAAATTAAAAAAGATCTGTGTAGATGAAATGGACGAACTACCCCCGAAGGGGTAAAATAGGGGGAAAGTTTGTATGGAAATTTTCTGATGTCTTGACTTAGAAGTCTGAAAGTGTGAAAATATCTGTTAAAAAAAATACATATAAATAATTACCTATATTAGTATTTTTTTTCTGAGAATGAAATTAGATAAATTTTTTATCATCCATGACATTGACATAGACAATTGCCTTTTTAAAAAAAAATTACTTTTAACGCGTTACATATTTAGCCAGTATCAAGTATAAATGAGTTCTCCCGCGCTTTTTCTAAATGATAGTGTAGTTCATTTCGTTGATTCTTCGGAGCACCTGGTGACAATTCCCACGAATTCACTGGCTTGATCACTGAGACGACGCAACGAGGCGAGGCGAGGCGGACAACCACCATCCTTCTAAGTAAATCTGACTACAGCCGCACTGTGACAGTTTATTTTAGTTATTCCACACATTGTTCATAAACATGGGCATTTATAACTTACAATTTTAAAAAAATTGTACCGATTTCTCATTGTAAAGTCCATTAGAAACAATTAAAAAAGAAAACAAAACAAGCCGTGCAGTCCACCGAAATTCCCACCAAGAACTCCCTTGCCTTTTTATCAACAACGCCATCTTATTGCTCTTTTGAAAAGTCCTCCAACAAAAAAGTTATAGCGGCACCTCATTACGAAATGCTCTCTATGAAATCATTGGAATACGTAGAGATAGGTTAATACAACCGCTATGATCATATGAAAAAAAATATCTAATGACAGTGACTGAAATTATTGTAGTCTCAAATCACATTAGAAGTCGTAACACAACCAGATCTTTAATCGAAATACAATTTCAAATATGTAGTATAATTTAAAAGAAATATAATCAAACCAAAGTCAATCAAACGGTGAAAAAAGATGAACATTTTGAATAACGGGTATTTCTCTCGCTATAGTCGTGTTGCACTGGCTTGTTGTAAAGAAAAGCCAACCAGTGTGGTATGTGTGGGCAATAACGACCACAAACATGTACCTTGCAGGATCAAATTACAACACCCAGGGTACCAAGCCATTTGCGCCGGAAACCTTCGCATAACCACTGGTCTTGCGATGTGGACTCAGGTGCGATTTCAAAAAGACTGCCCACGACTACATCGCGACATTAATTTCCCAAACTTCGATAGCTACAGGAAAGACGAGTACTTAGATGTCAGAAGAACTTCTTGGGGAATGGGCGACGGAAAGGCTGGCCCTACGTACGTAGTTGGTTTCTTTGGGCTTCTGTGCGGAGCGTACTACGTTAAAGCCAATGCGACTCAATTAGTGTGCTACATGGCAGCGGCACTCGACGTCCTGGCTCTGGCAAAGGTAGAAATTGATATATCGAAGGTAATTCCCGGCGGGTGTCTCTCGTACAAGTGGCGTGGCAAGCCAGTTTTCATCAAAAATCGAACACCAGCTGAGATAAGCGCTGAAGCTGACACTCCATTGTCTGAGTTACGTGACCCAGAGTCGCCGGAAGCTCGTACACAAAAGCCTGAGTGGCTGGTGGTTATAGGCATCTGTACTCATCTCGGTTGCGTGCCTATTCCGAACACTGGTGAATGGGTCGGAGGATTCTATTGCCCCTGTCACGGGAGCCACTATGACAACATCGGAAGGGCTCGGAAAGGTCCTGCACCTTTGAATTTAGTGGTACCGCCTTATAGATTCGTTTCTGACACTGTAATTGAGGTGGGATAGTTTTCTAAATTTATAATTAGATTTATAATTTACATGTACTTTTACTTATTATAGCAGTCAATATGGCATTAAAGCTTTTTAATTTATATTTAACTAGCCCGGCTTCGCGCGGGTGCAATGTAGATACTAATGGGGCGGTAAATTATCTATTGCTGAAAACTGCATAAAATCTGTTTTGTAGTTTAAAAGATCTAAGCGAACAGACAGAGGAAGCCGCGGCTCCGCTTTTGCCCATGAATGGGTTAAAATTATAAATATAGGTATCAAAATTCAATCCCCTAAAATATCATACTTTCTAGCCAATTTCGCAAAAGAAGAGTTCATATTTTATGAGAGCGTTGTTTTATTGGGTACATGTAGATAAAATTAGGTAAAAATACCTGTCCGGAATTGATGTCTATTGGCGTATTTTTGTTTTCGCGTGGACGCTAACCAATCTTTACTTTTTAATAGACAATAGCTTTATAAACAAAGTTATGATGGCATACCTATATATCTACCTTCCTCTTCAGGCACAACCTTAGCACTTAGTGAAGTGAAAAGTTGCAATAAAATTATTCTTTTGAACGTTTTAATAACTATTTTAGTTACTTTCTCACAAACTTCAGCAGTCAGCTCTTCTCTGCCACTTCCTTGAGGTGATGAGTAGTAACTGTAGTAAAAGAGCGCCAGGGTACTGGATGCACACAGGCGCCACAAGGGCTAGAGCCGCCTCGGCTTTATTTCGAACTTTCTCAGTAGTCAGAGATATGTGCTAGAGGATCTGCTTTTCGAACACCTGTGAGAGCTTTCATAGCACCCCACTCAGCATGTGCAGCATGATGACCCGATCAAAGCATCCTGGTATAGAGGCGTCGCCGCTGGCTTACTTTAGCAGATGGCGACCCACCTTATTCAATAGACAATTCATACGGTGCGCTTGGCCAGGCAAGTGTAACACAATGAGGGCAGGTTTTCGGTACAAAGTGATAGCCTCTTGGGGTCTGCGCAACTTCACAAGAGGTGTACAATATATACAGGACTGATGTACTTTGTTAACACAATTACTGATAATTAAAAATAAATTAACTCACTTTGAACTGTAAGCAATTTAGTGGAGATAGGTACAGAAGAGTTATTGTTATCATGTCGTCAAACAAATAAAAACAAATTCTACCAAGCTGGTCTAAGAAAATGTAGGTACTACTTCCATGATAGTTCAAGTTGCTTCTCTCCCGGTGCAGAAGAAGAAAATTTAAACTGTCTAACTATCACGATTCACGAGATATAGCCTGGTGACAGACGGACAGACAGACAGTGGAGCGATATAGAATCCCGTTTTTACCCTTTGGGTACGTAACGCTAAAAAACAAGAATATAATCCTAAGATAATCCTAGTTATACCAACGCTCTAGGATTTTTTAAAATATTGCCCATATTTAGCAAATGTTCCCCAAAATTTCCACTTTGGGCAATCTTGCCAGCAACGGCAAACCCTCGTACCATCCGTTGTCTCGTTAAAATTTGATAGCTTTTTTAATTAATAGATTATTTTGTATGTCTCAGAACAAAAACAATAACAATCCAAAACACAAGCCGTGCTCTCCGCCAAAATTCCCGCCAAGAACTCCTAGAAGGAGCCTTAACCATCTATTTAGTAAGCGGTTCCTTAGTACCCTGATAGAACTGTTTCAGATTTTGATATACGATATTAACCCTTAACGCTTCAAGAATAGAGAGCATTAATGCTGTGCAAAAAATTCTCTGTGAGACGGAAATACCTCGGCATTGTTTCCCTCTCGCACCCTTGCCATTGCATAAAAATGTAAATAATGGAAGAAAATGGTAGTATGTAAAGCAAAACAGAAATATTTAATTAATAATATGGAGGTTCGCTCTTGAGGGATCTCACAGCTCTTGTCAACCTTATGTTATTGGGAAGGGTCAATGATAGCGTTACCAGCATTTTATACGGTGCTAACCTATGTGCCCTGAAAAAGAAGGACGGCGGCATCCGGCCTATCGCTGTAGGCTCAACATACCGCCGACTTACAGCCAAACTATGCTGTAGAGCTATCGCTGCCACCCTTGGAGACTACTTTCAACCGATTCAGTTAGGCTTCGGTTCCAAGGGTGGCTGTGAGGCCGCTGTCCATTCTTTGCGCGCCTATTTAAATATTCAAAAGGGTGGGGTGTTGCTGAAGGTGGATATAAAAAACGCGTTCAATTCGGTTGATAGGGGCGCTATGCTGGCACAAGCAAAGATCAAAATTCCTTCGGTTTACAACTTCCTCTGGCAATGTTATAGTCAAAATTCTAAATTGATGTACCAAAACAATCTCCTTTATTCGGCAGTAGGGTGCCAGCAGGGTCACCCCTTGGGTCCGGTTATTTTCAGTCTTGCAATCCACCCAGTCATTGAAAAAATTTATTCCAGTTTTAACACATGGTACCTTGACGATGGGAGTTTGGGAGACGTCCATCCTGACACCGTTTTAAAGGACCTAGAAGACCTTAAACGTGGCTTGACTTCTATTGGTCTTAGTTTAAATCATTCCAAATGTGAACTATTTATCGACCATGAAATGCCTCTTCTAACCAAAATTAAAACTGTTACCCAATTTAACGCCTTGGCCCCCAACATCAAAATTATTGACAAGTCTTCGCTTCGTCTCCTAGGCTCCCCGATTTTCGATGATTCTTTACTCAGTTTTGTTGAGGAAAAAGTACAAAGTTTTCAGTTAGCTTCCGACCGACTTTCCAATATCCATAGCCATTTCGCTTTTTCTATTCTAAAACATTGTCTTTTTGTTCCAAATTTCACATATAATTTACGGTGCAGTCATCTGTGGAAATACCCGGATCTTCTTACAAAATTAGATAACGTCATTAAAAACACTTTGGCGTTTCTTTTAAACATTGAGTTTGATCACTTTATTTGGGAACAAGCCTCCTTACCTATAAGGCTAGGAGGACTTGGAATACGAAAAATTTCAAGTGTTGCTTTGCCAGCATTTTTGTCTTCTGTCCATAGCATACAAGACCTTTTTAAGAAAATTTTACAAAATCCCTCTTATGAAACTGCTTATATGACAGAAGCCAGAGACGCTTGGTCAGAGCTTTGTTTAAATTCGGAATTTCCAGATAACCCTTCTTCTCAGAGGCGTTGGGATGAGCCGCTCTGCAGACTTGTACAGAGTAACCTACTTGAATCTTCTTGTGGCAACTCTGCAGAACGAGCGCGTCTCCTTGCCGTTGCGGAGTGGGAGTCAGGACTTTGGTTACAGGCCTTACCTTCTTTCACTTTGGGTACCTTTCTGGACGATAATACATTCCGTCTGGCGACATGTCTGCGTTTAGGAGCTAAAGCGAATGTCCCGCATCGTTGTCTTTGCGGCGATACCGTAGACCAGTTTGGGCGTCATGGACTTTCGTGTCTCAAAAGTGCAGGTCGCATGGCGCGCCATGCCACCATTAATAACATAATCCAAAGGGCTCTTGTCACCATACACGTGCCAGCTGTTTTAGAACCAAATGGCCTGGTGCGTGAGGATGGCAAGAGGCCGGACGGAATGACCCTTGTGCCGTGGAGGATGGGAAAGCCACTTGTTTGGGATGCCACGTGTGTCGACACATTCGCGCCTTCCCACCTCCCCAGCACTGGGTCTAAGGCAGGCATGGCTGCAGCCAATGCCGAGTCCCTCAAACGGCGCAAATATGCCTGCATCGGCAACGGTTTCATTTTTGAGCCGTTTGGGGTGGAGACACTTGGTCCATGGGGCCCGTCGGCTCATAATCTATTTAAGTCATTAAGCCGAAAGCTGGTTGAGGTGTCGGGTGACCAGAGGGCTGGCAATTTTCTAGGACAAAGAATAAGCATTGCCATCCAACGTGGCAATGCTGTCAGCCTTCTAGGTACCCTTCCGCGTGACAACGAACTGCGGGACATTTTTTATTTATAATGGTTATTTTTAATTAAGTAGGTTAGGCTATTTTATTTTTAGTTAGTTTTAATATTAATTAAACTTTACCTACCTTATTAATAATGAAATAATTCCTGTTTTATTTTACATGGAATAATTAATTTATTAACTATACTGTATGTTTACAGTTAATTTTGATTTTTTCTTATCGAAAATAAAAGAGCAATCTTAATATAGTATTAAATTTAAATTTAGTCTAGCAACCCTAGTACGATCTCAACATTGCCGCCATATTATTAATAAAAAATCCCGCAGCCTTCGAATTTTTTAAGCAGACTGAAAGAGTAAAATAATATAACTTTTTGTTTCAAGAGATCTCGAAGCGACAGTGCAGTGCATTGTGTATTATCCTTTCTCAGGTAAATAACATAACCGTTTTCAGTTAGTAAATGTTGTGCCTTGGCTAGGGTGTCCATCTTATCTGCCGAGTTTGTTGAATCTGATTTATCAGTAATGTGTACTTATAGGTACTTCGTACATAAAATCCATACTTCCATACTAATATTATAAATGCGAAAGTGCGATACTGATCCCGAGGGATTGACATTAACGCTGGTGGAGCCGCGGGTAACAGCTAGTTATAGAATAAAGTTTCGAACCATCAGGCGTACTATGAACATCTCTACTGTTGCTATTCCCTTCTACAGTTGCTATTTGTCAAAACTGATTAGCATAAATGATCATAGCATGGGTCTTATCAATGACACCGACATAGGTACCTACCATAGCTATATATCAGGATAGAATGGCTACGCGTGGACTTTGCAAAGGGAACGCGTTTGTCAGTTTTTGCATAAGCCACGCCACCACCATTACGTCATTACTAGCGAAGTTTGTAGTAACTGCCTCCGTGGTCCAGTGGTTAAGGCGGTTGCCTGTAGACCCAAATGCCATGGGTTCGATTCCTACGGGAAGCATACTTTGTTTAGTTATTTCCAGTTTGGTTAGGACATAGCAGGCTTCAATCACAAGATTGTCAGATAATAAAGATGATTCCATGCTTCGGAAGGCACGTTAAGTCGTTGGTTCCGGCTGCCATCTGGTAGTCGTTAAAGGAACCACGTCAGAGGCTGAGAGGCGGTTTCGAAGAACTCTGACACCAGGGTGTGCATGGTCGATTGACCGTGACACCTACTCGAAATGATGATGATGATGAGCGAAATAGTAATGTGACATCCACAGAAATAAATCGCGTTATTTCGATAAACAGTCATTTGTATTTGTCGATTGGCTTGCCTTTCATTCATGTACATTAAAACGCGACTTTTGATGTATTTTATCTTTTTGTATGCCAAAGTTCGAATTCTTTTCGTAACATGCATTCCATAATAGTTACTGATAAATATTTTAATCAACACATGGGAGCAACCTAAAGAATCTGAGATAATAATGTTAACTATTAAATATTATCGATAATATCAGTTCGAGTGCAACAACGCAATGCTAATGCAGCTTTCGTGTTGCTATCACACAACTGAATTTACATTGCGCGTTCTCCTTGGAACGAGCTTTATAAAATGTTTTTAGAACGCGTATTGGATGTGAATTAGTTGTATTGTCGTTTTATATTGAAAATCGTGATAGGTCTTTTATTTTTTTTTTTTTTTGTTGTTAATCACGATTTTAGTTTAAAAAAAGTATTGATCCATGAAAAAAAATACCTTGTTTCGACCTATATACTTTCATGCTTTTGTTTTTATAATTAAATACTGCTTAATAAAGCATATGTTCAAGTTGGGACGTGCGCGCTGACTGAATGAACGTTTAACAAATCTCGTACGATCGTACAAGATTGAGAAACACGTGTACCACCCACTTAGCCGTTTTATCCCGATATATTTCTGTGGTACCTACCTAAGTACTTCATGTCCAAAAAATCTATTCTATAGTTGGTCACCCTACTTTAGAGCGAGATAGAATTCCGAAGTTTGTCTTCGCTTTCTGCTCCAATTATTACTATGAGAGCTCAGTCCTTCTACTATAACGTCCTTGGCCTTAACGCCTTCCATAGACAAAAGAGCATAACCTAGTGATGTGCCAGTACATATTAAATGCCAATATCGATACTGGTCTTTTCGTCAATGGAAAAAGTTATGAAAATATGGAATTGTATCGTCAGTTTATGATATGGTATCTGTTACTAAAATTTTAAATACTGAATACCTATATGAATTAAAAACTTACATTTTCACGAAAATTACGCGTATAGAGGAATAAGTATGAAATTTGGCACAGTTAAAGTTTATATACAGAAGAACTTACAATGTACTGTAGTAAAAAGTTTATACTTAGTACTATTACAGTTATATTGCAATACGTAATGAAATATACTCACGAGTAACCAACCTTTAGCAAGCAACTTAAAATGTTTTGTGATACGCTAGTTCCTTAGCGTAATTTTCATTGCATTCGGTATAGCAAAATGTGACACACAACGCAAAATCAGTTGGAGTTTTGGATGTAACCAAAATTACGCGAGCTACGACTGTAAAATACGTTTGTTGTTATCTTAAACTATCTATGTCTCGTATTTCGTCCAAATCAGTCCAATAGTTTTAGCCAGATAAAGTAACAAACATCCAAAATTACAAACTTTTGCAATTCTATACAATGAGGATTCATTAATACAACAATAACATTTAAAATATTTTTATTGAAACAGCCTAGTCCATGGAAACAGAAGAGAATTAGAATACTTCAGACAAATCTAAACGTGCGACAGTGCGCCCGGTGCAAATTCGCCCAAAGCTATTTGTGTTCAACATTAATAAAGCAGTCTTCTGTAATATGTCTAGTACAAATACGATGTAGCTTATTCCACTTCCAATTGCAATGTGCAATAGCGTTGATCCCTTTTTGCCTTAATTTTTTGTCCGTGGGAAAACTGGAAGAATACATGAAGTCTTTGAAGAATATAGCGTAACCAGCGATTACCATAATAGTTCTTAAGCGAAACCAACAAATATTTCTGTTTAATTATAACTAGCGACCTCCCCGGCTTCGTACTGTAACACTTTTATTTTCGAGTCAATATTTTCTTACCAAATTATTCCACAATGACAGTTGGTTGTGCGTCTCCAATGTCATACATTCGAGTACTACATCCTAAATAGCATTTGTCACATCCACAGGGTATTTTTATTCAATAATATCCTTAAAATATTTAAAAATCTAAAATAATAAATTAGGTTATGTTATTGTTTGTTGTGGTAAACTGACATTTCGATTTGACAGCTGGTTCGAGAGAAATTTATGCGTCAGTGAGACCATATAAAAAAAAATACTGTTAGAATCTACCAAACACATTTTTACCCGAACTGGGACTAGGGTACAATTTCTATTTATTACATGGCGCCCGAACAGGGACGTTGTTGGTTTCGTGGACATTTTCCCCGGCATTGATCTTTTGCTCACTGACGGATTGGCTGGCCCGTAACTTGTGTTACATTTTCCCTTTTTGCTGCTTGTATTGTATTGTGTGGGAACATTATAATATAATAGTGATCTAGTATTTAAGGTTACTGTGTAAACAATACCGACGTAATACAATATTGTTAGCGTTATAATACTTTAGATATTACTTCATCATGATTGAGAACTGACCCTGAGAACGTGAAGGCTATTACGGATTTTCCGATACCTACCTGCTCCAAGGACGTGAAACGGTTTCTTGGGACAGCTTCATATTATAGGCGTTTTATTCGAGGGTTCAGTACGATTGCTGCACCTTTGAACGCGTTAACGTCTACCCGAAAAAATCGGCCTCCGTTTGTTTGGTCGCCCGAGGCTGAATATGCGTTTCTTCAATTGAAAAGTGCTTTGTCGTCTGCACCGGTTTTGGCGTGTCCGGATTTTTCACTTCCATTTATTGTGCATACTGATGCATCTGATGTCGGTATTGGAGGAATGTTGACTCAGGTTTTTGATGGTGAGGAGCATCCAATTGCTTACTATAGTCGTTCCTTAAATCGACCAGAGCGCAATTATTCCGCTACGGAACGGGAGGCGCTAGCAGTAGTGCTTGTGGTGGAACATTTTAGACCGTATCTTGAGGGCTCTAAACCTTTTAAGATTATAACTGATCATGCTAGCTTGAAATGGTTTCTTAACTTACAGAACCCTACAGGTCGTTTGGAGCGCTGGGGTTGTAGACTTTCTCCTTACAACTTTGTGATAGAGCATCGGCGTGGAAAGGAACATGTAATCCCTGATTCTCTGTCTCGTGCTATACCAGTATCTGTTGTAAATGCAGCGGTAGCTGATCCCTGGTTTCGTAATTTATATGATAGGTGTTGTGAGAGACCCCAAACCTGTCCGAACTACCAAATTATCGATGGGAAGTTGTACCGCTACACTAAAAGCAAAACTTCGTTGACTGGAGATTTTGATTGGAAGGAAGTCGTTCCCTTGGACGAAAGACAACGTTTGATTACTGAGAATCATGATTCTCCTTTGGGTGCTCATTTGGGGATTGAAAAGACTTTTAAACGATTGCGTCTTCGTTTCTATTGGCCCAAAATGTACCAAGATGTTGAGGACTATGTGTCGAACTGTTCAACGTGTAAAGCATTTAAGCATCCGAACCAAGCTACTCCTGGATTGTTTGGAAATCCGAAGGTGTGCCGTAGACCGTTCCAGTGTATCAGCGTAGATTTAGTTGGTCCACTGCCCAGGTCTCGACAGCAAAATGAGTACCTTCTCGTGGTTGTGTGTTGTTTTTCGAAGTATGTAATGTTGTTTCCTCTTCGGCGTGCTACTGGTAAAGTGGTAGCTGAGCGCTTGGAAGATCATGTATTTTTGGTACATGGGATTCCACAAACTGTTATTGTCGATAATGGACCGCAGTTTATATCACGCGACGTGAAAGCCTTGTTTGAGAAGTATAGGATACCCCAAGTACATTTTACTCCTACTTATTGTCCGCAGGTGAACACCGTGGAACGGTATAATCGTACTGTCGTTACGGCCATCGCTGCACTTGTGGGTACTGATCAATGTAGTTGGGATTCGCATCTTTGTGAGATTCAATTTGCTGTTAATACTGCTGTTAACGATGCTACCACATTTACGCCTTTTCTGCTTGTGTATGGACGTGAAGCGGTTGCAGATGGAAAATTGTACGGTGACAGTGAGGATTTAGACGACATTGTGTTCGCTTCTCGGATCGAGTATGTTGATAAGTTGGGGACATTGAAAGAGGTATTCCTGAAGGTGGATAAAGAGTTGATGAAGTCGCACTCCCGAAATGCCAAATACTACAATAGGCGCAGGAGAGATGTTGAGTTCGAGGTGAACGACGTGGTTTGGCGTCGCACGCATGTGCGCAGTGATGCTGCGAAGCACTTCTCCTATAAATTAGCTCCACGTTTCGAGAAATGTAGGATAGTGGAAAAGTTGTCTAAACTGGTTTACTTGTTGGAGGATGAGAACGGTAAGAGGAGTGAATGTCATGTGAAAGACATTAAAGGCTTGGATTGAATTTTGGTTACTGCGAAGCTGGAGGGCCAGCGTGAATTTTTCTCGTTACCTCGCAAAATTCTGGCGAGCGAGGGGGTACTGTAACACTTTTATTTTCGAGTCAATATTTTCTTACCAAATTATTCCACAATGACAGTTGGTTGTGCGTCTCCAATGTCATACATTCGAGTACTACATCCTAAATAGCATTTGTCACATCCACAGGGTATTTTTATTCAATAATATCCTTAAAATATTTAAAAATCTAAAATAATAAATTAGGTTATGTTATTGTTTGTTGTGGTAAACTGACATTTCGATTTGACAGCTGGTTCGAGAGAAATTTATGCGTCAGTGAGACCATATAAAAAAAAATACTGTTAGAATCTACCAAACACATTTTTACCCGAACTGGGACTAGGGTACAATTTCTATTTATTACAATACGGATAGGCATTTAGATCTTGTTTGCCATATTTTTCACACCTTTGGTTACATTATCTAAGTTTTTATACGGACTCCTAACATTTTTTGAAACTATTGTAGAACCTATGTTCATCAAATATAATGTAACCTACATTTAATGATAAAAGTTTTTTTTTAATTGGTCCAGTATTTGCGGAGCCTATTTAATGCAAACAAACAAACAATCAAATCTTTTTATAATATTAGTGTAGATGTAGATAGTGTAAATGTAGACAATTGTAAAATAACGATAGTAAACAATGTCGATATCTTTTTTACAACACTATTACCAAAATTTGAATTCTATCTTTATATAACAAATTATTCAATTATATTACTTTAAAGTTACCCGAAAACATTATTTATTTAAACATTATTTGATTTTACAGTAATATAATAAAAAAAGAATAACATCAATTTCTGCCAATGGAAAATGGTTTAAGATAATGATAACACATGACTTACCATTGGAATCGAATGTTTTAGGAGTAATTTTTTTTCCTACATTAATGTTATTTACATCCCACAATAATGCAGGACATTGTTCATTTAATTATGTTTTTGGTTTAGACTTTCACACTACGATGAAATGCGTATTTTCAAGCGAAATTTTAATTTTCCGCATCGAGTTGAATCTCTGACAACATTCTGACAAGCTAGAACAATACTCAGAACAACAAACTTAATGATGAACATAGACATAGACAGTTGTCCTTTTTTAAACTTTATTTTAAAGAACCAAGGTATCCAAATTGACATTTGCAGTGTACATCCCTCAGAACAATAACTAAAGCATAGAAACCGTGTTAAAATAACAACAAAATACAATATTCTACACTGTTTTTACTTATGGCATTGTTAAAGCATCAGAAAGAGATGCATATACAATGCCATTTGCGTAAATGTGCAGGTTGTCCTGGGGTACTGATGTGATCAGGGTTGTACTATATCGATGAAATATATTTATCGACTAAATGTTTCGTCCTAAGAAAGTCATAAATGTACTCTACTCTGATTGTATCGATTCGTTAAATGAGTACGATTCATAAAAAAAAAACAACTAGTTGCACTCCAGGAGTGCCGGCAGAAGTGAAAACTCGCCTTTGCGGCATACTCAGGTCCGTGTCCTTCTTACGAATTTTCGATCAATTCACGTGTCCTGACGCGAGTTTTCTATTTTACCCATCCCAAAAAGTGCACAAAGCCGCTAAAGAGGCTTTTACTTTAAAAGTTACGTCAAGATACACCTAAATAACTCCTAATCGCATGGCGCCGCTTGGCTTCATCTGATAAATAGGTAAAAAAAAAATCCATACATTACCCACCGCGCGTCTACTGTCTACTGCTGGTCATTAGGCCTTACCCAGTATTGGTCGAACGGCAGAATACCTAATATGATGTCAATCATATTTTCGATTATTTCGAAATTCAAACAGTGCCTACTTACCTACCTTACCTATGAATGCGCAAAAAACCCAATGCATTCGATTTACAGTCCCCAATGTGAGGCAGTCCAACGTTGACATACTAGTTGAAGGTAAAATAGACTTTGTAAATGATACCACCTTCTTAGGAATCACAATAGACTCTAAATTGCAATGGGGCGCTCATGTATCAAAAGGTAATATAAGGTCAGATATATTTTTCACTTGATCAATGGGCCATTCAGCATATTCCAAAACCATCTAAAGCTTTTCCCAGCTAGCTTTGAGGAACAGTCAGTAAAGGAAACATAATCAGGTAGGTAAAGAGAAACACATAATTCCAAGTGATATTTTTTATTTTATAAAACTTTTACACTAGGGTAAAAAAGTGCCAGTGTGTTATTTGTGAAAAATTCACAGTGTTGGTAATAGAAAAACAAGAGGTGAAGAAAAACAAGAGATTACTTTACCCACTTTCATTACTGTCCAAAATAAAATGTTTTTCATAATTTTAAATATAAATAATAAAACCGTTTCCGTAAACTTTCTTATTACCATTGATTTATAATTCGGCAAATATAAATGTAGGTAAAGCATCGTGTTTCAATCGCTTCCATTTAATTTTATATTCGAAATTAATGTATCGGCACGGCAGTAAAATATTTTGAACAAATTCGAGTATGTATGACATTTTATGTCCAATATGTCGCTTGAAAGTTCCTCGGATCCACACCTTTTTATCCTTTTACTTCAGGGAGCTGCAATAAAATTTCAACAATAATTTTCTTCATATTAGTAAAAATCGATTCTTTTTAGGGTTCCGTACCCAAAGGATAAAAACAGGACCCTACTAATATGACTCCGATATCCATCTGTCTGTCACCAGGCTGTATCTCATGAACCGTGATAGTGAGACAGTTGAAATATTACAAACAAAAATTTCGGGCGTTTTTATAGCTTACGCCCACGGCTCCGCTCGCGTTAATGTCTATCCCCGATAACAGTACCTTATTCTGAGATGTAATTTATGTCTATGTTCTTTTCCGTACTCCAGAGATCGTGCAATGGTGATGATGATGATGCAAAATTTCATGATGATCGGTTCAGAAGTTACGGCGTGGAAGCGTAACAAACAAACTCACTTTCACATTTATAATATTATATGTAAGGATGGTACGGAACCCTTCGTGCGCGAGTCCGACTCACACTTTGCTGGTTGTTTAATTACCATGATGGTTCAATTTGTTACATTACTATTGCATGGCTCAACACTAACAAAAATATCCCTGATAGCAAGACCGTCATAAAAAATATCGATATACTCGTAGATACGTGATTTTACCACATCACTAGCAAAAAAACTAACCTAATTTGAAATAAGGAAAAAACGATAATTTTAAGCAAAATACCTATAAAAGTTGTCATTTATACAATACGTTATATAATTGACAATATTATTGTTGTATTTTGAGGTATTTTGGGTTTTAATTATGCACTTTTAACTGAAAAACTTACCGAAGAAAATTATGTTTTACAGAATTTATTTCTGTTCGTCCTGAATGGGATTTACATCGCTCCATTGCACAAGACATTGTTTAGTATAATGGTCATTTGATAACGCACCAACCCAACACCGGTTAATACTTTTTTCCGTGAGAATTTTAGCACAATCCTATATTTAATTTGCAGACATCACAATTCCGCCGCAATGTTTTTCTCGATATATAACCCGATCAAATCGGCAAGATGCTAATATTACAGACGTTGAACTGTAATAAGTTATTTTGAATTTAGTCGGATTTAATTGGAGTCCAATGGAGTCCATTGACATTTCAAGTCGGGACAACCATGAAAATAATAGAAACTGACTGAAGTTTTTGTCTCATTCTGTCATAAGCGAAAGCTCATAAGAAAAATACAGTGTCAACTATCTGTTTTCAGTTTCTATTTTTATGCGGCTTCTATGTATATTATTCTTCTGAGGTACATCCCATATGCGGGGCTATTTACTAACTCGAATGACGGGTGTCGATGCCTATCAATTTGATGAGTTGCCATCAATTCAGATTTCAATTTTTGTACTCACTAACGTCAGTGTCCAACCGAAATGACGTCATCTCGAGGATAGCCACTCCACCTTATTGTTCTGAGCACTCCACCTATAGTTTGACATTTGATTTCGTATCGATAAGCTTTGTTTTGCACTCCGTAACTGAAATGGCTATCAAATCAATCTTCACTTGATCTATCAAACAGGATTTTATAGCAACGGTTCGAGAGTCGTGTTTTACTGATATAAACTATTATACGCCAAAATAAAATTGGTGGTTGTTTTTGTTGTGAAGTAGATTATGTGACTACCATTACGATTTGTAGGTTAATCCAATATTCGTTTTGAATTAATATCTGTGGTTTTGAGTCTCTTCACAAAGTATATGGATACGGTGGTTAATCTCAGATAAATTGGTCGTCGATACTAGTGTCGTCCCAAAAGAAATTTCTCGAACTTGGACCATATACACACCAAAGCAA
The DNA here is from genome assembly GCA_947532085.1 of Elegia similella. Classification (NCBI taxonomy): domain Eukaryota; kingdom Metazoa; phylum Arthropoda; class Insecta; order Lepidoptera; family Pyralidae; genus Elegia; species Elegia similella. The sequence continues at coordinate 29,021,560 of OX383925.1, read as the reverse complement.
ATAGTAGAGAAATACAAGCAATACAGGAAACCCTTATATATGGCATTCATTGACTACTCAAAAGCCTTCGACTGTGTATACCGCAAAGCAGTATGGGAGAGCCTAGAACATCAAGGGCTTGCCTCAATATACATTAAGATCATCAAGAACATATACTTGAATAGCAAATCTAGAATACAACTGGAAACCATAGGTAAAGAGTTCAATATTCTCAGGGGCCTAAAACAAGGAGACCCCCTATCGCCAAAAGTATTCGTAGCAGTTCTAAAGAGTGTATTCTGCAATCTGGACTGAGAGAAATCATGAAGTCAAAGGAACTAAGCATGACAATTAAAAGAAAAGATTTCAATACCTGCATACTCCCAGTTATTACTTATGGATGCGAAACATGGACACTCACTATTCCTCATAGAGAAATGCTGGAACGATGCCAGAGAGCCATGGAGAGAAGCATGACAGGAATAAGGAAACAAGACAAAGTAAGAAGCAGCATAATAAGAGAAAAAACCAAAGTAGCTGATATTCTTAGACATATCGACCAATTGAAATGGAGATGGACCGGCCACATGATCAGTGACAATCAAAACAAGTGGAGCACAACTGCCTCAGAATCGTACCCCAGAGAGGGAAAACAAAATAGAGGACGCCAACAAGTGAGATGGACAGACGACTTGAAACTCACAGCGGGCCATCACTGGAGAAGGGTAGCACACTGAATTGCTCGTCATACTTAATGTAGAAAACCCTAAACTACTAATGTATAATGTAACTAGAAAATTCAGAATAAAAATGGCTTATTATTTATTTATACTAGTGTCGTCTTGTGAAATAAAAGTAATCTAAAATGCTGGAACACTTTATAGATAAACAATTAATCGAAAACTTAAACCATTTATAACTTGCTGTTTTACTGATTCAATATATATATTTTTTCCTTTTTATTCTTTGATATGTATAATTAATTTTCATTATTATTGCTAATAATGGTAGCGAATTGATATACCTAAAGAATGTTGTGTATGCTATTAATTGGCATGTACATATGAACCAAACTGTGTGCAAAGTGTTTAAAAAATAATACCTGTATGTATCTGTTGTAAGCGTGCCTATATTAAATAAATAAATATAAATTATAGTGTTAAGCTATATGCAAGAATCCCTATATAATAATAAGCTTAGTTTATTTCCAAAATAAAATGTTAACTTTACATTTAAAAGTTATTAATGAGGTTTTATTTTTGTATGGATCAGTTTGTTCCTGCAAGCTTTATGATTTCATCAGCCCAACCCTGCTTTGGTCTTCCTTTGGGTCTTTTACTAATAGGTCCAGTCCATTTTGTAGTTGCAACTGCCCTTCTTTTTTCATTTAATCTGGCGATGTGGCCTGCCCATCTCCATTTTAGACGCAAAGCATGTTGTAGAATCCCTATGAGAGAGTATTCATATTTGTAAACTTATGCTTAAATATAACTAAGTACGAGTAAGTAGCTACATACTTAATTCCGAAGTTATTCCAGTAGCCTGAGATACGGAGCTTAATAAATAATTTAAATGACATAGGTACCTACCTAATATTTGGTTCTGTCTATCTACTCCGTAAAGATATAATACAAAGTATATTTTACAGCTGCACATTTCAACGCGGCGCATGTCTCTCATTTTTAGGGTTCCGCACCCAAAGGGTAAAAACAGGACAATATTAATAACACTCCGCTGTCTATCTGTCTGTACATCCGTCTATCACCAGGTTGTATCTCATGAACCGTGATAGTTTGACAATTGAAATTTTCACAGATGATGTAATTCTGTTGTCGCTATAACAACAAATACTAAAAAATAGAATAAAATAAATATTAAAAGGGGGCTCCCATATAACAGACATGATTTTATTGCCTTTTTAGTAGATAATGGTATGGAACCCTTCGTAGTGAGAGCATTCTTCTGCGTAGCACAGTAATCTATAAAAATATTGATAAAACAAAAGAATATAAAACACTCGCACGCATAACCGAGATATCTAACTTTTATTTTAACTTGAACATTACAATTAAATTTACCGCCAAAGAATTACCTATAACGTAGTCAAATCAAAAATTCACCTTACATTAAGTATTTATAGGAATGAAAAACAGGTTTGATTTAGTCGGTTAAACTCGGAACTGTGTTCCCTCTAGCGGCGCAGCAGAAAAACTGTATTAAAATTTGAGAATATCACCTCAATTTTGTCTGTGATAACGTCGATAGAAAAAAAGAGCTGCCAACCTGAAAATACTTATAGTCACTTCATTTCTGTCGATAGCCACTACCGTGAAAACAGTTACGGAGTACCGATTTCATGATATCCACTGTGGCGATCTCAGACCAAAGAAAAAAAGAGGACTGGAAATACCTACTTCATTCGTCCTCTTTGAGCAACAATAACGAAAACTCTGCGAACGAAGACCATTTTTCAAAAAATATTTCTATCGAGAATGTTTTATCAAAACGTGTTTTCATCTTACAGTTTTGGAGATGAAATAGTCAAAAATCATATTACTTAGATTTGAAACTTCTAACTGAAGTATTTTGCGAGATAAATAAGGTTCAGAACGACCTTATTTACAGTGGTATCGTCTTAATGTCAGAACATAGGTACCTTACTTTACCTTATAACCTACTTACTCAAAGGTAGGTAGCTGGAGTGCGTTACCCCAGCCGACTAAGTGCTCCTTTTAAGAATTGATAAATGCAAATAATTAGATCATTACTTCGTGTAAATGTCCCCGAATGTAAATAATTTAACACCCCGCCGTTTCAGAGATAACGAGCAAAATAGAGTTCGGCTGGCGCAACGTTACCCCAGCCGACTTTTTTTGATCTCGTCGGTTTATCTGGATAAAAAGTATGCACAAAGATAAATTGAATTTGCTCTCAAATGTCCCCGATAGAATTAAATTTGACACCTTTATGAATTTCGAGTTATTTCATTTTCTGCTGCGGTAACGTTTGGTCAATCTCTGTATCTCTGAAACCGTAAGACGCAGAATCATGATTTTTTTTATACGTATAGAACGGAATTTGTCTCAATTTGACACCTAGATATCTTAAATAATAATAATATGGTTTGCGAGTAATAAATATTTTTCTAAAAACCATATTTTCGGTTCTAGTTATTAAACGAGGGTACCCTGAAAATTCAAACTAGTACTAACAGATGCCTCTTTTAGAGACACACAAAACATCAAAACTTTCATCAGCCTAATCCAAAGCATTGGCAAGTTATAATGATATTACTGGTTCCAGAAAGCCAGATTCTGGGCTCTCAATTTAAACGAAGAAAATAATAGATTCCTCCCATTTGGCTGATTCCATATTTAAACAATAATTAGACACTTTATACAAAAACATACATACAAATTTTCAGCTTGATATACTTTCGTATATAAAAAATAATAATTAAAAACTAAACCTAGACATTTTTTTTCGATTACCCGACCAAGTTCAGATGTGTATCTAAAAGCGGCCGCACGATACACAATGTATACCTTTTAAAATCTGCACAATAATAATAAGTGGTTGGGTACATTCAAGTAGAAAAATTGTTAGGATTAATTCTAATATTATAAAGACTCGTATTAAATAAATGAAACCTTAGGATGGGTGACTTACAGATTTTCTCTTTCAGCAATATTATTACTTAGATGGCAATGTCTACATACTAAGAATGTTTATAAAATAATTTTATGCTTTTTTTGTTTGAATGATTTTAAGGCAGTCTTCTTAAATAGAGGTCTGCCGTCTGCACAATAGTTCAATCCCACTGTCACCGTCGTTGGTACTCAAAAACCAACGCAAACAAGGTTATATTTTATAATGAAACACTATCAAGAAATAAATAAAAAAAAATCTTGAGTGTTATTTATTTTTGCTGCTCTCGCGTAGAAAGTGTCAGTTACAAATTGGGAGTGAAATGTGTATCCATCAACTAGGAAAACGCGTCGTTATTAGATAAATAAACGAACTAGAATTCGTTACCTATTTTTTTTTCTATATTATGTACTGCTCGTTTTATTCTACATTGCTCTATGCGAAGATATAGGGGACAGCCTACAAAGATTTGCTCGAAATCAAAAGTAGTCGGTACCACAGCACAGAGTATCAATACTTTTTTGTGTTCTTCGTAGAAAATTAAAAAAATATATATATATTTGTTATTATGCGCAAGCGAAACTAGGGACTTTCGCTGTCCCGCTCGCGCACATTAGCCAATGAAATTGCAGTTCCGAGCAAGTGCAGTTGTATTTTTTTCTAATTTTATCTAACAAAGCAAGTATTACATTTTCCAATATTACCTATGTCTTTGGTCTTGCAATAATAGACTTGGTCAATCCCGTTAGGAATCAATACATGATAAATTATAAGTATGGAGGAAATAAGAAATTCCATTTTTTTACTAAAAAAAATTCCACTCGCCTGTACCATCCAATTTAGAATATAATGCCGTCGAATATGGAAGTTTAACTAGTAGTATGCCGCAGCCGCTTTCAGATGCACATCGGAACTTGGTCGGGTATTCGGAAAAAAATATCTAGGTATACTTTTTAATTATTATTTCTTATATACGAAAGTATATCGAGCTGAAAATTTGTATATATGTTTTTGGATAAAGTATCTAATTATTGTTTAAATATGGAACCAGCCAGGTGAAAGGAAACTATTATTTTCCTTGCTTAAATTGAGGGCCCAGAATCTGGCTTTCTGGAACCAGTAATATCATTATAACTTGCCAATGCTTTGGATTAGGCTGATAAAATTTTTATGTTTTGTGTGTCTCTATAAGAGGCATCTATTAGTACTAGTTTGAATTTTCAGGGATCCCTCGTTTAATAACTAGAACCGAAAATATGGTTTTCAGAAAAATATTTATTACTCGCAAACCATATTATTAATATTTAAGATATCTAGGTGTCGAATTGAGACAGATTCCGTTCTATACGTATAAAAAAAAAACATGATGCTGCGTCTTACGGTTTCAGAGATACAGAGATTGACCAAACGTTACCGCAGCAGAAAATGAAATAAATCGAATTCCTTAAAGGTGTCAAATTTTATTTTATCGGGGACATTTGAGAGCAAATTCAATCTATCGTGCATACTTTTTATCCAGATAAACCGACGGGATCAAAAAAAGTCGGCTGGGGCAACGTTACGCCAGCCGAATTTTATTTTCCTCATTATCTCTGAAACGGCGGGGTGTCAAATTATTTACTTTCGGGGACATTTACACGAAGTAATGATCTAATTATTTGCATTTATCAATTCTTAAAAAGAGCACTTAGTCGGCTGGGGTAACGCACTCAGGTAGCTGCATTTTTACGTGGACTTGTTTATTTGCACTGTAAATAGGTAAACTCGTATTAATATTATTATGCAAAAGTGTTTCTGTCCGTCTGTTAGGCTTAACGGCTATACCGAATAATGTAAAGTTGCTGGAAGATGCTAAAAATAATAATGATTACTTTTTTAAATTATTTAGGTGACTTAGGATATTTCCTCATGATTAACACCAACAACAGGCCACAAAACCTCATGATTATGAACTTAAACATATTTAATTAACAAATAAAGAACTATGGTTATTTCGCAACATTCGTTTTATTACCAAAATCATCATAGGTGCATAAGCCTAATATATTCGTTCGACGACGCGCTTGCACGTGACTCGCACGCCGGACAAAACAATCTCGACTCTCCGCATGTGCACTTATGGTACATTTCTCTTCGCTGCGAATATCAGGTATTATTATTACTAAGATTTTTGTAGGCTATTAGCGCGGCGGTATTTTCTCTTTTGTATGGGAATGATGTATCTGTAACGTAGTAACTATTTAGTAATCTGTGGCGTAGGTCGGTTTTCCTAATAGTGTAAACGAAGTGATAGACGTCCTGCAGCTAGGTGGGTTGAGGATAGAAAGAACTGGATTGCAATCGCTGGACATAGGGACAAGTCGTCTAGCAGGTTTCAGTTAGTGCATAATAACGTATTTTATGAGTAGTTTCTACTTATATTAAAATAGGTAGTTGTGGCGACCACCGCTTTCGCCACAAGACCATAAACGAAGACAAACTGTCAAGATGGCGACAACAATAACTACAAGACCACATCACAAGATGGCGCTAAACGATTCTGAAACGCGCAAACAAAGTTTACGATCCGGGACATACTTACAAATTCCGACGCAACATTGATGGCGCGTACGGTTCCATAGCCACACTAGTACAGCTAAGCCACCTAGAAGTCACTAGCTGAACTCTCATGGGTCCCAGATAGCATAGTTACACCACAAGTTGTTTCACTTATTGTAGTCAGATTAAATGAAATCAACTACATGATCTCCGTCTGAAGTCCGAAGAGAGGGAGAGGGCACGACAACCCTAAAGTCTGGTAACCTACTCTATCACCGGGAGGGTGACTTAAAAAAGTCACAGCATGGTGTCGGGTTTCTCGTCCACAAGTCCCTCATCAACAACGTCATAACCATCGAAAGTGTTTCCAGCAGGGTAATATACCTGATACTCGTTGAAGGTAATTCAGGTATATATGGAGACCGGAATGACAGGGTTGGCTGATTTTCTGGAAGAAGAGGGACTCTATGCGATAAACTCTTTCTTCCAGAAGCCACCCCATAGAAAATGGACTTGGATGGGGCCCAGCAAAAAGGACCAACCCCCTGTCAAAAACGAGATAGACTACATAATTTTTTTTTTATTTATATCCGACGGCAAACGAGCAGACGAGCCACCTGATGGAAAGTGGTCACCGTCGCCCATGGACATCTGCAACATCAGAGGAGCTGCTGATGCGTTGCAGACTCTTAAGATACCTGTAAACACGCCTTTTAAAGGACCTCAAGTCATAGCACACAGGGAAAACCTCGGGAGGGAGTCCATTCCACAATCTTGCTGTACGAGGAAAAAAACCACGTGACGCTCTGACATTTTTGGAGACCCAAGTGTCAAGGATGTGGGGATGGACTTTACTCCTGTGGCGAGCGGTGCAATGGTAGAAAGGTGACGGTGGCACCAATTCAAAAAGTTCTTCAGAACACTCCCCATAGTATAGACGGTAAAATACACACAGAGAGCCAACGTCTCTCCGTAGACTGAGGGTGTCTAAATCGTCTGTGAGTGTGGGATCGTCGATAATACGAATTGCCCGGCGTTGGATGGAATCAAGAGGAAGGAATTAGTATTGAGGTGCACCAGACCAGATATGAGAGCAGTACTCCATGTGGGGCCGGACTTGAGCTTTATATAACCCGAAGTACTGCCTCGCTCTATTAAGCACCCCAAGTTTTTTAGAAGCCATTTTGGCTTTACATTCCAGATGACTGCGGAATTGGACCTCCTTCGTAATATCGACGCCAAGGATCCCAATACTCTTAGAAATGGTAAGAGAGGTGTCCCGGAACTTCGGTGCTATGTTAAATGGGGTCTTCTTAGCGGAAAACACGCAGACTTGTGTCTTAGTAGGGTTGAATTGAACTAGGTTTAGTTTACCCCATTCAGAGACCTGCTCCAGAGAGGTCTCAATGTCAGACACAAGTCTCTTTCTGTTCTCCTCCACCTGTGTTTGAGGGATATTTGCACGACCTGCATAATATGCATCACCCGTACTGTCATCTGCATAGCAATGGATGCTACTAGTGTTAAGCATGTCGTTGATGTGCAGAAGAAACAGTGTAGGTGATAAAACAGATCCTTGGGGGACGCCAGCATTGATGAGCATGATATCGGAGCATAATTGAGCACAAATTGACAAATTGAGCACAATTGACACACAGATTGAGCTAGCCCCAAAGTAAGTTCAAGACTTGTGTTATGGGATACTAACTCAACGATACTATATTTTATAACAAATACATATATAGATAAACATCCAAGACCCAGGCCAATCTGAAAAAGATCATTTTCCATCTTGACCTGGCCGGGGATCGAACCCGGTCACTCCGTGTCGCAGGCAGGCGTGTTGACCGCTGCGCCACGGAGCTAGTCGTCTATAATCCGTCTACAACGACCTGAATGCTACGCTCAGATAAGAAACTAGCGACCCACAAGCATAGTCCCTCAGGAAGCCCGTAAGATGGTAACTTCGCGAGAAGAGCCTTATGCCAGACCCGGTCAAAAGCCTTTGTGATATCTAGACTAAATGCCAGTGCTTCTCCCTTGCTCTCGATGGCGGCTGCCCATCGGTGCGTTAAGTACACAAGAAGATCACCAGCACTACGCCCGTGGCGGAACCCGTATTGACGGTCGCTAATTAGCTGATGATCTTCAAGGTAACCAAGTAGCTGGATGTTTATCACACGCTCCATCACCTTACAGAGCAGGGAGGTTATCGCAATAGGCCGATAGTTAGACGGGTCTGTACGGTCACCCTTTTTAGGAATAGGGTGAACGTAGGCTACTTTCCACGAAGACGAAACTTTTCTTGAGGTGTAAGACAGCGAGAATAGGCGCGCTAACACCGGAGCCAACTCAGGAGCGCATGTTTTGAGCACAATTGCTGGAATGCCATCAGGCCCGCTGGACTTCTTGACGTCGAGGGAAAACAGAGCACGTCGCACTGCACTTTGAGTGAAGACGAATTTCCTGCATTGAGTGCTCGCATCGCGGTAAAAACGGCGGCGATGCTCCTCCGTCGTCAAGGGTAGAATTTGACGCAAAGAGAGTAGCCAAGAGCTCGGCCTTCTCTTTTGCGGAGTGAGCCAGCGAGTCCTGACGATTGTGCAGAAATGGAAGTGAAGGGCGACAGAAATTCCCCTGCGCTGCCTTAGCAAGAGACCAGAATGCTCTACTCCCAGAGGGATAGCCAACCAATCTCTCACCAATGCGTGTAGTGTGCGCAAACTTTGCTGCAGTGATCTGCTTCTTGTAGGCTCTTAAAGCTGCGTTGAACCGTTTCTTCAAATCAGAAGTATTACTGTCCTTGACATTTCGCGCAGCAACCCAAGCTTCGTAGGCTTCGCGCTTGGGGTGGGCGGCACGCAAAGACGAACAACGAAACCAAGGTTGAGACCGCCCTCCGCTCCGACCCCCCGAGCTGGGAATGTAGCACTCCGTGCCCAGCAGTATCGCCTCGGCGACAGCTTTCGCACAAATGTCAGGATTTTCTGATGAGAAGCACAACCGTCTCCAATGGTAGGATGCATAAAACTCTCGCAATCCATCCCAATCTGCTGACCTATAATGCCACACACGACGCATACCAGGTGGTCTGGATTGCGTGGTCTGACCGGATGGAACCACAGCATGTACCAGGCAATGATCTGAGGTTCCCAGAGGGGCATCACGGAATACCTAGTAATCGTTTGGATGTGAGGTCAGCAGAAGATCCAACAAAGCAGGGTTGTGTCCTTCAATATCAGGTATTCTGGTAGGACCATCAACTAACTGGTTGAGGTCATTTGTTACAGCAAAGTTGTATGCAGCCTTCCCAGCGTAGTCAGTCTTCAGTGATCCTAGCCACTCAAAGTGGTGAGCGTTGAAGTCCCCTAGGATCACTACCTCCGCCGATGGGTGCTGCTGGAGAATTTCGTCTATGCCCTTCTGTAAAGGCACGCGTAGAACCGGATGCGGTCACCGTGATCTACGCGCGCCCATAACAATGACAGGTCTCTGTCTTCAAGGCTGCTGAGACGTCGACAACATACATCCTCCCGTACGTACATACACACCCCAGCATTGGGCATAAACTTGTGCTCCAAGCTGAAACCGGGATACAAGAGATATGTGACGTCGGTCGGAGAGGATATTTGTGTCTCAGTCAGGAAAAATAGAGCCGGCTTAGTCGTCTCCAAGTGATGATGGACGACATTGAGGTTCGAATGCATTCCTCTGACGTTGAAGAAGTTCACATTGTTAAAATTGAAAATATGTGATGAAAAAGAACTCGGCCACAGGTAGGATTCGAACCCACGTCCCTTAGGTTAACGCCCTAAGTGTGATACCATTACACCACCGTGACTTCTTTTTCATCACATATTTTCAATTTTAATAATATACCGAGCATTGTAATGCTATTTCAAAATCAATTTAAATAAGTTCACATTGAATGTGGAAGGGGGTGCCGCTGTAGAAACATGTTTTCTATTTTTCGATCTTGCCATAAAAAGGTGGTTAACAGGGAAAAATTGAGGATTGCCGTAGTTACGACAGTTACATAGGCAAAGTTAAGGAATGATGGCCCGCAATGAATGACCAGTGAGGTGCGCTGCTGGCACGGGGGACGGAAGGGCCCCCGATCCAACACAATGATCAGCCGCCGTGTTCCACTCCGGTCTCCCAGGCCGGCACGACGACCAATCACGAGCTTTTGACACTGGCGGCAGGACAGCCTCCCTAGCCGGGACAGCCAGGGTTCGGGTCCTCTACGGGCGGCCAGCGGACAACCGTTTCATCGGGTCTCCCTGGCCCCCGTGCCAACGTCGCACCCCCAATAAGACAGTGCAAGACTCCAGTCCTTAAGGGACCATAAACTGTCGGAACTACGGGAATCGGGAATGGCGATTGGCTCTCAAGCGCAACCGTCGAAACACACCCAACGGTGCTTTACGACAGATTTCGGCATGGTGCTTTACGATCATCTTGTCGACGAGTAGAGAGATATTTAACGATGTCTCTGTGATCAATAGGATTAAAATCGGGAGTGATCACCGAATCGTGAGAGGCATCGTAAATATCAATCTAAGACGAGAGAGGACTCGATTGATGAAGTCTACGCACCGACCCATATCCAAAATGTCGACAGTTTCCTACTGGAACTCTCAAATCGCTTCGACTGCCTGAAGGATTGCGTTTCTGTGGACGAGTTAAACAATGGGTTTTTAAAGACTGTCCAGGAGGTAGGATCGATATTCTTTCGGTCCCGCCTCAAACAGAAACCTCAAAAGATCTCACCCCAGACCCTTACCTAAACTAACCTAAACTTGATGGCTACACGACGATCCATGCCGCTGTAGACCTTGGATGACGCGGACGTGCATCGACAGCTCAATAGACAAATCCAAAAATCCTTGCGGCACGACATTCGCTCCTTTAATACCGAGCGTATTAAGGAGACGATAGAGCAAAACAAAGACTCCAGTGTTCGCAAGGGTGGAGTCTATTGGGCAAAGTCGAATAACAAAGCTGAAGATGGAGGGCGGCGGTGTGGCTTCGACAAAGGCCGAGGTGCTGGGAGAGATTGAGAGGTTTTATGGACAGCTCTATACCTCAATAGCCAAACCCATTGTCAGCTTGGCCAAAGATCCGAGACCCCGACTTCAGTTTGCTGTTGAACGCTAAAAAGACGAAGTGTATTAAATTTTGTTTACCGAATGTTACAAAAGTACCAACACGCATAGTGGTCGAAAACGAAACGATAGATTTGGTAGATAAAACAGTATTTCTTGGGATGACAGTTGACTCGGGACTTCAATGGGGTGCCCATATCACATCCTTAGCGGGTAAACTTAGTTCTACTGCTTACGCTGTTAGAAGAATAAGACAGTTGACTGACGTTGATACTGCGCGTTTGGTATACTTCAGCTACTTTCATAGTGTCATGTCGTATGGGATATTACTATGGGGTAACGCAGCAGAAGTTAATACCATATTCGTCCTTCAAAAACGCGCTATCAGATCTATATATAAACTAGTTGCTAGAGAATCTCTTAGAGAATTGTTTAAAAATATAAATATTTTGACATTCCCCGCGCAATACATATTTGCAAATATTATGTTTGTTCGTAATAATCTTCATCTTTACGCGAAAAATAGTGATATCCACAACAGGAATACGAGAAATAAAAATAAATTAGCGACACCAACTTTGCGATTACAGAAAACAATGAATTCATTTTAGGGGACTTAGTATACGCTTCTATAATAGAATTCCTGAAGAAATATTGGCTCTGTCATTAGGTAAGTTTAAGACTGCTGTTAAAAATCAATTAGGTACTTAAAAATGCCTACTATTGTATTAATGACTATTTAACAGATAAAACTCCACGAAGTAATATATTCAATAAATTGTTAATCAATATACATCAGTGATTACTTAATGTAAAATAATTCAATTTGTTATAAATATGTGAAAGTGTAGCCCTTAGGCACGTAGGGACCAATACTGGACTGAGTTTCTTTCGGCGTATTCTTCTCAGCAGTGGTCGTTTCGAAACGCTAGTAGCTTATCGATTTTGCAAATATTAAAAATAATAATAAGTATGACGTTCAGAAAGAGATACATGATATCCAAATTTGAATAAAATTCTATTTTATTTCATTTCAGCCTGTACGAGATAAGGATTGCCCTCAAACAGCTAAAGAACAACAAGGCGCCGGGCGAGGACGGAATTACAGCAGAGCTACTGAAAGCGGGCGGAACGCCGGTACTGAAAGTCCTTCAGAGGCTCTTTAATTCCGTTCTGCTCGAGGGCATTACGCCAGAGGCGTGGAACAGGGGTGTGGTGGTTTTGTTCTTCAAAAAGGGTGATAATACTCTACTGAAGAACTACAGACCCATCACACTCCTGAGCCACGTCTATAAGCTGTTTTCGAGGGTGACCACGAATCGTCTCACGAACAGGCTCACGGAATAACAAACACTGGAGGAAGGGACGTGTCGAATGACTCGAATTTCTATCCTTGAGTGCAAAAACAATAGTAGTACTAAGAACTTGCTACGATCAGGTGTTTCTTATCATCGGTAAGTCGCTATTTATTCTGTATTTCATAAATTTGTTTTAGCAATTACCTCTATCTATTTAATTGAAAAATAAATATTAGAGTAAATGAAAAATTACACGTATGTCTATTGAGATAAAGTCTAAAATTGTATGACGCCTCGACCACGTACGCCATCTAGTGGCGAGTGGTAGAATCAGAAATTACGCCACAAGGCGGAAGTTAGCAATTCTTTTGGCGGAAATTACTAGGGTCGTAATATCATCGATTATCGATTTGTAAAAGTATCAATTTTTAAATTATATATGCACACGCTTTTTATTGTCACTGTGTACTGGATCATCATCATCATATCAGCCGCAAGAAGTCCACTGCTGGACATAGGCCTCCCCCAAGGATTTCCAATACGACCGGTTGGAAGCGGCCCGCATCCAGCGTCTTCCTGCGACTTTAGTCAGGTCGTCCGACCATCTGGTCGGTGGGTGTCCGACGCTGCGCTTGCCGGTACGTGGTCGCCATTCGAGAACCTTTCTGCCCCATCGGCCATCGGTTCTGCGCGCTATGTGCCCCGCCCACTGCCACTTCAAAGAGCTAATCCGCTGAGCTATGTCGGTGACCTTTGTTCTTCTACGGATCTCCTCATTTCTGATTCGATCTCGCAGAGAAACACCGAGCATAGCCCTCTCCATAGCTCTTTGAGCGACCTTGAGCTTTCTTATGAGGCCCATAGTAAGGGACCACGTTTCGGACCCGTAAGTCATCACTGGTAACACACATTGATTATAGACTTTCGTCTTCAGGCACTGAGGTATTTTGGACGAGAAGACATAGCGGAGCTTCCCGAACGCTGCCCAGCCGAGTCGGATTCGTCGAAACACCTCGTCCTCGAAGCTGGAACTGCCAACCTGGATCAATTGACCCAAGTAGACATATTGGTCCACAGCTTCAAGGACGGAGTTCCCAACAAATACCGGTGAAGGCACAACATGGACATTCGACATTATTTTCGTCTTGTCCATGTTCATTGTAAGGCCCACCTGTTGGGAAACTCCATTGAGGTCATTGAGCATGGTACTTAAGTCCTCCAGCGTCTCTGCCATAACAACGATGTCATCGGCAAATCGAAGGTGAGTGATATACTCGCCATTGATGTTGATGCCAAGTCCTTCCCATTCCAGGAGCTTGAAAGCATCCTCCAGAGCAGCGGTGAACAGTTTCGGAGATATGACGTCTCCCTGTCTCACACCTCGCTGCAATGGTATAGCCTTCGTGCTCTGCTCCTGTACTCGAACTGACATGGTGGCGTTGCTGTATAAGCACTTCAACACTTCGATATACCGATGGTCGATGCGGCATCGCTGGAGGGACTGAAGCACGGCCCATGTTTCGACCGAATCAAAGGCTTTCTCATAGTCCACAAACGCTAAGCATAATGGCCGGTTATACTCTCTGGTCTTCTGTATAACCTGCCGCAGCGTATGGATGTGGTCTATGGTACTGTAGCCTTTTCGGAAACCGGCTTGTTCGGGAGGCTGGAAAGCATCGAGCCTGTTCGTGAGACGATTCGTGATCACCCTCGAAAACAGCTTATAGACGTGGCTCAGGAGTGTGATGGGTCTATAGTTCTTCAATAGAGTATTATCACCCTTTTTGAAGAACAAAACCACCACACCCCTGTTCCACGCCTCCGGCGTAATGCCCTCGAACAGAACGGAATTAAAGAGCCTCTGAAGGACTTTCAGTACCGGCGTTCCGCCCGCTTTCAGAAGCTCTGCTGTAATTCCGTCCTCGCCCGGCGCCTTGTTGTTCTTTAGCTGTTTGAGGGCAATCCTAATCTCGTACAGGCTGATGTCCGGGATGTCTTCGGTATAGTGACGGGTTAGCTTGGCTCTCGGATCTTTGGCCAAGCTGACAATGGGTTTGGCTATTGAGGTATAAAGCTGCCCATAAAACCTCTCGATCTCTCCCAGCACCTCGGCCTTTGTCGTCGCCACGCTGCCGTCCTCCGCCTTCAGCTTCGTTAATCGACTTTGCCCAATAGACTCCACTCTTGCGAACACTTTGGAGCCCTTATTTAGCTCTATCGTCTCCTTAATACGCTCGGTATTGAAGGAGCGAATGTCGTGTCGCAAGGACTTTTGGATTCGTCTATTGAGCTGCCGATGCACGTTTGCGTCTTCGGAGGTCTGCAGCGGCGTGGAGCGTCGCGCGGCCATCAACTCCTGGGTCTGGGGCGAGATCTTTTGAGGTTTGTATTTGGGACAGGACCTAAAAAACTTTGATCCCACCGCTTGGACAGTTTCTACAAACCCATTGTTTAGCTCGTCCACTGTAACGCAATCCTTCAGGCAATCAAAGCGATTTGAGAGTTCCAGTTGGAAATTGTCGACATTCTTGATATGGATCGGTGATGGTCGGAGCGTAGACTTCATCAAGCGAGTCCTCTCTCGTCTGAGATTGATATTCACGATGCCTCTCACGATTCGGTGATCGCTACCGGTTTTAATCCTATTGATCACAGAGACATCGTTGAATATCTCTCTCCTCGTCGACAAGATGAAGTCTATCTCGTTTTTGACAGGGGGTTGGTCTCTTCTGCTGGGGCCCATCCAAGTCCATTTTCTATGAGGCGGCTTCTGGAAGAAAGAGTTCATCGCATAGAGTCCCTCTTCTTCCAGGAAATCAGCCAGCCTATGGCCCCGGTCATTCCGTTCTCCATATCCAAATTGTGCCACTCTGGACTCTCCATCGCTCCGCTTACCAAGTATTGCGTTGAAGTCCCCCATAACAATCGTAAAATAGGTTTCGGAAGCGTGTATGGCCCTACTAATGTCCTCATACACCACTTCCACCTCTTCATCTGAGTGTTTCCCGGTCGGCATATATACCTGTACTACCTTCAACAAGTATCTTTTAGATACTCTGAGTATCAGGTATATTACCCTGCTGGAAACACTTTCGATGGTTACAACGTTGTTGATGAGGGACTTGTGGACGAGAAACCCGACACCATGCTGTGACTTTTTAAAGTCACCCTCCCGGTGATAGAGTAGGTTACCAGACTTCAGGGTTGTCGTGCCCTCTCCCTCTCTTCGGACTTCAGACAGACCCAATATGTCCCATCGTAACCTACTCATCTCCTCTTCCACTTCCTCGACCTTCTCGTCTAGCCTCATTGTGCGAATGTTGTGTGTTACCAGGGCCAGTCTCTGTTGGGGGTGGTAGCCGGATCTCTTCCGGAGATTCTTCGCACCCCCTGCCCCGCCGTTACCGTGACCGCTACCGGAGTCAGGAATAGCGGGGCCGCCGGGGACTGGGGGCCTTGGTACGTTATCCATCTTCATGAGGGGGTTTTGCCATACTCACCACGCTTGGCAAACGGGTTGGTGAGCGCAGTTATTTGGCTAATGTAGGTTCCGATGCTGCTGCCCATTGAAACCACTTTTAAGCGTGGGAAGGGTAGGATATTATTGGGATAGGGGAGCGGGAGAAGGTTGATGGGATACTACTCACTCGGATGAATTGAGGATGAGCAAGCAGCAGCTCGGGGAGCCGGGCGCGCGTACCCGAAGTCATATCTTCTACCACCGGACAGGCAGTTGAGAATGACACCCCCTGACATGTGTACTGGATAATTTAACTTAAATATAGTTGACATTATTAACGTATTATGAATTACGAATTAAAGACTAATTCCAAAAAACAATAACAAGTAAAAAAGGCCCGGCAGTTCGTTGCCCTACAATGCCCAGAAGGCTGGCAGCATTGCCACGTTAGATGGCAATGCTAATGTTTGTGTAAGTAAAAGGCCAGTCCTGGCCAAAGGAAACATCTACTGACTTTCCTGTTACATAAAATACATTATTTTTAGGTTAAATATGTAAGTACTAATTTTATCATGCAAGAGTTGTAAGTAAATTAATTTATAAAACTTATTAACTAATGTTCATTTTATTTTAGCTTCCCTAAAGATGCCAATATAAAAGAGCAGTGGATTACAGCGACTGGTAGAATCAACTGGATGCCAACGAAATCGAGTTGCATTTGTTCGGAACATTTTGCAGAAAATGAGATCCTAATAACAAAAAAGGGATACAGATATATAGATCACCATGTAGTTCCAACGAAAAAAATTATGAGTTATCAAGTAAGTACATTTTTAATATGAGCTGAATATTTTCATGCATACGTAAATTGGGTAAAAATGCAGTATTATTGTTTTCTTTCTCTTATGGAGTGGGTGGGTTGGATACAATCGCAGACTTATCGAAAGAGGTTTTGAAGTTTTGAGAAAACCACTTACCACTAATTTGACTCCTTTGTTATTGAATGTATACCACCCCGCAACTGCGTAAGTACCAGGAACTCTGTCATGGGTCAGGATAGGGATGTTATAAAAAAGAGCTACTCAGTAAATATTTAAAAGTCGTTTAGTTGTTTATTTAGTTTTTACTAGTTCTTGTGGGAATTAAATAAATATTTTATATCCAATTTAAATTTTAAATCAAATTACTTACTTGCCGTCTCGTGAAAATCGGTAGAATTATTAATTCTTTATTAAACTTTGATGTATAATTTACAGTTAAAAACAAAATCAAACTAGTAAACCATTATGCTAATGCAAAATTGGATTAGGCAGGTACTTCACCTGGTTCCGTGGGCAATTTTCCACACCTAGGTCTCTTGTTTGGGCCCATTGTGTGCCAGCAAGGCAGGTACTTAACGTATATTATATAGGTAACACGAACACCATTTTGTAGCGCAAACTAAAAGACATTGCGCTCGCCGTTTGCTTCCCCGCGGTAGTCTCCATTGTTGCCTCGTGCAACAATGGAGCGCTACCGCGGGTATTATATAGGTTAGGCTTAAGTCAAAGTCTATAGTATTATATAGACTTTGACAGCCTAAGTGCTTTGTCAAAGCCTTAATTCCAAAATTCAATACTTAAATACATATGTATTATAGTAATGAAAATTGTTTGTATGGATATACATTTATTTTATTTGGGATGCGGTTGCCGCGCCGCGCCACCCGGGGGCCCTACAAAATAGCACAAATCAAGAGATTTACGTGTATATTTCTATGACAAGCGCACATATCATGGTTTTGACGATCCACGATTTTGCAAAACGTTACTCCAGCAGGAAACTCAATATCTTGAAAACCTGAATAGACCACAAATTATATTTTCGGCCCATATTCAAGCACAAATATAAGCTATCTGCCCATGCACACTTTTTCTCGCTCCGATTATTCGTTTAGAATCTTCCTGCTGGAGCAACGTTACTCAAGCAGGAATGGTTTGTTCGATTTTTTTTTCAAAATTACAAAGGGCACATTTTTTTATTCAGGGCACATTTACAGCATATTGGGAACTAATTATTCGTCCTACTCATATAACTCTACGAAGTACTTTCTTGCTGGGGTTACGCACACGTCGTGCTCCTGTAGTGGAGACTAGAAAGGACCTGATGAATAAGAATAACAATAATTTATTTGCAAAAAAATATGGCACATAAAGATGTTATACAATAAAGAAGCGCACATATTTTACCAATTTGTGGCATGCAAATATACTGAATTAATATTTATGTTTGTCATATTTCACAATAATTATAATATTTATGTTCATGAAAGTTTTCAAAATTAAGTATGGATTAAATTCAAATTCAGTTATTCACATTCGTCAAAGTTCATGATGACAATATACCTACATAACTACTAAAAAATTCATTTAAGGAGTAAAAATTTTTTTCTTTAAGCCAGCTACTTAATCTATGTTTAAATAATCGTTTTAGTAAATATTTGATCTCACGTGGTATGGCATTAAAGATTTGAACGCACATATATAATTACATTGTCTTGAATACAGAGTTAATTTAGGGTTTTTGTTGTATACAAGTCTGTATGGGATGATGATGATGATGATGTTACATTACAGGATGAAACATTGACCTCAGCCTCTGCCAAAAATAACACTAGAGAACCAGGACCTAGTTCAGAGCCACTAACAAAGAAAGCCAGCATAAAAATTATTCAATTGCCGAAAGACCGCGTTACTATTATAAAGCCGGCTGATGAAATAACTACGATGAGTCATGAAGCGTCTTCTGCAAATAAGAGTCCTAGTAGTTCCTTGTACTCAACGCCGAGAAAAAAGAAGCTGGGTGGAATGATACGTTGGACACGAAGTACCATAACTAAAAAGAATTTAAAAATCAAACGTTTGCAAGCTCAAAATCGTAGATTGAAACCATAGAGATAATATAATCATTGAAACGAAGGCTTGAGAATATGGAACAACTTTTGAAAACTTTGGAAGAAAAGTTTTGCATTTCGAATGAAAACCTTACTTGTCTAAAATATACTAACGTGGAGGTTTGTATTCATCAGTCATGATCATGAATGTCACAGCATTTTTGCATCCTTCTTACTTATAAAAATACTACACTATTCCATCCACTTATTTCGTCCATTTGTTTAATTGATATGATATTTCTCATTATTAATAGGTCCAACAATTATTAGCTCGTCAAGTGAAAAGTGGGGAAACGGGCTTCATATCAAAAAGGAAATACTCACCTGAACTCCGATGTTTCGCTTTGACGTTGCATTTTTACTCTCCAAAAGCGTATGACTACGTCCGAAATACTTTTAATACCTACCTGTCTTCCGCACCCAAGAACTTTAAAGAAATGGTAAAATCAAAATATATTTATTTATAAAAAAATCTACTACAAGAGAAAATAGAGTCTTTTAACAAATTATGCGATTAATCCATGTAAATAAGATATTATCTCATAGTAAAAAGTAGCTTATGTCTTGTATAATAGGTCTTTACCTATGAAATAGGCATTTTTTCCGCTTGCCATTTTGTTCCTAATGATTATGATTTTCAGTTAAACACATTTTTTTATTTAAACTTCAAAGTGAACTATATTAATAACATTCTACATGCATACAATTTTTTGTTATTCTGAATTTAATGATTGAAAAATGCTCATGAAAAGAACTCGTTTCAGATGTTTTCCGTTTTGATCAAAAATGTTGTAATTTTTCTATTCTTTTTTTAACTTGTTGTACATTTTATAATGTGTAAATCAAGCTTACCGTTGTCCATAAATACATTTAACAAACTCGAAATGATACTAAAAATAGTGGAAAATTTAAATTTACTCGATAGTAAACGCCAATTTCATAGGTAAAAACCCAATATAAGCTACGTACTGCAAAGTTTCATCCAGATCTGTTTAGCCGTTTCAGCGTGAAAAAGTAACAAAAATACATACATATACATACCATACACACGCATAAACAGATATATTATATGACATCAAATAATATATCTGTTTATGCGTGTGTATGACCCTATTACCCTATTAATTTCGCTCCGCTGTCCGTCTGTCTGTCTTTCTGTCCGTCTGTCACCAGGCTGTATCTCATGAACGGTAATAGTAAGACAGTTGAAATTTTCACAGATTATGTAGTTCTGTTGCCGCTATAATAACAAATACTAAAAAATAGAATTTAATAAGTATTTAAGGGGGCTCCCATACAACAAACGTGATTTTTTTTTGCTTGTTTTTTGCTCTTTATTGATAACTGCAACATGTAGACACTTGAAATATTCACAGAATCTTTAGTTATATATTCACTTTAAAAATAAATAATTAAATAAAAATAAAATTCATATTAAAGGGGGGTTCTCATACAAAAGACATGATTTACGGACAAAAGGTACGGAACCCTTCGTGCGCGAGTCCAACTCGCACTTGGCCGGTTTTTTTTATTTATTTATTGGTGTTTCACAGGTACTCAAAGGTAGGTGGTGTACCAGGCTTCACTAAAGAATCATTTGCAGCTTTAAAACTTAAAGCGGAGTCCTGCAGTCAACCAATAGTGGCTGCCTTGGTGATAGACGAAATGAGTATACGCCGGAGAATTGAATGGGATGGCCAAAAACTACATGGTTACGTTGATATGGGAACTGGTTTAGAAGGAGATCATTTAACAGAAGCGAAAGAAGCTTTAGTATTTTTGGTGACAGCAATCAATAGTAACTTCAAGGTGCCAATAGCATTTTTTCTTGTAGATGGAGTGTCAGGATTGCAACGCGCAGAACTTGTAAAACAGGGACTCGAATTGATCCATGAATCTGGAATTTTAATTGTTGCATTGACCTTTGATGGTTGTGCAGCAAACATATCCATGGCAAATCATCTTGGTTGTAACTTTCAGACAAGCGAAGTAAAGTTTCCGCATCTGGTTACTAATGATTCCGTAGTTGTAATTCTAGACCCATGTCACATGATAAAATTATTAAGGAATTCATTTGAATTTTTCAAAATACTCATAGATAAGGACGGTAAAAAAATTCAGTGGGATTATTTATCTCAATTAAATAAGCAGCAACGAAATGAAACGTTCCATCTCGCTAATAAACTCAGAGACCGCCATATTAATTTTAAAAATCAACGGATGAAGGTGAAGCTGGCCACTCAGTTATTTAGCCAAAGTGTGGCAGAAGCAATTAACTTTTGTAGAACTGATTTGAAAAAAAAATGAATTCAAAGACAGTGAGCCTACGGAGAATTTTTTGCTTATCATCAACAACATTTTTGATATTTTCAATTCGAGAAATTTGTATTTTTATGGGTTTAAAAAAGCATTAAATTCTAATAACGCTTCTGATATGAGTATGGCATCGGGATATATTTCGAATTTAAAACTCCAAGATGGAACTTTATTAATAAATAGTACGAGAAAAACTGGCTTTTTAGGTTTTTTAGGCTGCATCGAGGCTATAAAATATTTCTACACGAGTTTGATACAAAGCCAAATTTTATTGTATCTGCCTTTTTATAAATTGAGCCAAGATCATTTA
The DNA here is from genome assembly GCA_947532085.1 of Elegia similella. Taxonomy (NCBI): domain Eukaryota; kingdom Metazoa; phylum Arthropoda; class Insecta; order Lepidoptera; family Pyralidae; genus Elegia; species Elegia similella. The sequence continues at coordinate 28,999,971 of OX383925.1, read as the reverse complement.
GAGCTGTTATTTTGCAATATACGATCTCATGGCGGATCAAATAATAACTTAACAGCCAGACAGTTTGTGGCAGCTTATAAAAAAATTTTGGTTCATGTCGAGTTACAGAATTCTGATAGGGGAAATTGTACATCTTTGGAGAAAATATCTATTCTAAATTGCTCATCTGCAGTCGAAAGAATTAACAAAACAACGACCCAGCATGAAGTTAATGAATAATAATAATAATAACGTTTATTTTCTCTTCACAATGAAAGTATAAGGTAAGTAAAACTTATATAATGTTATCTAATTATCCTCAACTTAAGTTGTAACAATATAGACTACATTGTGAAGAGACTAGTTCCTGTTATAGGTCCTTATGGACCTGTGTTACAGGTGACTAGGCCCCTCCCTCTAGACAATTATTGTTGTCGTTGCAGATGTAGGTAAGCAAACATTATTTCTATACTTTAGCCTATTTCTATTCTATTTGAAAGAGATTGTGCAATATTCTACTTATAACTAGCATGACTGTTTCGTTAGTTGTTATGAGTTCATTTGTCTGTAGTGTGTGTGTGTGAGTATGTAATGAATGAATCAGAGGATGATGACGATGTAGATGTTTTTTTAGAGTTCGCTGACATCGGAGACCATCTGACCGAATTCAGCTATCAAGCTATTGGCTACATAGGAGGTTAGGTAGTAAGAAATTTAATAAAAAAAGTCAAATGTAATATCTGTGTCAATGGCAAGTCCATTGACTGTCACTAATGAAATTTCTTCGTTTCACAAGTTCATTGTCGCAAAAGATAAGGGTGGGTTATTATACCCATCGCCCAATGTCCTGAAAATTTTTCAGACATCTGAATTATGTCTTAAGGCGTGCTGGGAAAGTAACATGCTAAAAAAAGAAATAATTCATACCAAAATACTACGCCAATTAATTGGAGTCAATTTGTTCGATAGTATAAGCTACCATCAAATAGGGGAATTTCCAGCATCAAATCATATTACTGATCTAATTAAATGTGTTATAGAACGATATGTCAATACACGGTTGCATCATTTATTAAAACTTTCCATTCCCTTGTCTAAAAGACAGTTGTTCAATAAATTAGTTTTATTTGAAGGACAATAAAGCCTAGGAAAACTTTTTTTCACATTCAGAAGCAGTGTGTGTGTGACTCAATGGGAACAAACCCTTTTAAATAGTGTTGTTGAATTAGATTTAATAATAGACTCCCGTTGGTGTTAGAGAAGTTATGGAGGAAGTTTTTGCCGATTAGTTTTTTGAAAGTCCAAAATATAAAAGAATAATTTACGTAAGTTGTCTTTTAATTATTATTTTTTTATATAGACAAAGTGATTCTTTTGACGTAGTTAATAGCTCAAGTGTTGGATTGGTTCACAGCGAAGAATTTATTGTTGAACGCTAACAAAACGATACCAAATGTAACCAAAATTACAACCCGAATATTAATGAATAATTAACCACTAGATTTAACAGATAAAACAACATTTCTTGGAATAACTCTTGATGCCGGGCTAGCGGGTAAACTTAGTTCTGCAGCTTATGCTGTTAGAAGAATTAGACAACTGACCGATATTGATACTGCGCGTTTGGAATATTTTAGTTACTTTCATAGTGTTATGTCTTATGGGATTTTACTATTGGGTAACGCTGCAGAAGTAAACACCATATTTGTCCTGCAGAAACGCGTGCAGAAATGGGTCTAGTAGTATGGTTCTATAATAAAATTGTTGCAGAAATTTTAGATCTGCCGTTACTTAATTTTAAAACGATTGTAAAAAATCTGTTAGTAAAAAAGGTTAAATATACTACATTGATTACAAGGTACTACATTGATGATTATATAATTGATAAAAATGCGCGGAAATTTATAATTAGTGAATAGTATGAAACAATGTAATCAGACCCTTCAGGCACGTAGGGACCAAGTCTGGATTGAGATTCTTTCGGCGTATTCTTCTCAACAGTGGTCGTTCCGAAACGCTAGTAGTATTTCGATTTTGCATATATTAAAAAATATAAGAAATAAAAATATGACGTTCAAAAATCTTTGACTTTTTTGACTTTTGGCCAAGACATTTAAAAATTCGCCGACTAAAAATGACATGCCTCAAAAATATGTGCTAGCTGAATTCGGCAGAGTTAGGTCTTGTTTTGTACTGCATACGCATACGCGTATCCTAGAGGCATGGGAGAAGTCAAAAAATGCAATTGAATTAGGGATCCATCTTGGGGCCCTTATTATTTCTCATTTATATTAATGATTTGCCATTCTACGCCTGTTCCTGTAAAGAACTTTGGAACGTTTCTTAAAACTGAATTCAAGTGTACAAAAAGCATTAATCGATATTAAACCGAACATGTCCTACTCAAATATTGAAATTATGTGTCTACAAAATCTACAGACTTGTTTAGAGTTAGATGATCAAGACTACATACTATTCTGACGGTACGTCTAATTGTACAAAGTCAAAGATTATTGCTTATTTCTAGTTTAGTCAGGGGTCTCCATGTATGGAAAAGTACATATCATGTACTTACACTTAGTCCTATTATTTAGCTCAAGAAGCTTGTCAATACATAATTTGATGTCTTATTTTCTTACAGAAGAACTATCACCACAAAGTATTAGAATTGTGGTATCTTCATCTAAGGAATCACACTTTATTTTATCGATTAAATTAATGAACGAAGTCCTTAGTGTAAAGTAATTTTATACTGTACAGCCACAGTTGAGAGTATTATACATAATACTACTCAGACCTTGGCCCACTTCATCCGAATAAATGAATATTATTTTACGTGTAATTTTCTTATTAAAACATTCGTCAATAGTGCTTATCTTTCTTCGCAAGCTACAGTTACCACTTGTGCATTCCTTTACATCAAGATTACAGTCAATTCAAGGTGAAGTAGTGATTTCAGTACTGTGAATGTCACACGGTGTTTGAGATGCAGAATTACATTGTTCACTCCGACAGCTGGGCAAATCGATTAGTGCCTCAGCTGCTTAAACCTATTCTCTTTTATGGATAACTTATTTTGTTGTAAGTCTATCTAAATATTCTTGGAGTGAGTGAATTTGAGACTGTAATTCATACACCTCAGTTGCATATATACGGCTTGAGTTTATTTTAGTTGATTAGCTAAACACAATTTCTCCTTCCTTAATTGGATAAGACTTTTATTACATTTTTGCATTATGAGCAATTTCTTAGTACGTTTAGTCATTATGTTAAGTTTTACATATTTTTTTATTTTGTTGTGGCTATTTAAAATAAAGAAAGTTGACTGGGGGGAACTCTCAGGTATTTTTACGAGCAGACCTGATCCACATTCTACGAGTTCACTGTTCAAGTACAGACCTATTTGCCTCGTGTAAGCTATGTTCAACTCGTTAATGTGACTGAGGGCCTGTTCGTGTACCATACTGCACTGAACAGTTTGTTCTTATTTTTCTTTTAAACTTATGTTATCATATAGTAATTCAGTGATTTTTACATGCTGCATATTACATTAAATTTTGAACTGTTTGTTTTTATCATTTATTTTTTCAATTTCCTCTTCTGTTTCCTCCCGTTCACTCAAAAATAAAATATGAAATACAAAAGAAATTTGTTATGGAGGTAGTTTGAGGCCCGGGGAAGGACATCAAACGTACACTTTTAATTTCGGGAAATTCCACTGTTCCCGAGGGATCGGCATTAACACGGGCGAAGCCGCGGGCAATAGCTAGTTAACTATACTTAGTTTTTGTGTTTAATAGAAAATCCACCATCATCAGGTTTTATTAGTCTCTACTGCAGGCAACCCTCTCTGTACTCCCGGAGCCACACTTGACCAGAGCGGACAGAGGATATTTCCAACGTACCTACTTAATTCACTGTAAGTAGTTAAAATTTTGATATCATGTATTTAAGTATCAAATTCATTTATTTATAATATACTAGCTTTCGCCTGCGGCTCCGCCCGCGTTAATGTCGATCCCTCGGGAATAGTACTTTTTCCCGGGATAAAAGGTAGCACATGTCCTTCGCCGTACTCCAGAGAACTTGTATGCAAAATTTCATGATGATCGGTTCAGTAGTTACGGCGTGAAAGCGTAACAAACAAACAAACAAACTCACTTTCGCATTTATAATATTAGTAAGGAAAATACGGATAAAAAATTTATAATATGTATAAATACACAGTTTGGCCAAGGATGAAGGCCAAACTAGTTTATTCTATAGAATTCAGGACCGGCAAACCCCTATTTCAGGATAAACCAGTTGTTTATCCTGAAATAGGGGTTTGCCGGGAACATAATTACATATTATTAAATTTTTATCTGTAGTTTATATTATAAATGAATTAATTTGATACTTAAATAGATGATATCAAAACTTTAACTACTTATAGTGAATTAAGTAGGTACATTGGAAATATCTTCTGTCCTCTGGGGGGTAAAGTTAGTATGGAATTTTTCATTTTCTTTGACTTAGACATATAAAAATAGGTATATAAGTTCTCGATTACATTAAAAAAAGATCTGAGTAGGTCAACTCTGTCTATCTTTCTGTCGTCTTTTCACGCTTCAACCATTGAACAGATATTTGGTATGGAGGTAGTTTGAGGCCTGGGGAAGGACATAGGTTACTTTTCATTCGGAAAAATTCTACTGTTCCCGAGGGATCGACATTAACGCGGGCGAAGCCGCGAGTAACAGCTAGTATTTTATAATAAACCATCTTTCGCCCGCGGCTCCGCCCGCGTTGATGTCGATTCCTCGGGGACAGTACTTTTACCCGGGAGGCAGCCTATGTCCATCTTCGTACTCCAGAAAACTTGCATGCAAAATTTCATGATGATCGGTTCAGTAGTTACGGCGTGAAAGCATAACAAACAAACAAGCTGACTTTCGCATTTCTAATATTAGTTAGGATTAGGATAATATTAGTAAGGATACATATATATAAATATCTAAGACCCACGTCAAATCTTAAAAATATCATTTTCCATCTTGACCTGACCGGGGTCGAACCCGGGACCGCTCGTGTCGCAGGCACCAGCCTGCGACACGAGCGGTCCCGGGTCCAATGTTAACTACTGCGCCACGGAGTACGACTGTAGTCGGTCGGTATAAATCACAACAGTGAGGTCATTTTTAGAAACCAACATGGCCAATGCGACTTTTCAACAATAATTATTGAATTACAATGAATTATCACCAATTTTAAAATCGATCGATTTCCTAGCGTCATTAGCAAAAAAATAGGAACCCCATCCCTATTTGAGTAGCAAGGACATTATTGATAAAACATTATAGAAGAATGAAAATGGGGATTTTAAATTGAAACCTTAAATCTTAGCCGGTAGGGTGTAAAATTGTGTACAAGTTTTAAGTACGACATCTTTCGGCGAATTGCTGAACTAAGTAGTCTGAGATCGTTAAAAGCACATTGAAAGCCGCCGACGTAGCATATGCACGCTGTCATAAAAACCACAAAGTGTTATTGCTTAATTCTACTCTATTGCACAAGAAATATGTTTTTTTTTCTATTGCGAACTGATTGTTATTTCTCTGTGATTCCAAGACATTATGGGCTTTCTAATTTGTTAAATTTCAGTGTGCGTAAAATGTTATTGTGTGAGTTTGGCGACAGCGGTTTTCAATAAAAATATATGCTATGCACTTTCCTCCTGTGTTTAATATTCTGTGAACAGGCTCGATGCCTTCCAGCCTCCCGAACAAGCCGGTTTCTGAAAAGGCTACAGTACCATAGACCACATCCATACGCTGCGGCAGGTTATACAGAAGACCAGAGAGTATAACCGGCCATTATGCTAAGCGTTTGTGGTCTATGAGAAAGCCTTTGATTCGGTCGAAATATGGGCCGTGCTTCAGTCTCTCCAGCGATGCTGTATCGACCATCGGTATATCGAAGTGTTGAAGTGCTTTACAGAAACGCCACCATGTCAGTTCGAGTACAGGAGCAGAGCACGAAGGCTATACCATTGCAGCGAGGCTTTAGACAAGGAGACGTGATATCTCCGAAACTGTTTACCGCTGCTCTGGAGGATGCCTTCAAGCTCCTGGAATGGGAAGGACTTGGCATCAACATTAATGGCGAGTATATCACTCACCTTCGATTTGCTGATGACATCGTTGTAATGGCGGAGACGCTGGAGGACTTAAGTACCATGCTCAATGACCTCAATGGAGTTTCTCAACAAGTGGGCCTTAAATGAACATGGACAAGACGAAAATAATGTCGAATGTCCATGTTGTGCCTTCACCAGTATCTGTTGGGAACTCCATCCTTGAAGCTGTGGACCACTATGTCTACTTGGGTCAATTGATCCAGGTTGGAAGTTCCAGCTTTGAGGACGAGGTCTTTCGACGAATCCGACTCGGCTGGGCAGCGTTCGGGAAGCTCCGTAGTGTCTTCTCGTCCAAAATACCTCAGTGCCTAAAGACGAAAGTCTATAATCAATGTGTGTTACCAGTGATGACTTACGGGTCCGAAACGTGGTCCCTTACTATGGGCCTCATAAGAAAGCTCAAAGTCGCTCAAAGAGCTATGGAGAGACCTATGCTCGGTGTTTCTCTGCGAGACCGAATCAGAAACGAAAAGATTCGTAAGAGAACGAAGGTCACCGACATAGGTCAGCGGATTAGCTCTTTGAAGTGGCAGTGGGTGGGGCACATAGCGCGTAGAACCGATGGCCGATGGGGCAGAAGGGTTCTTGAATGGAGACCACGTATCGGCAAGCGCAGCGTCGGACATCCACTGACCAGATGGTCGGATGACCTGATTAAGGTCGCAGGAAGACGCTGGATGCAGGCCGCTTCCAACCGGTCGTATTGGAAATCCTTGGGAGAGGCCTATGTCCATCAGTGGACTTCTTGCGGCTGATATGATGATGATGATGATGAACTACATGCTTCGATCATATAGTCCTGCAAGTAATTGTCTTGGTAATCAAATTACATAATAATAGTAGTAGTCAACCACACCCAACACGCCTCAAATCCATATTTTAATAGTTATTTATAACATCACCCAGCTAGCTATAACTAAAACCATTGTATCTTGGGCCTTTTACTGTGGCTACATAGAGATAGTCTAAACTAAAACTAACAAGAACAAGTGCGAAGTTTTAATAAAATGTAATTATAGTCATCTGCGCTATACCTATAGACCGGAGTTATACTTTAATATTACTTACGTGGATTTAGGTTTCACATTTCAGTTTGTTGACTAATCAGAATTCACTATAAATTCGCCCAACACTCAGTGTAGTGTTGTTGTGTTAAAATAAGTACCTTTTATCGTCTCACACATTGAAATAATGAATACCTATGTAGAGTGCATATTTTTTTTATTAGACATGATCTATTCCTACTTTACATCCACATGAATAGGAACGAAGATTACTATTAGTTAAATGATACGACACGTTTGGTATTGTATCACTTGCTTAACGTAAGTTATTATTTTGGTAATTTCTATACCCATATACTTTCTTATTATCGACGGTTTTCCCCTACTGCAGGTGTTGTACGTGTTGGAGAGTGGTCTTCATAACGGGTAAGTTATGCAGACGTGGATTCAGGCTTTGATTCGTAAACTTACGCAAAAGGCCTCTTTAGATGCATCTCAAGATTCGCATCTGCATCTGCATCCGCGGATGTAAAAAATGCCTGTTACTAAGACTTGAGACAAAGAAAAAACCGGCCAATAATTTAATAAGAGTGTATCAGAATAGCATTGTGAATGCAAAACAAAAACACTTTTATAAACAAAACTTTTTAATATCATTACTTAAAACAAGCAAATCTATAATACGATTTCTATACATTTTTTCAACATAACAGCAATATTAAACAGTACAGTACCACCAGTGTTGCCAGAAGGTTACATTTCTTACATTTTTCGTAACTTTTGACCTCCTTGCGTAACATGTAAGTAATTTTTATATTTTAGGCAATTTTTGTAACTTTTGAGAACAACTAGATTTGTAATACTAGATTTTCATGGCAATTAAACGAATTCAATTTAAACGCACCTAAAACTGGCACGTCTAACAAGTATTTCACTCCATATCACACTCAGAGATGGCTCTGAATAGAAAACGCCTTAATATCATATCATCTTAATAATCTTGTTAATACGTAATTTCGGCACTCCAACCAAAGTAATGATTACCCAGTAAGGTATAGACATCGTGACAACCTACATCTTAGAATTTTTTTTTGTGTTTTGGCAAACGCAGTCTTACATATAATGCAGACTATAATAATGGGACGGGGCAGGTTGGTACAGGGTAGATGGTCTTTTCTCTATTATTATAAACAAAAATCCCGCCGTTATATGCGCGATATACTCGACCGATTAGATGCCGCAACGCGTTATGATATGTGTTAGCGACCACTTTATAGGATAGCGGTGTGTGTGTGGTGGGTTATATTCCGACCCCAAAAACACGTAAATTAAAAAAATGTCATAAATGTAACTTTTGTTGCCAAAATGTAACATATCAGGAAACGAAACGTAACTTACGACTCAAGGGCCCTGGCAACACTGAGTACCACATTATATAAGTGGTAGTTTCCTGACAAAGTAGCGATGCCACATGACGCCGGTAAAGGCAGACAGGCAGAACCAGGTTACGATGTAGGACATGTGTTCGTTCCGCAAGGTGACGCGTGTTTGATTGGGGATGGGCCAGCCGGCAGGCGGGTCCGGGATCCCGCGCGCGTCCAGCCACACTGGCTCGCAGCCGATATATTCACTCATTTGCTCCAGATCCCTGAAATTAAAACAAAATGAACTATATTTGATTTGTTTGTGAGATTTTTTCATATAAAGGTAGCATACAACGGTACCGGTAATTGGATTGGTACCGGTACCTCAATAAAACGACGGTACCGGAAATTGAATTGGTATCAATAAGTTTAATAACAGAAGTACCTGTACTAAATACCGGTAAACAATACCGGTACTCGTATCGGGAATTTTCATTTTGTTAATGTGTGTCGTTGCCGTGTTGTGCATGTGCGGCGTAAGGCGGGGGCCGACAATGGGGCGGCACTTTTACAGTGGATCGAGTCCCATGCGGCAGACGGCAACAATGCGTAGGTACCGGTTAAATTAACGCAATTTTTAACATTATTATTACCGTTATTTTTCTAGATGGTTACCGTTTAAATTTGACAAAATAGAAGTACCGGTACTTACCGGTACTTATAATGTGAATTTGGTACCGGTAACAAGTAGCGGTAAAATTACCGTTAACTGTTAACAATATTATTACCGTTAAATACTAGATTACCGGTACCCCATATTACCGTTAAAATTTTAACAGAGTAGTTATACCGGTACTTACCGGTACTTATAATGGGAATTTGGTACCGGTAACAAGCCCTGCCCTGGACCCTGGGCACGGAAAAGAACATTTGGTATATGCGTGTTACACCTTTGAATTGGCGTTTTTGGAATGCTTAACAAACTAACCAGCTGAAGTGGGATGCCAGTTTGTCAGCAGCAAGGTGGGGTTCATACCTTACTGTATAATCTCTACATCACCGAGCTGATTGTTGAGCTCTGCATCATCATCATTTCGAGTAGGTGTCACGGTCAATCGACCATGCACACCCTGGTGTCAGAGTTCTTCGGAACCGCCTCTCGGCCTCTGACGTGGTTCCTTTAACGACTACCAGATGGCAGCTGGGACCACCGGCTTAACGTGCTTTCCGAAGCACGGAATCATCTTTATTATCAGACAGTCAGGTGATTCAAGCCTACAATGTCCTCAGGTCAACAGGCAAACGCCTTAACCACTGGACCACGGAGGCTGTTAGTGAGCTCTGCAAAGACCGTGTCGTGTCTTGTTGATTGAACATACTGTCACAAGAGTGAGTTCAGGATAGGAAAGGAAACGACAATCCTATGAAATAGTGCCTTTATTCACAGCCCAACTGGGTGCTTACAACTGACTGCGTACACGTCCCGTAACACTGCACCAAGGACGTTATAGTAGAAGGACTGAGCTCTCATAGTAATATTTGGAGCAGAAAGCGAAGACAAACTTCGGAATTCTATCTCCCTCTAAAGTAGGGTGCCCAACTATAGAATAGATTTCTCGGACATGAAGTACTTAGGTAAAGCCAAGAGGGTGGTACACGCGTTTCTCAATCTTGTACGATCGTACGAGATTCGTTAAACGTTCATTCAGTCAGCGCGCACGTCCCAACTTGAACATATGCTTTATTAAGCGGTATTTATTTAATTATAAAAACAAAAGTAAATAGGTCGAAACAAGGTATTTTTTCCATGGATCATTACTTTGTTTTAACTAAAATCGTGATTTAACAACAACAAAAAAATAAAATAAAATACCTATCACGATTTTCAATATAAAACGACAATACGACTAATTCACATCCAAAGGGGTTCCAAAGATTGTTCCAAGGAGAACGCGCAATGTAAATTCAATTGCGTGATAGCAACACGAAAGCTGCGTTGCACTCGAACTGATATTATCGATAATATTTAATAGTTAATATAATTATCTCACATTTTTTAGGTTGCTCCCATGTGTTGATTAAAATATTTATCAGTAACTATTATGGAATGCATGTTACGAAAAGAATTCGAACTTTGGCATACAAAAAGTTAAAATACATCAAAAGTCGCGTTTTGATGTACATGAATGAAAGGCAAGCCAATCGACAAATACAAATGACTGTTTATCGAAATAACGCTATTTATTTCTGTGGATATAACATTACTATTTCGCTCATCATCATCATCATTTCGAGTAGGTGTCCCGGTCAATCGACCATGCACAACCTGGTGTCAGAGTTCTTCGAAACCGCCTCTCAGCCTCTGACGTGGTTCCTTTAACGACTACCAGATGGCAGCTGGAACCACCGACTTAACGTGCCTTCCGAAGCACGGAATCATCTTTATTATCAGACAATCCGGTGATTCAAGCCTGCAATGTCCTTACCAAACTGGAAATAACTAAACAAAGTATGCTTCCCGTAGGAATCGAACCCATGACCTCCGGGTCTACAGACAAACGCCTTAACCACTGGACCACGGGGGCAGTTACTACAAACTTCGCTAGTAGTGGTGGTGGCGTGGCTTATGCAAAAACTGACAAACGCGTTCCCTTTGCAAAGTCCACGCGTAGCCATTCTATCCTGATATATTTCTATGGTAGGTACCTATGTCGGTGTCATTGATAAGACCCATGCTATGATCATTTATGCTGATCACTTTTGACAAATAGCAACTGTAGAAGGGATTAGCAACAGTAGAGATGTTCATAGTACGCCTGATGGATCGAAACTTTATTCTATAACTAGCTGTTACCCGTGGCTCCACCAGCGTTAATGTCGATCCCTCGGGAACAGTAGAATTTCCCGGAATGAAAGTTACCTGTGTTCTTCCTCGGGCCCCAAACTACCTCCATATCAAATTTCATCCAAATCGGTTCTATGGTTGAAGCGTGAACATTCGAAAGACAGACAGACAGAGTTCACCTACACAGATCTTTTTTAAAAGTATACTAGAACTTATATACGTATTTTCATAATTATAAGTACAGAAATGAGAAAAATTCCATACAAACAGTTCTATCAGGGTACTGAGGAAACCACATACTATATAGATGCACTGCACTGATATGCGCGGAAATGTCACTTCACGCGCGCGGAAACGTCACTGCACTGTCTTAACCGCGAAACGTCATTGCACTGTCACTCCGCGCGATACTGTCACTACACTGTCATTCACGCGGATTACCACTGCACTGAACACTTTACTCACTACTATTTCTTCACTTTACTCAATACTAGGTTACTCTTTTTCTTTCTTCGGATTTCACTTCCCAAACTAAACTGCCCTTAGGCCGCGCCTTGTACTCCTTGTATACCCCCCAAATTCAAACAAATACTCATCAATGTTCCAAATTCAAATCATTAATTTTCTATCGCCTTCTTTCTAACTCATTTTCTGCCCCGTATTTTCTTCTCCATGTAGTCTAGAATTATCTAGAAACTTCAAAAAGAGTATACGTGACTAAGATTTGAACTTGGGGTCTCTCGCATCACAGTCCAACATATAGACTACCAGGCCAAACATTGTTCTGATGTAATTGATGAAATTTACCTTTAGGTTAATTTTTCGTTTGAATTCGTGACGTTGACATTGTCATTCCTCGTACAGTCAGCAAATGTATTCGGTATGCACCCCTTTTGTTCGTGTGCAAGTCAACATCACACTGGCGAATATGCCGTCCAATAAAAATCTTGCAACACTTGTGTGGGTAAATCTTACAATCAATGATTTCGTTTTATTCAACACACGCATAACCATCTAGCGACATCTAGCGACACGATACGTTTAGTGTCAAAGCGTAATCAATAATTTTGTCGAGTTAGTCAGCAACTAGATTGGCAGAGTGTTCTAGGGAACCAACTTAAGTCATGTGAAAGTTGCAGGTTCTATTCTGCCTAATGCTTATAAATTAGCTTATGAAAAAAATATACATTTTATTCGTATATTCTTTTTATTCGTTGCTTCGATATTTTTCAGTGTTTATTCATGTTTGAAACTAATTAACTTATAAGGAAATGAGGTTACGTGAAAAAAACATAGTGTTTTATTGCACAGTATTATTTATTATTCAATGTAAATATAAGTAAGTAAGTATATAAATAACAGAACGGGATCATTTTATAGTAAAGCAACTCATTGTTAATTACTAAGTAGATTACTTCATACATAATAATAAATGGGTAATTTGAGTAACTGTCTTTTCTATATAAGTCAGTATAGGCAAAGACAATATAATGTATAGGTATAGCATACTGCTGACGAAGAAATACTTCTACAAAATAATTTAAACTGAAATACATATGTAGTCGTTTTTCCTACTGCTATGTTTATTTATATATGTACTAGCTGTTGCCCGTGGCTCCGCCCGCGTTAGTGTCGATCCTTCGGGAACAGTAGAATTTCTCGGAATTAAACATACCATACCCTATGTCCTTCCCCGGGCCTCAAAATACCTCCACACCAAATTTTATCCAAATCAGTTCAATAGTTGAAGCTTAAAAAAACGACAGACAGAGTTATTTTCGCATTTATAATATTAGTATTAGTATGGAAGTACGGATATTATTTATACTTCCAAGTCCAGAAATATGAAAACTTCCATAAAAACTTTACCCTCCCATTTTGCCATTTAAGGGGGGAATGTTGTCCATTTCACAGGTCTTTTTTAATTGTAATCAAGAACTTATATACCTTCTTTCAGACTTCTAAGTCCAGAAATGAGAAAATTTCCACACGAAGTTTATACCACCCACTCTACCCCATTTTATTACCCCCTTAATTTGCAAATTTCATCTAAACCCATCTTTTTAATTTTAATCGATAACTTATATACCTACTTTCATACTTATAAGTTTAGAAATAAACAAATTCCATATAAATTATACCACTTCAGAAGTTAAATTTCTAAAAATCCTTTCTTAGCGCTTACTCACATCATTAAAAGAACCCCTGTACCAAAATTCAAGTTTCTAGGCGCAGCAGTTTCGGTTGCGTTGATATATAAGTCATGGTTGCCGTTTGCCCGCGGCTACGCCGCCGCCGATAGTGTCCATCCCTCAGGAACAGTAGAATTTCCCGGAATAAAAGGTACCCTATGTCCTTGTCCTATGTACCCGGGTCTCAAACCACCTCCATACCAAATTTCATTTTTATTTTTCAATGTATTGCTATATATTTGCAGGCGAACTCATGCCTTGAGTTCATTCAAATGACGATAACTTTTTTTTTAATGAACCGATTTTGATGAAACAAACTTTAAATGTTATGCTGGGTTAAAACAAAGCAATTGGTGAAAGTTTGAAGTAAATCGGTTCAGTATTTCCGGAGATAATCGTGATCATACATACAGACAGACAGACAGACAGACAGACAGACAAAAAATTCGAAAAAATTTTTTTGCTTTCTTTTATTATTTTCAAGTGTCCCTCTATCCATTTCAGTCAAAAATTCTAAATGTACAGACAAAATATTTTTACTGTTTTATTATATGTATAGATTTACCTAACTACAGAATCGGACAAGAATGGACGTAATTACCAAGCGATCTTTTTATAAGCAGGTCAGCCACATGTGAGAGAATAAACATGTTAATTGACGTTACGGAAAAACGTCAATAACAATAAACATCTCTCTTTTATGTATCGACCTTTTTTTTATAAACATTTTGGAATGAAACTAAATATATAAGATTGGGGTATAGAAAGCAAAGAAAATATTTAATAACCTATCGGTGATCCTTGACTTTTTATAATTAATTCTAACCTATCCCGCATACCTGCAACCATGTTCCAATACATATCTGTCGGCCGCTAGATCGACATGGAAGAACGTTATAGCGTTCCCCTGTTTTTCGCCACAAAATTTTACATCCATCCTTATCCGATTTACAAGACCTTACATCCGTAAATATCACAACATTGTTGCACCAATCGAAATTTTTATATTGTTCTGCGAATCTTAGTTTTTCACACTTATGCACATCACTAAGTAAAATTTTTTTAGCCGGTCTCCTACACCTTAAACCACCAGCACGCAAATGATTTCGCACTGTCTGAAGAGACACTCCCTCTACGGTTGCCGTCGAACGCGTAGTCTTGAATGGATCTTCCAAATGCGCAGCTACTATGTCACGATGACGGCGTGATGCATCAGTATAGCTGCCACCTTTTGGACCAGGCCGAACGTGGTCAATGTGCCCTGAGTCCGCATATCTATGCACCCACAATTGCACAGTTCGTCTCTGCGGAAGATATGAAACAAAATAATAATTATTCTTTACTTAATTTTAGGTATAAAAACTGCGCAGTATTAACTATTACCTATAACTAAATTGGAAGTTAACAAGAAGGCTTATTCATTTCATTCATAGTCATCATTTTCATGTATCAATATGTAGGTAATAAAAAATACTTACCGATATCATTAAGCGCCGAGCGATTTCACTTATTGAAACATTTTGCTCATATAAAATGACTATCTCCGTCCTTTTGATTATGCTTATGTCTGTATTCTCCATGATTTTTACAAAATAAGATACTCAAAATTATATTATGTAATTGCTCAAAGCAGAGCTGCGTTCCTATTCGATGCTATTGAACAAGTGCACTTATAAAAAATACTCAAGACCCTCAACAAATATAAACAGAGTTGAATAATCTATTAATCTGTGGGTAGCAATGCAAATAATTGTCAAGTTACATTAATGCTTATTTCTGACGATTTCTATGAGACAACAACAAAAAATAATCAAACAAAAATCAAGTCATCCTACTGAGATTCGAACTCGGGGTCAATAGCAGAGTATAAGAATATTAGTCGGTTATCTTAGCCACTGGACTACCATAGCTATAATGCTCGATGTTGAAATTACGAATAACATTTTACTACAAAAAGTTGTTTTGTAACAAATTAAACTTGTTTATCTTAAATGACTTGGTTGAAAAGACGTGATGTGCTGGTGTGTGTATAGATAAAAGGATTCCCACACAAATGAACCTGCGTATTATTAGGGCCGCGGCCATTCAGAACGCGCATATTGAAATATAATGATGCTTGTGTGCCCTGCAAACCGAATAACTTTGTCGAGTGTACTATGCGACACTGCCCCCTCTCAAGACATGATCGTCCCGATCATTATTGCTTCCATAATTACGTGCCAACCGATCCACATGAATTTGGATGACTGCGAGGATTACGCTGAATCCGAAATGTGACGTCGTTAATTCTGGTGACTATTTTGTAAGGTCCTTCCCAGCTTGGTTGTAGCTTTGGAGATTTCGCTTTTCGCCTCACCGGGTTATGAAGCCAGATCAGGGTTTCTTTCTCGAAGCTGAGACCGTTAGCTCTTCGATCGTAGCGGGACTTCATCCGTTCCTTAGCTTTGTAAGCAGCCTCATTAGATAGGAATTTTACATAAACACATTTTGAGGTCGTGAAAAGCTTGTTCACAATCTTAATTCCAAATAAATGTTCGTTTTTCTTCTGTCAATCTATGTAATGACTTAGCGATGTCGGAAAACCCTCTCACGAATCTTCTCTAGTAAGAGCATAGACCCAAGAATGCTCTCACCTGTGTCTTATCTGTCGGACGTGGCCAATCTTTAACTGCACTTATTTTAGATGGGATAGTCAGTGGCAATACCTTGTTCCGATATAACGTAACCCAAGTAGTAGACCTGACGTTGAAATAATGAACATTTCTTTGGACTTAGCTTTAAATTTGCATTCTATAGTTTTGAGAATAAGCTTTCAAGCTTCTTGAGATGGTCATCAAAATTTCTTCCCACTATAATTATGTCGTCATAATAGACCAAGCAGGTTTCTCCTAGCATACCTGGCGGTACATGTTCCATCAACCTTCCAAATATTGCTGGTACATTACACAATCCAAATGGCATAGTTTTGAGCTGGCGTAAACCCTTGCCGGTCGAAAATGCAGTCTTCTCTTTACCCCTGGGATCCAAATCTACTTGCCAAAACCCGCTTTTAAAATCAAGAGTAGAAAACCAAGTCATGCCACAGAGCGAATCCAGTGTCATTGATTCTGGGGAGCGGGAAACTGTCCTTTTTAGTTACATCGTTCAATCGCCGATAGTCCACATAGAACCTAGTCGATCTATCCTTCTTTTTCACTAATACAAACGGAGAGCACCATGGGCTTGATGAAGGTTCTATCACACCATTCTTCTTCATCTCCTGAATCTTGTCCTCATGTCTTGCTTACGGGCAAAAGGAACACGTCTTGGTCTCTGCTCTGCCGGGTGATGTATCTCCAGTATTAATTTTATGTTTTACCAAATCGGTTCTGATCCCCATTTTTTAAGAGAATAAATTAGCACATCTAAACAAGAAATTTCTTACTTTTATTAATTGTAATTTAGTAAGATTACCCTTGCAACCCTCCAGAAGCTTTGCTTCATTTTCTTCCTGACTCGTGATTTTCCGCTTTTGTCCCTCTTCACACTGGTTGAGGACCAGGCCAATTCTTTCGATGTATTAAAACAAAAACTTCAATGCAATCTTTGGTTGTTCAGGGGCTGCACCCAGTAATGGCGACGTTTTTTATTCTACTTGGCAAGATACGACAATGTAATCGCAATCAAAAATTGTACATTTTTGCTGACAAAATGTCTGAACTCATTACAACTACTCGCAGCATCCGAACGTATGTGTGATGTATTTACGTTATCCCGAATCGATAATTCGAATCGAACAGAATTCCGACTGTAAGCGACTTTTAAGGTGTTCCTTTTGTGCAATCGGCAAACCCCAGGCCTGTAAAAAGGACTGCTCTGAACTCATCGCCTGCAGTTAAATTTCGTCTATAAGGTAACAAACAACTGGTTATTTGGTAAGGTTTATATGGTAAGCAACCAAAATGAGCATTAACAAGATATATTTTCCTGTGTGCCGAGAGCAAAATTTCTGTACAGGGTATCGAGGGTAGTGTAATTTTAACTGCTTTAATGACTCTGTACTCTGTAGCGTCTCAGTGATATTACCGAGAGGGCTTTGTAAAAGATTAATTTCTCAATAGGATTTTTTTTACCTGTAATACCAAGATCCGCTTTCCGGTTTGTTTTTAGGCATAAATGGAGCTCTTTTCTCCGTAAGTCTCACTATGCCAACAAGCTCCACAGGGCCCTTGACCAATGATGCTTGTCTCTTTTCCTTAGGGCGCTGGCTCTGTGGTATCCATCCTCTGTTGATTAAAATCACTTTTCTGCAATAAACCAAAAAGAATATCTAATTATTTATCGACATTTAGGCACAGGTATGGCGCTTCATACAAGCGGTTATTGTTTTGCCTATTAATATTACTCCGCTATTAAATTGCCTACTACAAACGATTTTTCAGTACTGTCCCATTGTATTGTCTTTGACGGAGAATATATTAGTAGCTATTGAAGTCCAATCCTATTTGCTTTATTTAGCTACTTTCAAAAAATTTAGATGTTATATAATCAATAATTTGGTTTTAGAGAGAATAGATACACTGAATAAGCAGTCTCCTTACTAACAGGTACTATTGCATCTCACTTAGACAACGAACAACCTTGTATGGGGTCTTTCCTGATTTTCTGTCTGTCTTCACGGACCTTCGACACTGTGTCCATCCCAATATTACTATGTATGCTAAAACAAATGGGAGTAAGAGGTACGGCGCTAAGATGGTTTTCTAGCTACTTGAATGACGGACAACAATGTTTAAAGTTCATCCAGAAGTATTAACCGTAACTGCACTTTAGTCCATTGAAATGTTAGGTACATAATTTTGGGCTTAGCGTGCGTCTGTCAGAGGACGCAATTTTACTTCTTTGATGTGTAGGGAGTTAGTTTAAAATTAAATCCATGTTTGTGGGGTTGCAACTCTTATCCCACGGCCGCCATCTTGGAAAAAGGGGTTTAAATGATTTTACGTTTTGACCTATAGTTTGGCAGACAAACCCTACCCCTGTATCCCTGTATCAAGAGGCGAAGGTCAAAGAGTGCTAAAGCTTTACATTTTAAAAATAGCTTTACCACACATCGCCAAGTTAGGAAGGACATTTTACCACTTTGGAAGCGTCTCTTGCACAAACTATTCAGTTTAAAAAAAAACATATATTAGTAACCTCAATATCATTTCTGATGACCTATCCATAGATACCTACTCGTATGGATTCGATGTAAAAAAATTGAGTGTCAGTTCTAAGTATGGAAAACCCCCAAAGTGTATTGTTATATTTTTCTATTTTTGTGTGAAAATCTTAATGCGGTTCACAGAATACATTAATTATTAATTAATTATTACTTACAATAAATTAAAATTATTACTTACCAAGTTTCAACAGTATAGTTCTTATAGTTTCGGAAAAAAGTGGCTGTGACATACGGACGGACAGACAGACAGGCATGACGAATCCACAAGGGTTTCGTTTTTTTGCTATTTGGCTACCGAAGGCTAATTAGCAAGAAAGTGACTAACTTTAATCCAAGTTGCTTTTTTAAAGCCGGCTCTTCATTATTTTATTTATCTTTAACAATTTACCTACACATATATACATTACCTAATCATAATGTTAGACAAGTATTGTAGCATAATTTTCTTTTGCCTGTGTATTTTTATTTGATTTGATTTTGACATTTTTACCACACCATAATAAATGTATAGTATAAGTATCAAAAACCTTTTGTGGGAATACCTTCGGATGTAGAACAGAAAGGTTAAGATCAAGATTGGAACTCATGATGTCATTGATGCAAATGAAAAGCATTATTCTGAGATGCATGTTGTTCAGAGAATGCATCTTATCAGAATATGCATCATGTTCCTGTTCATATAAAGGAATGGAAATTAAATCAGGTCAATGTCTTCAGTGTTATATATGTATATATAACACTGAAGACACTACTTTGTAGGCATTGTAGGCTATGTTAGTCAAGAACAAACCTACTAGTGTGATACTTTGTTTGATAATCAGTGCTAGTAAATCATTGGAAGTAAGACATAGACGCATTCCACACAATGTGCGCATTGCAAACATTTATCACATATCGTTATATCCTTGCGAAAACCCGGATCAGTACAGACAAGTGCTACAACAGTATGGGTGTAAGTATAGAAGCATTTTTGTATGCTTTTGATTAAGTTTTCGAGTTTTTTTCTCATAACGGTTTGTTGTAAATTTGCCACAAAGTTAATTCGTCTCGATTTTGAAACTTCATGCATTGAAAGAAAATTCGTCACATACATCAAAAGTATGTGTTAATTCATCTCAAGTATGATTGGGTTATTGTAAATTTGCCACAAGTAATAAAGTACCGCCAGCAAGCAAAGCTATTGTTTAGCGGTCATAATGAATATAGTTTATTTCTATTATAATAAAATTCACTGCTATAATTTAAATATGAATATAATATAAGGTTAAAGATAATCTGAAAATAATAATACAAACATAGGTACAAGACAGTGCTCCTGCTGCTAACTACTTATCAGTACAGTGTCACATATGACCTTGCTGATGGGTGGTGTTGTAATATATTGCAAACTTGGTCTGCATTATAACTATTTTAATTAGTGGATATTTAAAAAAAATCGTAATCAGCCGGGAACAAGTTCGGGCGGACATGGTGTACCTAAGTATTTTATTATTTTATGCTACTATACAATTAATGACTTTATTTATATTTTTTATCCCTTGATTGTTCTCGTCGTAAAAAGGGAGTGTAGTTTCCGTGACATGTATTGTTTTGTTGTGAGATGACACTCTTGATATCATCATCATCATAATTAAACATTAAACCAGATTATTATAACGGAAATGTCAACAAGTCAACAAATCAAGAGTTGGTTTGACATTTCAGTAATTATAATCTTGCAAGTGGTTAAATCTTTTTTAACAAATCAAGTGTTGATTTGTTTGACATTTCAGTAACTATAATCTTGCAAGTGGTTAAATCTTTTTTAACATATCAAGTGTTGACTTGTTTGACATTTCAGTAATTATAATCGCGCAAGTGGTTAAATCATTCAAATTGCGAATATAGACAAACTCTTTGGCTTATGATTTTTGTTTCGAACTCGAATATCCATTTGTTTGTGAAGCATGTTTTCATTCATCGCGTTTTAAATATATGATACTATGACCTCTTTAGATCACATTTACGAAAATTGAAAAATGTGGTGATGGTTATAAGCAGGTACAGTCTTCATCGGGAAACTAACCTTGGAACAGTTTGGAGATGTACTAATCGTTCATGCAGTGCAACTATTAGGTAAAATTTCGAAGAATCATGGCGTCAGAATTTTGTATGAAGCAACCCATACGAGAAAACCTAATGAAGTGAAAGCTCATATTATAAAGACAATTATTTTTGTAAAGATTTTACAAAATTCAACTATTTACTAAATGCCATACCGAAATTTTCGGACTTTTAACGATCACTTTACAATGTAAGGAATCGTGAACTGAAAGTGCCCAAATCACATTTTTCAAAATGCGAAGATGTTGTAATTCCAACAAAATACAAATATTGTTCGACAATAGATGATACAAATGTCTTTTGGTTTTTAGTTTATCTTTTCTTTGTTTTGCTTTTACTTTTTGTTTTATGTAGAAATGTGATTTTTGTGTAAGATATAAGTTTGAATACTTACCTAAAACTATGATTATGAAAAATTAATATTTTATTTGAATAATTGTTTGATTGTTTTCGTTGTCTGTAAAAAAATTAAACAATGTGGCGAATTTACAATACTCCAAATTAAAATGTGACAAATTTCCTTTGAAAAAATAGATGTGTGTATGGCAAATTTACAAATACTTTTTCCAGTGACGAAATTACGCTTTACAACAACCTCTCATAACATCGTAATGGGATCTGTTATTGACAAAGCTAAGACAAAAAGGCAAAGCTCAGACCTGGCACCCTTTACACCCCAGAGTCATTGTTCGCTTGTTACTTTACTTGTATAGCATATGTATGAGATTTACTATTTAAATTAATAAAATTCACCCTACATCAATTACATTTAACTATACAAATCACGTCCAAGAAAAAAGTAATTTATCCTCTTAGGTGCATTTGGTTAATTAACAGCAATGCAAAGCATTTATCGTTTACATCACTTTTAAGCACATCTCTTTCATCATTCATCACTTTTTAGTGAGAGTTCAACTAGCAATTAAGTCATTTTAGTTTTTCGTTGCTTACCCTACCACCATTAACACACCATTACTGTGTTTGTCTTGGTTATTCGTTCGTTGAAACAATACCCTCGGTTAAAATGTTAGTTGGCGGCAATATCATTTAAAATAAATATTGCTGTTGTTTAAATGCGCGATGTATGGATAAACCGATAAGTTAGATGATGATTGAAAGAGAAAACAAATACGTAAGCGCATTTGTTGTGGATTTTATTTCAGGAATAAAATCCTTTCCATGCCAGACGGGGTAATGTAACGTTAATACACGTTACTTGTATTAAAAAAATTAAATATTAGAGTGTCACGTTTTTACTAAGTAAAAGAAATTAAACCAACGTGAAACAGTAAACTTATTTATTATGACGTAACCACTATGTACGTTTGCACGAATATATAAGCGTGGTCGCACGCCCGGCTGATAAATTGTTCCGTAGCCCTACTTCCCTTGTAGCTGGGTCTTGGAGTGATGCTTGGCCGACGTTGAGGGGGGTGGTAGCAGGAGCGATGATGGTGGCTTCGGAAGAGACGGCTCGCAGGGCACGCGCATAAGGCTGCATAAGATGAGGCAGGGCGGCTCAGCACGTCTTCCAGAATTTTCTATTTTCTTTCCCCAAACTCGATCCCCTATGCGGGGAAACGTTACACTTATGTTTTAATTAGTTCAATTTGGTTTATTCTTATTTAACCATAATGTATCGTAAGGCGGCGTCGCAGTTTGCGGTATCAAGGCGCACGCGCACGCTCGCTGACTGATCTAATGCCACTCAGCAGCGACTCGTCCGGCCGCTAACAGATCGCGCGACCCTGACGTCACCGTAGATCTTACTAGAACATTAGGGATCCGCGTACGGGCGCAATGAGTATGAAGAAACCATTTCAATAATGTATGTTTTTACACATCTATATTTATTTTCTCAATGCTTTATAACAAGTATGTACGTACAACGTTACATTACCCCCTCAGGACACCAAGGATTTTATTCATAAAATAAAATCCGCATTAAAATAAAAAAATCGTTTGTATTTCCTGCATTCATTCAACGACCTTTTTTTTTTTATTATTCATACTTCACGCTCACAAACAAGCAGTAATAGACATGTATTTATAAGTAAGGAATATTACCGCCTACTGACATTAATGAAGTTTCCAATTTAACATTAACTGAAAACTCATACAAACTGCGTTATAAAATTAGGGAGTGGTATACATTAAGAGAAGGTAGCCTATCCTATCTAGTTGAACTTTGGAAATGAAGGTGTCCCATGTTCTATGGTCATTCTCCTCAAATGTTGAAATGCACTTATGTAAAAAATATGTGTGTCCCAATCCCAACGCACAAATGA
Organism: Elegia similella; assembly: GCA_947532085.1. NCBI lineage: Eukaryota > Metazoa > Arthropoda > Insecta > Lepidoptera > Pyralidae > Elegia > Elegia similella. Next base: position 28,976,812 of record OX383925.1, on the reverse strand, counting down.
TCTTTCTAGGAAATAATGTCCCAAAGAAAGAAGGCGTGAAACAAGACATTATAAAGAAATGCATTTATAAAAAAAATGTTCCCTAATCCCAACGCACAAATGTTCTTTCTAGGAAATAATGTCCCAAAGAAAGAAGGCGTGGAACAAGCATTTTTCTGGCGATTCTTCATAATCTAAATCCGAGGATTGTTTTTTTTTTTTTTTATTTTACATAACTGTATTGATGCTCAACAAATCATTTTTAGAACTATAATACTATTTTATTTTAACAGTACCTCAGCGACTGCCTTTAAGTCTTCTTCGGGTGGCAATGGAGTGACTAAAATATCCTCAGATGGAAATATAGGCCCTAATTTTGCGATCTGTTTCCTTAAATCCTGAACAGTGGAAGCAGGATTACTCCCTCTAATGAGAACCTCGTATTCTAACTCTGACTTTTGCAAGGATAAGAATTTTACCGGAAAAGCCATAATTAAATAATTTTAAATTATACGAAACACCACAAAGTATGTAAAAAAAAAAAAAATGTAACGTTGTACGTACATACTTGTTATAAAGCAATGAGAAAATAAATATAGATGTGTAAAAACATACATTATTGAAATGGTTTCTTCATACTCATTGCGCCCGTACGCGGATCCCTAATGTTCTAGTAAGATCTACGGTGACGTCAGGGTCGCGCGATCTGTTAGCGGCCGGACGAGTCGCTGCTGAGTGGCATTAGATCAGTCAGCGAGCGTGCGCGTGCGCCTTGATACCGCAAACTGCGACGCCGCCTTACGATACATTATGGTTAAATAAGAATAAACCAAATTGAACTAATTAAAACATAAGTGTAACGTTTCCCCGCATAGGGGATCGAGTTTGGGGAAAGAAAATAGAAAATTCTGGAAGACGTGCTGAGCCGCCCTGCCTCATCTTATGCAGCCTTATGCGCGTGCCCTGCGAGCCGTCTCTTCCGAAGCCACCATCATCGCTCCTGCTACCACCCCCCTCAACGTCGGCCAAGCATCACTCCAAGACCCAGCTACAAGGGAAGTAGGGCTACGGAACAATTTATCAGCCGGGCGTGCGACCACGCCTATATATTCGTGCAAACGTACATAGTGGTTACGTCATAATAAATAAGTTTACTGTTTCACGTTGGTTTAATTTCTTTTACTTAGTAAAAACGTGACAAATGTTTCCTTATACCTTAGACTGAATGCCCTTTCACTAATAATCTTTGATTTCTCAAATTTGGCTAACTGATTGATCTGAAAACAACTTACCCAGTATCTTCTAACCGAAATGGAGTGATAATCAGCCACCCCTGGTTCTTCTTGGGGTCCGAGACTAACGAGCCTGCTCTTCCGATAGGTGACTCTATCTCTATTAGTGCCCTTGGTCCTATGCACAGCTCTTTATCATGAAGAAATTCTCCTCTCACCTTCACCGGCCTGTACTCCAAGTCTTCCAGCACATTCAATCTGTAATAGGATAGATGCAGATAATAGTACAAAAATTATACAGTTTATGTGCCTTACACAACATATTATGAAATAGTAAGATCTAAAAGCTACATTTAGCAAATAGGTAAACTCAAGCCATGACATGCATTCCATAAATACATTAATACAGTGGCTACCCTACCCTTTACACACTAAAAATATACCACTTTACTTCTGACAAAAATAAATGTGAATTACATACGTGCCACGCGACGATTATATTTTAAATTTTGTGCGCAATGAGTAGTAAATAAAAAGCGCCTATTAAACACTCTACTGTCTTAATTTTCAGTAAGTAAGTGCTTTCAATTTTAATTTCTACCTATTACAAAAAGTCTGTGTGTGTCACTGGACTCATTGTTTATGGCTAAACCTGGCAGGACCCTCTAAAGCTAAACAACACAAAATACACAATAGGCCCAGGCTCCATTTGGTCCTTCTATGCTGGCTGGGTTCCTAGGTCTTTGCCAGTGACCCACAGGGAAATCAGAGAGACTACATATTGTACAGCAACAATAAAATAGCAAATAAAAAGCAGACTATTGTACTTACTCTGTGGGAATATCCACAGGGATAGCATTAGATTTGGCATTCATAATATCTATAAGCTCCAACTTCCAGCGAAGTCTGAAGATTTGCCAACAGCCAAGTCCAAATGAAGTCACCGGCATCATCTAGAAAAGTTGATGTAAAAACAATAAGTAGTATAATTTATGATCATTTTATTTTGTTTATTTACATAATTCTTTGATTTTCAACAAAAAATTACACTAGACCGCAACATGCTTCATGAAATAGCTACAGTGTCATTAAAATCACAAAAGCAACATGCTTCGTCAAAGAATTTACATATAAGTAATTCTTTTCAACAACCTCAGTGGTACCGCAAGTGCCTTTGAACTGCACCTGTTCAATCTCCGGTCGGCTCAAGGTGTAAAATGAGTACTTTCGAAGTCTTGGATGTTTATCTATGTACATAGTAGTATCAGGTACATATCTAAGATAAACATCCAAGTTTCAGGTCAATTTGAAAATAATCTTTTTATACATACATATTGTCATGTCTTCTGTGTGGACTGCACAATTGAACCAATAATAATTGCATTAATAAAGCTGTCGAAATCAAATCACACCTCATAATGCCATGACAGCATGGCATGAATCATCCCAAATGAAAGGAGCTATAAATGACAGAATTAAAAAACAATTTGTCTTCGACAAGAAATACAAGATTCAGTTACATGAGGGAAAATCTGACAGCTCAGGCATCAGAGAAATGAGAGTTTACACCGACGGCTCCAAGACCTCAACATAAACTATGCAACGGCTCTGGGTAGGGAAAACTCCATCTTCCAAGCAGAATGCGTAGCCATTACTCATGCCGCTGCACATATCAACAGGATGAAGGTAACGCAACTAAACATTCGCATCCTATCAGACAGCGCAGCAGTACTCCATGCTTTAAGAAACCCTATGATTGAGTCTGCGCTCATCCTCGAATGCCACATCGCATTGAAAGAACTCTGTAAGTATAACACAGTCACCTTACAGTGGATAAAAGGCCACAGTAACTCACTCGGGAACAATGCAGCTGACGAACTTGCAAGAAGGGGGTCGAATATGATTCCATTCGGCCCACTACCAATGGTACCCATACCATTCGCGCAGGTACGTTCATGGATCAGTAACCGAGGTAAGGCCGAACATCAAAGAACCTGGTCAACCCTGGACACATGCCGACAAGCTAGGGAAACCTTGCCTGTCCTAAACAGCAAGCTCTCAAAACGCATGCTGGCGTTACCAAGGGAAAAATTACGACTCCTTATAGGAGTAATTACCGGGCACTGCTCGTTATACAAACACCTATTTGTTATAGGAATCACTAACAGTCCCCTTTGCAGAGGCTGCCTACAAGCTGAAGAATCTGCGAAGCACCTCCTACTGGAGTGCCCAAGCATAGCATCTACTAGAGAGGAGTTCCTGGGACACCCGGGGACCATGAGCGAGGCCTGCAGCACACCCTCTGCAGCCCTACGTTTCCTCGACGAGCTGAGATGGCTCGAGTAAAACAACAAGAAAGAAAATGAGGGAGAGAGCAGTCTCTCCAAGGCAGAAGACCGGGAGAAAAAACGTCTTCAGCTCACACACAATGGGCCCAAACGAGAGGCCTAAGTGTGGAAAAATGCCCACGGAACCAGGTGAATGCCATGGCAGACCCCAGGTGTCCACCAAACAATTGAAAAACTATTGTCAGTAATTCTGACATTCAAAATGTTCAGTGTGATAAATGACCTAGATCTGTCTAATACACCTCTACTCTAAATCTAACCCGGTAAGTGTATACACATAGTAATTGTATCAAAAATTTAATGTGAAAGACCTTACCAAAAGTATCCATTTCAAGATCTCCTGTGGTTCCTTTTTCTTCGTTTTAGGAGATCTAAGTAAGCTCGCGACATTTGTATTACTTCTTACTATATTTACAACAATAGTTCTTGTATAACCATTATTAAATGCAACATAATTTCGAGACACCTTACACAAGCTACGAAAGAGTGACATAATTTTACTCCAATAAAAAATGTGTTGAATCACAGCGGATATAAGAAAAATAACAGTCTATATTTACAATAATGTAATAGCGGGTCATTCAGGGAATTTATAAATTAATAACCGACCGAGAGCGAATCATAACCATCTTAGATGCGCCATAATCATAGGTATTCTACCGTCATGACATAACATTTTTTGTTTTTAATATTTGTTTGGCTAAAAGGCATAGAAAGCCAAATGCCGTAAGCATTTGGCTTTCTATGCCTTTTGGCCCTTCATATTTTTTTCCGTGTTATCAACGAAATGGTGGTGTAAAAACTCCACTAGAAGCATATTTGCAAAACAATCCAAAACAAAAACCGTGCCTTCCGCTGAAATTCCTGCCAACAACTTAACAACGGCAACTAGATAGGTATGTCATTTTTATTTCCTAACCGAAATCATGCAAAAGCGTATAGATCCCCTTTTGGTATAATTTGTGTTGTTTGTAGGTCTGGCCTGCCCACACTAAAAATTTGCCTACACTTTACTTATTAATATTAATAAAACCAAGGCATTAGGTAACAGCAGTGCATTGCCTGCCTCCTACGCCTATTCTCTTTTTGCACAGAGTCAAACAACGACGATAATAAAATTCTGTTCTCTCGTGTCTAAAATAATAAACGTAACCTGTCATATCGTCTATCACATAGATCTGCGCGTATTGTATGTATTGTATAGGTCGACTATACGTCGGTATTCAAAAATATATAAGTAACTAGCGGCCCGCCCCAGGTTCGCACGAGTAGATGAATTTATTTTCGTATTTTTTCACACCTTGAGTTACATTTTGATACGGATTACGGATCCCTAACTTTCTCGAAATATTCTATAAGTAGGCTATCTTCATCAGGGATACGCAGGATTTTAACGATGAAAGAATTTTGCAAATCTGTTCAGTAGTTTCGGGACATATGCAAACAAACAAACAATCAAATCTTTCCTCTTTATAATATTAACGTAGATTTAAGTCTCCAATATAGATAAATTTAAATTAACTCTATTGTTATTTTAAATTTAAATAAGATTTTTTTAAATAAGAAAGAAGTGTTGTGTCCCACCCCACCTTTCCCGGCTTTAATAGAATAAGTCTCACATAAAGTAAATGTACGTAGGCCACACTGAAAGTTTTGCGTAACTTTTAAATAAAAAAAGAAAGAATCAAATAAAGTCATTTATTGTTTCTCAAAGTATTCTCCATTGCATTTTAAACGCTTATTCATTCGGTCAAACCATTTTTTGAAACACGAGGACCATTCATCTGCGGGTATGTTTTCTATGCGCTGATTGAAAGCCATAGCGGCTTCTTCTGAGGTAGTGAAGGTTAATCCTCTCATCAAATCTTTGATTTTAGGAAAAATAAAAAATCGCAGGGTTTCAGGTCTGGACTATGTGCAGGATGAGTCACGAGCTCTACTTTTTCTGAGACTAAAAACGCCTTTGTCTTATTGGCTGTGTGGGACGAAGCGTTGTCGTGGTGCAAGAGGACGGCTCCTTGGACGCTTTTCTCTAACTTTTTCTAGGACAGTGGGTAAAAAAAAGATTGTGTACCACCCAGCATTAACACTCCTTTGATTCTCAAGTGGAATTGTGGAAATGGGTCCAGTACGGGAGAACAAAAAAATCAATCATTCTTTTACCAACGTTGCTTGCCTACCGCAATTTTGTAGGCCCGTTTTCATTTTCGAACACCCATTCACAAGATTGTTGATTTTGTTTCTGGTTCAAAACAATAAATCCAGGTTTCGTCTCCTGTGATGATAACATAGACAGCATTTGAATGTCCATGGTCGTGTATAAGTAACATCATCGAGCACCATTCAACACGCACCCGTTTTTATTCCAGCGTCAATTCATGAGGGATCCAGCGGCAACAAAGTTTCCTAACTTTTAATTCTTCACGCAAAATTTTTTGAATCTTACACATACCAATCCCCAGATGTTTCCGAATGGTTTCATAGGTGATACTTCGGTTTTCTTCAATTAACTGCTTCACGGTGGTCACATTTTCCTCATTAGTCGCTGTTAAAGGACGGCCTTCACGAAGCTCATCATTCAAAGAAACCCGTCCATGCTGGAATTCTGCATACCACCGCCTCACAGTACTTACATGTGGTGCTTCTCTCCCAAAAACATTTTGAAGTCGAGTGGCACAATCTTGAGCAGAAAGATCACTTTTGAAGTCGTAGAAAATCATTGCTCTAAAATCTTTTCGCGTTAGTTCCATTTTAGCTGCACCCGACTAACATAAATATGAGATAAAAAGAAATTGTGATATCTTTTCCCGCTAATTTTTTTTCCAAAATAGCATGATGGTATGACGTTTTATAAAATATACCTATCATTCGAAATTCAAATCATTTTAAATAGCCAGAAGTGCAAAACTTTCAGTGTGCCCCATGTATTTGGTTAGAGAAGGGATAGACTTCGGCTTTGGGCGTTGCCGTTGCCTGTGAACGAAAAGCTTAGAGAGACAGCAAACTTTCATATTGCCTGATGGGTCGCGATTACCTATGTGTATGCATAGCATTGAAGAGCAGCAGCTCTCATCTTTTACCTTAGGGGGCGAAAGTTATTTTGCCAGAAGGGCCTATGCAAGTCACCAGGACCGCCGGGTGGTCACCAGTAATCGGAGCCGCCTGCCGTAGTTAGCAGCTTGCACTTCTACCGGGTTGGGATGGCGTACGGCTTTCTCAAAGAAACGCTTGGAATGGCCGCGGATGGATGGGAGATCTAGGTCGCGGTGTAGGTTTGTCATTTGCAAGCACCGATGGTGACTCGTATAAGTGGCACGGGTGATGAAACAGTTCTGCAAGCGTTACAGACGATCGATGTAGGAGGGCGCGATATGAGAGAAAACTACTTTAGCGTAGCGTAAGTCATGATAGGACGGACACAAAGCTTATAGAGTGTCAACTTATTTCTAAGTAACATCTTTGCTATGCCTGTCATAGGATGGAGCCGGCCTAATTCGATGTGTATAGCGAATATAGTGACGGCTCCGTGGCGCAGTGGTTAACACACCAGCCTGCGACACGGAGTGCCCGGGTTCGATCCCCGGCCAAGTCAAAATGGTTAATGATCTTTTTCAGATTGGCCTGGGTCTTGGATGTTTATCTATATATGTATTTGTTATAAAATATAGTATCGTTGAGTTAGTATCTCATAACACAAGTCTCGAACTTACCTTGGGTCTAACTCAATCTGTGTGATTTGTCCGTATATATTTATTATTTATTTATATTTATTATAATGTAGGAGGGGAGTGAAGGGACGTATTTTTTTTGCATTGTCTATGTAAGTTTTTGCTACTTTACCGAAGAAAGGACGTATTTTTTTAATTGACTATGAACTAGGCCCAAGTGAGGTTTTGCTACTTCACCGGGCGTTTGAGGTGAGAGCAGAGTGCCCCCAACCGTAATAGACAATATCACCAGGAGACGACGGCCCTCAGCTTTGGGCGTTGCCTGTGTGCACAAGGCTTAGAGAGACAGCAAACTTTCATATTGTCTGATGGGACGCGATTACGTGCATGCCGAGCCGGAAGGGCCAATCTGAGAAACAATGGCAAAAGCCTTTGGAGAGCAGGTCACCAGTAAGCGGAGTTAATCATGTCAATGGGATCATCGGGATCGTCAAGTGACAGACTGTGGGCGAAACTGGGAACTGTCATAAGTATATCTCAAGAGATAGAGATATACTATCGCGGACTTCATTGTAGGTCTTTAACCTTTAACTTTCTTTGTAAGATTCAGCCAGCGTAACCCGTAAAACTAATCAAGAACGCATTGGGTCGTATTTTCTTCTGAGAATTAATTAACATAGTTTAGTGATTAATCATAACATATATTTAAAATTATATACACAAAGCTTCTCATATAATCACTCTATCCAATAATATGAAAACCGCATCGAAATTGGCCGAGTAATCACCGAGATTAAATTAAACAGACAGAAGGCAGATATACCTACACGCCGGGGACTTCTTTTTATATGTATTGATGCTCACGATGTATTATGATTGCACCTAGCGTTTCAGAAACTTAACAGTTTTCATGTTCACAAGTACCTAGATTAAGCTGACATTTATCTACGAAATATGCAAAACTACAGCCTACAATATTTATTGATAAATTCTGGATGTACACAGTATTGACTCACAACGTCCGAAGGTCTTGCAGTCATCTGCTGCTTGATATTTTATTAAATTGATGACTGGATCCCAAGCTGGTGGTAGGTAATTGCAAACCATCGTCTCTATTGAATCACAATGCATATTTGTCCAGAGCATGTTCACAGACTGCAGACTTGATTGAAGATTAATTCTTCGTGTCGTGTCAGCAATGTATAGCAAGGGCGAATCTAGGGTTTTTTTCTCACAAGGGGTGGACGAACAAAAATATTAACAATTACTATTGGAAATAAAATAAACTTGATAAACAACCGGAAATAACGAGAGATTCACTCATGTTCCATAATAGCTTCCCTAGCTTTTGCTTTGTATGAATTATTTGATTTGCTTCTAAGTATGTAACTGTGATAGAATCTTCACAGTACACAAAAATAACTGTCTGGGGGAATCACGTACCCCCGTGTGACGTAGAAGGCGGCGGAGAGGGCGCTGCAGTGGAATAATAATAAAAAAATGATTCAACTGTAAAGTCGGTTTACGGACAATAGTTTTACGTGAAAACGGTGGAAATGAGATAGATGCGTCACAAGCCGCATCTTAGGCTGGCTAAGATGCGGCTTGTGTCGCATCTTAGCCAGCTAAGTTGACCGTGCCCCTTTATCGCTTGTTCCGCGCTATCCCTTGCACACGAAACGTGACACATTTTATTCACCGAGATTAGATTTATAAGACGTTATCACGTCAAAAACTTATAAAATTTTGGAGCAACCCCTGCCTCAACATAAATAAATGTAATCAGATTTATTAGTTATTCGAACAAAAAAAAACAGACCAGTTCCACAGACCATATGAACACAGCCACAGAAGCTAATAACTCCGTCTTTTGCGTTGACGCATATCGCTAGCACTTAAGCGCCAATTAAGCGACTATTATACCATCCTGAATCTAGGATCCGGAATTTAGCATCCGATAAGGACAAGAAATTCAGTCGTCAGAGCTCTTGATTACACCGTCCAGAACGTGTCCTGAACGGAGACTGCGCGTCCTGACAGAGCCATCCGTTGGCCATCCTGAATGTGTGACAGGGACGCCGCTATACGTGCGACGCGATTGGAGATATTATCGTTTCGTTTCTAACGTATAGCGGCGTCCCTCTCATGCGGCGATCCTGAATTCCGGATGGTTTCACTTTACGCTTCCGTTATGCTTCCGATAAGGACGACGGAAGCCATTCTGTCCTGACAACGGATCGGCGATTAAACTGTCCGTTGACTATCCGTTGACTGAATTCCGGATCCTGAATTCTGGATGGTCTAATTGGCGCTTTAGACCATCCAGAATTCAGGATCCGGAATTCAGTCAACGGATAGTCAACGGACAGTTTAATCGCATTCAGGACGGTCGATCCGTTGTCAGGACAGAATGGCTTCCGACGTCCTTATCGGAAGCATAACGGAAGCATAAAGTGAAACCATCCGGAATTTAGGATCGACGCATGAGAGGGACGCCGCTATACGTTAGAAACGATACGATAATATCTCCAATCGCATCGCACGTAGAGCGGCGTCCCTCTCACGCATTCAGGATGCCCAACGGATGGCTCTCTCAGGACGCGCAGTCTCCGTTCAGGACACGTTCCGGACAGTGTAATCAGGAGCTCTGACGACTGAATTTCTTGTCCTTATTGGATACTGAATTCCGGATCCTACATTCAGGATGGTATAATAGGCGCTTTAGATGTGTTTTGTACTTAAATTTTTATGAGAGGTAAAACGTTTGTAAAAAGCGTCACTAAATACTAAAAGAAAACAAGATATAAGTATCTACTTATTATTAAGAATTTAAACCGTCGCTACTTTTTAAAATCTATGATTTCATCCATCGTTAGACAATTAATTTCTTTCCAAACTTGCGTCGCGGGTTATAATATAAGATTTTATTATCATCAATTTTACTCTACAATAAAATCTTCTGGTTACCTTTTGCGACATACTGTTAGGAAGGCATGTGCATGATTGTAAATGTTTATATTATTTTCCGGTTTTTTATCTCGTTTTACGCACGGAGGTTTTACGGCATATAAACATAATCATTGGTAATTTTCGTAGTTACGAAAGTCTCGTATCGTAATTATTACTAAGTGTTCGTAGACTACTGAAGTGTTTTATATTGCATTCACAATACTATTTTGTTATACTTTTAATAAATTAAGAAAAAATACCTACCGTGATAAAATCTCATGCAGGCGGGACTTGAACCGGGGACCTAGGTCTATGTCCTACACAACTACCCGACTTTTACAAGTGATTCAACTCATTTTACAATGAGATTTTTTCACCATATTTAATTTCTTAATTTATTAGTACTGTAAGTTATAGAACACTACTTCGATATTTTACTGTGTACATAATACGATGATAGGGTATGTCAGTGTAAAGAGGACTACACTTGTTTTGCATTCACAATGCTATATTGATATACTGTTATTAAATTAAATTATTAAATAAAATATTATAAAAAATATTCAAGTAGACGGGATTTGAACCAGCGACCTTAAGTCTATGTACGACTTACGCTCTACCAACGTCGTCGAAATTCCTCACCATATCCCATTCCCATTCCCATTCCCCATTTACGTATTAAGGCTTACGTCACCCAGTTATGTGATTCGAACTCATGTCTAATAGTTTGTTGCGCATCTTCATTCAATAGTCATAACATAACCACTATTCCAGGCACACCTTAATAAGTAGTTTAAAATGAAGAGTTGCTTTTCCAAAGACTGTATGAACTAATTAGTTATCTCTTTCTTGTTGGGTTATATTGAAAGAGTGCGATATATAAATGTGCGCTTGTGTGCTTATGAATGAAGAAGAAGGTCGTAACTGCCAATATTTGTTCATACTATTGCGTTAGGAAACTGTGACTGCAATTATGACGCCGACCGTACCTAGTTATAGCGGCAACAGAAAAAAACAACATCTGTGAAAATTTTTACTGTCTAACTATCACGGTTTATGAGATACAGCTTGGTGACAATGAATGGACAGATATGCAGACAGACAGCGGAGCCATATGAATAGGATCCCGTTTTTACATTTTGGGGACGCAACCCTAAAAAGAGGCGCTTTATAGGTTTCCCACACAGGCGCTGCCGGGCATCGGCGCGGCCCTGCCCGTAAGGTCCACACGCGTATATTGTAGCATATGTGCAATTTGATGTTCATCGAGACTAATTTTGTGTGCAGTACCAAAAAGTTAGTTTAAGATAAGACATAAGCGAAGAAGGGAAGGTTAGTAGAGCCAGTATATACAGATGCTAGATTACAATTCCCCAATCTCCTCAGCTGGGTGTGTATAATGTGGCATACGTTGGCACGATTTTCAAGACACGTAGCGGCCTGACCACTAAGTGATAAAAGATAAGGAGTTCAGCAGTCGATACATTTATCGATAAAATTATTGACCGAGCGAGCGAAGCGAGCGAAGCGTCTCAGTTTCCACTGGCCCAAAATTCTTTTGTCCGTCTGTCTGTCTGTCTGTCTGTCTGTCTGTTCTCGCCTACAGGTCGCATTTCTCAACCGATTCTCATGAAATTTTGTGAGCAGGTTCGGTAATTATATAGAATTTTTTTGTCGTGCCAGTTTTTCGAAATTTTAGAAAATGGCGGATATATGGTGGTCCGAAACTTAAAAAAACTTATAGTACAGCTACTTGGAAAAAAAATCAAAAATGTCATTAGACTTTTTTGTTATTCTCATTAAGACGCAACTTTTTTGTGTGAACAACTTTTTTATACGATAAACTAGAACGTGTTTATAGTCGGCAATTTGCCCAAAAGTTGTCTGAAATCGATTTTCTGTATATTTATGAATGAAGTTGAAGTACTTTCCCTAAGGAACAAAAATCAAAATATAAAATTTTTTTTGGCTTAAAGCATGATACTGCGTATTACTATTATAATTGAAAACACTTAATAAACTTAGAATCCTGAAATAAAATTAAAAATAAATAAAAAAGATTCACATGCTTTCATGTGACTTGAACCCAGCTCAAAGTTTCAAGTTCGCTATTCCGATATTTCTGATCTTGAAGAGGATCACTCCAACTTAGTTAATGTGTACAAAAGCATACTAAACAAGTTTTGGAAAATAAATCAGAGGACTACGAAGCGTTAATTTTGTGTACTTTTTATAGGTATTTTCCGGCCGAGCTGCAGTTATCTCTATCGCACTCTGCGGGGTTTGTTTGGGCACGCGGCGCGACAGCAATAGATATTATAAATATCTATTTTTCAATTCTCTCGAGCTTAGTGTTTCCTCTTAAAAAAAAGGGTCTGGTCGGGTCTTCTGGTAAGGGGAATGTAGGTTTAAATTTCCGTTTCCTCTGGTACCTAATTAAGACCAGCGGGGATTGGGAAATAGTAACTGAAGGAAATCATCCTTTAGTCAATTAGCATATCAGTAACAGATATATTTTAGAACACTGGAGGGCAAATGTGGATGTTGATTGTAAGGGCTCGCGAGGTCTACTGTTCTCGCAGAACCACTAGTATTACATATTTTTTTAGCGTGGTGAATAAAATGCATACGAGAATGCGGATGTCTGGTATCTCGATTTCTTTAATTTATTTTAACCGATATGTAATTATCATTAGATTTTTTATTACAAGTATAAGCATCATTTTGAGAACGTATGACTGTTATGTATTTTAATGTCAACCCCAAAGATTGAACATTTGGAGTTTGAGATAGGTCACTGATGAAAAGTGAATGGGACCGAGGTGTGAGCCCTGAGGGACTCCAGATTCTAGGGATCCGTGAATACCAATGCTTTCAGACAACAGAGAATGATTTACCCTATCTAAGGCGCTGCTAAATTCCGTATAGATTGCGTCAATTTGTAGACCTGCATCAACATCACTAGACAGATCAGAAACCAGCGTTACTAAATTTGTCTCTGTAGAGCGCTTACTTTTAAATCAGTGCTGAAACTGACTAATATGAATAATAATATTATTTCATAATATGCTCAACAATTGATTCAAATAACTTGCAATATTTGCGAGGCCTGCCATTAGGAATATCACTTCGATCACCCATTTTTACCAAAGGGTAAAAACGGGACCCTATTAATATCCATCTGCTGTCCGTCTGTCTGTCTGTCTGTCTGTCTGTCTGTCTGTCTGTCTGTCTGTCTGTCTGTCTGTCTGTCTGACCGTGTGTCACTAGGCTGTATCTCATGAACCGTGAAAGTTAGACATTTGAAATTTTCACAGATAGTGTATTTCTGTTGCCGCTTTGATAACAAATACAAAAAGAAATGAATATTTAAGGGGGCTTCCATACAACAAACTTGATTTTTTTTGCTTCATTTTGCTCGATATTTATAACGTCATTATGTAGACGCTTTAAATATTTACAGATTATTTAGATATATATTCACTTTAAAAATGAATCTTTAAATAAAAATAAAATTAATATTAAAGGGGGCTCGCACAACAGACATATTTTTTTGCCGTTTTTATAGATAACGGTAAAGAACCCTTCGTGCGCGAGTCCGACTCGCACTTGGCCGGCTTTATCTACTTATTAGTCAATGGAACTGAGAACGACATAATGTACATGTTGACCAGATAGACAGGAGGTACTCTGTAGGTTGCTTCCTTGTCCGACATCGGTCGAGTGTTGACGCGCAATGAGTTTTAAATATTATATTTTTAATGCAAGGTAATAAGTGCTCTATTGACCTACACATAAAGTTTCTTTTTTCTGAAAGTGCAACATTCGCATACCACCTTTCAACAGTAAACGCTTTAACAAAGAACCAGCGATAAGAGTATCCTCCGTAGTATATGCGCATAAGTCAGATAAAATGATTCGCTCACCAGATGGAACTAAATCTGCTTCATTGTCCAATCTGGCACGTATTGGAAGTGATGACCATGTCAACAAAAGAAGACGAAAAAACTCAGGTAGTGACTCAAATATTCGTGATGACATTAAGGTGATGCTTACTACTTGGAAGGAAGACCAAGATAAAAGAAGCGATGAATTGAAGGAAATCATTGATGGAATGAAGACGCAAATGTCTGAACTAATACAATCAAATTTAAATCTTAAGAAAATTATAGAAAATAATATTCAAGAACATAACGAGCTGAAAAACACTGTTAAATCTTTGGCAGATCAACATACAGAAGCTTTAACTAGAGTATCTACGCTTGAGGAACAGGTAGAATACCTACAAAGAAAAGCTAAGCAAAACACAATAGAAATCACGAACTTACCTAACTGTCAAATTGATGTCGCTAATACTATAGATGGCTTACACCGAACTCTTAACATTGCAGCGGGGCAACAATCACAATTGGTCAGGAATTCCTATATTATCAAGACTGGTAAAAAATCTACAATTATTGTTGAGTATAAAGACCTCACATTGAAACAAGACGTTTTAAAATCCGTAAGAAAATTCAACAAAACCGGCACCGATAAGCTAAACACAAGCCACATGGGAATCGACTGTAAAAAACAGTTTGTTTATGTAGGTGACTCCCTCACCCCTCAATCTAAACAACTACACTATCATGCTCGAGCCCTGGTAAAGAACAGAGCTTTCAAAATACTGCTGGATATCACGTGGGAGAGTAATGGTGCGTAAAGATGACGGTCAACCTGCTATTCTAATAAAATCTATGGATCATTCGAAAGACCTCAACTCACCTGTTGAGTCGTCTTTGTGACTATATAATCTAGACTGCATTGTTTCGTGTTTTCATTCTTATTATAAATACTATTGCTTAAATGTGAGTACCAACTTAATGCTCATACTTGCTGTACTAGATATGCATATAATATACATATATACATACACATATAGATACATATACATATACACATATAGATACTTATATATATACACATATATACTAATTACTTAAAAAACTAATACATTAGACATAACTCCGCAAATTAGTTTTAATAATCATGAAGTTGCTTTTGTAATGCCATTTGTGGCATTACAAAAGCCACAAATCAGTGCAGTGCGATGCGCGCTCTGTGACACACGCGCCTCGGTACAACACTGCATACGAATTTTTAATTCGCGTTTCGCGCGGCTTTAGCCGCTGCTCGAACTAGCCACTATGACTTCTAAGCAAGTCATAGTCAACGAGTTGCTGGCATTTATCGATCATGCCAAGGATACGATGGATGAGGTCAGCATCATGCAGATCTGCAAATCAAGTTTCACCGTGGAGGAGATTTGCAGCGGCAAGGTGCTGCTCTACGATGTGCTCGGCAGGACCGCACAGATGCCATCTCGCAGGAGAGATGAGAAAGGCGAAAGAAGTCTCCAGGATATCATCACCTTGATGAAGGAGACCGACCCTGACGACATGCCAGCGCTATGCGCTGCCAACCTGTCAAGACTTCCACCAGTCTCTTTTGACCATGTGGACGTTACCAGGCTTCTCAAGGACATCACGGCCCTGAAGACCAGCCTGGCACAGATGCAGTTTAGGTTAGAAGCCTCGGAAAATACCATCACCGAGCTGCGTACCGAGTTATTATCATTAAAAAGTAGTAAATCGGTATGTAGGTCACCCGTGGCTACTAACGTCAACACTCGTCGCGGAGCGCAAAATGCATCCATCGGCAGTTTTGAGTCGGCGAAATTTGAGAACTCACCGCCAGCTGTCGACATCGTTCAAGATGCCCCGCGCCCCGCCTCCCGCTCTTCCCTCCGCGAGGAGCCGACTTCACTGCCGAGCACGTCAACCCCGACATGTGCCTACGCAGCCGTAGCCGCCGCCCCGGCTGCTGCGTCACAGCGACCCGTCACAAAGGGGAAAAAACAGGCAAGCTCTCGCATGCCTGTTGAATCGGGTTCTCGAAGGGACCAGTGCGACAAGGAGGGCTTCGTTAAAGTAGAGCGGAGAAAAAAGAAGCCCACCAGCCGTAACCACCACGGCAATGCACCGCACGAACCGACCCTGCTGTTGCGTCCCGAAGTGAAGACGACGCAGCTGTATGTGTCCCGCTTGCATTGGTCTACGAGGGTAGAGGACGTCATAGACTACGTGCTGAAGAAGTCCAAATTCACATTGAGGGTCGAACAGTTGGCTTCTCGCCATAAAGTGAGCTTTAACTCATTTGTGGTGAGAGTGCCGACCCACCATCTAGAGACCTTCATGAAGGAGGACTTCTGGCCGCAGGGAGTCGTTTATCGGAAGTTCCGAGGAAGGCTGCCTGCTGATATCCCGCGCCTCACGTCGCCGACTCTACGTGAAAACTAGTTTTTTAAGATTTATTTTCGTATGTATGTTAGTCTGTAAGGTATATATATTTATGGGCCTATGTAATGTTTTACTCGTTGCCTGAAATAAACGATTATTATTATTATTATTATTATTATTATTATTATTATTATTTGTTACATGCTTTGGAATGTGTCTAGTCTCCCATCTCTTAGTATTACATACACCGACTGGTTTAACTAATTACCTATCCTTTTTTATATTAACCTTTAATTATGGCTGATATTATGAATCATATCTTGCCAGATATTGACGCCACCGTCAGTACTGGTATCCCAGTTTTGGTTGAAGATCCTACTAAATGTCGGGAGGTTCTGGACATTTCGAAGCATACGTTAACGGCACTAACACTAAATATAAGAAGTATCAACTACAACTTTAGTGACTTTGAAATATTTCTGTTTAACATTGGTATTGATTTAGACATTATAATTCTAACTGAATGTTTTCTTGCAAGTACTGACAGTTTTCCAGTAATGTCTGGGTATAATTCATATTCTACAAAACAAATAATAAATAGAAATAGTGGGGTAGTAATATATATAAGGGATAGCTTACCCTCAATTAATGAAGCTGATTGTCTTCTTGTACAGATTAACAATAACGCTGTTCTTTTTGGTATTTATAGACCACCTAGTTTTCGTTCAGCCCAAAAGTTCCTATCATCTCTGGATAAAACATTAATAGAATATAAAAACTTTGATAATATAATCGTAATGGGAGACATTAACATCGACATAAAAGATGGCAATTCGGATGATAAATCTAACGAGTACCTTGATCTACTGGCTACGCACGGGTTACGACCTACACATCTTCTACCGACTAGAAAAAGAAATTGTTTGGACCATTGTTTTGTAAAAAAATTAAATCAAACCACTACAATTGTTGTCCAAACTTCAATAACGGATCACTATTCTGTCTTAACCTGTCTTAATTCAAATATCAAAAAGGAGTCTCCAGTCTCGAAACCTAAATTTAGGCAGGTTGATTATGTAGGAGCTATTACTGAACTCCAATGCATTGATTGGCTCACTCTGTTTCCTTCAACATGTGATGCTAGTACAGCGACCCAAATCTTTTTAAATAAACTTTTAGAAGTTCTCAAACGTCATACTAAGATAATCAGTATATCTAGAAGAAAACATCTAATTAAGCCATGGGTGACCCCTGGGCTACTTCGCTGTATTAAATTCAGAGACACCCTACATAGAAGACTAAAAAAAGACCCTGATAACCCTTCTCTGTGTCTAACATATAAGCGTTATCGCAATCACTGAAACAAATTTTTAAGAAACTTAAAAAGAAAATACGAACAGCAGTTAATAGAAAGAAACAAAAATGACGCAAAAAAACCTGGCGTGTAGTAAAAGATATTTGTAATATGAACCAATCAACTAAATCTACGGATCAATTATTGAACAACGCGAGGGATCCAAATACGGCTATTTCTAAAATAAACTCATACTATGCAAATGTTGGTCGGAATCTAGCTAATAACATACTAAAGAAATTAGATACTACGGAAAACGACTTAATAAAAGTTTGTAAAGACGATCAAAGCAGACTCCCCAATTCTCTAGTTCTTCTCCCCACAGACGAATGTGAAATTTACAATATAATTGGATCTTTGAGAAACTGTCAATCTTCTGGGTGGGATGGGACTGCATCAATTTTATTTAAAAAAGCGTCTCATATACTTTCTGCACCTATATCTTACCTTTGTAATTTATGCATGTCAACCGGTGTGTTTCCAGAAGCACTCAAAAGGTCCGTGGTTGTCCCAGTTTATAAGTCTGGGGATCGAAACAGTTTAACGAATTATCGCCCTATATCATTATTGCCAACTCTGTCTAAAATACTAGAAAAAGTTATAAATAAAAGGCTATTAGGTTTTCTAGAAAAATACAATTTACTTTCATCAAACCAGTTTGGTTTTTAGAAATAGACTTTCTACGTCTGATGCTATGTTAAAGCTAGTGTCACATGTGCATAATCAGCTTGATAAATGTAATAAATGTCTGGGAATATTTATTGACTTTGCTAAAGCATTTGATACTGTCTCGATCCCCATGCTTCTCAGAAAGCTGGAACTCCTTGGAGTAAGAGGTACTGCATATGACTTATTTAAAAGTTATCTCACCGACCGCAAACAAATGACTTCCATAGGATCTCATATTAGTTCAGAAGAAACGGTGTCATATGGGTTACCACAAGGAAGTGTTCTTGGCCCGACACTATTTCTCATATATACTGATGGTCTTTGTAGGAAGGAACTTCAAGATGCCCAAATTATAACTTTTGCAGACGACACTGTTATACTGTTTCACGGAGAGACGTGGGAAAAAACTAAGCTATCAGCTGAAAATGGGTTTTCTGAGATCATCAAATGGCTGAATTTAAATCTACTTACTCTTAACCTAAGTAAAACAAACTACATTACCTTTAGTATAAAAAGTAATACCCAACCTGATAGTAATAATTTTCAGCTCAAAGCCCATTCTTGCAAAAATCCAAATAACTGCGACTGCACCATTATAAACCATACCTCTTGCACTAAGTATCTCGGTATTATTATTGACCAACACTTACGTTGGCATGCACAGGTTAATCTTTTAACGGGTCGCGTAAGAAAATGTATATATCTATTCAAGAAGCTAAGGCATATTGGTGATCTATCTGTCATTAAAAGTGTCTACTATAGTTTGTGTCAATCTATTCTGACCTATGGCATCATAGCTTGGGGAAATGCTAATAAAACACTTATGATAAATCTTGAAAGGGCTCAGAGATCGGTGCTAAAAGTTATTTTCTTTAAAAGTCACCGTTATCCCACATCAAAATTATATGATGACGCGGATTAATAAGTGTTAGGAAACTTTATCTGAAATCCCTTATAGTAAATCAACACAAACTATCCAGGGATAACGATTATATTGGAAGAAGACGTAAAGATATCGTTTACAGAGTTCCAAAATGCCAAACCAGATTTTGTCAATACTCGTCATCCTGGTTTGGTCCTTATATTTATAATAAAATAAGTAAAGTAACAAATATTTCCGATAAATCCCTCTTCTCAATGAAAAGGCACTTAAATAACTACCTTAAACCACTCAGTTATAGCGAAACCGAAAACATTTTTATTATCCCTACATAAAAGTTTTTTTTCTCACATTTGTTATTGGAATAGGTTAATGGAAGTGTGGATTAATGTCCCAGTTATACCAAATTAACATGTTAACAGATACTTTTTTGAATTCTGTTAAAATTATTATTATTGAATGATTTGCGGTGACCTACATATATATAATATACCTTTAATACAAATTCTTACCACCATTTTATTCTATATATACATTAGATTATTCATATATACACATGTTGCATTTAATATACATAACATATATTCTTATCTTATAAAAATATATACATATATTAATTCATGTACAAGTTAGCATTATAAAAACAGTTGGTAGATAAATAAATCTATTTTTTTTTAAGTTAACTATTCGATCGAATCTGTAAGTTTTGCCTATACTACGAGTTGTTTACGTCGTCGGACGAGGAATGCTGCCCTGCCGTCAGACAGTGCAAACTAGCACGGAGAAACAATTGTTTTGACCACTTATAACTGATGCATAGCAAACAAGCAAGTTAATTACCCACACTTTAGGTTTTTTCTAACATAAGTTTTGTACTTGTATCATATAAACTTGTATTGTGAAGTGTACAGTTTGAAATAAATCATTATTATTATCATTATTATTATTCTTGCACAGTTATATTTACGTAGATGGTCTGGCGAAATTAAAATGAAACTTATTCCACTGCCATCGATAAATTATATCGCACAGGTAACTACGCTGCACTAGAAAACACTTGAATCAACTCTTTCGTGGCAACAACATTTTTGTCACTTCTTGGGAGCCCCGCTCGTTCGCCGGACGGACATGGCCACCAATACCATATCGGTGAGAATTTAAACAATACATATAAATAATATCTATAGACAAGAGGAAAATTTATTAGTTATGCTGGTAATAACCGTGCATTTAATCATTTTTCATTCACTTTATTCACACTTAAATTTAAGCATGCTAGCGTTAGTAGTCGTACTTGCTAAGTAGAAGTAGGAACTTCAGTTTTGCACAGCGATATTTCTTGATTTGTTTTGTGTTTAATGTTAATTTAATAAGAATCACACATATGCTTAAATGTCAATGGTTATAAATTTTATTAAGTATGTATATTAGATAATTGTAACAATAAACTACGAATAATAATAAATAGAACGCACATCTGGATGTTAATACACAGAATAATATTTTCCCACGAATATTTTTTCCGTAGGTATGTGAAATAATACACCCGTTGCCTTAATAAGGGTTAAATTAAACTGAGATTGATGTTCTGGAATCTCAAAAAATAATTAGAATGTTTAACGTTGTTAGAGGTGGATAGGCCTGGGTGTAGGCAGTAGCCAACCCATGCGTGGTTTGCGCTGGTACCATATGTAGAGACCACAAAAGTTACCAAAAAATATTCCGAGCTCTCGCCACGCTAAGCCGTTAAAAGCTTAATAATTGAGACATTTTCTTAACATTGCAAAAATACCACGGGGCACTTTACCTTATTAATTACTTTTTAAAACTAATCGGGTTACACACAACTACATATATTTTTTATATTGGTAAAAGGAATTAATATGTTCAATAGTACCTATTTGTAGTAAAAATGTAAATGCGGACAGTGTCACTGGCAAAAGCTAGTTTCAGATAATGATTATCTACAAATGGCGGCCATAAATATAAGGTTGATGTAAGGTGATATTCTCATATCACCTTAAATCAACCTTAAATGAATTAAGAACATTGTTTTTCGTCAACACACTAAATGTCAAATGCGGCGTATATGCACCTGAGTAAACAATTAACAACAATTGTTTAAAACTTACCTAAACCTACTTTACATCATCGTGTCGATACTTTAAATAGATATATACTTGAGGAAGGCTCTAGGTATAGGTATACCTCTATAGGGTAATGTTAACCATTACCCTATAGAGGTATACATAGGTATATCCTACATTGCAACACGCTTGGGTCAACAATTCAACATTGTTATTTTTCTTTGCCTTCTTATAAAGGTAATGCAAAACACACTGCTCTGCGCTGTCTGTCGATGCGGTATTATTTCCTTTGAAAGTCAGTTTCCTTGCCGTGGTTCTTAGCTATACACATATATATATATATATATATATATATATATATATATATATATATATATATATATATATATATAGCTAAGAACCACGTGTAAACATGTGTAAGAGTATCAGCTCTTTTCCAAAATTATGTAATGAAAAATTGATGTACCAGTATACCTAATGTTAAATGACAATTAATTGATAACTTCGACCTGATGCTGCAATCAGAATGGTGTCCAGAAAACTCAACTCCTCGAAAACTTATAGCAGACATATCGTGTTTGGATTCAATTTTCAACATTTCTAATTGGTCACGTTGACCTGGGACACTTTTAATTTTAAAGGTCAGTCTTTAAACTAAAATTATTTTTGCGTGGTAAATTGAACACTAAATACCTTCAATGAGAAATGCTTGAAAACGGCCAAAAAAAATAACGATTATCTTTGAGTCTCTAAAGACTGTTTACTGTTTGGTTTACTGACCATTGACCCGGTGACGTTACCCAACAAATCGGGATAATTATCGTTACTTCTAACTTATAATTTAAGATTTGTCTTATCAACTTTATTCAATCAAGGTCAAAGATGGCGATAGACCACCGGTATTTTTTTTTATTTTTGCTTTACTTACATCTAAGTCCTTGCTTGACGAGATCTTGGAAATGAATTTGGCTTTGGCAGTGATGTAGGTATAACCAAGGTATAACCATGTCATTATTTTAATACTAATCATGGCTACCACAGATCATACCTAGAAAGATTTAAAATAATAAACACAGATAAATGTCTATGTAATGGCATATCTGTCCAAACACTAGAACATGTTATCCAAAAATGCCCAAGATTTGCAACGACCAGATACAACCATGAAATGGTAGCCAACAACCACAGATTAGACCCATATGATTTAAAAACAATTTATAACAAAGACTCGACCATAAAATCCCAAACAGATCATATAATAAATATTATTCGCAATCTTAAAAAAATCAACATGTAAATTCTAACTTATACTTTAGGAACTTAAGCATACAAACTTCATTAAAATTTACAGAGTTTCAAATAGTGAAATTTACATTTTGTTGGTAATATTGAATTTGCGTTAATTACAATTATCTGTTTCTGCTATTTGATACAGAAATGTGTTATAATAGCAGAAACAGATAATTTTATTAACGCAAATTCAATATTACCAACAAAATGTAAATTTCACTATTTGAAACTCTGTAAATTTTAATGAAGTTTGACGAAGTGTAACCTTTTGAGGAAACTATAAAAACAATATGCCTATCCTCTCATCATTTTAGCTGTGACTCGTCCGAACCCGGAGTTATCATGCTAGCACTCATGTAGTGATAATTAATTTGGTGAAAGTTTTTAAGGCCGGCCACCTGCTTGACACCAAACCTCCTAGAGTACCTATATCCAGAACCGTGTGAAAAGCTGGCGCCAGAAATCGAACCCGATGAATGGTAATAATTTATCCCCTTAGTTTATGCACATCAGCACATATTATTGACTAGCTGTTGCCCGCGGCTCCGCCCGCGCTAGTGTCGATCCCTCGGGAACAGTAGAATTTCCCGGAATCAAACATTCCCTATGTCCTTCCTCGGGCCTCACACCTCCATACCAAATTTCATCCAAATCAGTTCAATGGTTAAAGCGTAAAAAAACGACAGACAGAGTTACTTTCGCATTTATAATATAAGTATTAGTATGGAAGTATGGTATATCTTTTTCAATTGTAATCGTGAATTTATTTACCTATTTTCATACTTCTAAGTCTAGAAATAAGTAAATTCCTATACAATCTTTACCCCGCTATTTTACCCCTGTAGGGGAAAATATCGTCCATTTTACTTACACAGATATTATTAATTGTAACCTAGAACTTATATACTTATTTTCATACGTCTAAGTCCAGAAATGAAAAAAATCCATACAAAGTTTATACCACCCACCCACCCCCATTTTACCCCTTAAGGGGGAAATTTTGCAAATTTCATCTACCTACACACATCTTTTTTAATTTTAATCGAGAACTTATATACTTACTTTCATACTTCTAAGTCCAGAAATGAGAAATTTCCATATAAATTTTACCCCTTTAGAAGTTAAATTTCTTAAAAATCCTTTCTTAGCGCTCACGCACATCATTAAAAGAACCTCTGTACCAAATTTCAAGTTTCTAGGCGCAGCAGTTTCGGTTGGTTTGCCGTTTGGCCGCGGCTACGGCGCCGCCGTTAGTGTCCATCCCTCAGGAACAGTTTGGACCCTTAAAGGGGTGACTCAGGTCATCGATATGAACAACTTTTTCTATAGGACAAATGCTAGGAACTCAAAAAAAATTCGTCATTTCCATAAAAAAGAGTCCCGCCGCCCGGCCAGTTTGTATGGGAATGTCGAATTTTTTTTAAGTTCCCAGCATTGTTCCCATAGGAAAAGTTGTTCATTTTGATGGTCTGAGTCACCCCTTTAAGGGTCCAAAACGATAAAAAATTCACCGTCTATATTTGCAGGCAAATTAATGCCTTGAGTTCATTCAAATGACGATAACTTTTTTTTAATGAACCTATTTTGATGAAACAAACTTTAAATGTTTTGCTGGGTTAAAACAAAGCAATTAGTGAAAGTTTGAAGTAAATCGGTTCAGTATTTTCGGAGATAATCGTGATCATACATACAGACAGACAGACAGACAGACAGACAGACAGACAGACAGACAAACAGACAAGAAATTGGAAAAAAATATTTTTTGCTTTCTAATATTCTTTTTAAGTGTCCCTCTATCCATTTCAGTCAAAAATTCTAAATGTACAGACAAAATATTTTACTGTTTTATTATATGTATAGATGTATGCCTACATTTAACAGTACAGTAACGCCAACTTTTTGTTTCGCAGTTACCTTAATAAAAATAGCTATTGCCCGCGGCTCCGCCCGCCTTAAGGTGGATCCCTCGGGAACAGTAGAATTTCCCGGAATTAAAGGTACCCTATGTCCTCAGGGCCTCAAACTACCTCGATACCAAATTTCAATGGTTGAAGCGTGAACAGCGTGGTAATAGACAGACAGAGTTACTTTCGCATTTATAATATTTGTAAGGATATGGAAGTGTACGATTTTTTAAAAATTTTAACGTTTTTCTTTACTCATATTTTTGTTAAACCTACTTAATTGCAAGAAATATAAAACGCTTTTTATTTTTCTTTTTTTATATGAGTTATTTGAAACTATACAGCATGTAAATTTACCTTCGACATTCCCTTAAAGGGGTGACTCAGTCCATCAATATGAACAATTTTACCTCTTAACTTTTGATATTGTCTTACAAATTGGCCGGCCGGCCGAAGACATTTGCATGAAATGTCAAATTTTTTGAGATCCCAGCATTGGTGCCATAGGAAAGGTTGTTCATTTTAACGGGCTGAGCCACCTCTACAGGAATGACAAGGGTCCGTGTAAATATACTGTATTTTGTGTATCACCGTGATAGGTAAGTTTTATGAAAACTGACTGAAGAAATAATTTTAAACAGGCAATTGACGTA
Source organism: Elegia similella (assembly GCA_947532085.1). Lineage (NCBI taxonomy): Eukaryota > Metazoa > Arthropoda > Insecta > Lepidoptera > Pyralidae > Elegia > Elegia similella. Next base: position 28,951,521 of record OX383925.1, on the reverse strand, counting down.
AGTATAAGATCTAAACATATACCTTTGTTGCTGCAGTGGAGTCAATGGCTCGTGTACGTCAACCCTGACATCAAGCAGCTTTGGGACGCGCAGCCTACCTACCTGATCTCGCAGGCTGTCTACGTGCTCGCGGGGCTGCTCACGCTACTTCATGGTAAGCTATCACAATCCATCTTGGCTTTTAAAGGACTTAGATATGTAACTCATTTATTGAACATTTACACGCATTAAACATAATTATGTAAACATCATAAAGAAAAACTTAAGACTAACCTACTTAATTAATATTATTAAGAGGAAATATTTGATTATTTGTTTGTTTGCGTTTAATAGGCTAAGAAACTACGGACCGATTTGAAAAATTCTTTCACCATAACAATCCTACGGTTAGTTACGTTACGGATCAACTTCGATAATGTAACCAAAGATGTGAAAAAAGAAACTTTCGGCATTCACAAGGGAATCAAAACCTACAGGGAACTTCACGTAAACTCAGAATCTTAAAATTTGGTACGAAGCAACGTCTTATAGCACAGATAAGGGAAAAAATATAAATAGCGAAAAATATAAATTTATAGTTACATATGATAAAAATATTATAAACTTATTATAGATAATGGTACGGAACCCTTCAAGCGCGAGTTCCACTTGCACGTGCCCGGATTTTCGTCACGCTTTCAGTTCACTACAGATTTATCATATTTTGCATATATGTACCTACGTCATCTGTGGTACGGAGAACGGCATAGTTCACATTTCTTCTCGGGTAAATGCTGTACCCGAAAGAACGGCAGCAGAGCCGCGGGGGCAAACGTTCGTCTAGTTTTCGAATGAAACTTTCTACGTTATAAGTAAGTACGCTAAAGTCGTAGGTGTAATACTATGACATGCCATGGTTTTCCCGAAAGACTAAAAAAAAGGGCGTGAATAGATTTCTTCCGAGTTGGCAAAGCGTACCTCTGGTGTTGCAAACATCCATAGGCTACGGTAACCGCTCTCCATCAGGTGGGTCGTATGCCTGTTTACCTACTTAGTTGCATTAATGTAATTTAGGTAGACTGATAAATTTTAGTTTATCACATACAATTTAAGTATTTTTCGTATGCCACTCCTCCCCTCTAAGCTAAATCATAAGTCAATACGAGTAATCCAAATATTTAAAGTACCTTAAATAACTAACCTAAAAAAAAACATATTAAATAAGGCTATTAGATATACCTACCTACTTAAATAAATAAAACACTACTATATGAAATATCTTGCAATGGCTTTCAGCTTTCAAGAAAGGTGGCAGATGGCCGTATTTATGGCTGGCTGTGGTGCTCCACGGCCTGTACGCCGACAACTTCTGGCACTTCGTCATGCCAGAGTATGACAACTTCTGGCACTCGCAGGCGCCCGTCATGCTGTTGGGCGGCCGCATGCCTCTGCACATCATATTTCTTTGTAAGTATGCCATGCCGGCGTGTCGGCCATGACGTTGATATTGCACTAGTGCGCATCAATGAGCATAAAAACCACTACGATGTGCTATTATTTTCTGACAGCATGTCAAAAATATTGAATTTAATATTTTGTATTTAATTAAATGAATGTGTTTATTTTTTACACGACTGCCTAAAAAAGCAGGTTTAAGTTTTTAGAGTACAATGTATATGTGAGTTTCTTTACTACATTATAGGTAACTTTTGACAAAGTGCCTTGAATTTCACAAAAACCATTTGGTTGTAGATCCGGCCTTCATATACCACGCGGTTTATGCGGCGTCACGTTTGAACCTGCCTAAATATGCGCAGCCCTTCGCCGTGGGTTTACTCACAGTGCTCATCGACATTCCGTACGACATCGTCGCCGTCAAGTTTATCCACTGGACCTGGCACGACACCGATCCCAATATCGCCGACAGGCACTACTGGGTGCCCTGGAACTCATACTACTTCCACGCGGCCTTCACTGCCAGCTTCTACTACCTGTTTTATGCTAGCCGCAAATGGTTCGCACCGAAGGTTGACCAGTGGGAGTCGGCTGGGTAAGTATATTAAAGACCTAGCTTTCACCCTTTCACCTGCGAAAACATTCCTTCTACTTTCAGGGATTCAAAGTTTAATCATAAAAGGCCTATTTTCAAGCACTTTTTTCACGTCAGTTCACATTTAAAAAATAATCATATTTTACTTATATTCAAATTATTAATTATTTGAGAAGAAAACGCTGAAAGAAACTCTTTTCAACAGTGAGATTTTCCTGTTTTTAGGGTTCAGTGCCTCAATAGGAAAAAACGGAACATTTATAGGATCACTAGGTTGTCCGTCTGTCTGTAAAGAGTCTTGATACCTCTACGCGTTCCTGAGAAAAAGGGTCTTGCCAAGACCCTTTTTCTCAGGAACGCGTAAAGGTATCAAGCTGAAATTCATATCAAATACCAGTCTACTGTCCCTTGGAGCTAAGAAAAAAACAAATTTCTAAGCCAACTCAATCAAAAGATACAGCTTGTTAAGCCGCAAATTTTCGTGTTTTTTTGACATTCGCAAGGGAATCAAAACCTACAGGGTACTTCCCATGAACTCAGAATCTTGAAATTTGGTACCTACGAAGCAACGTCTTACAGATAATGTAAAAATTGCGAAAGGCATTAATTTTGAGTAACATCATCTAGTAAAAATATTTTTAATAATTTCAATCTTATTATATTTAATGTACGGAACCCTTCCTGCGTGAGCCGACTCGCACTTGGCTGGCTTTTTATTTATTTTTCTCTTTTATTTTTTCTGATTTCATCTAATGTTCAAATACAATGTACATAATTTTGTGGAACATGTTATGCTATCGAGTGTACAATAACAAACATTAGCCTCAAAGGGCAGCAGCACCCGTCCACGAGTTGACGCATGGATCAGCCATCGCTACTCTACTCCTCATAATAATATGCGTTTTCTGGTTACATTGCATCTTCAGCTGCGATGCGTCGGAACCCTGGGTCTGCTATTATCCTATAACTAATATTATAAATGCGAGAGTGAGTATGTTTGTTACGCTTTAAAGCCATATCTAATAAAACGATCGTCATGAAATTTTGCATACCCACTGTCTGGGGTACGGAAAAGGACATAGTGTACATTTTATGCCGGGAAAAGTCTATTCCCGAGGGATCTAAATGGCACGAGCGGAGCCGCGGATGAAAGCTGTACCTATTCAATAAAACTGCCTACGGGGCGCAGTGGTTAACAGCTTGCTACACGAGGGACACTGGGATCAGTTCCCGGAAATACTGAACTGCAGTTTTTAACAGGTATATTTTTGTGTGCAAAAGTCAAGCGGCCGGCCGTATAATTCAATTCGGCCCTGACAGACCCCGGGCTCCGACACGCAGCCGGGAAAATTTTCAGATAATGATGATTTATTTCGCACAGTTTTGCAAAGGAGTTGAAGTCTCTCCTGGTGGCGGTGCTCCTGGGCATGCCGGGCGGCGTGCTGATGTTCGTGCCCATTTACCACCCGCTGCACGATAACTACGGCATCCACTCCGAGGTCACCTTCTTCCTGCTGTTCTCCATTTTCGGCGTCATCGTGCTGCATGGCCTGCTCAGCGAGCGCGATAGATGCAATTCCAAGTAAGTTCATTCTTTATCAAGTTGGCCAGTTTGCATACACGATTATTAATTTAAAAAAAAAGAGGTTTAGATTATAAACTTGAAGAGCTAGATACAAGCTACTTGTGTGTAACTCTGGTGGACAAGAGCAATATTTATAAAGAAAATACTCACGACTTGATCTGAGCAATACACTATTCCACTTTAATTGGTATTACAAAAAGGGGCGACTCAGCCCGTCAAAATGAACCACTTCTCCAACAGGACCAACGCTGGAAAATCAAAAAAATGAAATTTCCATACAAAACTGTTGGCCGGCCCGGCCATTTGATTGACAATGTTGAGTTTTTTTTTGAGTTCCCAGGCCAGAATTGGTCCCGTACAAACACGTTGTATTAACAAAATGGAGATGGTATGGTAACACGTTGTTATATATTTATATATAATTAAGTACCAATAATTGCTAAGAAGGAGTAATTCTATATACCTATGTATATATAAAAGGAAAGAAAAGGTAGATGGAATGCGTAGGGGAGGACATAGGTAAGAAGGGTGTAACAGAGGATATCACCAGGGATAGATTGAAGTGGAAAAACTGACATGCTGCTCCTACCCCACATAGTATTGGTAAAAGGTAAACAAGAAGGTGTATGTATACACATGTATAAGATCAGCCCATGGTATTGAAACACTTTCCCTAGGGGACAAAAACCACCCAAACAAAGTAAGCAAACAGCTGATAAATATATATACACACATATTTATATGAGTAAAATTATATAAATATATACAAACATACAACGTGATTTTGAATGTCCTAGCTATATTGGAATCTCAGAATCAGAAGCATTAGGGCTGCATTATAGAATTGCAAGAAAAAAAGCTGAAAAATAGAAAAAAAAATTAGGGTTTCCCATACAAAGTCGCCTTTCAGCTGGACGAGCTTTCTATGGAAGGTCCAATTTTTGTTTTCGCTTTTTACCTTTTTTTCTTGTAATTCTGTATTCCATGAGGGATTCTGATTCCCAGATTTCAATATAGCTAGAAGGTTCAAAATCACGTTGTATAAAGCGTGTAAGTTGCTCAGCGTGGTTTAATTTCCAAAATTTACTACCAAACTTATAATTATAACATCTCTATTTTGAATCATGGCTAGTTTCCAAAATTAACTACCAAATTTAGTATAACATCTCTATTTCTAATCGTGGCTCAGAACTCTATCAAGGTACGTAGCCACTCCGTAGGCGAGGCGTAACCATGTTGTAGATATGCCTACGTCATGTCGTAGCGAAGTCGTAGGCGAGGCGTAAGTGTACGTACGTACCCCGTTACCAACCATGTTGTAGATATGTCTACGTCATATCGTAGCTAGGTCGTAGGTAAGGCGTAAGCCATAGATAAAAAAAAATCATACTTCAATGGCGTAAGCGTACCCCCTTACCAACCATCATAGAAGTATGAAGGACGCAATTTTTTTAAATCTATGCCAACCATGTTGTAGATATGTCTACGTCATATCGTAGTAGCAGTGTCAAAATTATAATCAAAACTACTTTTTCAAAAGGAGAATAAAATTAATAACTGACTAAAACGTAAAGAAATACACTGCTTTAAAATAAGTTACGTTTATTAAATTAAATAAATAAAAATATAAATATAATATGTCTTATTAATTTAATATTTATTAAATTAATAAGACATATTACTCAATAAAAAACAATTCAACTTAAAATTAAACATAAGCTAGCAAAAGGCGAAAATACGCGGGATTGACTGACAGCTATATTTTCTTGCCTTTTGCTGTAGAAACTTTGGGTCCCTGGGGCACTGAAGCCAAAAAATTCTATAAGGAATTGACAACACGTCTCATCGAGGCAACTGGTGATCCAAGAGCTGGCAGTTTTTTTGCACAACGTATCGGACTCGCTGTGCAACGGGGAAATGCTGCCAGCATTTAGGGTACTTTGCCTCGATGTGGTGCGTTGGAAGAATTTTTTTATTTGTAAGTTATTTATAATTTTTTATTTTTATGTTGTTATTAATTATGTTTAATAAAAATATGATGAAAAAATTCAAAGAGCAGGACTCGAACCTGCGACTAAGTCCTTGTAGTACGTAATGTATAGGGCTTTACCATTCAGCTGTCGGGCTACGACTCTACCCGTCGAATTTGACGTTCTCTTTCTTGTAAGCTTAAATTACATTTTGCATGATGTCACGTTACCATTAAGCAGACAAAACAAAAGGTATCATGCAAAAATGTAAATGATGAAAGATATTTGAAAAAAAGAAAACAAATCAGTGAAGATTACTTAAAATAAAAGTACGTATTCTAGGCTTTAAGGTGCAGCGCCATCGATGGAGCAGTTCAGGAACTTTGTAACAGCCTGTTATGGGTTCTGTTTTGAAAATTAACCTTATATTTGTTTACACTTTAGTTTAGTTGGTAAATCATACAGTGTATCTCCAATGATAAACTATCATGCAAAATACGAAAATGTTAATGGCAAATTTTTTTGCTAATCAAATCTTTTTAAAGTATATCCACTGTCTGTCCGCTTAGATCTTTTAAACAGGTACACAACGGATTTCAATGCGGCTTTCAGCAATATATAGAGTGATTCAAGAGGAAGGTTTATATGTATGTTGTTGCACCCGTGCAAAGTCGGGGCGGGTCGCAAGTTTAAAATAAATTGGAAATGAAAAACATTATCAGTCAAAACTTTTCAGTCAAAACCTAATTGTTTTAATTTTTTTAAGTGATACGACTTCCATATACGAATCTCGTAAACCTCCTTTACATCAGTCATGATCTTGGACGAATAAGTTTATTCGTCCAAGGTCATGATTTATAAACGACACGCGCCAAACGAAGCCTTTGGGTTATATGGCCTTAGGCTCCGTCTGTCACGTAAGGGATAAAGACATAATAATGTGTGTATGTTTGACTTTTATATTACTTTTTCAGGCTGTGTACAATGGACTACATACTGATTTTGCAGCTGGCGGTGCACTACTTGGTGTACCTAAACTTCGTGGTCTACTTTCAGCCCGAGCGGGAGTGGTCCATCGGGCTGCACGAACCCGTAGGGCTTTGCAATGAGATGGCCACGCTGCGGACACCGTTTGGACAGGTAGGTCAATTTGATAGGCCTAAGCCCCAGATAAAAGTAATTTTAATCCTTTCCATATGGACAGGGACAACGAGACACAGTAGTAAAAAAAATCAAATGTTCCCATAATATAATACATGGGACAGGGAACTTGGTCAAATAGGGTGAGCTAAACGAGCACATTGTTTTAATTATCTGCTAAATTAGTACTGTCTATAATCATAAATAAATAAAACACTTTTGGTTGAAACGAAATACGGGGCAAATTACGTTCTGATTTCAGGAGGTCCAGATGAATTCTTCTGTTACATTTTTAGGTCCAGTCTTTCTAGAGAAACACAACCGAGTTCAACGACGATATTAAAAATATATAAGAGAGCTAAGAAACGAAACACCATAAAGCAGTCAAGATTGTAAATTACAACATATTAACATGATCTTGACAGTTTTAGTGATATAGGTATTCCGTTTGTTACTCTCATACATAGGTCAATTTAATATAATACAAAATACATTACATTCAATAGAATCCCTTGATTAAAGTAGGTACTTAATAAGGCTAGAAAGTTTATGTAGACACAGGCATTAAATATGATTTAAATCATAACTTTGTTTCCACGCTTCTAAATAAAAACTTTAGAGCCGTCTCCCTTTGATTGAATAGTATTAATACAGCTATGGCGGCGCCACTGGCGACAGAAGAAAAATTTCATTGTAACTAAAAAAAAAATTACCAAAACCAGATAATATTTGCAAAAAAATTAATAAAAAACAACAAAAAGAAATAAAAAGTAGAGGTCGAATTGGCTATATCGGGGGTATTGGGTAACAATGATTACCACGTGTTTTTTTTTTTTAGTTTTTTTCTCTCCAGAAAGCCGGACCCAAGTCTTACTACACTGGGAAGAATTATACCTGGCTCTCCCCCCGCACCAGTTTACGACATAGCCACGGACCTCCGACATATCACCGACGAAATTTGGTATCACTCCGCCTATCATAAAAACTTTGATACCGCGTTTCAGGCTGAAGCCACTAATAACGTGATCTACGTTCTGTCTGCCAAAAATAATCGTTTGTAAATTAATGAAGCAATATTTTACTTCTCTTTTTTTTGTATCATACTTAAAATATTGAGAAGATTCCAAGTTTTCAATTAAAATTCAATCATTTGAGTTCGGACCATTCGGCTTTGCGCACAAATCAATATTGCAGTGGGAGGAGGTGCACTCGATGTAGTCCAGGAGACACGAACCCAGAAACATGACATTAAATAGGTATATTTAGCGTTTATACCATACATAAATAGATTCAAATTGAGTTTGATACCAAACCAAATTTAGTAAATGATCACCAAATTTAAATGAACAAATAATTGCGCTTTTTCTGCCCAAATTACGGTTTGATTGCCTTAAAATGTAGGTAACTCTACTACCAAATATGGTACTTACATGTAGCGACTGCATTAACATACTTAAATATGTTAAATACAGTATTTACAAGAAGTCTGATTTATTTATTTCTTTACCTTTAAATAAACACGCATTAGAATAAATCTATATAGATAGAAGAAGTGGTTCATAACCAACCAACATACAAAAACACTCAGACTTAAGTATATAAATCATAGGGTCAATTTTCATGGGTTCCATTATTTGTTTTGGTATACTGATTCATCTAGTATAATTTATAGATGTTATATAATAAGATGTCAATTTGTATATTTAAATAATATTATCTATACTTTTGGTATTTATTAACTATTTTTGGATTACACAATAATAATTTGGAGATGGCTGCTATAAATAGGATCGCAAGTTGTACCTAATATAATTGGTCCTAATTTTACGTTAAAATGAGGATTTGATTTTGGCGATCATTTAATATTTTTGGCAATATAAAGTGATTTGTTGCCGTTATATTTTACTACTTAGATCTGGTGGCTAGCATAAGCCCATTTTTAACGTTATTAACATTAAGAAGATTCTGAGTAATATATTATATATTTATGTATATTTTAAAGTTCAGTAGCTTTTTGACTACTAGCTAATATATACGCGTATTACTATTACAGACACGACGAGTTTTTTTTTTACATCTATGAGCTTCAAACAAAACTATTAAATTTATTTTCTTATATAGCTTAGTTTGATTTCGTTTTAAACTATGTAAGTAGTGTGACGTGTTTCTGATATAATTCGAATTTAGATGCACCTGCAAGGACTATAATATAACTATTAAGATAGGATATACTAGGTAATTATACCGTACACTTGTATAAGTTGTTCCCGAAGCCGGATATGCATCGAGGCTTGGCAGCGACATCTAGCGACATCTGGACGAGACTAAACAAAGAAAGGGGAAAATTTAAATTTACGAAACTTGAATATTCCCTCAATTATAGGTTGTACTACCTAAGTATAGTTGAAAAGCTCGATTGTCTAGTGGGTGTGGACATTAATACCGCTTACGTATGTTAAGTAACCCCGGGCGCGGACCCCACTGTATGTAAATTGTTAAATAAATATAAATGGAATATAAATTTTGGCTAGCTCCGTGGCGCAGCGGTCAACACGCCAGCCTGCGACACGAGAGTGCCCGGGTTCGATCCCCGGCCAGGTTAAGATGGAAAATGATCTTTTTCAGATTGGCCTGGGTCTTGGATGTGTATCTATATATGTATTTGCTATAAAATAGAGTATCGTTGAGTTGGTATCCCATAACACAAGTCTCGAACTTACTTTGGGGCTAGCTCAATCTGTGTGATTTATCCGTATATATTTATTTATTTATCCTAATCCTAACTAATATTATAAATGCGAAAGTGAGTTTGTTTGTTTATTTGTTTGTTTGTTACGCTTTCACGCCCTAACTACTGAACCGATCATCATGAAATTTTGCATACAAGTTTTCTGGAGTACGGAGAAGGACATAGGCTACCTTTTATCCCGGGAAAAAGTACTGTTCCCGAGGGATCGACATGGACGCGGGCGGAGCTGCGGGCGAAAGCTAGTTATTTATAAATGGAACCGCAAGTGGCATAAAAATATTTAGAGCTCCTCCATGCTTCCTGCTCCGGGAAGGCACGTTAAGCTCTTGGTTCCGGCTGATCATTGATGACAGTCGTTAAGCTATGTCAGATGCCTTGAGTGAGGTGACTTGAAAAACACAAATGTTACCACTTACACCAGCTTGAGCTAGTCCCAAGGCAGTTTCGGGACTTGTGTTGTGGGACACTAACTTAACGACACTTTCACGTACATACATACATACAGTATATGTATAGACAAACATCCAAGATCCAAATCATTGACCTCTAGTGTTGTTTCACTAGAGGTCAAGGGTTCGATTCCCTCTTGTGTTGTTACGCCTGGCATGATGACCACTAAGGCTATATAGTTCGTCAAAGGTTATTGCGTAGGCCCATTACCGTGCAGTCGGGAGCATCGATATTGAATATTATAAAATGAATTTATAAAATCACGGAATTGCTCTCTATAGGTATAGACCCCGTCGAAAGGTCTGATATTACGAAAAAGGAGATAAGTTATTTAGTTCCATACGAAAGATATTCTTAATGAAATCATCTTTCATATAAACACCGACTTCAATCAAACTTCGAAACAGATTTAAATGAAATTTAAAAATATTTGCAAAGGTTTTGATAAAACCTTTGCAAATATTTGGTAACGAAGTTATGCCTATAGTAAAACAAGTGCCTACATTTAAAAAAGATTGTGATGATTGGAGAACCGCCCCCTTTTTTCAAGTCAGTTGACAATTATGCTATTGCATTATCCTATATAAATTAGGAAAATTGAGATCAAAATCTTTCAATCCATCAAGTTTTAGTACAGGTTAAGGAATTTTTACAATAGTTTAATTGGATGCACTATACTTAATATATACCTACCCGAAAGCATGCTTGAAAAGAGTGATGAATGTAGATGAAACGAGAGAGGTTTGTAAGGAGTAGCAAGAGGAGTGCCTTACTCTCTATCTGAGAAATAGGCGAGATCTATACCTATTTTTATCTAAAAATGTTAAACTTGAGTTTGTCACATTATACCAGCTAATTTTATGCAAGCCCGAGGCCTGCTACAAAGGCAAAGCCACGGACGGGTCACCACCAAGGCCGTCTCGTGGGGCTCTATCTTAAGTACGTTGGGCCTACAAAGAAAGTACTATTCAGATTCCCTGCAGAAGAGACGCCAAGTTTGCGCTAGAGAGATGGCATGCTCGGCTCTGTACTCTTTATTAATCTATACTAATATTATAAAGCTGAAGAGTTTGTTTGTTTGTTTGGAACGCGCTATGTCTTGCCCTTCGCACAGCTCAACCTCCATATATAAAGCAATGAGGCTCAATCGTACAAATATGTAATGCATGCACATGTTTGTAGGTAAAGGCTAAACTGTTCTTAGCTCTAGTTCTCTTTGACTACTCATAACATGTCAGTACTTACCAATTTTATTCCTGTGCGCCTTACTCTTTAAGGTTGAATCGCGATGCCTTGGGTTTTGCTAGACTTACTCAAAATATTTTTGAGTATACGGTGACGGTATCCCACGACGGCAACAGCTATTATTATTTATGCTCCCCGCTGCTAGAAATTTTTTGGCTGTGTAGAGTGTTGTCATAGGTAAAACAATTTGCCAATGAGGGTATTGATCCTTCCTAGTAATTTTATAACACACGAGAAAGTCAAGGGTTCTTTAATAATATGGCAGAGTTTTTCTCATTTTAATTAATACCTTATCTAATATGCCAACTAAGAACTGCATAATCACCGCTACTCATGTTCAGTCGCAAGTTTATGAATAAAAAGCAAGAAAACTATTAGGTAGGTACTTGGTAATCTACTTAATTCTGTATTATATTCTCACTTTGTGCATCTATTTGCAGTTATAGGAAGCAAGCGTGCGAGGAAAATCACTAAATTCGATTTGCTACATTTCATTCGCAGACGCTCACGAAGCGCAAGTATTTCTGCCCTGACGACTACGATGAAAAGTACTTCGATTTCCACTGCGTAGGCGGCCAGAAGCCCCAGAACCTCGCCCGGTGGTACGTCATCTGCGGGACTCCATTCGAGTAAGTAAATTTTTAACTTCCTACAGGTCTAGTTCTTTGCTACAGGGAAAATTTTCACATCATTCAATTTCACCGCTTCGATACCTTTAAAAGTTTTATTATAAGTATATTCTGCCTTGAAGCTGTTCTTTACAATAAAGTGCCAATATGACTTTTTGAAGGCAGTACTGAATAATGCTCATTTGAGTACAAAAAATCTCACTTTAAAACATATTATTTCAGGAACCGTGCGGAGTACATAACGGTTATTTCAACAATAGTATTCGTGGCGTTCGGCATCTTCTACGGGATCTACTTCAAGACAGGGCAGGCGGCGCCGGCAGCTACCACCAGAAAGTTGAAAACCAAATAAATAAAAATAATAAGCTGAACTTACGCTTGGGTTATTATCACATTTTAACAAACGGACATTTTGAATTTTTAAAATTAATACAAATGTGTAAACGAATGAACTGGTAATTGTAATACTGGAATTTCGATCTAATAACACGGAGGAGCTCGAAATATGTAATAACATGTAATACCTTTATGCTGTTGATTTTGTAATAAGTAGGTCAATATTTAAGTATCTTTTTAATTTCATATCAGTTTTCAATCATCTCACATTTTTCATTTACTGTGTAATCTAAGTGCGTTTATTTAATAAGTAGTTTCGGAATTTCGTAAGCAATTTATAAAAATGGAATCTTATAATTATAAATGCTACCTACTAATTAAGAAACCATTTTGATTGTTTTATTTATGTATATTTTAATTGAAAATGTAAGTGAATCGAAAGTTTGTTTGTATTATATCGGTGAGTGAAAGCATTTTTTTATCTTCATAAAAATCTTTACATAGGTCCTTATTTATTCGTCGCCTGTTATGTCCCAATTTACCTTTATGGTCTCACTACCGAGCAAAGCCTCCTATGTCCCTATCCTTCGTGGTCTTTGACCATCCGCGTGTGAATCAGTCCAAATCACATTTACGAATAGTTTTATTCATAAAAGTGAACAATCAGGTGAAAAGGGCGCTCTCAAAAGGTTTTTTCCGGGATAATTTTAACGAAATATATGTAGGTGTGTAGCTATGTTTGGGTGGTATCATTCAACTCTAATTAAATTTTGAAGCAGATATGCACTGATTGAGCTGAAATTTTGTCTACTCGTTTAGTTTGGATGACAATGCATGGTTGCCGTGTGTCGTCAGTCTTAATTCAACATGGCGGTGCACCTAAGTGGCGGCCTAGCTAGTTTGATGCAATCCGACAATATGGATATAAATAAGTCAAAAATTAAATTGATGTACACAAAATCTTGTCTTTATTAAACCTTGTTTTTACTTTTAAAAGTTTTTAATTAAAATGTATAAATGCTTGCGTTTGAGATGCATAGGTACTCTTTTATCTGCACCATAGCGTTTCAGTCCCGCGCATCACATATATTTCCATACCTATCGATAAGAGAAGATAATCTTCTTCACATTTAGTGAAAGGATTTTCACTAAATGTGAAGTGCCTATAAATAAAATTTCTTTAGGAATTATGTGAAACAAGTAAAACTCCTCTGTTTGCTTTTTAATTTAAATAAATATTTTGTCTTTGCAATTACGTAGGTACTTGTAAATTAAGAAAAATAGGTACTTCAGTTTGTTTCGTATATTTTCCTGTTATTTTTAACCTATCGAGTTAGGTATGTTGATAAGCTGTGACTGTGAGTGATTGAGATGCAGTTGTATTGTAGTGTTTGGGAGCCTAGCACGAGTGATTGTAGGTAGATTAGTTTTTCATAAGTAACCAAAATGATTGTCCATGTAAATTCAGGTTTTATGTGAGAAGTCAATAATCGAAAACCAATTCAATATTATCAATATTTAATCACGTTGAATGATATGTTCGGTTCGACATACAATCACAATAACATCCCTTACCAACTATATGCACTAATTTAACCATACCTATTTAGTGCCAACGTTTATGATAATAGAACACTTAGTGCAGCAGTACTAGGTAAATATATTTTTACTACGTTATTTTAACCCTATTTCTGTATGTACTTTTTTAATGTATGACAATTAGACTTTGACTTGGATGAGATACATATGTCTTTAAGGTAATCTTCGAGACATTAATTACATATAACCACATTAAGTCTTGGCAAAATTTTATACATATGTTACTGCCTATAGGTAGGTACCACGACCGATGAATAAAAACCTGCGCGTGGAGTTGATATGCGGAGCCTGGCCTTTCGACCATTCACGTTATGCCTTGGTTTTTACTACTGCGGTGCGGCCTCCGCACTCCGTCCAAGCAAGATGTTGTATCTTTATATACATAAAAGAAAAAGTTGTACGGATTTCTCTTTGACATACATAGGTCTGTCCTGCTTGAACGGAGTGCGGCGTGGGGCATGGTCAAAACCACAGAACAAAAAGACATTAGAAATGGCAAGGAGGCAAGGCACGCGCGCCGACACTGCGCACGATCTACTCACTTGAATCACATAAGTTGTTTGTCCCGCGATCGTCAAAGGAACAAGTAAGATTTACGTGAAAAAATTTGAAATATGCCGACGCGTGTAATATAAGGTGTAAAGTGAGAAGTCCTAGTGAAACTTTTACCAAAGGAGGAGTTTCTACTTAATTGTGGTTTTCATAGAAATCACGCGTGATAACACTTCTAATGTGTTCTTTGCTCTGAGGTCAAAACCAAGGCATTGTCCATTCCGGCTCCCACGCGCATTTATCGTAAAGATTCAAACGGTCGCGTAATAGAAGTTTGTGATTGAATCTACAGTCACATAACACAAATCAGGAATTTAGGATTCAGAGGTTAATCTGGCGTGACCATACTGACAGTATATAAAGGAAACATTTATATAACATATAGATGAAACAACAATTTATTTTAACAATAGATATTCTAAAAATGCAGTAGCAAACACATATTTACTTCCTACATTTCAGTTAGTAACAAGGTCCCATTCACATGTATTAGTACATTTCTCTCAAACATCGTTAGGTGTCATTAAATTGATGGGGCCAACATTTGTAAAATGGTAACACACAGGCCACGGCGACCGTACCCGAAGTAAGTTCAATATTTTTCTTAAATATTCCGCCCAAAGTATTGTTTTCTCTATGGTCTCATTATATTTTTTTCTTTGTTATTATTTCCTATTAAATTTTTATTTATTATTCGTTAAAGTATATTATGCGAAAAGTTACACATCTAACGAAACAGGGCTGATCAACTCTTTGAGTTTAAGTATTATAAATAAATCACGAAGCCCGATCATTCTCATACACTGACAGCACTTCAGCAGACATTTAAATCGCAATGCTCACTTTTCAAGTAGAACTGATTTCGCGTTAGGTAGGTATTTATATTATATACCTATCCTATCTTTCATTGCAATATTTCGAGTAGGCTCACAGCCTTGTAAGTTGACTTCTATAGCATTACCTTATGCAGCAGGCTAAGCAAATTAGCGTATCACTTGCTTGGAATTGCATAAGCAGTAAATAATTATACAATTGTCGAAAAAGTATATATCAAGCCGAAACAGTCAATGATTAACTTTTGCACTGAGATCAAGTTAAAATTCGTTAAAAGTCAATGCCATCATTTACATTTTGATATATAGTCTTTCATCGTCGTATTAGATATCTATAATACAATAGCAAGCAGCAATGTGCCGTCAGCCATGCTCACCTCGCATCATATCGTAGATTAAAAAGGCAAGGCAGGCTAACTCGGCATCTCTTTGCCTAAGTAGCCAGTTGTTGTTGGCACCAAAATATGAGAGGGGCAAGAGCAGAGCCAAGGAGCGCCTGCAAAATGTTCGCACCCGGGCCTATTTACAGTGCTGCAAAGTTTTACTTACAACTAGGATTACAGCTACAAACAATTACATTGTTTACGATTACTTTGATAAAGTAAAATCAAATAAACAAAAAAATGGCATGGCTATTTTTCACAATAAAATGGTATGGTAAACAATATTATTAGGTATGTATTTGTAAGTAACAACGTTCCTGTCTTACTTAAGTATAGACAGGAAATATATATGTCGTACGCCGATCGTTTAATTGGGCCGCTCGCGATAAGCCCAGCCAGATCGATATGTGCCGCTATATTTTAATATGGATGCCTAATTACCGCCATATCGTTCAAAGCATCTAACGTTTGACGATTTGGCCGTCCATACTTGGCAAATCAATTCTGTAGGGTGCCCAACAAACTATATAATATATTACTTTTTCGTCCACCAACTACCTACTTACTACACTTTTATTACCAATATTTTCAGTTTCTTGCAACGCTGCAATTTTTTGTACACAGCTGACTGCCACATGAAATGAAAGAGCGCAACAGCGTCAAAGCGTCGGAAAGTGAAACTACATCACGATGCACCCAGGACAGTTAGCATATCACGACATACCTAGCCATAGCTGGCCATGAAATCTTTTTTCATAGAATTATCTGACTGTGAAATCGACAAATAGGCTGCTCTCGTCAATCTGCCCAACATTTACATTGGGCACATCATGAAATAATTGGCCAAATTAAAATATGGTGGCACATATCGATCTGGCCAGGGTTATCGCGATCGGCCCAGTTAAACGATCGGCCTACGACTATACACTATTACTTTCAATCATTTTTGACAGTCGCACTAATGTTGAAAATGAGTTTAATAGCTTACTTATTTCTTTACATGTTTGCTCATATTATGTACATCTTTTGTTCTTGCGACGAAATAAGTAGGTTCGTGAGAAAATGTGATATTTAAATCCTATATAGCAACACCGTAACAAAATTAAATAGCAATAATACAGCTTGTGCTGCAGTTTGTCAAGCTTAAAACATATATACTTTGAGGAAACAATGCCTACGTAGTTAAACATAAATTCATTTGAATGAAACTAATTTTACTACAGCCCATATTGCACCCTTTCAAATAATATAGGTAGGAACTGAAATATAATTTATACTAAGCTTATTTTTTTTCGTTTTTATGTCTTGATTAGCATTTTTGCTACTTTTTGAATACGTATAATAACAGCAACACATCAAAGCAATGATAAGCACATGATGATCATCCTTATGATATTCCTATATATTTATTTAATATGATATAAGCAACACCTTTTGTTAACTAGTGAAATAAAACGTAATTCTACAATTCCATATAAGTACAATATTTTAATCTTAATTCTGTATTTTCTTTTATTGCTGGCAATGCACGTAGTTCATCATTTGTTTACAATCTAAGTATATTGAGACAAAAGGTATCCCAAGTAATGTAGGTGACATTACTTGGGATAGCTTTTGTCTCCAAAAATTGGCAAACATTTTTATGGCGCGTATTGACCGAGTGCACTTTATATTTTTATATGTACAACATTTATTTTTCTAACCTACATTGTGTCACTGTGCAAAGGTCTCCCCCATTTCTTTCTAAACATCTTATGATGTGCTACTTCTGTACATTTCCCTTCATAGCCCTTGATATCATAGCACCAACGCTTCCTAGGCCTGCCTCGTTGCTGATGCCCTTAGCGAGTCCATGCACAACATATTTGAATAACATATGAGACGTGTGAATTAAATTTTCTTCCTTTTGATCAATCAACTGCCAGAAGGTTATTGCTTATAATAGTGTAGTTAGTAATTTATTACGTCAATTAAGGTTACATAGATATTTCGACGAATGTAAACAAGTGAACTAATATCAACTATGACCTGTGCCTTCTTCATAACATGTAGGTACTCAATAGAATATCAGTTATTGTAAGTAACTGAAGTGCATGCACTCGACAAATACACGCCTTAACAAAGTAAACTGGGTACCTACTTACACAACTTACCACTAAAGCCAATATATTTGTGCGTTACAAAGAAGTGCAGTTGAGAACATTTCAGACATCGACTACGTTAATTAGGTACTTATACCTCAGTAATAAGTGTCTAGCCAATAAAGTAGTAGCTTAAAAACTATCTTGGTTGAAACTCATGACCACCAAGGTACTACTCGTGTTTTACTATTCATACCCAGTTTTAAAGTAAATGTATATAGTTATAACCTAGAAAATCAAAACATATTCTTACTATATACTTGTGGCCATCCAAAAAACTCACACGATTGAATTCATGTAAGTAATCTTATTAATTTGCTAAATATTGTACATATTTCAAAATGTGTGTGCGCAAAACTATTCGTAGGCGCAAAATGAATGGTAATGAACCATATCACGAAACGATACGACAAAAATACAGAAAAAAAAGCATTTTAAGAAGTAATTGCCTCACCAACCATATAGGATAAATACCTACAAAATATCTACAGTTCTAGAGGAAATAAAAATAAACATCAAAGTAGTTTCTACTTGGAATGATAAACAATAGTTTTATTTACGGTGTCCAATAACAACTAACTTATCTAAAGCGAAAATAAATAAATAATGATCTAAACCTATTTTAACAAAATTGAGACCCTTACATTTATTGACAAGCCATTTTTAAAAAATAGGATTGTCAGGTTCAACTATATGTTTTTAAATCTATGGTATCAACCCATATAGCCTAAAATATTGTACCTATGTTATCAAATTTATTATTTCAATAGTCAATAAATATTTATTAGTAAATAGAAAAATTTTTTTTCTTATTTTGATGTCTTCTTTGACTTTGTATAGCAAGTCATAGCATGAAAAATTATATACCAAATATAAAATTATTGTACAATTGAAAATTATAATATGTAATATTTTTAAAGTAAGAATCAGCGTATGTACTTAATACAACAGCAGCTTTCGTCACGTCCTAATCCGCAGGTCATAAAATATGTATACATAATGTGTAAAATATGTATGAGTAATAGGTATGTTCTAGAGTTAAACTCGTCATAAATATAGCATAGTTTGCTGAGCTGACAGCCGCTAAGAGTGCAGGGTTGGCTTCTTACGCCATCTACTGTATGGAAGCGGATGGATCTTTTTGAACAGAACAATATATAGGGTGGTAGTAGAACATGAAATCACTAATAGCATTTGATCGTGTAGGTTACTTTACGGCCTATTTTTGAAGAGCTCGTCGACCACGCCTGGTTCAGCTAGCGTGGACGTGTCGCCGATGTCGCGGTCGCCTAGGGCCACCTTCCTTAGTATCCGCCTCATGATCTTTCCGGAGCGAGTCTTGGGTAGACCGGGAGCGTACTGGATCACATCTGGTGCGGCGAACGCACCAATCCTTGCCCTGACAAGTTTTTTCAAAGAATTTATGAGATCAGCGTCGAATTTAGCGCCATCGTTGAGAATGACGAAGCAATATAGGGACTCTCCCTTGATAGGGTGCGGCTTGGAGACGACCGCAGCCTCGGACACCCGGGGCTCCTCCGTCAGCACGCCCTCCACCTCGGCGGTGGACATCAGATGGCCAGACACGTTGAGCATGTCGTCTATGCGACCTGTTACCCACAGGAACCCATCTTCGTCTCGCCTTGCACCTGAAATCATACATACAATTTATTAGGTCTTTATCCACTACGGAGAAGGCAGAGCCCAGGATCACAAGACCCAAATTCAATGACCCAAGAAAAAATTTCAGGCGGGTTGGATTTGAACCTGCGACCTTAAGTCTATGTACGACTAAGTGATGGGTTGCTACCCGTATCGTCCATTGACTTAATTCTTTATAGGTATTTTGGTCCATTCCCTCGATCGGCTTCTACAATATGCGCGGACAGAGAAGCAGCTGGTACATTCTAAGCTACTTTCTTTCCTCCCAGACCAGCATGGACATACCTACGTCCACTACGTCCGTGAAGCAATTACCTACATACATATATGATTAGGTATACACCTAATCTATGAGGTATCTCTTAATCAATTAAGAAACATGTGTCAGCACTTACGCGACCTCCCATCTGACGCGTACGATTCGTGCGGCTGGTGCGGTCGCTGAGTGGGCAGCTACGCAAAAACACACCAAATATGCCCCACTTAAGACATCCTATGTTTTTATTCCCTTCGCGGTTGAAGTGAGTGGACTATGGTGTGCGGAGGCCAAGGGGTTTGTGCGGGAGCTTGGAAGGCGGTTGAGAAACAACGGCACCGATCTCCGCGCAGAATCGTACCTGATGCAACGCATATCGCTGGCAATACAGCGGGGAAATGCTGCCAGCGTCATGGGCACATTTGCTTCAGGTACGATTCGCGGCGGATTGTTTGACTGACGTCCTCGACGTCGAAATTGTTTATTTTAATTTAATTTTAATTGTAATTTGATTTAAACAGAATATATAAAATAAAAAAAATAATAAATATATTGAATTAGTACATAGGATGAATTGTTGCAAATGTGTCTAATGCTTTACTTTGGATCAGTAATATAATTATTTGCAGTATTTTTAATGGTGATAAAATAAGGTATTGTTTCCAACACTTTTACAGGGCAACTATATATTTTTTTATTAGCCTGGTAAGTTTTGAAAACAGTAAATTTTTTGAAGTGCCTTACAGGGGTTCATTTTGGGCCATTGTACGTGGGCGCACTATAAGTTTCCGGAATGAATATGAAAAAATACTATTAAAGGTACAAAATTAATTTATTGTTTTTCAAAATAATCTCCCTTGGCGTGTATGCACTTTTTCATTCGATGAAACCAGTTTTGAAAACTTTTGTGCCACTCCTCTGTGGTGACCTCTGAAACGTGTTTTTCATACTCCTCGACAGCCTCTTCTGGTGATGAAAATCGTTGACCGCGTAATTGGTTCTTAATTTTTGGGAACAGAAAAAAGTCACAAGGTGCCAGGTCGGGACTGTATGCAGGATGACTCATGAGTTCTACATTTTTCGCCTTCAAAAAGTCGTTTGTCTGTCTGGCCGTGTGAGAACTAGCATTGTCGTGGTGCAGGATGATACGGCGTTTACGGTTATTTTTACGGAGTTCGTCAATAACTTCCGGCAAACAAATCGTCGTGTACCAGTCACTATTCACTGTACGACGATTCTCTAAAGCAACAGTAGCCACGTGTCCAGTTTTATTAAAAAAAGAAGCAATCATCCGCTTAGATGCACTTTTCACGCGCGCCACTTTGGTTGGTTTCGGCTCATCTTGAAAGACCCATACGCTCGATTGCTGCTTTGTTTTGGGATCGTAGCAATAAATCCATGTTTCGTCACCTGTTACTATGTCCCACACCAAGTTTGACGCACCTTCGTTGAATCTGGTAAGCATGGCACTGCACCAAGTGACGCGGTCCGTTTTTTGAGCCTCGGTCAAGTTGTGTGAGATCCACCGCGAGCACAGCTTTCTCACACCCAAATGTTTGTGTAGGATTAATTGTATTTGACTCATGCCTATTTCTAAGGATGTGCGAATTTCATGGTAGGTCACATGCCTGTCTGTTTCAATCATACGGCGCACAGCATCGATGTTTTTGTTGGTCACAGCGGTGGACGGCCGACCATCGCGAGATTCGTCACTGAGATTGATACGACCACGCTTGAATTCTGCAAACCAGCTATAAACAGTTGTCTTGCATGGTGATTCATTGCCAATAGCTGTTTCAAGCCGAGCGATGCTCTGTTGAGCTGTCAAATTACACTTAAAATCGTAGAAAATCATACTACGAAAATTTTTCCGAGTTAAATCCATGTTGATGCAGACACACAATTTTTTAAATGGCGCCACAAGGTAAAAACAAAAGACAGTCAAATGAAACAAACTGCATTCTACAGCCAAAGAGTTCTATTTTCAAATGTTGCAATAAATTTTTAAATATTGTTTATGTAAGTGGCCAGTTCCGGAAACTTACAGTGCGCCCTATGTATGTATAGACGAATATGGAAAGCGGCAAAATGTTAAGTAGTGTGAATAATAATTTTGAAATTAAATTTTACCAGTGAAAAAAAAAAACAAATTAAGAAATATATTCAAAATAATATTGTGAATTCAAAATAAAACACCTATTAAAATAAATGTTGAGGTATCTTTTGATTGTAAGCCTTGTCTCAAGTGGCTTAAAGTACATTTTTTTTTGCATGGCCATGGCAGTCGTGCTTTTGATTAAAACCGTGGGCATGAACATTCGCTGCCTTGAATGTGTATAACTAATTGTTTTCGTATTACCTACGAGGTGTGTGAACTGTCAGAATTGATTACTGGCCGGCCGGCCGGGCCGCTCCAAATATTCGGCCATTCATTGCTTCAGCGCGGTCATGAGCGGGGTTGACGACCTGCCTGCTAATTCGAGATGCAAGTAGGTACTATTATGATCGTTACCTAGACAGTTAAATCAGTTCCGTTCTGAACATGCTTATACGATGTGGGCGACGCACAAAGACTAGTTGGTTGCAATAGTTGCAAAATGTTAAAGTAAAAGAGTTAAAGTTCTTTAGCGTGAAAAGATTTCTTCAGGGTCGGAAACGCGCGAGTGGCACCCCTGGTGTTGCAGGCGTCCATAGGCTACGGTAACCGCTTTCCATCTGGTGAGCCGTGCTTGTTTGCCAAGCAAGTGGTATAAAAAATATATATTCCTCTGGAACATACATCGCGTACGTCTTCGCCCGTGCGGGTTACATGACTGACCTAAAAGCGACTTTTAGCATGTTGGTTTTTTTTTACTACGTATTGAAGTATCTAGACATTTGTGTTCCATATCACCTGATGGTAAGTGACGATGAAGACGAGGACGTTACATGCCTATTCAAATTCAAATTATTTCTTCAAATTGTTTATTAGGTAGATGCAAAACCGAATAGAAATAGTGATGGGTCGCCTACTAACATGATTCCTCTGATTTTTGCCCATTCCCTCGATATTTTACGATCTATGCGAGAAGAAAAGGAGCTGGCATATTCTACGTTTTTTCTTTTCACCCAGACCAGCACGGATGAGTTTGTGGAAGCGAAATGTGGAATTCATACTTGTAATATCATCACCATCGATACTTGCTAACAAGATTGGTAAATTTATATGGAATGCATTGTTTCCGTAGTTTGGATCGGACTCTATCTCCGAGTCCGATTCCGGTTTCGAATCTGCTAACTCAAATTTACAATCTCCGGCTTCGGTTCCGAAAGAACCGCTTCCACACCATCCCTAATGTAAATAAACTACTTAGGTACATTATCTGATCGGACGGAAACAAATAATAAAAAGGTTGCTAAGTCCCGTTTATATACATAATTATGAGGTTATATACTATACACTGGCTATATTAGCTCTTGTCTTGAATAAGTAATAAAAGGTCAAAAAGTAGGAAATGAAAAAAATTCAAAAGGACATACCATCTCCTGTGCAGTAATAGCCGGGGAACTTAGAGAAGTACACCTTCTCATAGCGCTCGTGATCTCCGTAGAGGGTCCTCATGATGCCGGGCCACGGTCTTGAGAACACCAGGTAGCCCTCGCCGGGACCCTCGATCACCTGCCCGTTCTCGTCCAGCAGTCGCGGCTCCACACCAAAGAATGGGAATCCCTGCAATTAACAAGCGAAAATATTTGAATAAAACTGACCAGTTCTGTTGTTGAGTGCGAGTCGAATTCACATACAGTAAGAGTTCCATATAGTGATGTACACGACTAGAGTCCTCTTATTTAGGACTCGCAGCCGTTTACAGCGCAACGTGTATATTGAATTACTGAACATTTAAATAAAAATAACATGGAGGACTTTGGTCTAACAGATTATAAGCTAGCGTTTTATAATACGAAAGTAAAAATGATTATATTTTAATAGGTTTGTAATTCTTTAATAATTAGGTCATTGATTCTTACATTGAAAGGGAGTTTGGAGTTTTATATTAGCAATTTATGTAATGTGTGGTATAGTGGTAGTATACGACAGTGGTATATTTCGAATTATTTGGATTGAAAGACAATGTGTCAAATTTGTTTATTACGAGTAATAGATATTTATCGCAATGATAACAAGAAACACTTTGATTTTTATGGTCTGTTTAGAAATGATTTAAGATATTTTTTTCTATAAGAAGTGCATAATATGTGGTGATTTTAATGACAATTGACATTTTAAAAGATGATCAATATCGAAATTAATTTTTGAACCCTTTAGTTATTCGGGTAACTTACATGTGTTTGGACGCAGAATCATGTCTAGATAATTTTTGACAGGTATATATCTATATCCAGTACAAACTTAGATCGTAATGGACTTTTAGATGGACATGCTGGCATGACGAGTTCTTTATCTTACTTGGTAAATAAACGAAGTACAGTAATATTAAAAGAATGTGGACAATGCACCCAAAAAATAATAAAGAATTAAGGGAAAAAATAATATATATAATGGACAAAATAAAGGTACAATTTTATATTTTTCAAAATATTTCAAAAAATGAAAATGTAGGTAAATATAGAAAGATATAGCAAAACAAGATGTTTGACCATGCTTAAAAGTGTTGAACAGTTACGAGTGAGTAAGGTCACCAGGAAGGAGGCTTTACAAATTTAACTCGAGTCTCCTAAATTAGAACTCAAGGACTCGAGTCCTTGATTTCAAATTTAGGGATGAAAGATACAATATTTCACTATGTACAAAAAGCTAAAAATACAGGTTTCTTGTATGCCCGCTGCTCAATTTCTAATTTTATTTTGTTTCTATCGTTTGCTGTTATAGCGGCAATCACAGGCGGCAATATATAAAAACATTCTATGATTCCAAGAATCTATCTATTGCGGTTCAGTGATTCCGTGATATATAAAGTCCCGTGACAGACGGATAGAGGTGGACGGCGCAGCTTAGTATTAGGGTCCTGTTTCGGAACGGAACCCTAAACAAGGTTAAAATATTTTTGGTAATAATTAAATATTAAATTGATATAGCAGTAATAAGGTACTTACAGCAGCTCCGGGCTTCATGGGCGTGGCGCCTGGAAGGCTGGTGAGCACGTGGCCCCCTGTCTCCGTCTGCCAGAAGGTGTCGGCAATAGAGCAGCGCCCGCCGCCCACCAGCTTGTAGTACCACAGCCAGGCCTCCGGGTTGATGGGCTCGCCCACGCTGCCCAGAACGCGCAAGCTCTTCAACTCATGCCTGTCAAAGTTTACATCCTTACCACGAAAGTTTGTTTATTTGTTGGTTTGTTACGCTTTCATGCCATAACTACTGACCCGATCATCATTAAATTTATACGAGTCCTCTGGAGTACGGAGTACCTTTCATCTGGGAAAAGTACTGTTCCCGAGGGAACGACGTTGACGCGAGCGAAGCTACGGGCGAAAGCTAGTTTGATATATTCCGGAGATTATGCTTAACCGGCCAAATCGGGGGCGGTTGGCCGCCCCCTCACCAAGGGGGTCGGTACCGAAGTCCCCGCCAAGAGAACACTGAAAAACAACTCAGCCAGAGGGTAAGTTATGTACGTTAGGTTTCCTCGTGACTAAAACAGGAGCTACCGAGCGTCCCTTAATTAGGTCGAAACCCCCGGTATCATTTTTAAGAACTGTTATAAATTGCGATTTGTTATCAACTAATTCCGATTTGTCAACTGACCATAACAAAACACTCATAAAAACTTATTCAGTCATATTACCGTGCAGTATTTATTTGACTGCCCATTAAAATATTACTACAATCTTTATTGTTTCTATTTTACCACTTCTACATTACACTTTACCTGCCGCTTTAAAAAAAGCCATAAA
The DNA here is from genome assembly GCA_947532085.1 of Elegia similella. Taxonomy (NCBI): domain Eukaryota; kingdom Metazoa; phylum Arthropoda; class Insecta; order Lepidoptera; family Pyralidae; genus Elegia; species Elegia similella. The sequence continues at coordinate 28,926,070 of OX383925.1, read as the reverse complement.
TAATATATAAACATATATACGGACAAACGACAAACATTAAATTAAACAAAGTGTTTTTGGGGCGTTTTGCTCGATTCTTCTGAACCCTTAGGTATACTTGATTTTTTCACAGAATAATTAATTCCCTGCTATAATAAGAAATAATAATAAAAACAACGCGAGCCAACCATTAATAAACGTGTATTTACCTACATAATAAGTACATACGTTAGATATGCAGAACAATCACTTTAATCTTTGTAGCATATATTTAACAATGCTTAGGAATCATAAAGTGAACGTAAGACTGAACGGAGCAGGTAAAATTGTGTTAAATGGAAAATGGTTGGCATTCAGGAAATATATTAAGATATAAATAATTTAGCTACAAAAAATTACAACCTTCACTCAATTGAACCATGAAACCAAACAAACAGTTGCTAAGGCTGGAACTAGAGGAAAATGAGGCACAGTCAAATGACAAGCACTATACGCTCCATCTCTTCTGTCTCGAATACTAACGAGCCGTAGAAGGCGGCGCATGGTTGGACTTACATCATTATTAACACATGACAACATAAATACCAATCCGATACTCCGATGTTGCAGATGTCCATGGACGACACATACGAATACGATGGTATATGCCATGTAAGACTAGCTAGCCCACAGAAAAATAAAACATACCATTTCAAAAGACGTGAAGAATGATCAAACAACAAAGGAAATGCATCATAAGTAGCTAATATTTTATTTACTTCTACCGGCCCTCTGTTAGTTATTTATAACCATCCATTGATCTATTTTGGTATTTCTCGCTATTCATCGATTGAAGTAGGTATTTCCCACAAGTAAGTGCAAACTGCCGGGACTCGACACTGTGAGCGGCCAATTATGCAGTTATCGCTGGCAGATCTACTCTGAATCACATCCGTCGAGGATGAGGATTGTAAGAACTTGGGTGCAAGGGTTTAGTACTTGCGAATCTACTTAACCTTTACCTAATGTCATAGATAAAAGTAATATATTCGAATATAGACCTTAAGTCATTCACTCTCAATGCACTTTGCAGTGAACGGTGTTGTGCTAAAAATCTTTATTTCTTACATACATAATTGTATTTCTATAGTTGTACTCCGAAACGTTTCAAGGGGAAGTGGAGTGATGCTAAAAACAGCTAAAAATAGCGTGAAGTAAGTAGAGAAAAAGGGTTGCAATGCGAGCGTTCAACTGGGAATACGTTCCAACGGGAAAGTATCTCCTAGGTAATGATGACCGAAAGTAAGACGGACTTTATGAGTAGGTAGATACATAATATATAAACAGAGCGAACATAATCAAATATGAAAAATAGGCGTGACAGACAGGCAACCCAGTAATATAAGGGTTCCGTTTTGTCACATGGTTGTAAGTATGGAACCCTTAAAAGACGCTTATAAAAACAAGTATACTTAGTTTTTAGCATTGCGAAGACCTCGAGATATAGATAGTCAACTTAAAATGGTATCTATACTTTGCTTTGGTAAAATCTAAGCTACACCATAACACAGAATAAGTACTTACTTACAGAAGCCGCGCTCTGCAAAAGGTATTCAAAGAAATATCAACTCAATGTAGTTAGCGATACTATGTAATTTAGCTCGCGTTAGAACGCTTCGTCTTTTAGTTTAGATACCTACAGCAAGCCAATTTTATACTTATAGCTCTAAACATACGATTCATAATTCGTTAAAGTCGGTGAACACATATGACCAAACGCGTTCCTCCTACCAAATTTGTTCGCTTTTTACATTCGATCAACAATATGTTTACCTACACTTTCACCTTTCGCAGGTGTTGCCGCGCGTAGGTATGTTTTCGATACCTACACGGAGAGTGAGACTGGCAATAGTATTAACTGTTGGGGACATCGCTTTAAGAATATTAACAGAGATTTTGTTTCACAAAAGAGGCCGATTCGCTCATTGGTATGGTTAGGATTAGGACCACAAGAGTAGACCCCAGTTTTAGCTAGGGATCCCAACAGTACCCATTTTATACCTATTGGTGCTTTTGACGGATTTAAAAAAAGAGCTACTTCAATTTGAAACAGAAAGTGGTAGGATCACGCGGGAAAAAACGACAAAGAAATATCTATGTCACAAGTAACATGCAACCCGGATAAAGGGGGTGCCGCGCTAACGAAAAACATCGCGACTGCGCAAGCCATTGGGCTGCGCAGAACCATTAGGCGATTATGTAAAAAGATAAAAAGTCTTGATATTTTCAAATTTCTATTTTTATAAAAAAATAAGAAAGGGGGCGACCTCCGAGATGTAATTATTAATGAAAACTGTAGGTTATGGGCCTTTAGCTGCCCGATAGTTAGTATTTTAGGGAAAGTTGTAGTTTCGCGAAAAAGTAAAAGTTAGGTTACCGGCGTCACCGGTTTCAAATTTTGCTCCGTCACCGTGATTACGCGAAGAATCTTTTTCAGCCTTTTCAGGGAGATCTCAATAATACGTTACAATGGGATCCACGTCGCAACTAGCCCAAATTGAAAAATTACAAGGCCGCGACAATTATGCAACGTGGAGTTTCGCCATGCGGACGTATCTGGAACACGAGGATCTGTGGAAATGTATTGAAAAAGAAGAAAGCGAAACATTTACAAAGCAGGAAGACGTCAAAGCTCGATCCAAGATAATTTTGTTGGTCGACCCGATTAATTTTGTTCATATACAAGAATGCAAAACCGCAAAATCTGTATGGAGTAATCTGCAAAAAGCGTTCGATGACTCTGGTCTAACTCGGAAGGTAGGATTGCTACGGGAGTTAATAACCACCGACTTAGAGAGCTGCGGAAACGTGGAGGCATACGTGAGTAAAATTATTACTTGTGCACATAAGCTCCGAAATATAGGATTCACAGTACAAGATGAGTGGCTAGGTACCCTCCTTCTTGCCGGGCTGCCGGAATCTTATAAGCCGATGATAATGGCGATGGAAAGCTCAGGTGTCACTATAAGTACCGACCTTGTTAAGACAAAGATATTGCAAGATGTCAAAAACACAAGTGACTCGGCAGGTTTTTATTCTAATTGTCACAAAAATTCCCCAAGGCATAATCATAAAAAGCCTCAGTTTAATGGCAAAGGTCCCCGTTGTTATAACTGCAACAAATATGGTCACGTCTCTAAAAATTGTTATTCTAAGAAAAATAGCTCAAGTCAACAAAATAAGAATGAAAAATGTAATAATAATTCTGATGCTTCCAGCTATGTGGCCGCATTTTCTGCGTCGCCGAAAACTGAAAATGGCTGCTGGTATTTGGACTCTGGAGCTGCAATGCATATGACAAATCGACGGGACTGGATATATGACTTTGGGCCGGCATCTGTTTCTACTATTAAAGTAGCCGATAACAAAACATTACCAGTAAAAGGATGTGGTAAAGTAAATATAAAAAGTTACAGCGAGGATAACAAAACATTAATTGGAACAATACAGGTTAATAATGTACTTTATGTTCCCGACTTAGCTGTGAATTTATTGTCAATCACTCAAATAACTCGAAACAACTGTGAAGTAAAATTTAACAAAGATTGTTGTAAGATTTACCATCAATCCAAACTAGTGATGACTGGATATAGTCAGAATAATTTATATGTGATACATAATGAAACTTTTGCTTTACTCACTTCAGCTCACTTATGGCACCAAAGGATGGGTCACCTGAATTATCAAGATCTTTATAAACTTAAGGAGTCTGCTGATGGAACTGATATGGAAATTAACCAAGACAGGAATGTAATATGTAGTACTTGCCTGCAGGGTAAACAAACCAGGCAACCATTCAAGAATGTTGGCACAAGGGCTTCGGATCTTCTAGAGGTAATACACTCAGATGTATGTGGCAAGATGGAAGAAAAGTCACTTGGTGGTGCCCAGTATTATGTAACATTCATTGATGATTTTTCAAGAAAAGTATTTGTTTATTTTATGCATTCCAAGTCTCAAGTTCTGGATAAATTTAAAGAGTTTAAGAAATTAGTAGAAAATCAATTAAATAAGAAAATCAAAGTCTTACGCTCTGATAATGGTAGAGAATATGTAAATGAGGCTTTTGATAAATTCTGCAAAGAATCTGGTATCAAACAGCAGTTCACAATTCCGTACACCCCGGAACAGAATGGGATGAGTGAACGGATGAATCGTACCTTAGTTGAAAGAGCAAAATGTATGATTATAGATTCAAAGCTGCCGAAGAAATTCTGGGCTGAAGCTGTCTCCACAGCTGCATACATTATCAACAGGTCTCCTACAAAATCGATAAATTACAAGACTCCCGAAGAAATGTGGACAGGTATGAAACCCAATGTAAAAAACATGAAAGTTTTTGGTTGCCGAGCTATGATGCACATACCCAAAGAGAAAAGATTGAAATGGGATTGTAAAGCAAAGGAAATGATATTTGTTGGATATTGCCATGAGTCAAAAGGGTACAGATTATATGACAAGAAGGAGGGGAAAGTCATCAGGAGCAGAGATGTGGTATTTTTAGAAGAATCAGTTGAAAAGAAGTTTGTTCTAATGCCAATGAAAAGCTGTCAAAAGAAAGAAGACAATGTTTCTGATGATGAAACCACAAGTGAAACAAGTTCGTATAAAAGTGTCAGCACAGTCAAAGATAACAGTTCCATTGCTGCTGCCGATGAAGAAAATATTGAAGAGTTGGGAGTTGTGGATGATGATGACTTTAGTTTTGCAGTTCCAGAGGAAGAAGATGAAGATTATATTCCTGATTGCACTGTTAGCGACACCCCTCTTGTTACTTACAACTTGAGACCGCGGAAAAACAGAGCAAAATATACTTATCTGTGTCAAGACATACAAGACAATACGATGATGGAACAGAGGTTGTCATCTGCATCTTCACAAGATCCACTAACTGTAAAGCAAGCCTTAAATAGTGAATACAAAGCGCAGTGGAAGCGTGCTGGGCCCATAACCTAATGAAAACTGTTGTTAATGATTAGCTGACTAACTAGAGATAATAGGAAAATAAAAAGCGGAGCGTCGTGACAATGCAACTTGTATTTGGAGAACGTAATGGCAGACAGGAACCGGAAGGTTCAACGTCACATACATAGACAAAAATTAAAAAGTTATAAAGGGTGCGTTCACATTCCAACAATTATAAACAGAGGCTGGCCGAAAGCCGATGATGATAGATTATAAGTCAGGAGGTACTTACATTTTGACGTAGTCGTCTCCGAGCTTGGTGAGCGAACGGATGGCGGTAGGCGCGGTGTAGAACTGACTGACTTTGTACTTGTCCACCAGCGACCAGTAGCGGTCATTGTCGGGGTAGAATGGGGTACCCTCGAACTGTTACAAACATATCAATTACAATTTAACACGAAAACACCTTTTATATATATAATTTTTACAGGATTGACCAATATTAAGCGTGCAATGTTTTATGTCTGATCCTAAAATTGACGTATTTGCAGCGAGTAGATACCTATTGAAGAGTTTAGAGGTTTTCAGAATCGATTTTTCCCCAATGCGGAAAAGGGACTGAGACGTGAGGTGTTTGCGACAGCGGCTGTCAAACATACCCCTCGTCTCTGTGCTACCACGTAGGAAAAAAGTCGATTCCGAAAACCCTCCTTTAACAATGAAATTATATTATTAAATAAGACGCATACGCTCTCATCAGACCAATCATAATCTTTCTCTGCTTTTTTCAAATTTAAGGAAGCTATGAGCAAAGTCCTATTGGGCCAATTTCGAAATGATTTTTATCGTAGGATTATTTTGTACAACATATGTAGTTCCTTGCAGGTGGTATGCCAAGTAATTGTGCCTGATGGATTCCGAATGTCACATCTCATATGCTTCCGGGTTGTTCCAGGCTTTTACCTTGTATGGAAATACCTAATCAAACATATCATTCCAATCTCGTGACCTCTGGTATCTACTATCGCGGTGAACGGTTAAGGTCAACCAAGGAGAACGCATATCTAACCATGGCTTGATTGTTAGAGTGCGGCGATATCGATACACTCATTATTATTATTGAAATTAATCTCTATATAGACTGATACATACTTAAACCAAAAATTATATGTAATCTTGAATCAAATCAATTTATGATTTGATACCATAAATAGATTACATATACTTTTTTGCCTGCTTTAGTGTCCCATCGGTGGGCAACGGCCTCCCCTTTTTGTTTCCAAGTGTCCCTTTCATGGAGATTTAACATAATGAGTTTGTAAGATTACTTATAATTCTTTCTATTTATTTACATAAGTATAATTTTATATTGAATGATAGACCAATTTCTGGATTAATCAATGATCTGGATTCAATTTTGCATGGTGTTCCGAATTAATTATCTAGACCAAAATTAGAAAGATAAAATATTTATGAGTTTGTTTGTATGTGTAGTTGGAAATGTATGGATAAACTATAGAACTACTGAACCGATTTTAAACATTCTTTCGCCAATAGAAAGCTACATTATCAGCAATAAACATGGGCGATATTTTATTTAAAAAATAGGGTTCCGTACGAAAATTGCATTAACCCAGGTATCAAAAAATTGGCCATAAACGTTATTATTGGGCGAGCGCTATTGATGTCTCTGTCATCTAAGCGTGTTCTCGGCTACAGCCTCACCTGAGATGCTTCAGAATTGGGGTTCCGATAGACAGTGTGATAAAACCAAAACCCATGAAGACAAAGTCGTGAGAAACAGCAAGTGAGGCCGGTCAAAACCGAAAATTCGATTGTTTATAATGGACTAGTCATTTTCACGGGACTTCGCTTCGTCTGCGTAAATTATGCTTTGTATAGGAGAAACATAGATTTAAAAAAAAATGGCGCTTCATTCTTCTATGACGTGAAAGAATGTTGTTGTAATGGATTGATGTATTTATCCATTATAAACAAACATACAATCACATAAATATTGCCTGTTTAAAATATTACTAATAGTATAGATAAACTCAAGAACTTATATGATAATACTTATTGCACGTCTCACAACGCGGAGCTAGTGGATTACTCAGCATTTTTTGGAGTTCCGTACCCAAAGGGTAAAAACGGCACTGCAGACCGTACCCCTGGCGGGACACTATTTATATCTCCGTCTGTCACCAGACTGTATCTCATGAACCGTGATAATTAGACAGGTGAAGTTTTTACAGATGTTGTATTTCTGTTGCCGCTATAACAACAAATACTAAAATCAGAATAAAATTAATATTTAAAGGGGGCTCCCCTACAGCCAACGTGATAATTTTTTTTCTCGTTATTGCTCGATATTGATAACGGCAACAGGAAGGCGCTTGAAAAAAATTTAATTTCATGTATTTTTGACGGCAAACGATTAGACGAGCCACCTGATGGAAAGTGGTCACATTCGCCCATGGACATCTGCAACACCAGAGAAGATGATGATGCGTTGCCAACTCTTAAGATACCTGTAAACACGTCTTTTGAAGAAACCCAAGTAATAGCACACAGGGAAAACCTTAAGAGGGTGTCCATTCCACAATCCTGCTGTACAAGGAAAAAACCACGTGACGCTCTGACATTTTTGGAGACCCAAGTCAAAGATGTTGGGATGGACTTTACTCCTGTGACGAGCGATGCGGTGGTAGAAAGGAGACGGTGGCACCAATTCAAAAAGTTCTTCATAACACTCCCCATAGTTGGTATAGACAGTAAAATACACACAGAGAGCCAACGTTTCTCCGTAGACTGAGGGTGTCTACATCGTCTGTAAGTGTGGGATCGTCGATAATACGAATTGCCCGGCGTTGGATGGAATCAAGAGGAAGGGGTTGGGTATTGATGTGCACCAGACAAGATATGAGAGCAGTATTCCATGTGAGGCCGGACTTGAGCTTTATATAACAGAAGTCTATGACCCGGAGTGAAGTGCTGCCCCGCTCTATTGAGCACTCCAAGTTTTTTAGAAGCCATTTTGGATTTACCTTCCAGATGACTACGGAATTGGACCTCCTTTCTTACGAAAGGAGGTCCAATTCCGTAGTCATCATAGAGTATTGGGATCCCTGGCGTCGATATTACTATCGACGCCAGGGATCCCAATACTCTTAGAAATGGTAAGGGGGTGGAACTTCGGTGCTATGTTAAATGGGTCTTCTTGGCGCAAAATACGCAGACTTGTATCTTAGTAGGGTTGAATTGAGCTAGGTTTAGTTTACCCCATTCAGAGACTTGCTCCAGGGAGGTCTCAATTTCAGATACAAGTCTCATTCTGCTCTCTTCCACCTGTGTTTGAGGGATATTTGCACGACCTGCATATTATGCATTACCCGTACTGTCGTCTACATAGCAATGAATGCTACAAGTGTTTAGCATGTCGTTGATGTGCAGAAGACGCAATAGACCGATAGTGAGACGGGTTTGTGCGGACACCCTTCTTAGGAATAGGGTGAACGTAGACTACTTTTCACGAAGACGGAACTTTTCTCGAGTTATAAGAGAGCCAGAATAGGCGTGCTAATACCGGATCCAACTCAGGAGTGCATGTTTTGAGCACAATTCCTGGAATGCCATTAGGCCTGCTGGACTTCTTGACGTTGAGGGTAAACAGAGCACGTCGCACTGCGCTTTGAATGAAGCGAATTTCGTGCATTGAGTGCTCGCATCGCGGTAAAAAGGGCAACGATGCTCCTCCGTCGTCAAGGGTAGAGTTCGACACAAAGAGAGTAACCACGAGATCGGCATTTTTTTTTTGCGGACTGAGCCAGCGAATCCTGATGATTGTGCAAAGATGGAAGTGGACGGCGACAGAAATTCCCCTGGGCTGCCTTAGAAAGAGACCAGAAAGCTCTACTCCAGGAGAAATAGCCAACCAATCTCTCTGCGTGTAGTGTGCGCAAACTGTGCTGCAGTGATCTGCTTCTCATAGGCTCTTAAAGCTGCATTGAACCGCTTCTTCAAATCAGAAGTATTACGATCCTTGACATTTCACGCAGCAACCCAGGCTTCACGCTTGAGATGGGCGGCGCGCAAATACGAGCCAGGAAACCAAAGTTGAGACCACCCTCAGATACGAAACGCTGAGCTAGGAATGTAGCACTCCATGCCCAGCAGTATCGCCTCGGCGACAGCTTTCACACAAATGTCAGGATTTTCTGATGAGAAGCACAACTGTCTCCAATGGTAGGATGCATAAAATTATCCTAACCACTCAAAGTGGTGAGCGTTGATGACACCTAGGATCACTACCTCCGCTGCTGGAGAATTTCGTCTTTGCCTTTCTGGACATGCCAGAGAAGTCGGTTTGTTTCGGCGTCACCGCTATGCGACCCGTATCCGGTTTTACACGTACCTTAAGTGTAAAACCAGATGAAATATTCACAGAATATTTAATTATATATTAACTTTAAAATAAATATTTAAAGTAAAATAAAATTTATATTTAAGGGAGCTCCTATACAACAGAGATGATTTTTTTGCCATTTGTATAGATAATGGTACCCACGGAACCCTCGTGCGCGAGTCCGACTCGCACTTAGTCGGTTTTTTTAAATTTTCCTACTCATAGAAAGGAGTCATTCAAATATCACGTAAGCAGCTAAAGTAATATCTAAGTAAATAAACGGATAGAAAATATAAAAAGAGTTCCACTCACAATAACAGAGGTGGCAGCATTTGCTAAGGGCGCGTACACCACGTAGGTGTGTCCCGTGATCCAGCCAACGTCGGCGGTGCACCAGAAGATATCCTTGTCCACGTAGTCGAACACGTAGCGGAACGTGGCTGTGGCGTACATGAGGTACCCTGCAGTAGTGTGCAACACGCCTTTAGGTTTTCCCGTCGACCCACTGGCAAAAAAGATAACAGGTAGCTGTATAAAGTTAACTGATATGCAATACAAAAGTCTATATTTAACCCAACAAGCTGTATAATAAAAATAAACAGTTAACAATTTTTAAATATAAAACTTGTGGGAGCCCTGGAGATATAGGTTAGGGGGTGTTGGTATTGTTAGACATAACCCCGTCAAAATTAACAAGTTTCGCTAATGCTGGGAACTCATAAAGTCGACGTTTTCGTAGAATACAGTTGTATGGAAATGACGAAACGTAACAACTCGTAAAACTGTGCATTTTGACGTAAAAACTGTGCATTTTGACGGGCTCGTTATTTATCTAAGTTATTGATTGTACACAAATAAATTTACCTAAGTACTGCGTAAACAAAATAAGCATGTAATACTGAATAGTTCATATCCTTTGTTTATCGTGCGAGCGTTCCTTAAAGGATAAGGCAGTCTTACGACTCTTGTTGAACATTATCCTCGTAGTATATTTCCTCTACATTTTTGAAGTCAATGATTTAAACTTTCAAGTTAATACTCATTTGTATATGTACAACTAGTAGTTAATTAGTCTTTGACCTATTTCATTAAGGCAGAAAGGTAAATACTCGGGACAATACTATTAAACTACGCACGCATTATGTGGACATAGACAAGTCTACAATAGGTATAGAATCATGACCTTTGGAGCATCGAAGCAAGCAATCCATACTGCACGACTTTACGGTAACTGAGGTATACTTACCACATTTAAGCTATGGTCAAACATCTTTTACACCATGATATGACCCAGACCAAATTAGTACTCGAACAAAACTTTTTTTCGAGTTTAATAAGATTCGGTTCCAGGTCGCAATTGCGGTTTTTTAAATCAATTAATTCAGTTTTCGATTTAATTTCTTTTACATTATTTTTTACTTAAGTCTTCTTCTTTAAAACTGTTCGAGTTAACACCTACATTTAACAATGACGTCAAGCGCACCGTATACCGAGGCGCTTGACCCAAAAACATGGTGCAATGCGCTCATTAACATTTTCATTATTATTTCACATTTCTTTACATTTTAAATGAAAACATTTATGTGTTACTCCGAAATACAGTAGCATTCATTTCTACCTAACATTTCTTTCATTTCAAAACACATCTTTGTAGTTCAGGCTCAACACAAGCTTTATGTTGTAATGTCCATGCATTTTTTTAAATCTATGCGTCCATGTTTTACAGATCTACCAACATAATGGTGCCCATATAAATATATCTATCTAATCTATCACATGAAAATACTTCTAAACATTTCTAGCAATTTTAGCAATAAGTGTTTACTTACTAATGTTAAGTAATATTTGTTAAATTATCTTTCTAAAAGTACCTAAACTTTGAAATTTGGCGGTAGCGACAATGTCGCGGGTTCACGCAACTAGTATTGGTAGCAATAAAATCGGCTTTTTCTATAGAGAATTTCGAGTAAATTCGAATATTACATACTGTCGTTTTTAGTATTATTTCGGGTTTGATAAATTCAACTAAAATAAAACTTTGCATGTATTTACAGACAAAAGTAAGCTTGATTTACGCATTATAAAATGTAAAAAAATAATAGAAAAATGACGAAATTTTTTTTATCAAAACGGAAAATATCTGAAATATAGTTCACATTCAAGTTTAAATAAAAATAAAAAAAGTTTTAACTGAAAATCATAGTCATTAGGAACAAAATGGCAAGCGGAAACAAACGCCAATTGCATTAGTAGGTAAAGACCCATTATATGCTCAAACGATGAGGCCATTTGAGCATAATTTGTTTGTCTATGGTTCTTACAACATAAAAGAATTGCAGTTACATTCTTGCTTGCAAAGTTTGTACTATGTGTCGATAATATTGTAGCGAACTGGTACCAGTTTGTTCAAGGTGCCTAAAGACTTTTGACATAGCTTACGACTGGCATCAATGATAATAGCCGGGACCAACGGGTTCCGAAGCACGGAAGAACTTATCTTATTACCTACCTTAGTTACAAAATGCAAATGATGCTAACGGCCAATGGGCTACTGGGCTCCAAGTAGTAATTGATTGGATGTATCATAAATAATCGCAAACCTGGTGTAGAGCATAAACAGCGGGTCCTCGGCAGACATCCACTCGGGCGGGCAGATGGTGGACTGCCCCTCCACCAGATCATGCCACCACACGTCTTTGTCGTCGTCCCATTTGTACTGTTAGAAAAATTACCACTGTTATTCATTTATTTTTGCCTGGCGGCAGCCGACTTTGACTTGTTTATTACATCCAAATATAGAATTTAAATGATGTATAGTACAGAAATACTTATTTCTTAGTGTATTTCTATTCAGAATAAATACTAGTACTTACGTAGCTTTACGCTTCTGATTTAGGTACACCACAACACAGAGTAATATTTCGAATTATAAAAAGTGTGAAGTCTGTTGAAGCCGCCTTCCCTTTCGGGAAAGGATTTCAACTGTATCACTCAGTTTATCCCAGGGTTTACCCAGGGTTTATGCGTTTATTGAAAAGTTTACAGGGATTACATACAAACTTTTAGTCTCTATTTTGCCCCCTTACTTAAATATATATTTTAAATAGTATCTATCAAAGTATGCGTTTATTAAAAAGTTTACAGGGATTACATACAAACTTTTAGTCTCTATTTTGCCCCCTTACTTAAATATATATTTTAAATAGTATCTATCAAAGTAGGTACAATTTACATTTATTTCGAACAAATAAGACCATTTATCATTTTTAGATTTCTAACTTTAAAATTTCTCTCATTCTTCTAGACCCAGCGGTTTCAGCTTTGTTTCAAGTTTCACGCTCTACTTGAGCTGTGGAGCATTATTAAGTAACCTGTGCTTGAACGTAACATTGTGAAAATAGAACGGAGAGTGTTCTCGTACCAGCACCACATTAGATAAAAATGTTATCAGTGCGAAACGAAATCCATTGTTATGTCAGCAATTTAGTATGCCTAGGAGGTTTGTTACGACTTATTAGTGTAATGATACCTTTGTTCAACGAACCTTAGCAAAGACGTACATCATTCATGACTGCGCATATGCAACATGTTAACCTTTGGAGCCTAGTGGGTCTCACGGACTCAGAACATCATTTATTTACCGATATTTTAAAAAAATATTACTTAATTAAGTCAATTTATGGGCTCCTAAAAAACGTAGTGATTTACATTAGCGGCCATTTTATTTTTGTCCGGGTCCATCTGAGGGCCGGAACGTATACCGGTACAAGAAACGCGCATTTTATTTGTTTCCGAGTTTACGAGACCCAACCAGACACACGGTGTATGTTTTAAATAGTAAAAGTAAAGAATTTAAGCTCTAGAGAGACTCTCTTTATGCGCGCGTCTCGGTTCATATTCGCCTTGAGGAAGACCTTTGGATAAGCTTTGGATGAGCTCAAAACATGTCGGCGTACAGCTGACTTTCTACGTGTACCAGTAATTCGGATACCTATTGATAATTACTGTAAGTGTATCTCGCATTAGTTTCTTATAAAAAAATTCAACACTCACTAAACTCCGGATATCATCAGGAAGTTTCCCACAAGGCGTTACTCTAGCCAAGTGGGAGACGACGATACAAGACTGCACTGTATGGTTGTGCTTGGTCTTTGCCTTCTGCAGGGCTTCGTCGCAAATGTTCTTCAGCACGAGCAGTTTCTCGCCACGCCAGGCGCCGTCCGCTGTCACCAGGACTTTGGCCTTACAGTCAGACATGCGCTCAGCCAGCGAATCCGATGAGAAGCCTGCGAACTGAAATAGTGATTGGTTCTGTTAGAAACATTTCTCTGATTAAATGTAACGTGAGACTTGGAAATTATTAAATACTGTAAAGCCTGTCTAACTGGGCCCTGGATACGTGAGAAACCTCTATTATTGATAATAACAATAAGGTCCCGACACTTGTGCATTGAAATACATCTGTTACTGGAAATCTTGAAACTTTGCTAACCCCTGAAATGTACTTCATAGCCTTGTACACCTGCAACACGAGGGTGTGAAAGGAAGGAGCGTTACCGGCTTTTCAAAGGTTGGGACTACTTCTTAAAAGACCAAGCTCATATATTACGTAGAATGTCTACATATGGATATAGGTCGGTAATAAAAGGTGTCTCAATAAGACTGCACTATTTAAATTTTGTATTTATTTTCGTTTATGTTTCAACTTTGTTCCCGGAACTCCAGAGCTAGAAAAATAGGTAGGTGCCAGGGACCAATTTAACCTCCGAAAAACACCTTTATTACCACAAATCTTGTTCTATATGAGCCTGCATACTGATTGTAATTAAGTCAGTCTTTTGTTGTTTTTTATCATTTTTGTTGTTGTTTTGCATGGTGCCAAAAACGGCGGAGATTTAATTTGTATGGAAGTTATACATTCATTATACCTATACGTTTTTCGTTAATATTATGGGTTTTGCTACTAAACATCACTTACCACCACAGAATGAATGGCGCCGATCCTGGCGCAGGCTAGCATGCAGACCACGGTCTCCAAGATCATGGGCATGTAGACGGACACGCGGTCGCCCTTGCCCACGCCGCTGTCGCGCAGAGCGTTCGCAAACTGGCACACCAGCTCCATTAGCTTCTTGTACGTCACCCGGCTGTAGTCGTCCGGGTGGTTGCCTTCCCTGTAAAAAAAGAAGATGTCTCGAAACTCCAAACTGACGTACGAAAATGGTAGAATGAAAGCAGCGGCTGAAGGAATATCATGTCTAGAAAGTTTATGACGAAACTGAGATATCTAAAAATAAACGTATTGTTGGTCAACTTAAGTACTTAACGTAGGTACGGAATTTTACAAGCTAATATACAGAAAGATTTACCTACGCGCCAGACTTCAACTTATACTACGTATGCTCTGACTACGATCTCATTCCTCCTGATATGCACTACCTTTACGACGCACAAGGATATTTTTACTACTTTTTGTTTATTTCCTTATATTTTCATACTAACTAGGTTATTATAACCATATAAATACGAAGAACATAGACGGAAATTGTTTGCATAATAAAATGCGTTAGTCGTAGGTAATTAGCTAAAACGCAAATTATTATAACTTTAGGGTAGGTAATTGTTTCCCATATTTCGGTATGTTAAGACGGTAAGTTATGTGTAAATAGGTAGTTAGTATTTAATAATTTATAAAAATCATGAATATTTAACACGTTTGCTGCCAACTACGACTATATTGTAATCATAACTAGGGATGAAAAAAAGAAAAGAAAAATAGTCATTGAATTAAAAAGCCATTCAGGCGAGTAAGCGACCAAATGTTAAATTGTTTCTTTTGGAGTTTCTTCTCAGCAGGTTCGGTTCCGAAACGCTAGTAGTCTGTATCTTGTACACATTAATTCATAATATAAATATTATCTACTAAATTAGAGCCTTTAAAATGTGATTTGACATGAAATAGTTGCCTGCAACCTATTGGCCCGCAGTGCCTAATACGAGATTTCTCGTAGTTAGGTACATTTAGTCGATTCCCTACTGAGTTTTTGACGCTGGCAGTAGAAAGAGGACAGAAATGGATTTTTTGGCAGTGGTAATAAAATAAATCAGGAAATCACATTCCATATATTTTTTTCAGAGCACACACAGAAAGAAAATTGTGATTGGTGACGATTTTACCTTAAACAATCAACGCAAGAAATGCGGTTACAATTATGATGAAAATAGAAATGATTTATATTTTTTAAACGGCTTTCCACGCATATGGCATATTTTTCCGGGCAGACTTGCGCTTCTTTCTCTACCTAGTACAAAATCGACGAGGCTTTCTGGGTATCCGCTTCTTTTCTGTGGGTGGTAGGCGCTCGAAGTATGTAATGAAATGTTCCTTTGTTACCTGCTTTTTCTGAGTTTATCGCCACAAATACTCGACGATTTTTTCTTTGAACAACAAGCTATCCTTTTTTGTGACGCAGACGCCAACGCCAGTAGAAAGCAAAGGGTACTTACTTTAAATAAGCACCGTAGCAAGTTAGAGATATACGAGAATCACTTTAAAAATAATGAATTAAAATAAAATTTATATTAAAGGGGGGCTCCCATACAGCAGACATTATTTTTTCGCTGTTTTTATTTTAGATAATGCTCGCGCATGATCGTTCCATAGAACCTTCATGCGCGAGTCCGACTCGCACTTGGACGGTTTTTTTTAAGTTTTTTAATCAACGAAATGATGGCGCAGTTCATGTGTCCACGTGCTGCCGCCCGCCACTTATTTCAGAAGACCTTTGATGGTTATTTTCCTCAGTAGACTCCGCGAATAATCCGCCAGTGGCGCCAGTAGCGCGAGGTACATATGCTTACATTTTTTTATGGTAAAAATTGATTCATATTTTTTTAATAGATGTGATGGAGCATTATTATATATTATTATTTCGATACGGTATTTGAAAATGAAAATGAAAAATATTGTATTTACTGCAACATAAAATACACAATTTTATATTGCATTTTTACAATACAATCAGTATTTACGTTTATACATTGCAGATATTTTTACAGAAACTTTTTCTATGGTTTCCTCACTAGGAAAGCTTGTATCGATATTTTGTTGCTGATAAATTAATACTGTACGAGGTGTACGAACGAGTCACACAAATAAATAACTACTCATCATCATCATTTCGAGTAGGTGTCACGGTCAATCGACCATGCACAATAACTACTGAGCAAGTCCCAAACACACAAAATAAAATTTATATAACTTTAAGATTTAAAATCAACTATATTCTGAGTGTCTTTGTATGATAATGTAGATAACAATTGAAAAATTATTTTGCGATCTTGAGAAGTTTTGCTCTTAACATTTATTACTTACATAATTTTGATACATGGTTATAAATGGCAGGTTGGTATTCTCCTTTGCATTCGTCTTTTTGTAAATGTGGTGTAAACTGAAGGAGTAGAAACTCGAATAGCTCAACGACTTATTAAGATCTCATTGACATAACTGATTTGTGCACTAGCACTGAAGTTTTTAACATAAAAAGTTTTCGTACGGAGAGGACTCCAGCTATCTTGTAATGTGTTGATGTTGAGTATATACATATTATTTGGTTTTGAAGCATGTCTTTAAACGGATCGTTGAGCCCTTTCTACTCGACTAAGGAAGGTCTTAGCAGCACTTCCCCAACATGAGATGCAATACATAATAATACATTAACAAAGCGCGTAGTATATCGACAAGCTTGTGTCAATTTAGATTTGCAGAAGTACAATCCTATACTGTTTATCAAGGGTTTCACGTGACATAATTATAGATAAATAACTTCTCCGCATTTCTTTCAGTGCAGCGGAACTAAAGCATGAAATTAAAAAGATATATCTTTTCTCTTTCCCGGTTGCATCCTCAGATATTGTTTCGGCAACCGGGGTCCGCTATTGGGGCTGGGAATCAACTCAGAGGACTTTTGACTAATCGATGAACGCCGGCTGCGCGCACGAAAAAGTGTCACATACCGTTCACATAGCCGTTCAAGCGAGAGCGCAGAACAACCGATAGAGAGGCACGAATCACGATCGGCCTAAGCGGTCGCCTAGTGACGCATATCTCTTCCATAGTTATTACTTAAAATTAACGTCCGTAAACCGACTTTACAGGCAACCGGTTTTCAACAAGGCGGAAAGTGATTGATAAAGTAGTATAAACGACCTCATTTCACATGCAGCCTTCATGCTCATGACCTTAGGGGCTAAGTAAGTGGTTGACTACTCACTAATATGACTAGTTACACTGCACTGTGAGTTGCCTTCTTATCAAGAGATACAAATATTTGTTGACTTTAATTTTGAAATCAGTCTGATTATAATGGATCTACAATGTTTATTTTGCAAAATCCAATCTAATTAGAACTACTTAAATACATGCAGGTACGATATAACGTCTTTAACTCTTTACCCTTATGGGTAGAGGCAAAGGTCGCAAGACAAAAAGTCACGTTATTGTTTGCACAGTGGCGGCTTGACTAGGCAGTAGAGGCGTGACCATGATTTATTTATCTGATTATTGCCAAATTTCATGAGTCCCGGTCAACGGAAAGTACATCTATGGATTTAGATTACCTTGCGACTAATACATTTATGTTTTGCAGCTGACTATCATAGACTTTTTAATAGGTAATTATTAATTCCAACTTAAGATCTATCTCTCCGCCTCCCTGAGAAAAGGTGACATATTAACCGAGTGTAAGAACCCTAAAAAAATTTCTAATCGCTGTACATTTGATAGAGCTCTTACATGTTAGCTAAAATTAAAAAGAAATCCGAACTGAAAAACCTCCCTTTACCCGACTGCGAAGGGTTTGTTTCGCACGTATCTTGTATGTTTTAAATTTCTTTCTTCAACGGATGAATTTCAACAGTTAAAGTATCGTTAGAATCTCTCAAAAACCCCAAGTGTCCTGAGAAAAGGTTTTTTAAAAGCAAGGTAGTCGGGTGTTTTTTATTTTTGAATAAATGCGACTTGTTTCCAGTTTGTCAACCGAAAGATACCTACGTCGAAAACTTGTTATAATCTAAATTACACTTAGTACCTATATACACGTTCGTGCTAGTACAACTAAGATAAATTTATAACAACGAGAAGAAACAGATCAGATACAATAAAACATAAAGAAGGCGCTGATAAGATAAAGAAATCCATGGTACATGGTACACATTCATATTTACAATGCTAAGTTACGATATTTGTATAGTAGGTACCTACTTACGCATGACATAAGTGCCATAGAGATAGATATATCCTCTATGATGAGTACTATGTGCATGTTCGATAATGTTATAAAGTACCTAACACAAATGTTTTAATTTAAAGAATACATTTTAATACTCCAATTTGGAACCTGTAAAAGAGCACTCCTCACCTTATTCCTGTAATTCCAAAACAAGCTAATCATTTTTCACAATCAGAAAACCAGATTACCTTATATTGTCATATTTACACGTGTTTGCAAAATATTAGGTACCTTATACGACACCAGGAAGTTGGTCAAATTTATTTTGGAAGATTTGATTGTAGAGACCAAGAGAAAGGGGAAATAAATATAACTTAGGCGCACATATTATAACTTCTTTATAAGAGATACAGACGTGAGGTGAGGACAGGTCGTGACAGGGTAGATGAGAGTAATGCCATGAGATCTTAAGACACGTTCAGTGTGGTGAGATACTAGTAATAGTATCTTCTTCGTAGTTTGTGGTGGTGAGCCAATCAAAATAGTGACGGGTTGCCGTATGGCCTCCTGGTATTGACATGATAATTTAGATTTTCGCCACAAAAATATTATTAGATTATCATAGATATTATGATATATTAAAAACTAGAAATGCCCGCGACTTCGTTCGCGTCTTGTCACAGGAGAAAAATAATAAGTAGCCTATGCTGTGTCCTGTACGCCTAAATGTATGTAAATCTACCAAGTTTCATAAAATTCAGTTATGTAATTCGTTTAAGAGTTATTGAGAACATACAGTAAAAAGTCTAAAAATCCTCAATTTAGTTTCAGTATCATGTATAGAGCTTATTAACACGATATCTCTGAAAACAAAGTAACTTACTCCATGACCAATCCTTGCAGATTTATTATTAGGTAAGTAGTATTGATATGTGATTTTCACCCATTGTCTCGGTCGGCTTCTATGGTCTACGAATCGATAATTATACTGTTTAGTGGTTGCAGAGCAGCATGGCGTCAGAAATCCACATTTATTTCCCAATGACACTAACCTAACGCTATTTGTAACATCAATCAAGCTAAAATTCATCAAGCTGTTTAGCTTCAGAGCATACCAAATAAATATGAAAACTGGCGCATCCATAGGTACTGTTGTTTTCTAATAGCAGCGCTTTGAGTAGCGCTTTGGTAGCGCAAAGCCAATCGAGGAAGTTAACAAAAACTTGCGACTTTGCCAATCGCGAGCAAGCCGCTACGATTTCTATCCATATCTAGTTAATCGTGGCTAGAATTGTAATATCTGTGGTAGGGGTAGCTAAAGAGTGTTTTCTACTGGGGCCCTTCTAACATAGCACGTGATGCCCTAAGCAGTTGCTTAATTTGCTTTACGGCCAACAAAGCTTTAGAGCTTAATTTTACGTTTCACACGACTGAGGTGACGAGTCCGATAAGCCGCTGGCATTTGATATTATTTGACAAGAAACATGTCAATTGTTGCTCATTAGCACCTAAACGGACCCTACGCCTCAGTGCTGCCGCTACTTATTTCAGAAAACCCTCCTTATGTGACCACTTACTTCGGTCCGTTCTATGAAAAGCTAATCTTTCATTAAAGGCAATAAGACCTTGCGACACTAATAGGTAACATCAAATGAAGGGCAAGGGCATTAAATGAATAACAGTACTAAGCATGGGTTAAACTTTTCTTTAAAAATAATTTGCATTTCTTTTTTGTTAGTCAGGTCTATGTAGTAGCTCCGACTTAGGTACATAAGAAACTTCTTCCTATTTTCATTGTTAGTATTTTTAATGCTAAGTAGGCATAAGGGTGTTAATAAGGTTCCATTGATTTGTGAATTCGTAGAATAGGCAGCAATGGCAAAAAAATTACGTCATAAACGTTTGATATGACAAAAACCAGTTTTTTTCATAGAATAATAAAACCACGACTGCGCTACCAAAAAAATATAGCCTAGGTACTCTAACGTACCTATAAAGGAATACCCCACACGTCTAAATACGTTGGGGCATGTATTATGTTAGAATCAAGAAACGCTTATTCATACTTAGGTTCATATTCATACATGAACTCTAAAAACAATATCCCTTTTTTGGCAGGCGTGTCAAAATGAAAAACAACTTTTCTCGGTTTTAGTAATTCCGATTTCTGTCATACGGCTCTGTGATGTCCAACCACTTTAGGCATCCCATATAATCAGGATTGCAAAATGTTTATGTTTTAAGAGTTCATGAGGATAACACATCGGAATACAAAATGTTAAAAGGTAGTGCAGATAGGTGTGAAAATGGTAAAGATCTCAGTGTTTCGGGAAGTCTGGCAAACGGTGACATTCGCTGGGCAACATCATAGGTTAAGTGGAGATGAGATAAAACATTACATAATCAAGGGTCAGTCAAGTACAGCCCTTCTGAACCAATACTTGCTTTGCCACGGAAAATCAATACTTCGCGCGCCGTCTCAGTGTGCACTCGCTCAGCTGACTATTGATTCAACCCAAGTGACAATACCGAATTACTTACCAGTAGTATGCAATTTTGTCCCCATGGCCGTTCCTCACGTTTCGATCTAGGAGATTGAAACAAACGTTGGTCACGGCTCCTTCCATCCATTTGACGAAGATGTTCCCCTTGTTTATATCGAAGTTGTAGGACACGAAGTTGCCGGGCTGTGGCGGCGTATGCCAATAGAATTCATTGGCTATTTCAATCCAGAATCCCTCGGGGTCCTCGAGGGACTTTTTGTGCATCTCTTTATATTTATCGAAGGATGGCACGCGCGATTTCTCGACGACATAGTCGGAAGGCTGATAAACGCGTGTCATCGCGGAGTCGTGCGCCGGGCCGCCGCTTGCAGGCGTTGACTATTCACGACGGAGTTCGCGCGGCAACTGAGCGAAGTAAGCGAGTAGCAAGTACTGGCCGCGCACCGCAAGGGCACCTGACGTTCGCGAGGTCGCCGCTGTGACGCACGCATGGGATGCGCGTGCGTGTCAGCTCATGCTCTCCTCTGACACGACGATGAACCTGCGATACGCAGAAAGTCCCCAAATGTCATGGCCTTTGGAAGTTAAGGGTTTAACACAACTGGTATCAACTAAATCTAGTAGCTCGTTATATCGGGACTTCCCAGATTAGGCTTGTTTGAACTTGATACAACACTGGCGTGGAGTCTGTACGAACCAAATAATAAAAAAAGGAATGGGGACAATTTAAAAGCATATCTGCATGAAAAGTACTATTCATAATAAAGTATTATAAATAGTAAAAGGTTTTTTAATTAAATAATAATGGGTGTCCAGAGAGGAGTCGTGAGAGCTGTTGCTCCAAGGGTGGAAGTGGTCTTGTCGCCGCGAGCATTATTTTAATCCCAATTCCATACCTAACCCAACAGTTCATATCTTGCAATGGTATTTCCAGGAGCGAGTGCTGGCAGGAGACCTACTTAACTTCTATATCGGCCCTATTTCTGATAGATATTCTCGTATAAACCCCATGCAAGCCTCTCGCAGGACCGGGGTAGCCCGTAGGGAACCCGTGTTTTTTTTGTCTTTAGTGCCAAGCATTAGTCCCATTAGAAAAGTTGTTCATTTTGCCGGGTTGAGCCACTCTTTCACGAGAATGTCGTTAGTTAGGTAACACGCTGTAGAACGACAATGCGGAAATTGTGTTACATTTTTAACCTTTCTAATTGACTTTATCTTGCGATATTTCTTAGCAAAGTTTTCCACCAGGAACTCTATATCTATGTAATTATACAGAAAATGAA
The DNA here is from genome assembly GCA_947532085.1 of Elegia similella. Classification (NCBI taxonomy): domain Eukaryota; kingdom Metazoa; phylum Arthropoda; class Insecta; order Lepidoptera; family Pyralidae; genus Elegia; species Elegia similella. The sequence goes on along the minus strand of OX383925.1, from coordinate 28,903,725 downwards.
TCCCTATTGCCCCTGGTCACGGCATCACGTGTGAAAGGCTGGCTGGACCGATTTAGAAAATATTTTTTATGACGAGTTTGTTTTTTAGGATAAGGTTCTTTTCTCAGAACAAGGACTCCTTGACCTGAGGATAAGTCGTTTGACAGTTGGCGTCTGACTTATAGCTAAGACAAAACGTCTGTCGGGTCAGCTATTCTGAAATAAATATTATTTAGTAAACAACTAAATGCTTCCGACTTTTATATTTATTTTCACGCGGTTCTTTATTCATTCTTATTAGGTATCTGTAAATTGTGCCAGAAGTACCACACCATAAGCAACAAACGAAAATAAGTAATAATCTTTCATATAAAAAACAGACTTCAATAAAATTAGGAACTAAACCGATATTGATGAAATTTAAATGAAATTTCCCTTTCGAAATAAAATAGATGTTATAAAATCAGTTCTTAAATGAGCTGAGGCAACTGAAATTAAGAATACAACATACAACCGAATTGAAACTTTCTTTTTTTTTGAAGTCGGTTATAAATACAATTAATTTATCATGCACAAGGATTTTTTTTATTGAAAGACAGTGAAACAATATTATAAATACTTTAATTTGTTACTAATGCTTTAGATATACAATCACCATTTTCAAACTGCATTTACTAGGCTGTTCCGATAGTTTTTAGCTTTACCTAAAATATACTTTTGTAGGATTCAGTTTCTATGCCAATATGAGGGTTTATTTATCTATTAGGCTGTGTACGTAATTTCGTAAACTACCTCCGACTAGTTATCTTTTAATGGTTTTTTGTAAGGACCGGCTCAAAAGTGGTACCCGTGGAATTTTTTTTCACCGGGATAACGCTCCCGCCCACACAGCTGCCAGAACAATGGATTTTCTGAACAATTCTGGGGTTCAACTGGTGTCCTATTCTCCTTACAGACCTGGCTCCGTGCGATTCTTTCCTCTTTCCAGTAGTGAAAGAAATCTTCTTGAGCGCACTTTTTGGAATTCGGAAGAGGCTGTAAAGGCATTCAGAACGCTTTTTTTGACGTGCCGCAAGATGCATTTTTTAAATATTTTCAAGACTGGTTTGAAAGAATAAAGAAGTGTATTGATGCCGGAAAGCAATATTTTAAAAAACAATAAATAATATATATCAAAATACTTAATAGTTTTTATACAGCTAAAAACTTTCGGAAACAGCCCACGTATATCATATCTAACAATCGTTCGATAAACAACCGTGCCGGTCACAACTTCTCAATCCCTTATCCTACCGTTATTATAATCATAATAATTATATGTACATTTTAAGAAAGGATATAATTATGCAAACAAAATGTATTCATACAAAGTGTGTCGGTTTTACCTCTATTAAGTTAAAGATATAGAACCTACGACATAATTTATACAATAGGTAACATACGACTTACTTCCTATTTTGAATAATTATTATAACAAAATCACAATAAACCATTGTTGTGATGTGATTCTCAATGTGAAGTAAAATAAAACACGAATTAAATTAAATTGCTTACTATATAAATTCAAAAAACAAAAACTGATAATAATGAATAATAATATTCTAATTAGACCTAGAGTCTTTGTTTCTTCCTGGATAATACAGCTCACATTTTTACGGTCAGCTGATATCCCAGTCTTGAAAGACTTACTTATATTCTCACGAGTAAAACATGCAGGATGAAGTACTGTTAGTATCTTCATTGAGTATGGGCACATCTGCTACTTAGGGCGGACGGCCAATTTACAGATAACACGTGCTAAGATATGTTAAAACAATACTAACTTTTCTCAAATTCTCATGGCTGATTTTTATGTATGTTGTACACATGGATTGCTCAGAACATTGTTAGAAATTAACAATGTAGGTATTACCTATAAGTAAAGTTGCATCATTTTTAGGACCCAGAAGGATTGTTACCCGAAGACTCAAATCCCGCAACCCCGCAATCCACCAGTCACAAATGTCCATAATATGGATCCCTCGTGCAATATCCACGAGGCTGAAAGAGTGGAAAGCTAAAGAAGAAATACCCCCGGTAAACTTTGAGTTCAACCCTCATGACAGACCTCTAGGTTTTACCCAACAACGCCTGGCAAACCGTTTCCGGACAAATACGATCAATACGGCTTAACACAGGCATAAATGGGGCTGGTGCGTTTCAGCGGCTTGCACATGTGGGCCCAGAACAAACCGTCCATCATGTGGTTATGGATTGCCCCAATACCAAATTCAGTGGCACCCTACACTACAGAGCCTCAAAGAGTGGAGCAGCTATATACTATTTAAAGAACCAAAATATTAAGTTTTGACAGCGATTTTAATATAATATTACCATACGATAAATAAATCATTTTAGGGAGCTTTGCGTCCGGCAAAAATATATACCGTTTCTGAGACCCGTTCCGTCGTCGTAGCAGGTGTGCCCACACTCAAATTACATAATTATCTATTTTATCCCGCATATTTGACTCATGAGAAAATAAGTAATGTTTGGCAAGACTGAGATCTTGGGCTTTATGCAAAATAACCATCGCACATCTACAGAGAATGCAAAGTCATAAAACTGACAGTTGCAGGCCGCCTGATTTTGCTATATGAAAGTGTAGGCATAGACTAGCATGTGTGAGAACATTGAGGATGTGAGCCACGTATGAGCACTAGTCATCATTTGCGAGTTTAATTGATTTTGATTCAATTGCAGCAAAAGGGAATCAGGGAACGGATACAGCCCCTACTAGGTTTATGTATATTTGTGTATTTTTTTGCTCGCAATGCTGTCTAACCGTATATAATGACTGATAATACATCTGACCATGCAAATATTCGGGAATAGCTAGATTCAAGGATAAAAAGCATGGAAGTTACATCAATAGTATGAAAATAACCTGGGACTATAGTACTTGTATCAAGATAAAGCCAAATTCTTCTACTAATTTACAAGTGAATGAATAAGGTTTAACTAAACAAAACGCTTTATGGTCACTATGCAGGTGGATACATTTGTAATACACGTATATTTTGATGAAAGATAACATTGTAAAGAAGAAAAACATACCATATGTGTTATTATGAAACTTTCTTTACCTACTTAACATATGTATATGTACTTCCTTAATCGAATATCTCTTAAAAACCATACAACTCGAAGAAAATATCTTGTGCGTATGGTAATTATCAGTGCCGGATTAGCCCTAAAGCACATTAAGCTATTGATTCGCATCATTGAACAACGAGCATCAGAAACAGCACTCGAAAAATACTGAAATTATAATTACAATTACAAAAGATACATTTTAAATAAAAAGTCCCATTTATGCGAATTACGGGTTACTCACGCACAAAGCCAGCTAGAGGCCTGACCACGAAGTCTTCCTTCCCTTTCCTCTAGAAGATTCGCTCAGACAGTGCGCATCGGGACGACTTTGTGTGCGCGCGTCTCGGTTCACATTGGCCCTGACCGTGAGGCATACCTCCGGATGAGGTTAAAACATCTCGGCCTATAGCTGGCTTTGTCCATAAGTGAAGACAGGATATTTCCAAAGGGTCTTATATAAATGTGATATATTTTTATATTACAGTTTGAGGTTCTTTGGCATATCGTTGATGTTTATATGTACACACTTATACCTACTTAGCCATAATCAATTATGAAATCGATTAACAGAATACAGGGAATTAGGGACAGAGTGTAATAAAACTTATCTACCTTCTACCACAAGAATAAAAATTTTGACCCTATACATTACAAAGTTAATTAAAAGAAGTATATTAACAATCTGCCTGGTAAACTTACTACCCTTCCAAAAATTTTAAGCCAATGTCACTCAGGTTGGTGAAAGGATTCTAACGATACTCTTCATGATGTATCCCAAATCACTTCAGGCATTCAGTTACATAGGCATACATTTTTACTGTATCTCGTAGAATAAAATATGAAAATTGTAAAATTGATAATCTCTCCGATTAAAAACCGACTTCAACCATACAACTGAACCAATTTCGATGAAGTTTAAAGGTCGTCCCCTTTAAATTTCATCGAAATAGGTTCCAAAAAAGAAATAATCAAATCTGTATATAAATGACGAAGTTATGCGTTAAATAACAAATATACTTAAAAAAACAGTCGAAATAAAAACCTCCTGTTTTTAAGTCTGTTGAAAATTCGCAGAAATATGGCGTTGAGTATTCTAGTTTCCTAATATGCCTACGACATACCAACTTTAAGAATGTGATGAGCAATTATATGATTGTTAAAAGCTAATTGAATCAAAAAACATTTCGTATTATATCCCTTGTTTTTATTACAGAAATAATATCATAATGTTATTATTGTCACCACGACGAGAAATTAATTTATAAATCAAATATCCATACAAGGCTACTCCGAAACAACAGTTGCATTTTTATATTTTACCTTCACACTTTCATTAATGTGTAGTTTAAAATTCACGATAGATAAGCGAGATTTCTAACAATTAAAAAACGATTGTTAGCGGGTCCAGTCAAAGTGGGTAATATAAAGAACACATCTGAATAGTTCACAGATTGAATTATAGAACAAAAGGGAAATTAATTAAAAGTAGTGCTACAAGATCGAAATAAACGCCAGTCTGCATCTTGTACAATCTTAACTTAGTCATTACCAAGTTTTGTCTGTCAGTTGTCAGGTTACATTTTGTTAATAAAGGACGAAAATCATGCCTAAGAGTTATAAATAGACATGTAAGAAAGATGTCACATCTTTCTTACATGAACAGTGAAGGATTTGTGGCAGAAAACAATTACCTACTACGTAGGACTGTACCTATTCCGCAATACAGTTTATACACTTTTTGCCAAGCAATTGATGTGTGTTATACAATTAGTATGATATGTTATACATTTCGAGTAGGCTTTAGGCAGCGTTTATAAATTGTGTAATAGTTCGCGAAGGAGACTTAAACGGTTTAGACATGGCTGAAATATGGTTATTAACGCACCCTCGACTTTTTTACTAGGTTTTATCTATGTCCATTACTTGCGGGCTACATTACTACAGCTTGTGGTGCGGGCTGCTACATAACATAAGGCAGAAAATTAATAAAACCACAATGGCCTGTGTGGAAGTTATAAGCATTTTATGTGCGTATCTTTCTATTATTTTACATACCGTACATGCAGCTTTTTATAAACTATTTAAAAGAGTTTTTAATAAAATTTACTTGCTTTGCGTTGTTACCTAGAACGCAAACAGACAGCGTTTTTAAACTTTTGAGCGTGTACCGCTTTGATTAAATGAAGTTACTTTCGTACTACAGTAATAAACCTTAAGATTTCGATTGGAAATTAGGTTAATAAGCATATGTGCTTTTTTAAAAGCTGTCTACAGAAAAAGCATTCGCACCAAAACGGCCTTTTGGATTAATTTGTTTTGCCCACCTCTAGTTACTAGCCGATGGCGATTAACAGTTTTTATACATATCTAACAGGTATATCGGTATGCTATCCATCATTTATACATAGGATATACAGCTATTAAAATAATAATTTTGAGCCTAGACATACGCATATATTAAACCCGGACATACTTTGAAAGAGGTTTTGTTCCGCGTTATATTTTACTCGCGTCACGTTATCTCATATTAACTGTAGAAACCATGGACTTATATATTAATCATTTATAGAAACTATAAAATGCAGATTACACGAATTATATGTATTTGGGGTTTCGTATCTATTTTATCTGACATACCTATACTTACTTGAAGAACAATATTGAATTAAATTATATTACAATGACGATGCACACGGACTTATTAATTTACTATGTAAGAATATACTCCTTAGATAAATTTGGCAATAATAATATACTTACGCATTCGGATATGATATATAATTACAATTAATATGCAACGTCCGCCAGGATCCGTTTATATTATGATTACCTAAAGGGTGCCAACGGGACTTTATTACTTAGCCTCCGCTGGCCGTCCATCCGTCAAATACTCTTATCTTTCCTATCTATCCTAATCAATATTCATGAAATTTCACAGAATATATAGGCGTTACAATTCAATTATTGGTTCTCAAGACTTTTAATTTAAATATTGTACAGTGGTGCGGAACCCTTTGTGTTGGGAGTCTGACACGCCCTGGGTCGGATTTATAATTTTTTCGACCCTATGATATTTTTAAAAAAAGTAGAACTATCTTAAGAAATAAAAAAGAAGGAATGTCATAATTATCTATGTAAAATAGATATATCGGATAAGAATGCTTACTCAAAATAATTAGGTATATCTAAATGTGGTAGAAAGTGGCGACCTCTTCTAATGTTCCCTTATTTAATCATAAAATCTGCTTCGTTTAAAATCGCAGAGTATTATCGTTATTCTACGTCATAGAAACATATACTTACAAATACAAAAATCTATTTTTATCATTAATATCCTTATGTATCAAATTCAATAGGTGTAAAAGTTTATTGATTAATTTGAAATATCATATAATTAATACACATAGATACCTAACGATTCCTAAAAGCACTAAGTGAATACACAGTTACGTATACTATAACAATTCATTAAATTCACAATTTCATTAAGTCCTTCCTTAGCACCGGAAATAGTACGTAACATAAAGGACGTCAATTATTTACAAATGTATAATTTAATATTAACTTATAAAATATCAACTCAATGTAGTTAGCGATACGGTGTAATTTTGCTCGCGTCAGAACGCAACATTCGCAGAATTTTATCCGAAAATTGGCTTGCTGTTGGTATCTAAACTAGAAGTTGTTTAGATACCTACTGCAAGCCAATTTTATACTTATAGCTCTAAACAAACGATTCATAATTCGTTGAAGTCGGTGAACACATGTGACCAAAACGCGCGTCGTTCTTACCGGATTTGTTCGTTTTCCCCTTCGAAGGGGTCGCCGCGCGTAGGTACCGTCCGATACCGACACGGGGCGTAAGACAGGCCTGGCAGTGATTAACACGCCAGCCTGCTACTGCTCACAAGGGCACTTGGTTGGATTCCTGGCGCGGACTAATACATGAACTTAATTTCCACTCGTATTTGTCCGCGGTTCTGAAGCTACCCAAGGAAGGTTGGTGTCAGGCAGGCGGCCCGCCGTAAAAACTTGGCAAATCATATTACAGCATAAATGCTTTTATAAAACTGACCCCGGGAGCAGCTGTCAGCTGGCGCAGCCAGCCGGGAAAACGCTCAGGATATGATGATTTTGTATGTGATATAAGTAAGGTAAAATAAGTATGTAAAGGTGAAATGACTTATCTATTTATCTCTTTAATGAAATATATCTATAAATATATAGTATTAAGGAATAATGTAATACATATTTAGGAATAGGCACAACAAATAACACCAATCGTAACAATGTTACAATCTAATGGAATCCTAGCAAAATAAACTTATTTTTTCTTCGACGTAGCACGGAACTCTTCGGGCAAGTCCGACTCACGCTTGACTTTTAATCTGCCTTGTTTAAATTCAGTTTCCTGTGTATGTATTTACAACTATATTTAAGTACTGAATTCCGCTGCTGCTCCGAAGGAATTTTTAGTATAGGAATGTGTCAGTATAATATTGGTTAATATTATTTATTATTCTTGTGCATAATACTAATATACTTTTAAATACATTAAGATTCTTCAAGGTTTCTATCATGGCAATCGTTTATAGTTTTTAGGCATCCGTACCCAAAGGGTAAAGACGGTACACTATCACTAAGCCTATGTTGTCCGTCCGTCTGTCACATGGCTTTCTTTTAACCGGTGGAAGTTTCAAGTGTATGTAACAGATTGACACTTGCAACTTTCACAGAATGTGTAAAAACAAAGAAAAAAAGATAAATAGAGGGACCCTACAAGAAACGTGTTTTTGGCGTCTTTCTAGAATCCGTCAAATGTGTTGTTCATTTATTAATAAGACGTCAAATCACTGATAATTAAGATTTTTAAGCTATTTTTACCTTTATATTGGGAAGGCAACGGGATCTAGACCATACAGCCAATTCTTATGTATTTTCAGTCTTTAGTCACACAAAAAATAAATAAAAAGAAGATCACAGATAAATAAGAACGATATTGTGTATGCAAAAAAGAGTATTTTTAAACTCACAAGTAAGAGTTTCATTGGGTATGAGTTGGTATGAGTGATTTGTCTCTATATTTTTATTTATTATTCATGCGATTTTTTACATGATCATTCAAGAAACGTGGTTGTTTTATTACAACAATTTCATTTTGTGACAAACCTTTTTTAATGACAACTGATCTTAAATGAGGGCTGCCATATTCGTGCTCACAAGTTGGCAACACTATTAAATAAGTTCTTGGCCATGTTAAATATTAGGCGCTTGAAAAATACATTTATATTTAATTCATATTTGTCACTAATTTAGGGTGTTTCTGGTAGGTTTAGTTTTAGCGATTATTTTGTTTTTTCTATCATTGTTGTAAATGTTGTGTATTCATATTTAATATATTCCTTGAGGTAATATGCATCATTTTATAATTTTAAACGCGTAATTCTTGTATAATATACCAATATAAAAATCATTTTAGACACAGTTCCAAGAAATCGCCGGGCTTTCGGACACAAAAATCGATCTAGCTAGCTCGCAGCTTTCTAATACAATTTACGTGCAAAGTTGCAATGCTACACTCAATAAAAGTCAATTCGTAAACGCTACACCTCACGCTACACTAGCGGATAATTCATATGCGTTAGCACTCACACAATTACAGTACAGTTGTAAGAAATTACCCCGAACAATCATACATACATATGTACATTTAGAGACAAACATAGCAAGTTAAATTAAAGCTTTAAAAAAAGGTTCGATAACGATTTCTCAATAGCGGGCGCGTTCACGGTCAGGTAGTACAGTATTTTTATCTCACGACCCAGGGTGAGTCAATATTGTACACGCACATATACATTGTTCTTATGTGCGTCCGCTGGGGAGCTGTCAGTGTCGCCTTTAACTCTTGCTCAATAGTGTCAAATTAAATTATGTCAAAATATACCAAATTTTTTATAGTTACGTTTGTACATAAAACCGTATGTGCATACGCATTACCGCTGATTCTTTGGCACTAGTGAGATAGAAGTACCACTAAAAAAATAGTTCGGGTTTTCCGAACGCGTACAATTTGCTATTTATAGGATTTGGTTCAGTAATATTTACATTGTGATATGATTTTTTGAGTCATACATAATATAAAACATAGTAAAAATAAAAATGAATATACAAAGATATTTCAAATTAAATTGATATCATCTTCTTCGTCTAGATCGAGATTATGTCGAACAGTTTAGTTCGATAGCACCGACCCGATTGGTCGAGACCGCGAATGCACCCGTAGATTGTTATATTTTGATTTTAATTTAATAATTCAAATATATTACTAAATTCTTGCCATTACGCGCCTCCAAACGAATGAAATTTCCAGAACAATGACGACATTTAGTGTTTTAACCAACACGAAAAGTTTTGGTGCATCAGTGTTGATGCTCCTTGAAGGGCAGTAGGCTCTGCTAGTTGGCCCCCCAGGCGCACTTGTTCCTTACGTCTACTTCCGCATTCTTTGGCCTTCTAGCGAGGCTCGCCTTATGCTAGGTGGCCAGCGACATGAGTCTCCGCCTCCTGATCTTCCTCCCGCACCGTTTCCACAGCGCCGTGAGGCAGTAGATGATGGCTATAATGGCTAGAAGTGTTATTGCGCGGTTGGTAGTGCTGGGGGACTGGGGTTCGAAGCCCGGGTGGGACCAAGATGGGGCAGCTCCAGCCCCGCGCCATGTACGGGGAGCTGGTTCAGTTCCCTCCATTTCTGGTGCACCTGTAACAACAGTTATAATAATTTCAATAATGTCTTTTATAGAGAAGATTTAAAGATTTTATACAAAAGTGTTGAGTCGCCTGGAAAATTTGTTATGGAAATAACGAACATTTTTTTGAGTTCCCTGTAGTAGTTCCATAGAAAAAGTTGTTTATAATTATGCGCCGAGTCACCCCTTGAAGGGAATGTCGAGAGTACATTTACACGCTGTATGTACAAAATTTCATATTTCTATCTGTCTACGGCTACCGCCACGATATTCAGATATAAAGTTTATCTACAATATATATAAGGCCAATTACCTTTGCTGCATGTAACATAACAACTCCGCTGTCGATAGTGAAAATCGTGTCAAGTAAAGCATTTTCCTTCTTCCCAGCCGGCAGTGTTCCAATATTGAATCGCTGCCCTCAGAAGATATGTCTAAAAAACTAGATATCTAAAGCATGCTTACCTATGCTCTTAGGATCGGTGGGTTGGTGCCTGGGAGCCAGCGTTCTGGCAGCGGGAGGCGCGTGTACTGGTTGAGGGCTCATAGGAACTAAGCGGGGACACTCGGGTATTGGGCGGGGCCCGCTACCGTCAGAAGACAGCACACGGGAGTACACGTGCAAGCGGCCCCCTTCTGCGCGCTTCGGGAGGTCTGGAACACAAGGAAATTGTATTCACGAAGAACCCGTAGACCAGGATTAAGTAAGGGTACAAAAAACGTAGCAAGTGTATTTCGCAAGCCTCGAATATTTATCAATGTCTGTATAAGCAAAGACCTTATAATACTAACGTATGAAATTCCAACCGCATACAAAAAAATATAGGGCCAACTTAAGCACGTACAAGTTTAGGCCTGTGAGTAGCACGTACAAAGTACCTGCCGGCAGGCCGTGGTAGTTAGTGGAACTGACTACCGCGCCATTCATAATGGTAGTTAGTTACCGCGTAACTACCACTGGTAGTGACTACCACTATGGGCGGCAGCGAGGTCGCTGCAGTGCAATGGTTACAGACTCCTCCACCCGTTACTAGATGGCATTAGCCTTAACTTGTTAAAACTAATAAAACTGAAAAATATTTTTTAACTCTTAAATTAATATGTTACCGCAAAACTTACGCCTGACTGACATTCGGTTATACGCTATTACGCGACGTAATATCAGAAAATGTGTCGCTAGTAATTCAAATAGCATTGGAGGAATAATAATTCGATCTTCGGTCGCGTTCATTGGCATAATGTTTAGAGCCTAATAGTAGAAATGACGAAAAATAGCGGTTTTGCCTTGCATAGCTTAGAGACAAAAATAGAAGACTATTGCCAAATGAAGACTGACCTGACGGGATGATATGCACGTCCCTCAGCCGATGCTGTTGCGGTGTGGCGGCCTCCTTGAGCGAGGAGGGCAGGTGTCCGACCAGTGCGTACTGCAGCGCGGCGAGCAGCAGCCAGTGGCAGGGCCGCGCCGCACCGCCCTCGAGGCAAGAAGAGTCACCATACACCACCAGTCTGCCCGCCTATTCAACATATTTTTAGTGCTAGTCGCTATGTGCGAAGTTCATGGCACATAGGTAACTAGCTGTCACCCTCGACTCCACCCGCGTCAATGCCGATCCCTCGGGAACAGTACTTTTTCCCGGGATAAAATGTACCCTTGCTTCTCCGTACCCCAGATAACGTGTATGCAAAATTTCATGATGATCGGTTTATTAGTTACAACGTGAAAGCGTAACAAACAAACTCACTTTCGCATTTATAATATTAGTAAGGATTTACTACTGACGCTGCATCTTATACATGACTGCCAAAAAAGGAGTGTTTTATTTTTTGTTTATATATGTACATTTTTATTTGAGTTTATTTATTTCAATCTTCGATAACTTCCAAATGCCTCAACGAATTTGAACGTATGTGTTTATATTATATTAAAAATATTTATACCTCCCCGAGTGACATAAGCTATATTTTTTTAAAAGCCTAAGACAATGCTTCGATTGGGAGAGGTGTCGGTGCTTCAACAAAAAAAAATTAAAATTGTATTTCTTGACTTTCAATGAAGGTTTTCTGATATGTTGTCTGATACTAAGTATGTAATAGTCACCTTGGGCACTTTGTCGATGGTGTCGTTGGTGTAGTCTCGCGTCTCGCCGTCCGTCTGCAGTAGGCCTAAGATCGGCACGTCCACTGTTGGCCCGTTGCCTGTGGCCTGCCCGCCATTCAGTTTTTCTCCGGACATTATCTAATAAACATAATAAAAGTCAAACATGAAAATAATCTAACTTCCACCTGACCAGGAGCACAACTTTTGGACTGGTTGAATAGATTCGATAAACTCGCTGTTGAGTCAGCACTCAGTCAGCCTACTCATGAATAAAATTAACGCGTGGTCCAGTTCTTTTGTATTTTTGAATCGTGCGCGTAGTTCAAATTTTAAATTGCCAGCAATTAAAATATGGTTGCCAGAATAAATGAAAAGTAAAAATTCTAATTATTTACAAAATTTCTAAGATAAACAAGGCGTGTGAATTTGAATACATGTAGGGTAGGTATAAAAGGAAAATAGGAATTGAAAGATTGTACCTGTTGTCCTTGATCACTAAGATGAGCCGTGATCAGAACTCCGTGCTCCGGGAAGCTATGGATGTGCGTCCCACTGGCGTAGTACATGGGGTGCCCGCCCAACTTGAAGGAACCCTCGAACACGCGGTCTCCTAGCGCCACCTAAGCAGAAATATAATTATCTATTTTCAATGAGGGTTCTATGAAATCCTTGGGTGGCAATGGCAGCATTGAGGACTCAGGTCCTGTAAGCTATTATCGTACCACAATTTGATAAACTGATATCAATCATTACACAGTGGCAACAGCTCATAACACCCGACGTTCAGGGCCGCCACCTGGTGGTGAGCATTATAATAAACACTGATTTTTGCAATGAGGGATATCTAAATAATGAAAACATTGATTTCATGTAAGAAGCATTTTCATATGTTCAAACCAATGAGATATCACTCTCTATGGACATCGCATTAACCCGGTCAAAGTTGGATAAGCGTTCAATTTGTACTTAAAAGCAATGTAAACTTACCTCTTTCAATAGAAGTATGTTGACAGCTAATCAATAAATGTTTTGTAACCAATGCATCTAAGTAGATGAATGCCAGTGGCAATGTATGAAAGGTAGACAATAATAAACCGAGCCATTATTCAGCCCCTTTTATTTTATTATGACCTGATTAGTCCATGGAGAAATATCATTGATTTAAACACTTGACTTTTGAATGGGTTACATATGGAGATCCATTGTATTTTTCTACTTGTTTAATTTTTACACCTATGTACTGTAATACTTTGAAAGCAAAAAAGTCGTTGCAAAATAGTTGTAAACTAAAATAACATACCTGATACATGCTCAGTAGATCATTCAGTGCTGGGACATTCGCGCCACCTGTTTCGGGTATCCACCTGAAATAAGGACAAAATATATTATTTATATTTGAAAAATATAAAAAAGCGGCATGTTGGCAAATCAGAACCGTCGTTAAAAAACAACACCTAACCATGTATTGGTTAGGTGTTGTTTTTTATCATGCTTTGTAAAACAAAATCCTTTTTGTGATTTCTGCATTACAAGGTTAATGAAATCACAAGATAGGATCCTTTAGGAAACCGCCGTCCGGCAATATAGTAATGTCATTATAGCGGACCTGAAACATCCGGACCAGCGATGAAAGGCGCGGAAAAGATAAAGAAGAGAAAACATAATAAAACCGGTCATGTGCGAGCTGAATCCGCTAACAGAAAGGGTCAGTACCAGCGCACAATATTAATTAAACTACTAAACTTTTTTTTTATGTATATTTGACGGCAAACGAGCAGACGAGCCACCTCATGGGAAGTGGTCACCGTCGCCCATGGACATTTGCATCACCAGAGGAAGTGCTGGTGCATTGCCGACTCTTAAGATACCCGTGAACACGCGTTTTGAAAGACCCCAAGTCATAGCACACAGGGAAAACCTCGAGAGCGAGTCCGTTCCACAATCCTGCTGTACGAGGGAAAAAACCACGTGATGCTGTGACATTTTTGGAGACCGAAGTGTCAAGGATGTGGGGATGGACTTTACTCCTGTGGCGAGCGGTGCGATGGTGGAAAGGTGACGGTGGCACTAATTTAAAAAAATCTTCAGAATACCGCCGCCACAAAATCCACATTTCTTGCATGAAACCGTAGTAAGTTTACCTAAACTTTTCTTTGCACTGCTGGCACTGTTGTTCTTATTTGGTTTGACATCAGCAGCACCTTTGACAGGATCGAGAAACCACCAAAGAAAACACATTTTAAGTATGGGAGGGGCATTCAGGTGTCTATCTGTCACGGTTTAAAAGATACAGCTCCGTGACCGACGAACGGACGTAAGGATGGACAGCAGAGACTTAGTAACTTAATAACAGCACAGTTATACCCAAGTGATACTCATTTTGGCAAAGATTTATTCAGAAAATGGGCCCTCTTATGCCCTTTGTCACGTCAATGCACATTTTTAACAATTGTCTGTGCCCGTTTCTTTTTAATTATTTTAAAATAATGTGTATGTACAATATGTGCGTAGTATTTATTTACTCTATGGTAAAAACATAGGTACCAGCGGCTGCGACCGGTCCACCCACCGCCTTTAAAGGCGATTCCAAACTGTATGCGTATAAACTGTGGCACCCTTTGGGAACGGAACCATAACAAAGATATTAAAACGCAACGTTTGTTTTACGCTAACCACCCTTTTGGGCCCATAAGGCAAAGATGAGAGTTGCTGCTCTCCAAAGGCTTGTGTACACAGGCAACAAAAACCCGAGATCCGTCCCTCCTGATATCCGACCCTTTAGTGATATTGCTTACACAGGTTAAGGACACTCTGCCCTCGCCTCAAACGCCCAGTGAAGTAGTAAAAGCTTACATGTAGCTAGCTAAAAAGTCAATTGAAAAAAATAATACGCTAACCATTGCCTTGTGTTTCCGTCATAGAACTTGACGTGTCGCAGCAAAGACGCATTGTACCAGTCGGCGAAGACCACAAGCGATAGTCCTGCGTCAACGGCCTTCTTGAGCGTAGCCATCTCCTCCGGGAAGTATTCGTCTTCTGGGTCCACTAATAGTAGGGCGCCGTATAGGGAGGTGTCCACGCAAGTAACAGGAGTACCTGAAATAAAAGGTGTTAAGATAATAAATTAAAATATCTAAAATAACAAAATGTTGGCAATATATTCAACTAATCAATTTCTTTTTAATTTATCTTATCACTAGATAAACTTATGAATCTAAAATGAGGACAAACATTAAGAGCCGCCTGTACGGGCGGTCGACCCACCAACTGCCATTTCACCTGCATGAAACGGGGAGAGTGAGACAGAAGAGCTACAAAAGCGAGTGAGATTGAGACGAATACTATACCTAAATTCGGTGCGTTATGCAACACTGTCCGTCCGTAGGAAATAAGGATTTTGAAAAAACTATTCCATATGCTAATAAAAAAGTAATTTAAACTTATAAGTAAGAGCAAAGACAATATAATACGCAGTCGCATCTCACCCATGACCTCCAGGTAGAAGCCATGCTCGCGCAGGCGGCGGTACATGTCACGGAAGTTGGTGTGCACGTGGTCAGCGTGCCAGTCTAGCGGGTCGTGCTTGGCGCGCAGGTCGTCCCGCGGGAAGTAGCCGCCGGGGTAACGCAAGCTGTGGAACTGGTCCCAGAGCAGGCGCCGCGAGCGGACCGGGACTGGAATCACGCGAGCGCTGGGAAGATGGACATGTTTTCCTCAGCATTATTGAACAAGCGGATTACAGACTCCGAAGCAACGTAATTAATACATTAAACCTCTTAAAAAGTTGATAAAAATAAATGTATTTTTAGACCTCCCACTAAAATTTAGAATAGGAGGGAGAATTTAGTCCTTCTGAACGAGAATGCTCAATCTGGTATACTGATGGCTCAAATAATAATTAGGGAACGAGAGCGGGCATCTACTCTGATTACAAACAACTGTATCAGAGCATGGGTCAGTTCGCTTCCGTATTTTAAACGGAAACATATGCGATAACTGTCTGTCCTAAAATGAATTTAGAGTAAGGGTAAAAACATCACAATATTTATTAACTCAACTCTCGACAGAATTGATTCCAGATTAGTCTTGGATGGTGTGAATGTCTTAAGTCAACTGGGCAGGCACAACAGACTGATACTAGTTTGGATACCAGGTCACGTCGGGGTTGAGGGCAATGAGAGAGCCGATGAACAGGCAAGAAAAGGATCGAGATTTCATTTCGTAGGACCCGAACCTTAGGCTTATCTTATAGCGTGGTGATTACTGCATTAAAATATATGTCGACAATAGACATCGAGCTGAATGGAGAAATCTGAGTGGACATATACACTCTAAGTAATACTTGGCATAAATAGCGCCAGGTGGCACAGAGTGATCTGTAAATACAGCAGAAAACAGACAGGATTCTAGTAGGAGCCTGACTGGACATTTTGAAAATAACAGTCCCCTCTTTAAACGGAAAAATCGACGAATGCCCACTATGTAGGGCATGTAAGGCATCGGAGGAGACAATGAGACACATTTTGTGTCTTTGTCACTGGTCACCTGGTAATCGTTTGGACCTCTTAGGGTCAACCTATCCTGAGCTAGAATACTACAGGCACTACGCACTGGGCGATATTCTCAAGCTCATGCAGTTCTTTTTCGGAATAAACTGTGTCGGTGAGCAAGGCATGGGATAAGTATAAAATAACTCAAACGTTAGACGTGCTTCTGAATCGGTCCCATTGAAGATAAAATTACAGCTTGCTTAAACACTTGCCGTGCCGCACCACATTGACGTCATCGAATCTGATCTTTACTTGGTAATAGTTATAGGCACCAAACATCTTTCTGTTAGTATGAAGCGCCCAGCTGTGTCTAAGCAACCGTTAATGCCAACGGAAATTGCTGTATCATACACTATAGCCGTTATAGCATATCTACACAACACACCAGGCAATTTGTTATACTAACACTTCTCTAGGTCTTATTAAACATTAAGTCAGTTGTCGTTGTATAACAAAATGCATTGAATGGGACACAGTGTGCCTAGTGTAGATACGCTATTAATCAGTCATGTCAGTTTATACTACAGCAATTTAATGACACATCAAGAGGAAATCGTAGGGCATATTTCCATAAAAGCGTAGTCTCCTGATTCCTCGCCGGATAGTACAAGAAGAGCAGTGATTTTTTACAACAACAAAAAAACTATCGCTATATTAGTATGCCCTAATGTAATTTTTTTTTTTATTGAATTATTTAAAGAGATACGAACCTTCAAAAACCTGAAAAATTGGTAAGAATTTACGATGTGTACGACATCAAGAAAACTAATTCCACGCGATTATATTAGACAAAGAAAACATAAAAACACAGCCTAGGCTTATTTTAAATTTTTCATGAAAAAATAAATTACATTGGTTAAGTTTTGGAGAAGAAATCAGGGGACTACATAGACCGGCGGCCGGTGGCAGGACTTCCTACGTCATAAGATACCCGAATGAGACTAGTATGTAGTGAAAGTAGGTGCTTTGGAGGTGGGGGCCATGTAGGGTTGCCACTCCGTAACCTGGAAGAACCATAAAAAAAAAGGTGTCGAAAACGTCAATTTTGGCCAAAAATTATCTCATCAGATACTCGAACGGGAGTTTGACGTAGTGAAAGATATCCTTATGGAGACCTGAACCAGCTAAGGTTGCCTGCGGCAACCCTGGAAGAAGTCCAAGTTCAGCCACCCTGAATGGGGCGATTTTTCATGGTTTTTTATCTCATAAGATACCTCAATGAAACTAGTGCCCAATGTTAGTTCTGAGGGTCGGCACTGCGAATAAAATAGGTTGCCTGAGGCAACCCTGGAAGAACCCATGTTCAGGCACATTTAAAACATGGAATTTGAAAATTAAAGTAATAAAAAAAATCTCGGAACCATATCCAAAAGCACTGCCGGATTACGATCGTAATATTATTTTTAACCGACTTTAAAAAAAATAGGTTTTTAATCCAATGTTCAATATATTCTCTAAAACTTTTAATTGCATTGTAACTAATATTAATTGATGTTTCATATTACATCTGATTTAGTGTAAGTTCCATCAAAATCGGTTCAGTAGTTTTCGAGATATAGGCTAATACGTATAACAGTGCCATTTTTTTTTAAATCTCATATAATACATGAATGAAACTAGTACCCGATGTTAGTTCTGAGGGCCCGAACTGCGAATAAAATAGGTTGCCGCAGGCAACCCTGGAAGAACCCATGTTCAGGCACATTTAAAACGTGGAATTTGAAAATTAAAGTAATAAAAAAAATCTCGGAACCATATCCAAAAGCACTGCAGGATTACGATCGTAATGTTATTTTTAACCGACTTCAAAAAAAATAGGTTTTCAATCCAATGTTCAATATATTCTCTAAAACTTTTAATTGCATTGTAACTAATTTTAATTGATGTTTTATATTACATTTGATTTAGTGTAAGTTTCATCAAAATCGGTTCAATAGTTCTCGAGTTATAGGCTAATACGTATAACTGTGCCATTCTTTTTTTTTATATAGTACATGAATGGAACTAGTGCAGGTTGTTAGCACTAACGATCTTGTGTATGAATAAAATAGGTTGCCAATCCGTAACCTGGAACAATCCAAGTTCGGGGATGAACTTGGATTGTTCCAGGTTACGGATTTATACGTGGAATTTAAAAATTAATAATTTTAATAAGAAGTTGGAACCATATTCAAAAGCAATGCGAGATTACGATTGCGATGCCTTTTAACCGACTTCAGAAAAGTGAGGATAATTTTTCCATAACCTATTGGTTATGTTAATTTTACTTATTTTATATTATATTTGGTTTGACTTGTTGCCAGTTGCATTAAAATAGGTTAGTAGTTTTCGAGTTATAGATAAATACGTCTAAGTGTAACGTTTTAGCTAATACGAAATATTTGCCTCCGTAATAAATCAGTGAAACCCACCAAATTTTCTATTTTCTATGTCTACAGAGACAATAAACTATATAAGAGCATTCCAGACATTATTCTTGCCACACCCGGTGTTGCGAATAAACTGGCGAGTAGAGGCAGACCTGCTGCTACCTTTGTCAGATCATATAGCCATGACCATGGAACTGGTATATGTGAATTATGTGATACAACAACAATCCCCCAAAATACTAGTACAAGGAAATACCAAACAGCTAAAGCTAACTGGGCTATATTTGAAAAGAGTGTTAGAGGAAAACTCCTAGCAGATCAAATAACTCAATCAGCCGTATTAAAGATAGGAAAGGCCTTGATGACCTGGTGGCCAGATAATCCGAGATTGTTACAAGGGCTTGCGAAGCATCGATTCCCAAACTTAAGCCTAAAACGAAGTGTAAATTAATATATTTGTGGAACCCGCAACTGGCTGTGATGAAAGCTGTTACAAAAAATCCTCAAAATATAAAGCAAGATCAGGGAGCTAAAAGATAAAAATGCCCAAATTGATTTCTTTTGGGTAAAAGCCCACATCGGTATCGAGGGGAATGAAAGTGCTCCATTTTACGATTCAGTGCCTCTTTCCTATACGAAGCGCCTCATCAGAAGCTCCATACTTAACATATAGCAAACTCGATACACAGAGACAACAACCGGAGCATCCCTCAAGCTATTTGAAACAGATGTCAAACAGGCTCAACGGATTTTCCGAGGAACTTGCTTCACGAACCTAGAAGCACAAATATTCACTGGCCATGGGGGATTCAGCGCTTATCTCTTTAAAACAGGCCGGTCTCCGTCCCCATTCTGTATTTGTGATGACCAGTCCCAGGAGAACACTCAACATAATACTTGAATGTCCACGCTTTAGGATCCTGAGACTGGGTTGCGAATTGGGACTCGCAATCGATGTCTCACCTCATGATGTGCCCCAACTCTCCCTCTACCTGCTCAATCGAAGACCTTAATAACAAAGGCGTCGCTGTGGCTACCTACTGGTCAAAAACTGTATCATTAGGTTTTTTTTGTCTCCACTGCAGGAGCATGACTCTCTCTGTACTACCGGAGCCATACTTGGGCCAGAGCAGATAGAGATTTGGCCTTCACTCGCCTTGCTGTCTGGCCAGCGGGTTGGAGAGGTCTCATTGATGTTTATGAGCTTTGTTTAGCTTGTGTTTCCTAAGTCGCATCTTACGACATCCATGGGAAGATTTGGAGTGGTCCTATTCTACTCTGCTGGAAACCACACGGCTAAAAACTGTATAAAAGAAGGCAAACATAACCATTTTGACTCGAAAAGAAGAATATTGGGAGTGGGTATGGAGTTGACACATGAAAATATATTGAGAGCATTTGCAGACGACCAACTAAGGGAAACGCTGTTGGACAACTGAAGACGAGTCATACGATGTGTGGTCCGGGCAAACCGGGAAAAATATTTAATGTTTATATATAAATAATTAATATAATAATTAAAAAAGTAACATAACCAACAGGTTATGGAAAAGATAACCTCACTTTCTTGAAGTCGGTTAAAAATCATCGCAATCGTAATCTCGCATTGCTTTTGAATATGGTTCCAACTTCTTTTTAAAATTATTAATTTTCAAATTCCACGTATAAATCCGTAACCTGGAACAATCCAAGTTCATCCCCGAACTTGGATTGTTCCAGGTTACGGATTGGCAACCTATTTTATTCATACACAAGATCGTTAGTGCTAACAACTTGCACTAGTTCCATTCATGTCCTATATGAAAAAAAAAGAATGGCACAGTTATACGTATTAGCCTATATCTCGAGAAATATTGAACCGATTTTGATGAAACTTACACTAAATCAAATGTAATATGAAACATCAATTAATATTAGTTACAATGCAATTAAAAGTTTTAGAGAATATATTGAACATTGGATTGAAAACCTATTTTTTTGAAGTCGGTTAAAAATAACATTACGATCGTAATCCTACAGTGCTTTTGGATATGGTTCCGAGATTTTTTTTATTACTTTAATTTTCAAATTCCACGTTTTAAATGTGCCTGAACATGGGTTCTTCCAGGGTTGCCTGCGGCAACCTATTTTATTCGCAGTTCGGACCCTCAGAACTAACATCGGGTACTAGTTTCATTCATGTATTATATGAGATTTAAAAAAAAAATGGCACTGTTATACGTATTAGCCTATATCTCGAAAACTACTGAACCGATTTTGATGGAACTTACACTAAATCAGATGTAATATGAAACATCAATTAATATTAGTTACAATGCAATTAAAAGTTTTAGAGAATATATTGAACATTGGATTGAAAACCTATTTTTTTAAAGTCGGTTAAAAATAATATTACGATCGTAATCCTGCAGTGCTTTTGGATATGGTTCCGAGATTTTTTTTATTACTTTAATTTTCAAATTCCACGTTTTAAATGTGCCTGAACATGGGTTCTTCCAGGGTTGCCTCAGGCAACCTATTTTATTCGCCGACAGTGCCGACCCTCAGAACTAACATTGGGCACTAGTTTCATTGAGGTATCTTATGAGATAAAAAACCATGAAAAATCGCCCCATTCAGGGTGGCTGAACTTGGACTTCTTCCAGGGTTGCCGCAGGCAACCTTAGCTGGTTCAGGTCTCCATAAGGATATATTTCACTTCGTCAAACTCCCGTTCGAGTATCTGATGAGATAATTTTTGGCCAAAATTGACGTTTTCGACACCTTTTTTTTATGGTTCTTCCAGGTTACGGAGTGGCAACCCTACATGGCCCCCACCTCCAAAGCACCTACTTTCACTACATACTAGTCTCATTCGGGTATCTTATGAGGTAGGAAGTCCTGCCACCGGCCGCCGGTCTAACAATTTTGTGTAACTTTCATAGGTATTTTCGGTCAGAGCACTCTGCGGGGGTTGTTTCGGCACACAGCGCGACTTGATTGTACAAATACCTATTTTTCAATTCTATAGAGCGCAGTGTTTCCTCTTAATGCTTGGCATAAGGATAGCTATCCATTCCAATAAAATTTTAAGAGAGAATAACATCGCATAATTTTGTTAATCCACATGATATTTACGCATATAACATTTTTACGCAAAACAGTTTACGCATAATTTTTCTTCGCCAACGAGCCTCCTTACTGGGAGATAGTGTATGTATTTTTGATTTTCTATGTAACAAGATTTTTGAAAAACAAATATGGAATGGTTTTACATATTGTGAAAATTACCGGACAAAGGTTATAATAGTAATTATAATCTTTTCTATACCCGGTGCGGAAAAATTCATATTTTTTTTTTAATTTTATAATTCAAGTGATATAGGTATTATGTAAATCAATTCTCTTTGCACTGATTAACGTCAGTAAGTTGCTAGATTATCTCTAACTCCCCCCTGAATCAGACACGAAAACGCAAAAATTAGGTTAGTTAAAAGGAGGACCGTGCTACAAGGATCTAAATGAACTCTGCATTTTGTAAAATGTTATATTAGTCGTTACTGAGTTTTGTCTGTCCGTTCCCAATTTATATTTTGTTAATGAAGCACGAAATAACATGCAAGAAAGTTAAGGTGTGGTGAAAGAAAAATATTGCTGGTGAAGGATTTTCTTTATGAAAGAGGAACTTTTTCCACGTTCATAAAGATCCATAAAGATCTGTAAATAACAACGCGAATAGTTGCGGCGCAATGAGAGACACTGTAACGTATGTTTTATTTACTTGAAAAACTTATAAATTTGCCAAACATATTTTATTAAAATTAATAATAACTTAATTAAATTAACCTTAACCTAAATAATTATTTAATAAAACATTACAAACAATCACTCAATAACACTAAATAAACCTATTAAAATAATAAACTTACTTAATACACTTAAAGTTACCAAACAGACAAACAAGAACCGGTCAATACAAAATTACTGGCTGTTCATTCTTACCGCGACATTCATGCACCGATCCCTTTGTTCTAAGGAGCTACTTAGCGCGGCCGCATTCCGAGCGGGCGCACAGCGACGACTTCTCTCGCGCAGCGGACACGTACGCTCCTCTAAGCGCGCTCATCTCAGCGCAGTGTCGAATTTCGCATTTTATTAACCTGATATACTCTAATAACTGCAATCATTGCTTTTATTTTTTTACAACTAGTAAAACAAACAGTTAAAAGTGTTATCTGTACCCGTAGATCGGTAAGTGACGAACTCAATTTATATTTTAATAGGGATAGTTATTTGTGAATGATTTGTGTGATATAGTGTTAACTTTTATCCTTTTCATGTTCCTAAGTGTTATTATGTGAGTAATTAAATATTGGCTGTAAGTTGAAGACGTAAATTGTGATCGATAGATATTGCATCAGCCGATTTATAAAACAACTACCGTCGAGTTATTTATTAGTAGCCTTAAAATGTCCTTTTTTCTCTTTAATCACATATTTCATTATTCTAAATTCTTTTATTTCTACTCTGTTCTCTTTGACCATCAGCCACATTCATGCCTACTTCGTAAATAAGGTACTTGTCCCTTCTTCATTTTCCTGGGCGTGGCTGACCGGTCAAAGGCATGATGAGTTTAAGCTCACACTGGACTTATAACTTTCCAGGGTCCAAAGCTTGGGCTTGGTTTTCTTCTAAAAACCACCTGCGTCGAAGAGAAGAGAAGTTCTTCTACGGCGGCTACGGAGTGCTGACCCGTCAACATCGGACGACCCCACCCTCCACCTTCGCGGCGTCTGTCTTCGAGACTAAGGGCGGTACCTCTTATAGGACACGGCATAGGGCATAGAACCAACCCTGATTTTAAATTTTAATAAATATGTATTGTTGCTGACTAGGGCGTTTCTTTTATAAACCCCCTAACGTCACAACACTAAACACCTATTATCCTAATAACTTACCGTATCGGAAGCATGAGGGTAACATTCTTCATAGTTCTATCGCCGAAGTCAGTATGGCTTTCGATGGTGACGTTCACGTGTCCCTGCGGCATGAAAAATTTTAAAATAAATTGTACCTTAAACAAGAAGTAATTTAAAAGATTATTTTATTTTAACAGATTATTGTATAAGTGAAATGGTGAGTTGCGTAAGTAAATAGTGACACAATGAAATAACATTTTGGAGTCTGTCTTTCCTCCTCATTCGAGCACGTTAGGTAATTATGATAACTACACACATATTCACATGAAATAGGCGATTTTGGGAAATCTTCCATTTGAAGTTTCCTGACAAACATAATATTTTTTTTTAATTTTTTTTTATTTATTTATTTATGGCAACAAACAGTCAAATACAGTTTACATATAGTACACACAATTTAACTTAAGTTAATAGACCTAAATAGTGCCAGTAAATTGATATTTTAACAATAAAAGAAAGCATTTATAAAGATTCTTAACGTAGCAGTTGCGAATTAAAAGATAGGTTGTAATATTAACAGATGGTTGGTATTAATCTAACGTTAAAGATACCTATACCTAACTAAGTTTACATGGTGGCATGTACATAAGTACACGAAAAGTTGTAACAAAGAAAAGAAATTAGGACCTAAGAGCTAAATCTAGTCCTCAAATTATTTTTGAGCGTATTTAGTGACATATTAAAAATATCCAGATCTGTGAAATTTTTGTTGTAATTATTGGTGGAACGAAAAATAAAAGTATTAGCAGTATATTTTTTACTTAACTGCGGTGGAACAAAAAGTGGAAGTGTATGTGAACGTGAGGGGCGCACTGGAAGTCGAACACGTGATTTAAAGTTAACCTTACCTAGAAGTGCAGGAGTCTATTAAATTATTAACAATTTTATATAGAAACACTATGTCGGCCATTTTACGCCTATCGCAGAGCGACAACAGTCCATACCTACGCAATGACTCATCATATGACTCCGGTGAGCAGTTGTTCTTGTAATTAAGATTTTTTATAAACTTCTTTTGGACTCTTTCGATTCTGTCGACGTCTACCTGAAAACACGGATTCCATACCATACTACAGTAATCTAAAATTGATCGAATAAATGAAAAGTATAGAATTTTAAGTGTGGTGGTTTTTTTAAAGTCTTTGCTTATTCGAAGTATGAACCCGAGTCGTCGAAATGCGGTATTCAAAATGTGTTCATAGTGAAGATTAAAAGTCAACTGTGAGTCCATAATTATACCCAAATCTCTGACACTTGTTACTCTTGTAAGATTGTTATTATTTAAATTATAGTTGAAATGTATGACCTTTTTTTTACGTGTATAAGTCATGATATAACACTTTTCACTATTTAAATATCCCAAGGATAGTCCAGCGGGGGGGAAAAATGGGCTGAGAGTTGTTTAGCACTTTTACAACATTTTATCGTACTATCAAGCTCTTAAAAAATGACAAGTTATGTACCTACATAAACAACATTGTTTGTAGTAAGTTGCAAAAAAGTTTTCCTAGCTCACATTTAAGTTGTACTCGCTTGCCAACCTTAGCATGCCGCCAGGTGTGACTGTCACGTCACGTTGATTGATATTTATAATTAAGTAACTTATAGGTATACCTCTATGACCCCGTCGAAGTCGGCGCCCTCCTCCTTGACGGAGAAGCTGAGCGCCAGCCAGCCGGACCAGGGCCACAGGATCGGGCCGTACTCACTGGCCACCTCCAGCAAGCCCCCGTGCGGTAGGTGTGGATGCCAAGATACCTCTTTCTGTAGGGAAGGAAATACGTGCTTTCAATTACAAGTACTAGTTTTTCACCAAACTACAGAATAAGTTCTAGTTCTTACATACAGAAGTCGCACTCTGTAAAGGTATTCAAAGAAATATCAACTCAATGTAGTTAGCGATACGGAGTAATTTAGCTCGCAGTCAGACGCTTTTAGTTTAGATACCTACAGCAAGCCAATTTTAAACTTATAGCTCTAAACATACGGTTCATAATTCGTTAAAATCGGTGAACACATATGACCAAACGCGCGTCGAAGGTAAAATCCGAACAAATGTGGTAGGAAACCACATTTGTTCGGATTTTACCTTCGAAGGTGTCGCCGCGCGTAAGTATGTTTTCGATACCTACACGGGGAGTGAGACAGGCCTGACCTGGCATATGAAAAATGAACAATACTAGATTGTTTCACCAAGCAGAAAGTAATTTATTATTGCACCGAGTGCTTATTTGGAGCCCGAGCGTTAGCAAGGGCTTTAGAAAGCATGAGTGCAATATAAATTACTTAATGCGAGGTGCACAATCTGCTTTTCTTTCAACTACTATAAGAAAAGTAGGTATGTGAAAAATAAAACTAAGGATAAATTACAATTAGTGAAAATTTGTTGACTATTTTCCCGTCTTTTTTTCTTTATGATCAGTATTTTTTTAGCTCAGGCAATGTCACTTCACAGGCTACTCCATACGGCCGTCAGATTCGCCAACCTTTTTTGTGACAAGTGACAGGTATGGTGACGCGATAAAAAAAAACTAAACAGTGCAGTAAAGGATTTCCATATTTTTTTTCTGCTCTACAGCAGCAAAGTTCCGCTTTGTGCTGGATATGTAGTGCAGTTATGATAGAATTGCAGCGTAGTTGGAAGAAAATAATTTTTCAGGTCACATTATGAGTTTAGCTGGCTGACGGGCTTACCACATGTCCCGCGACCCCGAGTCCGTTGATGACAGTGACGTTGGTGATGGTGGGCTGCGCGCTGTGATACAGTGGCTGCGTGCAATAAGGCCACATGTACTGGCACTCAGTGAGGTCGATGTATGGCGGACTCAGACTGGCTTGCGGCTCGTACTCGCGAAGGAACTGTAAGGATGACAATCGCAATGTAATTAGGTATGAAGCAACCTATTATAGCACAGATAAAGGAAAAAATGCCAAAAACATTAACTTTGGGTTATATCATATAATAAAAATATTTTTAATAATTTCAACTTATATAATGCACGGAACCCTAGTACGCGAGTCCGACTCGCACTTGGTCGGTTTTTATTTATATAGTTTGGTGTGATTACCGGCGGTCGGAATGCAAAGAGCACATTTACCTAAAGTGCGTATGATAAATTGCGAGAGTGAAAAATACCACCACCAATAAGCGCGCGCTCGTACATATCACGTACCTACTCGACTCGGAATCGCATTATAAAAGCGTGAACGATAGGTCCGAATCCTTGCAGTTTAGATTTCAATATGCACTGAGTCCATATCATCCGACCTCTGGCAATTTTAACTTTAAAAAAAACAACTAAGGCGAAGACATGAGCTGGGAATAATCGGATCCCTCCCAAACTCGGTCCGGATTTTTACAGCTACTTTGCACTTTGCGCCCATCGAGAGTCCTTGTAGTCCTTTGGTCTGTGTGATCTTTAAAGAATTAATGATTGGCCGAAGATATAACCTCAGAGTGTATAACCTATTCAATTGGAACACCTCAAGTACTTCGTACCAGTGGCCTGGCTCTGTGTTACTCGGCCGGCGAATACGCATGCCCAGTTTGGGCTCGTTCCGCACACGCCAAAGAGGTTGATCTTGCCCTTAATTCCTCCTGCCGTATAATGACAGGTACCCTGAAGCCTACACCATTGTACCACTTGTACTCCCTGTCTGGTATTGCTCCCCCAAGTGTAAGACGTAGTGTTGCCTGTGCCGTGGAAAAGTACAGGCAGGCGCGGGACCTCAGACATTCGCTTTACGGTCATAATCCACCACCATCACGACTGAAGAGCCGTAACAGCTTCCTCAGGCAATCTGAAATTGCACCCAAAGAAGCTCCTAAGGCCAGATTAAAGCAGTGGGAAAGCCTGTACCCACAATCACCATCCTCCTCACCGCTAGCCGAAAAACTTCCACCAGGTAGCAATCTTCCCTGGGCAGTGTGGAGGTCGTTGAACCGCCTCCGGGCTGGTGTAGGGCCGAGAAAACCGGGTTAGGTGGGGTTTTTCGGGCAATAGCACATGCGATTGCGGCAATGTTCAGTCAATGAGCCACCTTTTGACGTGCCCTAAATGCCCCATTCACTGCACACAAAAGGATCTAGAGGAGGCAAACGACAGGGCAGTGGCCGTGGCCACATACTGGGCAAAATTGTTGTAATTATAAAGACATTACGACTCGAAAAGAAGAATTGGAAATATGTAGGAGCGGAAAGCCTTAGACCGTAAAGAAGTGAGGATATCTGCACTCAGCCAGCCGTGGGGATTATAATAAAGTACTTGCATACTTCTTTCGTTTTGCTATGAAAATACCTAACAAAAATAGGCACGTAATCGAAGAAATACTTTGTTAATTCAGAAACTATTTCAAATAAGAGCTACAAAGTTACAATTTGGCACAGTAGAAGGAGACGCGGAACTATGTTCGACAGCTACATTAAATATCGCATTTATGGCAATGGCCTCATAGCAAAAGTTGGTAATTATTTAGTTTAATAAAAGTGTCAGTTCTATTATTTATATGTTGATGCATTTTACCACCTAATTGAGCAAATCAATGAATCTTTTCTTGAGAATAAATTTAATTATCAATGTACGTTAGATAATCCCAAGCTAATTACCCACGTGTCTAATATTGACCGAATAGGCACTGATAATGCAGTAATTTCGTGATTTTAAGAATTTAATTTTTTATTCTGAAATCTAGTGTAAATGTAAGTTTGTTTATCAATCATACACGCATCAATCGATAAACGGAACTAAATAAAAGTTCCCATATAATTCGCATTAAGTTCCCGAAAGTAAGCACGGCGACAAAATGCGTGTGATTTTTCCGCTAGAGGCGATAATGTTGCGCTAGTGAGGCGCTAATGTTGAGGTGTACCAAATTACATTTAAAAGACTAACCGTATTTTCCCAGATATAAGACTCTATATCGTGTTTTTTTCGCCCCCAAAACCCCGCGTATACAAATTTTTTACGAAGTTGTTAAAACCATTTTATATATTATTTTTTATAATTACTCGTGTAAAAGAATCGTTTGTTTTAAATAATAAGGTTATTCAGACAAAGGCAATATCCATTGAAATGTTAAATTGTAGGCCTCATTGCAGGCATAAGTTAGGTTTCTATTTCCGGTGCTTTTACCACTATTTAAACACCAAGTGAAGGTGTTTGTAATTTACTTAGCTGATAAGCGCGATTGATGTTGGGTATTCCGTGCCCCTGCCATGGCTCTCACAAAAGTCAGGATAGACCCCTAACGAACGCAACAGTTACGCAAATAACAATTCATGCAAATGTGCTGCGACACAAGCACGTCACTTTGCACACATCGACAGTAAATAATAATGAACTTTCCTTCGCTGGAAATTCAAATGAACGTTAAATTAGTACCTATTTATTTCGCACACATCTAACCTAACAAAACAGTAAAAATATTTTGTCTGTACATTTAGAATTTTTGACTGTCCATTTGATAGAGGGACACTTAAAAAGAATAATAGAGAGCAAAAAAAATTTTTTCGAATTTTTTGTCTGTCTGTCTGTCTGTCTGTATGTATGTATGCTCAAGATTATCTCCGAAAATACTGAACCGATTTACTTCAAACTTTCACCTATTGCTTTGTTTTAACTCAGCAAAACATCAAAAGTTTGTTTCATAAAAATCGGTTCATTAAACAAAAAGTAATCGTTATTTGAATGAACTCAAGGCATTAGTTTGCCTGCAAATATACACAGTGATTTGTTATCGTTTTGGACCCTTAAAGGAGTGACTCAGACCATCAAAATGAACAACTTTTCCTATGGGAACAATGCTGGGAACTCAAAAAAAAATCGACATTCCCATACATACTGGCCGGGCGGCGGGACTCTTTTTTATGGAAATGACGAATTTTTTTTTGAGTTCCCAGCATTAGTCCCATAGAAGAAGTTGTTCATATTGATGACCTGAGTCACCCCTTTGAGGGTCCAAACTGTTCCTGAGGGATTGACACTAACGGCGTCGGCGTAGCCGCGGGCAAACGGCAAACCAACCGAAACTGCTGCGCCTAGTAACTTGAAATTTGGTACAGGGGTTCTTTTAATGATGTGAGTAAGCGGTAAGAAAGGATTTTTAAGAAATTTAACTTTTAAAGGGGTAAAATTTATATGGAATTTTCTCATTTCTGGACTTAGAAGTATGAAAGTAGGTATATAAGTTCTCGATTAAAATCAAAAAAGATGTGTGTAGGTAGCAAAATTCCCCCTTAAGGGGTAAAATGGGGGTGGGTACCCACCCATATGTTACCATATGTTAGGGGATGCCCTATGGTATAAGAGTTCACCCTAACAATAATGTCTTATGATATTTGAGAATGGTTCGTTTGGCGGTTGGTTAATCACACACCCGAATTGGTTAATATAATATTTAATTTACACACTGCACTAATACACTAAACTTCACAACTAAATGGTTCATTAAATGGTTAAGTATAAACTTTTTATGGAAATTTTCTCATTTCTGGACTTAGACGTATGAAAATAAGTATATAAGTTTTAGGTTACAATTAAAAATATCTGTGTAGGTAAAATAGACGACATTTTCCCCTGAAGGGGTAAAATAGCGGGGTAAAGATTGTATAGGAATTTACTTATTTCTAGACTTAGAATACTAACTCTGTCTGTCGTTTTTTTACGCTTCAACCATTGAACTGATTTGGATGAAATTTGGTATGGAGGTGTGAGGCCCGAGGAAGGACATAGTGTATGTTTGATTCCGGGAAATTCTACTGCTCCCGAGGGATCGACACTAACGCGGGCGGAGCCGCGGGCAACAGCTAGTGTAACATAAAAAGTAAGCGTGGCTTGTGTTGGCATCTGCTCGTACATGCCACAGAGGTTGCCACAGAGTTCTGTATTGGTTATAGTCCTGATACACGCTAATAAGGCCGACTTTCCCGTACCCTACAAAGGAAAGATCTTCTGCCAATAAAGATGTTGCGGCCGGAAACCGTACGGCTCCAACGTGAAATTCTGTCTGCAAATAGATATTTTTCAGTTCATATAACGCAGAGGTCGCCACAGGGTTTTTATTTGTTACTGACCTGATACGCGCTAATAAGGTCGAGTTTCCCGTGTCCCTGTTCAAACATGTTGGGCCCATTCAGCCGCCTCGCGGTGATGCTCAGCGCCTGTTTCACCGACGCCGGAGAGAGGTGGTGCCGGGGAACTCCACTGGCCAGCAGAGCGATAGCGCCTGCCACTACCGGCGACGCTACTGATGTACCTGTCACATATTTCGAGTGACTACTCATTCATATTTTTTTTGTAGATGAAACGTTAACGATCAGTAATAAATAAAAAAAACTTGCCAAGTGCGAGTCGGACTCGCGCATGAAGGGTTCCGTACCGTTATCTGTAAAAACGGCAAATAAATCACGTTTGTTGTATGGGAGCCCCCTTGAATATTTATTTTATTCTATTTTTTAGTATTTGTTGTTATAGCGGCAACAGAAATACATCATCTGTGAAAATTTCAACTGTCTAACTATCACGGTTCATGAGATACAACCTGGTGGCAGACGGACAGACAGACAGACGGACAGCGGAGCGATATTAATAGAGTCCCGTTTTTACCCTTTGGGTACGGAACCCAAAAGAGTTTTTTTTAATGTAGTATAAGGGAAGGTCCATTTTATTACTATCAAATAGAATCTTGTTTGGTTAATCTAACTTTAAAAGTCTACTTAATATGACACTTTAAATGATACTGTGACTATTTTACATTATCTTAAATAGAGAGACTAATATTAAGCATAGAGTGTTCTTAGACCCTACCAGTACACCGCCTGCAAGAATGACTAAATCCGTCTTTGGGGACACCTCTTTCTCGCTTAGCCTGCTAACCCTTTCATCAAAATCTGGTTGATTAGTTGATTGAAGTAGGTTTTTTTTTTTATATGAAAGATTATAAAATAAATAAATGTCCAAGACCAAGCGTATTAGTTTTGAGGAAAAAAACTAACAAGTAAGAAACACGGGTGTGCATATTAGGCTACACGGAATCAATTTAAAAAGATACAGCTAGAGGAAAAATCTGTGAAGTTTTATCCAAACCAGTAGACTTTGCGTCAATCACGCAAATTCTCGCAAATTCTCGCGCATGAGTAGTATAACATACCGCTTAGAGATCGACAGCCACCCGTCACACTGGACCCTTGCACGCCGCTGCCATATGTCACAATATCAGGCTTCATACGGCCGTAACCCTGAAACAAACAGCAATTCTTTAAGAATCTAAACTCATATCTAAAGATACAACATTTGATTATGTGCTAGTTTATTTCATTCATTTTATATAGGCAAGCTTCTTAATGCAGTAATTAACACGCCAGCCTCTGACACGAAAGTTCCCAGGTTCGATCCCCGGCCATGACAAGATGGAAAACGATATTTTTCAGCTTGACCTGGGCCTTGGATGTTAACCTATATATGTATCTATTATAAAATATAGTACCGTTGAGTTAGTATCCTACGACACAATTACACAAAGTATTGTGGGGCTAGCTCAATTTGTGTGATATGTCCTTATACATTTATTCTATATATTTATATTTATTTGCTTGTAACGTATAAACTCAAAAATCGACTTATAAGAACCGATTAGAAAAAAAACAATATCTAAATAAAGCTACATCACCAGCGAGTAAAAGCTGGTCTGTCAGTAGGTAGGTATACAGGCCAGATTTCTAAAAAATATTACAAGTTTAGCAGATAACCAAAAAATATCGGACGCGTACTTTTCGTTCGTGAATGAAACAGTGTGATATCACAGTTTGCTACACTTTTTAACAAAGTCATGAACTTTGACGAGCTTTATCTTAATCATTTATTGACAAAAGAAAAATAATTACGTATCCAAAAGTTTTTAATTATTCTTACTGACGGACTTATTTTTATATTTTTTATATTACTTTTTTAACCCAGAGAAATAGCCTATTGAAATGAGTTGGCTGTCAGAACAAAAATCAGTATCCCGCTCACATCACAGCACTTATCATCAAAGGCAACCTAAAATATAGGTAACTGTTATTGCTAAAGTAACTAGATATAACTCAAATGATTTTTAAAAATAACCTATTTTTTTTTCTTTTATTCCCAAAAATGTTATGCCCAAATACTATTAGACTTATAGTGACTATGGAGATTGTGCTTATTAACATTATGCCAGAACAAAATAGCCTAAAAGATAATTTCCTATGCCAAAATGAGGAATATGTCAAAAACCAATTATGCCTAAGAACTAGTATCGCCAAAATAATTTATGCCAAACCCGGTATGCCTATAATATATGCTTTATATTAGAAGAAAACAAATTATGCGACAAAGGCATCCCGACTAGAGATCGTCGAATCGCAGACTAAAACCCCACCACACATTATTTTTATTTCTGTGTGAGAGGATAATAGATACTTATATCAGAGTTACTTTGAAAGCATGCGGCAATTTTAATGTTGATTCTAAACAGTCCGCATTCAATAATGTTTACTAGTCGAGTCATCAATCCAGGTTTTATCAAAGTATGGCGGTAGACTGGTCATTGTAAGAAAACACGTCCACCAACACATTGATGTGCACAATGTCCATTGATTCATCAGTTATGGAATTCGACCACACTCTAAATTCTCTAAATAAGACGCTTCTAACGGTATATCATTATATACCAATTATGTTGGGTAGTTTAGAAGATATGTGGTAACAGATAAACAAACATAGCGACCAAAACCATAACCCTGACTGTGGCTCCTCCGTACTCAGTAAAAAATTACTTACATGAGGCAATTCCCATGTGGTCATACCCCTGGAGGAGAACTTAGCGATACGGTCATCGAAACCGATCCCGCCTACGCCAATGACGTCCATTTGGTCAGCCGGGTTGTTGATGGTCCCGTAGAGGGGCCCGTCGTTGCCGATCGCTGACACCATGATGACCTGTTTAGAAATAGTAGATTACTGCAGAGGCCGGGAAGTAAAGGATTGCCAGACGAGTAGAGTTTTCAATAAATACGAGTCCGGCAAGCCGATTCCCGGCAAAGGCATGTATTGTGCTTTTCTCAATAAATGTGAGGAAATAATGAAAGACGTACTAATGGGAAGAAGTAAGTATAATATAAAAAAACAATAATAGTATGTACATTTTTATTTTCATATTTGTTTTACGGCATTTGGCGTTCTACGCCTTTTAGCCCTTCATATTTTTCAACGTTGTACCAAAAAAATGATGGTGTAATTCATTTCGTTGATTCGACGAAGCTCCTGGCGATAATTCCTACGAATCCTCTGGTTTGATCATAGACGACGCAGTAACGCGAGCGACCACCAGCCCGCTATGTAAATCTATAAATCTGCACCACAGCCGCACCATGACACTTTATTTTAGTTAGTCCACACATTGTTCATAAACATTATGACACCAAATTACACCGATTTTACATAATAAAGTCCACTAGAAGCAATCTGCAAAACAATCCAAAACAACAACCTTGCAGTTCGCCGAAAATAATCTAATAGTATATTCTCAAGTTATTTTCTTTTTTAATTTCAATTGTCGTTTAGTGCTAAGGAAACATAGTCCATACAGCCCAGTCATATTTTACCCAAAAAATTTAATACCGTAAAAATCTGCTTCCGCGCTTTTTTTTTTATTATTGGCATATTTTTGTGTGATTTTGTACCAACATTTTAATAAAATTATTTTCATATTCCTACACTTAAATGCTCGATGAGTGCATTTTTTATATAATGTGGTAGCCATTGGCTGTATGACAAGCATGATGACAAGTTACATAGATTAATCAAAAAGTTTTGAGCAGCGGCCAGGAATGAATTTTCATACTTACTTTCCTGGCCTAGGCCGGTAAAGTAATGCACCAGCCAAGAATTACAAACTTTGTGTCTTCTTTTTACTACAATAATGCCTACATTTCCGAGCATGCTTGAGAAATAGTACATTACTGCAGAGGCCGGGAAGTAAGGGATTGCCGGACGAGTAGACTTGGCAATAAATACGAGTCCGGCAAGCCGATTCCCGGCAAAGGCATGTATTGTGCTTTTCTCAATAAATGCGAGGAAATAATGAAAGACGTACTACTGGAAATAAATGAGTTTAATATAAAAAACGCTAATAGTATGTACATTTTTATTTTCATATTTGTTTTACGGCATTTGGTGTTCTACGCCTTTTCCTTCATATTTTTCAACGTTTTATCAAAAAAAATATGGTATAATTCATTTCGTTAATTCAACGGAGCTCCTGACGTCAATTTTCACGAATCCTCTGGTTTGATCATAGACGACGCAGTAACGCGAGCGACCACCAGCCCGCTATGTAAATCTCTAAATCCGCACCACAGCTGCACCATGACACTTTATTTTAGTTAGTCCCATGTTAGTCCACACATTGTTCATAAACATAGCCATTTATAACACCAAATTACACAGATTTCCTTACTAATAATATTATAAATGCGAAAGTGAGTTTGTTTATTTGTTTGTTTGTTACGCTTTCACACCATAACTACTGAACCGATCATCGTGAAATTTTGCATACACGTTCTCTGGAGTACGTAGAAGGACATAGGCTACCTTTTATCCCGGGAAAAAGGAGTATTCCCGAGGGATCGACATTGACGCGGGCGGAGCCGCGGGTGAAAGCTAGTACATTATAAAGTCCACTAGAAGCAATCTGCAAAACAATCCAAAACAACAACCTTGCAGTCCGCCGAAAATAAATAATAGTACATTCCCGCGTTATTTGCTTTTTTTAATTGCAAATGTCATTTAGTGCTAAGGAAACATAGCCCATACAGCCCAGTCATATTTTACCCAAAAAATGTAATACCGTAAAAATCTACTTTCCCGCGTATTTTCTTTTTATTATTGGCATATTTTTGTTTGATTTTATACCAACATTTCAATAAAATTATTTTCATATTCATATACTTATATGCTCGATGAGTGCATTTTTTTATAATGTGGTAGCCATGGCTGAATGACAAGTTACATAGATTAATTAAAAAGTTTTGGGCAGCGGCCAGGAATGAATTTTCATACTTACTTTCCTGGCCTAGGCCGGTAAAGTAATGGACGAGCCAAGAATTACAAACTTCGTGGCTTCGTTTTAGTACAATAATGCCTACATTTCCGAGCATGTTTGAGAAAAACTTTATTTTCTTCTCATCTATTCAAACAAAGAACTGGATTGGATTGAATTCGAATTATGAACATTGTTATTGTTCCGTAGATCATCATCATCATCATTAGCAGCTTGCGGTAGTCCACTGTTGGACGTAGGCCTCTCCCAAGGTGCGCCATTTTGCTCGATCCCCAGCTATGCTCATCCAATTGCTGCCAGCCGCCCTACGCAGATCGTCGCTCCATCTAGCCGGGGGGCGTCCCACACTTCGCCTACCTAAACGCGGTCTCCACTGCAGAACTTTCTTACTCCAACGATTGTCATGTCTGCGACAGATGTGGCCAGCCCACTGCCACTTCAGCTTGCTTATTCGAGAAACTATGTCGGTTACTTTGGTTCTCTAACGGATTACTTCCTTACGGATCTTATCCCTCAGAGAGACTTTTTTTTTTTTTACTAAATATTGAATTAGGCATTTGTCTCCCATCTCACCTGATGGTAAGTGACGATGAAGACGAGGATGTTACATGCCTATCCAAGAGATACCCATTTATTCTACTTTTGAATGTCCCGGGACTGTACTTGTTTGGGAATATAGACGCAGGCAGTTCATTCCACACCTTAGCTACTCGAACCAAAAAGGAACTGTCAAAGGCATAGCCCTCTCCATAGCTCGCTAAGTAACTTTTAGCTTATGGGTCAGCCCCACCGTCAGTGTCCACGTCTCAGCACCATAGGTCATCACAGGCAAGACGCACTGGTTGAATACTTTTGTCTTTAGGCTTTGTGGTATGGGTGACGAAAAGATATGACGTAGTTTTCGGAATGCCGCCCAGCCCAACTGAATCCTCCTATCGGTTTCCTTCACGAAATTGTTTCTACCCAGCTGTAGAGTCTGACCAAGGTAGACATATTTATCGACAATTTCGAGAGGTATTCCGTCAATGGTGATCGGCCCGGGAACGATATGTGTATTGCTCATGACTTTCGTCTTATCCAAATTCATGCCCAGACCAACCCGTCGGGAGGATTCATTTAGGCTACTCAGCATTCCTTGAAGCTCCTGCAGCGATTTCGCCATAACGACTATGTCGTCGGCAAATCGTAGGTGTGAGATGTATTCACCGTTCACGTTGATGCCTTGTCCTGTCCAGTCAAGTGTCTTGAAAACGTCCTCCAGTGCATTGGTAAACAGTTTCGGGGATATAACATCCCCCTGTCTCACACCTCTTTGCATCTGGATTGGCTTTGTTTGACTGCCTTGTATTTGGACGGACATTGTGGCAGCATTGTAAAGACATCTCAGCACCTCGATATACCGTGTATCGACTTGGCACCTCTGCAGGGACTCCATAACAGCCCAGGTCTCAATTGAGTCGAATGCTTTCTCGTAGTCCACAAATGCTAGACACAGGGGTTGATTATACTCCTCAGTCTTCTGTATAATTTGTCTAACTGTGTGAATGTGGTCTACGGTACTGAATCCTCCCCGAAACCCGGCCTGTTCTGGAGGTTGGAACTCGTCAACTCTTCGCGCGAGTCTATTCGTTATGACCCTCGAAAACAACTTGTATATGTGACTCAGCAGCGAAATGGGCCTATAGTTCTTCAGAAGGGTCTTATTGCCCTTTTTGAAGAACAGCACCACAATGCTCCTGTGCCACGCATATTTTTATAGAATTTCACTGGCCAGTTGGATTTATTGAAAAGAAAAACCAAAAACTAGGGGAATTTTATGATGCTTGCTTATTTATTCGTTTTTTTATGAAGGTGAATGAAAATACTAAATGTATTAATATTGGTACAAGTAATATTGCATATGACTTATATATTACACCATACTTAAGTATGGTATTTTTATTACTTTTTTAACTAGAACAATTGTATTTATTTTACCATTAGTTAATAGTAAAATAAAAAAAAATTTAAACTGATTTATATAATTTTTTTCTGTTAAAATAATTCAATATTATATGTAGAAAACAGCGTTTTCCAATTGTCTTTCTCATAAAGAGAAATGAAAAGCAGAACGTGTCTTCATAGGAGTAACATAATACCTACTTTTACTTCTGAATTATGAAACCCGTTTCTTGGGCGCTACTACGATAGTGAATTTTAGCTAAAGTTACTAAAACGAAAAGTTCTTTAGAGCACTCCCCATTAAAAATGCAGGACGAAATAGTAGACAGGATTATTTTGTTTATTTATAATTTTTCCATAGCACAACGAAAAAAATAGAAACAAAACGCCAACGAGCCATAAGCTCACCTTATTGGCACTGAGCTCCCACACTTTGTCCACGAAGGGGTGGTCCATAAAGTCCGGCCCGCCAATGCTGAGGTTGAGCACGTCTATCTTGCGCATTATGGCGTAGTTGAACGCGTCCAAGAACCACGACGTGTATGAAACCTGAAAAAAATTGTGTGTGTGCATATTATAAATGCGAAAGTAACTCTGCGTCTCTGTTAGGCTTTGCCAACACTGCCAAACTTATGCTAAAAATGTTGACCCAATTTTAGGCCTGCTAAAAGCACGTACGAGAAACCCGGCTTAGTTCCACTAACTGCCACGGTCGGATGCAAGTAATATTGGTTTTGTAAATGTAGGTTCATAAAATACCAATATCATACCAATAAATACTTTGTGTACCTAGATTTATACTTGATCGAAGTGAATATTTTGTCATAGTAAGTAATATGGTAGATAAGAGAAGGTTGTGACCTATGGCACCATTTATGTACATTTGTAGAAACAAATCGTACGCGTTGGAGCCATATTTTTTCCGGGATAAAAATACAAACATAAAGCACTTTTGAAAAAATACTGTTACTGAGTGATCGAAAGCTAGTAACGATCGTAACATAAGCAGCACATACAGATGGTAGTAAAAGAACTTTAAAAGCATTATATGACCACGAGGACATGTTTATCTTCATGGTCTTACCGGCATACAAACTGACTGACAAACTGGCTTGGCGCATAACACAATCACAGGTGTCACAAACGTCCTGTAATCTAACACGTCTTCTAATTTGTCCTCTTTTATGCCGCCACTGCGTTCCCTAGACCGACTCAGCCCCCGCAGCATGGCTACTATCTACAGCTCACGCCAAAGATAGATAAAAAAGCAGCCTACTTAAAATTTATCGAAGCCCACCAATGAAAACGTATTATTTATCTCATACAATTCGTAACACGCATGCAGCCTAGAAACATTATTCATATTTCAAACATAAAACTACAATTTAAAAAATTTAAATCTCGTATGATTAAAGAAAACGATCGTATTAGACATAATTAATAAAATACCTAGTGATATTTATTTAAGAACTAAATATATTTGGATTTATTTTTATCCAATATGGAAATAACGGAATGTTAATCGTGTACCAATCAAACCTCAGAAGAATAATATACATAGAAGCCGCATAAAAATAGAAACGTATTTTTCTTATGAGCTTTCGCTTATGACAGAATGAGACAAAAACTTCAGTCAGTTTCTATTATTTTCATGGTTGTCCCGACTTGAAATGTTAATGGACTCCATTGGACTCCATTAAATCCGACTAAATTCAAAATAACTTATTACAGTTCAACGTCTGTCACATTAGCATCTTGCCGACTTGATCGGGTTATATATCGAGAAAAACATTGCGGCGGAATTTGTTATGTCTGCAAATTAAATATAGGATTGTGCTAAAATTCTCACGGAAAAAAGTATTAACCGGTGTTGGGTTGGTGCGTTATCAAATGACCATTATACTAAACAATGTCTTGTGCAATGGAGCGATGTAAACCCTATTTAGGACGAACAGAAATAAATTCTGTAAAACATAATTTTCTTCGGTAAGTTTTTCAATCAAAAGTGCATAATTAAAACCCAAAATACCTCAAAATACAATAATAATATTGTCAATTATATAACGTATTGTATAAATGACAACTTTTATAGGTATTTTGCTTAAAATTATCGTTTCTTCCTTATTTCAAATTAGGTTAGTTTTTTTCCTAGTGATGTGGTAAAATCACGTATCTACGAGTATATCGATATTTTTTATGACGGTCTTGCTATCAGGGATATTTTTGTTAGTGTTGAACCATGCAATAGTAATGTAACAAATTGAACCATCATGGTAATTAAACAACCAGCAAAGTGTGAGTCGGACTCGCGCACGAAGGGTTCCGTACCATCCTTACATATAATATTATAAATGTGAAAGTGAGTTTGTTTGTTACGCTTCCACGCCGTAACTTCTGAACCGATCATCATGAAATTTTGCATCATCATCATCACCATTGCACGATCTCTGGAGTACGAAAAAGAACATAGACATATCTTACATCTCAGAATAAGGTACTGTTATCGGGGATAGACATTAACGCGAGCGGAGCCGTAGGCGTAAGCTATAAAAACGCCCAAAATTATTGTTTGTAATATTTCAACTGTCTCACTATCACGGTTCATGAGATACAGCCTGGTGACAGACAGATGGACATCGGAGTCATATTAGTAGGGTCCTGTTTTTATCCTTTGCGTACGGAACCCTAAAAAGAATCGATTTTTACTAATATGAAGAAAATTATTGTTAAAATTTTATTGCAGCTCCCTGAAGTAAAAGGAAATTAAAAAGGTGTGGACCCGAGGAACTTTCAAGCGACATATTGGACATAAAATGTCATACATACTCGAATTTGTTCAAAATATTTTACTGCCGTGCCGATACATTCATTTCGAATATAAAATTAAATGGAAGCGATTGAAACACGATGCTTTACCTACATTTATATTT
Source organism: Elegia similella (assembly GCA_947532085.1). Classification (NCBI taxonomy): domain Eukaryota; kingdom Metazoa; phylum Arthropoda; class Insecta; order Lepidoptera; family Pyralidae; genus Elegia; species Elegia similella. The sequence continues at coordinate 28,862,935 of OX383925.1, read as the reverse complement.
GCCGAATTATAAATCAATGGTAATAAGAAAGTTTACGGAAACGGTTTTATTATTTATATTTAAAATTATGAAAAAAATATTTTATTTTGGACAGTAATGAAAGTGGGTAAAGTAATCTCTTGTTTTTCTTTACCTCTTGTTTTTCTATTACCAACACTGTGAATTTTTCACAAATAACACACTGGCACTTTTTTACCCTAGTGTAAAAGTTTTATAAATAAAAAATATCACTTCGAATTATGTGTTTCTCTTTACCTACCTGATTATGTTTCCTTTACTGACTGTTCCTCAAAGCTAGCTGGGCAAAGCTTTAGATGGTTTTGGAATATGCTGAATGGCCCATTGATCAAGTGAAAAATATATCTGACCTTATATTACCTTTTGATACATGAGCGCCCCATTGCAATTTAGAGTCTATTGTGATTCCTAAGAAGGTGGTATCATTTACAAAGTCTAGTATTTTACCTTCAACTAGTATGTCAACGTTTGACTGCCTCACATTGGGGACTGTAAATCGAATGCATTGGGTTTTTTGCGCAATCATAGGTAATAGGTAAGGTAGGTAAGTAGGCACTGTTTGTATTTCGAAATAATCGAAAATATGATTGACATCATATTAGGTATTCTGCCGTTCGATCGAATACTGGGTAAGGCCTAATGACCAGCAGTAGACAGTAGACGCGCGGTGGGTAATGTATGGTTTTTTTTTACCTATTTATCAGATGAAGCCAAGCGGCGCCATGCGATTAGGAGTTATATAGGTGTATCTTGACGTAACTTTTGAAGTAAAAGCCTCTTTAGCGGCTTTGTGCACTTTTTGGGATGGGTAAAACAGAAAACTCGCGTCAGGACACGTGAACTGATCGAAAATTCGTAAGAAGGACACGTGGCCTGAGTATGCCGCAAAGGCGACTTTTCACTTCTGCCGGCACTCCTGGACAGCAACTAGTTGTTTTTTTTTTATGAATCGTACTCATTTAACGAATCGACACAATCAGAGTAGAGTACATTTATGACTTTCTTAGGACGAAACATTTAGTCGATAAATATATTTCATCGATATAGTACAACCCTGATCACATCAGTACCCCAGGACAACCTGCATATTTACGCAAATGGCATTGTGTATGCATCGCTTTCTGATGCTTTAACAATGCCTTAAGTAAAAACAGTGTAGAATATTGTATTTTGTTGTTATTTTAACAAGGTTTCTATGCTTTAGTTATTGTTCTGAGAATCAAACGCAAACAACCACTTTACACTGACAGTACACATCTGTCATGAATCTGTCGGTAAAATGGTTCTTTCCGTTTGAGTTTTCGTTTCTAACGCAAGATGGCGTACTAATATCGGGCTTTTATTTTCGTAAAAATCATTCGCTTTTGTACTGTACATTAAAATATTATACTCATTATAGGTGTCTAACAGCTTGTAACTACGCAAAATAAAATATTTGGATTGTTTTATCACTTTTATGTTCGAAATGCGTATGAAACATATTTTATCTAGGCTTTGCTAAACCCCGATAAATTTATGCGATTTCAAGGTACCAACCTCGATTTTGCCTGGATTTGTCTATCGCGAGCTGTCAAACCCATACTCGCAAGTCGCGCACCCCGCGACTTGTAACGTATTTATGAATGAAATTTGACATTATTTAACGCGTGTGCCATGCTCGCGTGGTTAAAAGACGCAAAACGCGATATTTTGTCTTTTTATCAACGAAGACAGCGAGCCATGCTACGGGGGCAGGGCTCATGTTCACCTGAATGTCAGTAAAAATGCGAAATATATAGGCTAGCTTTCGCCCGCGGCTCCAGCCGCGACAATATCGATCCCTCGGGAATAGTACATTTCCCAGGATAAAACGTACCCTATGTCTTTCTCCGTACTCCAGATAACGAATGCAAAATTTCATGATGATCGTTTCAGTTTACGGCGTGAAAGCGTAACAAATAAACAAACTCACTTTATACCATATTAGTAAGGAAGTAAGGATGAGCGTCCAGAGAGCAAACCTGAGACAGTCGGGACGCAACGAGACAATCGGTGCCGTCTCCTAACGCGTCATCCAACGTGTTCTCCTAGTCCATTACGACATTAGGACGGGATTAAAACGTGGATCGTGTTTTATTCCTGCACTTACCTGATTATCAGTGAAAACGCGAAATATATGCAGATCAGCGTCCGGTGCGAATCCGAGACAGTCGGCACGCGACGCGATAACGCCCGCGACAAACGTGCCATGGCCTAACGCGTCGTCCAAAGTGTTCTCCCCCGTCCAGTCAGTACGCTCCCTGACGCGGCCGAAGTGCGGATGGTTACGCGCCAGACCGGTATCGAACACTGCTACCCTGATGCCTTCGCCTGTAAGTATTGACCATACATATAAAACACAATATTACGTCTTTTACCTTACGATGTAGACTGAGCCCATGACAATAATAAGCCATAAGGCCACGTTTAGAGTGTTTTTAGGCGTGTAGGCGGAAAACGGAAACAAAATAGATTTTTTTCACTTGAATTATGTGTTAACACAATGAAGGCCAAAACGTGGTACCTACTTATGACTAATTTATTACTGAATAAAATAAAACCCTTATTTAAACAGCTGTGCATATTTATTATGTACACGGTAGAGTAAAGCCCGTTTCTCAAGAAACATAGTATTGCGTACTTTTCCTTTTAGTTTCTTTTTGTAACATACCATCTTTCAGCAATTATAAACAACAAGCTTTTACCCACGGACCACTCGCGTTAATGGCGATCCCTCGGAAATACTTTTTCCGGGTGGAAGGTAGCACAATGCATATGCAAAATTTCTTGTCCACGCGAGAACTTCTTATTGTCATATTTCTAAGTAAATAAAAAAAATCAATACAAACTTTACCCCACCTATTTTACCCCTTCAAGGGGAAATTTCGACCATTTTAACTACACAGATCTTTTTAATTGTAATGTAAACATATATACTTATTTTTATACTTCTATGTCCAGAAATAAGAAAATTTCCATACAATCCCCCCCCCCCCCCCCCCCCTTTATCCCTTAAGGGTGAAATTTTGTACATTTCACCTACACGGTTCTTTTTTAATTGTAACCTAGAACTATGTTATGCATATACATATTTTCATACCTCTAAGTCTACAAATGGAAAAATTCCATACAAACTTTACCCCCTATTTACCCCTTCAAGGGAGAATGTTGTCTGGTTCACCTAAACAGATCTTTTTTAATTTGAATTGAGAACTTGCGTACCTACTTTCAAACTTCTAAGTCCAGAAATGAGAAAATTCCATAAAACTTCAACCCCTTTGTTTTTCTAAAAATCCTTTCTTAGTGCTCATTTACATCATAAAAAGAATCCCTGTGCCAAATTTCAAGTTTCTGCGCACAGTAGTTTCGGCTGTGCGTTGATATATAAGTCAGGTTTGCCTTTGTTCCGCGGCTCCGCCCGCGTAAGTATCGATTTCTCAGGAACAGTAGAATTACCCGGAATAGAAGTAAATCGGTTCAGTATTTTCGGAGATAATCGTGATCATACATACAGACAGACAGACAAGAAATTCCAAAAATTTGTTTTTGCTTTCTATTATTCTTTTTAAGTGTCCCTCTATCCATTTCAGTCAAAAATTCGAAATGTACAGACAAAATAATTTTACTGTTTTATTATATGTATAGATATAGATAAGGGCAGAACTAGACCCCAAAAATTCCGATACGGTCTATAAAGAATACCCGCATATTAGCTGCAGTGCCGGATAGAGCAATTCTATAATAATCAGCCGATCAGCCATTTGCTAACTCAGTGACCAACGTTTTGATAGTCACTTCAAAATACATTGCGGGTTTCCTATGTTTGACTATTTTTATTTAAGATATATAAAACATAATGTATTTTGAAATGACTATCAATACGTTGGTTAAGTTAGCAAATAGGCCGGCAGGCTTTCTAAATAAACCCATTCTGCACGGTTTCCAATAGCACTGACTACTTTAGCAATGCTCTTGATTCTGTGTAAATCCGGCACTGATTGGTTCTAACAAAATTATAGAGATCATTTATTATAGTAGATACCTGTTACGCCAAGGGACCAGAGTACGTCAGCTTTGAGCACAGAAGTGATCTGACGCGGCACCGTCCTCAGTAACTTCCGGGAAGTGTAGCCGCCATTCTGCATCGCATACAATAAATTAAAGATTGGGATTTATGCAACAAATAAGACAGATAAGCAAGTGTAGACCAGTCTCCTTTTAAACGGACTACTAAGACATTAAAATGGGCCAAAACACGATTGGATTAACTTGCTTTTAATTTAGGCATTCCTATGGGCACCTCGACTTGCTCCTTCCTTAGACTCTTCTGACGTATATACGTGATCGCAGCCCTTCAGGGAATGCGACTCACAACAACAAGCAATCAAGGCAACGCCTAAGCTGACGTCCAACCTTCGTTACACAGACAAAAATAAAACTGGCCATGTGTAAGTCATTCACTATTAGGGTTCTATACCACTATAATACATATATTTCTTGCATAGGGACTCTGATGTATAAGTAGATATAAACCTCTATCATGAGACCAAACTCTTTCTTGCACGAACATAGTTCTTAATTATCTGTGGTTTTGACACTAACCTCGGGTGGCTGTCTAAACGAGCGGATATTCCGGGCGCGATGGTTGCGCCAGCCGGTATACAAGCAGGACGACGGGCCGCAATCATCCTGGAAAATAACGCTTTATAATTTTACACTGAAATGAAATGAGAAGAGGAAGGATGTTTGGTCACCTAATACGACATGATCAATTTATGAAAAGTATTATAAAGGGAAAAATTGAAGCAAGGAGAGGGAAAGGAAGACCAAGAAGAGCATATTTGGAGGAAATAAAGGAAAAGGCTGGAGTTGTGTCATATGGAGAGGTGAAGAGAATGGCTGAGAACCGAGAGACATGGGGAGTACTCCACCGACAAGAACACAGTTCCTAAATTATAGATAGATAGATTTTTATACTAGAAACTGACTAAATTGTGCTTGTTAATATGAGGTAAAAGAACACAAACCTCTTTGATGTATTTGATGGTCCTCTGCACCTGCCGTTGTATAGTCACCCGGCGGACTGCGGGGTGGTCACGCAACGCGTCTAATGCGCGTCGCCCGCTTTCCTCCAGGATTATAACATCGAAGTCGCTGGGATACTCGTTGGCGGGGTTGTTCCGTTGCAGTATTGTCCAGTTTGATATCTGATGTTAATGTTTATAATACAGGATAATCATCACTAAATAATTTGAAAAATTAAACAACTCATAAATTCATGAAAAAAAATTATAGCATATGTTAAGATACAGGAATAGTATATTTAATGTCTTTATATTGTATGTATGTGTTTACCATAGAAATAAGATAACTAATGGATGGATCCGCTATAATGACAGCATTAATTTAATATGGCAAAAACTTTAACAAGGCCTGACGTCAACCCTCCTTGGTTATCTACAGAATAGCAGAAAATTATCAGTGAAAATGAAGTACAAGTATTTGCCTGCACTGGGAATCAAACCCGTCCAAGACCGTCTTGTTGCACACTTTATTCACCATTACCATGCTTTATTGCTGACTTTGATCACTATGTTAGGAAGCTGTCTCAATAATACATACATAATGTCACGTCTTTTTCCCTTACGGGGTAGACAGAGCCCAGGTCCATAAGACCTTATTTAGCGTCTTATTTTATTATAGGCCACATTTAGCATATTGGTGGACATTAGTTGGAAAACAGAATCATAATAATGATGGGTTGTCTCAATAATATACATAATAAATATATGAGGTTCAGACAAAAAAGATAAAAAATGTGAAATGGTAATAGTGACAAGTAACTACCACATATACATGTATAACAATAAGACAATAAGCAACATACATATAAGACTGTTTACTTATTTTCTTCTACTTGTAGGTTGGTGGCGGATAAATTATCTGATATTGGTGCATAAACCTTTTAATCACAATATGATTGAATAAATATCTTTATTACAAGAAGCAAATTCGCAATGTGCATGGATGTGCTATGCTATAAATATGTAAATAAATAATTAGGATAATCTAACCACTCTTGATTTATGGCTGCCTGTAGATTCATACATATATTAAGATTCTTAAATAGATTATCGTCACAACACCGATATGTCAGATTGGCTACAAGTACATAGCTCAGTAGTGCCACTCGACAACTGACCAACACCACCTCGCCTCAAGCAGCTAGAATTGTTTATATGGAGTACTCTAGTTACACCCTCACTACATTAACTCCGAAAGGCCTTGCAAGCAGCCTATCAACATACTGGCTACTCAGTGATCACAGCTTGCTCATCTGCTTGGCATGCAGATCCCGAATGGATGGTGTGTTGTCTACGAGTGGGGCACACTTGAGGACTATGCGGCAAAAACTACTCATTTATTTACAGACACCGCAATGTCCACTAGTTACTGGTTGTCATTGCAGCATTCACCTATTGACAATGAGTGAAAACTGAGTTACATGATGGTCATCATCATCAGGTCACGCGGAAACGCAGACACAATGGAGTTTTTATTGTTATGCGGCCAGATCTGGCTTCTCGGGGGCTGAAGGATTAAATGAATAACATGCTTAAAAATAAACAATAAAGAAGCTGTAGCACATCAAGTGAAACAATTTAGAAGATGTAAACACATACAAAGAAACAAATATCATGATACTTAAAACAGACCTTTCTTTCGCACATGCCAAATAAACTTTGTCAGTTTAAAATTATAATAACAACATAAATTGTCAGAATCCTAAAATAAAGTAAATAAGATACTAAATAAAACAATGGAACAAGCAGTGCCAAAATAAATAGTGTACTACATATTGTGTTGTTCATGCAACTGCCAAGCAATGATTTTGATAATATTAACTGCAAACTTACCCCAGCGTTATTCAGAGCTGCGGTGACGTACTTTTCCCGAGTAGATTTCATGAAATATCCATTGAACGTAATTATATGTTCAGTGCTAACTACGTCTGTATTGTACTCGTATTGAACTTGAGCCGAATTTGTATTATTACATCTTCTTGTCGTATCTTCGCTCCCGCTGACTAGTACGCCATTGAATATAAACAAAACAGCAACAATTTTATGGGTCAACCCCATGTTGTTCACACTGATGGAAATTACATGATCGGCACTTTAAAAGGAATAATCACATTTTGTACAGTCGCTTCTTTCAAGTTACATTCATAAAAGCGGAAACCCCGATCCATTACGATGAATTATTACTACAAGGTTATATCAACACGATCGAACCCGATATTTGACAGATTATAAGATAGAAAATTTCAGCATTCCCTTACAAAAATCTGATACCAACTGTAAAACTGCGTTCAATGCAATGATGTTGCGAGCCAAAAAGAAGCGAAACGAACGAGTAGGAAACGAGCAAGCGATTTGTTGGCGGAGTGGAGCAATGACACATGTCATTTCAATTTATCAGCTGTCAATGTATTTTTTTTTAATTATTTAACCCTGCGTTCCTGTTTTATGGGTATATGTAAGAGCAAGGAAGTTCTATAGTAGAAGGACTGAGCTCTCATAGTATTAATTGGAGCAGAAAGCGAAGACAAACTTCGGAATTCTATCTTGCTCTAAAGTAGGGTGACCAACTATCAAGGACGTTATAGTAGAAGGACTGAGCTCTCATAGTAATAATTGGAACAGAAAGCGAAGACAAACTTCGGAATTCTATCTCGCTCTAAAGTACCCTACTTTAGAATAGATTTCTCGGACATGAAGTACTTAGGTAAAGCCAAGTGGGTGGTACACGCGTTTCCCAATCTTGTACGATCGTACGAGATTTGTTAAACGTTCATTCAGTCAGCGCGCACGTCCCAACTTGAACATATGCTTTATTAAGCGGTATTTAATTATAAAACAAAAGTATGAAAGTAAATAGGTCGAAACAAGGTATTTTTTTTCGATGGATCAATACTTTGTTTCTTTTAACTAAAATCGTGATTTAACAACAACAAAAAAAATAAAATAAAAGACCGATCACGATTTTCAATATAAAACGACAATACGACTAATTCACATCCAAAGGGGTTCCAAAGCTCGTTCCAAGGAGAACGCGCAATATAAATTCAATTGCGTGATAGCAACACGAAAGCTGCGTTGCACTCGAACTGATATTATCGATAATATTTAATAGTTAATATAATTATCTCAGATTTTTTAGGTTGCTCACATGTGTTGATTAAAATATTTATCACTAACTTTGGCATACAAAAAGTTAAAATACATCAAAAGTCGCGTTTTGATGTACATGAATGAAAGGCAAGCCAATCGACAAATACAAAAATGACTGTTTATCGAAATAACGCGATTTATTTCTGTGAATGTCACATTACTATTTCGCTCATCATCATCATCATTTTGAGTAGGTGTCACGGTCAATCGACCATGCACACCCTGGTGTCAGAGTTCTTCGAAACCGCCTCTCAGCCTCTGACGTGGTTCCTTTAACGACTACCAGATGGCAGCCGGAACCAACGACTTAACGTGCCTTCCGAAGCACGGAATGATCTTTATTATCAGACAATCCGGTGATTCAAGCCTGCAATGTCCTAACCAAACTGGAAATAACTAAACAAAGTATGCTTCCCGTAGGAATCGAACCCATGACATTAACGCTGGTGGAGCCGCGGGTAACAGCTAGTTATAGAATAAAGTTTCGATCCATCAGGCGTACTATACGCCTGATGGATCGTTAATGTCGATCCCTCGGGATCAGTAGAATTTCCCGGAATGAAAGGTAACCTCTGTTCTTCCTCGGGCCCCAAACTACCTCCATATCAAATTTCATCCAAATCTGTTCTATGGTTGAAGCGTGAACATTCGAAAGACAGACAGACAGAGTTCTCCTACACAGATCTTTTTTTAAATGTATACTAGAACTTATATACGTATTTTCATAATTCTAAGTACAGAAATGAGAAAAATTCCATACAAACTTTAACCCCCCCCCCCCCTCCCCCCTCCTATTTTACCCTTTCTAGGGAGTTTAGTAGTTTAGTCACGATCCCTCGGGAACAGTAGAATTTCTTCCCCGGGCCTGCAACTACCTCCATACCAAAATTCTTCCAAATAGGTTCAATGGTTGATGCGTGAAAAGGGGACAGACAGACAGACAGAGTTACTTTCGCATTTATTATATTAGTATGGAAGTATGGATTTTATGTACGAAGTACCTATAAGTACACATTACTGATAAATCAGATTCAACAAACTCGGCAAATAAGATGGACACCCTAGCCAAGGCACAACATTTACTAACTGAAAACGGTTATGTTATTTACCTGTCACAGGATAATGCACAATGCAGTGCACTGTCGCTTCGATCTCTTAAAACATCAAGTTATATTATTTTACTCTTTCAGTCTGCTTAAAAAATTCAAGGTCTGCGGGATTTCTTAAGAGCGCACCAATGCGACCCGGCTGAAGCCATTTCGCACCCCGCGCGAATGCAGGATAGATCTAATGACCGTAACGCGTAAAAAATGAGAAGAAGATAGTGGGTAGGCACAAGCGGGTGTCCTAGAATTAACGGGCGTAAGCGCCAAATCACTTAATTGTTATTTAAAATAAAAGTACGAGGTTAATGAGTAAAAAACTTTGCCAGATTTTAGAACTAGTTATTGCTAAGCTAGGAAACTAAAAATCATTTCTAAAGACCTTAGGGTTTCGCCGTTCTGACCACAAACATCAAATAAAGGGGCTATGTTTGCAAAATAAAAGTATCGAGGCTTTTGTTATTAATCGTGTTTTCAGGTTGGACAGTTTTAAGAAAATATGTTGAAGTTTTATATATAATAAATAACAGGCATGTAGTCGTTATAGATATAGACATCTAGACGAATGTTCATTGACAAGTTTCGCATTCGTGCCCTCTTAATAATATGGCGGCAATGTTGAGATCGTACTAGGGTTGCTAGACTAAATTTAAATTTAATACTATATTAAGATTGCTCTTTTATTTTCGATAGCAGAAAATTCAAAATTTACTGTAAACATACAGTTTAGTTAATAAATCAATTATTCCATGTAAAATAAAACAGGAATTATTTCATTATTCATTAAATATTTCTGTTTTGCTTTACTATCATTTTCTTCCATTATTTACATTTTTATGCAATGGCAAGGGTGCGAGAGGGAAACCATCCCGAGGTATTTCCGTCTCACTTTACCCTAGAACTTTTTGCACAGCATTATGCTCTCTATTCTTTAAGCGTTAAGGGTTAATATCGTATATCAAAATCTGAAACAGTTCTATTAGGATACTAAGGAAAACACTATATAGATGTGTAAGAGTCCTCTAAAGGACGATTCCTTATTTACGGTACTTTTTAAATAAAAAGGCTCTAAAGCCAGGGGGTGCCGTTCTCAACTGCCTGTCCGGTGGTAGTAAATATGACTTCGGGTACGCGCTCCCGGCTCCCCGAGCTGCTGCTTGTTCATCCCCAATTCATCTGAATGAGTAGTATCCCAACAACCTTTTTCCTATTTTCCCCAAGTAGGTACAGCCAATTCCCATCCATCCCTAGCTTAAAACGCTTTCGACGGGCAGCAGCGTAAGTGCATAAAGCTGGAAAAAAACAACTGCGCTCGCCAACCCGCCTACCAAGCGTGGTGAGTATGGCAATATCCCCTCAATAAATAGGAAAAGAAGGACCAGGCCCCCAGTCTCCGGCAGCCCCGCTATTCTTGACTTAGGTAGCGGTCACGGTAACGGCGGGGCAGGGGGTGCTGAGAATCCCCGGAGACGACCCGGCTACCACCTCCCACGACGACTGGCCCTGATAACACACAATATACGCACGATGAGGCTTGACGAAAAGGTCGAGGAAGTGGAAGCGGAAATGAGTAGGTTACGATGGGACGTAGTAGGGTTGTCTGAAGTCCGAAGAAAGGGAGAGGGCACGACAACCCTAAAGTCTGGTAACCTACTCTATCACCGGGAGGGTAACTTTAAAAGTCCCACGATGGTGTCGGGTTTCTCGTCCACAGGTCCCTCGTAAACAACGTCGTAACCATCCATACCTTATACTCAAAGATACTCGCTGGAAGTCATACAGGTATACATGCCGACCGGGGAATACTCAGATGAAGAGGTGAAAAGCGTGTATGAGGACATCAGTAGGGCCATACATGCTTCCAAAACCTATTTTACGGTGGTTATGGGGGACTTTAACGCGAGACTGGGCAGACGGAGTGACGGAGAGTTCAGGGTGGGGCAATTCGGATATGAGGATCGAAACAATATGGGCCATATGCTGGCTGACTTCATGGAGAAAGAGGGACTCTTTGCGGTGAACTCTTTCGTCAAGAAGCCACTACAAAGGAAATGGACCTGGATAGGTCCAACTAGAAAGGGCCAGGCCCCAGTGAAACAGGAGATGGACTTCATAATGTCGTCTAGGAGAGAGATATTCAATGATGTCTCTGTGATCATCAAGATAAAAATCGGTAGCGATCACAGAATGGTGAGAGGCATCTTGAATATCGATCTCAGACGTGAGAGGGGTCGGCTGATGAAGTCTACGATCTGACCATCTCATGCACATATCCAGAACCATGAGATCTTTCAGCTTGAACTCTCTAATCGCTTCAAATGCCTAGTCGACTGCGTTTCAGTGGACGAATTAAACAATGGGTTTGTAGAAGCTGTCCAGTCGGTGGGATCTAAGATTTTTAAGCTTTAAGCACTCGTGGTTAATACACTGCTTTATGAGTTGAAAATCGGTGTAATACCTATGACTATGAGTCACTTCATGACACGGTGTGTAAGTTCCAGCGTAAATATTTAAATGCTCGCTCTCATAGGTCAAATACTTAATAGCAAATTTTAAGAATTCGACACGCTAGTTATGCGATAAACCAGCTGTTTTGACTAAGTAAGTCACTGAAGTCGTTAATCAAAACTTTTGATTAACGACTTCAGTGACTTACTTAGTATTAGGTAATAAATACCTAATATAGGTAATAGAAAGTTCGACTCCAAGAAAGAGCTTTTTGTACACTGGGCGCTTTTTACGTCTGTTTTTCTAAATGTTCATAGCATCTCGAAAACAAGCTTGTTATTTGCTTCTACTTAGTATGTCTTTGACCTTTGAGAACTAGCCCATAACATATTTGCGCATAATTAAAAATAGACCTTATATAAGGTCCATTTAAATTAAGCATATATATGCTTTTAGAGTAAATAGAAATAATATAAACGCATTGTCCAAAATGTAAAGTGGTTTATAAAGCTAAACATCATTAAAACGATTTTTTTTTGTATAAAGGTACTTAAATAAAAAGAGACGATGTCAGTCTACAGTCAGCATCACTATGAAGATAAATTGAGTTTTTACTACATCATAAAAAACAGCGTAAATATTTTGGTTTTATCTTTTCTGGAGAAGAAGTTATGACTTCTTGTATATCAGATTTTTCAGTATGAACGTCTCCTTCTAGTAACGTGATGCATTTTTGCCATAATTCTGTTTCTCGTTCCTCATAACTCAGTTGTCGTGGCTCTTTTGGTGGTTTCCAGTGAAATTTGTGTTGTTTTTCAATATTTTCTTTTAGTCGTTCATTATGCGTACTTAGTACGGTTTCAACGCCGCCTCCCACATTATATTCATTTGGAGCTGGTGTCATCCACGAACAGATAGGAAAGCGTGGAGTACGCGTCAATGGACCACGATTAACAGCAGGAATACATCTAGGCTTTTCCAAGCAATAATAAGCTGGGCCCGGTGTTTTCATTTTTCCTAGTATCGGCATCCAATCATTCCAAGGTTCGAACCGACCTTCTGATGAAAAAAATGGTGCTATATATTGAAGTTCTGGTGAGCGCTGTATTTTTAAAGATTGTTGAGGTAAATCAGCTGGACTTGGTTCATCAAACTTCTTACTTAAAGGTTTAATGCGTATCGTTTTTGATTTGAATTCCCAGGTAGGGGTGGGACATGGTTCCTTCAACTCCTCATCTTTATCGGGTTCATCTTCAGCTGTGATTTCTATGTCTTCTTCATCGTTTTCTAATGTTGTTTTTTCTTTGAATCTCACTGTAGAAGATCCAAATGGAGCAGTTGGGCAGTGTACAAATAGACATGGTGTGTAATTAGCATTGTAGCTTGCTGGACTTGGGCCCTCTTCCTTGCGTGGTTTAAATCTCTGTGCCTTTACCCCAAAACATGCTGGCTCAGGCAATTTAGCATGGCATGGAATTTCGGGGGGCTCAACCCTATCAAATGAACTTTTTAATGAGTATTCCGCTGGCCCTGGACTTATGTCGTACTTTGATGTAGAAAATCTCTCAGCTTTTGGACCATAATAATCTGTTTCAAAATATTTAGGCAACCCAGGACTATAAGTAGCCGGCCCAGGGCGACCTTCCTTTAGGTTAATATTCTGAACCATTTCTATGAAACGCAATTGTTTAGAACCTTTTCGTTTGAGATGTCGATTCTTTTCATAACAAATTTGTTGAAGCGTGGGTTCAGGAACTATGGTGTAGTCTGCAGGACTTGGACCTTCGATAATAGACCTTGTAAATCGTTTTGAGGTGCGTCTGCTCCATTTCCAGCCATGGTAAAATTTTGTAAATTCATTGACCCTTGCATCATAAAATGGAGGACTTTCATCTGTAACTTTATCCAATTTACGCCTCTGGGAACCACTTTTCGATATTTCAAAGCCGTGGTCTCTTTTAGATGGTGCTGATAAACCACTATCACCCAAAATCATCGATCTAGGAGGAGCACCTTTATACAAACATCTTGGAATTTGGGCCTGGCATACTAACTCATGTTCTTCCTCTTCAACAGGACATTCACATTCATTATCTATGCCACATTGACATAAAATTCTTTTTAAGTCGTCTTCACTAAAAGCTTCATATGGAAATCTAGGGCACTTCGACTTTAGTGATGTTATGTTTGGAATTTTGGGACGAGTATCAACATCATATATATTATGCGTCCATAGTTTACCACCAGGTTGAGTGACCCGAGGAGTTTTCGATAAAAATGGGTATTTGTTCAATTTATAGCTAGGTCCACTAATGTATTGGTATGCTCCTGGATCAAAAATTTTATAATATGTTGGAGGTGGTGGGAACCTCTCCTCAAGTGAATAGGCCATATTTTAGTTAACGTTACGGCAAGTTAATACTTAATGTTATACAAACTATAAATACCTAGGTACCAGGATAAAAATATGACAAAAACCTAAATTTCTTCCCCCCCTTCTAATGAAATTGGTGATTCGGTGCTTTTTCACTGTACACAACAATTCTGACAAATAACATGGAATTTTTTGATTATGTCCAAAAAATCTTTTAAATTGAGTTTTAAATAGGTAGGATGTGACATGTGTCTATTTTTTTGTAAGGAGAACCATAGAGATATATATATTTATAAATATCTTCATCATCTTCTAATAATAAATATGTAAGGGTCGGTCTGGAGTGTTACTCGTATTTATAAGCTCTAACATTATATTGAAACGAAATTGATGATTTCTAGTTTTATTTTCTGTATGTTAGAATTTTCTGAAACTTGATAACTTAGAGTAGACTTAGTAACTTGGGGGGGTTATAAAGTTTGTATGGAAATTTTATCTCCTTTTTAATAGGTAAAACGTAGATTAGTTAATCTATTTTCATCGACGGCAATAATCTTCGCCTTCCAGGGATCCGCAAATTTTTGTAGTGAGAGCGGGTCGCTCTACTTACCGCCTCTGTATTTGAAAAACTGGGCTGGCAGAATGTAGTTTTATATTGGCTGTTCTATTGTCATACATGTTTTTTTTTGTGTTAATGTACAATTCATCTACTACTTGATTAGAAAATGCGTTAAAAAACGATTCATGGAAGGCTATTAAAGGCTTTGGAGTAGTCAATAAAAGTAAAAGCGGCTGCCAATATATACTGTTACATCACAGAATAAGCAATAGTACTAACTTACAGAAGACTCACTCTTTGGAGTCGATTAAATAGATAAAAACTCTAGCCGTGTACATATAAAGCACAATCTAGCTCGCTCCTGTTATATCTACCTACAGCGATATTAGCCTGCAGCCCCGCTCCGTCACATTTCCCGTAAAGCATTTACGCAAAAATTTGGCGTGACTGTGCGAGAGCGCTTCTTTTAGTTTAACCGTTTCAATCTTCGATCAACAATACCAACGTAAAGTCGTTAGTATTTGTGATCGAAGGTTTCAGTCTATAAATAAATTATGGCCGTATATGACGTCACCGCGTGCTTAGTAGGGTTGCGATTGCGATGCGACTTACGAATTATATTTTTTGTACTGTAGCGGCTACAACGGAGTGAAGCTAATAAATGGACAAGTTGACCACAAAACAGCCGCTTTAGTGGTATGGAGCGAGTAAAAGACGATAAATATTATTGAAACAGGAAAATGAATAATAGGTGTGTTGAATGAAATAAGAACACAGTTATATAAATGAACTTGCTTTTGCCCGCGACTTTGCTCGCGTTAAGTTTCATACAAACTTTCGTCCCCTATTTTATCCCCTTCGAGATAGAATTGATCAAAATCCTTTCTTAGCGGATGCCTACGTCATAACATCTTTGGCATGCACCAAATTTCAGCCCGATCCGATCAGTGGTTTGGGCTGTGCGTTGATAGATCACTATGTCAGTCAGTTACCTTTGAGTTATATATGTTACGGCTAATAGCCGAAGTGCGGATACACCTAGTTCTAGCCGGGTACAACTAGGTGCAGCCGCGCACATGCGTTTAGACTTAGGTGTATCCTACCTATCTTCGGTTAGAACTAGGTATAGCCTTCATCATAGCGGCTAGAACTAGGTGCAGCCGTACATCAGCGGTTAAACTTAGGTGCAACCTATTTAACATCGGCTAGAACTAGGTTTTCAGTTCAATTATCGATATTGGTTTTATTTTGAGATCCTTATCTTGCGATTACAGTTTGACTCGATTTCGTATCACCTCCGTAAATTCACCTTGCCCTAAATGCGATAAAAGAAAGTGTAAAGTAGCTGGTATTTTGTGTAACTCGAAATGTCATTCAAGTTCATCTTGTTCAAATAAGGGATAGACATTCTTGCAACCTTGCAACATACTATCACATGAGAGTTGCTGAATTTTATTTTTAACAATTGAATGAAACTGATTAAATAGTGTTCTATTTGTTTTCAACAAAATATGAAGAGAAAAGATTAAACACTTGTTGATTTTTTCATATTTAAAAAAAAAAATTGCTTTGTATTGTTTTATATCACGAGCCATACAAAGAAATGGTCTGAAGTGGCACAAAATAGGGATGTTTGGAAAGAAATAGGCAAGACCTTTGCCCAGTAGTGGGACAATATTATCATCATCATCATCATCATCATCAGGTCTTTATAGTCTCCACTACAGGAGCACGACCCTCTCTGTACTACTAGAGCCATACTTGGCCAGATCAGCCAGAGGACTTGGCTTACACTCTCCACGCTGGCCAGACGAGTTGGAGAGGTCTCTCAGATAATATAGGATAAAAAAAATATCTTGTTCAATTATGCGCAAGAATGTCTTTCTTGCAACAAGAGAGTTGTTGATTTTTTTAATTGGTTTTTAAACCTGATTTACAAAGTTATTCTATTTGTTTCAACATAAAATCATGAGAGAACAAATAGGTACTTGTTGATTTTTTCACTACAGTAAAACTTTATTTGGTCATTGTTAATTTTTTTTTATCTTTTTGCATAAGAATAGTTCTGTTAATTCTAAGATTTATAATATTTTGTTTGACTTTTAAGAAATTTGCAAGTGTGATAAAAAAAATGTAACTACAATATGTTCAATACATTTCTTTTTGGAATTACCTTTCTAAAATGTGTTAAATACTAAATTAATGTCGCTCCAAAATTCTTGTCTTTTATATTTTTCATGTAATCCTCGATGGATTACATGAAAAATATAATCAATTGGGAAACGCAAAATACGAATCTCAAAATAATAACAAAATCCATAACTGACCTGAAAATGATAAATAGGTTGCACCTAAGTTTAACCGCTGATGTGCGGCTGCACCTAGTTCTAGCCGCTATGATGAAGGCTATACCTAGTTCTAACCGAAGATAGGTAGGAAACACCTAAGTCTAAACGCATGTCCGCGGCTGCACCTAGTTGTACCCGGCTAGAACTAGGTGTATTCGCACTTGGGCTATTAGCCATAACATATATATTTAGATTGAAATAGAGACTTTGTAGGTTTTTTATTATTTATTAAATACACATTTCACATATTTTTTCGTGATCGCATTGCACAAAGTGGGCGTGGAGTGGAGCCATCGGTCATAATCCAGACACTTCAAAAGCTTTATATAATCTTATCGCTAGAAGTGTAGACTCCCGCTAGGACTCTGTCGCTCATTATAAAAGAAGACCTAAATAAGGAATTAAAAAAGACCTAATAGAGAACATGTCCTAAATCAATATAAAATAATCTAGCTAGGAATAAATAGACTTGTCTAGGTATTAAGTATTATCGATTCACTAAATGAGAAGAGTGCCAATACTCGTAGTACGTCCGTCGTCTACATTCCCCCCAAGGATAGAAGCGCGGCGGCTGCTGTGCGTTCGTACAGCGGCGCCGGCGCCGCATTTTTATGAACCGTACCTTATAGATGAGGAGGTCAGGAGTGCTATTTTCGAAATGACGCCATTCGTAAACAAGCGATGTTTCGGTTCCCATACAAAAATCGCTCGAAGACGAGTGTCACACTTTCAAAAATAGTGCCCCAGGAACAAAAGGTGACATGAACACTTTTTTTTTTTCTTGAAAAATTTAATAAAGCATGTGAAATATATATCAAATATTTTTAAGGGACAGTAAAAGTTTAAATAGCCAGTTTATTTGTATTAAGTTATATAAAAATATATTGATAAATATAGGAAATATTAAGTAAAATAATTATCAAAGGTCACCTTTTGATCCTACCTACGCAAAGCACATGTCACTATTTGATTCAATCTGGTGATAAAATGTCACCTTTTGTCAATTAAAATTTCCTATCAATAAATACTTAATAAGGTTTCTAAAATTTCTTAAAAGACACAATTTATTGATTTACAGATCGATCCAATTATTTTCAAACAAAATGTACCCTACTAATATGAATAAAATTGGACGACATTAGACTTTTTAATTACAAAAATGACACATTTTATTCCCAAAGCCTCAACTACTATTGTGATTGAATGGAAATGTTACCTTTTGTACAGAATACTCTTATTTCTCATAACCTCTCAAGTGTCAACGTCAAATATTCAAAATGGCGCGAACAGCCAACAGATTTCGCGCGCGCCGCGGCCGTCACGTCTCCGGTTACACGATGAAGGACTTCTCGGGAACTACAATGTTTATATACATGATACGCATACCGCCGCAATCGCCGTTAAACAAGCAAACTCTTTGTTGAATAATATTAACAATAGATACTTTGAAATGTTTACAATCGCTAGCTAAAGTTGGTTGATTGAATTTTTTTCCGGTTTTTTGTATTAATACCCAATTGAATATCATATTAAATATCTTTAAAAGAAATAATTGTATATTTCATAAGCCAATATATAATTTTACAATAAATTAATGTCATACGGCATGTATTCATAATTTTTTTTTACATGAGGAGCATGAGAACATTCAGTGCGAAATCGTACGCGGCAGCCTTCGGGCAAGAAATAGGTTCAGATTTAGAGCTATATTTAGACCGAAATAAGTCACAATTGTATTTGAACTATATTTTTTTATTTATTAGTAACTTATTAGCTAATTAAAAACAAAGTTTTGTGATCTTCGAACCCTTAAATAAAAAAAATATAAGCCAAATATTTAAGACACACGAAAACTAGTGCCATTTTAGGTCGGAGCACACTTTGTATTGTAGAAGTCATTTAAAGCTACTTTTTGTCAAATTATTGCACTAATCCCATATTGAGAACACATACAATATACAATAAATTTAAAAAAATATAAAGCTTTCATACTAAAATATTTATTAAGGTACTTCTAAAAAATGTAAAAAAAAAATAATATTTTTAATATTTTTAATATTTTTTTATTTATTTATTTTTTAGATACGGCTGTTGAAATCGAATATGTATTTACGTCTTTTACATGCATTATCATAAATATATACCAATATTAAGCCAATATTTATAATAAATTAGAAAAAATACATATTATATGGTGGCAGTTAAAAAAAAATGGAGCACATACAACTTTAAGTATCAAATTTTATAACGAAATCTTTTAAAAATTGTATAACGCATAATAAACTATTCAGAACACATCTGTTTATCGTTATTTTAAGGCAAACTCCTTAACAATCACAAAAAACACTTTAAAATAACACCATTGCCACCTCAGATAAAGAATAGTTATACTTTATCTTAGATTGCCACCACTTGAAAAAGCTTTTGACACGCCCCTTACGCAGTCCACGAAAGTAAACAATTACATAAAAAAATCTATGGTCGGGTAACCTGTTTAAGCTTTGGTTTTATTCTTTTGCTATTATAGAAGCGGTTTGTTCCTTTTTTAGGCCGATCCTAGCAATTTTAAACCGGCAAATACGCAGATTTTTACCCGCGGTCGAGAGCAGACACGTCGTGTTCGCGGGGCCGTTGACGGTCATTTTGTCCGCAGACAGCAGATGTCTGTTGGGCGGTTGAGGGGTACTCAAGGTTGTGAGTCAGATTTAAAAAAAAGGCAATCGATTTTTCAATACAAAAGTCGCTCGAAGACGATTATACCCATTCTATTTACTCTTGGGTCATACTTTCAAAAATACCGTGGTTCTTGGCTGTATTGTATTGTATGAGTCACTTTGTTCGCCGTGTTAATTTAAAAACTAAAGCTAACCATCCATATGACCAATATGACTTCTGGAGTTCTTGGCGGGAATTTCGACGGACTGCACGGTTTTTGTTTTGGATTGTTTTGCAAATTGCTTCTAGTGGACTTTATAATGTGAAATCGGTGTAATTTGGTGTTATAAATGTCCATGTTTATGAACAATGTGTGGAATAACTAAAATGAAGTGTCATGGTGCGGCTGTAGTGAGATTTACATAGCGGGCTGGTGGTCGCTCGCCTAACTGCTACTGCGTCTATGATCAAACCAGTGGATTCGTGGGAATTGTCGCCAGGGGCTCCATTGAATCACCGAAATGAATTACACCACCATTTCGTTGATAACACGTAGAAAATATGAAGGGCTAAAAGGCACAGAAAGCCAAATGCCGTAAAACAAATATGAAAAAAAAAAACATATGACTTCTGTTTTTGTTTTGTTCTCAGCAACAGGACTAAATTTGTTTAGTGCATAGAGATATGATAATCTTCTTAGTGTTTGCTTAGAGCAATAAAGGTAGTCTCCGCTAGGAGAAATATTGTTCTGTGATTTTATTCACTTGATTTACTTAGTATCGCGATAGCCTGTGAGTTTATTTTTGTTGTTTATGAAAATATATGAGCTCCATAATCAAAAAATATAAAATTGTTGTAATTATGTCAAAACTAGGAGCTTTACATTTGACTAAGCATACCGGCACAAAACATACAGCCACGGTGATATTTTTCCATGGCTCAGGTGGGTTCGAATTCTTATGCAAATATTGTTTCATCTTAGTGTTTGCCCGGTTATATCTTCACTTCAGTTGGGAGTTCAGTGTCAGGTGTTGGAGGCAGTGTTCGCTATTATGACCGCTGTATGTTGTCGATTGATTGATTGAATATGATTTGGCAAAGGCCGCCTGCCTGATGCCAACCCTCTTTAGGTAATTAATAAGTTTATAACCTATTTTTTTATGTTATATAATAATAAGATGCCCCATAGTCCGGTAAGTGTAGATTGTCTGGTAAATGAAGAGACTGACTGAAGATTACTGTATTCAAAGCTTATTATTTAAAGTTGCATATATTTCTAGATTCGTTATGAGTAAAAAAGATTGGCATGATTCTTTTTATTGCCTTCAGTCCCTTCTGTGTCACTTCCAAGATCGGTAAGAGTGTAGCCACGGCCTCACAAATTTTACTAAAAGGTGTAAGCCCATCAATGCAGTAAACGCAGATACAATGGAGTTTTAATTGTTAAGCGGCCTGATTGTGCTGCTCGGGGGATTAATGTCCGAATGACCTTTCACATGCTTTTAGTACTAAAAGCATGTGCTTTTAAGCACTTATAATCCAAAAATAGAAAGGGAATGTTCCTTTTCAGTTTTTGCATTAAAAGTGTTTAAAAGCACAATTAATTACTACATGTACAATCATCTCAGCCACAAGAAGTTCACTGCTGGACATAGGCCTCCCCCAAGGATATCTAATATGACCGGTTGAAAGCAGCCTGCATCCAGCGTCTTCCTGGGACCTAAGGTTGTCTGTCCACCTGGTCAGTGGGTGCCCAACGTTGTGGGTGCCGGTATGTGGTTGCCATTCAAGAACCTTTCTGCCCCATTGGCCATTGGTTCTATGCGTTATGTGTCCCGCCCACTGGGACTTTAAAAAGGTAATCTGCTGCACTATGTCAGTAACCTTCATTGTCCTATGAATTTCCTTGTTTCAGATTTGATGCCAAAGTAACACTGAGCATTGGTCTCTCCATAGCTTTTTGAGTGACCTTGAGCTTTTTTATGGCTCATGTATCTTATGTATGGTCAAGTACCATACATAAGATACATGAGCCATAAAAAAGCTCAGGGTTTGCGATCCATAAGTCATTACTCTGCCTCACACCTCTCTGCAATGGAAGAGCTGTCATTTCTTGCTCCTGTATAGTGATGGTCTATGAGGCATTGCTGGTGAGACTAAAGTTAAAGCCTTCTCATAGTCCATAAACGCTAAGCATAGTGGCCGGTTACACTCCTTGGCGTTCTGTATAACCTGCTGCAGCGTATAGATATGGTCTATGGTACTGTAGCCCTTTCGAAAACCGGCTTGTTCGGGAGGCTGGAAGCATGGAAGGTTCGTGAGACGATTCAATCACCCTCGAAAACAGTTTATAGACGTGGCTCAGAATAGTGATGGGCTTATAGTTCTGCAGAAGAGTGTTATCGCTTTATTAAAATAAAACCACGACACCACCTCTGAAAGACTTTTAGTATCAACATTCCGCCCACTTTCAAAAGCTCTGCTGTAATTCCGTCCTCGCCCGGCGCGTTATTTTTCTTCAGCTATTTGAGGGCAATCCTTATCTCGTACAGGCTGGATATCCTCGGTATAGCGTCGGGTTAGGCTATTGAGGCATAAAGCTGTCCATAAAACCTCTCGATCTTTCCCAGCACCTCGACCTTTGTCGTCGCCACACTACCGTCCTCCGTCTTCAGCTTCGTTATTCGACTTTGCCCAATAGACTCCACTCTTGCAAACACTTTGGAGCCCTTATTCTGCTCTATCGTCTCCTTAATACGCTCAGTATTAAAAGAGTGACTGTAGTGTCGTTAGTATTTTTGGATTTTTCTATTGAGCTGCCGATGAACGTTTGCGTCGTCGGAAATGTGCAGCATCGTGGTTCGTCGAGCGGCCATCAACTTTTGGGTCGGGGGCGAGATCTTTTGAGATGTGTGTTTGGGGCGGGATCTAAAAACTTTGATCCCACCGCTTGTACAATGTACAGTGTCTACAAACGCATTGTTTAACTCCTCCACTGTAAATCCTTCAGGCAATTAAAGTGATGTGAGAGTTCCAGTTGGAAACTGTCGACATTTTGGATACGGGCCGGTGATGGTCGGAGCGTAGACTTTATCAAGAGACTCCTCTCTAGTCTGAGATTTATATTCACGAATCACGATACTTACCGGTAATGTCGCTGATCATTACCGGTTTTATCCTATTGATCGTTTAATATCTCTCTCCTCGTCAACAAGACGAATTCTTATCTTGTTTTTGACAGGGGGTAGATCCCTTTTACTGGGCCCATCCAAGTCTATTTTCTATGAGTACCTCTTCTTCCAGAATATCAGCTAGCCTATGACCCTTGTCATTTCCCGTTTTCCATATACAAATTTTCCCACTCTAGATTCCATCGCTCTTGCCAAGTATTGCGGTGATTGTTAGTGCGATTGTTATGGGGGATAACAATCGTAAAATAGGTTTTCTAAGCGCGTATGGCCCTAATAATGTTACATACACCACTTCCACCTCTTCATCTGAGTGTTTCCCGGTCGGCATATATACCGCATACTGGTACTACCTTAAACAAGTATATTTTAGATACTCTCGAGTATCAGGTATATTACCCTGCTGGAAACGCTTTAAACACTTTCAATGGTTATAAGTTTTAACATTGTTGATGAGGGACTTGCGAATGAGAAACCCAAAACCATGCTGTGACTTCTTAAAGTCACCCTCCCGGTGACAGAGTAGGTTACCAGACTTTGGGGTTGTCGTGCCTTCTCCCTCTCTTCTTCGGACTTTAGACAGACCCACTATGTCCCATCATAATCTACGCCTCTTCCACTTCCCCGACCTTTACGTCTAACCTTGCTGTGCGAATGGTGTGTGTTACCAGGGCCAGTGTGTGTTGGTGGTAGCCGGATCTCTTCCGTAAATTCTTCGAACCCCCTCCCCCGCCGTTACTGTGACCGCTGCCGGCGTCAGGAATAGCGGGGTCGTTTTGGTGTATTTTCCACATTCGTAGGGGGTTTTGCCATACTCACCACGCTTGGCAAACGGATTGGTGAGCGCATATGCAATGCAATGCTCTAATTATAAGGACACCGATAAATCTATACATATAATAATCTATACATATAATAAAACAGTAAAAATATTTTGTCTGTACATTTAGAAATTTTGACTGAAATGGATAGAGGGACACTTAAGAAGAATAACAGAAAGCAAAAATATTTTTTTCGATTTTTTTGTCTGTTTGTCTGTCTGTATGTATGATCACGATTATCTCCGAAAATACTGAACCGATTTACTTCAAACTTTCATCAATTGCTTTGTTTTAACTCGGCAAAACATCTAAAGTTTGTTTTATCAAAATCGGTTCATTAAAAAAAAGTTATCGTCATTTGATTGAACCCAAGGCTTTGTTTGCCTGCAAATACACGGTGAATTTTTTATCTTTTACTTTGAGACAATTTACTTTGCGTGCTTCCGCCAGCAGTTAGTTCATGCAAACTATTGCTGGCCAGCGCCCACCCACTACTGTTAGTCCCTTCATACCCGCCACCAATAGTTGATGCATGCAACCCTGGTCGACACTGCTGCATCCGTTGAGGCTGCAGCAATGTCGGCCGTCGTGCTCGCGACACGTGTTTCGCCTCTACACGAGGCATCTTCAGGCAGTGAACCCTAGATGTTGATCCTTCGAATGACAAGCAACGAATGACAAAAATTACGCCGTATTGCCGCCTTTTATACTATCTGGGAGGGGGGAGGGGCTTGATCGTTATTTTGGTTTTGTATTGAAAATATATTTAATAATGGGGAATTATTCAAATCTATTTGTTTATTTATCAAAGTAATATTTGACCTTTTATGTTTATTTATTTCTAATTGCTCCCATATACTCATTTTTAATCCCTTATCCGCTGTATGTAATATTTTGTATGTGTGATTATTTAATAATGTGTGATTATTTTCCAATAGATGTTCTGCAAAATGTGATCGATCGGGGTGATTATTTTTAAACGCGTTGATATGTTCGTTATAACGAATTTTAAAATTACGTCCTGTTTGTCCAATATAAACTTGTTGACAATCATCGCAAGTTAATTTATATATACCGGATTTTTTATCTGATTGAATTTTGTCTTTAGTATTACAAAGTGATTTTAATGTTTTGTTTGTTTTGAGAGCAATATGAATATTGTTTTTTCTAAATATCTTAGCTATTTTATCTGTAATTTTACCGTAATAAGATAAACTCGCTGCATATCTTTGCGTTTTATCTTGTGGGACCGCATATAAAAGGTCTTTAATGGTGTTCTGTTTCCTTTTCAATATTATTTTATCAACGATTTTCTTACTATATCCATTCGATATAGCAATTTGATAAATAATTTGCAGTTCTTTTTTGTAATTTTTCTCATTTAAAGGAACGGTCATAAGTCTATGTATCATCGATCGATATGCAGCGAGTTTATGTTGCCATGGGTGGTTAGATGACGCGGGGATCGTTGTATCGGTGTGTGTTGGTTTACGATATATTGAAAATTCATGTTTTGTTTTGTTTCTCGCAATCGTTAAATCCAGAAAGTTTATACTATTATTTTGTTCTATTTCTGTGGTGAATTTTATTTTAGGATGAATTTTATTTAAATTAGAAACAAATAAATCTAATTGGCGATTTGTACCTGTCCAACAAATAAGTATGTCGTCGACATATCTATAGTAATAAAATATATTATTAGATTTTCTTATAATATGTTGTTGTTCGTAATTATTCATAAATAAATCTGCCATAAGTGGACTTAAAGGGGAACCCATAGCTAACCCATTATTTTGGGTATAATATTTATTATCAAATTGGAAATAGTTTTGTGTCATACATAGTCTTGTCAGTCGTATGATGTCTTCTGTCTCTCCGGGGTGTATTCTTTTCATTTCTAGTTCAAATTTTAAAATATTTAAACAATCTTCATATGGTACGTTGGTAAATAAACTTTCTACATCTAACGAAACTAATTTTGAATTTATCGGAATTTTAAGGTTTTTGATATTATCTATTAATTGCAGACTATTTTTTAGACTATTTTTAGGGTCAAAATTTATCTTTTCCCGAATATAATAATTGAGGAACTTGGCCAGCTCATATGTTGGGGCTCCAATGTAGGAAACTACTGGTCTCACTGGTACATTATCTTTATGTGTTTTTGGTTGTCCATACAACATTGGAGCATGAGTGTTCATCGGTATTATTTTTGATTTTAAATATGAATTATCTGGGAAGATAAATTTCGAGCTATTAACTGTTAATTTAAGCTGAGCTAAATATTTGTTTGTTGGATCGTGACTTATGTTTTGGAATTCTTCTTTCTCTAAAATATCGTTTACTTTTGAAATATACTGATTGCGATCTATAATTACGATTGTATTACCTTTATCGGCTTTTGTAAGTACAATATTGTTGGTATCAAGTTTTTGTTGGACAGACACAAATGTTTTGTTTTCTTTTATTGACAAATTTGAAATGTAATTATATTTAGAATTAGCCGATTTAATGTTTTGAGCAATTACATGTTTAAAAAAGTTGTCTTTTTTATTTCTAATTATTGCAACTTCCGCGTCAACTGCTAATGTTTCTAAAGATTTTTGGGATAATTTTGGTGTTATACTATACTTAAGTCCCTTCTCTAATAAAGAGTTTTCTTCTTGGGTAAAATGAGTATTTGAGAGGTTTTTAACTCTAGGATAAAATGTATGTGAATTTAAAGTTGTATTATTATTATCACTATTTTTAATTGACCTTTGCTCTGAAATAAGGCGCGATAGTTTATTGTTTTGTGTCAAGTATTTAGAGTGAATAGAATTAGAGGCGAGTTCTCTAGCCTTTTGATCTATCAAATCGAATTCTATGGGATGTAAATGGTGAGCCAATTCAGTATGTAGTATTTTAAGATGTGACTTTAAATTATCTCTAACTGTAAACCAACGACGTGACTCTTCATTAATCCAGGTTGTCTGGGCTTTCTGGATTGCTTTATGAGCTGCTAGGGAGTCTGAATTGGTTTTTATAGAAATATATTTTGGAATAACCTTATTTTGTTTACATTGTTGGTTAAACCAAAGGTTTTGAACAGCAATACGATGTAATTTTGTCAGTTTGACGTAAAACTTCACCTGATCAGCTATACATGCTGTTCTAAGATAGTTAATAGACTCAGGTGTTACTTTGCGGAAGTCAAAGCTACATTTACTTTGAGACAATCTACTTTGCGTGCTTCCGCCACCAGTTAGTTCATGCAAACTATTGCTGGCCAGCGCCCACCCACTATTGTTAGTCCCTTCATACCCGCCACCAATAGTTGATGCATGCAACCCTGGTCGACACTGCTGCATCCGTTGAGGCTGCAGCAATGTCGGCCGTCGTGCTCGCGACACGTGTTTCGCCTCTACACGAGGCATCTTCAGGCAGTGAACCCTAGATGTTGATCCTTCGAATGACAAGCAACGAATGACAAAAATTACGCCGTATTGCCGCCTTTTATACTATCTGGGAGGGGGGAGGGGCTTGATCGTTATTTTGGTTTTGTATTGAAAATATATTTAATAATGGGGAATTATTCAAATCTATTTGTTTATTTATCAAAGTAATATTTGACCTTTTATGTTTATTTATTTCTAATTGCTCCCATATACTCATTTTTAATCCCTTATCCGCTGTATGTAATATTTTGTATGTGTGATTATTTAATAATGTGTGATTATTTTCCAATAGATGTTCTGCAAAATGTGATCGATCGGGGTGATTATTTTTAAACGCGTTGATATGTTCGTTATAACGAATTTTAAAATTACGTCCTGTTTGTCCAATATAAACTTGTTGACAATCATCGCAAGTTAATTTATATATACCGGATTTTTTATCTGATTGAATTTTGTCTTTAGTATTACAAAGTGATTTTAATGTTTTGTTTGTTTTGAGAGCAATATGAATATTGTTTTTTCTAAATATCTTAGCTATTTTATCTGTAATTTTACCGTAATAAGATAAACTCGCTGCATATCTTTGCGTTTTATCTTGTGGGACCGCATATAAAAGGTCTTTAATGGTGTTCTGTTTCCTTTTCAATATTATTTTATCAACGATTTTCTTACTATATCCATTCGATATAGCAATTTGATAAATAATTTGCAGTTCTTTTTTGTAATTTTTCTCATTTAAAGGAACGGTCATAAGTCTATGTATCATCGATCGATATGCAGCGAGTTTATGTTGCCATGGGTGGTTAGATGACGCGGGGATCGTTGTATCGGTGTGTGTTGGTTTACGATATATTGAAAATTCATGTTTTGTTTTGTTTCTCGCAATCGTTAAATCCAGAAAGTTTATACTATTATTTTGTTCTATTTCTGTGGTGAATTTTATTTTAGGATGAATTTTATTTAGATTAGAAACAAATAAATCTAATTGGCGATTTGTACCTGTCCAACAAATAAGTATGTCGTCGACATATCTATAGTAATAAAATATATTATTAGATTTTCTTATAATATGTTGTTGTTCGTAATTATTCATAAATAAATCTGCCATAAGTGGACTTAAAGGGGAACCCATAGCTAACCCATTATTTTGGGTATAATATTTATTATCAAATTGGAAATAGTTTTGTGTCATACATAGTCTTGTCAGTCGTATGATGTCTTCTGTCTCTCCGGGGTGTATTCTTTTCATTTCTAGTTCAAATTTTAAAATATTTAAACAATCTTCATATGGTACGTTGGTAAATAAACTTTCTACATCTAACGAAACTAATTTTGAATTTATCGGAATTTTAAGGTTTTTGATATTATCTATTAATTGCAGACTATTTTTTAGACTATTTTTAGGGTCAAAATTTATCTTTTCCCGAATATAATAATTGAGGAACTTGGCCAGCTCATATGTTGGGGCTCCAATGTAGGAAACTACTGGTCTCACTGGTACATTATCTTTATGTGTTTTTGGTTGTCCATACAACATTGGAGCATGAGTGTTCATCGGTATTATTTTTGATTTTAAATATGAATTATCTGGGAAGATAAATTTCGAGCTATTAACTGTTAATTTAAGCTGAGCTAAATATTTGTTTGTTGGATCGTGACTTATGTTTTGGAATTCTTCTTTCTCTAAAATATCGTTTACTTTTGAAATATACTGATTGCGATCTATAATTACGATTGTATTACCTTTATCGGCTTTTGTAAGTACAATATTGTTGGTATCAAGTTTTTGTTGGACAGACACAAATGTTTTGTTTTCTTTTATTGACAAATTTGAAATGTAATTATATTTAGAATTAGCCGATTTAATGTTTTGAGCAATTACATGTTTAAAAAAGTTGTCTTTTTTATTTCTAATTATTGCAACTTCCGCGTCAACTGCTAATGTTTCTAAAGATTTTTGGGATAATTTTGGTGTTATACTATACTTAAGTCCCTTCTCTAATAAAGAGTTTTCTTCTTGGGTAAAATGAGTATTTGAGAGGTTTTTAACTCTAGGATAAAATGTATGTGAATTTAAAGTTGTATTATTATTATCACTATTTTTAATTGACCTTTGCTCTGAAATAAGGCGCGATAGTTTATTGTTTTGTGTCAAGTATTTAGAGTGAATAGAATTAGAGGCGAGTTCTCTAGCCTTTTGATCTATCAAATCGAATTCTATGGGATGTAAATGGTGAGCCAATTCAGTATGTAGTATTTTAAGATGTGACTTTAAATTATCTCTAACTGTAAACCAACGACGTGACTCTTCATTAAGCCAGGTTGTCTGGGCTTTCTGGATTGCTTTATGAGCTGCTAGGGAGTCTGAATTGGTTTTTATAGAAATATATTTTGGAATAACCTTATTTTGTTTACATTGTTGGTTAAACCAAAGGTTTTGAACAGCAATACGATGTAATTTTGTCAGTTTGACGTAAAACTTCACCTGATCAGCTATACATGCTGTTCTAAGATAGTTAATAGACTCAGGTGTTACTTTGCGGAAGTCAAAGCTACATTTACTTTGAGACAATTTACTTTGCGTGCTTCCGCCACCAGTTAGTTCATGCAAACTATTGCTGGCCAGCGCCCACCCACTATTGTTAGTCCCTTCATACCCGCCACCAATAGTTGATGCATGCAACCCTGGTCGACACTGCTGCATCCGTTGAGGCTGCAGCAATGTCGGCCGTCGTGCTCGCGACACGTGTTTCGCCTCTACACGAGGCATCTTCAGGCAGTGAACCCTAGATGTTGATCCTTCGAATGACAAGCAACGAATGACAAAAATTACGCCGTATTGCCGCCTTTTATACTATCTGGGAGGGGGGAGGGGCTTGATCGTTATTTTGGTTTTGTATTGAAAATATATTTAATAATGGGGAATTATTCAAATCTATTTGTTTATTTATCAAAGTAATATTTGACCTTTTATGTTTATTTATTTCTAATTGCTCCCATATACTCATTTTTAATCCCTTATCCGCTGTATGTAATATTTTGTATGTGTGATTATTTAATAATGTGTGATTATTTTCCAATAGATGTTCTGCAAAATGTGATCGATCGGGGTGATTATTTTTAAACGCGTTGATATGTTCGTTATAACGAATTTTAAAATTACGTCCTGTTTGTCCAATATAAACTTGTTGACAATCATCGCAAGTTAATTTATATATACCGGATTTTTTATCTGATTGAATTTTGTCTTTAGTATTACAAAGTGATTTTAATGTTTTGTTTGTTTTGAGAGCAATATGAATATTGTTTTTTCTAAATATCTTAGCTATTTTATCTGTAATTTTACCGTAATAAGATAAACTCGCTGCATATCTTTGCGTTTTATCTTGTGGGACCGCATATAAAAGGTCTTTAATGGTGTTCTGTTTCCTTTTCAATATTATTTTATCAACGATTTTCTTACTATATCCATTCGATATAGCAATTTGATAAATAATTTGCAGTTCTTTTTTGTAATTTTTCTCATTTAAAGGAACGGTCATAAGTCTATGTATTATCGATCGATATGAATTTTTTATCGTTTTGGATCCTTAAAGGGGTGACTCAGACCATTAAAAATGCACAACTTTTACTATGGGAACAATGCTGGGAACTCAAAAAAAAATTCGACATTCCCATACAAACTGGCCGGGCGGCGGGACTCTTTTTTTGCATTGGTCCCATGGAAAAAGATGTTCATATTGATGACCTGAGTCACCTCTTTAAGGGTCCAAACTGTTTCTGAGGGATGGACACTAACGGCAGCGGCGTAGCCGCGGGCAAACAGCAAACCAACCGAAACTGCTGCGCCTAGGAACTTGAAATTTGGTACAGGGGTTCTTTTAATGATGTGAGGTAGCGCTAAGAAAGGATTTTTAAGAAATTTAACTTCTAAAG
This sequence comes from Elegia similella, assembly GCA_947532085.1. Lineage (NCBI taxonomy): Eukaryota > Metazoa > Arthropoda > Insecta > Lepidoptera > Pyralidae > Elegia > Elegia similella. Next base: position 28,831,796 of record OX383925.1, on the reverse strand, counting down.
GGGTAAAATTTATATGGAATTTTCTCATTTCTGGACTTAGAAGTATGAAAGTAGCTATATAAGTTCTCGATTAAAATTAAAAAAGATGTGTGTAGGTAGATGAAATTTGCAAAATTAAGGAGGCTTAAGGGGTAAAATGGGGGTGGGTGCGTGGTATAAACTTTGTATGGAAATTTTCTCATTTCTGGACTTAGACGTATGAAAATAAGTATGTAAGTTCTAGGTTACAATTAAAAATATCTGTGTAGGTAAAATGGACGATATTTTCCCCTGAAGGGGTAAAATAGCGGGGTAAAGATTGTATAGGAATTTACTTATTTCTAGACTTAGAAGTATGAAAATAGGTAAACAAATTCACGATTACAATTGATAAAGATCTGTGTAGGTCAACTGGAAAAAAATCCCCCAGAAGGGGGGTAAAGTTTGTTTGGATATTTTCTCATTTCTGGACTATGAAGTATGAAAATAAATTGGTATGTAAGTTTTCGATTACTATTAAAAAACATACAGCGTGATTTTGAACCCCCTAGCTATATTCAAATCTGGGAATCAGAATTCCTAATGGAATACAGAATTGTAAGAAAAAAAGGTAAAAAACGAAAAAATTAATTTAACCTTTCATAGAAATTCGTCCAGCTGATCGGCGACTTTGTATGGGAAACCTAATTTTTTTGTTCGTTTTTTACCTTTTTTTCTTGCAATTCTGTGTTTCATTATGGATTCTGATTACCAGATTTCAATCGCTAGGGGGTTCAAAATCACGTTGTATATGTGGGTGAAACGGACAAAATTCACTCCTAAAGGGGTAAAATGGAAGGGTAAAGGTTTTATGGAAATTTTCTCATTTCTGGACTTAGAAGTATAAATAATATCCATACTTCCATACTAATACTAATATAAATGCGAAAGTAACTCTGTCTGTCGTCTTTTTACGCTTCTACTATTGAACTGATTTGGATGAAATTTGGTATGGAGGTGTGAGGCCCGAGGAAGGACATAGGGTATGTTTGATTCCGGGAAATTCTACTGTTCCCGAGGGATCGACACTAACGAGGGCGGAGCCGCGGGCAACAGCTAGTACAATATATGAATGTGATTTGGTCAAATTCAAAGCCGTTGGATTAATATTTTATGTTTTGTGCTTGTTATAGGTTCATCAGGTAGCGATATGCAGGAATGGGTAAATATAATGGCTAAAAACTTTTCATTTCCTCACATCAAAGTGATGTACCCAACAGCTCCGCTGCAACCATACACACCGGCTGGTGGTCACATGAGCAATGTGTGGTTTGACCGAGCAGACATTCGTCCTAATGTACCTGAGATAGTGGATTCTCTTGCAAAGATTGAGAATGAAGTGAAAAATCTCATTAAAATTGAAAATGACGCTGGTATACCAAGCAATAGGATTATAGTAGGTAAAAAAAATATTTTTGAAGATAATAGTTCATAACTTATTGAATGATTACCTGCTGCAAAAACTGTGTGCATACTCAGAGTAGTAGAAATTTTGTTTATGTTTTGATTAAAAATCTTACACAGATTTAAAAAATCTATCTTTGAAACTATTGCCTTGAGAATTGACTCAGGACAGGTCCAAAACTATAGTTATCAATAAAATAGCATCTGTAGTGTGTGTTAGTGATGTACTGTTTCCAGAAACGAGGGAATATTATTATGGAAAATGGAAACATTGAAGATATAGGGAAATATTGGATGTAAAATACACTAGTGGTTCTGTTAGAACAATAGACCTCGCGATCCCTTACAACCACGAGATAACCGATATTTTATCGTTTCCCTGGCTTAGCAAAGCCATTTAAAAGTTTTAAAACCAACCTACCAATGCCAGAAAGACCCATCCTTTACCTTTACTATATCTGAAAAGGAGATGTCATCATCTTCTCTTTCAGATTCGGTATCCAACGTGTCATTTTCATCGGAGTGTTTAGATATACATATGCTCCGCATATGCAATATCCGATGCTTCTGAACATCTCAGTCCAACGTACTGGACTTCGTCATTCCTTACTTGTCGGGACGTTGAAGCCATATTGTTCACACACAGTACTCGATTACTTATTCGTAGTACTTAATAAATAAACAAAAAACGTAATGGAGGTCCGTCAAAAAAACAGTTGCGCTAGTCACAATACGGGTTGCAGGAGAACCCAACAGGTCCCTGACTCGAAAACTAATGAACGTGTGCACTTCGCAAAGCGGCACTGGCTAATGATAGCTAAGAACGGACGGAAGGTACTGAGATGCACAAGTTTTTATGTCTACCTTTCGCAAAAATAAATAGAAAAATCAAGACATGGATGTGGTCACCCACGACCCCATGTCGTGGTTCTAGCGTTAATATTTGCGCCATTACTGAACCATGTTATTCAGCCGAGTACTCGGTAAATGTAGTACTCGGCCCATCTCTAGTTTCTGTAGTGCAACAATTGTTTGAAACATACTAGATATGTATTTAATTTCCAGGTGGATTTTCTATGGGAGGCTCTCTGACAATGCATACAGCATACCGATGGGATCGCAATGTGGCTGGTGCATTTGTATTCAGCTCTTTTCTTAACGAGAAGTCACTTGTTTATGATGAATTAAGGAACTCGACTGGACCATGTAAGTATACTGTCTGTTGTGTGAAACGGTATGGCAGCAATTATCTGTGATCAGTGAGGTTATCAAATATGATTAAGGTCAAATAAAAGATTTGATTGGGTAAATAACGAAGTATGGCGTATTTAATGATAAATTGAATTACTAAAAATATATTATGCTTGCAGTGCCCGACTTCGTTCGCGTACATTTTATGATATGTGTTTATGAGGTCTACGTCTTATTATAATTGGAGAAAAAAAAATTGTAGCCCGTCCTGTTTCCTGTACGTCTAAATGTTTATCTACCAAGTTTAATAAAATTTAGTTAATTCGTTTATGAATTTTGGAGAAACTTACATACATACAGAAGAAGATCTAAAAATCGTCACTTTAGTTTCAGTATCATATATAGAGCTTATAATCATGATATCTCTGAAAACAAAGTAACTTAATCCAAGGCCAACCCTTACAGATTTATTATTGGCATTAATTGATTCATGATGACACGCCTTATTTTAGCTGGCTTAACTAGGTATCAATAACGCGCAAAAAAATCACGTTTGTTGTATGTGAGCCGCCTTGAATATTAATTTCATCTGTTTTTTAGTATTATTTGTTGTTATAGCGGCAACAGAAATACATCATCTGTGAAAATGTCAACTGTCTATTACGGTTCATTACAACCTGTTGATAGACAGACAAACAGACGGGCGAACAACGGAGCCATATTAATAACGCATCATTATTAATTAAAGCACGTGGTATCTCAAGTCAGGCTGATAGGGAGAAGTATAAAAAAATTGCATACGTTTATAGTAGTCGGAGTAGTACAGAGAGGGTCGTGCTCCTGTAGTGGAGACTAAAAAGGACCTGATGATGATGATGATGATGATAGTAGTCGGGTTTTAATTTTTTAACTTATACCCTTTGGGTACGGAATGCTAAAAAGGAAGGGAGACATTAATACATGCGTGAGATGGCATAGTCTGAAAGTAGAAATAGACATAGGTTAATATCAATCTACCCATGTCTATTTCTACTAACAGTGTTAGATACCCTTTGTAATTAAATCAGTCTGCACAGTTAAAAGTTACGGTTAAATAAAGAAATAGCAATAGCAACCATGCATTAATACCTCTTTTCGTAAGGAGTCACAAAATAGTGAAATCATCATTTCGAGTAGATGACACGGTCAATCGACCATCACACCCTGGTATCCGAATTATTCGGGACCGCCTCTCGGCCTCTGACGTGGTTCCTTTAACGACTACCAGATAGCAGCCGGGACCAACGGCTTAACGTGCCTTCTGAAGCACGGAATCATCTTAATTATCAGACAATCAGGTGATGCAAGCCTGCAATGTCCTAACCAAATTGGAAGCAACTAAATAAAGTATGCTTCCCGGGTCTACAGGCAAACGCCATAACCACTGGACCACGGATGCAGTTGTATATAAGAAGCGGGGTTTTGCCGCGGTCCACTCGCCGCCGCACTGCTCTCATCTTACTATCACTCACTAGGTATCGATAGGAATGAGTTTTTTCTATAGGGATTTCTTTAAAGTATAAAAAAAGGCATGATAAAACCAGTGAACGTGTTTGACTTTTATTATCTGAAATCGAGTGACAGTCCACTGAAATCTGCCGCCCCTAGGCCGCGGCCGATACGGCCTAATGATAAATCCAGGACTGACACAACGTACTACTGGCAGTATCATGTCATATCAGTCCATATCATTTTTGGCTAGCTCCGTGGCGCAGCAGTCAACACGCCAGCCTGCGACATGGGGTGCCCGGGTTCGATCCCCAGCCAGGTCAAGATGGAAAATGATCTTTTTCAGATTGGCCTGGGTCTTGGATGTGTATCTATATAGATACACATCCAAGACCCACAAATACATATATATATGTATTTGTTATAAAATATAGTATCGATGAGCTAGTTTCCCATAACACAAGTCTCGAACTTACTTTGGGGCTAGCTCAATCTGTGTGATTTGTCCGTATATATTTATTATTTATCACGTCACTTGCCGTCGTGTATTGCAAGGACTAAACTTGTAAACTACCTACGCCTGCACCTACAGATATTTCGTTCGAATAAGGTTTGAGTCACACAATGAAGCAAAAATATCACAAAATATAGGTACGGCTGATAAAGTTATGGGTTTGTTATACGATCACTTTCATTTGCAATAGGTTCACAAGTTTCTCTCCCTGGATGTTTACTAAATTTACATCAAATATTTAATCTTAAGAAAATGTGTATAGTAAGCTAAAATTGTTGTTAAAAAAATACATTTTCTAGTGCCACCGCTTCTGCAAGTTCACGGCGACAGCGATGACATGGTTCATTTGAAATGGGGTCAGCAGACTTTCAACCAACTTAGAGAGCTCGGGGTGAAGGGAGACTTCCACATTCTGGAGAAGCTGGGACACTCGGTGAACAAACGAGGAATGCTGAAGATTAGAGAATTTATTGATAAGTATCTACCTGAGAATGCATAGCCAGGCGATTGTGGAGAATTAGATGTAAGGTGTAAAGTCTGCCGATACCTAACTGTGAAATACATTTAGGGGGGTTGGTAAATCTAAGATTTTCATGAATACTTTTCGTTATTGTTATTAGAAATAATGTTATTACAGATATGTAATCGTTTCATTTGTCTTCGTTATACCTATAAGCACCTTATATAAATATTTCATATTGTGGTACTACGGCACTACTATTTCATGACAAAAAGGATTGTTGTTGTCGGTGGTGTTGTGTAACGAGTGTAAGAGGAAATACTTTACGGTACGTTTACTTTCAACAAAGATGGCGCTATAGAATTAATCATATGTATCCACCGTTTAAAAGAAAATAACATAAACAGTGACGAAGATTATCTTTATTAGAAGAAAAAATATTATCAACTTATATTTAAAAAAAAAATACTTTGTTTTACCAAGTTTAGGCTAACGCCATCTAGTGACGGGTGGAAGAGACCGACATTATTGCACAGCAGCGCCTTCGCCACCGGCATGCTTGCCAGGCACCTTGCAGTGCTTATCTTCTGCGGTAGGGTAAGGTATTTACCTTCAATTGGGTCAATATTTCTGAATGTGGTTGGCAGTATATAACTAAATGAAAAAACCTATCACTTCACTGAAACTTTGGTGCTTCTCGACACTCATAATAATTATAAAAATATTCAAAAGGGTACTTACATGCGTTATTGAGTAATGTTACTGAAAGTCAACATAACGGTATCACAATTTACCGTCAAAATACGACAAAAGGCTCATCCCATGATGTAGATGAGTAGACCAGAAATCAGTTCCTTTAATCAACTATCATAGTGCAGAGATTCAGCTTGGAATCTTTCGCACATAAAAAAATATGATCAAAAAACCAGAAAATTATAATAACGCTGGTTAACCGACCAAATTCGACAGTGCGTTACCCCAGCCGACTAAGTGCTCCCTTTAAGAATTGATAAATGCAAATAATTAGATCATTACTTCGTGTAAATGTCCCCGAAAGTAAATAATTTGACACCCCGCCGTTTCAGAGATAATGAGGAAAATAAAATTCGGCTGGCGTAACGTTACCCCACCCGACTTTTTTTGATCCCGTCGGTTTATCTGGATAAAAAGTATGCACAAAGATAGATTGAATTTGCTCTCAAATGTCCCCGATAAAATTAAATTTGACACCTTTATGGATTTTGAGTTATTTTATTTTCTGCTGCGGTAACGTTTGGTCAATCTCTGTATCTCTGAAACCGTAAGACGCAGAATCATGATTTTTTTTAAACGTATAGAACGGAATTTGTCTCAATTTGACACTTAGATATCTTAAATATTAATAATATAGTTTGCTAGTAATAAATATTTTTCTGAAAACATATTTTCGGTTCTAGTTATTAAACGAGGGAACCCTGAAAATTCAAACTAGTACTAACAGATGCCTCTTATAGGGACACACAAAACATCAAAACTTTCATCAGCCTCATCCAAAGCATTGGCAAGTTATAGTGATATTACTGGTTCCAGAAAGCCAGATTCCGGGCCCTCAATTTAAACGAGGAAAATAATAGTTTCCTTTCACCTGGTTGATTCCATATTTAAACAATAATTAGACACTTTATCCAAAAATATACATACAAATTTTCAGCTTGATATACTTTCGTATATAAGAAATAATAATTAAAAACGAAACCTAGATAATTTTTCCCGATTACCCGACCATGTTCAGATGTGTATCTAAAAGCGGCCGCACGATACACAATGTATACCTTCTAAAATCTGCACAATAATAATAAGTGGTTGGGTATATTCAAGTAGAAAAATTGTTAGGATTAATTCTAATATTATAAAGACTCGTATTAAATAAATGAAACCTTAGGGTGGGTGACTTACAGATTTTCTCTTTCAGCAATACTATCACTTAAATGGCAATGTCTACATACTAAGAATGATAATAAAATAATTTTATGCTTTTTTTGTTTGAATGATTTTAATGCAGTCCTCTTAAATAGAGGTCTTCCGTCTGCACAATAGTTCAATCCCACTGTCACCGTCGTTGGTACTCAAAAACCAACGCAAACAAGGTTATATTTTATAATGTGAGACTATCAAGAGATAAATAAAAAAAAATCTTGAGTGTTATTTATTTTTGCTGCTCTCGCGTAGAAAGTGTCAGTTACAAATTGGGAGTGAAATGTGTATCCATCAACTAGGAAAACGCGTCGTTATCAGCTAAACAAACGAACTAGAAGTCGGTACCTATTTTTTTTTCTATATTATGTGCTGCTGGTTTTATTCTGCATTGCTTTATGCTAAGATGTAGGGGACAGCTCACAAAGATTTGCTCGAAATAAAAGTGAAATAAAAGTAGTCGGTACCACAGCACAGAGTATCTATACTTTTTGTGTCCTTCCTAGAAAATTAAAAAAAATATATTTGTTATTATGCGCGAGCAAAACTAGGGACTTTCGCTGTCCCGCTCGCACACATTAGCCAATGAAATTGCAGTTCCGAGCAAGTGCAGTTGTATTTTTTTCTAATTCTATCTAACAAAGCAAGTATTACATACTCGTATTTCCAATATTACCTATGTCTTTAGTCTTGCAATAATAGACTTGGTCAATCCCATTAGGAATCAATACATAATAAAGTATAAGTATAGAGGAAGTAGGTAATTCCATTATATAAGGCATATATTTTTTTACAAAAAAAAAAATCCACTCGCCTGTACCATCCAATTTAGAATACAATGCCGTCGAATATGGAAGTATATCTAGTAGTATGCCGCAGCCGCTTTCAGATACACATCGGAACTTGGTCGGGTAATCGGAAAAAAATATCTAGGTTTAGTTTTTAATTATTATTTCTTATATACGAAAGTATATCAAGCTGAAAATTTGTATGTATGTTTTTGGATAAAGTGTCTAATTATTGTTTAAATATGGAATCAGCCAGGTGAAAGGAAACTATTATTTTCCTCGTTTAAATTGAGGGCCCAGAATCTGGCTTTCTGGAACCAGTAATATCATTATAACTTGCCAATGCTTTGGATTAGGCTGATGAAAGTTTTGATGTTTTGTGTGTCCCTATAAGAGGCATCTATTAGTACTAGTTTTAATTTTCAGGGTTCCCTCGTTTTATAACTAGAACCGAAAATATGGTTTTCAGAAAAATATTTATTACTCGCAAACTATATTATTATTATTTAAGATATCTAGGTGTCAAATTGAGACAAATTCCGTTCTATACGTATAAAAAAAAAACATGATTCTGCGTCTTACGGTTTCAGAGATTCAGAGATTGACCAAACGTTACCGCAGCAGAAAATGAAATAAATCGAATTCCTTAAAGGTGTCAAATTTAATTTTATCGGGGACATTTGAGAGCAAATTCAATCTATCTTTGTGCATACTTTTTATCCAGATAAACCGACGGGATCAAAAAAAGTCGGCTGGGGTAACGTTACGCCAGTCGAATTTTATTTTCCTCATTATCTCTGAAACGGCGGGGTGTCAAATTATTTACTTTCGGGGACATTTACACGAAGTAATGATCTAATTATTTGCATTTATAATTCTTAAAAGGAGCACTTAGTCGGCTGGGGTAACGCACTCCAAATTCGAGTGATAGAAAGCGGCTGATTCATACATATCGATGACTTCTTTAACTTTTCTGATTAATTTGTTGAAATAAGTGCAGTCAAGTAAAAAATAACTTATAATAAAAGTATATTCTACTAGGTGTTTCCGTGACGTCAAAGCCTTCATTCTAAATTTCATTAATACGTATGTATTATGGTAATGAAATTTGTTTGTATTGCTATATATTATACATTTATTTTATTGTGCCGTGCCGCACCACCCGGTTGCACCCTCACGCGCCGTAGTTGGTCCTGCGCCAGCGCAGCGTCAATTCCCGGGACGTCATACATTTAGTAGCTTTGTCAAGCGAGGATAAGTGAGATGGCAGTACCTTAGCGTACGTTTACAAAGTCTTAGCAGTGAGCTTCGATGAATAGTTATGTAGATAATAATTTCAGACGATATAGACCAATTCGTTACGGTCCGGTTTTTGTGCCGATTTTAAAAACGTTTCAGGTCAAAAAATACTAAACTTTTTTGTAGTTATATTTATAGGTAACATGATCTGTGATAAGTATCTGTCTGAATCAAGAAAATAAAAATAATCATTAATAAGTAACAACGACAACAAAATGAACATTTTTGATCAAACAATTTTTTTCGTAAATTTTTAGGTATGTAGGTAGGTAACATGATCTGTGTTTTAATGCCACAAAATTAATTTAAGTATGCAAGACCCTTACATAATAAGCATTACGACAAACGTACGTAGCTACGTGTCGGCGTTACACTGTCAAGCAACGATAACCTCTACTATTTAATCATTAAGTCTAATTTTAATTTTTATTAAATTAGGGCGACACTATCGGACGTATGTCGTATTATTTTATGGAGTAAGGGTTTGTCGGACCAATCAAGAAAGTAAAAATATTATAAATAGTAATAACGACAAAACAATGTACAAAATTTTGATCTATTCTTGTAGTTATATTTATATTGAAATTAGGAAACTTGATTTAATAAATCTGTAATTTAATATCGTAATTAGCTAAAGTACGAGTATCACAATAACTTTTTATAGTTATCGTATTGTTTTTACGTCAAATTTTACGATCTTAAAAAAGTTGGTCGGCTGTGACAAAAACAACACTTTTTTTTTGCTTTTGAATTGCATAATTTTAGTGGTACCTATTTGTACCCTTTAGTAGTATACACAAAATTAAGTTTGTGGTTTTATTTGTGTTAAGGAGTGTTGAAATAAATAATAACGTGTACAAAATACACTTAGGTATACATAATAAGGATAACCAGCTGTTTTTGTTTCCCCGCAAGTCATAAAAGTGAAGTGGACTAAAATCTAAGGATTCATATGAATACGCGATGCGGTTGTCTGTCACGTGCTAGGAATAAAGATGTAATTTAATATAACTTATTTATGCAAGCTAATAAAGATCCGAATTCCATTCCATTCCAGTACCTTAGTATTTTTATTAATTTTTCCATTAATTATTATTAGGCTTTAACTACCTGTTTTGAAACAGAACCAGCGCTTGCCTTAATTATGCCGATAAAGAGGTAAAAATGAAATCTTGAAAAATATTTTTTTTTACGGTTTCTCCCATAGAACTGACGTGGGAGTCTATTTTATTTTTTCGGAACCCAACATGTAGGGTGGAGCACCACTACTGTCGAGGCCTGCGCCTGAACTTTTTTTCTAATTCCATTTATGACCTCTTTGGTTAACCGTTGAAAGAGAATTGAAATATTATGTAACCATCATAGAGATAATATAATCCTGACGGAAACCATCATGCTGACTCTAAACTGACATTACGTCAATGATAAAATTAAATATTGAGCCAAAGAGATAAAATAATCCTGAGGGAACATTTGGGAAATAATACTTACATGATCAGCGATATACGCGCATTTAACTCTTGACTTAGATTTCCACCTTTTTTTTTAGTCTTTCTAACAGTGAAGATAGATAATGGGACCAAAAAAGGTAACAACAACCACGGATGATAATCAGTGGAAGACATTGATAGAGGACACGCCTCTAGACGATGGCAACTGGACGGTCAAAGTAGTTGTGATCGAGTCAGCAGGCAGTGACCAGGATCGCATATACTTGAGTAAATTCGAAACCTACGCAGCCGAGGAAAAGAGGTTTGTCATTAAAAATATTTGTAAGACGGAAACAATATTCATGATCAATCAACTTGGCGGCGAAAAGAAAGTGAAGGATGAAAATCTTAGAGTGTTCGAAGAAGGCCAATCGTACCTTAAAGATAAGAAAGATATTCCTTCAGATTTACTAGCATTAATTATTAAACATCTAATTCTGAAAATGAAAGAAGAATACTTGTTTATACAACGTCAACGGCTGGAAGTTAAAGTAGGAATGAAAAGAGAATCTGCGACTATGATCGATAGAGCAGAAGTACGGGGCACCGTCAGCGTCGCTCCTCCCGAGCCCGATGAGCCTCCGCCGCCCCCTCCGAAAGGGAAGAAAGGACAACAGGTAGTAGAAACTAACGAGCCACCGGAGCCAGCCGAAGGAAAAAAATACAATACGATGCTCAGAGTTAGAGGAGAAGAATGGAGAGACAAAGTATACGTGGACGACTATCCCACCGACGGCCCAAATCTGTATGTTGCTGTGACGGGCTTCATGGAGCCAACCTTAGCTCAATATCTCCTTAAGATAGGAGTTCCAGTGACAGCTATTATTCAAGTAAGAATTGATCCATCTACCATTAGAATTCCGTCCAGTTTGCTGAGGCCTACAAAACGAGGACAAAGTCAAACTGAACTGATGGCAGACAAGTCGCTCAAATTTTGGGAAGAACTGCAGCAGCTACGAATAAACAAAGAATCGGCAGACATTTTTAATAATACCGCGTTTATTGTATTTTCGCCGCCTTACTCGGAAACTGGAAATTTATCAGGTATGCCTGAGGTCGTTTACGACGAATTGTGTTACCTGATGTATGATATTCAAGATTTGACTAGACAACACTCGCATTATCTTGACAATATGGATATAATTAATATACCGAAAGAGTCGCCTGCGAATGACGAATGGTTTCAATATTACGACCAATCATTAAAAGGTTTACCGCTAGAGTCAGTTACAGTATATTCAATGCTAGACACTGTTCTTAGGACAGTGTGTAAAATGGGCGAAACTGGTGATAAAAGTAGCAGAACGTCACTATCCACGGCCGTCACAATAAATCAGGCTCTCAAAAGCGGAGATGAAGCTTACAAGAAGGAGAAAGCTGAAAACTTAGTGAAAGATGTATTCAATAGGCTTTGTTTCACTGAACGTGACAAAAAGACTTACAGATTCACTTACGGCGAAGAGTACGAAGAACATAAGGATCCTATTGTTATTAATTACGGTGATTTCGCTAAAAACACCACGTTCCATCTAGGAAACATAAACTTGGACAATATCGTCTGGCATACGTTACTGGCCATGCCTATTAATAATCTGTGGTTAAGCCAGCCAAAACTTACGGAAGAGCAGGAGGCTAAAGTAAATTTTCACATTAATGTTTTGCTGTCTTGCTTTGATAGGACTGATGTTGAAACTTCGGAGCTTAACAGGTTAATTCATATATTGTCCTGTCGAAAACTGTACAACAATAGAAGTTCTTTAAAAAAACTGCACCTGCCTCCTTCAACTATATCCGACTTTAAAAAGGCGTATTTGAAAAGAAGTGTTCTTGCTGAACCTTTGCAGAGCCACTCTCCATTGTTGCAAACATCGAGCACTACCTCGCCTTCTTTTCCGCCCATTACAAAAAGTGACAACGCCACAAACACCTTGCATGACGAGGACCCAGAGTCCCGCCAGATAAAATTCCTTTTCGATTGTCCCGATTTAAGCGAGCTAGTAACAGCTAGTGAAATCTGTAATGAGAAGCAAGAAGATCACACGATTGACGATTATGATTTTTTTGACGAGTTCTCCGGCACCAGCGCTTTTCAAATTATACTTGACGCATTTAATACATTTAACTGTGTTGATTATAAATATTGTGAGGTGACTGATTGCATTATTCTGATGTTTTATAATAGTCACGACAGTGACGGTATTGCAAGAGAAGAATGGCGCTGTCATTTACCAACTCCGCTCTGTCTACAAGATTTTTTTGACTTTGTTTTAGAAGAACATTATGATTGGATTCAAAAGGAAGAAGAAATTTACGACGAGAAAATGGCATTAAAGTCTCAATCGGATTATAAAGACCTGGTTGATCCGACAGCCGCAAAGTCTTGTATAGAAAATACAGAAATTGAGATGGAATTACTTATGGAAGGTTCCCTTAAATATCAACAAGTAGCTGAAATTGAAGAAGCCAGCCCAGAAACATCGGTCACCAAGGTTACATCCTCAAAGAAAACTACAATATCGCCTTCGACTACTGACGCTTCGAAAGGCGGAAAAAAAGCTAAATCCTCAGCAGGCTCCTCGCCGCGTACTGCCAGACAGTCAGTTATACGCCCGGAGGATCTCCCTTCACCTCCAAAACCCGCAAAACCCTTCGGAGGTTACGACTTAGGTGATAGAAGAGTTGAAGTGTTCGGCAAAGACGTGATATATTTTTCGAAAGATGGAACTCGTGTTTCCAGTTATTATACTTTGATAATACCCCTTAATTTGGAAAATATTCTTCTAAGTGTGAAGCCAGGTAAAGGCAAAAATGAATTTTGGTTTCATCGAGCACTTGGTGAAAGTATTTCACCTGATATTACCGATATATGCGAATCGTTCAGAATAAGCAGCAAAGATCGCGTTTTGATCAATATCAAAAAACAAATATTTACAGTACCTGTACCCATTGCGACATCCTCAGTTTTAGAAAGGAGTCGAAAGGACATGAAATCTATGGACAACTGTGTCAGTCAGCAAGAAATATTTGATACTAGATCTTTTCACAATTTTTTCATTACTTGGCCCAATGGTTTAATAACAGAAAGTGTGTATGAAACTAACAGTCCAAATATATCTCATATTAAGCAATATTACGTTTCCAAAGTTCCTCCACTCGATGAAGATATGCGATGTATAAGTTTAAAAGGAGAAGTAATAGTATTTAAGTCATCGAATGTTATTGAAGTGCTACGACCAGATAGTTCTTGTATTAAAATAACTGATTGTGCAAAAAAATTAGTAGTCCCTGAAGGATTTGATGACTTACACAGTGAAACCAGCTCCGACAAGAGTAAAAAAGGTAAAAGCAAAGAAAAATTGAAAACAAAACCTAGTAAAACATCTTCAAAATCCTCCAAAAATGTATTGCATGATGATGACTCAGACATAAAACAACCTGAATATGAGTTGGTAATTGATGAATTTGAATGTATAGAATCCAATGGTCTCAGACAAAAATGGATTAAGGGCACGCCTATAGACATTGAGAAATTGCTGATTCGTACAGCAACTGAATTTAATTTACGGGAAGTATTTTCCAGGCGAATGGATGGAACGCATATTTTGTTAAACAAGGACGGAGTACAAATTGTAACTTTCCCTGACAAAACTAGGATAACAACTACGTATATTATAGAAGATGTTGAAATTTACCCGGAGTGGACTGACGAAGAACGAGAATACTTTGATATGTTTGAATCTGTAACACAAGAAACCGAAACAAAATCAAAAGCGTCCGAGTCCCAAAGAAGCTACGTTAGTGCCAGCGCTATGAGTTCAAAAAGTTATGACGAAGAAGTTAAAGAAAATGTTCGAACAGATGGATACATTTCTGTTCAGATAATTTACACAATTGAACACGCCAATTTTACAACAGTTACGGTGAATACAGCTGACGGGAAAATAAGTGTTGATTCGCCAAATGGAACATGCGTGATTGTAGATCCAGACAACAATTATGAGTTACGTTTAGACGAGTCTACCTCAGCCACATTCGACGGAGAAAATTTAGCTATAAACCATGAAGCCTGTCCCGAATGCCAGTCGAATACAAACTGTAGAGTCAAAATAAAATCGGACGATGAAAGCAGTGTTACTAAAGATTATCAACATTGGTTGACAATGAAAGATTCATTTTCAAATAAAATTGTTGTTAATGAAGAGGGAAACATCTCGCTAGTTGGTAAAAATACTGAAAAGACTGAAGGTGATAATGTTTCGACTTGTGCGGACGTTCTCGATGAAGAAATAGCAGTGAATGTGACAAAGCTACCAGATGGTGAAGAGATCTCCGTTCATGGGAAATGCAACGACATGTATAACGCAAAGACCCTGAAATTTTTCGTATTGAGACGGTAAGCAGTAGTGTGTTTCATCATCATCATCATCTCTTCTCGTCGTTCATCGTCTTTTTATTCTCCACTGCAGGAGCATGACCCTCTCTGTACTGTAATGTGTTTAGTATAACAAAAAACAAAAAAGGCAGAGCCATGAGATTTTGTCGATTGTGTCTGGGCGGGATTGCCGACTAAAGTTTCGGACTCGTTCGTTAATATTGCAAGGAGAATTCCGGGTACCATTTTCACTCAAAATTTATAACGGTATATACCACAGAACAACAAACACATAAGAAGCGTTAACACGCGTGATTTCTAGTAAAACCAGCGTTGCCTCATTTCAAAAATACTACTAACGCAACACAATATAATAATACGTTTTTATATTTACTAGTGAGTAGTTTCACTAGGACTTCTCATTTTACACGTTAGTATCGGCATCGGCACACGTCGGCATTATTGTCAATCTCAATGTCTATGTTCTTATGTGGTAAATACTGTTGCATCCACAGAAATATATCAAGATAGAACGGCCAAGTGGGCGGTACACGCGTGTCTCAATCATGCACGATCGTGCTAGATTCTTATGCGTTCATTCAGTCTGCGTGCATGTCCCGACTTAAACACATGGTTTATTCTGCGGTTTATAACTATAAAAACTGTTTATCATTATTTCTGTGCATCTCACATTACTATTTCGCTAGTAATTACGTCAAATTGTGTGCGCGGCTTATGCAAAAACTGACACGCGCGTTTCCTTAGCAAAATCCTGGCATCGCCGCTCTATTTTGATATATTTCTATGGTTGTATCGATAGTAGTGATTATATGATGTGTTCCGTACCCAAATGGTAAAAATGAGCCCCTATTAATATGGCTCCTTGTCCGTCCGTCTGTCTGTGGCTGTAGTTCGTAAACCGTGATAGTACTATCACGGTTTATGAAATAGAAAACAGTTGAAATTTTAACAGATGATTTATTTCTGTTGCCGCTATAACAAAAAACACTGAAACACAGAAGGGGGCTCCCATACAATAAACGTGCTTTGTTTTTGCTCGATATTGATAACGGCAACAGGTAGACTGATAGATATAGATCCTTTTGGCGACTACGGACCATCAAGAAAAATTACTAGGTATAAAAACGTCGATGTAGCTACTTACGCTACTCAGGCTGCTCAGAGCTGGTGCATTGTCGGCTGCTGGACAATTACAAGCAAGCCTGCCGCTGACTGCCATGGTGTTACACCACTAATTACGATACCTTAAGAAGACAAAAGAAGTACACGTATAAAGGATTAAAAGGTTATTGTTTCAAAAATTAAGCAGAGAAGGTTTTCAACCTCTTTCTAACTTTGCATTAATAGATACTGGAATATGCAATTTCTATTACTTTCTTATCTATCTATGAGTTATCATGCGAGAGATAGGTCGGTCATCACAACACTACGGTCACTACCCTCGGTGGTACCGTTTAACTTTAAAATACCCACCGCACCACCAGGGGTATGGCCAGGGGGAAGGTAGGTCTGTAGTGCCTTCAAAGACAGAAGCCTGTCTCTATACAGACTGACATTTGAGAGTTACTAATGTCTCGTGGCATATTGTAGCGACCTAGGCTGCTCGGAGCTGGTGCACCGACGTTTGCTGGACGAGTACAAGCAGGCCTGCCGCTGGTTGCCGTGGTGCTCCGTCAATAACTACGACACCTTTGGAGACAGCAGAAGCCTAGTCTCCATTCTAACTCCAGTCCACCTCACCGAATCAGAGGCTTGTATATCATTTCATTTTGTACTGAAATCGCATCATGGATTCAATGTGCTCCAATTATCAATATTGGAGCACATTGAATCCATGATATGATATTCAAGTAATGGGGAAACAAACAAAATCTATACTAATATTATAAAGCTGAAGAGTTTGTTTGTTTGTTTGAACGCGCTAATCTCAGGAACTAATGGTTCAAATTGAAAAATTATTTTAGTGTTGGTGTTCCATTTATTGAGGAAGGCTTTAGGCTATAAAACATCACGCTGCGACTAATAGGAGCGAAGCATCAATAAAAAATGTTTTGAAATCGGGAAAAAATTGTTCAGCTATACTATTAAATCATAATAACAGAAATTGCCGCGGACGAAGTCGCGGGGTACAGCTAGTATACAATAAGATTACGACGAATTGAGAAACACCTCCTTTTTTAAGTCTTAAGTTGCTTATAAATTACGAAATCAGAATAGATGCGCATCGTAGAATTATTAAATAAACATCAAAAAAAATTTCGTGTAAAATTTTTTTTTGGTAATACTTTCCTTGCTTGCTTGTCTTGCCCGAAGCCCATGGGGGAGGGTGGGTGTCATCGGCAAAATTAATACGACCGTAACGACTCGATTTATTTCTATACGCCAGAAATGGTTGGTGGACTCGAAGCTGGCCGGCAAGCCGGAGTATCTAGCATACAAGGATCTGAAAGTAGATACGGGCAAGGGCTTCTACCACTGGATGCGGCCGTACGAAAGGTTTGAGCCCAAGCCAATGAAGCCACCTAATGTGTTGCCACCGAGGCTGCCAAGGGCATTTGTGCTAAGGTACATGATTATTTTCCTATTTTTAAACGACTTCAAACAAAGGTGGAGGTTATCGATTCGGTTTTGATGGTTGTCACCTAATTCGGTCATTTATGAACCGAATTTAAAATTAAGTATTATTTGGTTTCAAAGGGTATTCTTTCAAATTGATCCCATTTAGATTTCATCAATCTGTAGTTTGATTGAAGTTTTTAACTTTATCTAAATGAAAGATTATAATATAAGTAAATACATAACTCATAGTTCATTTTCTTAAGTTACAGTTCTGCTTAGGACGACCAAGCAAGATTTATACAAGATACTCGTACATATGGAAGATGGATTTCTTCTGTATGTACGAGTATGTATCTTGATTTTTATCAGTTCTGCCAGCCATTTTTACCTGATATTAGATGTTGGGCGGACTCGTCCTTTGGATGTGCGGCATTTGCCGTTCTCGTATAAAGAACCCATTGGACGGCAAATGCCGCCTATGAGCGACAAAGGATGAGGCCGTAGATATTATTAAAAGTCATACCTAATCCTGTGTATCAATACAGTGTCTGACTCTAAATCCCTAATCCTGAGTATCGCTTATTTTAAATTGACCTTGTATCATATTTATTACGCTTTTAAAAAATCGCAAGAATCATTAGTATAAAGAACAACCCTTTAAAAGTAAAGGGATTCTGATTCCAGGATTTCAATATAGTTCAGAGGTTCGCCAGCCCCAACGCCCAACAACTTAGTTCTACAACCACGCCGGATTCTTTGAATATAACTATCTACTACATACATTGATAATATATGTAGTATATTTGGTCTATAAACGATGACATCATTGTTTACAAAAAGCTATGTTCACGGACAGTTTGCTTTGTTTAGAACTCTAGAACAGCAATGGAAGGAAGGCAAAAGAAACAAATTGAAGGGCGCGCGGGAGTTGGTGTCTGCCATTCTGCGGTACCGGCGCATCATGGATTCGGACAGCGAGACGATACTGGACGTGGCCATAGTCGATCCCCGGCCGGAGGAGGAGCGCGCCATGGACGATATTTTGCAGGCTATAGCACACCGGTTACTAGTTCTCATTGTATTTTTAAAAATAATCTATTCTAGAATACACACAAATGTCGTTTGGGTGAACGGACTACACTAGACACAGTTATCCCTGTTCCTTCGATCAATTATAAAAAAAAAACTAGATACACAATTCGCGATATAAAAGCATTACTAACTAAATAATCGCAAAGCTAGAAACTTGGGTGCATTTTTTCCGTATACATTAGAATTTTGAATATCGAAAGCTGACGATGGATAACTTTCGAATTCGACTTACCTAATAGCGTATCTAGCAATGATATGAGACCTATAGTTTGGCAGATAAACCGTAAAGCTGCGCGTTCACTGGATCGGAATCGGAGCGGACGGATTTGTTGCTTTGTATGGATTTGTATGGCACTGCGTGCACTGCATCGGGATTTCCGTACTGGAGACCGATATTTTTGCCGATGACGTCATCGGCATCGGCAGTCGTCAGTGTTGCCGTTCATAATAAGAGAATTTATGGTAGAACTTTTTATATTAGAATATTACTAACTGTTGCCCGCGGCTCCGCCCGCGTTAGTGTCGATCCCTCGGGAACAGTAGAATTTCTCGGAATTAAACATACCCTATGTCCTTCCCCGGGCCTCAAACTACATCCATACCAAATTTCATCCAAATCAGTTCAATGGTTGAAGCTTAAAAAAACGACAGACAGAGTTACCCTCGCATTTATAATATTAGTATTAGTATGGAAGTATGGATATTATTTATACTTCTAAGTCCCGAAATATGAAAATTTCCATAAAAACTTTACCCTCCCATTTTGCCATTTAAGGGGGGAATTTTGTCCATTTCACAGGTCTTTTTTAATTGTAATCAAGAACTTATATAGGTACCTATTTTTATACTTCTAAGTGTAGAAATGAGAAAATTTCCGTACAAACTTTACTCTCCTATTTCACTCGTTCAGGGGAGAATTTTGTCTAGTTCACCTACACAGATGTTTTTTTAATTTTAATCGACAATTATATACCTACTTTCAGACTTCTTAGTCCAGAAAAAAATCCACACGAAGTTTTTACCACTCTACCCTATTTTATTACCCCTTAAGGGAGGAATTTTGCAAATTTCATTTAAACCCATCTTTTTAATTTTAGTCGTTAACTTTTATACCTACTTTCATACTTATAACTCCAGAAATGAGCAAATTCCAAATAAAATTTTACCCCTTCAGAAGTTAAATTTCTAAAAATGCTTTCTTAGCGCTCACTCACATCATTACAAGAACCACTGTACTGTAGTTTCTAGGCGCAGCAATTTCGGTTGCGTTGATTTATATAAGTCACGTTTACCCGCGGCTACGCCGGCGCCGCCGCCGATAGTGTCCATCCCTCAGGAACAGTAGTATTTCCCGGAATAAAAGGTACCCTATGTCCTTGTCCTATGTACCCGGGTCCCACTACCTCCATACCAAATTTCATTATTATTATTTAATGTATTGCTATATATTTGCAGGCAAACTCACGCCTTGAGTTCATTCAAATGACGATAACTTTTTTTTTTAATGAACCGATTTTGATGACACGAACTCTATGTTTATGCCGGGTTAAAACAATGCATTTGGTGATAGTTTGAAGTAAATCGGTTCAGTATTTTCGGAGATAATCGTAATATAAAATAGATAATACAGACAGACAAAAAATTCGAAAAAGTTTTTTTTGCTTTCTATTATGTATTCTTTTTAAGTGTCCCTCTATCCATTTCAGTCACAAATTCTAAATGTACAGACAAAATATTTTTACAATTTTATTATACCTATGTATATAGATTATGAATAACAGCGGATATTAGAAACCTCATTTCGTAGGAATTCGATTTGGATTTGGATATAGGTACTCATTTACCATACATTTAAAATCCATAATTTTTAAATTCATACCTAATCATCCCATGACATAAACTTAATATACCTATTCCATAATAATTAAAAAGGAAAATCATTTTATCGCAAAAAGTAAATTCACAGTTACTCGCCTTTTAGGCATACATTTCATTTTTATAGTCATTATCAAGACACAACCATCATATCTGAGAAAATATATTGTCAGAATCACCATTTGGCTTAGGTTTCATATTATGAGCAATTGAAATACACATATTACAGAAAATGTACGTATATATAGTAACCATAATGTACGCAGCATTGTAACTCCTCTTCTGACAAAATACAGATAATAACAAAAATCACTTCATCACTATCCTCCATAACGCTAAGCATTTGCAAGTTATGACGATTGCTTTAAGAATGCCGATATTGCCGATGCGGAACCCGAATGCAGTGGACGCACCCCATCGGCATTTTAAAGCACTCGCGATAGCTTGCACATGCTTAGTGTTATCTATGATAGTTTGTTTGTTTGTTTGTAACTCTTTATTGCACATAACACATAAAAAAAATACAATAAAAGGCAATTCTTAAAACTAGAAATGTACAAAGGCGGACTTATCCCAATAAGGGATTTCTTCCAGTCAACCAAACATTAAGAGGACAAGGAAGAAAGCAACAGGGTAGCATATTAAATATACCTAACTATGCACAATATTCAACAGAGTGAAAATATCTTAACATCTAACTAAACGAAAACAAATAAATGCTATAATAGATAAATACAAGAATGCATAAATAAATATAGTGTCGCGAAGCTCCCAGAACAGAATAGTCTAGAACTTTTCCGAACATCGTCTGTCGCGCTCATACATCTTCCATCCTGCTCACACATATGTATTCTATCCCGCTCATACACACACTCGAATATTCTGGAATGTTTTAGTTATCGGCCGTCGGGACCGGAAGTATATGGAACTTTCTAGATACCCATAAGTCAGTATATAAGGGAGCGGACGTGGCGATCGTTAATCAGTTTACCGCGAGTGTTCTTAGTGAGCTATACTAATACGAGTGATTTGTGTGCGACTGATAAGTGATAATTTATACGACCACAGCAACGGACCAGGACTACGAGTGCTTTGCGTTTTGGATATTCGACGTGTTGGAAGACCAGTCAGTGTTGGGATTCCGTAGTGAATAAATTCCCTCTGAAGAGTTTGGTGTTTTACTCCAAATCCTGAACCCTAACCTCGTAACATTTGGTGTCAGAAGTGGGATTAGGAAATGCCAGTGTTGCCGAGGGACGAAGAAGATAAGAAAGGCGTCCGGACCCGGGCTCAACGTGCAATGGAGGCTACCGCAGCCGCCGCCCAAGTTGCATCCGCTCGACATGCGCCAGCCGCCCAAAACATCGCAGCCGAGCAACTGCCGCCCGTAGCCCCAGAGGTCGCAGCCGCCCAAGACATGGCAGCCGCCCAGGACATGGCAGCCGCCCAAGACATGGCAGCCGCCCAAGACATGGCAGCCGCCCAAGACAGGGCAGCCGCCCAAAATGTCGCAACCACCGAAGCCGTCACAGCCACCCAGGAAGTTACGGCCTCCCAAGAGATTGCCGCCGCCCAACAGATGCCAGCCGCCCATCATCAAGCCACGTTTCCTAGCCCCTCTTTCCAGGTTCCCACTCAAGCATCTTTTGATTTTGGTAGCTTGATGCAAATGTTGCAGTGCATAAATGAGAACCAGAGTAAACTGCAACGCATCAATGTGGAACTTAATGGAGAAATACAAAATATGCGGGATGAACAAAAGTGCTCGAGGGATGAACAAAAGCGTATGCAGGAAAAGCTGCATTATATGAGTGAGGACCAACGAATGGTATTAGCAGCTGTCAGCAAAGTCAGAAACGTGGTGGACCAGATCCGTAAGGATGTGGATTTGGTGGATAATCGCGTGACAGGTCTGGAAACAAACTTCTCCGGACTAGAGAAGAAAGTGCTGCGACTGGAGACAGTAGGCGTGAAAGTGACGTCGAGCAACGCTGTTGCTTATGCACCTGGACCCAAGGTGAAAGTGCCATCTTACGACGGAACTACTTCCTGGGTCGCGTATAAACAGCAGTTTCAAACTGTTGCCGCAGCAAATGGATGGACTAATGAACAGAGCCTGACAGCCCTCACCGTTGCACTGAAGGGCTCCGCTTTGACAGTATTAGAAGCACTACCTAACTCAGGTAGTGACTTCAAGGACTTGTTGGAGGCTCTTGAAGCAAGGTACGGAGAACGCCACTTAGAGCACGTATTCCGAGCCCAGCTTCGCGACCGAGTCCAGCGATCAGGCGAGGGGTTGCAACAGTGGGCATTAGAGATCGAGAGGCTCGTAAGGAAAGCGTTTCCCTCAGAAGACCCCCGGATGGTGGAGAAAAATCTACTGCAAGCCTTCGTGGATGGAATTAAGAATTCAGAGGTAAGGGCTACAGTAAAGCTCCAACATCACACCTCGCTTAAAGATGCCCTTGCACACGCCCTTGAAGTGGAAGCGGTAAGACAAGATGTGCAAGTTCATAAATTGAGAGAAATTGACGAGATAAGCGAGGTAGTCAAGGCGGTTAAGGCCCCTTCAAAGAAGGATAATGGAACTGGGCCTATGTGCTGGAATTGTGGTGAAAGAGGCCATTTACAACTCAATTGCCGCAAAAAGAAACAGTTAAAGGAAAGCTCAGGGAACAGCTTAAAGAAGAGATCAAGAAAGAGATTAAGGAAGACCTAAGCAATCAGTTTATGATCTCTCCTTTAAAGAAGCAGGGAAACGAGTAACAGCCAGGACTAAGGGGCGGGTACTGGCTGGCTCAGAAGAAGCCCCAGCAATAATCATCTCACAGGCAAGCAATGAAAATTGTCTGGCAATATGTGGTTCAGTGGATGGGAAAAACTGCAGGATAACAGTAGACACAGGTGCATCTAGGACTATAGTTAAGCCACATCTAGTGAAAGCGGCAAGGGGACGCAAGAACATCAACTGTCGGCTTCTTTCTGCTTCTGGCCAGCCAATACCTGTCCTAGGAGAAATGGCAGTTACGATGTACGTGGGAGAGACACCCTATACTCACAATGTCATCGTAGCTGAAATCATTGATGACTGCATACTGGGCTTAGATTTTATGAAGAAATATAATTGTGGAATTGATATCACGAATGGTGTTTTCAAGTGTGGTAATGAAGAAATCTTCATTCTTGGAGCTTCCACTGGAAAAGTAACCTGCCTTAACAAAATTGTTATTCCTGGACGAACACAGGCTCAAATAATGGTGAGACTGCCCACGACGGCTAAGAAAACAGAGGCAAAGAGATGTGTTTTGATTGAGGACACATTACACAAACCAACTGCGAGAGGACTCCTAACAGCAAGAACCTTAGTGCGTGGAAGCGATACTGCAGTGGTAAGAGTGGTTAACCTAGACTTCCATGAGGTCAGCCTCAATGAAGGAGATACTGTGGGAAAATGCGAAGAAGTTGTGTGGATGAGAAAGTGTCAATCAAAGCTGAGCTCAGTGTCACCTAACATCGCGAATAACTCTACAATTATTGATCTTCTGAAAGACAGCAAAGATAATCTGACTTTTAAGCAATACTCGGACGCAAAGAAGTCACTGTTGCGTTTTGCTGATATCTTCTCTTCGAAAGAAGAAGATCTTGGAAGAACTTCATTAGTTCAGCACAGGATTGACACTGGAAGCGAAAGACCTATTCGTCAGCGAGCAAGACGAATACCGATTGCCAAGGAGAAAGAAGTTGAAGAAATGTTGGAGGGCATGAAGAGAAATAAAGTAATAGAACCATCTGCAAGTCCTTGGTGTTCTCCTGTGGTTCTAGTTAAGAAGAAAGATGGCAGTACACGGTTTTGTGTAGATTATCGACGACTAAACGAGATCACTAAGAAGGACAGTTATCCGTTGCCCCGAATTGATGACACCTTAGATACTCTAAGTGGAATGCGATGGTTCTCTACTTTGGACCTAAAATCTGGCTACTGGCAGGTAGAAATACACCCAGAGGATAAAGAAAAGACCGCATTCTCAACTGGCAAAGGTTTATGGCAGTTCAATGTTATGCCCTTCGGATTATGCAACGCGCCGGCTACTTTTGAGCGACTTATGGAGTGTGTACTAGCTGGATTAGTAGGAGATGCCTGCTTAGTATATTTGGATGATGTCATCATCATGGGCAGAGACTTTGATGATCATTTGCGGAATCTAGAGAAAGTCCTAAGGAAGATACGGGGAGCAAACTTAAAACTGAACTCAAAGAAATGTCATCTATTCAGGAACAAAGTAAACTACCTCGGTCACGTAATTAGCAGTGAGGGTGTACAAACCGATCCTGATAAAGTTGAAGCAGTGCAAAAGTGGCCTACCCCGAAGGACAAGACAGAGGTGCGAGCCTTCATGGGACTGTGCTCATACTACAGGAGATTTGTCAAAGGATTCTCAGAGGTTGCTAAACCTTTACACCGTTTGACAGAAGACAAACGACCTTTCTTCTGGGACGAGACTTGCGAGAATTCCTTCCAAAAATTGAAGGAAAGTTTATGTAAAACTCCAATTTTGGGATATCCACAGACTGATGGTCAATTCATCGTTGACACAGATGCAAGTAACACAGCTATTGGTGGAGTGTTATCTCAGAAACAAGGTGACGCAGAAGTTGTAATAGCTTACTTCAGTAAATCTTTGTCAAGGCCTGAGAGGAACTACTGCGTTACACGGAAAGAACTCTTAGCTGTGGTAAAAACGCTGCAACATTTCAACAAGTATCTCATCGGCAGAAAGTTTAAACTGAGAACTGATCATGCTGCTTTGAAGTGGTTGCTTCAGTTTAAAAACCCGGAAGGTCAAGTTGCTCGTTGGATTGAACAACTCCAAGAGTTCGACTTTGTTACTGAACATCGCAGTGGAAAGTTACATGGAAATGCTGACGCGCTTTCAAGAAGGCCTTGCTCAGAAGATTGTAAACACTGTGTCAAACAGGAGTCTAAAGAAATCGCTGTGAAATTAACAAGGGCGAGTCCGCCGGGACCATGGGATGACGCGATCTTCAGAGAAGCTCAGGAGGATGATGAAGACATAAGGCTTATTATTGCATGGAAGGAACGCGGAGCAGAAAAACCTAAATGGGTAGAAGTTGCACCTACAAGCCCAATCACCAAAGCTTACTGGGCTCAATGGGACAGTTTTGTCTTGGAGGACGGAATACTTTACCGTAAATGGGAAAAACCAAATGGCAAAGAGTTTCACCTACAAGTAGTTGTTCCAAGAGCTAAAGTAAAAGACGTTCTTCGTGAAGTCCACGATGGGGTGTCCGGCGGACATCTTGGCGTCAACAGAACATTAACAAAGATACGAGAAAGGTTCTACTGGCTCAACTGTCGAGAAGACGTGGAGGATTGGTGTCGCAAATGTACCATATGCGCTGCTGTGAAAGGGCCATCGACAAGAAATCGCGGTAACCTCAAGCTCTACAACGTTGGTGCACCCTGGGAACGCATTGCAGTTGATGTGGCAGGACCATTTCCTATAACTGAGTCGGGAAATAAATACTTCATGGTGGTAATGGATTACTTCACCAAGTGGCCTGAAGTATTTGCCATACCTAACCAGGAAGCTGCAACAGTAGCCTCCAAATTAGTTGAGGAAGTGATATGCCGGTTCGGTGTGCCCTTGGAAATCCACTCCGATCAAGGACGGAACTTCGAATCACAACTATTTCAAGAAATCTGTAAGATTTCAGGAATGCACAAAACAAGGACCACGCCATATCATCCTCAGTCAGATGGCATGGTGGAACGCTTTAACCAGACGCTGGAGAGGCATTTGGCGAAATTGGTTGATAACCATCAAAGAGACTGGGACAAGTACATACCGCTATTTCTCCTCGCTTACCGGACTTCAGAACACGAAAGCACAAGAGTGACCCCAGCTTTTATAAATTTTGGCAGAGAACTTCGGTTACCGGTAGATTTGCTAACGGGAAGACCACCAGAAGTTTCTCACACTGTGACAGATTATGTCTCGGATCTTCGGGAAAGAATGCGAGATGTATATGACCTAGTTCGGGAAAACGGGCTGCAAGCAAGCGAGAACATGAAAACTAGATACGACCGAAGAGCAAATACGAGTGGCTATGAAGAAGGAGCTTTAGTGTGGCTTCACAACCCAATACGCCGCAAAGGAAAATCTCCAAAGCTGCAGACGAGATGGGAAGGGCCATATAAGGTGATCACCCGCATGAACGATGTGACATATCGCATTCAACGACAACCAAGAGGAGCATTCAAAGTGGTGCATGTGGACCGCTTAGCACGTTATCATGGCAGCAACAGTGACGCTCGGGACGAGCGTCTCTAAGAAGGGGGCAGTGTCGCGAAGCTCCCAGAACAGAATAGTCTAGAACTTTTCCGAACATCGTCTGTCGCGCTCATACATCTTCCATCCTGCTCACACATATGTATTCTATCCCGCTCATACACACACTCGAATATTCTGGAATGTTTTAGTTATCGGCCGTCGGGACCGGAAGTATATGGAACTTTCTAGATACCCATAAGTCAGTATATAAGGGAGCGGACGTGGCGATCGTTAATCAGTTTACCGCGAGTGTTCTTAGTGAGCTATACTAATACGAGTGATTTGTGTGCGACTGATAAGTGATAATTTATACGACCACAGCAACGGACCAGGACTACGAGTGCTTTGCGTTTTGGATATTCGACGTGTTGGAAGACCAGTCAGTGTTGGGATTCCGTAGTGAATAAATTCCCTCTGAAGAGTTTGGTGTTTTACTCCAAATCCTGAACCCTAACCTCGTAACAATATAAATAAACGTACACACATACACATAACAAATGCTCAAATGTCAAACGAACTGATTATAAAATCTTTTAAGACAGAGTTTGAATGAGTTATACAAGTGCACAACTTAGCATCCAAAGGAAGCGCGTTCCAAAGTTGAGCAACTAATACAGTGAAAGATCTACCGTATGCTCGAGAAGTATGACGTGGTATGATCAACTTGGGATTGTCACTAGCGCGTAACCGACTATCAATTTCACGAAATGAAAATCTTTCACGTAGGTAATTCGGAAAAGAAGGATTAAAAAGGACATTAAAGATAGTGATGAAGATATTTTTTTATTAAAAAGCAAATTATGTTTGTATGTGTGCGTTACCCCAGCAAAAAAGTACTTAATATCAAAACGTAATATTACTAGATAATCAGTGCGTAACGTCATGTAAATGTGTGTGAAAGTTTGAAATTTGTGCGTCCATTAATTTTTGAGATATTAATTAAAATCTGATTCTGCCAGGATGACATTTCAAACGTTACGCCAGCAAAAAAATTCTCGGATCCGAGTGAAAGTTAATACAATAATTAGTAGTTGATGTGTAGTAAATGTAGCTGTATAAATAGAATTTGTGCGTCTTCAGACTTTTGTGGTATTCAAATTTTTGCTGGGGTAACGTTTGGCCGATTGCTGGATCTCATAATCGGCACGGCGTAGGAGTTTGATTATTTTTATTTACACTGTTATGAATTTGTAGATCATGTCTGCAAAAACAGAATTTCTTCTAGCTAGATCTCAGAATTGGCATGGCGTAAGAGTTTGATTTTTTTTACACACTATGTTATGAATTTGTAGGTCATGTCTGTGAAAACAGCATTTCTAAAAATGTTACCATTCAAGGATTAAAAATGAAAATATGAAATCAGGTATTTTGATTCCAGTACTTTAAATATGAGACCTAGAGACTAATTGTTGACGTTAGTTTGTACCTTATAATTGCCTACAATGCCTAGGTAAGTATCAACATGATATCTTGAGTATTAAATAAGTTATGAGAAAAAGTACCATAACTCGGTCGCCAGGAATTTCGACAGCCGATTTGATCAGTTTTTCTATTAGTTCGGAAGTTGATAGTTATCGCACTATTTGTAAGGGTAAGTTAACTATTAGTTCGCAAAAAATCAGCTCAGTCCACGCAGTTGTTTAAGAAATATCATTAAATATCCAACCGTAGGTGAAATACCATAATAAGCCGACCATTTTCGGAAGTATAGCAAAAAGCGACGCTGCCGTATATATTGATAACCATCCTAAATTAGCAGTTGTATTAACGTAAAATAGTACAGTCGTGTACATCATTGAATTCAAGCTATTTTAACTTATCCAAAACTGTTGTTTGTTTACAACCACTTTTTTTTATGTCGCACTTATGATACAATCACAATTGGAATGTGCTTAATAGTCGTTAACCAGTCAATCGCGGAAACGAAGTCACAATCGAGTTTTAATTGTAATGCGACCAAATCGAAATTGCCTTTTTTAAAATTTCGTAGTTCGTAAACGAGTGATTTTTATATACAAAAATCGTTCGAAGACGAATGGTCATACCTTCAAAAAAAGTACCCCGGGTTTCTTGGGAGCTGAAGCTGACAGGTTAAAATAAAAAATCGGAGAATTGTGAACCAGACTCACGCACGAAGGGTCCCGTACCATTATCTATAAAAACGGCGTATGGGAGTCCCCCTTAAATATTAATTTTATTTAATTTTTATTTTTAAAGCTTATATATAACTAAATATTCTGTCAATATTTCAAGCGTCTACCTGTTGCCATTTTCAATATCGAGCAAAAAAATCACGTTTGTTGTATGGGAGAACCCTTAAATATTTATTGTTTTTAAGTATTTGTTGTTATAGCCGTAACAGAAATATATCAACTGTGAAAATTTCAATTGTTTATTAATCACGGTTCATGAGATACAGCCTGGTGACAGACGGACAGACAGACAGGCAGACGGAAAGCGAAGCCATATGAATAGGATTCTATTTATACCGTTTGGGTACGGAACCCTAAAAATGAGTGAAAAAAATATCATATTTTTACAGGGTATTGGTGAGATAAACTGAAATTGTTTCGTTCAGAATTAGATATTTAGATGGCGCTCCTGCAGAGTGGCCTTCCTGTGGGGTCGACCAAATGCCTAGAGATTGAATAACACGACACGACAGTTACCTTTTTTGTTTTGACGTCTCGGTATCGCACTTAATCTCAGAACAAGGACTAAAGTTAGTACATAGATGTTTTATAGATGTAGATCTCTACTATCGACAGTGTCAAATTAAAAAAACTAAAACTTTGATTTTGATCTCCAAAACTATATGCGATTTGATTCGTAGTTTGCAATTAAAATAAACATTTTATACTTATTTAACAAAAACAAAACAAGAGGGAAATCCGGAAGCCTCCAAAAAAGTAATTTTTCCTACTCGTCGTAATAGGTATTTTGTAAACGCCTAGTGTATTACTCAAAAGAAATAAGAATAGGTGATTGGATACACATATTTTATACCTGAGTACCTAGTTATAAAATATGTATGTCATATAAATCCTGCGTGGCAGGCATCAGCAAGCCTCCTGAGTGGCATAAATCCAATATGTGCTTGTGCATAGTATATTATTTGGTATGCATGCGAACACTTCAGTACTCACAAGTACCGCAAAAATTCACGGAGTACACGACCAATTTCAGTAACACAGCCAAATATACGGTACCGTCGCTTTTTGCTATACTCCCGAAAATGGTCGTCTTATCATGGTATTTCACCTACGGTTGAATATTTAATGATATTTCTTAAACTACTGCGTGGACTGAGCTGATTTTTTGCGAACTAATAGTTAACTTACCTTTACAAATAGTGCGATAACTATCAACTTCCGAACTAATAGAAAAACTGATCAAATCGGCCGTCGAAATTCCTGGCGACCGAGTTATGGTACTTTTTCTCATAACTTATTTAATACTTAAGATATCATATTGATACTTACCTAGGCATTGTAGGCAATTATAAGGTACAAACTAACGTCAACAATTAGTCTCTAGGTCTCATATTTAAAGTACTGGAATCAAAATACCTGATTTCATATTTTCATTTTTAATCCTTGAATGGTAACATTTTTAGAAATGCTGTTTTCACAGACATGACCTACAAATTCATAACATAGTGTGTAAAAAAAAAACAAACTCTTACGCCATGCCAATTCTGAGATCTAGCAATCGGCCAAACGTTACCCCAGCAAAAATTTGAATACCACAAAAGTCTGAAGACGCACAAATTCTATTTATACAGCTACATTTACTAAACATCAACTACTAATTATTGTATTAACTTTCACTCAGATCCGAGATTTTTTTTGCTGGCGTAACGTTTGAAATGTCATCCTGGCAGAATCAGATTTTAATTAATATCTCAAAAATTAATGGACGCACAAATTTCAAACTTTCACACACATTTACATGACGTTACGCACTGATTATGTAGTAATATTACGTTTTGATATTCAGTACTTTTTTGCTGGGGTAACGCACACTGTTTGTATGGGGGCCACATCTTATCATAACTGGAGAAAAAATGTGATTAGCCTAGGCCTACCCTGCGTACCAAGTTACATAGATAGAGCTTATAAACACGATATATCTAAAAACAAAGTAACTTAGGTACTCCATGACCAACCCTTACAGATTTTTTATTAGTATTGATGATATTGACATTATCTACAACGTGATTTTGAATCTCCTAGCTTTATTGGAATCTCAGAATCAGAATCCCTAATGAAATATAGATCTGCAAGAAAAAAAGCTGAACATCGAAAAAAAAAATTAGGGTTTCCCATACAAAGTCGCCGATCAGCTGGACGAATTTCTATGGAAAGTCGATTTTTTTTTTATAATCGACATACTGAATACTGAATCCCAGATTTCAATATAGCTATTTTATTTTCATTTCTAGATTTAGAAGTATAAAAATAGGTATATATCTCGATTACAATTAAAAAAACCGGCCAAGTGCGAGTCGAACTCCCGCACGAAGGGTTCCGTACCTTTATCTATAAAAACGGCAAAAAAATCATGTCTGTTTCCCTTTAATATTTATTTTATTTTTATTTAATTATTTATTTAAATAAGGTAGGTAAAGTTTAATTAATATTAAAACTACCTAACTAAAAATAAAATAGCCTAACCTACTTAATTAAAAATAACCATTATAAATAAAAAATGTCCCGCAGTTCGTTGTCACGCGGAAGGGTACCTAGAAGGCTGACAGCATTGTCACGTTGGATGGCAATGCTTATTCTTTGTCCTAGAAAATTGCCAGCCCTCTGGTCACCCGACACCTCAACCAGCTTTCGGCTTAGTGACTTAAATAGATTATGACCCGACGGGCCCCATGGACCAAGTGTCTCCCCAAACGGCTCAAAAATGAAACCGTTGCCGATGCAGGCATATTTGCGCCGTTTGAGGGACTCGGCATTGGCTGCAGCCATGCCTGCCTTAGACCCAGTGCTGGGGAGGTGGGAAGGCGCGAATGTGTCGACACACGTGGCATCCCAAACAAGTGGCTTTCCCATCCTCCACGGCACAAGGGTCATTCCATCCGGCCTCTTGCCATCCTCACGCACCAGGCCATTTGGTTCTAAAACAGCTGGCACGTGAATGGTGACAAGAGCCCTTTGGATTATGTTATTAATGGTGGCATGGCGCGCCATGCGACCTGCACTTTTGAGACACGAAAGTCCATGACGCCCAAACTGGTCTACGGTATCGCCGCAAAGACAACGATGCGGGACATTCGCTTTAGCTCCTAAACGCAGACATGTCGCCAGACGGAATGTATTATCGTCCAGAAAGGTACCCAAAGTGAAAGAAGGTAAGGCCTGTAACCAAAGTCCTGACTCCCACTCCGCAACGGCAAGGAGACGCGCTCGTTCTGCAGAGTTGCCACAAGAAGATTCAAGTAGGTTACTCTGTACAAGTCTGCAGAGCGGCTAGTCCCAACGCCTCTGAGAAGAAGAATTTCTGAATTTATTGAAATAAATACTAATATTATAATGTAATAGTAAATAATACTAATTATTTATTTGTAAAGTGAATATATAACCTAATATTCTGTGAATATTTCAAGCAGATACCTGTTGCCGTTATCAATATCGAGCAAAATCAAGCAAAAAACAAAACACGTTTGTTGTATGGTAGCCCCCTTAAATATTTATTTTATTCTATTTTTTAGTATTTGTTGTTATAGCGGCAACAGAAATACATCATCTGTAAAATTTTCAACTGTCTAGCTATCACGGTTCATGAGATACAGCCTGGTGGCAGATGGACAGACAGACAGACAGACAGACCGACAGACGGACAGCGGAGCGAAATTAATAGGGTCCCTTGAGGAGTGTTTACCCTTTGGGTACGGAACGCTAAAAAGATCTGTGTTGGTAAAATAGACGAAATTTTCCCCTGAAAGAGTAAAATAGGAGGTGAATTTTTCTCATTTCTAGACAAAGTATAAAAATAGGTATACAAGTCATCATTTCGAATAGGTGTCACGGTCAATTATGAACACTCTAGTGTCAAAGCTATTTGGAACCGCCTCTCGGCCTCTGACGTGGTTCCTTTAACGTCTACCAACGGCTTAACGTGCCTTCCGAAGCACGGAAACATCTTTCTCATCAGACAAAGTTTTTATGGAAATTAGAAGTATTAAAAATAGGTATTCACGATTACAATTAAAAAGATTTGTGTAGGTAAAATGTACAAAATTCCCCCCTGAATGGGTAAAATAGGGGGTAAAGTATGTATAGATTTTTTTTCATTTCTAGATTTAGAAGTATAAAAAAGGGTATATAAGTTCACGATTACAATTAAAAAGATACTGTGTAGGTGAACTCTGTCTGTCTTTCTGTCGTCTTTTAAGTTAAAAACCAAATATCTGTTCAATGGTTGGTTAAAAGTTTTAACCAACCATTGAACAGATATTTGGTATGGAGGTAGTTTGAGGCCCGGGGAACGACATAGGTTACTTTTCATTCGGGGAAATTCTACTGTTCCCGAGGGATCGACTTAAACGCGGGCGAAGCTGCGGGTAACAGCTAGTTAGTAATAAGTTATTCCTTTGACTGTCACAATACGAAATAGTCAAATAGTAAAATATCTTCGATTAATATCAAAATCAACGGCAATTTCTGTTATTATGATTAATTAGTTTTTTCTTTGTACTGGTAGATCAATTATTTTCCCCCGTTTTCAAAACATTTCTTATTGATGCTTTGCTCCTATTAGTCGCTGATGTTTTATATCCTAAAACCTTCCAAAATAAATGGACTATCCAACACAAAAATAATTTTCCAATTTTAACCAGTGTTTCTGAGATTAGCGCGTTCAAACAAACAAACTCTTCAGCTTTATAATATACTAGCTGTTGCCCGCGACTTCGTCCGCGGCAATTTTTGTTATTATGATTTATTAGTATCGATGAATAATTTTTCCCTGATTTCAAAACATTTTTTATTGATGTTTCGCTCCTATTGGTCGCAGCGTGATATTTTATAGCCTAAAGCCTTTCTCAATAAATGGACTATCCAACACAAACATAATTTTCCAATTTGAACCAGTAGTTCCTGAGATTAGCGCGTTCAAACAAACAAACAATCAAACAAACAAACTCTTCAGCTTTATAATATTAGTATAGATGTATAGATAAGGGAGAAGTGCAAAATAGGCTGCTAATAAAAATTTTATGTTATAAACCTACTGCGATCTCAACAAAAAGCGATCGCTGTCTTAAGAATATAATAAGCATCTGTGGATAAAATCTCCATACAAATACGAAAATCCTTTTCCCCCGACCTAAATATGTCCTCGTCTGAGCTTTTCCCGGTAGCATTCCGTGCTATAGGGTGGAGGCCGTAGCCCACTCTTAAAAAGCCTGTACATTTTTATCTAACAATAGAACGTACGAGGAACTGAAACAGCGGCTAGCGGACGACGTGCAGAGTAGGATGAAGCCGGACATCACCACGAAGCCTCCGCCCGCCACCGAAGAGTTATCAGCCCAAGGAGAGGTTGATGAAGGTAGGGTTCCACACTGCGCTCGACAGAATTGAAAAATAGGTATTTTTGTAAAATCTATTGCAGTCGCGCTGTGTGCCCAAACAACAACCCCCGCAGAGTGCGATAGAGACAACTGCAGCTCGGACCGAATATACCTATGAAAATTACACAAAATTAACGCTCCGTAGTCACCTGATTTTTCTCCAAAACTCAACCGATTTAATTTCATTTTTCATTAAAAATTTCAAATGATCTATGGCTGTTTTTTATGTTCTAATTTTTTAATACTATAATCACGTCCAATTTGTTTTCTTGATGTTTGAACACAACGGAAATTCTTACAAATTTTTCAGGTTTTTGAAGGTTCAAATCTCTTTAAATAATTAAATTATGAAAAAAATTAAACATAGGGACATGCTAATATATTATATATATTCTTGTACTATCCTATCCGGCGAGAAATCAGGGGACTACGCTTGTATGGAAATAAGGCCCTAACGATTTTCTCTTAACTACCGGCAAGTGTAATGTCGGACACTCAACCAAGTAGTCGGATGATCTGGCCGCTTCCAACCGGTAATTTCGGAAATTCCTGGCGGCGGCCTATGTCCAGCAGTGGGCTTTTGGCGACAAGTATTATGATGATGGCGATATGACAGCTCTCATCTGATTTGGCAGCTGAAATCTGATTAGGCAGTTTTTACGGCTAGTAGCCGCCTGCCGACAAGACCACAGATATTAAATTAAAGACAGACTTTAATTTAATACTGCGTTCTTGTCGGTTGCGTATTTTCCATTTATTTTTAATTCCCAGCAGTCATCACTTTACACCTCCCTGGTCGATGCAACGCCTTCGTAAAAATCATATGTCAGGCTCATATTATTTGTTTACGCGAATATGTGTTGGTTGTTATAGAAGAGGTTGATGAGGAAAAACGCTTAAACGAAGAGCGAGAGAGCCTCATCAGAGAGCTGGAGGAAGCGGAGGAGATGAGCCCGAACCTGAAGGCCTACTGGCGCCGCCGAGCTGAGGAACTCAAGGAGGAAGAATTCTACAGGTAAGTCTCATTGCGTATCCGCTTTCATACTTTGGAGGTGGGTACGTAGTCTTTGTCATATCTTTGCGTAAAGAACCTTTTAAATGCTTTGATACCTATTGATGAAGCCGGTTAGACTTCAAAAAACCGGCTAAGTGCGAGACGGAGTCCCGCACCAAGGGTTCCGTATAATAAAACAGTAAAAATATTTTGTCTGTACATTTAGAATTTTTGACTAAAATGAATAGAGGGGGAATAATAGAAAGAAAAAAATTTTTTTCGATTTTTTTGTCTGTCTGTCTGTCTGTATGTATGATCACGATTATCTCCGAAAATACTGAACCGATTTACTTCAAACTTTTACCAATTGCTTTGTATTAACTCAGCAAAACATCTAAAGTTTGTTTCATCAAAATCGGTTAATTAAAAAAAAAGTTATCGTCATTTAAATGAACTCAAGGCATTAGTTTGCCTGCAAAAATACACGGAATTTTTTATCGTTTTGGGGTAAAAGGGGTGACTCAGACCATCAAAATGAACATCTTTTCCTATGGGAACAATGCTGGGAACTTAAAAAAAATTCGATATTCCCATACAGACTGACCGGGCGGCGGTACTCTTTTTTTCAGCTTTGGTCCCATAGAAAAAGTTGTTCATATTGATGACCTGAGACCCCTTTAAGGGTCCAAACTGTTCCTGAGGGATGAACACTAACGGCGGCGGCGTAGCCGCGGGCAAACGGCAAACCAACCGAAACTGCTGCGCCTAGAAACTTGAAATTTGGTACAGGGGTTCTTTTAATGATGTAGTGAGCGCTAAGAAAGGATTTTTAAGAAATTTAACTTCTAAGGGTGTAATTCTGAACTTAATTCTGAACTTAGAAGTATGAAAGTAGGTATACAAGTTCTCGATTAAAATTAAAAAAAGATGTGTGTAGGTAGATGAAATTTGCAATATTCCCTCCTTAAGGGGTAAAATGGGGGTGGGTGGGTGGAATAAACTTTGTATGGAAATTTTCTCATTTCTGGACTTAGACGTATGAAAATAAGTATATAAGTTCTAGGTTACAATTAAAAATATCTGTGTAGGTAAAATGGACTATATTTTCCCCTGAAGGGGTAAAATAGCGGGGTAAAGATTGTATAGGAATTAACTTATTTCTAGACTTAGAAGTATGAAAATAGGTAAATAAATTCACGATTACAATTGAAAAAGATCTGTGTAGGTCAGCTGGAAAAAAATCCCCCCGAAAGGTAAAGTTTGGTTGGAAATTTTCTAATTTCTCGACTATGAAGTATGAAAATAAATAAGAATGTAAGTTCTCGATTACAATTAAAAAACATATATGTAGGTGAAATGGACAAAATTTAGACACTCCTAAAGGGGTAAAATGGGAGAGTAAAGGTTTTATGGAAATTTTCTCATTTCTGGACTTAGCAGTATAAATAATATTCATACTTCCAAACTAATACTAATATTATAAATGCGAAAGTAACTCTTGTCTGTCGTTTTTTTTACGCTTCAACCATTGAACTGATTTGGATGAAATTTGGTATGGAGGTGTGAGGCCCGAGGAAGGACATAAGGTATATTTGATTCCGGGAAATTCTACTGTTCCCGAGGGATCGACACTGACGCGGGCGGAGCCGCGTATTATTATTGTATGCTCATATGTATGCGCGCATATTTTTATTGTATGCTGTAACTCAAAATTAATGCTTTTTGCAATTTTTCCTTTATCTGGGCTATAAGACGTTGCTTCGTAGGTTCGTCGACCAAATTTCAAGTTTCTGAGTTCACGGGAAGTACCCTGTAGGTTTTGATTCCCTTGCGAATGCCGAAAAACACGAAAATTTGCAACCCAGCTGTATCTTTTGATTGCGTTGGCTTAGAAGTTTGATTTTTTACAGCTACAAGGGGCAGTAGATCTAAGTATTAGATATGAATTTTAGCTTGATGCCTCTACGCGTTCCTGGGAAAAAGGGTCATGAAAGACAGACGGACGACCAAGTGATCCTATAAGGATTTTGTTTTTTCTTTTGATGTACGGAACCCTAAAAATGAGGAGGAGTTTATCTCAGAACTCCATCATTTATGAATCGATTTTAAAAATTATTTTTTGTTTGGAAGGTTTTGTTTTCTAGTTGGTCCTATTTGAATTTCATCACAATCGGTTCAGTAGTTTGATTTAAGTCGGATTTTGTATATGAAAGATTATTTCACTTTGTCATCAGTTTAGTGCTTTAGTTTAGAAATAATAAAACACTTCCTTTAGGTCTTTAGATGTAGACCTGAAGGAAGTGTTTTGTTTATTTCTAAACATTCTACTTAGTCTTACTTTTACCATAGCTGGTCGTTTTGATCGCCATTTACCGCTCCACTTGACTTATGTATTAGTTTTCCGACATTATTGGTAGTGAAACCATTTAGCTAGCAGCTATACTTGGGATGTTATACGCCAATACTAATGTTTATCGGATCAAAGGATGAGTCTGCATTCTTGTTCCTTAAGTAGACTAGAGTGGAAAACGTCTGTAAGTCAGCGGCTTACATCCCTCTGCTGTGTATGGGGAGGGGGATTCTTACTCCGCGCGCATTCGTCATAATTGCTCATTTATAGCTACTAGGGCAACTTTGGTATCGTTTTCGCCTAAATAAAGAACGGCAGATTGATTTCTGAAACAAAAAAGAGCATTTCCATACAAAAAAAAATAAATTACATAGGTACATACATACATACATAGTATCACGTCCCTTGCGGGGTAGACAGAGCCCAGGTCTATAAGACCTTATGGCCACATTTAGTATATTGGTGGGCATTAGCTGGAAAGCGGAATCATAATAGTGATGGCTTTCTAGCCGCATCGCCTAATGATTCCTCAGATTTTCGCCCAATCCCTCGATCGCCTTTACGATCTGCGCGGGAAGAGAAGCACTTCTACGTTTTTTCTTTTCTCCCAGACCAGCATGGAAGAAAATAAATTACAGTCAAAAATATATATTTATTTTTGTTAATGACCATTATTTTTAAACGTGTACGAGTGTCTGGTATACAAAATATATTTTAAGCCGCATTTATACAGATGCCAAAAATATGTTTTGTTGAAAAATACAATAAAAAAATTTGTGTATAAAATATATTTTACTTAACGCAGCTTACGCAGAGAAAGCGAAAATTCTTAGAAATACAAGGACAACAAAAACTACTTTTATATGTTGCTAAGGACCTATAACAAGTAAGAATAGAATATTGATTTTTAAGAATAGGGCATAATTTTAATCTTTTTGATAAAAATATATTGTACATTTAAAACTTATATCATAACTAGACTTAGTGACAATTTCGAGTGACTTAAAGGTCTGTAATTAATCGATCAACATAGATATGTGCTTAAAATACCTAAAATACCTACATGTTATTATATTTATTCACTATATACATTTACTCCGTGAACTTAAGTGGCCGCTACAAGCACCTGCAGCTGTGGCCGCCGCACTTCTTTTTGCATCTCCACCTGATCATTTCAATAAATTCTTCGGCGGTCACTGACAAGTCTATCCATATAGGTTGCCAGCTGTCGCCGGCTTTGGTCCATTCCCAGTTAGATGGCTCAGGAAGATTTAAGTTGGCAACATCCGATCCCATACATTAATAGATAGCTTCAAACACCGCCCGCAGGAAATGTTGGTATAGAGCGGCTTTTGACGGAGGTATATTTTTTAATTGGCTGTCATTTTTTGAAAATACATGCTTTCGAGGTTGGTTCGCCGTATTAACGATTGCAATATTATGTAGTTGTTGAATTACCTAGTTTTATAAAGTTTATACCATCATCATTATCATTTCAAGTAGGTGTCACGGTCAATCGACCATGCACACCCTGTTGTCAGAGTTCTTCGGAACCGCCTCTCGGCCTCTGAAGTGTTTCCTTTAACGATTACCATGGCAGCCGGGACCACTTGCTTAACGTGCCTTCCGAAGCACGGAATCATCTTTATCAGACAATAAGTCGATTCAAGCCTGCAATGTCCTAACCAAACTGGTAACAACTAAACAAAGTATGCTTCCGGTGGGAATCAAACCCACGACACCCGGGTCAACAGGCAAACGCCATACCATAGTTTATACCATGAAGAGGCTGATACAAGAGTAATCGTACATATGACTGATGCAGTAAACCAGGGCCGTACACGAGTCATGTTTCACATGCTGACACCGATGTCGTGACAAGTGTTCAACAAATGCCTGGGCTAGAGGATCTGTATGTACACGAAAGTACTTGAAAACTCGAACAGAGGAATTGACAAGATGTATCTGAGCGGAAATGATAGGTTTTATTTCTGCATTCGAAAGTTGCTTGTATCTGAATTCTCCCAGATAAAAAAATAAAACGCATTTTTTATGAATTTTTGGAAAGAATCCTATAGGATTTATAGCAACATTGCCATGCTTTGACATTTTCGA
Organism: Elegia similella; assembly: GCA_947532085.1. Taxonomy (NCBI): domain Eukaryota; kingdom Metazoa; phylum Arthropoda; class Insecta; order Lepidoptera; family Pyralidae; genus Elegia; species Elegia similella. Next base: position 28,791,875 of record OX383925.1, on the reverse strand, counting down.
GTTGCATGCATTGTCACATGGCATTGACAATGTCGTTGGCAAGCTGTCAAATAATGATGACGTTGACTGACAGCCAAGTCAACCAAGTCAAGCATAGGAATATTGCGTTTTATTCCCACATTATGGGAAATTTTCAAAAAATCATATACCTACTTTAAATAGAAAATTGTTAACAGACGGACAGTGGAGCCATATTAATAAAGTCCCGTTATTACCCTTTGGGTACGGAACCCTAAAAACAGCTAATTTATTCACTTAGCAACGCCATCTAGCGAACTTTCTTAAAATTATTATATTATCCACTACATAATATCATAAACTGAATGTAATGGCTTTGGCTGTTTATTACATTATCACAAAATAAATGGCTGCACGGATTTGAATACAATTGCACCTATTACCTAGATTAATATGCAAGCTAAGTAAATTTTACCCCGAAAAAAGGAGGGTTCTGGAACCCTTCCTGTGAAACTATAAAAAGCTACCAATTTAATGACTTAGCAACGCCATCTAGCGGACTTTCCTAAAATTATTACCTACATAATTCTACTAATATGCAATTACGGTAAAACGGCTAAACTGATTTAGATGTAATTTTGCTTATGATTCCCTTTAAACCTACATTAACACATAGGCTTCTTTTTATCCCGAAAAATGGCCGCAGGCATTACCATTTCTAATTTGATGTGTGTTCCTTGATAAAACAAGCAGCCAATCGGCCTTGAATGAAATTTTGCACACATTTTTGTACATGTTACGGTACGGATATATATATAATATAATAATAAATATATACGGACAAATCATACGGATACCTCATTAGATACTTATCCAGATTTTTAGATTTAATCTAAAGTCAACGCGGACGACTTTGACGAATCAATGTACCTATCTATGTAATGCATAATATCTATGTAGTTTTGATGCATCAGAGCCTACGAATAATAATATTCTAAAAGCTGTGTTTCTCTTCCACCACTTCGTTTTAAGAAAAGTGTACATTTCTATAGTTTGATCGAAAACAAATGAAGCCACCGACTTTATTCTGAAAATGTCGTATGTGCTAGTGCCACTAAACTTTGACGACATCAACCCGCTATTTAAAGGGCTATGGGCCTGCGGGCGGGTAAAGAGAGTGGTAGTACCCGGTACTTATTCAGTGGCGCAAAGAGTTTATCTTTCTTTGGCCTCGCGATTCACCCGCTACACGGGATCGGCTTTCCCAATTATGCGACACCACATGGTCCGTCGCTGTGCGTCCTCTTCCCTCAGACCCAGTTCCCTCAAATTCCTCTGGACATTCGTCAACAAGGTCTTCCTCTTCCCCTCTTTATAGTAGCCATAGAAAGGCACTTCCTCATGGCATGATCCTTTGTAATGCATAGAGCATTACTTAACCGTACTATCTCAGCCTGGACTCGCTCAGTTTGTCCGTTATCTTGTAACCTTGAAGCTCTGATGTACTCATTGTCTTTGAGTGTGACTCCTCCTGCCCAATCGTAGCAGCATTTCTGTTGTGTGGAGCTTTTTGCTCGGTCAAAGGCACGGGTCAAAGGCCTTCTGTAGCCATACATTTTGTTTGTTATCTTGTGCTTTCTCCATGATCAACCTAACTGCGTGGATATAATCTGTGGTACCTTTCCCTGCTGTGAAGCCTAACTGGTTTTCTGTTACTGTGTTAAGTTTTATGAGGCGCTCATTTAGGACTCTTTTCCAGATTTTGAGAGAACGCGATGTGAGTTTTATTCCTCTTAAATTTATACAATCGCGCTCATCACGTCAAGCTAATCCTCCACGTATCTGGCATTTTTCCATTTCTCAAGATGTCATTGAATAATTCAGCTAGCCTATCTCTTCATCCGCTTTTAGACTTTTCCACAATTTAGCAGGTATTTCATCCGAACCTTTTATTAAATAAGGTGTTTTCGATTATTATTAAATCAGTATTTAATTATTAAAATAGAGTAAATTTACCTGCAATGTCACGGAAATATGCCACAAACTGTAATTTATATAGATATTGGTATTTGAATTAAAATGTTTATTTACTTAGGTACATTTTTGGAACAAAAGATCATGGTTTCTGTAATGAACTATTGATGCTAAATATAGAGCATACCTAATAGCAGATAAAAAATGCGTCTCTCATTTTTCTTATTATCTGATTCTCCTGAGTCAGTACGCTAAAGAAGTATCTCACGACGCTCTCGTCTAACAGGAACCTACTTCGAGAAGGTAGCGTGCCTCCATATTTCCGAAACGTTCTCGGCGGCGCGATCTGGTGGGAGATGAACAACGCTGCCGGGGAAGCCGTCACCAAGGCCGAGAGAAGGAAGATGAGGTGCCAGTGCACTGAGGAGGAAGCTTCTAAGACCAAGACAGACAGTACTATACCCAATATCGGTCCTGAGTAGTTGCTAGTAAGTTATTTTTGTTGTAATTTTAATAAAATGTTATATATTATTATGGACCTCTATTATTGTAAAAGTAGTTGCAGTAATTGTATTTTTAAAAATAAATTTTAGTAGGTTAGGTACCTAGATACATTTGGGCGTAAATTGCAGCCTGCAGTAAGACTTCTATGAAATAAGAATTTGCTAATGAAAATGTCATATTTCAAGTACCTAACGGAGTAGATACTTAAGAGTCCATACAATGTGTGAAAGACAGACTGAATATTTATAACAATACAGCACTAAAACACATTATAAAAAAAAAATATGCGTTAGGTAAATCGTAGATTCTGAGGCGCTTAGAATAGTATAACGGCCTGTTTATTGGGGATATGCCATGTGGCCGGCTACCTAATAGCACCGTTTTGGCGTCGACGACAGTCGCTACCGTGGAGGCGGATGCCGCCGATTGGTGTCTCTACATAGAGTGGTGTGGCCTCGCAAATCAATTTGTGTATGAAACGAATGGCGGGGAAGTGCTATCCAGCGATGGCGAATTCCTAGTTATTTTCCCCACCGCTTTTTCCGCTGTGACGCCAGAGCCAGTGGTAGAGAAGCGAGACGGGTGCTGCGATTGGCCCGCACCACAGCCAATGTGAGAGCCGCCCGGCTGTGTGCCCTAAAGCAGGAAAGGGACCGCGAGAAGACGCACGTCGCACGAACGGACAGTCCGTCCCGGGCCCTTGTTAAGGATCGTGTTGTTGACGCGATTTGCATGCGTCCCAGATTATTTGTCAACAAATGTGCTGATTTGTGCGTGCATGTGCAATAAATGCGGAAAGGGACGTGGCACGCGAAACAAATGGCAGGCTTTTCACGTGAGTAGTTTGTTACCGTAATTTTTGATTTATCGGGCCGATAACAGATGGCGCCAGGGGTATCGCTAACGCCAATGCCCGGAGTCAATGAACTGCGATAAAATACAGGAGTATGCACCGACCTTTATAAAAATGCGTGCACATAATAAAGAAATACAAAAGGGGCCATTGTACCAATTAAAGTTGGCGACACAACCACGCTAAGTGGAATAAAAAAGGTACAACCTCTAATGTTTACGATTATTGAGTCAAGTTCAGACTGTACTCAACAACATGCGGTTCAGATTGGGTTTCATACTCGTCATCGATTTTACTGTTATGTAGTAGGTATGCAGGTATGCTGCCACTTACCATTTCACATAAGTGGATTAGAGCACCTTATAAGAAAAAATAGGTACCTGCCCAGCGTAGGGTACTTAATCTCTTATCTTATACACATGATACCTAATCTCCTATTTTAACATAACTAAGTTTAAAACTAGGTATGTCTTTCTCTTTACCACTACGAACAAGATTTCGTGGGGTAACAAAAACCTAATAACAAATTGTAGATGGGACGTTAACCGCGACGGCATGGAATTTTGTCCTAAGTACCACAGACCACATCAGTCTTACTTGTTTTGTTTCAAATAAGTTAGGTGTACATTGACGTTTGAATACAATTCTTATTAGTGAAAGATCTTGTTCAAACGTCAATGGTTACTGTTTCGTTTTTGTTTTCGAAACAGAAGTGAGTTGGATAGGGGAAAGGGTCCGGTTACACATTGACGTAACATAATAACAATGCTGAGTAACACCACACACAACGAACAATGGCGATTCTTAATGGTTTCTGTCTGCCTTGTCACCGTATTCTTAAAAGCAATTGGTACCTGCTACAATACTATCAAAATTCACTACTTTCTTTTCACATTTGAATCTAATAAAATTTTGGTTAAGGCGAGAGTAGGTAGGTTAGGTACCTAAATTACTGCTTTACGAGCAAGGATTTCTTTGCCTCCTTTACTGACCATTATTATCATATCAGTCGCAAGAAGTCCACTGCTGGACAAAGGCCTCTCCCAAAGATTTTCAAAATAGCCGGTTAGAAGCGGCCTGCATCTAGTGTTTTGAGTGTTTCCCTGCGACCTTGGTCAGGTCGTCCGACCGCCCGGTAGGTGGGTGTCCGACGCTGCACTTGCCGGTACGTGGTCGACATTCGAGAACCTTTTTGCCCAATCGGCCATCGGTTCTATGCGCTATGTGCCCCGCCCACAGCAACTTCAAAAAGCTAATCCGCTGAGCTATGTCGGTGACATTCGTTCTTCTAAGGATCTCCTCATTTCTGATCCGGTCTCGCAGCAACACCGAGCATAGCCCTCTCCATTGCTCTTTGAGCGACCTTGAGCTTTCTTGAGGCCCAAAAATATTAATAGATACACATAATGCGTGGGCCTTGTCTAGTATCGCTACCTACGAATAAGTATTCGTAGATCGCTACACACTATATCTACGGTCACAAGTTGTCTGTCATTGCTCTTGAGCGGCGGCAACGGCGGCATAATCAGTGTTGCACACGCGCGCACAGGTGGCTAGGGTGCGGCTGAAATCATCTACCCCAGGAACAAGTGCGGCCTTCTTGCGGTTGATCGATATAGCCGTTGAGACAACGTTAAAGGTACATAAATTGTTTTAGGTAAAGATATGCAATAACCGATGAAAACGGGCTTAATATGCAAAATATGCGTTACGAGGATGACCTCATAATAAAAGATGCTTGAAGGCTATCAGGAAATATAAATATATAATTTATGAGATATTGAATATTTTCATATATTAGAAATACGACTATTTTAACCAGAGAGGTATTTTTTTTTAAATCTATGATTTTAACCAAACTTGTTTTTTTTTAAAAACTTAATGAAACAATATCAAGTTAATCACTATTAACTTGATATTGTTTCATTAAGTTAACTTGATATTGTTTCATTAAGTTATTAAAAAAAAAAGTTTGGTTAAAATCATAGATTTAAAAAAAAATGCGTCTCTCTGGTTAAAATAGTCGTATTTCTAATATATGAAAATATTAACTTAATGAAACAATATCAAGTTAATCACTATTAACTTGATATTGTTTCATTAAGCGTTGACAGGTTTTTTTTTCAGATAGATGCTTGCATAATTAAAAACAAAATTAGACTTCTACTCTGCATATCACGCACTCTATAACTAGGAATGTACCTAATTTGTGACCATGTCCGTGCCGTCATATGGTCCGAACACCTATTGCGTACGATTTGTTTCAGACTCATAACATAGATGGCGATACGTTTATTCACAAGTAATAAAAAAATAAAATCAATATTCACGAAAAATATTTTATTTAAGATCAAAGAAATATTTTTGGCTTATATTAAAACAATATTCTTAAGTTTTACTTTGTTTTTGCCAAGATTAGGGTAACGCTATCTAGTGACGAGTGGAAAAGTCTGTAACTATTGCACTTTAGCGCTCTCTCCGCCCGGTGAGCCAGGGGGTGCCATTCGCAACTGCCTGACCGGTGGTTGCAAGTAATAGCTACGGGCACGCGCGCCCGACTCCCAGAGCTGCTGTTTACTCATCCCTGATTCATCCGAGTGAGTAGTATCCCAAAGACCTTTATCCCGTTTTCCCAAATCCAACAAATTCCTTCCCGTGCCTCGCTTGTAAACGTCTTCGATGGGCAGCAGCGTCGAAAGCGTATAAGCCAAAGAAACTGCGCTCACCAACCCGTCTGCCAAGCGTGGTGAGAATGGTAAAACCCCCTGATGATATCAGATGATATACTAAGGCCCCCAGTCCCCGGCGGCCCCGCTATTCCTGGCTCCGGTAGCGGTCATGGTAATGGCGGGCCACGTGCTAAGAATCTCCGGAAGAGATTCGGCTACCACCCCCAACGAAGACTAGCCCTGGTGACACACAACATTCGCACTATGAGGCTAGACGAGAAGGTGGAGGAAGTGGAAAAGGAAATGAGTAGGTTACGACGGGACACAGTGGGGTTGTCAAAAGTCCGAAGAGAGGGAGTGGGCACGACAACCCTAAAGTCTGATTACCTACTCTATCACCGGGAGGGTGACTTTAAAAAGTCACAGCATGGTGTTGGGTTTCTCGTCTAAAGTCCCTCATTAACAACATCGTAACCATCGCGAGTGTTTCCAATAGAGAACACTCTCGCTTGAAGAATTGCGCATCTGTGGACGAGTTAAATAATGGGTTCGTAGACACTGTCCAGAAGGGGCGGGATCGAATTTTTTTTAAGTTCCACTTTAAACAAAAGCCTCAAAAAATCTCGCCACACACCCTAAAATTGATGGCCATGCGACGATCTATGCCGCTGCAGACCTCCAAAGACTCAGATGTACATCGGCAGCTCAATAGACAAATCCAGAAGGCCTTGCGACATTACATTCATTCCTTTAATACCAAGCGTATTAAGGGGACGATACAGCAAAATAAGGTTCCAAATTGTTCGCAAGAGTGGAGTCTATTGGGCAGAACCGATTGACTAAGCTGAAGAAGGAGGACGGTGGCGTGGTGTCGTCAAAAGTCGAGGTGCTGGGCGAGATCGAGAAGTTTTATGGACAGCTGTTTACCACAGTAGCCAAACCCATTATAAATTAGGCCAAAGATCCTAGAGCCGAACTTACCCGACACTATACCGAAGATATCCCGGACATCAGCCTGTACGTGATTAGGATTGCTCTCAAACAGCTCAAGCATAACAAGGCGCCGGGCGGCGATGAAATCACAGCAGAGCTTCAAACGGGTGGAACGCAGGTACTGAAAGTCCTTCAGAGGCACTTCAATTACGTTCTGCTCGAGAGCGTGACGCATGGAACAGGGGCGTGGTGGTGCTGTTCTTCAAAAAGAGCGACAAATACCCTACTGTAGAACTATAGACCCATCACGCTGGAGGATGCCTGCTGTCACCTGGCGTAGTCGCTTACGCAGATGATAGTACAGTCATGGAGAGATATTTGACCAGTAATGGGGCTAGCGGAGCAGAAGTTTGTTCAGAGAGTGAGGCCATGGTACAGCGTTGTAAACTCGACCTTAAGCTCAGTGTCCCAATGGGGTGGCAGAAATTTGGTTAGTTTCAATGCCACCAAAACACAGGCGTGTTTGTTTACCGCAAAAAGGAGTCCTTTTAACTTGTCTCCTACTTTCCGTAGTGTTTCTGTACCTATAGCAAATGAGCTTGAACTCCTTGGCATGAAATTGTCTTCTGACCTTAACTTCGGCACTTCCATCGAAACCAAAGCTCAAACAGCGGCCAAAAAGCTAGCCATCCTGAACAAGGTTAAGCGATACTTCACTCCAGGACAGCTCCTTACTCTTTATACGGCGCAAGTCCGGTCATGTATGGAGTATTGCAGCCTTTGGGATGGCTCAGCGAAATATCAACTTGCCGCATTGGATTCGGAGGACCGCAGAGCCAGGAAATTAATAGGTGACCAAAGACTCATAAAAAATAAACTGCAATGTCTTAGCCATAGACGCAAAATCGCCAGCCTATGTGTCTTTTACAGAATATTCTTCGGAGAGTGTGCTCAAGAACTGCACGAACTCATACCACCTTTTCCTTTCTTCTATCGGACGGTCAGGCGCACCGCTGGGTACCATCCTTACCTGTTTAAAATTCCTAACATTCGTACCAAGCGCTTTTCCTCTTCTTTTATTATGCGCACTGCTAAGGATTGGAATTCATTGCCTGCGTCTGTATTTCCGGGCGCATATAACCTGAATCTTTTTAAAGTTAGAGTGAATAGGCTTCTTCTGGGTGAACTCGCTCGATCCTAGACCATATCTTTGCCTTTGGCCTAGATTATGGTCAAGAGTAAACTCATTTAATATAAAAAAAAGAACGCTCCTGAGCCACGTTTATAAGCTGTTTTCGAGGGTAATCACGAATCGTCTCACGAACAGGCTCGATGCCTTCCAGCCTCCCGAACAAGCCGGTTTCCAAAAAGGCTATAGTACCATAGACCACATCCATAGGCTGCGGCAGGTTATACAGAAGACCAGAGAGTATAACCGGCCACTATGCTTAGCGTTTGTGAACTATGAGAAGGCCTTTGATTTGATCGAAACGTGGGCCGTACTTCGGTCTCTCCAGCGATGCCGCATCGATCATCGGTATATCGAAGTGTTGAAGTTCTTATATAGCAACGCCACAATGTCAGTCCGAGTAAAGGAGCAGAGTACGAGGGCTATCCGGCTACAGAGAGGTGTGAGACAGGGAGATGTGATATCTCCAAAACTGTTCACCGCTGTTCTGGAGGATGCCTTCAAGCCGCTGGAATGGAAAGGACTTGGCATTAATACTAATGGCGAGTATATTACTCACCTTCGATTTGCTCATGATATTGTTATCATGGCGGAATCGTTGGAGGACCTGAGTGCCACGTTCAATGACCTCAATGACCTTTTTTGTTTTTAACGAAGGAAAGATCCATGTTACCCGACAGCTTGCAGGGGAAGCTGTCGGGTTATGTGGGACTCCACGCCAGAGTGACGTGCCTACCCACTAATAAAAAACCTTCCAAGTTCCATCTCGACCGCTTGTCGGGGACACGGGAAAGGAAATAAAACCGCGTACCCCGGCGCGGCTGGCCGCCAACGCAGCCCCTCCTCGGGGACGTCCGAGCGACCCCCCGACTCGCCAAGTCGGCGCGTCCGGAACTCACGGACACGCCGTACCTCCTTGGGCCAATTGAGAGGACTCCCACGCAGTCCACCGCCTGCGGGCCCATGGGAGCCAGATAAACTGATTCCCAGCGGCGGAGAAGATGTTAGGCTCCGCCACTTGCCTCACGCCGCAAACACGGTGCGGCACCGCTCGGCCGCGGAGGACAGGGAGACCGGCAACGCAGCACCGAAACTCCTCTCCTCCGCGACCGATCTCCAACCGCAGACGCGGCGGTGTGGGCCCGCCTGAAGCGCCGGGAGAGCAACAAAACATTCCCCTCGTGCATTCCCTGCTGCTGCTGTGTCAAACAGCAGGAGCGCCCCCGCGCGGGTTCCTCTTAGCTTCCCCGTGGCTTGAGGCTTACCACGGGTACTGAGCTTCCCCCGATACGACAAACCGGGAACCACCTCGGGGGAGTGACCTCAATGACCTTTTTTTTTTTTTGTTACGCGAAGAAAATCCCTTCGGATACCGCACCAGCTACGGGAAGCCGGTGCGGTTATGTGGTGTTACCACTAAAAACTCCGCGGTGTCACTCTCAGCCGTTCTGAGCCCGGCCGTGTGCTATTCTCGCTCCACAGCCCGGCACAGCGACCACTAATGACCTCAATGACCTAACCTAACCTAACCAAGGTCGCAGGAAGACGCTGGATACAGGTCAACCGGTCATATTGGAAATCTTTGGGGGAGGCCTATGTCCAGCAGTGGACTTCTTGCGGCTGAGATGATGATGATGATGCTCTCTCCGCCCGCCCATATTAGCAGTTAGTGGCACTTACTACCAAAGCCTGCCGCCATGCTTGCCAGGTATGTACTTTGTACGTTTTAACAGGCCTTGAGTTGGGGTTTGAATTAGGTTGGCAGTCTATACGAATATACGTCATTATTATTTTTTGGGGTTATTATTTTTTTTTTATGACAGGGCTGCAAACGAGCAAGCGGGTCACCTTATAGTAAGCGATCACCGCTGCCCATAGACTAAAAAACGAGTATTAGTAGAGAGAGAGAAGATTTAAAAAAAACCAATAACTTTTTTATCAAATTCTGATATTTTAAATGATATGATTTTAGGGTTCCATACCTTAAACACGGAACCCTTATAGGATCACTTTGTTGTCCGTATGTTTGTCTATCAGGATTCTTTTACTCAAGAACGCGTAGAGGTCTACTTAACTGTCCCTTAGAGCTGTGAAAATTCAAACCTCTAAGCCAACGCAATCAAAAGATACCCAGACGTTTATGCCGCAAATTTTCATATCATTTTTTGACATTCACAAAGGAATCAAAATCTATAGGATACCTCCCTTGAACTCGAATCTTGAAATTTGGTACGAATGACCTACGTCTTTTTAGTGACATATAATATGACTAAAAGACATTAGTAATCAAAATATTTTGAATAATCGAAATAATTAATAATCGAATGTTTAATACTTATCTAGCGCGAGTACAACTTGCACTTGGCCGCTTTCTTTTTTGTATCATTTATAAGGTTGATTGCAAGAATACCGCTTGAAACAGCTAATATTAAATATATATGTGCTAATTAAGCTCTATAACTTGATACCCCACACGGAATCATATTCACACAACATTTTTTTAGTTAATGATTTAATGGAGTGCGTTACCCCAGCCGACTAAGTGCTCCTTTTAAGAATTGATAAATGCAAATAATTAGATCATTACTTCGTGTAAATGTCCCCGAAAGTAAATAATTTGACACCCCGCCGTTTCAGAGATAATGAGGAAAATAAAATTTGGCTGGCGTAACGTTACCCCACCCGACTTTTTTTGATCCCGTCGGTTTATCTGGATAAAAAGTATGCACAAAGATAGATTGAATTTGCTCTCAAATGTCCCCGATAAAATTAAATTTGACACCTTTATGGATTTCGAGTTATTTCATTTTCTGCTGCGGTAACGTTTGGTCAATTTCTGTATCTCTGAAACCGTAAGACGCAGAATCATGATTTTTTTTATACGTATAGAACGGAATTTGTCTCAATTTGACACCTAGATATTTTAAATATTAATAATATAGTTTGCGAGTTATAAATATTTTTCTGAAAACCATATTTTCGGTTCTAGTTATTAAACGAGGGAACCCTGAAAATTCAAACTAGTACTAACAGATGCCTATTATAGAGATACACAAAACATCAAAACTTTCATCAGCCTAATCCAAAGCATTGGCAAGTTATAAAGATATTACTGGTTCCAGAAAGCCAGATTTTGGGCTCTCAATTTAAACGAAGAAAATAATAGTTTCCTTCCACTTGGCTGATTCCATATTTAAACAATAATTAGACACTTTATCCAAAAATATACATACAAATATTCAGCTTGATATACTTTCCTATATAAGAAATAATAATTAAAAACTAAACCTAGATAATTTTTCCCGATTACCCGACCAAGTTCAAATGTGTATCTAAAAGCGGCCGCACGATACACAATGTATACCTTCTAAAATCTGCACAATAATAATAAGTGGTTGGGTACATTCAAGTAGAAAAATTGTTAGGATTAATTCTAATATTATAAAGACTCGTATTAAATAAATTAAACCTTAGGGTGGGTGACCTACAGATTTTCTCTTTCAGCAATACTATTACTTAAATGGCAATGTCTACACACTAAGAATGAATACAAAAAAGAATAAAATAATTATATGCTTTTTTGTTTGAATGATTTTAAGGCAGTCCTCTTAAATAGAGGTCTGCCATCTGCACAATAGTTCAATCCCACTGTCACCATCGTTGGTTCTCAAAAACCAACGCAAACAAGGTTATATTTTATAATGTAAGACTATCAAGAGATAAGTAAAAAAAAATCTTTAGTGTTATTTATTTTTGCTGCTCTCGCGTAGAAAGTGTCAGTTACAAATTGGGAGTGAAATGTGTATCCATCAACTGGGAAAACGCGTCGTTTTTAGCTAAACAAACGAACTAGAACTCGGTACCTATATTTTTTCTATATTATGTACTGCTTGTTTTATTCTGCATTGCTTTATGCGAAGATGTAGGGGACAGCTTACAAAGATTTGCTCGAAAGTAGTCGGTACTACAGCACAGAGTATTAAAAAAATATATATTTTTTATTATGCGCGAGCAAAACTAGGGATTTTCACTGTCCCGCTCCCGCACATTAGCCAATGAAATTGCAGTTCCGAGCAAGTGCAGTTGTATTTTTTTCTAATTCTATCTAACAAAGCAAGTATTACATACTCGTATTTCCAATATTACCTATGTCTTTGGTCTTGCAATAGACTTGGTCAATCCCGTTAGGAATCAATACATGATAAAGTATAAGTATGGAGGCAATGAGTAATTCCATTATATAAGGCATATATTTTTTACTAAAAAATATTCCACTCGCCTGTACCATCCAATTTAGAATACAATGCCGTCGAATATGGAAGTATATCTAGTAGTATGCCGCAGCCGCTTTCAGATGCACATCGGAACTTGGTCGGGTAATCGGAAAAAATATCTAGGTTTAGTTTTTAATTATTATTTCTTATATACGAAAGTATATCAAGCTGAAAATTTGTATGTATGTTTTTGGATAAAGTGTCTAATTATTGTTTAAATATGGAATCAGCCAGGTGAAAGGAAACTATTATTTTCCTCGTTTAAATTGAGGGCCCAGAATCTGGCTTTCTGGAACCAGTAATATCATTATAACTTGCCAATGCTTTGGATAAGGCTGATGGAAGTTTTGATGTTTTGTGTGTCTTTATAAGAGGCATCTGTTAGTACTAGTTTGAATTTTCAGGGTTCCCTCGTTTAATAACTAGAACCGAAAATGTGGTTTATAGAAAAATATTTATTACTCGCAAACCATATTATTAATATTTAAGATATCTAGGTGTCAAATTGAGACAAATTCCGTTTTATACGTATAAAAAAAATCATTATTCTGCGTCTTACGGTTTCAGAGATACAGAGATTGACCAAACGTTACCGCAGCAGAAAATGAAATAACTCGAAATCCTTAAAGGTGTCAAATTTAATTTTATCGGGGACATTTGAGAGCAAATTCAATCTACCTTTGTGCATACTTTTTATCGAGATAAACCGACGGGATCAAAAAAAGTCGGGTGGGGTAACGTTACGCCAGCCGAATTTTATTTTCCTCATTATCTCTGAAACGGCGGGGTGTCAAATTATTTACTTTCGGGGACATTTACACGAAGTAATGATCTAATTATTTGCATTCATCAATTCTTAAAAGGAGCACTTAGTCGGCTGGGGTAACGCACTCGATTTAATGTCCTCTAGAGCGCCGCATTAAATTTTTCATGACTGTACATAGCCTATAACCAGCAGACGATGAAGACCACGGAGTAGATATAAAGATGAAGACGCTTCTATCGATACCTCAATTTTCAAATTCTGATAAGTAGTTAAGACCAGTTAAGACGTTATGAGCGAACAGATGGTTATAAATTTGAACAGTATGTATATGTACAGTCAGCCAAGGAGATATCTGACCCCCTACAACAGCGCCATTTTTCGCAAACTAAAGAACCATCCGTGGTTTAAACCCAAAGATAAAAATATACAAGTGTAATATCCTTTACGACTAGTGCCATCTATTGAATTGTGAATGAACAAATAAGGTTAATAAGCAGAAATCTGATACCCTTGATGACTAATGCCATCTATTCGATTTTTGATAAATAAAACAAGCCCTAGCATACGATACGCTTATTTCAAAGATACTTCAAAAGTTAGATGTGGCGCAAGTGGTAGGCACTACGGTTTAATAGTTAGTGTGTTTATGAGAAAACAGGTTCAAATCCTCCAAAGATTTTTATTTTTTACAAATATCACTAACTTCGTATTGTGATGTTGGTGTAATTTTGGTTGTTTTAACATAATGTTACCGAGCTAATTACTGTTAATAAAAAGCATTTTAAATTTTTAATTACTTAATTACATCAAAAAAAATTAACAGTGAAATAAATACCTGCCTACTTAATTCAAACTATGAATTATCTTCTGTAGAGAGAACCAACATGTTAATAAGTAACAATTTACATCTCTCAACTTTTTTTCAATCATAGTATTATATTTTTTAAATGTGTAGGGTCAAATAGTGCTATGTGAATAATTAAATGCTTCGATAATAGTATAAGAATGAATATGTAAACGTATGGCATTAAATGAATTTTAATATGGGAGAGGGTGACCCCCATTTTGTAGCTTTTGTTCAAGTCTATTTGTCATTTCACTTACCATGTTAGATAAGATCACATATCACTTATGCGCATATTTATTAATTTAGTATAACCTCTTTGTCTATATTGATTTATGTTCAAACTTTACTCGTGTCTCGTGTCCCAGTTAACAAGGGCGTCGCCAGCCGATGGCGCAGGGGGGGGCAAGTTGACCTTACCTACTACAATTCATACTTTTCTCATTCTCTATGAATGAGAAAAGTATGAATTGTAGGTAAAGTCGACAGCCCATGAAGCTTTTCACTTGTACTACAAGCCTTACATCTACAGCGATTGTAATAACAACAGTATCTTAGTACTATATACATATATATTCTGTGACAGGCCTAAAGAGTTAACCGCCGTGGCTATGCTTGCGCGGTCTCGGGCATCCTCGCTCGAGCACTCTAGAGCGGGCGCGACGACACGCACGCACCGGAGTCTCAAGCATACGCGAGCCGACTGTGCTGAATCGGCACTGCCGATATTCATTCATACAATTTTCTACTTTAAGCTATGGTAATACGGTTCTATTTTCGATTGAGCCATTAAATTGAGCAATTTTCCTTTTGGTTTAAACTGACGACTTAATCAAGAATCGGATATCGTGCCTAGAAACGGATTTTTTGCGATTTTAAAAACCGATGCAAAATCAGCATTTATAATCAAATCAATTGACGTTATTTTACGGACGGAAAATACGAAAGCTAAACGCAAGTGATACCCACCAAAAAACTTTCTGATGTCCATATTGATTATGTGGTCACAGCAACTATTTAGATGTGATAATAGCGCACAAAACAAACGTAAAAGCGGGCAGTGGCAACGCTAACGTACGAATAAATGACAGACAGACGCTAAGACAAAGGCGGCTGTGCGGGGGGCGCGGGCGCCGCGCAGTTACATGTTGCTTCCCCACTCCCCCTCTCCCGCTTCAACGATAGAGTAGAGCAGGCAGAGCGTAGTTGAGCGTACGGAATATTAGGAGTGGAATTGGTGAATTCATTCGAGTTTCGACGTACGGAAATGATTGTTCAAGGCTTGAACTTCAAGCAAATTAACTCAAAGACTTAGGACTTTGGTTGCATTATATTTGGCAACTTTTTTAGAATCTCTAGGGGGGGGCAACTGCCCCCCCCTTGGCGACGCCCTTGCCAGTTAAGCACTATTTGACCCTACAATCTGGGATTTTAATTGGTCACTTAATAACAGTTAGATTACAGAACAATTGTCTTAAATAAAATATATTCTACATTGCACACTGTTGGAATCGCCACATCTCATAAAATTTCCGAGTATTCAGCTCCCCTGGGCCCATTGAAGACATCTGTCCCCAATAACCTGCAAAACAATAATACGATCAGTTACCTAATAATCTACACTGCGTAATACACTAGGTATCAAATATTATTTTACTTAACTATTTAATGAATATTTTTACCTAATGTTATCCTGCCACTGTTCTCAAAGGCAAATTATTTTGATGGCTATACGCTGGCCATGTCTTCTCCGCAATATTTTTCTGCCATCATCATCAGACTTAAAACTTTTTTCATCAGAATAAAATACGATCTCGTTCTTGTTGAATGTTTCCTCACTGTTTCAATTGAAATATTATGTTACGCCAGTTGATCGAGTCTTCTTAAATCTCCGAATCCACAAACGGACGGTGTTTCTCTGTAAGAGATATATTTATCTTAGGCATTTATCACAAACCCTGTGTTTTACGGAACAAAAAATAGTGTGACAATTAAGTAAGTATATTAAATACTTATAATTTATACTTACCGATACCTAATTCTCTAGATATAGATACTTTAAATACTGCGGTTGTCTTCACTATACACTATTAGCTTTCACAAAATCAGCTATATGAGATGAAACAGGATGCCTAATAACTGGTGGGGTTTTGGATCACTATACAGTAATCGCAGTATCTTGAATGTTATTGTGACGCGAGTGAACAATATTTTTGTTTAGTTGATATCAGGTATAAATAAATCTGATAGATTACCCTCAATTTATTTGTTAAAGCAATGCGTTGCAGTTGGTGACAATGATGTCATAGCAGTAGAAATAGATAGCTAATTTCGCCCGAGATGTCATATCGTCGGTTGGCGTGTTGAGATGAGCGCTAGCTTCTCAAGTCGTAGGTCCATGCTTCGAATCGAACTTTACGTAGGATTGTTTTTGATTCTTTCTTGTTCTTACCATTGATGATTACTTGAATTATTAGCTGAGATTATTAGAAATACAAAATTTGCAACTGAGCAGGTTATCAGAAACAAATTTATACTAGCAGTTGTCTGTCTACTTGCCAAAAATCACGGTAGGTGGCGCTTCACAGCAAAGTGTGAATTTACGTTTTAAAAGTCAGGGGGTCAGGTATCTGCTTGGCCGACTGTACATACACACACCGGTCAAAATCATAACCCTCCTTTTTGCTTCGCCGTAGTCGGGTAAAAGGAACCTATACAAATGATTGTTTTCGTTTAAAAATATCAACACAAAGTAAACTGTCTAGCTCAAAGATATATTACTTCCATATTTATTATAATATCTTTGGTCTAGGTCAAGGATAAGATAGCGGCTTGACCTAAAACTAAAAAAGCCGCGCATAAATTTCCCGTTCCGATATCGGTCGTTGCACTCACTTACTGCGTCGATCAAGCGTCGATTGATAAATCGCCCGTTTCATTGACCGGGTGGATGGCGATAACAGGATGCTACTGATGCACTTGTACTGCGCAGCGCATGTCGCTGTCAACCATAGATTTTTTAGTGTGTAGAAATTGTCTACATTCTAAATCTGATATGCATCAATTTTTGGTTTTCAAAAAAAGCTTGTTTCAAAGATAATACATGACATGACATGGTGTTTCATGGTGTTCTATGGTGTTCCACGCCAACAGAGTTCAAATCGTAGAGCAAATCAAGGTTGTACTGCGCAGCGCATATCGCTGTCAATCATAGATTGTTAGTGTGTAGAAATTGTCTACATTCTAAACCTGAAATGCATCAATTTTTGGTTTTCAATAAAAGCTTGTTTCAAAGATAATACATGTATTCCATGTCATGACATGACATGGTGTTCCATGCCAACAAGAGTTCAAATCGTAGAGCAAATCAAGGTCCAGGATATTTAAGCATAGCTCGAACAAATTAGGCATGATCTTCGGGGTCCGGGGACATGGTGAATTCGACATAAATTTTTTGTTGATGTTTATGTGTTTATGACGACTTGACGTATACAAATAACATATTCGCAGATCACGAACGTAAATGGAATGAAAAGTATTAAATTTGTTTGACATTGACACTTGGCTGAGTAGCAATTTTTTTAATGACACACAAAGCCAAATTTTTTTGTTTCTATTTTATAAAGTACTAATATTATAAATGAGAAGGTGAATTTGTTTGTTTGTTTATTTAGTATTTGTTTGTTCGCTTTCACGCAGTAACTACTGAACCGATTATCAAGAAATTTTGCATACAAGTTTTCTGGAGTACGGAGATGGACATAGGCTACCTTTTATCCCGGGAAAAAGTACCATTCCCGAGGGATCGACAATGACGCGGGGGGAGCCGCGGTCGAAAGCTAGTAAAGTATATATTTAACAGGGTCTCAATATGAGTATAAAATGGATTGTAGTCTGCGATTTCTTTACTTATATTAATTACTGTTACTTGATCTTCGATCAAATATAATGGCAGATACACTATTCGCGCTCGAAAAGTGGCACCGGCAAAACAGCGCCTTAATCGACTTTCGGAGCTGTTTTGTCCACAGTTTCAATAAACCGCGCTAGCATTCACACGTCTCGCGATGACGAAGGTCAGTGAAAAGATGCAAAAACTACGCGTTAAAAGTCAAAAAGCGAGATGGAGTGTCATACTCTCAGAATGTACCGTTTTTGTTGTTGTTTGTAAGTTTGCATGATGTGTTAGCTCGGGGACATTATTTAGGCTTCATTTTGTATGTGACTGTGTATCTACCATTATATTTGATCGAAGTACTTGATAAATAAAAGTTTAATTCGAAAATTATAAAATATAGTAATAGCGCCATCTACTGCTATATGGCTCAACTATTTAGTCTAAACAATTCTAATAAGAAAACCTATACGTAGTGATATGCCTTCTCTGCTTTTGTTCTCAGTCTGCTATACATAATGACATTATGAAGCCGCCATTATTTTTATTACGTGTGACTAAGGTAATTATATTACTCAGCCTCAATAATTATTTTTGCAATTGTGGTTACACAATTGCAAAAATTGTTGATTTTCAATATTTTTTCATAGACTTGCTTTAATATATTGAGAAATAAAAAAATATGTAAGTAAATAAATTAAAATTTTGTCAATTGAAATCCAATGGAATCGAAGTGCTCCGATGGGACCCATGGGCCCCAATGTTTATTCGTCCACGGCCCCAATGACACCTATCCATTTGGAAACCGATGGAATTTGATGGTACCATATTGGAACCCGTTTGAATTTAAGAGTTCCGATGGGTCCCAATGGAACCCAACTGTACTATTTGGAACACGGGACCCTTCGGTGTTAATATGGTCCGATGGGACCCAATTGGAACCATTGGTACCCGATGGTATCCGGAGGCATCAGATGGTATCCGAAGGCACCAGTTGGGTTCCATTGGGACCCATCGGAACTCTTAAATTCAAACGGGTTCCAATATGGCACGCGTCTTTCGAGCCCGAGTGGTCGCACTAGGCCCATTGAAGACCCAACCGAAAAAGTTAAAAAATAGAGCTAAATTAAAATTCACCATCTGGAAGCTTGACAACGAGTGTCAGATCGATTCTACCAGTTCAAAGTTTGAGCCCGATACTTTACAAATTAAAAAAAAGTGAGCTGAGTTTTATGAGTCTTGTGTGTTTTGAGGAGGAGGAGGACAAACTAAACGAATTCCCATGAAATAAATCTTCCCGGGATCCCAGGATCCCAAAACTCATGTTTTTTATTTTATTTATCATCATCGTCAGGTCTTTTTAGTCTCCACTACAGGAGCACGACCCTCTCTGTACTATCAGCTATTCTAAGGTCTGTACTCTCTGTACTGCTATTTTATGTATGTTAGTGGTCAATACTGGCGTCAGATTTTTCTAGCTTAACGTGCCTTCCAAACCTTTAAATAGCTTTACTAACTACTATGGGAAATACCCACCACATTGGACGGAAAACCTAACCTCACGAGGCTCATCGTTCTGCAAGAACACACGAACGCTGGCCATGCAGGACGAGAACAAGTGGTGAACGAGATGCAGTACGTGAACTCGACGCTGCCCCGCAACGTGTGGCCCCGAGCAGTCATCGACAATTATCATGAAATTTAAACTAGATTTCAGCTGTCTGCATCATCCTCCCCCCGGCAAAGACTGGGACTCCTCTATCTGGTGACGGGGAAGTCATCCCGACACCAGATGGAGGAGTCCGGTCAGCTAACCGTACTAGAGGAGGCGTGTTCAGAAGACCGACATCAAAGATCGCTGTCCTCAACGTGTTGAAGGCAGTCATATAAATAAAACGGCGTTGTATGGAAGCATTCAGTTCGCAGCAGTTCAATATACAGTGAAGTATACATACAGTGCGGTCTTGCCTAGTAGAGTGTTTTAAGGGCCAGTATAGTGCAGTCAATGTAATACACCCAGTGAATAATATCAATAATAATAATAATAATCTTTATTTATTTAATACATAGTAATACATAGTAGGTACTAGAAAATAAATAGTGCAGTGTAAATTCTTTCTAAATAGACAGTGCATTGTATTAGTCAAGTGAACTAAAATTATCAAAGAAACAAGTTATGACTCACAGCGTGTTTAGAGTATGTAAATTAGTAACTAAAAATAATAAAGAAAATAAATCAGTGAAAATAAAAGTTTTTATTTTTTATTATTTAATACATTGTCCTTATCAATGATGATGATGATGATAATTAAGTCTTAAAGACTTGAAAATCATCGAAGGCTAACAAAGTCGCATTTAAGGATTGAAAGCAAGCCAATCTACTACCTGAATTTATTTTCTATCACATATTTAAATCGATTTCTTTAACCGTCACTTTGAGCTATTTTACTAACCATCTCATTCACTAATCGTTGGTCGGTTAAAAGAACACCAAATGCATTTAATAATACTGCTCCGATTTTATGTAATTTTGCATTGATGTAATTGTTAGATCTCCCACTTACTTTTTCCATCACCAAACGGCGAAAAGTAACTTTTCTGGAATCGTTCGCTTATCGTACACTGAGCTGGTATTCACATGAGTTCACTTCATCAATACAATCTCTGAAGCCTATATCTTAGATTAGAACCTAATTTTCATGGAAATACTAAAGAAAAGGATCCGTTTCACTAGTCATATCATAATCTCAGATTTCTTCCGTGCTGGTCTGGGTGAAAAGAAAAAATGTAGAATGAGCCAGCTGCTTCTCTTCACGTGCAGATCAGAAATTCGATCCAGGGATTGGGCTAAAATACCGATGGGTCCCGATGAACTCTCACATCAGGGTGTGCGTGCATGACCGATTGACCGTGTCACCTACTCGAAATGAATGAATGAACAAGCGCCACTCTGAAATATAATTTTAGAACGAAAGATAATTCATATACTTTTTAGGGTTCCGCAGTAAATAAGGAACCCTTATAGTTTCGCCATGACTGTCCGCGGTTTAACTCAGACACTATAAGTACTAGAAAGCTATAATTTGGTATGGGTATGTACTATATTAATCATACCAAAAATGTTGTTTAATAAAATCTTGAAAAAAAAGGTTTTTAGGATTGCTCCCGTACAGGTTAAGTGGGTGTCAACGTGTGGGGATTTGTTGAATAGGTTTTTTAAAAATATTATTGATTTATTAATCCGTTTCTGAAATTTTGGTTTTATAGTGCAAATTTTTGTATGCTTAAATATCATTATGCGTATGCAAATTTAGGCTTTAGAATAGTATGCTTAACAATAATTAAGTATGTTTAAAGGCCTGAAAAGTAATGCCAAATTAATATTGTGCGTAACTATTATTAGGATATGTAAAAGTATGCCATGTTAAATTATGACATATAATTTAATGCAGAAAAATAGGGAACCGGGCTATAGCCCCGGTTGCCCACCCCGAAATCCGGCTCTGTACTACGTGCAACAGTATCTGCATGCGTTGCGACTTGCGAGCCTATCTTAGTAGGTATCTGATTAGAAAGTGAATGTCCTTCCGCGAATTTCGACGCACAAGGACTTTACTAATCTAATCAGTGATCACGAAAGGACCTAAGCTACTTTTATGTAGCACGCAGTGAAATTTGGCGTATTCCGTAACACGCACTTCGCGCTGGTACTGACGCAAGTTCACGTAACCTAACTTGCATGCATTTGGACGCACCTTTACTTCCTGAGAGGATATTTTAAGGATCCGTGGTATGTACTTAGTTTTATGTTAATTTTTCGTAGTACCAATAGCATCCACAATTGAGACAAATTATTACAAATATATTTTTATTAAAGTGCCTAGTAAACTAGTATCTTAAGAAGCTTTGCGTTCCCTTATCTCTAATGAACGAAGAAAAATTACTGCTAACTGTAAGTACTTGGTACTACATTGATATAGCCAGCCTACCTGAGTATCAGACCCTATGCAGGTATGCATAGGGTCTGATCCTGTCTTTGTTTAACTGTTGGATGGCAAATCTGCAATAAGAGTTTTATTACGCTTGTCTACTTTGTACTCAAATCAATGTCAGAGCGTCACGTGGTTTTTTTCCTCGTACAGCAGGATTGTGGAATGGACTCCCGAGGTTTTCTCTGTGTGCTATGACTTGGGGTCCTTCAAAAGGCGTGTTTACAGGTATGTTAAGAGTCGGCAACGCATCAGCCTCCTCTGGTGTTGCAGATGTCCATGGGCGACGGTGACCACTTTCCATCAGGTGGTACGTCTGCTCGTTTGCCGTCAAATATGCATAAAAAAAAGAAACAAGTTAACAAAAAATAAATATGCTACTAATAGTCTTACAACCATACACATCTGTGTATTGAATCGAGTAATTGAATCGACTACCTTTTAGCTGTTACCCGCGGCTTCGACCGCGTGCTTCGACGTTCCCTAGGCCCCGGAACCCGGGAAATAAAACTATAGCCTACTTATCCTTAACGATAATGTAGCTTTCTGTTTGTGAAAGAATTTTGAGTATCGGTTTAGTAGTTGTTGGCGATTATCCATTACGAATAATTAAATCGGTTCTATTTATAATATTAGTCTAGCTTGAGGTTCCCAAACAATTTTTTTCTCGTAGACCTTAAAATTGTTTTTTGGTTTCTTTGAACTTTGATTTGAACCTCTCCTGATGCATTGCTATCTGTAGTCATAAAATGTGAATTTACCTTAAATTCATAGTGGCAAACGGAACTTAATAGAAAAAAAAAAACATTTAAAATTATAAAAAATTGTTATGATTTTAATGGTAGTCCTTGTTCTACGGGAAGGATTTACCTAATTGATGGATTGACAGCAAATTATCAATCTTTGACTTTGTTTTATAAGTAATAGCAGCTGTTTTTCTTTACCGTGATGTTCAATCTGATCCTTTTTAGGGTTCCGTAGTGAACGACCCTTATAGTTTCGCCGTGTCTGTCCGTTTTAGTGGTTAAACCGTGAGGCGTGAACTCAAAGCTGGCATTCACATCTACGAAACCCTACACTGCGCGTGGCCCGACACACACTTAGCCGGTTTTTTGTTAATAACTTTGTAACGATTCTTTTTCGACAAGGAATGGCGATGACTCATTTTTCGAAACTTTTTGTGGACCACCAACAATTTGTGAACTCTCAATTTTTATTCCTGTCAGCGCAGACCCACGCCGAGTTTCCTGTGGACCCGAGGGTGTCCACCTGGATCACCTTGGGAATCACTGATCTAGCTAGATGAAGGACATTAAATTTATGCAATACTTTTAAGAATAATCTAATATTTCTTGCTATTGACTGGCAGATAATCTTTATTATTTTTATGAGATGCATCAGGCGTAGGTATATAATTATGACGTAAACTTTTTACGCGCTTATAGGTACTTCAGATATCGATTTTCTTTGTCTTGGATTTCAATGATAGGTTGCCAACTTACAAAGATACATTATCACTAATTTTAAAAGTCATGTCGATATATCTATGTAGTGGAAGGGGTGACTCAAAACGTCAATACGAAAAATTTTTCTAAGGCGACCAATGCTCGGAACACGATAAAAAAAATTAAGTACATACAAAAGTGATCATTCATCATCATCATATCGAGTAGGTGTCACAGTCAATCGACCATGCACACCCTGGTGGCAGAGTTCTTCGGAACCGCCTCTCGGTCATGAGATAAAAAAATAGAAACAGACAGTTTTTTATATTTTTTCATCTCATCTATTAAAAACCGGCCAAGTGCGTGGCGGGCCACGCGCAGTGTAGGGTTCCGTAGTTTCAAATGCCAGCTTTGAGGTCACGCCTCACGGTTTAACGACTAAAAAGAGCCCACCTAGGACGGTGGTAACTGAAGAAAGAGTTATAAAATCCTACTTAACAAGTTACCAAGCGCAATAGGTACCAAGCGGTCTCGTATCTTCCGCCAAGCGCCGCGCGCTGTCGAACGTAAACACATTGCTACTAATTTAGGTATTATTATTATTAAAACTGCTATGATTTTATATTTTCTTAACTTCATATGGTTCGTAAATTTATATTCAGTAGTTGTTTTATGTAACTAACAACTGTCTTAACAAATTTTCAATTAAATTTGTATGAAATTGAACTTTGCCTAGTATATTTATAAGTTGGTCGACTATAACTATTTAATTTGTAAAGTCTACTTAGCTCTAATAGTTTTCCTTTACTCCGTTATACCTATTTATAGTGTAAATATACACCATTTAGTAGATAGCGGGGGAGGTACACTGAACTTTACCAAAAATTTGCAAATGGTTCGTGCCTTGGGCACCACAAACAACTTACGACGCCGACTAGGTACGCAAATACTCGCAAAAAGCTTACACAAGCAGGGTTGCCGTTCTACAAATTTTTAAGTCCCTAGATTAAGGCGCTGTGCATAAGAAGAATACCGTAAAACTGGTATTTTTTCGTCGCGCATTTAGCCTTATTTATCATGGAATACTAGCATGAAAAAAATTGTAGTACAGTTCAAAAATCAACATAAATGGTTACAACAAAATATTTTCAAAAAAATATTTAAAACATTGCTAAATAAAATAGCAAAAATGCTATATCCAGAAAAAAATTGTCGCGAATTACTTGATATTTTCAGCGACAACTACTAAGTTTTACACGTCTATAAAAAGTATAACTAACGGAGCAAGATGGATACCTAAAAAAATATATTATTTGGTTATAATTATTGAATTATTAAATTAAAAGTGAAAATTAACACGGAAATGGCGGACACGGGTTTGAACCGAGACGAGACTGATGACAGGTATGACACGAGTATATAATATATCGCGCGATGTCCGCTACAAACGGTTAAGGGATACAGTACAGTGCCTTAACAGAAAAAATCCGCCAGAAACAGGTTTTTCTTTTTCTTAAAATCTGCTAGATGTCCCTAGATACATTTTCGTGCTACCATTGGGCTAACTGAAAAATCTTGCCAAATCGTAGTAGGTAATTTGTACCTACTACGATTTGGCAAGATTTTGTACGGTACAATGAATATGTGTATAAATTATGAAATACCTTAACAAGATCTAATTCCATTTTATATTTATCAGTTATTTACCAAAACAAAAATGAAGGATTGATTACGTGAGCAGTATTTTTATCTCACTCATTAGGTGGTAATAAACGAGAAAGATGATAAGGGAACGCGCGACATTGAAAAATTAGTTTATGGTCGGGTATTCCCGTGGAATTATGTTACACAACAGTGTTACCCGCGGTAGATTACAAAATTGCACATATGTTAAAAGTAATTACCTTTTTTGATATGAATTACTTTATAAAAAAGTCGCCATTACAAATGTCCAAAAGTCTCTATATGTACCTAAATAATTATTTCTCGCTAAAACTAATTTTTTAACCGCTAAACATTGCTAGGATAGATTTAGCGAGTAAGTCGCTAAAACGGCAACCCTGTACACAAGCGTGACTCTACCTCCATACAGTCAGTTTCCGCGAAGGCAACGACTGACAAATTGCATAAGCTGCCAATTACGTCCCGTATTTAAATAATTGTACCCTTATGTACCCAAAAGAAATTTAGTTTGGTATAAATACGGATAATACCCATACCTTTTTTATAAAGATATCTCAAAAAGCTTTTTGAACTTTATCAACTTGAAGAGTATATTTTATTTTGCCTAATTCCAAATTTTCGAACACGTTTCAAGTTAAGGTACTTTTAACTAATGAGTGTACTGTTGTAGAGCTTTAAATGGCATCAATATCTGCTTGCAGGAGAGCGTAATCCGTCTCTTTTCTGGTGTTAAAAATGATTTTCAGAGAGACGGCATTTACCATGCTTGAGAACCTGTGGGAGATCATTGAACATAAGCAAAAACAAAAAATAATGTGTGCTTGCTTCTCTGAGCACAGCTTCTGAAACCGGGGCTTCAGATTGGAGGGGAGTTCGAATACGCTGGTCGGCATCAGCAGCTGCCTGCGTGGTCGTCCTCCCCGCGGCCGCGGGGTATACACCCTGGGCTGCGGGGCCCAGGGTGTATATCAGCATGCGACGGCGCCCCTGAGTGAATGTGTCGCGATACCCCAGCGCGTTGCGACTCAGTTTCGGAAGCCCTGTATAAGAGGACATCAATACGAAAAATTTTGTTTTAGTATTATGTATGTATAGATGATAGAGCTTAACACACTCTGGAGACAAAGTAACTTACTCCATGACCAACCCTTACAGATTTATTATTAGTATTGATTTACTATCAAGCAATACGAATAATAATCTCATCTGGCTTAAAAGATGTTCCACTTCAATGTAACAGGATATAAAGGAAAGGGAAGGCCGAAAAAGCCGTGGAGAGTATGTGTGAGCAATGACATGCAAGAAAAGGGAGGTACTGCCGATATAGTGGATAATAGAAAAAAATAGAGAGAGTTGACATACAGAGCCGACCCCAAATAGGGAAAAGGCGAGGAAGAAGAATTTACTGTCAAAGTACAGATTTAGATTTTTGGGGTTCTGCACCCATGGTATCGCTGTCCATCTGTCTGTCTGTCCGTCTGTCACCAGGTTGTATCTCATGAAACGTGATAGATACACAGTTGAAATTTTCACAGATGATGTAGTTCTGTTAGAATGATAAAATAAATAGGATTTAAGGGGGCTCCCATACAACAAATGTGGTATTTTGGTCGGTTTTGCTCGGTATTCATAACGACCACATGTAGACGTTTGTAATATTCACAGAATATTTAGTTATGTTTATATTCTTTTAAAAATAAATAATTAAATCAAAACATATCTGATCGAGGATCTGATGGGAGGGATGGCGCTATACGTTAGACACGATACGAGATATCGCACGTTTTGCGGCGTCCCTGTCATCGAGACCGATTCAGGATGGTATAATTTTAATAACTATTAATAACTATTCACACATAATAGGTACCTACTTCCATAGAAGTATGAAGTCAGACGCATATTTTTTTTTAAATCTTCTTATGCCTACTTCCGTACTACTTCAATCACAGAGCAAAATAACTTCAATGACTTGATTGAATGGAATGACGTAGGTATTCTGATAAACAACGGTGTTACTTAACCTACGATGAGACAGTTATTTCCGTTTCGGCGTGTTGCTGGTATTAATTTATGGGAATGTTTCTAATTACAATTTATGCAAACAAGTGGCTCCACTAATTATCTTACTAAATACCAGAAAAATGAATACGCTACAATTAAACTATTTAGGTAATTATCTTAACATGTTTAACTAAAAATATTACGTAGTTAATCAAAACTAGATGACCCTTTTCAGTGCACAATAATTTATCTAATCTTTCGACTGAATTTCTAAAATTGGTTTCTAAATATGCATTACAATAATATATCTCTCCATATATCTATCTATCCCACAAATGCACTAGTCATTCAACGAATCGCTATCAGACACGTCCTGCTGCCAGCAAAGTACTAGGTTAGAACTGCGACCCCACCAGAAAAGAATGTTAGGTTGGGTTAGAACTGCAACCCCACCAGATCGCCATGTCTGTCTATCAATTGTCTGTTGTTCACTACGCAACGCAACCTATAAAGGATGCATGCAACAGAAGATTGCAAAGTACGTAGGTATATTATTATATATAAGGTGTATGTGATAACTCAAGCAAACTCAGGGGATAAGTATATAATACTACTAGGTACCTATTTTAAAATCTTTATATCTCTACTAATATTATAAAGCTGAAGAGTTTGTTTTTTTAATTGTTTGTTTGTTTGTTTGAACGCGCTAATCTCAGGAACTACTGGTTCAAATTGGAAAATTATTTTTGTGTTGGATAGTCCATTTATTGAAGAAGGCTTTAGGCTATAAACCATCACGCTGCGACCAATAGGAGCGAAGCATCAATAAAAAATGTTTTGAAAACGGGGGAAAATATTCATGTATACCTACTAAGAAATAACCTAATTAATCTTGCCGCGGACGAAGTCGCAGGCAACTGCTAGTTATGTAATATATAACGAAGTCGGATTTGTTCAAACACAACTTAAGAACGGGTCAACCGATTTTTATAATCTTTGATTGGTTGGTTTTGTAAACTATCACTCCGAATAGCAGAATAACTATAAAAAATTAGTAATATTTACGAAAAAAATAATACCTAAACGACATTTGCCAGGACAGCTAGTACGAAATAAATTGCACTAAGTACCACAAAATAGTAAACAAGACAATCAGGTTATCTAGTTTTATGGGAAGAATTCTTTTGATTCTGATCCCTAGTTAGTGATTGTTCGATACTAATAAGCGATGTTAAGCTATGCTTAACATATAGAGGGTTTCGGTTCGGAGATGAAGATTTGAACTGTTTCAAGGTTTCATCCCTGTGGAACTGACCCAGGTACTGTATTAAATGCAATACCGCGTTGTTCCATGCCCAAAATAATAGAGTCGCCCGCCCCTTTTTGAAATTTCGGTCTTTCTTTTTTTATTGACTATGTAGCTCCAAGCTCCAAGTGAGCTTTCGTTACTTCACCGGCCGTTCAGTCGGTCGGTCTAGTGGCGTCCTCTTTTTCTACCTGCTTCACTATTGTTGCCTGTCGCCACGGTCATTGGAATACCGGTTTGAGAATCAGCTGTGTCGCCCATCTATTTTAGACTGTCAAGTACCTACCTGTTTACAATAAATAAATTATTCTAGGAAATTACGCATACTGATTAGCAAGTGCAATGCGTCGTACGTAGCACAGTGGAAAAAATACTACTTTCAAGTCGTAACAAACTTAATAAGTTTTTATTACAAAAACAAATGTGTCGAGCTTTAATTATTATCGAATTCACGCTGTAGATTGCAAAGTGAAATCAAATGTATTTAGTTAAGGAGTTCCTACCACGTTGTTGTGACTACATTCTGTATTAAAAATTTTTACTAAATCGCTAGTCGTCGGTAAGTGGTTCTAATTTAGCTTTAACATTTTACTCAATTTACGAGTAGCTGCAATACAAAATAGCCTAAATACATTGACTTATATCCTAAATAGATACCTAGCAATAATAGATTACCAGCGAGCCGAAGAGACGTTATTATTTAACATCTATATAATAAGAGACTTCAAAAAGCAATTTATGTAAACTCTTGGTTGAGTTTGCCTCCCCAAGTATCTATCTACGCTAATGATCATGATTTCATTGGAACTAGAAAATAACAGGGCCTGTTGTTGAAGGTCAAATCCGTATTAGCCCTTATTTTCCAGATTTATTTGTTCCTTATTATGAGTGCAGTAAGGAAGGAAATGCTTATCAATTTCGTACACACCTCACTTCTTAACGATTCTCAGAACGGCTTTGACGCCAGCTTCGCCTCTCCATTGTTTGGTCACAATCACAATCGGTCTCCTGTTATTTGTTCGTTACTTTTTGAAGTATGCCTATGTGCGAGCCAAGTAAGAACTGCCAAAGATTGACTGGGTTAGGTGTACGTACGTACCTACACACATGACATATGCTAAAATCTTCTTGAAAGTAACTGGGTACATACCCAGTTACTATATATGTATATAATATTCTTGTATAGTACTGTATATTTATTATATCTGAACTTTATTATTTCACGGGAAATCACGTGTGTGAGCAACACGTGATTTCCGTGTACTACTTACTACCTTATACTAAGTGACCTACGAGTAGAAGATACAATAGATAGTACCTATTAAGTATTTAAAAATTAAAAAGCCCATCTGCCCTCGCTTTAAAAATACCTATCCAAGTATACTTGGGTTTTTGAGACGAACATATAAATATATAAAAAAAACCGCCCGAGTGCGGGTCGGGTTCGCGCACAAATTATCCATACAATTATCTATCTTACCTAACTAATATTATAAATGCGAAAGTGAGTTTGTTTGTTACGCTTTCACGTTGTAACTACTAAACCGATTATCATGATGCATAGGTACACGTTATCTGGGGAACGGAGAAGGACATAGGGTACATTTTATCTCGTGAAAAAATACTGTTTCCGAGAGATCGACATTGACGCGGCCGAAAGCTAGTAATAAATAAGTTTAAAATTATTAAAAATATATTTTTTGTATGATTGATTTGAATGCCACGCCCATACGTTCCTGAGAAAAAAGTCTCGACATACAGACAGACAGACGAACACAAAGTGATCCTTTATGGGTTTCGGTTTTTTCTTTTGAGGTAGGGAATCCTAAAAAAACATATAATAAAGAAAAAAAAATAATTGTTTATAAACATTTTTTTTTTGCTACAAATTCTGAAAAAGCTGTTTTTTTCCAACCGGGTAATAAAAGCTAGTACCTACACAATACGCCTGAACGAAGCGGCATAGCAGTTTGATAAAACATGAAGGCATATGTGTAAAAGATATACTAAGTATACCATAATCATAATACAACACCTCTTTATCTAGTTAAGTACTCTTATCGTGTCTTGACTTGACTGGATCAATAGTACCTAGGTATAACTCTGTATCAAAACTTAATTAATATTTAGCAATTATAAATTAAACGAAACTTATAAGAGAAATAACCCGTAAGTGCAAATTTTCAATATCTGATATGGTTTTAAGCTTAAATACAACATACTTATAGTCCATGACACATAGGTATTTATTTCGTTTACTACCAAACAGATAAGTATAGATACTTATTCAAAACTTAATATTTCAAACATAAACCCTCTACTTAGCTACTTAAAAGTAAAATAAATCTGATTACCTTCCTGTCTAGAATAAAAAACTGCAATGCAATTTCTACTTTCAGATTGTACATTAAGGTCAAAAAAGCCAAAAGTCAAAGATTTTTATTCAAAATACTTATGGAGGATACATGTTTATCCTTTTGAACGTTAGATTTTTATTTCTTAAACAATGCAAAATCGAAATACTACTAGCTTTTCGGAACGACCACTGGTGAAAAGGTTGATATCTGATCGCAGCATCCCTATACTATTCTATCGATCTCAAACCCATTCACATACATAATTAAGAAAATTCATTGCTGAAAATGGCATACCTACGTTTAAAAATAAAAAAAAAACGGCAAAGTTCGAATCTGACTCGCGCATGAATGGTTCCGTACCATTATCTTTAATAAGTTTAAAATGTAACAAAATCTTTATGCTTTTCGCAATTTTTCCTTTATCTGTTTCGTACCAAATTTCAAGATACTGGGTTCACGGGAAGTACGCGGCATAAAACTTTTGATTGTGATGGCTAAGAAGTTTTTTCACAGCTCCAAGGGACAGCAGACTTAAGTATTTGATATGAATTTCAGCTTGATACCTCTACGCGTTCCTGAGAAAAAAGATATTGACAGCCAGACAGACGGACAACAAAGTGATCCTATAAGTTTTCCGTGTTTTCCTTTTAAGGCACGGAACCTTAAAAAGTAGTAAGCAAGGTGTCTGAATATTCTTGTCGGGGGAAATATGATTGTAAAGACGACGCAGTGGTAATTCTGTGGGCTAAACAGTGAACAGTTGTACGAGTTGGTCTCGCGGTCAAATGGTTCCGTACCGGAAAGATCACTTTTGTTGTATAGGATGTATTTTTTTTATAGTTTGACGCTTGAAATATTCACCGAATATTTAGTTGAGTACTAAACTAAATATTCGGTGAATATTTCAAGCGTCTACCTGTTTCCGTTATTAATATCAAACAAAAAACCGCAAAAATATCACGTTTGTAGGATGGGAGCCCCCTTCAATATTTATTTTATTCTATATTTATTACATATTGGTTTTTATGGCGGCCACATAAATACATCATCCGTGAAAATTTTAACTGTCTCACTATCATGGTTCATGAGATGCCTGGTGAGGTGACACACGGACAGACAGACGGACAGTAAGTAGGGTGGAGCGTCAATGTATGGAGAAAAAAAAAGTCATCGTATCGATTTTGAATAACTGCAGAATGATGCATTTGGCTTAGTTATAAGTAAATATATTTTTGTTAATATTTTTTTACACATCTTTTAGCCCTCTACCTTAGCTCAAAGTTAGAAAAAAATATCAAATTAGGTATATCTTTAAACATGTACAGAATGTAACAAAAACCAAATTTCTATTATATTATAGCATTCAGGTTACAATAAAACCCTCAACTTTTAAATTAATATCTTTATTTAGGAAAAACCTGAAAATTAAAACATGAAATTAAAAGTAAAAGTTGGCAATATCGTGAGCAATTCCGTTATACATATTTTTTTTTGCTATATAATTATTTTTCGCCAGCTACTGTAATCGCATCGCTCTACCGCTTGTGTGTGGCAAGGATAATCCGGCAACTCCTAATATGGGAGTCTCATACTAGTAATAATATGGGAGACTGATGCAAGCAGGTCATCCATTTCATAGTCACTGATATTCCGCTATAGCTTTTCCTGTACCACACAACGTATTAAGATGGCCTAGATAAAGTAATCCTGGCTCCGTTATTAAAGAAATGTGTTCTTTTATAGAAATTGTTTGATGTAATCGTTTACCTCGCTTTTGAAACACAAGTGTTTTGTCCTTTCTTCCATCGAAATAGATGCCACTAATTTCAGAATAACACTTGACTTTGGATCTCATACGTTATCGTTTTCTTGCTCTTCGAACTTTGCTTCGATCTATAACTTTCTCTACATCTTCCAAAGTAATCAAACCGACGTCTTGCAATACTGAACTAACAACGGTTGCAGCCGACCGATCAGAAGTGCCATAACGGTCATAAACTGTGGGTAAGGTAAGCAGAGATAGCCTGTTTCTCTAATTTAAAAGCTGTATTATCGACGCTTTATAATCAAGAGTCTTCGAAGTACTCGGCTGAGGTTTGACGAGATCAGGAGTGCAGCATCTTGCAGAACGCGTAGAAATTGAAGTAGTTTTCTCTTCAAACTTATTCTCTTGCCCTGTCATTGCTAGATGAGAATTCAGCGACCTTGCAAATTTCTTTTAAAGTTTTTTCGCCTCTGTGAAATCCAGGCTATCAATTGCCAACTTTCTCTCATGTCTCTGATCATATAAAAAAGCCCTTTAATTAACAGGTTCCTTCTTTTCGCGACGGCAATTACAGATCAGTGCATTTGCAGCTACAGATTATCAAACAATTTCTGTGGCACGTTTTTGTTTCCATTTTAGTAACTTCATTGCAAAGTTTTCAGTTTGCTTGGATTTTGGATAGCATAAAAATGTAAGTATTTACTATAATTACTTTTAACATTTATTTTACGCGTTGTGTGGTAACAGTTGGTAATGATGCCGTAGTCCACACTTCAATAATATAATTTGTTACTATATTGAAAACTTGGGAGAAAGAAGGCTGTTTGCCATATTTTTTTTCCTTTTCTTTATTTCTCAAAGGCTATGTCAGATGCCTTTAGGCAGCTTAAAAAATCTGACACCAGTGTTGGCTACTTACACACGAAAAACAAACAAAAGATTTTTGACAAACATAATATGGGCTGTAGTGGGAAGCACTAATTTACTAATCAAAGAAGGTGATCCTAAAATGGAACAATCTGTTTCGTATCTCAAAATTCTTTTCAAAATTATGTTGATATAATTTTAAAATCACAACTCAAAACGAACTAGTTCTTACAAACAACAGTAATCGACTAATATAATAGAAACAGGTTATAAAAAATAATACATCGAAAGTAAACAACTCAACTTACAAAAAATACGCTATTTTTGTTTATTTTGGCGTATTATTAACATTACTTGGTGTTCCGTTAATCAGTATATGGACCATTTTTTTAAAAAATATGTATTACTAGCTGTTGCCCGCGGCTCCGCCCGCGTTATAGTCGTTCCCTTGGGAACAGTAGAAATGATAAAAATTCCATACAAACCCCTGCCCCTTTGCTTTTTCCCCTTAACACTTTGACGGACACTAAACGAGACACAATAAAAGTTTTATTGTTATAACGGCTATAGCCGTGCAGTGTCCGGGAAAGGGTTAAGGGGGAATTTAATACATTTCACCTGCATAGATCTTTAGCCCTTAAGAAGGGGATTTTGCCCACTTCACTTACACAGATATTTTTTTATTGTAATGGAGAACTTCTTATTGTCATA
The DNA here is from genome assembly GCA_947532085.1 of Elegia similella. Classification (NCBI taxonomy): domain Eukaryota; kingdom Metazoa; phylum Arthropoda; class Insecta; order Lepidoptera; family Pyralidae; genus Elegia; species Elegia similella. The sequence goes on along the minus strand of OX383925.1, from coordinate 28,757,892 downwards.
TTTCTAAGTAAATAAAAAAAATCCATACAAACTTTACCCCACCTATTCTACCCCTTCAAGGGGAAATTTCGACCATTTTAACTACACAGATCTTTTTAATTGTAATGTAAACATATATACTTATTTTTATACATCTATGTCCAAATTTTGTACATTTCACCTACACAGATCTTTTTTAATTGTAACCTAGAACGTATATACTTATTTTCATACCTCTAAGTCTAGAAATGGAAAAATTCCATACAAACTTTACCCCCTATTTACCCCTTCAAGGGAGAATGTTGTCTGGTTCACCTAAACAGATCTTTTTTAATTTTAATTGAGAACTTGCGTACCTACTTTCAAACTTCTAAGTCCAGAAATGAGAAAATTCTTATTTTTATACATCTATGTCCAGAAATGAGAAAATTTCCATACAATCCCCCCCCCCCCCCTTTATCCCTTAAGGGGGAAATTTTGTACATTTCACCTACACAGATCTTTTTTAATTGTAACCTAGAACGTATATACTTATTTTCATACCTCTAAGTCTAGAAATGGAAAAATTCCATACAAACTTTACCCCCTATTTACCCCTTCAAGGGAGAATGTTGTCTGGTTCACCTAGAAGATCTTTTTTAATTTTAATTGAGAACTTGCGTACCTACTTTTAAACTTCTAAGTCCAGAAATGAGAAAATTCCATAAAACTTCAACCCTTTGATTTTCTAAAAATCCTTTCTTAGTGCTCATTTACATCATAAAAAGAATCCCTGTGCCAAATTTCTGCGCACAGTAGTTTTGGCTGTGCGTTGATATATAAGTCAGGTTAGTCTTTGGCCCGCGGCTCCGCCCGCGTAAGTGTCGATTTCTCAGGAACAGTAGAATTACCCGGAATACATTAGTTTATGACTTTCAATGAAACACCTTAATATTGAATTTTAATTGAATAACTTCAAAAACGGAAAGTTTCATACTAACTTTGCATCCCCGTTATATCCCCTTAAGGGATGATTTTTGAGAAAAATATTTTACTCGTGTTTCATGCCTTTTAGTAAAGAACCTTCATGCTGAATTTCATTCGACTAACTTGAAAAATGGCAAAGTTTCATGCTTACTTTGCACCCCTATTTTACCCCCTTAAGGGATGATTTTTGAGTAAAATATTTTACTCGTGTTTCATACCTTTCAGTAAAGAACCTTCATGCTGAATTTCATTCGAATAACTTCAAAAACAACAAAGTTTCATACTAACTTTGCAACCTGTTTTTCCCCCTAAGGAGATGAATTTCTAAAAATCCTTTCTTAGTGCTTCCCTACGTTATAAAAGGAACCCCTGTGCAAAATTTCAAGTCCCTAACCCTTGTAGTTTAGGCCCTGCGTTGATATGTCAGTCAGTCAGTCAGGTTCTCCTTTTTTTTTAGTATGGATTACTATGGATAGTATGGATAGGTATAATGCTGTCGTATAATGATGATGAATTGACTTTGGATTTTAATTTTCTTATGTCACTTATTTTATTTTATTTTTGCTATATGTTTGCAGGCAAACTCATGCCTTGTGTTCATTCAAATGACGATAACTTTTTTTTTAATAAACCGATTTTGATGAAACAAACTTTAAATGTTAAACTGAGTTAAAACAAAGCAATTGGTGAAAGTTTGAAGTAAATCGGTTCAGTATTTTCGGAGATAATCGTGATCATACATACAGACAGACAGACAGACAGACAGACAGACAGACAGACAAGAAATTCCAAAAAATTTTTTTTGCTTTCTATTATTCTTTTTAAGTGTCCCTCTATCCATTTCAGTCAAAAATTCGAAATGTACAGACAAAATAATTTTACTGTTTTATTATATGTATAGATAAAGGGTTTAATGAGCCACAATACTAATAAAATAATTGTTTATTTCTTTGTTTATGATGTTCGATATATGGCTCGATTTAAAGATTTTTTATAATCTTTAAGTTGCAGTAGAGGGCTAAAATTGGATTCCAATATTTTTTTCATTATATTTTATGTATAATTGGGAGTACTGTGCAACATTCTAGAGCTATTCAATTTCGAAAATAAAAAAAAAATTTGACGCTCCACCCTAACGGACAGTGCAGCCATATTAATAGGGTCCCGTTTTTACCCTTTGCGTACGCTAAAAAATTACCTTCCCAGGCAAGCTGCTGTCCGTTGGCATCAGCTCGTTTTGGGCGCTCATACCTATTTTACCCGACTGCCAAGATGATCATGTGTGTTTCTAATCTTTTATTACCTCGTATCTTCCAAACGACTGAATCTTCATCAAGTGATTTCGACGGTTAAGGTATTGCTATGTTTGTCTCCAAATCCCAAATAAATTAAATAATAAATAAATACATACGGGCAAATACACAGATTGAGCTAATCCCAAAGTAAGTTCGAAACTTGTGTAGGATACTTATCCAACGATACTATATTTTAAAGTGACAAAGAATGCTATAGATAAACATCCAAGACCCAGGTCAATCGAACCAAAGTCGCCATCTAACCAAACGGCAACGGTCATCCGTCGGTCGTATTGATCTGTTCCAGACTTACGGCGCTGTGCATCAGAAGAATACCGTAAAACGTCTATTTTTTCGTCGCGCAGTTAGCTTTATTTTTCATGGAATAAAAAAATATGAAGTACAATTTCAGTTACAGCATTCGCCGCATTTGATAGGCTTGTATGATTTAGGCAGGCGCGCGGCCAGCGCTAAACTGAGACAGTCATTTCGTTTCCGGATCTCAATATCTCAAATACATACTGCAATCATACAAACGGGCGGCTCGCCCGGCCGCATTTTAATAGGTATTAAGCTTTATATATTATAATATTTTTGGGGAAAAGTTAGTAGCTATTTTTTTTTAAATTAGATCAGTGGACGTAAATAGTTATTTTTTTAAATTTTCAATTTAAAAAAATAACTATTTTTTTACTAAATTATCTATTGTGTATTATTGTTTTAAAACATTCATTTTTTTTTTACTATACTAACTATTTCTGATATATCATGCGTTTTGTGCATCCTTAACAGACATAGATTTAAAAAAAAAAAATTCAACAGACATCACCCCTGACATGGATGGTATAGTATAGTAACCCTAGCGGGCAGCTTCAGTCAATTGTTGAATTGGATGCGATGCGGTCGCATGTTGTAATCTGCGACTTCTATACTGACTGACCCAGCGAACTGACCCTATATTCATGTCCTGTATATACTCTTACGAATATTTATACCACAGACTGAGAATCGAACCTAGAACTCCTCGCATAGCAGGTTGGCTATAAACCACTGCACCACAGAGGCCGTCCGACGGCAGTCTGTGTTCCTTAATTAATTGCTCATCGGGGGTGGTGCCTGTTCAGAAAACAACCGAAGCCGATAACGACTTTGCTAAATGGATTCACAGCCTTCAATTCACCCTCTAACTATTATTTAGCTGCCAGTGTTAAAACCATTCGCAAATATAAATAACTAGCTGTTGCCCGCGACTTCGTCCGCGGCAATTTGTTTGTTCGTTTGAACGCGCTTATCTCAGGAACTACTGGTTCAAATTGGAAAATTCTTTTTGCGTTGGATAGTCCATTTATTGGCTTTAGGCTTTATCTAATAAATAAAACTAATTAATCATAATAACAGAAATTGCCGCGGACGAGGTCGCGGGCAACAGCTAGTCTTTGGATATATATCAAGGCAACAGCTATCTTCAGCATTTACCTTTATGGTTTTATTGATTTTGTCCATATTTACCAATATTATATATGCGTATTTTTTCAGTACCATAGTTCACTCAGTTTGCCACCCGAAAGACCCTGCCTCTTTCTGCCACCTGAGAGACCTGTCGATTCCCGATTTATAAATGGTTCGGATTAAGATCAGGGCCGTCTTGAACCTATTACAGGCCCCGGTCACATTAGGCCAAGTGCGAGCCGGACTCGCGCACGAAATGTCTATAAAACAAGCAAGAAAATCACGTTTGTTGTATGGGAGCCTAAAAAATGACTCCTACTCTACGAATAAGTAATAAGCCCTCCTACTTTACTTGTACGGGAGCCACGGAGTAACGGGAGCCAATCTAAAAATGAACTTTTTTCCACTTTTTTGGCATACCTAATTAATATCCATACCAAATTATAGCTCTGAGTAAAACCGCGGACGTACAGACATGGCGAAACTAAGGGTTCCTTGTTTACTACGGAACCCTAAAAGCGATCGAAAGTTAAAATAGATAAAAATGGTTAAATCGCGTTCGATGCTAAGTTAATGCTATTTACGACAATGAAGATTATGAACATGAATATAAATCTTATTTAAATAATAATAACGCGTTCAATATTTTTTTTTTAAATTAACCTCTATTGTCCCACTGCTGGGCAAAGGTCTCCCCCATTTCCCTCCAGTAATTCCTATCTTGAGCCATAATTATCAATAAATGTTATTTAAATAAAAATAAAAAATCGGTTTCAGGTGAATGTGTAACGAACGAGTGCTCGCTTCACTACGATGAGTGATCGATCTTTTCTATTTGAAAAGTACGCGCCGCCCGGCCGCCCCGCCCGCGAGACAGACACCGAATTTCGGCAAACTTTCAAAGTCGTCTGATAAGCTCGGTCAATGTCCTTTACGCTCTGCCTTTACGTCATTTTACTGGCGTTACGCGGTTACGTAACCGGGGGGCGCGGGGCGAGGTGCCCCGATCGATGAAGCCACCCTACGCTTCTGTTCTCGAGACAAGCCTACATTTGTATTTTCTCAATGACTGTGTTACGGTAAACTTGATTAATTGAAAATTATTAATAATTTTATAACATTATTAATAATAACCTCGTGTTTTGGTAAATGTGAATAAACAATTGAAATTAATTACTTTTGCTAGTCATTATTAATAATTCACTACACACATTGGTAAAAGTTATAAAATAAAATAAAAACCCAAAGTTTTTAGTCCGGCAGGTATTTATTTATAACTAGCTGTTGCCCGCGACTTCATCCGCGGCAGTTATGATTAATTAGATTTTTTTTATGTATGAAATGAATAATTTCCCCCCGTTTTCAAAACATTTTTTATTGATGCTTCGCTCCTATTGGTCGCAGCGTGATGTTTTATAGCCTAAAGCCTTCCTCAATAAATGGACTATCCAACACAAAAAGAATTTTCCAATTTGAACCAGTAGTTCCTGAGATTAGCGCGTTTAAACAAACAAACATACAAACTCTTCAGCTTTATAATATAAGTATAGATTAGATATGATATGACACACAGTGCTTGTCTCAGATCACGCAAACAAGGGTAGGTCTTGTACTTGTGGGTCGTTTTTTGGGTTTTTTGGGGTCATGATCACAATAATTACCACAGTTATGTAATCTAAGATGGCGGGCACGACTTTTCATGATAAACCAACATGAGTGTCGTTTTCTAGGTTTAAGGGGTGTAAATCTCGAAAATGACGTCAGTTAGGTAATCTAAGATGGCGGATGCGACTTTTCATTATAAATTGACATGAGTGTCAATTTGTAGGTTTTTTTCGGTGTAGATCTGGAATATTACATCAGTTTTAGAATCCAAGAAGGAAAATCTTCGCGTGGCCTCGCACATCCCGCACGCCGCCCCGCTACCCCTGCCCGCACCTCTGTTGCCCAATCGAGAAAAAAATCACCAGTGTACGTTTATTTTTATCGGTAGTTATTACATTTATCGGTACTAAGGTTATATTATTAATAATCACCGACAAATGTGAATAATTTCTCACTTTTACCTCTACATTCGGTAATTATTAATAATGATAGACAATTATTAATAATTTTTGATTTATCACTCTAACCGTAACAACTGTACTTATTGGCTTACAAGTAATTAGTATCAACTTATTTAGGTCATGGATGCATGCATCTGCATATGCATGCCCTTTTATCCTAGTTGTATGATAGTAAAACGTGTCATGTAACAAAATATCTCGTGTCTTACCAGGCTGTACTGTCTCAAAAACCGGAATAGCTATCTAGAAAGTTGAAATTTTCAAAAATGATGTATTATGATTAGGGTAAAACGAGGAGTAACTGGCCACTTAAGCGTTTTTTTCCACTTCAAATATTTTTTTGTCCTAATAGTATTGATGTATAATTTTTTTTATAACGTCATTCGATTAATTGTTTATTTCTATGTAATTTCTGGTGAAAAGAAAATTAATACGAACAGCCTACGTTTTTTTATAATTTTTTAAGAAAAATAGGTACTATTTTATTAGTAACTGGCCACAAAAATTCAATAACTGGCTAGTACCTAATTAGTTACTGGCCTCATGAAAAAACATTATCTTTGGATATGAAAAAGATATTAAAAACTCAATTTTAAGGCATAATAATAATTTATATTAATTATCATACTACCTCATTTTCATATTATTAATTACTAGCTTTCGCCCGCGGCACCGCCCGCGTCAATGTCGATCCCTCGGGAATAGTGTTTTTTCCCGGGATGAAAGGTAGCCTAAGTACTTCTCCGTACTCCAGAGTACTTGTATGCAAAATTTCATGAAGATCGGTTCAGTAGTTACGGCGTGAAAGCGTAACAAACAAACAAACTCACTTTCGCATTTATAATATTAGTAAGGAAGTAAGGATTTGTAATATATTTATACAGAAAAAAATATTTTGGAGATCAGTAATCATTGGAAGATAGTTTATTTTGATATTTCTATGATAAGCTCTAAAAACTACCTACTTAATGAATTTATAAAGAACGTAGTTTCTTAAAATTAGTTCTCGGTCTTACTCCAGATAGGGGTTTAAAAAAGCCGTGATTTTGAGCTGACTTGACTATACGGTTAACGATCTTTATTTTGTCTTAAAACAAATTTATATTTCTTACATAATTTTTCTTTTGCTTTTCTTTCTTTGCGAAGTCTATATCTGATCTGTTTTGACCTTTTCTTCTCAGTGTTTATTCAACTGTTTCGCTTTTTGAACATATTAAATAAAGGCAATTTTCATGATAACCATTTTCTTTGTCGCTTTAATGATAAGGTTTAAAAAAAACTTTTTGGTTAGCATGAGAAAGCCTAATTTTTTTTAAATTATTAATTTCTTTTGATAAGTAGTCAAAGAAAACTGCAAAGTTAAACTTCTGTAAAGTTCATTGATTGCGTTTTCATGTTCATTGTAGTTTTCTTGTGATATTGCCCCACGATGATAACTGCTCTGGTCTCAAATGTCAGAGTCTCAGAATCCAGTTGACTATTTCCTTCTTAAGATTATTTTGCTACTTCTTCCTTATCTTTCCTAAAGTTTTTACTTCCTTCATTAAGAATCGTGTTGGTTTCTGTTTCTTCCAGTAAAATTACCTTATAAATATTCATAAAATTTAGTCTTAACCTATTGATATTTTGTTCTTTTGTATGGCGCCTTACCTTTAACCTGAACAAGTAATCAATTGTGTAGCGTTATCAAAAGTATACTGCTTTTATTTGACATGCTTTAACTTCATGTATCAAAGTTTCAAAGAAAAAAATCTCATTCAGTAACTGGCCACCTTACTGGCCACCTTTGCCAGTTTCTGATGATAAAAATGATGATGATAAAAATTCCTGATATTTTTTTATACGGTTTTATGTCTAATGCACAATACAAATAAGAGTAGTTTTTAATCAAATTCCGTCATTGACTATTTTATCAGTAACTGGCATAGGCGGCCAGAAACTGAAATCTTGCATTAATTTTTTTGAGTTTCTGGCCACCCCCTCTATATCAGCTTTTAATGTATCTAAATTAGATTAAACATCAAATAACTGTCGCTTACTGCTTGAACTTCTATAATGTTACAACTCGCACACTTAATTTGCCTTAATTAATCAGAAATTACAATTTTTTTACCACAACCCTCCTTAAAGTTTTAACAAGAATACACCTTATACGTCGAAAGACAAACGACAAGCGACAAAAAATTACCGCCACCTTGGGCGCCAGTGTCCATAATGGAAATTATTTGTACTAAAATGACAGCTAGATAACTACGGAGTTCGAAATTAAATAAATAGATGGCGTATTGTTAACAAATCTCTTATTCTAACTGAAATTAGTATAGAGTGGCCAGTTATTGCAGGTGGCCAGTTACACCTTGTTATACCCTATATATAATTAGAAATTATTAAAAATATTTTTATGATGTAACTCAAAATTAATGTTATTCGCAATTTTTCGTTTATCTGTGTTATAAGACGTTGCTTCGTACCAATTTTCAAGATTCTTAGTTCCAGGGAAGTATGTAGGTTTTGATTCCCTTGCAAATGCCGAAAACACAAAAATTTACGGCATAACTTGCTGTATCTTTTGATTGCGTTGGCTTAGAAGTTTGATTTTTGCACAATTCCAAAGGAAGGACACTAGTTAGAGTATTAGATATTATGAATTTCAGCTTGATACCTCTACGCGTTCCTGAGAAAAAGAGTCTTGATTTGACAGGCCGACTGAAATACTTACAGAAAAAAAAAAAAAAATGAAAATATATTTATTTCCAGAACATGTTACATAATAACAGCTGTTTAAAACTATGTTAAATGTAATCATAATGTCTTACTACACTTTTTGGTGTACCCATACTAGGCAGAGCCTGTGTTATGGTTACAAAAAATTCAAATTACAATAATAGAGTTTGCACCGCTAGGTTAACAACAACAGCTTAACTTAACAACCACTAGGTAGGTTTTATCTATTTAATAAAGAATCTTAACAAATATTATTTTCTTTACAGAAATAATAAAGAAATGACAGAATTTGTATAAATAAATACTTATATGTATACATAAATTAATATATATACCTATATAATAAATATATTTCAAAATATTGTCACTTAGGAACTATGAGAAGGTCTTCAGTCTCATCATATGAGAGGGAACTCAACCATTTAGATATCTTTAACTTAGCTTCACTTATTTTACTATTTTTAATCTGACATGCTTTGGCAACTTTATTATAAATATAATATTTAAGAAATGGACAAAAACGTTGTGCAAAAGATGTATTTACCACAGGAACATTTACCTTAAAAAGCCTCTGTTTTAACAAATTTACATAATTACTTGAGTTTAAGACTTCTCTATGGATAGAGATTGTGATATTCAATATAAAAACTTTCCGAACGCTGAGAAAACCACTTTCCTTATATACATCTACTGTCCTATATCTACGAGGTCTATTTAGCATTGTTTTGATGACAGCTCTCTGGGCTCTTTCAACGCTGAGCATAGTTGTTTTTAAAATCCCTCCCCAGCAACCTAAACAGTAAGTGAAGAGTGATTGGCATAAAGCAAAATACACCTGTCTCAGGACAGTAGGATAGGCAACATCACGAAGCTGTCTCATAATACATGTAATTTTTCTAATTCTTCCGGACAGATGTTCAATATATGCCTTAAAGTTAAGATTTTCATCTACAAGTAAACCAAGATATTTTATAACGTTGCATCTAGTTATTTCATTACAATTACAAACTGTTTGATTCAGGTTACAAGTATGTATTTTGAATGGAGTGAAAGATTCAGGTGCGGATGCTGATGTTTTATAAAAACATAGCATTTTAGTTTTCTGTGTGTTTAATGTTAGAAGATTTTGCTGTAACCATACAGACACCTGTTTCAAACCATTTTCAGCATAATGCATAGCCTCATGCCAATTCTTTCCATGAAACAGAATAGCCGTATCATCTGCATAGCATATTATATCTGCATTTTTAATGGGGAGGCTATGTATATCATTCATATATATAATGAAAAGAGTAGGGCCAAGTATGCTGCCCTGCGGGACCCCAAAACTTACACTGCTTGGAGAACTCACACAATCACCAATCCTCAGACACTGTTTCCGCTCTGTAAGATAACTTTGGAACCATTCAAGGGCAATACCTCTAATTCCACAGTTTTCAAGTTTTTGTAAAAGAATAGGAATGGAAACAGTGTCAAAGGCTTTGGCTAGATCGAGAAATACCCCAGTACAGGCTTTGCCTTGGTCCAACTGTGCAACAATTGTGGACAGACAGACAACCAAGTGATCCTATAAGGGTTCCGTTCTTTCCGATACGGCACGGAATCCTAAAATCGGACTCGCGCACTAAGGGTTCCGTACCATTACCTATCTATAAAAACGGCATTTAATAATCATGTCTGCTGTATGGGAGCCCCTTATAAATTATTTTAATTATTTATTTTTAATATATCTACCTTATTTTTTGTTTTTGTTGTTTTATAGCAATGGATAAACACATTGATGTTAAAATGTCATGTGTCTACCTAATTGTTATGAGACCTAAATTAAAAGTATAGAGTAGGTACAAGTATATATTGTATAATATAAAATATGTATACATATAAAGTACCCTAAATACTTTAATAAATTAGAATTTTACTCTTTGATTGGATTTAATAAGTTGTGTTTAAAAAAGCAATTAAAATGTTAATTACACACTTTTCTTAATGCTAACACTCAATCATGTTGTACACACATAATTATTATTTAGGAAAATGACAAGTGCTTTTATTTGGTTCTAGAAAATTGATTACATGTGAATGTCATGATCTGTAATGTATGTCTAAACTAGCTTTTGGCTCGCGCTCGCTTCGCTCGCGTTAAGAAGTATACAAACTTTTATCCCCTATTTTGTCCCCTACGTCATAACATCTACCTGCATGCCAAATTTCAGCCCGATTCGTCCAGTGGTTTGGGCTGTGCGTTGGTAGATCACTATGCCAGTCACCTTTGAGTTATATATGTCGCAGGCAAATTGTATGATTCCGCGTTTTACAAACGGCGTCGTCTGTTCACAAACGCTCGCTCTTTTGGAATATGCCGAAGGCAAATTGTGAATTGCCTTGTCAGTATATAATATGCCTTAATATTTGACAGACAATTCAATCGCCGTTTATAAAATATCGCGGCAAATTGAAGTATTTAGATCTTTCTCTTACCTCGCGCGGCGCTGCTAATCAAAACAATCAAAATGGCGTCGATTTTGTGAAACAGAAAAATAATGAAAACAGTGCAAATCCTGCGTGTTCAAGGGACTTTTTACAAAAAAAGGATTGTTTTTAGAAAACGTATCATAGTAAGGTAAGAAAATTTTACGATTCTCAAGTACTTAGGAGCAGAAAAAAGCCGTGGACAGAGGTTTTGAGGTTATCCGGCACGTAAAAAACGCTAAGGTGTCCATGGAATATGGTGTTCGGAGGATTCTTGCGGAATATTATTAGCACAAAACCACCGTAAAATAGGTCTTGGAAGCGTGTATGGCCCTACTAATGTCCTCATACACCGCTTCCACGTCTTCATCTGAGTATTCCCCGGTCTGCATGTACACCTGTATGACCTTCAGCGAGTATCTTTTAGATACTCTGAGTATAAGGTATATCACCCTACTGGAAATACTTTCGATGGTTACGACGTTATTTACGAGGTAGCTGTGGACGAGAAACCCGACACCATGCTGTGACTTTTTTATGTCACCTTCCCGGGGTTGGTGGTTTGCAGACTTAAGGGTTGTCGTGCCCTCTCCCTCTCTTCGGACTTCAGATAACCTCACTATATCCCATCGTAACATACTCATTTCCGCTTCCACTTCCTCGACTTTTTGTCAAGCCTCATCATGCGGATGTTGTGTGTTACCAGGGCCAGTCGTCATCGGGGATGGTAGCCGGGCCATATCCGGGGATTCTTAGCATTCCCCCTGCCCCGCCGTTACGGTGACCTCTACCGGAGCCAAGAATAGCGGGGCTGCCGTAGACTGGGGCCTGGTCTTTTTGTTGTTTTCCATTGGAAGGTTTTGTCATACTCACCACGCTTGGGAGGCGGGTTGGCGAGCGCATTTACTTTGGCTTATTGTGATTCCGACGCTGCTGCCCACAGAAGCATTTTAGGCATGGGAAGGACAGGAGTTTGGTGGATTTGGAAACGAAATAGAGGTATTCTACTCACTCGAATGACTTGGGGATGAGTAAGCAACAGCTCGGGAAGCCGCGCGTATCTTAAGCCATAACTACAACCGCCGGACAGGCAATAAGTAATGACACGCGCTGGCCTAAGTTTTTGTTACGTACTTAAATTGTTAAATTACTTGAGTGCCTAAACATGTATTTTAAGTTATTCCTACATGAATAGGTACGTGATTGCTGAAATAAAGTGATTTGTCCAATTTGTGTTTTATGATAGTCACCCTACTATAAGCATCAATGTTGAAATATTTACAATTGAACGAGTTGTCAATTTGCCTTCGGCATATACCAAAAGAGCGAGCGTTTGTAAAAAGACGACGCCGTTTGTAAAACGCGGAATCATACAATATGCCTGCGACATATATATTTAGATAGATAAATAAACACAAGTAAAAAGTAACGTAACGTCACAAAAAATAACTTGTTTCTATGAAACCCTCCGTGCGTGGCGTGTGACTTGGATTAGGCCGGTTTTTAATAAATATTGTCTATACTATAACACAGCTGTGCAGCAGGGTTCATTGACCGATGGGTCAACCTACACCGCGCAAGCGAGAGAAATGCTTGCTAAGTACTTTGTGAGGGCGAGAGAAGAGCAATGGGTGCGATTCCGATTACTTGAAGAAAATGAGACAGAAATATTAACTATCTATCTATAGGTACATTTCTTTCTAATCTTAGAAATAAAACAAAGTCGGGTTAGTTACACCATTTATAATTCAAGAACGGAACAAAAAATGGACAGATTTTGACGAAATTTTGTATGGAGGTACCAGTATTTATATTTTATTTTTTAACTTTGTATTCACCGATAATTTTCTTTTGAAATTGTTTATTTTGTTAGTTTATATCTAGTAATTAAAGCCTGAAACACAGGGTGTTTTTCACCTTAGCTCAGGCAAAACGTTGTTTGTACCTATTAATGTATGTTTATATTGTGATATGTTACCACCTAAGAAATTTAATAAAGATTTTATTATTATATTATTATTATTATTATAGTAGCGGCGCATCTAAGTTGGGCGTGGGCAAGACTCATTCTGCGAGGCCTTGTGACTCCTTTTCGCCAGGCTTCCCGAAAAAAAAAGCTTACTATATTATGCGCGAGGCCTTCGGCCTTCGGGCGCGTGGCCGTGGGCTAGTGCCCACTTCGCCCACACCTGGCTACGCCACTGGGAGGTACCTAGTTCGAACTCTGGGTTACCATACAGGTTATTATTTACCCGACTACCCAAAAGAGAGGCGATACGAAGTTCGCCGGGGCGTAGGTATATGGAATTTATACAACTCAACACTGTTTCCCGGGACCAATGGCTTAACGTGCCATCTGAAGCACGGAGTAGCTTGGGGTAATTTATAAGTCCCTTGAGGTCACCCAGCCAAGTGGGGACCGCGCCCTGGTTTACTTAGCATATGTAAGCGTTGATAATGCTCACGCCCACTGGGCCATCGGGCTCCTCAACTCAACACTGATGACGTCAGAGACCGTGTTGCCATCGGGTATATTTCCAAATTCGGAAAGTGAAAATCTATTAAATATAGAGTACCTCAAGTAAGTTCAAAGCGCAGTGTGCGTTACCCCAGCAAAAAAGTACTGAATATCAAAACGTAATATTGCTAGATAATTAGTAAGTAACGTCGTGTAAATGTAGTTGAAAGTTTTAAATTTGTACGTCCATTAATTTTTGAGATATTAATTAAAATCAGATTCTGCTAGGATGACATTTCAAACGTTACGCCAGCAAAAAAATTTCTCGTTTCCGAATGCAAGTTAATACAATAATTAGTAGTTGATGTGCTGTAAATGTACTTGTATAAATAGAATTTGTACGTCTCCAGACTTTTGCGATATTCAAATTTTTGCTGCGGTAACGGCTAATCGGCACGGCGTGGGAGTTTGATTTTTTTACTTACACTGTTATGAATTTGTAGGTCATGTCTGTGAAAATAGAATTTATAAAAATGTTACCATTGAAGGATTAAAAATAAAAATATGAAATTAGGTATTTTAACTCCTGTATTTTAAATATAGGACCTAGAAACTAATTGTTGACGTTAGTTTGTATCTTATAATTGCCTACAATGCCTAGGTAAGTATCAATATGATATCTTAAGTATTAAATTAGTTATGAGGAAAAATAACCATATCTAGGTCGCCAGGAATTTCGACAGCCGATTTGACCAGTTTTTCTATTAGTTCGAAAGTCGACAGCTATCAAACTATTTGTAAGAGTAAGTTAACTATTAGTTTACAAAAAATCAATACACGCAGTAGTTTAGGAAATATCATTAAATATCCAACTGTAGGTGAAATATCATGATAAACCGACCATTTTTGGGAGTATAGTAAAAGACGACGGTACCGTATATTTAGTTGTATTACTGAAATTGGTCGTGTATTTATTTATTTTTGCGGTACATTCGTGTACTGAAGTGTTCGCATTTATAAATATAATCTTTATTTCTTCATACGAGAGTGTAGAATACAGTTTGTGTACGTATGCAAACATGAGGATGAGTTTTTAATGCACAGGCATATATTCTTGGTTTTATGCCTTGGTTCTATACATAGGTAGGTACAGATATATAATATATATTATCACCAAATTTAATTTCTTTCGAGTAATAGGTACGCTAGGCGTTTACAAAATACCTATTTAGATGAGTAGGAAAAATCTTTTACTTTTTGAAGGCTTCCGGATTTCCGTCTTGTTTAGTATTTCTTATGTAAGTTTAGGTATAATATAAATTAATAGTTATTTCATTTGCAAACTGTAAATTACAAATCTCATTATTGGATAACAAAATCAAAGATTTTTTTTAAATCTGACGCTGTATACATTTGGTTTACATCATTGTATTATGTGCGCGACCGAGACGAGACGAGACGTCAACAAAATAAGATCAACTGTCGTAGTATTCGCTCTAGACATTTGGTCGATCCCGCAGGAGTACCACAGACCGCTCTGCAGCAGCGCCATCTAATATCAGTTTCTGAACTAAACACTAAGTTGACTCCACTCATAACTCTGTAAATACACAGCAATTTTTAACTCATTATTTATTTAAGATAAGGACATTTAGTTAGTGGTAAATAATATGCTAGTATTTCATACTATGTCTCATTCATAATTGGCGATTTTAAGTGTCAAACGGAAAGAAAAGAATGAGTTTACCACTCAAATATATAGAGGGCGTTTACTAACATTGTAAAGAAAGTATCAACCCCATGAATGCACTCTCCTCATCAGCGTTGCTAAATGCTGGTCAGTGACTCATTCTTGTCATGGCCACAAACTAGTTAGAACTTGAGATCCCTGTCAAAGTAATATAAATGTACAGATCTATAATTTTATTCTGTGTTCTGAGAAGTGAAATATGAGCTTTATCGTATACCTATATGTGGTGTGCATGCGGCCGGGTGAGTCGTGGAACGGGAGCGTACGGCCGGACTGGCGCATGGATACCGGTATTCTGAAATACCGGTGTAGTGTATCGGTAAACATTTTCGGTATTTCGATACAGTGATCTATTTTTGCAAGGTTGTTTAAAGACTAAGAAAGCCCGATTTCTTAATGCCGTTTAAACTGCTGATGAGTTTTTATATTCATAGCGTAGAAAAGCTGCCTTAATCGCTCTCTGCAAACAAGACTTCCTCCTCCTTCAGAGGTTTGAGCGCCGTGATGCCCTCGACCTGAACAATACTTACCAATCGTTATTGGAATTATTTAAACATTAACGGCCATACAATAAAACTTTACATTTACTTTTTTTACCTCCCTGATTTCTGATCAACTGAGTTGGCAACCCTAGTGGCGCACGCAACTAAGCGCGCGAAGCGCATAATCGTGGTCTTGTAAAGCCCTCTGCCACTCGTCATATAAAAAAACCTATGAGACATCACATGATAACCTGTTAGGGAACCACCAAATAAACAAATATATAAATCCAAAACTATATCTACGTTATGAGTGTAATTGCAGCGGCCCGGTTGACGGAATGAGAATAGTACTCATTGAAATAGGACTGTTGGGCACATTCCAATTGAGATTGTATCATAAGTACAATATAAAAAATGTGGTCATAAGGAAAAATAGTTTTCTAGAAGTTAAAAAAAAAACTTTAATTTAACGATGTACGCGACTGTACTATTTTACGTGAATACTACTGCTAATTTAGGATGATTAGCAATATATACTGTAGCGACGCTTTTTGCTATACTCCCGAAAATGGTCGGCTTATTATGGTATTTCACCTACGGTTGGATATTTAATTATATTTCTTAAACTACTGCGTGTATTAAGCTGATGTTTTGCAAACTTATAGTTAATTTACCCTTACAAATAGTTTGATAACTGTCGACTTCCGAACTAATAGAAAAACTGGTCAAATCGGCTGTCGAAATTCCTGGAGACCTAGATATGGTTTTTTTTCTCATAACTAATTTAATACTTAAGATTTCATATTGATACTTACCTGGGCATTGTAGGCAATCATAAGGTACAAACTAACGTCAACAATTAGTCTCTAGGTCCCATATTTAAAGTACAGGAGTTAAAATACCTGATTTCATATTTTCATTTTTAATCCCTGAATAGTAACATTTTTAGAAATTCTGTTTTTGCAGACATGATCTACAAATTCATAACAGTGTAAATAAAAATAATCAAACTCCTACGCCGTGCCGATTATGAGATCCAGCAATCGGCCAAACGTTACCCCAGCAAAAATTCCAATATCGCAAAACTCTGGAGACGTACAAATTCTATTTATACAAGTACATTTACAGCACATCAACTACTAATTATTGTATTAACTTTCATTTGGATCCGAGAAAATTTTTTGCTGGCGTAACGTTTGAAATGTCATCCTAGCAGAATCTGATTTTAATTAATATCTCAAAAATTAATGGACGTACAAATTTAAAACTTTCACCTACATTTACACGACGTTACTTACTAATTATCTAGCAATATTACGTTTTGATATTCAGTACTTTTTTGCTGGGGTAACGCACACCAAAGCGCAGCCTTTAAGTTGATAAGGCAGGCGAATAGAAAAGACGATGGGCGACCGTCTAACACAGAATGCAGAAGCAAAACTCAAAGCATGACTTACTTAGGACAAATTTAAAATGAATGTCCATAACGCACGCTTAATCTTATTTTTCATTTTACGAGTTCATGCCAATTGTGTTTTGTACTAAGTTAATTTCCATTTGTAATAAACGTTTTAACCCCCTTTTGTTTTTGTATAAATAATATAAAATGTATAATCCATCCTAATATCTATATATTTTTTAAAGTAAATTAAAACTGCCCTAGACGTAGGTAATATAACCTATGTCAGTCGGGGGAAAATAAATAACCTATAAAAAATAACCCATTCATCCAAATCCGTTAAGTTAATGTGGATTAAAGACACTCACTACTATAATATAATATTAAGTGAACAATTTTTCTTTCTTATTTTTTCACACATACCTATACTACATACTTACATACATAGATGAACTTAATGTAGCTGTCATGAACCGTAATAGTTAAACAGTCGAAATTATCACTGATAATGTATTTTTGTTGCCGCTAACACAACAAATACAAAAAAAAAATGAATAAATATTAAAAGGGGCTCTCATACAACAAGCGTGATTTTTTGCTTGTTTTTGCTCGATATTGATAACGGCAACAGGTAGACGCTTGAAATATTCACAGAATATTTAGTTATATATTCACTTTAAAAATAAAT
The DNA here is from genome assembly GCA_947532085.1 of Elegia similella. NCBI lineage: Eukaryota > Metazoa > Arthropoda > Insecta > Lepidoptera > Pyralidae > Elegia > Elegia similella. Next base: position 28,740,167 of record OX383925.1, on the reverse strand, counting down.
AATGAAATAAAAATAAAATGAATATTAAAGGGGGCTCCCATGCAACAATCATAATTTTATTGCCGTTTTTATAGATAACGGTACGAAACTTTTCGTGCGCGAGTGTGACTCGCACTTGGCCGGTTTTTATTGTATACCCGAACTGAACACTACTCGTATAGACGTTCTATACGAGTAGTGTAAAGGTATAATAAATTCCTTTTCGCCGGGTTATCCAGTTTCTATATATGAGGTATATAGGTATAACCGGTCAAACTTTTTTATTCTTTTACGGCGAACTGATTGAAATCGATGACGCTTATAATTTTCTCTCCAGTGTATGGTCATATAGAATAATGTTCCTTCATATCTTCGAAACTATAATTAGGCCGGGGGAAATTAAATTCGTTTATAAAAAAATGCTTTGATCGACTTCGTGTTAGTTTTATTGGGATTGCAGTATGTTCATACTGTTGTTAGTTAGGTTAGGTTATGTAGTGTTATTTGTTTGAAAGGGTATGCTTTCAAAGCGGTCCCATATAAATGTTATCAAAATCGGTTTAGTAGTTTTATTGATGTGGGCTTTTTATATGAAATATTATTATGTAAGTTGTTGGCAACACCAACATGTAAATTGATTTGTATTGTGTAACAACTGTTTCCTGTTCCGACGCCCGTAGCGAAAACACGTACTTACACCTCCGGACCTATTTTTAGTAATCACCAGCCCGATATTATACAGTTACTTATTCCACATAATTTTTAATCAAACTATATGTTAGCTTATTAACTTATGACGTCCTCAAGTCTCCTGCTGTCTTTATCTCGCTAGTCAAACCAAGTTCTCAAAACAAGATGGGTATATCGATGAAAGAGCAAAAAATTAATCAGTGCTGGGGACCGCCCAGTACTGATTATTTTCTTGATTTGTGTAAACATATGCATATCAACCTTGTACTACGGATGATCATAACTATCTCGTGCTGTGCAGCCAACTCACGAAGAAGATCAAGAAAATGTAAATATCCTTTTTTATTATTATTATCTTTATTTATTTAGGAGCTTTTGTCTCTTTGACATGACAGCTCCATCGATACAAAGTTGATATAATATAAATCTTAAAAATAAAAGTATTCTCTCATAACTCCTAATTCTATTATTAAAATTTCAGTACTTGTGCAGTTTACTGGTCGTACTCCACTAAACTACACAAGTACATACAAGGCGGCGCGGCGTCGGAGTTAGGGCTGCACAGAACACTCTGTACATATTATAACTAGCCTATTTATACCAAAATTTTGTATAAACATTTCTCTTTGATCAAATCATCCATCTGTCTACATACACCACAATTCGGTGAAAATATCCTTACTAACTCTCATTTTTAGGGTTCCGTAGTGCACATTTTAAAAACTTACAAATACTGACCGTACCATCCATAGGTATATTTTAGAGGCATATGTAAATTTGTCTGAAAAATCCCCAATTATATACAAAAAAGGGTTTACCGCGACGCTATCCAACAAGGAAGAAGAATAAATTAGTTATACCAATATCAAAACTAGAAATTTTCAGTTCTGGCCCGTTAGCAATGACCACTAAAATAGATAATACTTTACCTGATAATTTAAGGACGGAAGAAAAAGATTCAACTTACATAATAAAATTAAAAGAGTTACTGATAAATAAAACTTACTATAAAATCGCCAATTTTTAAATGATAAATGAATTAAAGTGACGAAAACTAGACATAGATAGGTAGGTACAGTTAATTTTCTCCATTGACATACAAACATGACTTAGACTAATGATAAATAAATAATAAAATTAAAAACAAATAATAACAACATGTAATATTAATAAAAATTAATGACATAAATCAAATTTTACTTTAAAATATAATAATAACTAGGACTAGTAAGTAATACTTGCGCAATACTATATTAATTAACTTAGGTAGTCTATTTTATTCATAATAAGTATTTTCTAAAACTAGCTTGCCGTTCCAACTTTATTTCTGCTATGCCCGATAGGGTTTATATTGTACCTATTTTATTTACAGTGCAGTGACCTGTGACAATATTGTTATAGCCGATGTATTGTACAATATGAAATTCAACTGAATAAATTGAAAATTGACAAGGAACCCTTATAGTTTCATCATGTCTGTTCGTCCGGGCTCGTACTCCGCCGCTACTGCACCGATTATCACGAAAATTGGTGGAGAGATAGATATTGAAGTTCTAAAAGTTGGTTTTTAAAATTATGAAAAAATGTTTTTTTCAGCCCTTCTCCCATACAACGAAAAGTGAATTTTAGAAATTAAATTGGACTTATCCCACCTTGTATCGTTAAAAAGGTCTTTTAAAATGCAACAAAAACTGCTTTAAAACTATGTAGATCAAACTTCCCAATCTTGAGATAATCTAATACAAAGCTAAAATTTGAGGTGTCCCACCACCGTAACTTTTGAAATATTACTAAAATAATTGTGAAAAAAATGTGGTATATACCTCAAAGTATGTACTTTCAATTGAAACTATAGTGGTCTCGGTATCATAGATAGTTATTTTCATACAACTCGACCAACTTATGTAGTTACAGTCGGCCGAACAAAATGTATGGAGTCAACCGCAAAATGAAGTTTGTATATACAACTTTTACTTTTTTTGCCGTTTTTATAGATAATGGTACGGAATCCTTCGTCTGTGAGTCCGACTCGCACTTAGCCGGCTTTTAGTATTTGTTGTTATAGCGGCAACAGAAATACATCATCTGTGAAAATATCTACTGTATAGACTATGTATCACGCACGGTTCATGAGATACAGACTGGTGACGGACAGCAGAGTCATATTAATAGCATCCGTTTTTACTCTTTGGGTACGGAACCCTAAAAAGGTTTGAAATTTTGGTTTCCTCTGTCTAAGGTCTATTTTCAGCCCACCGTGTGGCTGTGCGAGCGTGTTGGATGCGAATTGAGAACTGCACACAGATCAATCACCATCTCACTAAATGCACAATAACTATAGATTATTTTTGTTTTATATTCAAAATATTCACTTTATATCACCACTTCGTTTACAAAAAACATTGCTTCAAAATTCCGAAATTCTAAATGGATAAATGCCTAGATATACAACACAACTAAACCCCAGGGATCACAACTTACAATTGAGAAAGGAATAATAGTAAGCATAGAGGGCCCTCGGCTATGGGTTTGGGCATATTTCGGCCATACTTTTTAAAAGGGCGCTCATAATTTATGGGGAAACTGGGTACCGCCTCCCGAACTCTGTCCCTTCCCTTTTCATTTGGTTTTTTTTCTTTCTTTGAATGAATTATGAATGACTCCTCATAGCCTAATATATAAACAGGTCTTATTTTTAGGGTTTCGAAGCAAACAAGGAACGCTTATAGTTTGGCCATGTTTGTCTGTCTGTCTGTTCGTGAGCGGTTTAGCTCAGGGATTATTTGTACTTAAAGTCGTAAGTAATAATCGCATAAGGAGTCCGATGGTCTAATGCGCGTGAGCATTATTGACGCTTACGCGTGTCAAGCAACCCAAGACGCGGTCCCCATGGGACGGGTGCGTTTCGGAAAGCATGTTAAGCAGAATGTCCCGGCTGTCTTGTTAGTCGTTAAGCTATATCAATTAAGCTACATTTATATCAGATGCCTTAAGGCAATGAAAATGTAATTCCAGTGTTGACCACTAACCTACACACACTGAAAACAAAACAAACAAGTATAATGTATGTAAATATGTGAGTTATTGATTCCACCATAAGTTCTAAAGCCTCAACGGATTTCGACTTGCCTATCTATTGTTAGAATCCCAAGGTCCCGCCCGGGTGATTTTTTGCCAAGTAATTTTGTTTTTATTTTTCTTTGTTAAGGACGGACTTCTTCTACTCGGAGCTTTGTTTGGGATATACCCGCCTGCTGGGTAAATAGTTGTTTATAGATTACGTCCATATTCAGGGCACAAGTACCTATAAGTGTCACATCGAACTGAGTCAGTGACGTCATTTATAGGGTTCCGCACCCAAACTACGTACGTTCCCGAGAAAAAGGTCGTGACAGACAGACGGACAACCAAGTGATCATATAAGGTTTCTATTTTTTAGGGATCCGTACCTCAAAAAGTAAAAATGTAACCCTTATAGGATCACTTTGTTGTCCGTCTGTCTGTCTGCCTGTCAACGCCCATTTTCTTAGGAAAATACACTATAATTATTAAATCTAAAATATTTTTTTATTCACCTTATTTGATTTGAATATTGTAAAAGCATCCTAATTTTCAATCGAAAATTCTGACGTCAAAATATCTGCTTTTGCTAAAGAAGTCGGTGGGCATTTTGTTCGTTGAAATCTCTATTATCATTAATTTTATTTACCATGGTAAATATTCACAGAAAATGCAGGCAAATCATAGATTTAAAAAAAAAAATTTCGAGGCAAATGAAACAAAGAAACAAAAGAAACTCGAAATGTACAACTTTGGACTACTTTTTAAAATGTTCACTTTAATTACTCATGAAACGGAAGATGCCATGGTATATTTCTTTGTCATTAATGTTACACGGAATCTTACGTTTTTCGAGTAATTAATGTACATTTTAATAAAAATCTCAGAATTTTACATAATATTCTACCAAATATTATGTAAAATTCTGTCTGTAATATTTTATTTTACTACCGTAAAATATTACAGTAGTTTAGCCAGAAATCGAGACAAACCGTTTTTACCCTTAGAAGTTCGCACTTCCACTATCCGACCTCAAATCGCCCGTAATTTATTTTTTGTTATATTATCTTCTTTTTGCATTGGGTTTCATCCTACTATATTTATTTTGGTTTCAAAAATTTCTATGCATATTTTAATGTATATATAATGTCATATATTTTATAGACCCCCGACGCAAAAAGCAATTTATTTAGATATTGCCGCCTCGCACCCATCAACCATTGATAGGGATGCTTCGTTCGTGCGCGTATGTTTTATCAAAAACAGGTCCAGGCGTTTACAAAATAGAGGGATCACTTGTCAGGTGCTGCTTATTTTTAAAAATTTTATATTAGCTTCTAATTCACGTTACTTTGTAGTAAATTCAGTACTTCAAACCTGATTAAAACATAGTCGAGTCGAAGGTTTATGTGTCAAGGTGTCAAAACATGATTTGAAAACTTGATTTTATTTGCTGGATGAATCACAAAGACATAAATGACGAAGCATCCGTGCGCCATCGAAGTGCTTTTTGCACATTTTGCAACACGCTGCGCACGGATCAGAATGAAAGATAGATGTCGCTACTTTATTTAATTAACTCTGTGAAGTGAGGATAGATGGCGCTAGAAACTACAAAGTTCGATAATAATGCTGGGATCGCCGCTAAATAATAATAGGAAACTACTACTTACATACACCCCAAAATACAATGACAAATTATTGTATGTTTTTTGAGTTAATTCAGCATGAAAATTAGAATAATTAGTAATTTCTAAATATTAGAATACCAACGTGAAGTCAAATTAATGAATCGTCAGACCTAATCTTAGCCGCTACGGTTACTAATTCTTAATTTTTTTCGGCAATAATCTGAAATAATTTTCATGTTATGTTGTTGTAAATAAATTTAATTTGAGAAATTGCGAATATAAGATGTCAAGTTTAAGATTTAAAAAAAATATTATTATATCCGGTTTTGTATCCGGATAATCCGTCAGGATTATATTATCTCTATGGGATAATCTAATCGCAATGGAGCTATTTCCCACCCACCGCCATTACCAACCAACCAAAGTAACGATTAGTGATGTATAATGAATGAATGACAAGAAGGTTATCGATAAAACGATACCTTAGTAGATATATATAGGTATATATACTAATCTGCAGTGACCAGACAGAAAAAAAAACAGTCAGTTTTAGTTAATTCTTATTAAATTATAAAAGTTACTCGAGATTTAGGTTTTAAATAGCTGTGTCTTCATGGTCCTTTCAAGGTAAATTATAGACACCACTAAAACATACTAGCTACAAGATGCTTTTCATTTATGTAAATTTAATTAAAAATGAGGTTATCTGCTGCACCCCCGAACCATCTTTTTTAAAAATGTGAGTTGCCTATTATCACCTAAGGTACAGATTATTAGGGTGGGCTCTCGTAGCTTGGGGAGCCATGGGGTTGTGAATGTTCCGTGCCTCGGTGCGCACCCCTTCTAACGTACTTAACTATATCCACTTTTTATAAAATTGCGAGGAATCAGAAAGCTTCCATGATATTCTATAATGGTAAGTGGCACCAGGAATTAAAAAATAAATAATATAATAGGCACATTCTATCTAAGTAATGTATGTCTCTTATTAAGTTAAAATTCTATACCAGTACTATATATAGTTATACTATACTATAGTTTATATTAAGTATACTTCATATAAGAATGTATGTATATGATATGACTTTCTTTATTTAATCATAACCTTTTAGGCCCTGTATGTATATGTATGTCTGAGCTAGAGTTAGAACCTTGGAATCCTGACCATATCCCTAGTGACATAGGCATTTCTGGCAGGGCAGTGGTATTTATATTTTTTATTATATTGTAATATTTCTACAACTAAATTTATTATTCAATCAGTTCAGAAAATATATTTTTTCATATGAGGATTATCATAATATAAAAGAGAAATATTGATATCTCTCAAATATTCCAATAAACTATAGGCATTATCTGTAGTATCAATTCCATTGGTTCCTAAAACAGAAATTAATGTTGCCGAGATGAGACGGTGCGGTAGAACGGTGACAGGCTAGCAGCTAATATTTTATATTCTATCTCCTTCCCTCATTGCTGCAAGAGAGAGATAGAAATAGTAGCAATAATAATAATCGCAGAAACGCTAATTTCGTCCCTCGCGCCCTTTCGTGCCGTTCTTGGCAACCGGTTTTGTTTGTGGAACGGTCGTAAAATGAACCGACCAATGAGATGGATCGGTCTAATGCTGGCGTACCATTGGCGACAGGCGGTAGAGAGCGTCGAGAAGCGGGGTAGTGCGGGGAATGGGTGCGGCGAGCCGGTAGAGCGCGCGCTCTACACAGTCGTGTTTCGTTTCGCTACTCGAAAGAAGGTTATTGTTACAATGAGACGGGCACCGGACTATCGATAAAGTGTGTTTGTATGTCGTTTTCGTCGATAATAAGTGTTGTGTTTACTTTCATCCGTGCGAATGTCTCAATCCTTACTATTTTGTTTGTTTTTTCTTTTAATAACTGCCGCATGGGACGGCGCTTACGTTTCAGTTAACCCTTTATTTTGAAACGATGGAACGTTGTTCTTATGGTTTTTACACCAAAAGGTATATTTTATGTTATTTTTTTACTTTACGATTGCGAACTAGTGTGGGTAATGTGGCGCGTGTGTGATTATACTTAGTAGGGCAAAAAATGTTGTCAGTCACTTCACTATTATATGCGGATTATGGACATTGTGCTACATAATGTGCACATTTTAAGTGTATGGGTGATACTTACGAATGCCAGTGAATAAGAAAGAATATCATTCACAAACATTCTTTAATTACTTTCATGATTGATATGATAATCTAAAGTACATATATATTTTTATTTATATTAGGTACCTACTTTGGTTCTCTTATAAACTCATTAAGGCCTTCCAGCTATTGGGGTTCGTTAGTATTATTATTGCAACGCTATGGGGAAATGCCGACAATGTGGGGCCCCCTAGCACCCGAGGGTCGACAGCCGAGGGGAGGGAGGGCGCCGTCTGTCTGCACACATGCAGAACCGGTTTGCGCTCCGACTCCCCTTGTGGGCTTCAAATGTCCCTTTCACACACCACACGCGTCTTGCATGACTCTCTCTCGCTCGCACGTTTTCATTATTTTTTTGCTTCCCCTTGTGAAATAATGCCAGACAAGCTGTTTTTGTTTAGGTATTTTTCCCTAAAAATAAATGTGTAAGGTTAAATATATTAAAATTAGCGATGGTAAGTATCAAATTAGAACTTGTGACGCATGGCACTAACTTAACTAACAAATGTAATATGTAGTAACACTTGTTTGCTTTCAAAATAGGTATGCTGTAGTAACAATAACTTTGATAAATATAATAATAAAACAGCAGTGGGACAGTTAATGGCTTTTTGAGCCAATAACTGTACTGAAATGAATGAATGAATGATTTACGGAATACAATGTAATACAGCTGATAAGTTCATTAATATCCTGTCCGCTTCTCTGATATCCATTACAATCAGCTGTTTTTGGATTCACCTTTAGTTTATTTATTACCTTAAATATATTCAAAACTGTATTATGTGCAAGTACTGAGAAGGTATAGGCAATAAATGACAATAGGTTTAACATTTACAACACTGCATAAAAATCCATTGAAATTTACTATTATTACATAAACACAGCGAATAAAGTAAAAACGGTAAAGTCAAATCTAATTGTTTTCAATGATTGCTTAGTATATCATGTCCTATGTGCAGCAGTGCAGTGATAATTCATTTGCTTGATACCCCTTCGTAATTCTAATAAACGAATAATGCAGTAATACCTACATTTGTAACAAAAAAAAACATGAGATAAAGTTATTGATACTTTAGTACCTGCTTGATACATTTTACCTTAAATTTCCAAACATTATATGGTATTTATCTACTTTATTTAAGTATACCTAGGTAATTTTGGTAATTAATAATTCGTACTTTAATAATGTATTTTGGTAGTAAGCTTAAATATACCTACTAGCTAATAGCCCAAAGGGTGACCCTTAGGTGATTGGGTGGCAGTAAATAGCTTTAATATTATTAAGCTCTATACATCACACACTGTATAATAAGACAACCAATCAAAACATAAAATAATAAAAATTGGTATCTTCACAGATCTCTTCTTAATTATAAACCAATGTCTAAAAATATGTCCCGAATAGGCACCAATTGTGAAATTATTTTATGACAATTTTTATTTTGACAATCTCTGTGGCAGTGGTATAATATCGCAAATGCCTTTGAATCGCAGGATCCCGGATTCAATACCTAGGGATTGAATCCAGAATCCAGCTCATGATGAAAAACCTTTTTTTTTAGATTTTCCTGGGTATAAAATATAATAAATATCTTTGAGTTATTATCCTATGTGACACAAGTTCAAAACTTACTGTCTTAGCTCAATCTGTACGTTTTGTCTCTATAATTATTTTGTACCTAAATAGGTAACTAGTTGTTCGTCTGTTTGTCCGCGTTGGTTTTGGTTTTTATCTCAGAATCTATCCGGACCCCGAGTAGATCCCGTGTACCAAACTTGAGATAGTTTGGGACACGGGATCTACTCGGGGTCCGGATACAAACTGTAAACACTCTCAAATGGAAAAGAGATTAAATATCATCAATAGTTTCCGCAGTGCTCGCTCAAATTAAAGAGGAAGAATAAAGAATCTTTCACTATTGGTGAAAGAATTTTTATCGGTCCATTGCTTTCTGAGTTTACAAATCTTTCCCCCTTACAATATTGGTCAGTCTAGACCAATTAGGTATGTAGAAAGACCCGCATTTGAAACGTTCATCACATCACATCATTGATATCATGAAAAAATAATGGTACCTATTCAATTTAATACCTACCATTATTTTTTATGAGTTTTTGTTTTTAAGAGTGTAACCCATACTTACTTTCTTATAATATATTTTTATCTAAATTTCTTTGATACATTTTGATCTACAACGTTAGGGAAAGCTTCATATGTATGATCAAATCACACAGTTAAAATACAGGGTGAAATTGAATTCTGAAAAAAAAAAACAGAAAGCAAACGTTTAAGGAGTGACTCAGACCACGAATCTGAACAACTTTCATTATTAAGTTCCAAAAGTTGGTTTTTAAAATTATGAAAAAATGTTTGGATATTGAGGTTACAAAGGTTGGTTTTTAAAATTATGAAAAAAATATTTTTTTTTCAGCCCGGGGTCACGGCGATCCCACGAAAAGTGAATTTAAAAAATTAAATAGTACTAACCCCAACGTGTAGGGTATCGTTGAAAAGGTCAAACAAACCCCCCAGTCTTGAGATATTCTAATACAAAGTTAACATTTGAGTTGTCCCCCCACCGTAACTTTTGAAATTTTACTAATATAATTCTGAAAAAAAAATGTGGTATATACCTAAAATTCAAAGTATGTACTTTCGATTAAAACTATAGCGGTCTCGGTATCATAGATAGTTATTTTTATACAACTCGACCAACTTATGTAGTTACAGTCGGCCGAACAAAATGTATGGAGGCAACCGCAAAATTAAATTTGTATATACAACATTCGACTTTTTTGCCGTTTTTATAGATTACGGTACGGAACCCTTCGTGCGCGAGTCCGACTCGCACTTGGCCGGTTTTTTTTTTTATATGAGGTACTCTGTACCCCATTTTAATAATATCTTTCTAATTATCTTAACTACTAATACCTATTTTTAAATTGAATTAATTTTAAGTGGCATTGAAAAGGGCAAAGTTTATCTTTGATTAAAAGAAAATTGTTCTTGAGGACTCTTTTATTTATATGCGAGCTACCGCGGCGAACGCTAATAGAACTTAACAAAAATCGGGGTGAAACAAAAAGTCAAAAGCTGCGTAGCGCCTAAACCATCTAACTGCGATAGATAACGTTGCAAAGTTTGACTTTGCAGAATTTTGCAAATATATAATACAGTATTATAATATCTCTAATACAATATGTATAATATCTTATGCATAGTAAGTAATAAATGAATACATTCAGTGGATGCACGTTAGGCAACGCACGACGAAATTTGATGTCTTCATCTCATCTGTCTACATCTCTACGTTTAGTCATCAAACCTATAGACTCCATCTATATAGTAAGTGTTTTCCTGGATAGACTCTGAGCAGCAAGACAATGGTCATCAGATTTGGCGGCACTGCTGTTTCTCTCGTAGAACTGTATAAAAAAAGCTAAAAAGGTGTAGAACCGTTTAAGCTTTTTTGACGAAGTCACAAGAAAACAATATCACATGTCATAAAATGTTATATGAAAAATATGTTCAATTATATATAATTGGACTAAATTAAATGTCTAGAGTTGACATGTAAAGAATACGTATGCTTAAGCAAAAAGGAACTACAAAATAATGGTAGTTCCTTTTTGCGCCACAACCGAAAGGTCGTGGTTACCGAACTAGCTAACCGAAAGTACAACTAGTGCAGAATAGAATCCTAATATGTCATGTCAATAATTAAAATGGATTATATAGTGTTATATTAATATTACTGAAATTATCGACATACTTAATATCGACATTTTCGCTACTAATGTAATAAGACATCCTCTCCTCGGAGTTTTTTTTCCAAGTCTTGTTAATCTGTGAAATGATGGTGTAGTTCATTTCGTTGATTCTACAGAGACAATTCCCACGAATCCACTGGCTTGATCACGAGGCGAGGCGGACAACCACCAGCCCGCTAAGTAAATCTCACTACAACCGCACTGTGACAGTTTATTTCAGTTATTCCACACATTGTTCATAAACATGCAGAGGCGGCTTAACCGTTGAGGGTGTGCGGCGCACACGGGCGCCGGCTCTGAGGGGGCGCCAAGCGCCCTCTAATGTGCCACCTCCAAAGATGCGTCGCTCGCGGCATCGGCGCTCTCAGACCCTGCGCCCGTGTTACTTACTACTATGTGTACGTGAAATCAACATTAAAACAGATATATTATATTGGTGTAGTGTCGCATCGCTACCAAAGGCGCGTGCCGGCATCTGTTTTGATTCGTTTGAAAACACGCCGAATTGTGGTAAATATAACTGTAAGTTTTCCATTTTGACCCCGCTCCTACTAGAGGGCGCCAGGGTACTGGTTGCACACGGGCGCCACAAGAGCTAGAGCCGCCTCTGTAAACATGGGCATTTATAACACCAAATTACACCTATTTCATAGTAAAAAAACAAAAACAATTTACAAAACAATCCAATACACAAGCCGTGCAGTCCGCCGAAATTCGCGCCAAGAACTCTCTAACTAAACGTTAAAAATTACTGTCACGTAAATTAACTTTACTGACAACTTTCCTTGTTGAGCTGACAACCAATTTCTGATTTAGAGAGCTATTTTTGCTGAGTATTTTTGAAATGATCTGACCGTAAACGAAGACGAGTGACACGCTTTCAAAAACAGTACCCTTGGATTGTTTTGCAAAATGATCCTAGCGGACTTTATAGTGTGTAATCTTGTTGTTGAAAAATGTTGGAATATCTAAATAAACTTTATGCCCAGATTTGGGAGAGCATGTCCTAAACATGGTGCGGCTGTAATGAGATTTACTAAGTGGGCTGGTGGTTGTCTACCTTGTTTAGTCGTCTCGTCTATAATCAAACAAATCAGTAGATCTATGAAGAATTATCGCCAGGACTCTATCGACTCGTAAGCTGTACCCAAAGACATTTTATACTTTCGATATTTAATGTCTGAGTCTACACCATCATCTCGTTGATAAACAAGAATAACTCGTCTTGTGGCGAAATAAAATAAGAAAGGCACTAAAGGATTGGTATCCGTGGCCGTGAAAAATTAGAAAAAAAACTTCCTCTCCCTCCCAGCTTTCCTTTTTCCCGTGCTTGTTAAATGGCCGTATGTTTTCCTTAAAATATACAGGTACATATTAATGTACGTAAATATACATATTTACATACAATAAGATTAATATAAATTTCTGAAACGTTTGAAGGCGAGACATTTGTCGTGCGTGCGAATTGACAGTGACATTTCATTGACAATCCCACTTAGTTGACAATGACAGATAAATTTGCTGTTCGTTTGGTGGTAATTATTTTTGTAATTTTGCGTGTTTATTATAATTATTACTTATTCTTATAGTTCATTTAAATCGGTACAGGAAATAAGCTATCACATCTTAGTTTCAGTTTTCCACCTATCTGATACAGTATGATCTTCAGCCGATTATTTTTAGAAGTGTTTATTTTCGTTGAGAACGGTTTTGCTAGTATAGTTTTATGCTCTTTTTTGGTTTAATAAAGCTTCTGATCTTTGTTTTCAATGGCTGATTATAACACCAGGTAAGTACCTATGTGTTGTTCGAATTAAACAATTTTAAATTTGTTTCTCAAGTTTCGTGAGGAAGAGCAAACATTATCTTTCATACCATACTTAAGTAAAAAATATTTTTGGGATATGACATGATATGGTATTATTTAACTACAAAATATTGAAGGAATGCCTTCGTTTCGTTTTCGAAAATACCTTAAATGACAATATGAACTTTCTTTACAGATAATGAAACCATAGGCACTTTATATCATTTGTGATATCCTGAACACTTACTTGATTGTTTTAAACTTTCCACTCTTATTATACTCTATTAACGATGATAGGTGGCCTGCATAGTATACAGGGTGCCTATATGTGTATACTTTAAACACTATCCTAGGTGTACGAGCCACAAAGTCATTTGGTATAAGGTTAGGGCTATGTAGAGCAGGCAAATGTGATAAAAGATTTAGAACCTTAGATATTGAGAGACTCCTCATTTTGAACTTATATCCTTTGAAATACTTCGATATAATTTACAATGAAGATTTAAATAATAAATAAACTATCCACCAACAAAGATACTAATCCACAAATTATATATTCCTTACTTTGAAGCTCACTGTATGTATTTAAATCTGTGTTTAAACTTCAATTACGATTTTTGTTTTCTTAGACCATTATATTTTTTGTGGAATACCACAAAAACACACAAGAAAAATATAATGTGTTATCATAATAACTATGACCTCTGATTGAAGTGAAATGCTTCTTCTCCATGCTTTGGAAGGAACATTGTTCACCACTAACACACGAAAAACAAACAAACAATCTATGGGACCAACACTGGCAACTTAATAATTTGGTTCAATACAAATTGTTGAATTGACAGAATGCTTTTATATGAGAATGTTGTTTTTCTGTATTTGTGGGCTGAGACAGGGTTCTGACAGCATTTTCTTAACATATTGAATGTATACACATACATAGCAGGTGATGAGTCCATTTTAGCTTTTGCTTAGAGCATTGCTTCTTGACGACCAGAGAAATATTTGCTCTTTTCACACTTAATTTCAAATATTGTTATATGGGTACTCCATCTTCATCATCTGCCTTACTTTATCCCATCACCTGGGGTCAGTGCATTATGTCTTTTCTTTCCAAATATTTCTATTATGCGTCATTCCAGCATCCACCCCCAGTCCCTTCATATCTTTCCTTACACAATCCATCCATCTCTGTTTGGGTCTGCCCCTTTGTTTATACCCATCTATCTGCATATCAAGCGCTGTTCTAGCTAAATATTTCTCCTCTCTTCATATAACGTGACCGAACCAGGCCAATCTGTTGCTTTTTACTTTTTCTGTTACCGGTGCCACTGGGTAGTTCATATGACTAATTATATATTTATAACTTACTGCTACTGTGTAAGTATGCCTGTCACTATTTCTGATTTCATTTTCATTTTTAAGTCAACCATTTTGTTGTCGAAAAATTATGTCTTGTAATGTACATAAATAAAGGGAGTACACTGTGTAATAAGTGGAGTCACAGACAAAATTGGTACTATAGTTAGGGCATAGATCTCAAAAATGAAAAGTCGCGTCCGCCATCTTGTATTCCAAAACTGACGTTATTTTCGAGATCTACCTACACCCCAAAAAACCTTTAAAACGACACCCATGTCGATTTTCATAAGAACTCGCGTCCGTCATCTTGGAATTCGAAATTGACGTCATTGCCTTTACATACAATAGGAACAAGGTAAAGAAATCTTATGACGTACCCTTTGTCCCCATGATTGGGACAATTGAGCTAGCCCTAAAGTATGTCGAGACTTGTGTTATGGGATACCAATACTAACTTAACAATATTATTTTTTGTAATATATATATTTAACAGATTAACAGCCAAGGCCCAGTTCAATCTGAAAAAGATCATTTTTCATCTTGACCTGACCAGAGCTCTGATGATAACCTGGCATGATGACCACTAAGCCACAGCAGAGTTTTTCAATATAGACCGTATCATCAATAGGGCTATCACAGTAGGAATCAGGACATTGTTTTCTTATTTTTATTCTATATTAACATAGTATTCAGGATATAGTCTGATGTGAAATATCAAAGTTATGTTATGATTCCGTAAGAGAGAGCAACCTACAGTTTGCTGTCTCGGCATACGAGTACATTTTACTGCCAATTCACGATCAAAACTTCGTCAAAAAATTCTTTTGAAGAAATTTCAATGAAACATATGATTTCCAGGTCTGAAATTCTAGAAAATATACAAAAAAAGAAGGAACAGGAGAAAGAACCCCAGAGCCCCGGTTTCCAGGCGCATCTCGCGAAGCCCGCCGACAAGCCTCTTCACACCCCAGACAATGTCAGCTCGCCTGTAACGCAGCATGTACCAGCGCAGCAGCTCCTATCGCCCACGCACGCCGCCCAGCCCCTCAACAAAGACGACAAAGACAAGACAATAAAAGTTGCTAACTCCACCACTATAACTCTAATTGACAACGGAAACCTCAACGGTGAGAAGGAAAAAGACAATAATTATCCCAAAAACTACTTTACGTTAGAGCCAAAAATTGATAAGAAAGATGACAACAAGAATAGTATTACTATAACTAGGACAGTACCGAAACAGTCGCCTAGTGGGCAGACGGATAAAGCGAAAGTAGCGCCAAAGTCTGCGAAGCGGCCGCTGCAGTGTCTGGAAACGCTTGCAGAGAAAGCGGGAATTACTTTCGAGGATAAATACGAGGCGGCCAACACATTATTAGCTTTGGACAAACAGAACAACAGCTACAGACGGCCGCCGGAGCTGAAACAGCCCAAGACAGAGCCAGAGAGCCACAGCCAGGCTGACGAGTATAGGTATAGGAATCAGAAGGAAGAGGATGACAAGTTGCAGGTATGTCAAGTTGCATAATTTTATTTGAGATGCGTCTAATATACACTTAATTCAGCAATCCGATTCTGGAATAGTGAAGTAAGTTCTTATGTCACACCATACAAGTCTAGTCATTCTTAACGACTGTTATCTTTGATGGCAGTCGTTAAGCTATGTCAGATACCTTTAGGCAGCTTGAAAAATCGGACACCAGTGTTGGCCACTTACACAGACGAAAAACAAACATACAAGTACATTTTTTTCAAGTGTGTAAGTGGCAAACACTGAGGTCATATTTTCCAAGCTGCCTAAAGGCATCTGAAATAACTTCACGACTGCCACCAGTAATGACAGCAATGAGGAGCTCGAGATTTTTTATGCCATTTGCTGTCACTATCCTAGTGGGAACCGAACTCGGGTTTGCTTAACATGCGTGAGCGCTAATTATGTTTACGCCCACTAGGCCATCGGGCTCCACGAGTACATTACATGGTTATTTTACAGTAAAGTTTTGTACCGAATATAAGATATTATAACAATATTAAATAACGATAGAATTAAAAATTTTAATAAGTCGCAATCCATTTGATTCTTTAATTATACCATTGATATGACCTAGTTTTCAACTTCAATTTCGTATATTATTTTATCAATAGATAATGAATAAGAGTTATAACTTATGGCTCTAACAGATTCAGCAACAAATAATCCAGCAACAGCAACAACAACAACAACAACAACAACAACAGCAGCAGCAACAACAACAACAACAGCAGCAACAACAACAACAACAACAGCACCAGCAACAACAACAATTGCAACAGTTCCAACTGCAACAGCATCAGTTCCAGCAACAGCATTTGCAGCAGCAGGCGCTGCAGCGCCAGCACCAACAGGTTTTCCAGCAGCAGATCAAGTCACATCAGGATCAACAGGAGCTCGTAAGCACTTTTAAGCGCTTTCCACACATTAACGTGTCTACGCGGCCCTGCCGTTTGTGAACATGTTAGTTTCAAATACATGAATGCATTTTTTTCTAATGAAATATGGCAGGGCCGCAGATTCAGAAATGTGTGGATTGGATAGCGCCTAAAGATCAGGCCTTGAAAACACATTCAGCTTTATTGAGACGGGTACCAGATTATTAATTAATTATTGTTTAGTTACGAAGAGATTTTTTATATTTTCTTTGTATACTTTAAGAAATGTTAACGCTTACGACATCACTTTAAAATACCGGATGTTACAAAACTACAAAATAATATTAAACAACCTTTCCCATGGGACAAACTTCGAAACTTAAAAAGAAAATCGATCTCCGATATAAAATAAGCAATCAGCTGATCGATTTTCTATGGAAGGTCAAATTTTTGTTTGTCTTTCGATGTATGTTCCCTGGAGATAGTTGTTTAATAACATAGACTAATCATGGCCTTTAAACATTATTTCGTAGTTTTGTAACATCCGGTATATGTTATCTTGGACACTAATGCTTTATCATTCGCTATGTAAAGTTTTATCCTTCACTGGCTTCATCTGGCATCATTCATTGTTCATATGATTAAACACAATTTTGTTTAGTTGCAGAAACAGTTTCAGCAACTGCATCAACAGCAGTTGCAACAGCAGCAACAGCAACAACAACAACAACAACAACAACAGCAGCAGCAACAACAACAACAACAACAACAACAACAGCAGCAACAACAACAGCAGCAGCAGCAACAAAAGACTGAACTCCAAACTGTGTCGCAGTCTGATTTACAACAGCAGAAGTTGTTACAGGTAGGTTACAAACTCGATTGGTAATATCATCAAATATTTTTAAACGAATACACGCTGCAAGACTAGACTACTATAGATTGTGACACAAGGGCCTAACCTAATACTTTTGGCATTTTCCTTACATCGAAAGGAAAATAGGGAACACTTATACACCGTCTGTTTGTCAAGACCCATTTTCTCAGTAACGCGTAGAGGTATCAAGCTGAAATTCATATCAAATACTCAGTCTACTGACCATTGAAACTGTGAAAAAATGAAAATTCTAGACCAACGCAATCCAAAGATACAGCGTGTTATGCGGCAAATTTTTGTGTTTTTTCGACATCCGCAAGGGAATCAAAACCTACAGGGTACTTACCTCTGGGAACTCAGAATTACTACGAAGCAACGTCTTATAACACAGATATAGGAAAAATTGCGAAAAGCATACATTGTTAGTAACTCAAAACCTTCAGGGTACCCGTGAACTCAGAATCTTGAAATTTGATATGAAGCAACGTCTTATAAAACAGATAAAGGAAACATGGCGAAAAGCATACATTTTTAGTTACATCATAGAATTAAAATATTTTTAATAATTTCAAACTTATATGTCATGTACGGAACCCTTTGTGCGCGAGTCCGACTCGTACTTGGCTGTTTTTTTAATCCAATCAGAATGAAGCGAGGGATTTAGAGTATGTTGCCCGAAGTATAGGTTGGATGTTAGTCCCGAGATGACACATTGTAATTTTCTCTATGGGAAAAACAATATTTGTGTTTTCATTCCCGCAGGACTAAAAAAAGTTTGAATAGTGAATTAAAAACTTTTAAATACGGCACACCACGCTTTGTTTTTTTAATAAAGGAGATGTAAAAGAGGTTTTTTGGTTTAGTTATATTGATACTTTTGTGGTTGTGGCGTTCTAGAGACCTAACGCGTAATGAATTGTACCATTCGTACGTTAATCGCTATCTATGTACCTATCTTAGTCTTGTCAGTGTTACCAAAGACAATTATTTGAATTAAATATGCCGAACACCAGACACTCTATTTAAAAAAAAGTCAAGTCAAAGTTTTCTTAAGGGGCTTCTATAATTGAATATCCTTGTCAAAATCATCTTATTATCTTTATTTCGTATAATTATTTAGAATATATCTATACCTATAGCCACAAGAAGTTAACTAACTTACATGATTCATAGGCAGGATTCTTAGATTTTTTCATCCCATTTTAGGGTTCCGTTCCCAAAGTGGTAACAGGACCCTATTACTAAGTCTCCACTGCCCGCTGTCTGTCACAGGCCTGTATCTTTTACGAGTAACTCTTTTTAAGGCAACGGGAATATTTATCCCACCAGTTTTGTTTTCGTAGGTTGGTAAAGGGTAAACCATAATTGGTATGTGTAAAGCCGCTACAACAAAACAAAATAATAATAAAAAACATAATGGGGAACCTATACAAGAAAAGTGGTGGAGTTCTTGGCGGGAATTTCGACGGACTGCACGGCTTGTGTTATGGATTGTTTTGTAAATTGTTTCTAGTGGACTTTATACTGTGAAATCGGTGTAATTTAGTGTTATAAATGCCCATGTTTATGAACAATGTGTGGAATAATTGAAATAAATAAATAAATAAATATATACGGACAAATCACACAGATTGAGCTAGCCCCAAGGTAAGTTCGAGACTTGTGTTATGGGATACTAACTCAACGATACTATATTTTATAACAAATACATATATAGATAAACATCCAAGACCCAGGCCAATCTGAAAAAGATCATTTTTCATCTTGACCTGGCCGGGGATCGAACCCGGGCACTCCGTGTCGCCACGGAGCTGTCGAAATAAACTGTCACAGTGCGGCTGTAGTGAGATTTACTTACCGGGCTGGTGGTTGTTCGCCGCTCTTCGTTGCGTCGTTTGTGATTAAGCCAGTGGATTCGTGGGAATTCTCGCCAGGGGCTCCGTAGAATCAACGAAATGAACACAATCAATTCATTGATTAACAGGACTTAGAAAAAGCGCGGGAAATCTCATATATAATTGAAACTGACTTAATACGTAACGGGTGAAAGCCATAGATAAAAAGAAAAAAATAAAAGTGGTTTTTGTCTCGATACTGTCCAAGGAGCTGCTAATTGATTACTGAGTATAACTAAAGATAATAAAGAAGAGTGTTCGTGCAAGAAAGAGTTAGTTGACCTAACAAGAGAGGTGGCATGGACGAGGTTTCATACGTAGTAGTATACATCAGGGTTCCGACTCGCACTTGACCAGTTTTATTTTGTAACAGCCAGTGCACACGCAGCAATTCAACGTACCGGGGATAGGCGAGATCAACTTGAGTTTCTTGGCGTCCCCGCAAAGCAACGTCAACTTGCTGTTCGAAAAGAACCAGAAAGCCGGCATGAGCGGAGAGATTAAACCACAGCAAGTAAGTGATCTTATCAGTCACATGAATGTCCGGCCATTATGTATCAAATAATCAATTTTAAAGGCCTTTTATTTGCACAAAGGTATAATCAACTTAAAAGAACACAGCGCCTGTTCAAAGTATAGTCTTCGCGCCTGTTCGAAGTATAATCTTAACAATGCACATATTTGTGATCTATCAGTTAACTATGTAAGAACTTATACGACATAGTTGATCTCCCTAAAGCGTCTTACGTAATAAATAAAGGGCCCCTTAATTACGTGAGGTTATTGCGGCGATTAATCGATCTAACCTCTCCCGCCATGGTGAGATGTCGTGAAATTTAGACACCTAATCAATCGAGACTTTAAAAATGCATTTGCATGTAATTAAACATTGTACACCTCAGATAAATTTCTATTATATTGTTTCTAGTCATGATCTAATGCATGTAAGTCTTACTCAATGAAGAGTGGAAGAGTTTTTTTTGGTCAGTCTAAAACAGACCAAAAAAAACATGAGAAGTAAATTTCCCATGCCTGTGTCATCACATCATAGCCGCCAAACACCTGAACGGATATAAGAAATGAATTTTTTAATTGAACCTAAATTCGGTGCTTGGTCCCTTCCCTATCTGTAGCAGCCAGGAACAAAAATATGTAAGTCATTCACAAATTTGTAAAGTAATTCTAAGTAAATATTGAAGATAGAATCATCGGCTCATTAACCGACTACTTTTTTATCTCCCGATACTAAAAGGCGGGCGTTATAAGGTTGATCGCTATGTGTCTGTCTGTGGCACCGTAGGTCCTTAATGGGGAAACCAATTCGGATGCGGTTTTATTATTTAAAAGGAAAATTGCTAGCGATGATTTTTAGACATGATTTTTCATAATCTTTCCAGCCGTTTACGAAAGTTTTCTTACAGTTTATAATTTCACAAACTTGGGGGTTGATATTGTTAGTGATGTTGAATATCATATTTAACGAGCTGTCCAGGCGAACTTTGTATTTGCTATTATTTTTTCGTCGTAAAATATTTCTTATATTTTAATAGTTTTTCGGCGTGATAACAAAACTAACAAATCAAAGATTATAAAATCGGTTCACCCGTTCTTAAGTTATAATTATATAAGTGTTCCAACAAACCCGACTTTGTTTTAGATATCAAGATATGTCCAGGGCACAGAATAAGTAGGTACTAGTACTTCCGTACAGAAGTCCCACTCTGCAAAGGTATTCTTAGAAATATCAAGTCAATATAGTAAGTGATACCGTGTAATTTAGCTCGCGTCAGAACGCAGCACCTTTTAGTTTAGATACCTATAGTAAGCCAATTTTATTCTTGTTGTTCTGAACAATCGATTCATAAATCGTTGAAGTCGGTGAACACATGGGACCAAACGCGCGTCGTTCCTAACAGATTCGTTCGGCTTTTCCCTTCAAAGAGGTCGCCGCGCGTAGGTATGTTTTCGATACTTTGTACGCGTTATATGAGAGCTTTGATCGGCAGCTATGCAAAATATTCCGTTTACGGAATGGCCTCATAACAAAAGTTGCTATAAATTTTAAGGGTTAGGTAACAAATTGGCTATATAGCCTGTCAAAATGAACAACTTTTCCTATTGCACCAATTCTGGGAAATAAAAAAATACATTTTCATACAAAAGTGTTCGGCCGGCACGACACTTAGTGTAAAAATACAAAAAAAATTGAGGTCCCATATGAAAAGTTGTTCATTTTAACGGGCTGAGTCACCCCTTCCCGGGACCAGTTATATTTTAAAAATTTGTTCATTCTTTTTAAATTGACTTTAACCACACTTAACGTACCAATATCAAATTAAAAGTGTGCTTCACAAACTTTCTTAAGGTGACGCTTGCGTTATCAGAAATATTTTACAAAATCTACACATTTTTTTTTTTTTTTTTTACTAAATATTGAATTAGGCATTTGTCTCCCATCTCACCTGATGGTAAGTGACGATGAAGACGAGGATGTTACATGCCTATCCAAGAGATACCCATTTATTCTACTTTTGAATGTCCCGGGACTGTACTTGTTTGGGAATATAGACGCAGGCAGTTCATTCCACACCTTAGCTACTCGACCCAAAAAGGAACTGTCAAAGCGTTTAGTTCGACTCTTTGGTATTCCAACGATAAAAGGGTGAAATTTCTGTCTGCGCCTTGTAGTTATGCTGGTTTTCGAATCCCTTTACTCGTAAATAGGCGACTAACTTTGCGCTCTTGCGGAAATTTGCTACAGAATAAAACTGTGGTTGTGGGAATAGACAGGATAGACCTAGCACAAACTGGGCCTAACAACATTTAGTCTCGTACATGGTGTACAGAAAATACGTCATCCCGGAAGCGACGTTACCAACTGCTTCAAATCTTGCTGGCGTTTTCACTGTTCCCTTAGTTTGCGCTGGCCCTAAATAATACCTTGATAAAATTATCCACTATCATCGTATCAGCCGCAAAAAGTATTGCTGGACATAAGCATCCTCCAAGGCATTCCAATACGACCGGTTAGAAGCGGTATGCATTCATGCTCTTCCTGCGACCTTGGTCCGATCGTCCGACCACCCGGTAGGTGTGTGTGTCCGACGCTACGCTTGTCGGTACGTGGTCTCCATTCGAGAAAATTTCCGCCCCATCGACCATCAGTTCTTCGCACTATGTGCCCCGCCCACTGCCATATTAATTAGCTAATCCGCTGGGCTATGGCGATAACCTTATTTTTTCTCCGAATCTCCTCGTTTCTAGAGAAACGCTAAGCATAGCCCTCTCCATAAGTATGTATACTTTCTTATTGCTAATAGTAAGGAACCACGTTCGGACCTGTAAGTAATCACTGCCTAAAATTATACTACTAAACAAATATGTTCCAGATGTAAATTTCTTACATTAAGTTTCGAAGGCTCAATTCGGCACAACTTTCACTTTTTATAAACTGGTGTTGTCAGCAGTGGCATAGCTATACCACCTTACGTTCGTGACAAATACACTAATTAGTGCACTCAACGTAAAAGTTCTGATACTATTAATTTGCCCCATATCTGATGACGGGAGATGGCGGAGGCAAAAATCTTCAGTTGCTTTAAATGCCCGCAGAAAGTATATGGGAGTCGGGCCGGATCGGATATACATCAATGGAAGAAAGGAAATTGGATCTTAGACATTTTACTTAAACTTATAATTTGAATGGCGTAGCAGCATGTCCGCTTTATGCCGTCTGTGTTATGTTTATTCCAATCACACCATGGAGTTTAAATCATGTAAAGAAAGAACAAACATTTATTGCATATGGTTGCCGACCCGGCCTATTTAATGTATATTATCCATAAAAGTCTGAACGTTAAGAGCGACCCCTTTCTGTCATGTTTTCGCCATCCCTGCTCTTGTGCTGGCCGGGGCCCCTTGGACTAAGGGACAGTGTAGTTACGCTCCTGGTTGTTAGTTAAGTTTACGACGTTCTGGTGGTTATACGCCAAGGTTTCTCTTTATTTGTCGTTAGTGGTATCCGCCGGAGCAAATGGATAATGATTATTGGATTTTCCTATATAAATTTATAAAACAAAATTGCATGCCTCTTGAAAGTTGGCCCAGTAGCGTTTATTTGTAACATCATAATGAGGGGAATATCGCTTGTGAATTTTCCGCAAGAGGCGCTATTGTAGCTTGAGGTCTCAGAAATCACATATAATAGAACTAAACCTGGGAAACTGAGATTTAGACGGCAAATCTTGTTTTCACGGAAATGAGACTAGATACGACTACATCAACTTTTCGCCTTCAAAGCCTCCTAAATACAAAATTTCATAATAATCGTTGGAGCGATTTCTAAAATTATTTTTTAAATTCACATGTACAGTTATTCAAGTCGCTTGTTCAAAATAATAAGGACATAATACTGTTAATGATGAATGAAATGTAAACGTTTGTTTCCACGCGTGTTATAAATAACTTTTTATGACCTTACTCAACAGTGGCGCCAACTAGTGAGCAAAATGACTGCCCTCACTGCGATGAAATAATGCTAGAATAATTTATGAAAGAGGCAATTACTACAACATAAGCTATTTTAAAAGCCCTGGTAAGAAGTATAAATGTCTGTCCGGATCAGGATTATGTCTATGTAGTGTCTATTTGAGAGCCTGTGTCTTCGTAGCTCCTAAATGTCGGATGACATCAGCACCTCCTCTGGTGTTGTAGATGTCAATGGGCGACGGTGACCACTTTCCATCTGGTGGCTCTTATGCTCGTTTGCCGTCAAATATACATGTACACAAAAATATGTTTTAAAGAAAGAAATTTCATTATCTGAATGATTTTGATTTCAGTATCAATCTGCCTAGTTTTTAATGTGTGACCAATACACGCAGTGATGCTCGTTATACTTTTCAGTTTCTAACTTTTATTCCATTTAGTGCTGCAAGAAGTACGTACTGCAAGTTTGTATACTCATCTCTTCCTCATTTGATTTGTGTTCGGTTAAATTCTGTGCTACTTCAAAGCCCGGGGTTTGTTATTAGCACAGCGTGTTAGTATATGCTATTATAAATAAATAAATTTTCAGGTACATTTTTATACCTGTTGCTTGCATAAGCCATTTTGCCCATGCTTTTTATATTAATGATGACAAATAGTGAATATGAAAGTGTCACCCATCGACGTCCCATGTGAGGTCCGATGAGTAGATGTCATTGGATAACATTTGACAAGATGCGACAGCTGACAGTACTGTTCCGGCGGGATCAACATGAACACTAGTGGAGCCGCCGGCGCCATCTAGTAAAATATAAATGAATATATATTTTTTTTACAAAATACAGTCAGGTGTTAGATAACGTATCAGAAATCATAAAGAATTTTCTAAAATAAAGCGTTTTTAGGGTTCCGTACCCAAAGAGTAAAAAAAGGACCTTATTAATATCACTCCGCTGTCCGTCTGTCTGTCTGTCGGTCTGTCACCAGGCTGTATCTCATGAAAGGCATGAACCGTAAACTTAGACAGTTAAAATTTTCACAGATGATGTATTATTCTGTTGCCGCTATAACAACAAATACTAAAAAATAGAATAAATTAAATATTTAATGGGTTCCCATACAATAAACGTGATATTTTGCATGTTTTTGCTCGATATTGATAACGACAACATGTAGACGCTTGAAATATTTACAGAATATTCCGATATATATTTAATTTAAAAATAAATAGTTACATAAAAATAAAATTATTAAAGGGGGCTCCCATAACAGACATGATTTTTTGCCGGTTTTGTAGATAACGGTACGTACTTCGCACTTGGCCGGTTTTGTTTAATGTACTGTAAGACAAAACCCTGTTGTTGGGGAGTTGGGGAATTAATACAACTCTAAAGATAATATTTAGAAGGCATTTGGATCTTTCAAACTATCGAACGCTTTTTTTACCGAACTTATGTCTGTGGTATAACTAATATTATGTTTGTTGAATGTATTTTGTAGCCATAAATAACTACGAAATGCCTCAGCGTCAGGTATTAAAAATACCGATTACAAATTTTAAGGAAGTATATCAAATACGTATTTTTATTTCAATTACATATTTTGGCGGGATAATGTTTAATCGCGTGGGATTTTTGTTTTCTCGACCATTGCAATACTTACTATTGTCTATTGTTATGGTTCTTTTTAATGCTTCTACCGAGACAAGCGGATTAATTTTCTTTTGTTTTGATACTTTGGCGAAGTTACAGTTGGTTGTGACTTAGCGGCCTTGGCTGGAGAACCTTCAGATCAATAAAAATAGGCACTAATCTCTAAAAGCATTTTAATTCTATACATTTTGCCAAGTTATCCGTAGAACTCTTGAGAAAAGAAGTTTCTCTATTTTTATTTAATTCCGTTTCGAGGAACCAATTCGCGCTTAGACCCAGCCAATACACCCTTATTAAAAAAACGGGACCCTATTACTAAGCCTCCGATGTCCGTCCGTTTGCTGCGGGCGTTATCTATGAATAGGTAGATTCTAGGAATTTTCTTAGAATGTGTTTATTAAATATTAAGAACAAAATAAAATAGCTTCTTTTAAGATTCTGTTAAATTTATTGGTATTTTTTTTCTGCTGCTTTCATACTGATTTCATATAAAAACCGGTCAAGTGAAGGGTTCCGTACATTATGTAGGTAGTTGGTAATTATTAAAAATATTTTTATTATATGATGTAACTGAAAATTAATGCTTTTCACAATTTTTCCTATAACTGTGCTATAAGACGTTGCTTCGTACCAAATTTCAAGATTCTGAGTTCACGGGAAGTTTTCTATAGGTTTTGATTCCCTTGCGAGTGTCGAAAAATTATTAAAAATATTTTTATTATATGATGTAACTAAAAATTTATACTTTTCGCAATTTTTCCTATATATGAGCTATAAGATGTTGCTTCGAACCAAATTCCAAGATTCTGAGTTCATTGGAAGTACCCTGTAGGTTTTGATTCCCTTGCGAATGGCGAAAAGCACGCAAATTTGGGGCAAAACCAACTGTATCTTTTGATTGCGTCGGCTTAGAAATTTGATTTTTTTACAATTCTAAGGGATACTAGACCTGAGTATTTGATATGAATTTCAGCTTGATACCACTACGCGTTCCTGAGAAAAAGGTCTTGACAGACAGACATACAGATAGACAGACAGACCGACAACCGAGTGATCCTATAAGGGTTCCGTTTTTATTCCTTTTGAGGTACGGAACCCTTAAAACCGCATTTAAATTGGCACCTGTTTACGAGTTACTGTGCCACGAACAGACACACAAGTGTGCGTAAGTACGCACACATAACGGTTAATTAAACCACTCCTCTTTTTGCGTCGGTGGTAAAAAATGTACATAAATAGATAGAGAAACTTCTACGTTTTTGTAAATAAGCTAAAATTAAATGGCGTACAGTCACAAGTATTTATAGTTATTCACGTCGGTTCTTAAGTCAATGTGATAAGGTCTAAACGTGACTGTACGTAACGGTAATGTAGTGCTTCCATACAATGTCGGTTAGTTTCATGTTTCCACTAAGCGGCCGGGCGGCCTCCCGTTTCTTGTAACCGGACGCCTGGCGTATTTCGGCCTTTGTTAACGGCTTATAGTAAGCTAAATTAAAATTTC
Source organism: Elegia similella (assembly GCA_947532085.1). Taxonomy (NCBI): domain Eukaryota; kingdom Metazoa; phylum Arthropoda; class Insecta; order Lepidoptera; family Pyralidae; genus Elegia; species Elegia similella. The sequence continues at coordinate 28,712,863 of OX383925.1, read as the reverse complement.
CCTGCTTCTTACTAAGCACTTTTTGCCAGTTGCAAGTCTCATCTTGAAAGTTGTTGTATAACGAATTACAGTTTTAAAAACAAAAGGATTTTAGATTCAGTTTAGTTCTGCAGCAGAGAAAAACAAATAAACCTTAACTCTTAAAATATAAAAATAAAATTCTTCACAACATAATCTATTGGAAACTTCTAATTTATGTGATTGTACAGAAATTGTAGCAGATGAGAAGCGGAATTTTGCGCGTGCACGGCTACCCAATACCGGCCTAATGAAAAATCGATACCCTCATGCACCCCAACAGGCCAGAGAATAAATAGGTATATTTGTAAGGGCGTGAGTTCGCTACCGCAGGGGGAGGAGGTGCGGTTTGTCAACAACGGATGCAACTGAGCTTTTGGTTCTGTATTCAATATAAACGAAACTTGTCTGTTAAACATACGCGTACTGGTCGACTTTAAATTCTCAGAAAATATTTTAATGGTGGAATCGGAATCCATGATAGAATATAGACCGGCATGAAAAAAAGGTGAAAAATTAAAAATAAATTGGTCCTCCCATATAGAATTATTATAGGTTTAATAACTATTACTATATGGATTAATTATTATATGGGAAGTCCATTTTTAGGGTTCCGTACCTCAAAAGAAAAAACAGAACCCTTCATTATAGGATTACTTTGTTGTCCGTCAGTCTATCTATCTGTCAAAACCCTTTTTCTCAGGAATGCGTGGAGTATCAAGCTGAAATTCATATCAAATATCTATAAATATAGATAAAGTCCCTTGGGAGCTGTGAAACAAACGATTTCTAAACCAACGCAATCAAAAGATACAGCCGTTTATGCTACAAATTTTTGAAATTCGCAAGGGAATCGAAACCTACAGGTTACTTCCCGTAAACTCAGAATCTTAAAATTTGGTACGAAGCAACGCCTGATAAAGTAAAAATAGATTAATTTTTGGTTACATCAAATAATAAAAAAATAAATATATAATAGATAATGGTATGGAACCCTTCGTGCGCGAGTCCGACTCGCAATTGACCGGTTTCTTTCAAATAAATTACGTAAAAAGTACGCAGATGTAAATTCTTGTCGGGATTCTGATTCCGTCTTTAAAATATTGCCAAGGAGTTCATATTAATTACCCATAATATATTTTAAGTAAAATGTAAAATCAATACAGTATTAAAGAGGAGCTAGAAAATGTTAAAGGTTCTCATTTGTTAATGTATCTACGGTAGGTAAGTACACCTAATTCACCGAGGCAAATAAATAAATATATACGGACAAATCACACAGATTGACCTAGCCCCAAAGTAAGTTCGAGACTTGTGTTATGGGATACTAACTCAACGATACTATATTTTATAACAAATACATATATAGATACACATCCAAGGCCCAGGCCAATCTGAAAAAGATCATTTTTCATCTTGACCTGGCCGGGGATCGAACCCGGGCACTCTCGTGTCGCAGGCTGGCGTGTTGACCGCTGCGCCACGGAGCTAGCCGTAATTAAGTTAATTAAAGTAGATACGAAGACCATCGATATTATTTTTAAATAGTAGGTTTATAGGTCCTATTGGTCCCATGTATATTTTATAGACTGCTTCGGTAATTTAGATTACGTACTATTAAAAAGTAACAAAAATACAGTAGGTTCAATTTCTGTTACCTTGCCGGGTCTGTCTAAAATTGCAAATACCCATTTTTTTTAAATTACTACAGTTGTCAACGTTACTATTGTTTTATTTTTAAAATGTGTATTTGTTCCAATACATTTTTTTTTTCTTTGTCAGAAATTCGTTATTACTGACATTCAAACAAATTTTAATTTTATTAATAATATAAGCAAACAAAGAAAAGTAGCCAAACAGCAGTGTATTTTTCTTTGCGTTAATTTTTCTCTCTTCGAAAGACATATTTTTAACATGTGCGGTGGAGTGTCTCCTTGGGGACGCTGCAATTTGTAACGCTACAGCAAATAAATAACGCTGTGCACTAATTATGGCTCTGTTTCCTTTACCACCTGACCACGATGCGCGCTGAGCGGGAGCGTAAGGCGATTTATATCTCCATCAGCTTGGTACTGAAAATAAGTTTGTATCTTTCCGCAATAAATCGGTGTGTCAGGTGCTTCGGTGTTAAGGCACATAGCACATAACAATTATTCTCAAGAGTCTTGACATGTCTTTGAGGGTTTATCCAAAGGGCGCCAACTCCACTCGCCAACAATCTGTCTGTTACAGGATTGTATTTTCTGAAGGAACTTTTAATTTTTTACTTAAGATGTTTCTTTTACTTTATCAAAAATCTAAATAAAATTACATATTAAAGGACGCTATAATATAAGAAACTGTTTTGGCGTTTTTTTATTTTATTTATTTAACTTTACAAATGTAAAAGGCAGACTTAAAGACAGAGGCTTTATCTACCACTCCACCCACAGGTGATGCCGAGAAAGGAAAACTTTGGAAGTTGGTGCAAGAAAGCATGCTTTAAACAAAACTAATTATGGTGCACCGGTGCACCCTAACATATCAAAAATACATACACATTAAAGTATAATATACAGTACATATACTACATAAAAGTACATGAATTTATGTTCTATCTGATTTAAATAAATTGAGCGCGTGCCGCACTCTTAAAAGATTGTCGACTTCGAGCTTTCCGGATACCCACTGGTAAAGCGTTGCAAGGGTGTACCGCTTTTATAGTAAACGAATGTTCAAAGAAACCATCTCGAAAAAGGTTTTTATGAAGCAGGAGAATATGATGAGCGAACATTTTTGTAGTTAGATTTTTGTACAATACGGTATCTTTCGTGTTAGAATGCGATACGACGCACAATTGGTCGGTTTGACTTGCGTTTATAGGGTTTTTTCTTAAGCTTATAGCTTGCAAAACGTTGTGTCTCGCAAAACAACGTTCGGTCTGATATCGCTCGCCACGTAAGGTCGTGGCCGGACACGAGTAACGCTGCCATCAGTATCAGCGCAGGCTTTCGATTTGTATCAGTTATAGTGAACTTGCGAGGGGCATGTGTCGTGTCGTGTCGTGTAAGTTCTATCACTGCTAGAAAAATAATCGGAATGGGAAACCGGGTTCAGGTGTGGGACCGTATATGATTTTTGTACTAAAATTATAGTTGCAAAGAATTTCTAAGCGTTATCATTATAAAATGTATTGACGGCATCAGATAGTTCCTCACAAATATTAATTCCATGTCACTATTACATATACGGGGTCACTATTACTAATAGAATAACAGAACAAAGGGAAAAAGCGAACTTCAAAAGGAAATTGTATGGGAGGTTCAAAAATATTTTTCGTTTTTCACTTTCTTTCTTATGAGCGAACCTGATACGGAGATTAAAATATTTTCAGGGGGTTTATGAGAATCCGGCGGTATTCTCATTGCTGATATTTAAGAGGGTGCGGCGCGAACGAGGAACGTCGAGTTCTGCATAATGTGCAAAACCATCAGTTTATGTAAAAAGTTAAAATGATATTAATATTTTTTTTATAAAAAAAAATAAGAAACATCCCTGTTACTTATTTTTTTCTTCTGCAAGTCTGCGAGATGCAAGAATTTTAAAAGTAGGTCCAGTAGTTTTTGAATTTATCTATTTCAAGAAACACAAATGAGACGGCACGAATGCGAAACTTGTCAATGAACATTCGTCTAGATGTCTATATCTATAACGACTACATGCCTGTTATTTATTACATATAAAACTTCAACATATTTTCTTAAAACTGTCCAACCTGAAAACACGATTAATAACAAAAGCCTCGATACTTTTATTTTGCAAATATAGCCCCTTTATTTGATGTTTGTGGTCAGAACGGCGAAACCCTAAGGTCTTTAGAAATGTTTACTACTACTTACTTACGCGTACTTTTATTTTAAATAACAATTAAGTGATTTGGCGCTTACGCCCGTTAATTCTAGGACACCCGCTTGTGCCTACCCACTATCTTCTTCTCATTTTTTACGCGTTACGGTCATTAGATCTATCCTGCTTTCGCGCGGGGCGCGGGGTGCGAAATGGCTTCAGCCGGGTCGCATTGGTGCGCTCTTAATAATATTAATATAGACTAGTCTAGATAATTTCTTAACGCTAAATATCCTAAAACAGTTATTTTGTATTATTAACTCTAAATTAGTAGCAAAATATATTTTCGGTTGTGTATTGTATGCATCTTAATGGTTTTGATAACATTAAAAGCTATAGCAGCTGATATTTCAAGAATATAAAATGGTGAAAAATATTTGTCTGCATTTTTTCAATTACGATATGTTTGTGTCATCAATAATTAATCAAAACGAAGAAATTCTACACATTTGAAAACTTTTATTATAATTAAGGGAAAATATAAAATAGGCTGCGGATAATATTTTGATGTTTCTGAAATTACTGCATCCCAATAAAACCAACGATTTAAACATTTTTTGTCTGTGAATTTGGTTAACAAAGTTACAACACCTCTTTTATATGAACGGATAAATTCTCCACACAAACTTTTCCCCCCGAGCTAATATGTTTGAGGTATCATTATAAACCTTATATCAACCCGAATTTCCGAAATAATATGATACTAAGTTTTGGCAGCAATGCCGTGCTTTAATTCTTGTTTTTACTTAAAAGCTTGTTGACTTGTGACATTCTTATTATTGACTTGTATATTGTTCATCTTTATAGATTTCTTACTAGATTTACGAGTAAAGTTAACCTAATATTGAAACATTTTAGTTAATGTGTAACGCTCCTACCTACGTACATGTACGAGAAACTGAGTGATGTATTCTAAAAATACCAATTCCACCTTTGATTTCTGATGTTTTCTTAGATGATGATGACATTCATAACGTTATCCTTATGAATTTAGATGTGCAAAATGTTCATGAAATATTATAAAAAAGCTTCTATTTAGTTAAATGCCACCATTTTAAATGATTTAAGACCTCTTGTATGAATACGGAAGTAGGTATGTCTAAATGTTTGTCCAAAAAAACCAGGACAGAACAATCCCAGAGAATATTTTCTTTCAAAATGCTTATATTCATACTCGTGATGCAGTTTTTATCAAAATTGCCTATCTAGAATATGTATTAAAAATCTTCAATCTCAAATGAGGTTTACGATGTCCAGATATTAGCTAATGCGGAGGTAGGTAACAAATTCGAGTTTTAATGAGAATGAATAAATAGGAACATTGCGGGTATACGCACAAAACCAGTGATGCGAACAGTGGCTCTGTCATGTAAGTATGCGAATCCGAATACTTAATGTTTTGCGATGGGATATTCAAATAATTGTCTTGATCTTAATATTGTTACGAGTATGAAGTTTGGTGGAATTATTTCCTTGTTATTTATAAATTATTATATTATTTCCTATCATGTGATCCGCTTGCTCGTTTGCCGTCCTATGTCATAAGAAATAATCTCTTCTATATATGTATATAAATCAATTGCTGTCCGTTTGTCTTGCTGAAACTTGAGAACGGCTGGGCCGATAAAAATGATTTGTATTGAAATATTTGTGCAGTCCGGGGAAGGTTTAAAACGTGAGTGAATTTACGACAAAACAAAGTTTACCGGTACAGCTAGTACAATAAATATTAGGGGAATCGTAAGTTATGAAACAGTCCTGTCTGTACAGACTGATCTTTGAAACTGTTAGAACGATTTTGATGGGGTTTTTCCGGGAAGGCTTATAAGTATTAATATGCCTAGGCGCACCCGTGGACGGCTGCCAGTACAAAGTATTTGTATTTTTATTTATTTCACACACCAAATTATAAATAATTTACTTATATACATTGTACACATTGTGCTAAGATAACAGTTTTGACAGTAGGATTAGTTCAGTATGTCAGTTTATATATCAATATTCTGTGAATATTCAATGCGTGCTTATAACCATGAGGTAATGACTAGGTTGTATTCTTGTAAGGAATGGCTGTTGTTAAATTTTGACAAAGATTTTTCTATCAAACTACTCAAATTAATAAATGTTTACCATGGTATAACATTTTTACAGAAAGATAGTCAACGAATACTGATTAAACTGCAATCATAATATAATAGTTACAATATAAAAATATCGTCAACATTCTGTTACAGTTAGTACGTTTACAGAGAATCCACACTGGGCAAATGACGTAGCATACTGGTGCCCATATCAATTTTTCAGAACATAAAAAACATTGGTATTTTTTTATACAGAGTAATTTGTAAATGTTTATTAGTAAGTTTGATGACATAATATGAAAGACGCAACATTTTGAAATGTCACGAATAACGCCCACCAACATGTTAGATGTGGCTTTTAGTCCGCGCCTCTGTCTAGCCCGCAAGAAAAAAAGACGTGATAGTATGTATATATTACAGTTTAATTTTTATTATAATATAAAAAAATATAGTTAATAATGAGATGTTTGCGGCATCCGACGATTTTTAGCAACTATGTTACATCCCTAATGTGCAGTGCCTATAAGTAGGTAACATGGAAACGTCGGAAAGGCTCTCTTTCGACTCTGCTCTTCGTGACATGATGTAACTAGTGGTGGTGTTAAATTCAAAAATATACTTATTATTTTATTTTTTCTTTGAAATGATTGAGCTAATTCCAAAACCGTAAGTATGAACCACGCCTGTATTTAATTTTATTTAGGCATATAGATGATTTTAGTTGATATTCGGTTATATTTGCCTCTGCTTTTGTATTTTGTAATGTTATAGTGTATTTGTCATAGATTTGTAGTCATTTTAAAATTTATTGACACGTGGTAATGTAACTATTCTAAAAACCTTCGATAAAGGGTTCGTTTTTTTGACACGTATAGTTTTTTGCGTTGGCTGGCGCGATTTATCTCATAATCAGGAAAGAAATTGGGTTAAAAATTGTGTAAACGTGGACATTTTGTCTACGTAGTCGCGTGTTCGTTCGGGACGCCCCGCTCCAAAAGGCCGTCATTCCAAGCTTAACAGCCTTTGGCTAGTGCGATTTGTATCAAAATAAGGGATGAAATTAGTTAAGAAATGGCTTAATGTCGTAATTTTGCCCATGAGGCCACGTGTTCGCGTGTTCGTCGGGGATGCCACGAAATGGCCGCCGTGCCAAGCACAAGGCAGCTTGGCAGCCATTGCTATGCAACTCATATTGATAAGTAAGATCAATTAAATAACCTAATTAGCCTAATACACACGTGTTCAAAACTCGGCGTGGCCACTTTTGGATTAGCGTGCTATTTATCAAAACAATTTCTCTAGTTTCTTTGTGTTACGGAGGTCAATGACCGTGGCTGCTACCGTCGATAGTCCATTCGTAGTAGATGCTTTATGGCAGCTTAAACTCGTGTTGAAAGGGCATACACGAGTACATAAGAGTAACGTTAAGTGAATTAAAGCATAATATCGAATTCTCGAATTGTACAGCAGGTTAGTAGATTGCAGCAGGATATATTTCTTAAAACTACGTAGTTATTTACTTTAAGGGCTTTATTCATACGTTTATCAGTGAACATGTTCAACTATTTTTCTGCTTTCCCGTTTCCCACTTCACGATTTGTATTGCAATAGAACGAAGTATACTTCGTAAAAATGGAAAACGTGTAAAATAATATAATTAAAGAGAGCGGATGCACATACAAAGTAAGTAGTCGACTTTAATAAGCGATAATATTATTACTTGTTCTTTTTGTACATGTTAGTGATTAAATATCTGGAATATATTCCAGATAGTTAATCACTAACATATTTAATTTCGTACATGTTAGTGATTAACTATCTGGAATATATTCCAGATAGTTAATCACTCGGAAATGAGTTTTATCAGAAAAGACAATACTTACAACTGCGTTTCTAACAAGATATAGTAAATTTACTGTTGTTCATGCAAACATATTTGCAGTTACGGGACTGCAGTGGTTAAGAATTTTACTTTACTTAACCACTGGAAACAAAGAGGCCAGGGACCATGAAAGTTATATCCCTTTTTTATTTTAGTTATAACTAAATATTATAACAAACAAAACAATTGCACGCTCGAGGTCGTTTTATTAAAAATTAAATTCTAAACCATTTTTTCTACTTTTACTTTATAAAATCACTAGCGACCCGCCCAGGCTTCGCGCGGGTGCGATAAATTATATATATATATATATATATATATATAAACGTTCCTCTTGAATCACTGTAACTATTAAAAAACCGCATCAATATCCGTTCGTTGCATAGTTTGAAAGCTCTAAGCATACATAGGGATAAGCAGACAGAAACTTAGTTATTGCACACAATCAAAGATTGATTACAAAAAGATAAACAGAGAATTCAACTAGCATTAACTAGTTGCATTCTCTGCCAGTTCACCTTTGGGACATTGTGAGAGTGATATGAGGGGGTACTACATAGTGATGCCATAATCAATATTTCTATCATCTTCAAAACTCAGCCTTCAAACACACAGTAAACTGCTGTGCGTTGATCGCCATTAAGATATACAAACAAGTTAACGTAAGCGTTTGTTAACAGATTGTTGACGGGCAAAATCAAGTAGTTCAACAGCAGATGAGCATGGCACAGCACGAACCCACGCAGCAACACCACCAGACAGTCACCGTCGTGTCCTCCATGCCCAGCAGTATGGCACAGCACCAGGTTAGATATGTACCATTATTTTTTTTAATTTCCTCGTTCTATAAGCCCATCTTTCCGGCACCATTCGGCAAAAATGCGGGACGAGTTGACTGCTTTTGATAAATCTTGTAGAGAGATGGCAAGATATAGAGCAAAGTAGAAAAATAAAGGGGTGGCTTTTGCCCAGCAGTGGGACTTATATAGCTAGAAAAATAATCCTCGTTGTCTCGTTATATGCATATTTTTACTGGCCGGGCGATGTGCATTCGATACACTACGCAAAAGAAATTAGTCTTACTGACCTGTACCACTTAGTTTGTAGGCTTGTTTGCTCCGGCTGATCATGGCGATGAAAACCGCGAACAATAAAGAATCGTACGTGTTTGTTTGTAGAAATTATTGGCGTTTCTTTACTTCCTTACTAATATTATAAACGTAAGTAATCTATACATACAGTGTATAGATGTTTGTTTGCCAAAACGGCTGAATGGGTTTTGACGAAATTTTGCACACAAATAGGTTATTACCTGAATTAACACATAGGCATAACGTGAGCGGAGCCGCAGGCGAGAGCTAGTTAAAATCAACACTAATAATAAATCTGTAAGGGTTGGTCATGTAGTAAGTTACTTTGATTTTGATCAGGGATATCGTGTTTATAAGCTCATCAGAAACTAAATTGAGTTTCTTTTCCGTATATATGTATGTTTCTTCATAAATTTTAAATGAATTAACTGAATTTTATGAAACTTAGATAAACATTTAGCTTACAGGACACAAGATAGGCTACTTAATTTTTTTCTCCAGTTATGATAAGAAGTGACCGCCCCATACAAATGTACGCGAACGGAGTCACGGCTTACTTATCGACATGTGATGTTTTGCTAGGTCCAGCAACAGCCGACGGGCGCAGGAATCCAACAGCAGGCTGGCGTCTCCACGATGCCGCCGCTGCAGAGCCTGCCGCCCAACGCGCAGCACCCGCAGCAGATCAGGTAGGCGTCTGCATAACTAACTCTCATCAACCGTTTATTAATCCCTACCGAAACGGCCAAAGGAATCATATTGGTTAGCCTCCGAAATCCGTACGTCAGTCACAGGGTCTATGGAATGGTTAAGGTTAAAAGTTCGGCGACAACTAAGGCCGATCGGACCTTTCGTAGCCACGCAGTTAAAACGCACCGTTAAAAGCTTAAAGGTTTACCATAATAGGATAGAAGCTTGAAATTTGTACGGAATATACTTACTTCTGTTGCCGCTATAAAAACAAATAGTAAAAAAAAATACAATACACATATTGTATTTTTTTTTACTATTTGTTTTTATAAAACCTTTTCGGTGGCTATTTATTTACTTATTTTCACCCGTCCCGGTGTTTATATATATTCTGTCTAAGATCAAATCTTGCTAGTTAAAATTTACCAACTTCTCGGTGTCTGTGTGTTGAGATTTTCCAAGCCCTGCACCACGCCAAACATGGCCTATGCGTCTGATGGACTTACGCCAAAATTCATTTTGACTGGAAAATTAAAAAAGAATTAGTAGTAATTATTAGGGGTAGACACAAAGCCCATTTAAAAAGTTGTTTATATTTGACGGGCTGAGTCATTAAAGACTATGTCGGGAATTGTTTGACATGTATGTACATATTTAGCTGCACTTTCATCGGATACATATACGAAGAAAGTGTGAGAGAAAGGGGCCTCGTGTCAATGTTGCGACATTCGTGATAAAGCCTTATCGTGAGGGTTTGAAGGCCGTCTGTCCAACGACTCGCTTCGGGGATTTATCGCTACGACGTACGATTTAAAGTGGATCTCCTGTCGGCATTTCTTTGTACTTTAGTACCTGTACTGTCGCCGACAAAAGCCTGCTAACATACACCGCAAATTGTGGCCTAAGCCACATAAGTTAAAAGTAAATAACTTTTTAAAAACAAGCTATTACGTACATCATTTTATGATTAGGGTTATTTTCAGCAAGCCCATTTTAATTTAATATCCATACTTTCAAAATGCATCAAACATAGCGAGTCCGCCATCTTGAGTATTCCGCCATGTTGGAATTAGAATCACGTCACACAGCTCACCATGCATTGTCGTCCAAACTAAACGGGTATACGAAATTTCTCAGTCGGTGGAAGATATCTGCTACAAAATTGAGTTGCAAGATTTCAACCGAACAAATAAAGTTAGACACATACATTGCAAGTTACATGAAAGCGTGTAAAATACCTGAAGTATTACTTCACTTTTCACCTAGTTTAAGTGGGTTTGTAAACTTTATCCATAAAGATCCTTTATGAACAGTTCTTTCCGGCTCAGAAAATGCTGTATGAACTTCTCCATGCCCCCGACAACGTGTACCTATGCAAAATTTTATGATGATCGGTTCAGCGGATAAAGCATTATCTTAATCATAATAATGTCGAGATAGTATAATATTAAATTAAACGCCCGCCCATCTTATCTATCTAATGTGTGAGAGCTAATTAATTTTTTATACTAATTATACAGGGTGGCGCAAAAGTAAAGACCCTATTTGGTTCAGCTATAACATTTTTTCTAAATTAGAAAACTAGATTTAGGTTTTTTTAAATGTATATTTGTGCCATTAAATTTCGTACCATTAGGATTTAAAGATGATGTCTTTTAAATGGTGACCTCCAGAGTTGATACACATTTGAGCCCTATTTATGACATTTTGCATAACTTGCCGTAACACTTCCTGCGATATGTTCGTTATTTCTTGACGAATGTTTTCTTTTAGAGCTGCGAGAGTCTGTGGCTTGTTCACATACACCCGAGATTTCAAAAAACCCCAAAGAAAGAAGTCTGGACTGGTCAGATCGGGTGATCTTGCAGGCCAAGGCAAATCGCCAAAACGAGAGATAACTCGGCCTGGAAAAGCGTCCCTCACACAATTATTCCACGTTCTTGGGGAGTAAAACGGTCCATGTTTATTTTCAGTGTATTTTACATTTGTTCACTACACAATTTTCAAAAACAGAATGACAGAAAATGTCATATAAAAAAAATAAAAGTATTTTCTTTAGTGCCAGTACTTTTGCGCCACCCAGTATATGCATATATTTGCAAAGGATTTTCCAGACAATTTTAACCAAACTTAACTATCGATATCAAATTGAAAGTAGCGTTTTAAGTGTTTTCAGCTAGCTTACATAGGATTCTCAGGGAAAATTCTGTATTTCCATGTTAATCGACAATAGAATAAAATGATGTCCAGATGAGTACTTCTCATTTTAAATAGCTCAGTCGCCAAATTTTGCAATACAAATGTGTTTTTCTACGACACGTGATAGCAGCACCGAGACGTCAAGCCCAGTAGGCTGTTATTGGACGGCAATTGGACAGTCGATGCTGCCTTCAATTATCTAATGACCGCGTAAGCAATTTATAAAACATCCGTTAGCTTACGATAAAAACTAATTCTTAAAATATATTTTCCATTTCATCTATTCAAAAAACAAAGCGCGATGACCTGTATGCAGGGTCTAAAATACGTTTTTAGTCTCTAACTTTTTATATTCACAATTCAAACATTTTTAGTCCCGTGAGAATGAAAACACAAACATTGTTTTTCTCATAAAGGAAGATGAAAGGCAGAATTTGTCATCTTGGGACTAACTAACTTTGAGCAACATTCTCTGTATCCCTCGCTTCACTCAGGAGTTTACAGTCAGACTCCTTCGTTCCACTCTGATTTAAAATATTGCCCTCACCAAAAAGTATTATGTTAGCCCTTGTGTCACTATTTACTATTTTATTTATTTAGTTTGTGTTCGTTGTGTTTAAGTAGTGACTGGGGCCACAGTCGCGTGCAAGTGATCCAGCAGCCGCTGCAGAACAACACGTACCTGCAGCAGCTGTACAACGCGCAGGGCCCGCTGCTGATGCCGCACAACATCGCGCTGCACCCCGGCATCAACTCGCAGCAGATACAGGTGAGCTTGGTTCTGACACAGATCGCCTGCTTTTCACCCGAGACCCTGTTTGTGACAGTTTTCTTGAGACCGGAGGGCATTTTATAATGCCAGGCAGGTGTTGAGGGTTCTTGTATTGGTTGTCATTTTGACAGTCACTTTCGCAAAATAACACTGCTTCCTATTGGTCACTTGATCAGAATGACACTTTCGTAGAATGTAACTGTGTAGTGTCTTGAAACAAATATGACATCTTGCGAAAGTAACATTTTGCTGTAAAGGGACCACATTTTTCGGCATTCTGCGTCACAACCGTCTTGATAGCTATATAATATTTATTACAAATAATTTTTGAATATTATATTTTACTGTTAAAGAGGCGCGCCTCACAGCAAATAAACAAAATTTAAGTCACAACCCAGTGGTTGCTTAGTTAAGTGAGCGTTATTAGAAGCACCATTTTGGTCAATTCAAAGGAAATTGTACCCGGGGGACCGTGTTTCATTCATTTCCACATAATGGGAATGGTTGTTTTGTTTCCGCAAGTCAAAGAAATCTAGACGTAAAATAAGTTATTGCTGTAGTTACTCTCGATAAGTTGGAGCCGGCTATAAAAGCTTTGCCAATAATATTATAGCATGAATTAATGACATAACAGCTGAGGATGCAACCAAGTAAAGATCAGGAGAATAGAGACATCTTCCGCTGAAGCTTAATTAAAGTAGTTATAAATATATGGACTTGACTGTCCGGTATCCGCATTAGGATCAGATAACTTACAGTGAATCTATTTCAGCTTGTCACACATGTCAATCATTTGATAAAACACGTATTATGAGTTATTCTGAGAAACTGACTCACATCCCCAAATAACAATCTGTATATCAGGAAAAAATCCTTGAACTAAAATACTTTGAACGAAATATTTCTTAATTTTTGTAAATATTTTGTATTTGAGTAAATATATAATTAGGAATTGTACTACACTTTAGTTTCTTTGTAAAAACTTTACATTTTATAATTTTATGATAGTATGCAACTGGATTGTGTAGGCTCCCTAGCCTTCAGTTCTTACCAAAAAACTTCCAATCCTTCTCTTTCCCTATAGAGAATGATGGTAGTGGGTCGTGGAATGCTGACGACGATGATAAGGTGCTCCTACGCAGCAGTTACATAACGTTATAAAACAATGTGTAACAACGATAACATTCTATAACATCACAATTTATTAAGAATGTTATCGTGGGAGCACCTATACAACAAGAAATCGCCCTTAGCATCTGAGGATGCCGGGAACATGTGCGGATGAAGAAGAGTAACAGGGATCGTTTGTCCGAGATCTCGATCGAAAAAAATATATGTTGTTTGACATTTCTATATAATTGGTCCTTTTAGTGACACGGGATTTTTTTCTAGGTGGGACGAGAGTCATGAAATTGTGTTATCATAATAACGAGAATAAAATTGTGATTACAGGTGATAGCGGCCGGCAAGCCGTTCCAGAGCAACCAGATAGCGCCGCACATGCTGACCACGCAGGGCAAGCAAGTGCTGCAGGGCCAAGCTGGTAGGTTCATACCCTTTCATATATACCTCTCCATGCTTCATGTCTATTGTTACGAAGCAATTACAATTTTTGAAAGAGCGACCTCTCGATTTCATTTTTATATGGAAATATTGTACGAGTCACTCATTCAAAAATAGCACACCGATACCTTTTCATATGTACCACGCAACATTCCTCGTATTGTCGTTACGAAGAAATGACGATTGAAAAGTGCTAATTTTGAGAGAGCGTCTTCTCGGTATGATTTTTGTATGGCAAATCGCCCCTTTCAAAAATAGTACCCTGGATCAGGGAGACCAAAATGCAAAATTTTAGAGATGGGCCGAATGTGACTTGAACGGAATACGAACTTTGGCCGAACATTCGGTAAAATTGTAAAATTCGGTCGAAGTTCGGCAGAACATTGGGTTGTTTTTACCGCGTTTTCTCTAAAATTCATGTTGTAATGTGTTTATGCAGCGATGCCTACGCAACCCACCCGCGACGCCGCGCTTCTCCAGGCTAGCCGCCGGCCTCTGATTTGTTATGTCATTACTGTTGTGACCTTGCGACACGTGCGTTACTACTTATTGTTCGTACCAAATAAATAAATATCTTACATGATTTATAGTAGACTAACGAAGAACAAAGTAATAAATATTAATTAACCATAATGAATGGAAGAAAAAATCAAATCAAATGGACATTCAACACAGAAGCTGACCGTTTAGTACCGAACATTCGGCATTTGAACAGAATTTCAGCCGAATGCCGAAGTTCTGTTCGATTAACTGAAGTTCGGTTTAACCGAATGTCAAGCGAACTTTGGCCCATCCCTATTAATTTTTGATTTACCCATTGAACTTTGAAGAGAAGGTGGCAGACGAAAATCTAGATATCAGGTTTATCAAGTTCTCTAAAGGTAATGGTCATAGCTAAACCACTACTACGTCATGATGACAGTCAAGACCAACGATACGACCTACTTATCGTGAAGCATGGTAGCGTCATGAGATATTTTTATGTCACTTGTACCCATCGCAAGGGGGACACTAATAATATATTAACCCACTAACAATCGAGCTCCTCATAAATACCGCCTACCTCTAGATATACGTAGGTATATAACACTATAATTATGTATTAACCACATCATTTACAGATTAGTACTTTTGTACTATTATTTAGTGCATTAGAATACATTTATTCTCCCTTGTTTACATGCACTCGATTCTTCTCATACAAGCAGTATATTGTACAACTCCCTACATAATATCATTAACGGATTGGAATGTTTGATGTTTTATAAATATCAGCATCAAACAAAATGATTGTGATTTGAATTACATTACTTTTGCTCAATCAGTGTGATTTTTCATTTAGCTGACTCAAATTTCTTTATATGATATTTTACTTTACAATAATAAGTATGTAACAATATACTATGTATTTATATTATACAATGTGATGACATGATCTTTAGAAAAAATATTTATGAGATAATAGCGATGTAGGCTTTTCACAATCTAGAAAAAGCTTGAACACTACATGGCAATCACAGCGCACAGATTAAAATATAAGTTAAATAGAACCACTTGGCTTCGTCTTCGATCTGAAATACTATTACAATTTGAATAAAAACCCAATCAGGCGAGTCCGGGGTTGCTTTGCACTAGTCACCATCTTATTTGTACTGTACCGTTGCACGCACATTGCGGGCGGAAAAAGCGAAAGAACTTCTACACTATTTAGTTTTTCAGTAAATTTTACAGGTCTCACTACGTATCAGGAACAAGGTTTATAACATTTTCAGACTGACTATTGTTTGTTTCGAGTCTCTTGATTGGGCATTTCATGTGAATGTGACTTGGTTTTTGGGGATACAGTTTTGTTTCATTAATTTGTTTCCTTTTAAAAATTCAGTTGGTTGACCGTATCGCTATAATTGGCGTTCATTTTGGGATTATTTTAAGCTTTTTCTAAATTATCTTGTTATATTAAGTAGTTGTTTATCCACTTAATTTTCACGTTATATGCAAGTGCAGCTTCTTATTATTTCGGCTTGTACAAAGCGTTTTAGAATATTGTGATCATCACTTCCTAAGTTAATTGTCTTCGTCATATTTAAATTTAAATACCACCGTGGTAAACTACAAATATTTGAGTTTACATAAATAAAATGAAAGTAAATAACAAATAACATTGAAAGCAATGGCTTGTTGCATGTATTTTGCACCAAAGAGGCATAAAATAAAATTGCCTCTCAAGTTTACTACATAACGAAAGTTCATCGTGTTACGTGGTTCAACATGTAACACTATGGACAAACTTTCCTTTGGAACACACCCAGTAATGTAGGTAGGTAGTACTAGTTACTCTAGAGTAATGCATGCACTAACTTATAAGGCCACCAAGTGTTCTGTGCTATGCTCGATTATGGAATTAATATGCGTTATTTTTTCACAAGCTTTTACTTGCAGAGTCCATTTATGTTGGTCATATTGCAACAAAATTTAAAAGCAGTGGATCTCATCCGATTGAACTCAACTGATTTAGTCAGTTTTATAATATTAAGGAGCCATTAGCTGGCTTAATAAGTAAATACGGTCACAAAATCTTACAGCATGAGTTGGCTTTAGATTTATTCATACTTAATTGACGTACATATACATATAACCAGTGGCAACATTTGAATAGCACAGAAACCTGGGTGGGTTGGTATCTGCGTTCGGCATACGGGTCGATGTTGAGAATGGGATTGGCATGATTACAAGTAATTATGGTATCTTTTACTAATACTAGCTAAGCCGGCAAACATTGTTCAGATATATAAATTAAAAAAAATAATTTAATGTACCCTTATTACTTAGGGGTAAAAAAATAAATAACAACCGATTCTCAGACCTACAGAGTATACATATAAAATTTCATCATAATCGGTTAAGCCCACGGGTTAAGCCGTTTCGGAGGAGTATTGCAACTAACAGTGTGACACGAAATTTTTATAAATTAGAGTATCATCACTTAAGTGAAAGTTTAATAATGAGATTCTGCAATTACTGTTAATTCAAATCGGAGATTAAAAAAATTCCAACCAATCCCATTCTCGCATCAACCGCGCTACAGCAAAAGGAGCTACAACGTGTGTTCGCACCTACAGCGCCGTTTCCGGGCTACACGACGATCCCAGCCATCCCGACCACGCAGAACCAGACGTTCGTGTTCAGTCCGCTGGGTGTGATCAACTCGCAGCCCAGCATACTGCCTGCGCACTCGCAGCCGATAGTCTCGGGGATTGGACAGCAGCAGAAGCCCGCGGAAATGCATAAGGTAATTTTTCGCTTTTTCACACATCTTTGTGATTTTAAGAGCTAGGTGTCATTGTATGAAAAAACGTGGTTTCCTATTGCCTTCTCCATGTCACACAGTCTTCTTCCATCATCATCATTTCAGCCGGAAAAAGACTCCTTGGGAGAGGCCTGTGTCCACTGCTTGACACAGGCCTCTCCCTAGGAGTCTTCGTTCCTTGCGAGGATTGTGTGTGTGGGAGTGTGTGTGTAAAGTGTGAAACTTGAAAGATACCACTTTTTCTGGTAAGATAACAAAAATAGTTCAAAAGCCTATCCTTTGCTGCCCACCATTTATCCTTTCAAATGTTATTTTTTTTTTATTATTTTCCCCATTTTACCTTGCTTTTCTTTATTTCATTAGGGATTCTGATTCCAGGCTTTCAATATAGTTCAGAGGTTCAAAATCTCGCTGTATATCAATCGTGCGCGTACTTCCAGGTGATGAGCAGCGGCAAGGTGACGGGCGGCAAGGTGGGCAACACGACCGCCGTGAACTCGCAGACCGTGCCCGTGCAGGCGCAGTGCGTGCAGGTGTCGCAGCCCGTGCTGAGTGCGCAACAGCCCGCGCAGGCGCAAATCATCAGCCCGCTGCAGGTCAGTTACACAACCTGTCATTCGCTGATCCATGTGATTTTCGCAAAAAGTCCTTTTCGCAAAGTGTCCTTTTCGCAAAGTGTCCTTTTCGCAAAATGTCCTTTTCGCAAAATTTCATTTTTCCAAAGTGACCTTTTCGCAAAATGACCTTTTTGCAAAATGTCCTTTTCGCAAGATGTCCTTTTCGCAAATGATATTTGCATATTATTACGAAATTTATTTAGCGTTCATTGTTTTTAAAATGACATGTTACGAAATCAAGCTTGTAAGTTATATAATATATTATATGTCTTTTTTTATCACCCACGTGGTGGGTAGGTGATTAGGCGATAGGCACTGTTGAAAAGAGTTACTTTCGGCGTTTCTTCTCTGCAGTGGACGGTTCCGAAACGCTAGTAGCTTGTAGCTTTTGAAGTCTTATAAATAATTTAAATTTAAGTAAGTTAGTATTATTTAAAATTTGAATTGACCTTTATATTTATTATCTCAACAAATCTTTGTATTAAAAATGAGAAGAAATTTTTCAGAAAGGTAATTTTGCGAATGTGGCATTTTGCTTATTTGTTGCCAATTTTGTTACTGTCCTGTTCGGTCCAATGAATTGCTGGCCATGAAATAAGAAAAGATACGGCGTCGCAAATGAGTATTTTAGTATAAGTCGTTCTATCAGCAGTGAACCGTGTACTTTACGTTCTCTGCTTGTTTGTCATTGTTAATTGAAACTATTATGCCTAGCAAAGTGTAACAAAATGCCCAGTCAGATTAACCTGTCTCAGTGTATTTTTATGTTTTTTTTGTTATCTTTCTAAGCTATGCGAATTTTGCTCAACCTTGCAAAATGCAAAGCAAAGTTTTTTTTTATCATTTAGTTCGAATGCTAATTCTTCTTACAGATTCCATTTCGTTCTTTGTACAGATGCAAATCTTCAGAAGTGCTATATTGAAATGATGCTGATCGTAAACGAGCGATTTTTCCATACAAAAAAAAGCTCGTAGACGAATGTCACACTTTCAAAAATAGTACCCCTGTGCTACCGTCTGTTAGTTCAGAATACTCTTTTCATACACTATAATTCATTCATTCATTCATATAAGCTCATACTTGCCATAGGATCCTATAACTTTTGCTGGTGGTGCAGGGTTATTACTAGGTTTGGAACATTGAATGCGGACTATATGAAATTGACAGTGATAACTAAGAAATAAAAAATTAAACCGACTGCAAAACTTTAGCTCCAAAACTACTGAACCGATTTTGATGAATCTTGCACTATTCCTGAAGTTGGATTATATTTAAACCAAATTAAAATAATAGTGTAGCCGGGTTAAAGTTTTTGAAATATTTGCGATAAACATACAAATACACAAACATACATGCATATACTTATAAAATTTGATAGACTTGTTTAGAAGTTAGAATACAGTAGGTAATATATACAAACTGAGAAACATAAAATTAAACCCACTTCAAATTTCTTTAGCTCCATAACTACTGACCCGATTTGGATTAAACTTTCACTGTTCCTGAAGTTGGATATACTTACGCCAACTTAAAAAAAGTGCATCAAATTTCAACGCAGTGGGTTCAGTAGATCCGGAGCAAATTGGCTGTGACAGACGGACAGACAGACAACCGAGTGATCCTATAAGGGTTCCGTTTTGTCACATTTGTTGTACGGAACCCTAAAAATCAGCAATTCGGCATAGATTTGAGATTTGCGCGGAGTAATATGCACACATACATTTACGAAAATTTACACATTTGTTTAGAAGCTGGAATAAAGTAACAAAAACAAAAAAGAGGTAATTGTAATTCCGACAATATTACATACATACATTACAGGTACTTCTTTGAAGTAACAGGTTTTAAATTTAGTCCGAGTATTTTATTATGTAAATAAAACGTTCCAAATTTCGCCGCCGTCACAGAACTTGTATATAGTTTAACTTACAACTTCAAAAGCTTAAGGCGTTAATGCATGCTTGTAACATTGCATTTGTTGTGCAGACGGGCGGGCAGACGATGCAGTTCGCGCCGTGGCAGATCTCCGGCGCTCTGCCGCAGGTGTGGACCGGCGGGCTGCAGGCTGGGACGCTGCCGGCGGGCGGCCTGATAGCCAACAACCCCATCTTCATTCGCGGCACGCAGCCTGACGCGCAACCTTCCATGTTCATCCAACATTCGCCGCAGAACAATGTCCAGCATGCCAGTTAGTATTCTCATTACTATCCTTTATTCCATGCTGGTCTGGGAGAAAAGAAAAAACGTAGAATGTGCCTGCTGCTTCTCTTCCCGCGCAGACCGAGGAAGCCGGTCAAAGGAATGGGCGAAAATCTAAAAAAATCATGACAATAGGCGATGCGGGTAGCAACCCATCACTATTTTGAATCCGTTTTCCACCTTTACCTTTTGTTCTTGTGACTTTAGGCTCTGTCTACCCCGTATGGGATAAAGACGTGATAATATGTATGTATCCTTTGTTTATTGGCGAGCTCCGTTGCGCAGTGGTTAACACGCCAGCCTGCGACCCGAGGGTCCCCGGTTTCGATCCCCGCCAGGTCAAGGTGGAAAACGATCTTTTCCAGATTGACCTGGGTCTTGGATGTTTATCTATATAAGTATCCTTTATAGAATATAATATCGTTGAGTTAGTATTCTACGGCACAACTTCATAACTTACTACGGGGCTGGCAAAGTTTGTGTGATATATCCATATATTTTTTTTAATTAATTTCTATACAAATGTCTAATATAAAGTTTGTATGGAACCCGACACGTGTTGGTGGTGCTGCCATCCACTCAACCCCAAACTTTATAGACCTAAGACAATTTTTATTATGGATGAATTGATTTAATTTAATTTTCTTCGATTTATTTACTTTTTTTTTTGCTTTTTTTCTTATGCGAAATAATTCATGTTTTTGCAGTTTGTGTTTTTATAAACAAAAGCGAGTTTTTATTATAGCTCTGTTATATTAAATGCTTTATGTTGACTATCTACGCTGTACATTTTACTTGAAATAATTATAACTAAAAAGGATAATAGTAAATGTTATTCGAGCTACAACATTGTATGCAAAGGCCTACTTTGTGAATAGATTTTTTCCTTTTTTATGTTATTTATAAACCATCACATAAGTTAGTCATTTTTATTTATAAAAAGCTAAAGTGCAAAACGAGGTTGCCTCTGCTAGTAAATAGAAATTGTCAATATTTCTTTGATTTCTGTAATTTATTTTCTACAATTTCTTTTTATTATAAATGTTACTGTTTGTTTTTTTTTATTTAAGCTTATCTTAGAATATATCGGCCAATTTCTAATTAACTACGATAAAAATAACTTGGAATCACGTGTTTGAGTTCGTAGGTACTTAAATCTAACGTGAGATCAAAACATTTGTACTTGTTGTACATTTGAACAACGTTTCCCATGGGACCATAGCAAGAAATTCGAAAAGAAATCAAACATCTTATAAATATTAGCTTGCCGGCTGAACACTAGTGTAGGGCAATGTAAAAAAGTTTCTAGCATTGGTTTCACGGAAATAGTTGTTCGTATTGACGGACTGAGTTACCACTTAAAAGCTATGTCGAGGGTAAATTTACACGAAGTAATGTTCACTCTCTTTTCGTGAAAACCATCTACAACTTTTTGATCGTCGCTTCAAAATGCATTGCGGCTTTTGTATGACTGACTAATTTTATTTAAGATCAAAACGTTGTTCACTGTAAATGGTTTTCACGAGAAGAGAGTGAACTATGTTATTGCGTGTAAATTTACCCTCGACATAGCTTTACCGTAGTTGTCAAAAGTTACCGAGGAGACCGACAGAGCGGGTTTTCACGAGAAAAGAGTGAACAATAATTCGTGTAAATTTACCCTCGACACCTACGAATAAGTAATAAGCTCGACATAGCTTTTAAGGGGTGACTCAGCCCGTCGATACGTACAACTTTATCCAAGTTAGAGAGTAGGCCTACTGGTCGTAGAGCGATAGACTGAGTTGCGCAATGTTTGCAGACGCGAGCGTGGCGTGTGCGACCGGCACGGTGGCGAAGCCCCGGGCGTCGAGCGACGGCATGGCGAAGGCGCCGCGGCCGCTGTCCAACATCCTGCCTTCCGGCGGGATCAGGCCCGCGTCCTCTGTCTCCACGCAGACCAACGCTAATCAAGCTCAGAATCAGGTAATATATTTTTATATTCATACATATTTATCACGTCCGCTTATGCCTTGGTTTTTACCATTGCTTTGTACAGTCTCCAGGTGTGTTATTTTTGAAATGACGCCGTCGTTAACGAGCGATTTTTCCATACAAAAATTGCTCGAAGACGAGTGTCACACTTACAAAAATAGTACCTCAGTGGAATGATTGACCGCTAGATATATAAAAATAATTCGTGCTCCTCCATGCTTCGGAAGGCACGCTAAGTCGTTGATTCAGGCTGTCATCGGTGATGGTAATCATTAAGCTATTTCAGATGCCTTTAGGCAGCAGGAACAATCTGACACCCGTGTTAACCACTTACACACACAACAAAACAAACAGTGTGCTGTGACCCGTGTGACATCGTGGGCTGACACAAAGTCTGTATTTCGCCCTTTTTGAACACGCCAGCCTGCGACACGAGGGTTCCCGGGTTTAATCCCGGTCAGTCATGATGGAAAACGATCTTATTCTGATTGAACTAGTCTTTGATGTTTATCTATACAACGTGTTGAAGAAAAAGCGCAGACATCAAATAAGTTTGTTCAGAATCGAGAGTAGAATCGATTGCACTAATAAAAAAATGGAGGTCAAATTTTAACCAATAAAATATTTTAATTACGTCCAGTTTGATCATTAAACTCTACGCTCGGGGCGACACGCGAAGCGGCAACGTCGCCTAGGTGGCGCGTTATTACCTTAAAGTTTTTATTTTTTAACAAAGATAAGAAAAAATAATCTTTTTTATCTTAATCTTCATAAATAATCCGCTAATCTAAATATATATAACTCAAAGGTTGACTGACATAGTGCTCTATCAACGCATAGCCCAAACCACTGGACGGATCGGGCTGAAATTTGGCATGCAGGTAGATGTTATGACGTAGGCATCCGCTAAGACAGGATTATGATCAATTCTACCCCCAAGGGGATAAAATAGGGGATGAAAGTTTGTATGAAACTTAAGCAAGTTTACATATATAATTCTTTTGTAATAAAGTGGCTTTGGGCTTTTTCATTAACACGTTGTATAAGTATCTAGTATAAAATATTATAGTATCGTTGAGTTAGTACTCTACAACACAAGTTCATAACTTACTATGGGGCTAGCTCAATTTGTGTGCTGTTTCCCTATATATTTATTATTATTATTTCAGGCGAAACTCCGCGGCAAGCCTGGCGTGCGGTCCCCGGCGCCGGCCGCCAAGCAGGACGCTGCCAACCAGACGAATAAGATGCAGCATCAAATGCAGCAGCCTAAACAATCGTAAGTGTGCAACTATCTCGCGCCCCCCCGGTGTCTTTTTTTTAGGGTTCCGTACCCGAAGGGGTATAAAAAGGGATTAATTACTTTCACTCCGCTGTCTTATCTGTATGTCACCAAGCTGTATCTCATGAACAGTGATAGACATTTAAAATTTTCACATATGATGTATTTCTGTTGCCGCTATAACAACAAATAATAAAACAGAAATAAATAAATATTTAGTGGTTCTTTAAATCCCTTACTTTCTCATTTCTTACGAAGCTTTCTCTAGATACGAAGTTTGTAGCAGCCACAGCTGTGTAAGTTTTTGAAATTGTCCATCTTCTAATATTCCTATAGGCTTCCTAACCGGATGTAATAAATGGGATATTTATGTTAACCAATGAAGTGCCCATCTCTATTATAGTACCCAAAAACTATCTTATACATCAGAAAATCGCGTTGGGACGACGGTCTAATATAATTGGCGTCTGTTGACAAGAGGCTTGTATCCCAAACTAATATAAAAAATGCGTAAATGAGTTTGTTTACTTCTTAAGCTCTCGCGCTTTAACTACTACTAAACCAAACAACAAGCCAAAATACTAAATTATTATTTCTCTTTCAGATTACTGGTGATGAACGCGTCAGGGCAGATGACACAAATAACGAGCGTGCAGGACAAGCAAGCTATCAGTAAGAGCATCTCACAGCAAGCGATGCTGCAGCAACAAGCTATTCAGGTACTTATTTTGTAATTCCTCTTTTTTCGGGTTCCGTACCCAAAGGCTTTACTGTCTACCTGTCTGTCACCAGGCTGTATCTCATGAACTGTGATAGACGGTTAAAATTTTCGCAGATTATGTATTTCTGTTGCCGCAATAACAAATACTAAAAAGCAGAATAAAATAAATATTTAAGGGGGATCTCATACAGCAAACGTGATTTTATTTGCTCGTTTTTGCTCGATACTGATACCGGCAACATAGACGCTTGAAATATTCACAGATTATTTAGTTATATATTCACTTTAGAAATAAATAATTAAATTAAACTATTGAGTGTCATTGATCACTTTAGTTGTAAAATGGTCGCGTGAGTAAGACTCATTGGCAACTATAGTTTTTACAACCTTTACTAGCCTGGCGTCGGGCGTGAAGTAACGTAAACAAGTTTTGGCGTACAAAAGGTTAATTAAGAAATAAAATATGGTGAAAACATTCCATGCGGGCGGGGTATGAACCAGCGACCTTAGGTCTCTGTACGACCTACGCTCTGCCATTTGAGCTACCGTGCTTCAAACCTGGGCGTCGAAAATCGCCGCCATATCCCATTACACGCATTAAGGCTTGCGTCACTTCACCATATTTTATTTCTTAATTTAATAAAAGTACATTATATTAAAATAACATATGCTCAATAGACGCATATTTAATTAAACCAGCAACCCAACCGGGTTTTGGACGTAGTTTTCGTATGTACATATATGGTACACAATCAATACCCTGCGGATATGTCAGTGATAGGCAGGAAGACATAAATCGCAACTTTTGATTATGATAAAACTGCTTCGATCAAATAACTAAAACTCTATATTCATATGATTGTAATCCCTCCATGTGATGATGAATCCTTCGTGGCATGTAAATGAACCGAAGTAAGAGTTCATAGTTGGAATGGAAATTTATTACCTTTTCAACGCCACAGTCTGATATATGTGACAAATCAATTTCGTGCCCAAGCTGGTCAGCCTGAGAGCGCCACAGACTGAATTTATTAGTCACTAAATTGATTTGGCACATATATCAGATTGTGGTGTTTAAGGGTTAAACAAAGATATCGCTTTAAAAATGATCTGTAGTCAACTTCATTTATTCCAAAAAATTTACCTATTCCCGATGGATCTTCTTAATCGCAAGCGAAGCCGCGGGGCCATGCTAGTTGTTTAGGAACATTGGCAATATGTAAAGAAAACACTGTCGTCCTTAAAGGGGTGGTTGAGCCGATATGAATAACTTTTCCTATGGACATGGGGAAACACAAATTGACCGGGCGGCTGAACAATTTTATTTGGAAATTTTATTTTATTTAGTTTCCAGTTTTATCTAATAGGATAAATTGTTCATTTCGACGGGCTGAATCACCCCTTCAAGGATCAGACAGAGTTTTCTTTACATGTTGTATAACACCGAATTCCACCGATCTCACATAATGAAGTACGCTAGAATCAATTTGAAAAACAATCTAATACAAAAACCAAGAACTCCATCCGTTCGCTCAAATTCCAGCCAATAACTCCATCCAACACAACTGTATTTGAAGAGTCGGACATTGGTAAAATATGAAACGCAAGTTGAGAAAGAAAAGTTAAAATAAAAAACGACCGCCACTTCTTGAAATTATAGCCTACTAGCTTTCGGCCGCGGCTCCGCCCGCGTTAACGTCGATCCCTCGGGAATTGTACTGTTTCCTGGGATAAAATGTACCCTATGTCCTTTTCCGTACCCCAGATAACGTGTATGCCAAATTTCATGATGATCGGTTCAGTAGTTACAATAATTATATCATAAAATAAACTCACTTTCGCATTTATAATATTAGTTAGGATACACATTCACATCTTATACAGATGTGGTGTATATCTTTAGGACCTTTAGAAAGTGGAATAAAGAAACTCACAAACATAGTAGAGTAAAACCGGCCAAGTGCTAGTAGTACTCACGCATGAAGGGTTCCGTACCTTTATCTATAAAACGGCAAAAAAGTCACGTCTGTTGTAAGGGATTCCCCCTGAATTGTTGTTTTACTTTAAGACGAATAGGTAGCATTGTGAATGCTAAAAACACCTATAAACATCCTGTACTTTGCTTACTTCATAGAATGCGATCGAATAAAACATTCCAGTTCAACATCATCATCATCATCATCATCAGGTCCTTTTTAGTCTCCACTACAGGAGCACGACCCTCTCTGTACTACTAGGGCCATACTTGGCCAGAGCAGCCAGAGGACTTGGCCTACACTCTCCACGCTGGCCAGACGGGTTGGAGAGGAGTCTTAGATGTTTATAAGCTTTGTTTAGCTTGTATTTCCTAAGTCGCCTTCTACGACATCCACGGGAAGACTTGGAGTGGTCCTATTCTACTCTGCCGGATACCACACGGCTTCAGTTCAACATAATATAAAATAAATACCTAAATCCGACGCCGGCAACCTTCTTAGAAATATTAAACTGCATGTGCCTATTGGCGTATGTTATTAAATAATCCTGTACTTTGCTTATTTTCATAGAATGCGCTCGAATGAAACATTCAAGTTCAACTCGTAATCAAATGCTGACTGCCACAAATACCTACTTCCTACGCATGATAACTTCTCAGAAATAGCATACAGTTTCATAGGCCAGAGGTTCTCAAACTTCTTTGGAAGCCCTCAACTAATTAAAAGCTAATAAGATGTTGTTTTGAGCAGTATTTTTATATTCTCATATCATCATATCATATTCATCCTTCCCCCAACTCCTTGAAAGGCCGACAACGCACTTGCCACACCCTGGTGTTGCAGTTGTCCATGGGCGGCGGTGGTCACTTACCATCAAGGCGACCCGCTTGCTCGTTTGCCGTCCTATAACATAAAAATAAATATTGGATTCTAATAAAAAGGCTCTGTCAAATCTAACTTATTTCGACATACCTTCGTTACAAAGTTAGACCAAGCAACCGGCATTAAATTTCTCTTAATGTTGTTACATATAGGAGAAAATATTTTCTTCTGCATGCATTGTTGTTATAAAGACTAGTAGTTCGGAGCTCCTATTAGAGGTTATGTGCAACCCTGGCCCTCCGCGGACCGCACTTTGAGAATGGCTGGCTTAGGCGCGTGTTCTGCAGACTTGCATTTGTGGCCGAATATTGCAATACCGTAGTTTTGTATCCCCGGCCGGCGGTTGGATAGTTAGTTGTATCCAGACGTTCTATATATATGGTCTACTGTAACGGACAATTTTTCATTTTGTCATTGTCATATTATTTCTCTTAGTAGTGGCGTATTTGGGTTTTCTCTAATATCTCTAATATCAGACAACATTTAATTATAGTTTTTATATCATTCCTCTCAGTAGTAGCATTAATATACTTTGTTTTCACTTATATCAGACAAAATTCAAGAGGTTTTTTTAATTATCCGAAGCGCTCGCTTTGTAATGCGTCTAAGAACTCAAACAAAGGAGTCGAAATATGTTTTCAAAATGCCGCGGCCATATCGTTCTAAGGTACAGTAGTCTAAATAATCACTATCACTACATAGTATAAAACATAGTCGCTTCCCGCTGTCTGTCCGTATGTATGTTTAGATCTTTAAAACTACGAAACGGATTCTGGTGCGGTTTTTTTTAATAGGTAGAGTGATTCAAAAATAAGGTTTATATGTATAATTTTACAAACTCGTGCGAAGCCGGGTCGGGTCCCTAGTTAGTTAGATTGCATTAACTTAAATTTACAATGTCAATAGCAAAACTGTAGTGCTTAGCTCAGTATCCATTAAGCACACACCGGCATGTTTAAGGAACTTTTAAAAGCATAGTTTTAAACTACAAATGTTCTTTCAGCAACAACAACAACAGCAGCAACAACAACAGTTGATCCACCAGCAGCAACAGCAAACGCAACAGATGGTCCAACATTATCAACAAGGTAAGTCTTTAACCTACTTGTTTGTTTTGTTGTTTTTCATGTTTAAGTGGCTAACACAGGTGACAGATTTTTCAAGCTGCCTAAAGGCATTTTACATAGATTAACCACAATGCTTAGGGTTAGCATGAATGAACGCGAGATAAGTTTATACTACTTGCAATCACGGTTGAACACCATCTTTAACAATCCTCGAAGACGTTTAAAAAAAAGTTATATAAACTAATGAATAATCAAACTATGTGCGCAAGTCTAATAATATACTGGAATATTTATATTCATATCATAAAGTTATTTATACTTCCAAAGTTATTAAAAATGGTGTTTAAAATAAGGCTGTTAGCAGGCTTGTAATTTTCAAACCATTTATTGTTTTACGAAGCTATACAGCGTGTAAATTAACTATCGACATTGGGAATAAGGGGTGATTCAACCCGTTGAAATGAACAACTTTTTCTATGGCACGAGTGGTGGAAATTAGTTTTGCTGTCCCGGCATTTTGTATAAAAAGATGTTCATTTTGTTATTCATTGGAAAAGTTGTTCATTTTGACTGCCTGTCATCCAATCAATATTTAAACGCTGATAGAAATGTTCATAGATAATGATAGGATAAATTAATATAACGCTTAGCCAGCTATGTATGAAAAATTATAAAATATTTCCGCAATTTCCTTTCTCGGTTTGTATGGAGTAGATCATCTCTAGGGCACTCTTAATTGGTGGAAGAGTGGTGGTAGCTTCACCGTGCCCACCATTCCGGTAATATGGCGTAGAGAGAGCTATCATGTGGTTTTTAGCGGGTGCGAGTCTATAGGGTATTATAAAATTGAATTGACGATTTTCAGTTAAACACATTATTTTTATTCAAACTTATATTATTAACAATGTGCATGCATTATTTTTATTGTCTTTCTGAAAAATAACTCGTTTCACATGTTGTTCGTTTCGATCAAATATGTCACTTTTCTATACTTTTTCTAACTTCTTGTAATGTTTTATGCGTACATCAAGCTTACTGTTATCCGTAAATACATGCAAAATTCAATTTAGATAGTTGAATTTATCAAACTATGTGAGGTTGAAAAATTCAACTTACTCAAAATTGTCCATAGAAAACGACGATTTCACAGGTAGCTAAGACCGGATATATATGTGTTTAGGTATGACACTGGGCATGCAGCAAGGGACATTACCGGTCGGCTCGGTGGCGCAGGCGCTACCCATGCCGCAGACCATCTCCATGGTGCAACAGATACATCAGGTAAGTTACAGTGCAGGTTACTGAAAATCCCACCATCACTTGAAACGACACAAAGATAGGGTCATGAAAGTTGGACTTATTCCAACATGACTTCTAAATGCCGGACGCTAATGCTGGACGTGTAGGTACGTCCACCAGTATGCTAAACGTGGCTTTTAGGTTTTATAGACCTAAGCAGTGTGGTGTCCTCACTAGTTCTATCGGCAAACAGTTCCATGCAACTAGTTAGATTTTTTTTTCAGTAGTTCCATTGACATTATCAGGCCATGGAGAGAATTATCCAGCGCTGAGCGCTGTTTGCCTCGCAAGGGGCAAAGACGTGAAAGTATTTGTATGTATTAATATCCCGAATGACATAGTATTTAATTTTATTAAATTTAAATTATGTTTTCTTCCAACTACGCTGCATTTTATCATATGTAGTACATATCCAGCATAAAGCTGAACTTTGCTGCTCTAGAGCACAAAAATGTAGTGAAATCCTTTACTGCACTGTTTAGTTTTTTTTATCGCGGGATCATGTGTCATGTGGGTGTCACATGTTTTAAAAAAACGTATGGAGTATGTAGTTATACAGGTAGCGTGTAACGTGTGTATTGCTTAGCTAAAAAAATAAAGACCATAAAGAAAAAAAACCGGCCAAGGGTGAGTCGGACTCGCGCATTAGGGGGCCGTACCATTTTCTATAATAAGATAAAAAATTATTAAAAATATTTTTATTATATGATTTTTCCTTTATCTGTGCTATAAGATGTTACTTCGTACCAAATTTCAAGTGAGTTCACGGGAAGTACTTTGTAGGTTTTAGTAAGTAGGAACGGAACGCCAAAAAAAGGCGGGAAGGTAAACAACTAATTTCAGTTGCCATTTCTCTTCAATTTTATTTTTTACATACTTTTCTTGTAGTAGGTAATTGAAAGAAATGCAGATTATGCACCTCGCATAAAGTAATCTATATTGCATTCGTAAATAATTTATAATTATCACTCGGCGCAATAATTAATTACTTTCTGCTCGGTGCAACAATCTACTTCTTTGTGATTATATTGTACCTAGCTGACCTGACCGACGTTTTTTTGTCTTAACTATAAATAGATGCCAACTGCCAAACGACTGGCAAAACGAAGAAGATCGTTAAGATTTTATTTTATTTTAATTTTCCGCGCAACTTACCTAATATTTTTGCAAAAAAGAATTAGCCTAATCGGTCCAGCTGTTCACAAGTAATGCCGTGACAAAGGGAAATAAGGATTCATTTTTATATACAGGATTACTGGTAAGTCGATCTACATCCGTCGCGAGGTAATAGTTTTGGTCAAAACAAACAATTTTAAGCCCGTATTGCCATAACTAAAAGTTATCAGTTTTCAAGATAATGTGTGCTTAGGGTTTGTATATTTTTATTTTATTT
The DNA here is from genome assembly GCA_947532085.1 of Elegia similella. Taxonomy (NCBI): domain Eukaryota; kingdom Metazoa; phylum Arthropoda; class Insecta; order Lepidoptera; family Pyralidae; genus Elegia; species Elegia similella. The sequence goes on along the minus strand of OX383925.1, from coordinate 28,681,964 downwards.
CCAACATTTAATCTGAAAGTTTTTATTGGTTTTGTATTTAAGACATTAAGAATAAACTATAATTAAATTAAACAGTCAAATTTTTACGAGACAATGGTTGGTACGACCCCGTTACAAAAATTTACATTATTCTTTTTCCTAAAACCTGTAACTTCGACAGTCTCTTAAGAAATATTAGTAGCTATTCCTGCAACTTATACTAAAAACACCTCTGTTTTTTAAGCTACATAAAAAATACTAAGGTAAAACAATCAGATAAAATGTTTATAATTCTTAAAAAAAAGGTGACAAGCAGACAAGCGGGAGGTAATTTAGTTGCACTTAACATAAGAGGATTTCCTTTATTATTGCCGTCACACTATTTGCAGTTTGACATAAATTAGATACTGGTATTGTTTACAACTTATGTTGGTTTGTTACTACTGATTTAAAGAATTAGAGATAAGTGACCAGCTTAGGGTAGCAGTCAAGGGTTAGGTTCAGTGGGCTTCCGTCATTCGTGTCGTGAAAAACATTAATACCCTGCAATCGTAATCAGTAAACTTGTGACTTGGCTTGTTTAACGGACTGATTATTCTCTTACTTGTAACCTTGCTGTGTATGGACTTCTGTATTATCTTGAACTCATTTGACCCGGCTTACCCAACATGGACTTCGATTTCTGCTCTTTTCTAAGGATTTTGGCGTTTTGTGCTCTTCACTAAGGCATCGTATTCCAATGAACAATATGCCGATATTTTAACGTGTTACGGGTACTGCCTAGGAGTATCCCGTGCAGCAAGAGCTGAATATCAACGACGATATCCTGAGTATCGATTACTAGACGTATCTGTGTTTAACGGTACTTACCGCCGGCTGAGAGAAACTGGATCTGTTCACAGACGAAATTCAGACATGGGTAGACGAAGACTTTTCCAAGAGGGGTCAACAACCTCCATCAATATCGTTGCCCGACGTCTCGGTATATCCCAGTGGAAGGTATGGTTTACTATGCATATACCGCTGGTGAATACCCATATCATTACACACCAGTACATATAATTGAAGAACGGGATCCTGCGAGACGGTTGGATTATTTTAATTTTAAGTAGAGACGGTCACTTATCATGGTCTGCAAGGAGTCCTGACTTAACTCCTTGCGGTTATTACTAATGGGGATATATTAAGGCTATCGTTTATAAGGATGGGCATCCCTTACCAGATGAAGAAACTTAAAAACAAAGGATTCTTGACGCCGCTAATAAAATAAGAAGACAGCGAAGAGCAATATTGTCAAAAGCGAATTAAGACGGCGATTGCGATGTTGTATTAGAAATAATAGTGGTCAAATGAACATGAACTTTAATAATAAAATATTTCTAATAACTTTATGCCTTTTTTTAATGATTTCTAATAACGCATTTTTCTTTAGCGTCCCTATCTTTTTTCAGTCTTTATAAGTTTTTTCTAAGAATTAAAAATATTTTATCTAACTTTTTGTGTAGCTAAGTAAACAGAGATATTTTAGTATAATTTGCAGAAATAGCTACTAATATTTTTTTAAGAGAAATACAGTTAAAGTTACAGATTAAAGAAAAACAAAATATTTGAGTTATGTGATAGTACCAACCGTTGTCTAAACTTTGATAGTTTCATTTAATTAATAGTTTATTCTGAATGTCGTAAATAAAAAAAATAAACATTCAGCTTAAATGCTGGAAATAACCCAAAACTTAAGCAGCAAAGGCCTTTTTTAAAAAACCTTAAATATTAAATATCTTGAAAACTGATAACTTGGATAAGGCAACATGGGCTAAATTGTTTATTTTGACCAAAACTATCACCTCGCGACGGACGTGGGTCGACTTCTCAGTTATCCTGTATATAGATAGAAGAAAGATATACAAAAAATACAGATACGGAAGAACAATCATTTAATTGTTCTTTTTTGCTAGATTATATAATTAATGTTAATGTTGAAGTGCTTATTGATGTACATTTTGTAATGTTAGTGTTGTTTTGTGTAGCTCGGAGGCATGGGGCAGCCGGGAACTCTAGTGGGGCAGATCAACACATCGCAGCAGCAAAACGCCTCGCTCACACAAGTACAGACGTTGCAACAACCACAGGTTTGATTTGTTTCCATATGAACCCACTTTTAAATGCCAGTATGTCCTGAGATAAACATTAGTTAAACAAAACATAAGTTGTGATGTTTTCTTCAATATTCAAATCTTGTAACATAAAATTTCGCTATAAGACATTTTAGCTGTAGAAATAAATTATCGAAACAAATGTTTGCGCTTTATTGAGCTGCAGGCAAACATGTGACCAACAATGTAGCTAATATCTGATGTTTAATGTTTTCGCTTGTCGCTTACGTAGAACTTAGTCTACCACAGACGCGATAAAATGATTTAATTTTAAAAGCAAATATTTTCTGACAAAGTGACAACGGATATCATTATACAAAAGACGTTGCTCGACCCTTTGATAAATGTAACTTCGGTTTTCTACTTCTAGTCTTTTATTCTTAGTGACGACCTCTGTGGCTCAGTGGTACCGCGAGAGACTTTAAATCGCGGGGTACTGGGTTCGATCCCCGGTCGCGTTAAGATGGAAAACAAAAAGGACTATTGAAATCAAATCTTACCGATATTAATAAACCCCTAAGAATCCTGCCCTGGTCTTGTCCCACTTCGGTTTTTTCTCCGGATAATGACACCGGACCCTAAAATCTTTTTATGCCCAAAGTTTTATCAAATATGGACTAAGGATATAGATATGTTATCATTCTAAAATTGTTTGCTTGCTCTTCCTGTGTGAAAGTGGCTAACACTGGTGTCTGCCTGCATGCATCACACATAGCTTAACGACTGCCATCAAAACCAAGTAAGGCTTATGAAGTTTTCTAAATAGTCTATTTTGTTGGTGACAGACACTGGTAGGCAGTGGCCTCGTGCAGACATCAGTGGGAATGGCGATGCAGCAGCAGCCAGGGTTGAGCCACACCACGCAGATGCAAACGGTGAGTACGCGATACTTTGTAACATGTTTCCCTCACTCCTTGGCGAGAATTCTGAATTACGAATATATCAATTGCACATAAATTGCCTCATAACATGATAATATGGGGCGTTATTTTTATACAGGATGATAATTTACCTTTAGTATTACCTTAACGGGATGACTTAGCTCGTCAATATAAACAACTTTACGTGTGGGACCAATTCTGCAAAATAAGAAATATATATTTTCTCAAACATGCTCGGAAATGTAGGCATTATTGTAGTAAAAAGAAGACCCGAAGTTTGTAATTCTTGGTTCGTTCATTACTTTACCGGCCTAGGCCAGAAAAGTAAATAGGAAAATTCATGCCAGGCTGCTGCTTAAAACTTTTTAAATCAGTTCTACTATGTAACTTGTCATACAGCCAATTGCTACCACATTATAAAAAAATGCACTCTTCATTCACTCTATTATATGAATATGACTATATTTTTCCTTCTGGTCTGGGAGAAAAGAAAAAACGTATAACTCTGTCTACCCCGCAAGGGAAAAAAGACGTGATACTATGTATGTACAATAATTTTATTAAAATTTTGGTATATAATCACACTAACATACGCTTAATTTTCGTTGCGAAGTATTGTCAAGGTCTTTATCATGAAAACTACTCGTCCGGCAATCCCTAACTTCTTTCCTGACGGCCTCTGCAGTAATGTTAATGATGTTAATGTATTATTAAACAAGTGTTTAGCACAACTTGTATGGGAATGTCTTTTTTGAGTTCACGGTTTTGGTCCCATAGGAAAAGTTGTTGATATTGACGGGCTGAGTCGCCCCCACTAAACCGAGTTGAGAAAATCCTTCCTTTTAAAGTCCGTAAAAATTACTCGCCACTCCACTAAAATACTGTAGTAAGTACCATCCTGAAAAATTCTTGGTAGACGACAAGTGATTTGCCAAGCGCGTGCCTTTGTGTGTGTGTGCGTGTGTGCATTATTACATTTATATTATACTAACATACAACTAAAGAGTTTATATATTTATCATAAACTGACTATTTACTACAGATTGTATTTTATTTCTTTATCATTTATGTATATTTATTGCCTTAATAATATAAAATCAGTAACTACATTGTGTAATTCTCTTCACATTTGAGTCGAAAGGATTCTCTCAATATATATTTTGCTAACAGTTTCCAAAAGTCATTACTGCCAAAATATTCTTGGAATTGTTGAAATAATCAACACATTATGTTTGAAATGCAGTCAACAAGTCAACGTTACCCTACTACGGTTTGAATTGTTGAAGACATTTTTACGGAATAACAAAGCAAAATTCGAAGAATTAATTAAAACATGGAACATCACACAAATGTTCAAAAAGATTAATACAGTATTTATTTCAATTTTACGATATATTAATCGGTCGATTTTAAACTTGGATTTTCGCATTTGGAATCGATTTATTGTAATTTACAAGATTTGTACTGTACCGTCACAATTTTAAATTTTATGGGACCTATATTATCTGGGAGAACGCCTTTCGAGCAATAACGGGGGCTGTCTGTAATAACTAAACCGGCGAGCGGTTGTGCCGTTCCCAGCCCGGGATCGCGCTGGACGGGACGTCGCTGCTGTCCGCGCCCCTCGTGCAGGTGTCCCCGGCCATACTGCACCATGAGGTAGACCCCACCACCTACCCCCTTGTCTTTATGACGCAGCTTATTATGTAAAGTTTATCTTGTGGTTTGCAAATCTAGTTAGCTCTTATTCCTGGACATATCTGACGAAACGGAACTTAAAAGTAAATACATAATAATAAATTAAAAGTAAAAAAAAAACTCTTTGTAACAAGCTTTTATGTATTTGTTTCGTGTTATTTTTAGCGAGCCCTTTAATTTGATATCCACATTGCTTGAGTGCATCAAAAATATCTAGTCCGCCATCTTGGGTGTCCCGCTATGTTTGATTTAGGATGACGTCATACAGTCATATTGTCGTCTATACTAAAATCAATCGGTGAAAGATATCTAGTTCAAAATTGAGTTGCAAGATTCCACTCGAACAAACAGTTACATACATACTTTGCAAGTTAAAAGCTTGTAAAATGCTTCAGAATCTTCTTAGCAGCCGATAATAGAACAAAAAAAAGTTACCATCTTCGAATAATATATAGGTTACCATGGTTACCATGACGTAAATTGTTAAAGTTGATCAATGTTGAAATTTTCGTAAACTATGCTACATCGAAATGGTTGATATCTGAACTTCTTGCCATTAATTTCTATTCTTATATGGATGCTGCCAACATTTAAATTAATTTGTCATATTGATCGTAGCCTTTGATTTAGCGACATTTGGCTCTAACTAATATCTATGTTGTATTGTAGCTTTCATGCTAATTCCTCGAAAAAGAATACTTTTAAAATATTTAATGCAAGTTGTTCAATCTCCATCCTGAATTCCAGCAATACTGTAGCGTTTATTGGCGATACCTTTAATTTATGAAATTCAAGCCACAAGATGTAACTGGCCGCCGCCCCGACGGATCCCTTTTCGCATCAAAATCGTTTTGTATGCACGACAATCATTTCTAATTCTCTCTGAAATTGTTAAAGTAGTATCGGAAATACTGCATGTTCTTATTATCCAAATCTAATCTTTTATAATTCCATGTGAATTACATCTTATGATTATGATTATAGATTTTATTTATTAAATACTTATCTGTTCGGTGTATTTAAATGTTTATATGCATGATATTTGAATATTAAAATTACAATTTTATTTACACTAGTAGTTACCTATATATTTTTAAATTATTACTACATTTTGATGTTATTTATGCATGGTTACATGTATAAATGGGGCTTATTTCTTAAAAAGGTTTTGCTTTTTGTGCGAACCGTAAGCGCAACAAAGCTGTTATTCAAAACTATATCTTGCATGTTTAATTAAAAATAATCTGAACGTTCGTTGAGAAATGCATGAGTATGTAGCGTTGTGTAAATATTCTTACAATAAGTAATTAAAATATAACCGATAATATACCTTTCAAGTAACCACACTAAGGACAGGACAATGCGCGCAATGGGCAAAAATGCAGGGGGGGTTAGAATGACAGGTATCCTGCTTACGTAATACGTGAACGGCCCCTTACTATGGGTTCATTGCTTTCGTTTAAAATAATCGAAAGGCTCTAGTGCCCATTTTTTTTATACAACTAAGTAGGCAAGCAGGCATACGGCCCATCACATGGAAAGTGGTTACCGTAGCCTATGGAAGTTTGCAACACCAGAGGTGCCGCGCGTTGCCGTCTATAAAGAAATCTTTTCACGCCCTCTCAATGAGGGCTGTCTCAAGTGAATTCTCCACTAAGGGCGCGTGTAGCGTGAGGTGTCCTAAATGACATTTAGTATGACTAATACTCGGGAAACCGAGATACGGAATAACGTATTTTCTCGGATAAGAGACCCAGCTATATCCCAAAATCCCCTGAATACTAAATTTATCAGAAATTGTTGTTAGATAATTTATATAATCACATGTTTACAAGAATCGTTTGTTTAAAGTAATAAGGATTATACAGTTTATGTAGACAAAGGTATTAAATATCTATTAAATAAAGTTTAATTCATGTGGTGTAAAAAACAAGGTTTTTTTGAAACCAACTCAAGAGTGGTGTCAACTAATGAGCAAAAAAAAAATGGCCCTCATTGTGTTACGTTCGTTCAGGTATCAGCGAACAACTTGAGCTCGCCGCAATTGACGCTGCAAGCGCCCGGTACGGTGGGGCTGATCGCGGCGCCGGTGCAGGGTTCCGTGTTGCCGCTGCAACCGTCCGCTCTGGTGCACGTCAAGAGCGAGGACGACAAGAGCCAGCAGATGCCGCCGCCGGTAAGTCTGAAACATCTCGGCGCATAATAACCTTTTTTTGACTCGTCAAGCGCGAGGAACGCAGACACAATGGATTCTCTATTGTTATGCGGCCCGATCGGGTCACTTAGTGGTTGAGAGTTCAATTAACCCTCATTTTAATATATCAAGAAAACATCAACACGTTATCCAAATTACCTTTTTGACTTGATAACGTCTTATATATCAATGAACGCCGGCTGCACGAACGAAAAAGTGTCACGTTCCATGGCGAGAGCGCGGAACAAGCGATAGAGAAGCGCGATCTGTCTAAGCGTTCGGCTTGTGACACATCTATCTCTCTCTTCACCCGTTATCACGTAAAATTATTTTCCGTAAACCGACTTTACAGAACAATTTAAAAAAATATATCCCTTAGTTTGATAATTTCCCAAAATGGCCTTTTCTCAAAATGACCTCTTTCCACAATATGACCTTTTCTCAGTATGATAATTTTTCAAAATAACCTTTTCTCGAAATGAACTTGTCCTTAAATTACGTTTTCTGAAAAACCTTTTCCCAAAATGATGAATTCGTAAAATTTACATGTTAAAAATTGCATTGACTTTTATTGGTATACGTTATAATTATATCTTGTTTTCGTTCTAACAGCCGGTGCCAGTGGTCCAGCAGATCGCGCCGCAACCGGTAGTGACCACGGAGGCGGGAACGGAACCCACGACCTCCGCAGCGACGACGGTCTGCAGCTCCACGACCACTGTGATATCCTCCGCGAGCCCGGTCACCACGGTCGACACTGCGATGTCTATTAGCACCACTGCTGTCGGTAAGACCATCGTTTCTGTGCCCGTATCTCTTGCCGGTTTTATCTTCAGCTATGAAGCCTGGGGCACAGAAAAAAACTAGTACTTACGTCCAGAAGTCGCACTTTGCAAAGGTATTAAGAGAAATATCAACTAAATCTAGTTAACGATACAGTGTAATTTAGCTCGCGTCAGAACGCAGCAACTTTTAGTTTAGATACTTACAGCAAGCCAATTTTATACTTATAGCTCTGAACAAACGATTCATAATTCGTTGAATTCGTTGAACACATGTGACCAAACGCACGTCGTTCCTGGACCACCGGACTTATTCGGTTTTCCCCTTCGGGTCGCCGCGCGTAGGTTTGTTTTCGATACCGACACATGAGGACATGACTGCCCGAGGTCGGCTATTATGACCGCATGTTGCTAAAAAGGATTTAAGAATAGGTCCATGGTAGTTAATTCATCATTCATTCAGCTGGCCGCCCAGCACTCCTTGTAAAGCCCAAGAACCGCCGAAAGATGGAATTTAACCTAGAGTATTAACATTAACGCCGTGGGCAATCTAGAAACTTATCTGAATTAAGTACGAAATTAAGTATAATCTTAATCGTCATTTGAAAGTTCAAAACATTTATTTTCAGGTCCATCGACGCCCGCGGATTCGACCAAAACCACTCAAGCCAAGACTGAACCCGTGCTTGCTACGGAGGTGCCCGCCATGTCCACCATAACTACCGTGCCCACGTCCACGGCACCCGTGTCCAACAGTGCGCAACAGACCACCCCCGTCGTGTTCCAGGTATGTACTAATTCTTTTAGATACTTATATACTTATACATGGACCTCTTCCTTAGTATATTATTGACACAGCTAGCGAAACGAGCGAAGTCTTCAAATCCAAGAGGCGATAATACATTTGTCTGAATTTGTTCTACGAAAATTGATGGATAGGTAATCTTAACAGCAATTACAGCACTAGCATTAGAAGTTTATGTTACATCTAAAATGCAAGGTTCTTAGTTTCTTGGCTAAAAAGCTTATGGAGATATCTCGTGACCAAAGGGCTGTAAGCTACCTAGCTCAGCGTATTAGCATTGCCATTCAACTCGGCAATGCGGCCAGCCTTTTGGGCACAATGCCCAGGGTATGATTTTCAACAAGCGTATTCTGGCCAGGTGGTGGCGACCATAGCGTCGTCGACGCCGTCTTCGACCACAATGTCCCCGCCCGTGACGGCCGCCGGGCCCGCGCTCTTCAAGAGCACCCAGTGCACGCCCCGCCACATCAGCCAGAATGCCACAGGTAACTTATCCATTCTCATATCTCTATCCTTTTTAACCGACTTCAAAATAGTGTGAAGTTTGACAGCTCCGTGGCGCAGTGGTTAACACGCCAGCCTGCGACACAAGATATATTTTTCACAGCCGTCAAATCCACCAATCATAAAAATGATGACCGAACATGATCTTGATAGCGGCTGTTTAAAAATACCTCTCGTCACAGTGCCGCCACACATAGCGTAACACATATCACCGTAAACACATAGCGCGTAGAACCGATGGCCATGGGGCAGAAGGGTTCTCGAATGGCGGCCACGTATCGGCAGCGTCGGACATCCACCAACCAGATGGTCGGATGACCTGACTAAGGTCGCAGGGACGCACAAATCCTTGGGGGAGGCATATGTCCAGCAGTGGACTTCTTGCGGCTGATATGATGATGATAATGACAGTGCTGCCAACTGGGGGACGAAAATCATCATTCGTTGAAATCTTTTTTATGTACATAACTTCGTGATTTAACAAACCGGAAACCTTTTTTTATTAGGCGTGTGGAGACAAAGTTTAAATTTCAATCATATTAAATGCCTTTGTCTACTTAATTTGTAAAAACTGTGTGATTCTTGTGTACATGTGAATATAAAATATAATATCTGAGAAATTAAATGAAATTTAGTATCTACTAACTATTGCCCGCGACTTCGTCCGCGGCAATTTCTGTTATTATGATTAATTAGTGTTTTTATTAGTATAGATGAATAGTTTTACCCCGTTTTCAAAACATTTTTTATTGATGCTTCGCTCACATTGGTCGCAGTGTGATGTTTTATAGCCAAAACAAAAAGTATTTTCCAATTTGAACCAGTAGTTCCTGAGATTAGCGCCTTCAAACAAACAAACTCTTCAGCTTTATAATATTAGTATAGATATCATCGAAATTATTGAAATGTGTCTAATGTTTTGTATTTGTTTGACAGACAAAGGTCTGCCGAAAGCAATGGTGAAGCCCAACATACTGACGCACGTCATTGAGGGATACGTTATACAAGAGGCGGGGGAACCGTTTGCTGTAAGTATTGATCACCACACAGAAACCCTATATTATAATATTATGATCCACCCTGTCTCTTACATGTACGGAGACTGAAACATACAGTATATAAAACCTAAACTGAAAACGAAATTATGAAATAAATTTTTGTGTGGGAATAATAACAATTTCCGATATCATTATGTGACCATCTCTTTGGCTCAGTGGTACCTCAGGTACCTTTAAACCGCAGGGTTCTGGGCTCTATCCCCGGCCAAGTAAAGATGGAAAACGATATTATTTAGATTGACCTGGGTCTTGGATGTTTATAAGTATATATTAAAAAATATAGTATCGTTGAGTTATCCACGACTCAAGTTCACTACTTCTTTTTTCAAAGGTAAACCGGCCTCTGCGAGAATGGGGCACGGACAAAGAACAAGACAAGGAGAACAAACTGCCGTCTGCTGATGAACCGCCGCGTAAGTACATCGCATAACACCAATGGTTGGAATGACACACTCTTGGCATTTATAACTCTGAAGTAAATACACTCTGTATTTACCTCAGTTATACAAAAAAAGTTAGACAAGAGTGAAAAATACCTATTGGGTCTGCCGTTCATTTACCAAAGGTCAAAGAGAATATAACAACCCACTTTGTTTTTATCTAATTTAGCTGGAAACTCGAAGATTATTGAATATGTCGTTGCGTACGACTATTCCGAAGGAAAATATAAATATCTAGATTTTTGGGTCATGTAAGAAAATAATGCCTAATAACGGTGACAGGGATCATCACAGTGGCAAACATTTTAGTACATGAGCTAACTTAAACTTCTTATAGTTTTATAACATTCCCGGGTGACAAAGGTTATACTTTTTTGGCATGGCAGTGGTGTTTTTATTTTCATTTGAAAAATCTTTACTCACCGTTAATCTTATTCAAACCAGGCAAGAAACAGATGCTGGACACTGGCGGCTTGCCTCGCATCAGCTCAAGCATGGATACAAGCGAGACCAACCCGCCGAAGGACGCCATGGTCACGGAGTCCGCTGACACCGCCTCGGAGGACCAACAGCCCAAGATGCCCAATGCCCATAAGTGGACGGTGAGCATTACTATATTTACCTAAGTAACTCCAAAAAAATGGGTGTCATAAGTTGGTCAGGTCACGGAGTCCGCTGACACCGCCTCTAAGAACCAGCATCTACGCCGACAAGTGGACGATGAGGTTATCTTTACCCCATTTTACCTATTGACTAAAAAGATGGGTGTCTTAGTTTTGGGCATTGTCTAAATCGCAGTATCAGTGGGTTTAAGCGGTGATGATGGCAAAATAAACAAAGAAATTTTGTGTAAATAATACCAATGTTTACGTAAGCTTGATAACTTTTGGTAACAAGTGGAGGAGGAATTAAATTAGCTGATATTCTGCTTACGCAATACTTGAAAGGCCCCTAGGCTTGGGGTCGGGGGACGATATTTCAAACAAGCATGTCGTGTTCCAGGTGGCAGAGGTGTGCGACTTCATCCGCAATATCCCAGGCTGCGCGGGCTATGCCGACGAGTTCCTCATGCAGGAGGTGGACGGGGAGGCGCTGTTGCTCATCAAGCCGGAGCACCTGGTGATGGCGCTGTCCATGAAGCTGGGCCCGGCGCTCAAGATTGTGGCCTGCATCGACTCTCTGCGGCCCGAGAGCGAGCACGCCTCGCACGACCACGACTGAGGTGAGCCAACATACATTTTTTTTAGCTATTTAAGTCCCATAAAACTGTGACATGTGTTTTTTATTTTTATTACGAACCATTATTATTTTAATCATATTTTTTCACTTGACATAATTTAATTTTTAGAATATTGACTTAATTTTATTGTATCATTTTATTTAATTGCCAACATTATATAATTTAACATTGTATTGTAAATACTTAATATTTACACGCCTACTAGGCAAAATATGTATGGTCTACTATGGATATTTGTCACCTATTTGTACCCATATTTCGTAAATAAAGATTATATTCTATTCCACTGCTGGGCTAAAGCCTCCCCTTTATTTTTCCAATTAGCTCTATTTCTTGCCATCGCTCGCCAAGTTTTATCAAAAGCAGTCAACTCGTCTATCCATCTTGTTTTTGGTTTGCCTCTTGACCGTTTCCCGACAGTAGGTACCCCATGACGTTCGGCAAACATGACCCGCCCAGTCCCACTTCAACCCAGCAGATTTCGTTCCAACATCGACCACTTGTGTCATGGTGCGCAGTGTTGTTTCTTACACGGTCTGTTCTGAGCCAACATACATACATTATTACTCTTTGTATCTATATTGAAAAATGGGTGGACTAATGCTGGGTTATTGCAAAGGGTCGGACACCTGCCATAATCATGATAACTGACTATAATTGGCAGGTAGTGGCTTGCCGCTCATTAGATATGCCCCTCAAACTAGCCGACAATCATTGCCGGCAAAAGGGGCAACACCGGTGTGGGCTACTCAGGGGTTGTCAAAATTATTATTATTAGGAGCCGTTAATGTTAGGATGTCATCCTCAACTACCTGTCCGGTAGTTGCAGGTTATCGGGTACGCACGCCCGGCCACCCGAGCTGCTACTTGCTTTTCCCCCCATTTATCCGCGTGAGTAGTATCCCAGTACCTTAATTCTCTTCCAAAATCCAACAAATTCCTATCCTTCCCCAGCTTTAAAATGCTTCCGATGGACAGCAGCGTCGGAAGCACAAAAAGACAAAATAAATTGAATCCTATAACTATAAAACTCAACCTACTTTTCAACTAGTTTCTGATGGCGATTTGTTTTCCGATGGGGCTGCAGTTCTAACCCAACCTAACCTACTTTTCTGGTAGCAATTCGTTTCTGATGGCAATAGGTTTTATGGTGGAGTCGCAGTTGTAATCCAACCTAACCTTCTTTTCTGGTAGCAACTCGTCTCTGATGGCGATTCCTTTTCTGGTCGGATCGAAGTTCTAACCCAACCTAACCTAATTTTCCGGCAGCAGCTCATTTCTGCTGGCGATTCGTTGAATGACTAGTACATTTGTGGGATGTAATTAGTTAATGGAGAGTTCCGTGTGACGTCATAGTTTGCTACAATTTTTAGCAAACTTTGACGTCACGAGCCCCCTCTCCTAAACTTTGACGCGCTTTATCTTTATTATTTATTGTTTATTTGACAAAATAAAAAATACGTGTCTAATATTTTTTGATTATCTAACTGACGGACTAATTGCTATGTTATTATTACGACCCAGGAAACTAGCCTATTAGTGGAGCCACTTAGTTTGCATAAATTGTAATTAGAGGTGCAGTTAAAAATTTCCCTAAAAGTTATATTAAAAATTAAAATGAATAAATATATTCATAAAGATATTAATCAATAGTTTCTGAATAAAATGTATATAATTTTTAGTTTTAAGAGACAATTCAAAATAATGTTACCGAAGTGTCTGACTGTACTAGATGTTAATAAAATTATTTTATTGTTTCAGAATTTTGTAAAGCTGCTGGGTGTACGCGGCTGTCGACAAAATAAGAAAACGTGTTCATTAATCAACAGTAAGAGTGAAATCTAATTTATTATTATTAGTGATGTGCCGTCCGAGGGGACTTGAGCTGGCTCGAGATGTCTTAAGAGATGAAAACTAAACAGCTGGTTTACTGTTTGCACGCGCCGGTCGTGAGTGAACCTATCAGCCCATCATAGTCTGTCATAGAGCTTCATTTTGTTATAGAATTTAAAAGTTAAAAGTGCATACATTGAGTAAGCTCGCTCAAATGGAGACATGATGGTCGCCTGCAGTTTTTGCGATGCCTATCTAGTTTTGTGAACAAGGACTGAGATCCACACAGAAAGTCACAAATTCCATAGTCAGGAATTTTTGTTCCCAATTGGTCACACGCTAGGTCGATTCAGCATAAATTGCATCGCGTTAATTCCTTTATAATACAGAAATTCATAAATTCAAAAACACACTTGAAATATCATCACTATCATAGTAAGGATGAAAACTTAAAACGGATTTCTTATAAATTTCAGAAAAAATGAGGCTTTGCTAATGTTGTGTTTGAAATGTTCAATATCGTAAGAACTCTCGCTGGTTTCTAACGGCACATCATTAATTTATTTATCTAAAATAACTGTGTAAGTATATCAATTATATTATAAAAGATTTATTATATTTTGCCCATGGTGGCTATATTTTGTTAATTAATTATGTGTTAGTTTGTTAATTATGCATAAATTTTGTATGTTCTAATATATAATAGGTGTATTGTTCTAATTCAATTATTCTACATATTGCAATAATTTTCAGCCACTTCTGATGTAATCCCTTGTCTGTGACTTTTACTTATCATAGGTGGTTAACGTATGGGCTTGTATTTTTTCTAATTTAGCTTTAAACATGATAATTGAATTAATTAGATTTTTTCAAAATGTACTAATTAGAGGACAATTAAAAAATAATAATACTATCTCCATTTGAATGGCTCCGTTAATGGATCTAACGATACTTTTTTCTGCGCATCCTTCCATAATTGAATTCAAATATTAAATTTAACTCTGACAAATTTACCGAGCCCCCACAGATGGTTCCACAGTAATGTTTTCTCCTCTTGTATCCATCGTCAATTCGATGGTCCCATTGGTCCATCGGGCGTTATTTGATGGATCCGACAGTACTTTCTCCTCTTATATCCATCGTGGCATTCAATGGATCTAAAGACACGGAAAAAGTTCGCTAGGATTCATTGAGGCTTCTTATTTCTTGTAGTTTTTCTTTAATTTGTAAGTCAGGTGGATTGTGTGTCACAGCGCCGGGTGTGCTTCTGTTGTTTCCGAGTATGAGTGGTAATAAAAGTAAATTTATTATAATACTTCAGCACTACTGTTAAGATAGTTACGTGCAGTCCAAACTTTTAACGGCGGGACCCCGGATGCCGCCCGATGGTAATCACTCCTTGCGTAGTGAGCCGTGGCTATTGCCGCCAGAGCTGTGCTCGGCGATCCCCCTTAGTTTAACTTTATAATTCGTCTACGTCAGGGTGGGCTTATGCAGCAGCGCGTTCGTGATAACATTGCTTACTTTATTTAGTTTACTAGTGATCTAGTTAAAATACAAAAGTCGCTTCTTCGGTGAAGTAGTACTCTTTGTTATTTAAAACCATTTTCTTTTATACTGACAGCTTATAATGACTTAAACTGTGTCCCAATTGACTTTGGTTGCTAGTAAGAAAACTGACAAGCCAGCGTCGTAGACTATGGCCTATTTTTCTGAACTTTGTTTGAATTGACCTTTAGACCAAATGACACTTGGCTAGCGTCTCGTAGAAATGGCTTGATCTTTGTAAAGCTGTATGTTTGTCACCCGCATTTTCGTTTCGGGGACGCGGCGGCTGCCTGCGCTCGCCTGCCCAGTACACTTAAGGACAAATGTCGAAAGTTCCGCCTACCTAGTTTTAAGTATCTATTAAGCTAAATATTCTGTCTTCTAGTATTGGTATTTACAAAAGACCAGACAAATTGTAAAGTAGTCACGTTAGTGTGTCGAATGTCGCGTCTCAAAATTTCATATCAACAAAACGGTTGTCTTATGTAACTAATTCTTGATACAGTGCATTTTTTGACGATAATTTCTTTCACTTAATTTCGATAGCATGACTAAAATGATTAATTTTACGTGTTTTTTTATTTTGGTCTCTTGTATTTATTTCCATGGTTAAAGTTTGCAACACTTACTAAACGAATGTGACGCATGTGTCTTTGTACTCATTTTGTGGTGTCCCATTCACTTGATGCACGTCACCAAGCAAGTGTAAGTGGTGTTTTTGAACCCTCGCTCAAATTAAGAATGCCCCGAGGAAACAATCGAATGAGGTGCACGTTTTGTCTAAAAATATAGGTTTGCCATTTTGGCCTTATATGATATAAGGATGAATGACAGACAATAGTATTGACGTGAATGTGGACGATTATTTCGTAGGTTAAGGCATCTTAATTTAACACCGAGGCGATTTTGCATAGGAGAGCATATATATAATATTGGAAATATCATATTTGTATGAGCATAGTGTATGTATGTTTTCGTAATCAGTATCGATATGTCCTACTATTGTATCGACTCATGTTTTATGTGCCTTGTTGATAATATTTAGGTCAGCGAAGGATTCGATACGCTCGTTACGGAATACTTTTTTTTAGTGATCTGATACTTAAAGATCTGTCCATTGAATCGGAACGCTAGGTACGTAGAGATAGATTCCAATAATCAATCTTCATCATTGGTAGATCATACCGGACAGATAGGCATCAATCACTTTACGCGATCTCTTCTTTGGTGACCTAAATCTGATATGTTATATGTAATTGTAATGTCCTTTCTAAGATTAGAAACGTATCCTTATTGTCGTAACTTGTTTATAAACACTAACATCTACCTTATCTGAATCAGCATCTTGGCTCTTAGTTCTAATCCTATTATGTTCTCGGTTTGTGAAAAGGTTTTAGTTTATAATGGTAGCCGGCTCGTTGTGCACTTCAAGCAATTGCGTGACGCCAACGGCAGACCGTTCGTCTTTAAGAAATAAGATATTTTCGATGTACATGCATGAATCCTTTCGTACTCTAAATAAACCTTGTGATAAAATCTTTTTCGTGCATGTATATTAAACACTCTAGTTTTAGGTTCATTTATCCATTTCCAAAATGTAACAGTTAAACTGTTTTACGGTAGATAATTTGCCAAGGCATATCATTGTACAATTGGTAACTGCTTAAAAAACTACATAATTATTCTCACTTAAACTTACATTTATAATAATAACATGCCTTTAATTTTTAGATTTAAATAACGAAACACCATATTACATAATCAATCATATGTGTAACTAGGGACTTATTTACACTACGCCTTACTTTACACTAACCATGTTGTCCGTATATGTTGTAATATCCATCGTGGTAATTCTACTACCCACTTTCCCTGGAAGGGGTGATTTAACCTGTCACAATTAACAACTTATCTTTGGAACTGATAGAATTCAAAAATTATAGTTTTCATAAAAATTGTCTGGCTCGCTAAACAGTATTGTATGAATATGTCTTTTTTGAGTTTCCGTCTACGGTCCCACAGAAAAAGTTATTTCTTTTTGAGCTGAGTCGCTCCTTCAACGGAAGGTTGTAATTTTTCGCGCTGTATATTTGTTTCTATGTTAACATCGATATGCAACGTTTCAACGATATACAACCGAACCTAACTATAGTATTAAGAATGCGTTTAACTTAGTGTAAGCATGTTGCACGTACTGTTACTTATGAAATGGACAATTGTAAATATATTAAACAGAAATTAAGTTTAAAAATTGTTATGGTTATGTTGTAAGTGTATTGAATTATTATTTAACTATCTCTACCTAAATGGGGGTGCAATGTGTATGTAATGTAAATGTCGGGTTGTAATGAGTGAGTTGGTACATACTAAGAGGTCTTGCGGATTGACAGCATTTTGAATTTATTAAACTATCTGTACCTAAATGGGGTACAATGTGGTAAGCCATTAATATGGAATGTAAATGTCATGTTGTAAGTTTGTAATTACGGTCTTGCGGAATGAGTAATAATCAATTTAATCTATGGTGCTAATTAGCTTGTTTGTGTGGCATTTCTTTGTACCGTTTAGTGTATGTGATTAAAATAGAATGAAAACTACACATTTGTAATGTGTAATTGTGTATTGTGTAACAGTCTCCGTGATCCAGTGGTTAAGGCGTTTGCCTTTTGACCCGGGGGTCGTGGGTTTGATTCCCACCGGAAGCATACTTTGTTTAGTTGTTTTCAGTTTGGTTAGGACATTGCAGGCTTGAATCACCTGATTGTCAGATAGTAAAGATGATTCCGTGCTTCGGAAGGCACGTTAAGCCGGTGGTCCTGGCTGCCATCTGGTAGTCGTTAAAGGAACCACGTCAGAGGCCGAGAGGCGGTTCCGAAGAACTCTGACACCAGGGTGGGCATGGTCGATTGACCGTGACCCCTACACGAAGTGATGGTGATGATTTGTAATTGTAATGTCCATTCGGTGTTGCCCATAACCGACACAGTAACGTTACTGCTCGTTAGGCTTTTGATAGGAAATTTTCATAATGTTATAGTTTATACAATTCTGTCGAACGTTGTAAATAGAAGATAATTTAACTAAATATAAGGCACTTTGCACATAAACTTTGTACGTTTAATAATTAGATACCAAAAAAAGGTCAGTAAAGATCGTAAGCTGGGAATTTTTAACTATTTTGAGTATTAAGCTACGTATTTTTGATGAACTTTTAGATCAAATCCTTATAGCTTTCCAAGATATCGAAACTCTGAAGATTTTATTTACTTAAAATGCTTTTGAATTCCCGCAGAGCCGCGGGCATTTTATCGGCTCGACAAGTTTGCAATTTATGATTTTCAGTTGATTTATTAGGTTAACTTAAGGGGTGTAGATCAGCGACACTAGATAGGATTTAGGAGTTAAAGAATAAAATGATGGGTGGCGCTAGTGTCGCTGATCTAGCCTCTAAATTAATATATAATATGAATGTGAGCATCGTTTAGTGATAATGGTGCAGTAACTTTCTCTCCATAAGGGGCACCAGGAATTTCGTGTTCGGTGTTTTAGGAATGTTGCCGACAAGAAATTCCCGGTAGACCGAGGGAATGCACACGGGGATGCAGTTCTCAGTTGATTGTTTGTAATCATTGTTAGATTTACGTGTACATTGGACAACACAGCTTAAGCACTGCCACGACGTTAGCATGAGAAATGTATTGTCTGCTGACCGTAAAGTCGATAGTATTCGAGTGTTGTGCAGACTATTTTGTAATGAACTAGTAATTGGTATATGTAACAGTGTAGAATAATTGAACTTGGCATGCGGTAATAAGTGACGAGGCTTAATGAAGCCAATGACGCACGTTGCTCAACTAAGTTAAAATGTTGATTGTTCAGGTCGAAATTCATGGAAAATTAGAAAAATAAAGCGCATGAGACTGATAATTTTCTTTTTTATTTTTGAAAATTTCCCTTCTATCATAGAACTATAAAATATGTTTTCTAACCGGATAACATGTGTCTTGGGTCAAATTATACAAGCTCACAGTCGAAGCGAAACGAACTGATGTTATGGGAAACTCACCTATATCTGGATATCAGAGTAAAATGAGTATTACGATGTTAAGTTAAAGGTGAGTTTCCATTTTAACAAAGGTTCGTTTCATCGACTCTGCCTCCGTGGTCCAGTGGTTAAGGCGTTTGCCTGTTGACACGGGGGTCGTGGGTTCGATTCCCACGGGAAGCATACTTTGTTTAGTTGTTTCCAGTTTGGTTAGAACATTGCAGGCTTGAATCACCTGATTGTCTGATAGATAATTCCGCTTCGGTAAGCCGTTGGTCCCGGCTGCCATCTGGTAGTCGTTAAAGGAACCACGTCAGAGGCCGAGAAGAACTCTGACACCAGGGAGTGCATGGTCGATTGACCGTGACACCTACACGAAATGATTATGTTGACTGACTCTACATTAGTATGAACTGGTCCTTATTCTGCCACTATGCAGTGTTTACATCTCACGATGTCGATATCCTTGAATAGTGTCCGTTACTCCAACCAGATTTTGTTTCTAGAGTAAGCCCCTTAAGGTTATTTCGCCATTTTGTTACACCCTGTAGATTTACGTTGGTATATATAAAGTGCTATTGAAATGATCGTTGAAGATCCAAGAAAATGAGATCGCATCAAGGTAGCCATATCATGGCTGAGACCCTGCGTGGGAGTGCGTTACCCCAGCCGACTAAGTGCTCCTTTTAAGAATTGATAAATGCAAATAATTAGATCATTACTTCGTGTAAATGTCCCCGAAAGTAAATAATTTGACACCCAGCCGTTTCAGAGATAATGATGAAAATAAAATTCGGCTGGCGTAACGTTACCCCAGCCGACTTTTTTGATCCCGTCGGTTTATCTGGATAAAAAGTATGCACAAAGATAGATTGAATATGCTCTCAAATGTCCCCGATAAAATTAAATTTGACACCTTTATGGATTTCGAGTTATTTCATTTTCTGCTGCGGTAACGTTTGGTCAATCTCTGTATCTCTGAAACCGTAAGACGCAGAATCATGATTTTTTTTATACGTATAGAACGGAATTTGTCTCCATTTGACATCTAGTTATCTTAAATATAAATAATATGGTTTGCGAGTAATAAATATTATTCTGAAAACCATATTTTCGGTTCTAGTTATTAAACGAGGGAACCCTGAAAATTCAAACTAGTCCTAATAGATGCCTCTTATAGAGACATACAAAACATCAAAACTTTCATCAGCCTAATCCAAAGCATTGGCAAGTTATAATGATATTACTGGTTCCAGAAAGCCAGATTCTGGGCTCTCGATTTAAATGAGGAAAATAATACTTTCCTTTTACCTGGCTGATTCCATATTTAAACAATAATTAGACACTTTAACCAAAAATATACATACAAATTTTCAGCTTGATATATTTTCGTATATAAGAAATAATAATTAAAAACTAAACCTAGATAATTTTTCCCGATTACCCGACCAAGTTCAAATGTGCATCTAAAAGCGGCCGCACGATACATAACGTATACCTTCTAAAATCTGCACAATAATAATAAGTGGTTGGGTATATTCAAGTAGAAACATTGTTAGGTTTAATTTTAATATTATAAAGACTCGTATTTAATAAATGAAACCTTAGGGTCAGCAGCAGAAACAGCCTCCGTGGTCCAGTGGTTAAGGCGTTTGCCTTTTGACCCGGGGGTCGTGGATTCGATTCCCACCGGAAGCATACTTTGTTTAGTTGTTTCCAGTTTGGTTAGGACATTGCAGGCGTGAATCACCTGATTGTCTGATAATAAAGATGATTCCGTGAAGGCACGTTAAGCCGGCTGCCATCTGGTAGTCGTTAAAGGAACCACGTCAGAGGCCGAGAGGCGGTTCCGAAGAACTCTGACATCAGGGTGTGCATGGTCGATTGACCGTGACACCTATTCAAAATGATGATGATGATGAATGAAACCTTAGGGTGACTTACAGATTTTCTCTTGCAGCAAAACTATTACTTAAATGGCAATGTCTACATACTAAGAATGTAAATAAAATATCTTTTTATGCTTTTTTTGTTTGAATGATTTTAAGGCAGACCTCTTAAATAGAGGTCTGCCGTCTGCATAATAGTTCAATCCAACTGTCACCGTAGTTGGTAATCAAAAACCAACGCAAACAAGGTTATATTCTATAATGTACTAGCTGTTGCCCGCGGCTCCGCCCGCGTTAATGTCGTTCCCTTGGGAACAGTAGAAATGATAAAAATTCCATACAAACCCCTCCCCCTTTGCTTTTTCCCCTTAAGGGGGAATTTAATATATTTCACCTGCATAGATCTTTAGCCCATAAGGAGGGGATTTTGCCCATTTCACCTACACAGATTTTTTTTATTGTAATGGAGAACTTCTTATTGTCATATTTCTAGTAAATAAAAAAAATCCGTACAAACTTCACCCCACCTATTTTACCCCTTCAAGGGAAAATTTCGTCCATTTTAACTACACAGATCTTTTTGATTGTAATGTAAACATATATACTTATTTTCATACCTCTAGGTCAAGAAATGAAAAAAAATCCATACTAACTTTACTACCCTATTTTATCCCTTCAGGCGAAAATTTCGTCGGTTTTACCAACACATCTTTTTAATTGTAATCCAGAACGTCCAGAAATGAGAAAATGTCCATACAAACTTAACCCCTCCCCTCCCCCCCATGTTGCCCCTTAAGAAGGGGATTTTATACATTTCACCTACACAGATCTTTTTAATTGTAATCGAGAACTTTCATACCTATTTTTATATTCTAATTCTAGAAATGGAAAAATTCCATACAAACTTTACCCCTATTTACCCCTTCAAGGGAGAATGTTGTCTGGTTCACCTAAACAGATCTTTTTTTAATTTTAATTGAGAACTTGCGTACCTACTTTCACACTTCTAAGTCCAGAAATTAGAAAATTCCATAAAAATTCAACCCCTTTGATTTTCTAAAAATCCTTTCTTAGTGCTCATATACATCATAAAAAGAATCCCTGTGCCAAATTTCAAGTTTCTGGGTACAGTAGTTTCAGCTGTGCGTTGATATATAAGTCAGGTTTGCCTTTGGCCCGCGGCTCCGCCCGCGTAAGTGTCGATTTCTCAGGAACAGTAGAATTACCCGGAATACATTAGTTCATGACTTTCAATGAAACACCTTAATATTGAATTTCAATTGAATAACTTCAAAAACGGAAAGTTTCATACTAACTTTGCACCCCTATTTTACCCCCTTAAGGGATGATTTTTGAGTAAAATATTTTACTCCTGTTTCATACCTTTTAGTAAAGAACCTTCATATTGAATTTCATTCGAATAACTTTAAAAACGACAAAGTTTTATACTAACTTTGCAACCCGTTTTTCCCCCTTAGGAGATGAATTTCAGTTCAGTATTTTCGGAGATAATCGTGATCATACATACAGACAGACAGACAGACAGACAGACAGACAGACAGAAAAGAAATTCTAAAAAAATTTTTTTGCTTTCTATTATTTTTTTTAAGTGTCCCTCTATCCATTTCAGTCAAAAATTTTAAATGTACAGACAAAAAATTTTTACTGTTTTATTATATGTATAGATTATTTTTGCTATATGCTATATGTTTGCTATATGTTTGCAGACAAACTCATGCCTTGAGTTCATTCAAATGACGATAACTTTTTTTTTAATGAACCGATTTTGATGAAACAAACTTTAAATGTTTTGCTGAGTTAAAACAAAGCAATTGGTAAAAGTTTGAAGTAAATCGGTTCAGTATTTTCGGAGATAATCGTGATCATACATACAGACAGACAGACAGACAGACAGACAGACAGACAGAAAAGAAATTCTAAAAAAATTTTTTTGCTTTCTATTATTCTTTTTAAGTGTCCCTCTATCCATTTCAGTCAAAAATTTTAAATGTACAGACAAAAAATTTTTACTGTTTTATTATATGTATAGAATTACTATCAAGAGATAAATAAAAAAAATCTTGAGTGTTATTTATTTTTGCTGCTCTCGCGTAGAAAGTGTCAGTTTTACACATTGGGAGTAAAATGTGTATCCATCAACTAGGAAAACGCGTCGTTATTAGCTAAACAAATGAACTAGAAGTCCGTATTTCTTTTTCTATATTATGTACTGCTTGTTTTATTCTGCATTGCTTTATGCGAAGATGTAGGGGACATCTTACAAAGATTTGTTCGAAATCAAAAGTAGTCGGTACCACAGTACAGAGTATCAATACTTTTTTGTGTCCTTCTTTGAAAATAAAAAAAGATATATATATATACCTATTTGTTATTATGCGCGAGCAAAACTAGGGACCCTCGCTGTCCCGCTCGCGCACATTAGCGCCAATGAAATTGCAGTTCCGAGCAAGTGCAGTTGTATTTTTTTCTAATTCTATCTAACAAAGCAAGTATTACATACTCGTATTTCCAATATTACCTATAGCTGCCTTTGGTCTTGCAATAATAGACTTGGTCAATTCCGTTAGGAATCAATACATTATAAAGTATAAGTATGGAGGAAATAAGTAATTCCATAATATAAGGCATATATTTTTTTACTAAAAAAATTTCCACTTGCCTGTACCATCCAATTTAGAATACAATGCCGTCGAATATGGAAGTATATCTATTAGTATGCCGCAGCCGCATTCAGATGCACATCAGAACTTGGTCGGGTAATCGGAAAAAATATCTAGGCTTAGTTTTTAATTATTATTTCTTATATACGAAAGTATATCAAGCTGAAAATTGGTATGTATGTTTTTCGATAAAGTGTCTAATTATTGTTTAAATATGGAATCAGCCAGGTAAAAGGAAAGTATTATTTTCCTCATTTAAATCGAGAGCCCAGAATCTGGCTTTCTGGAACCAGTAATATCATTATAACTTGCCAATGCTTTGGATTAGGCTGATGAAAGTTTTAATGTTTTGTATGTCTCTATAAGAGGCATCTATTAGGACTAGTTTGAATTTTCAGGGTTCCCTCGTTTAATAACTAGAACCGAAAATATGGTTTTCAGAATAATATTTATTACTCGCAAACCATATTATTAATATTTAAGATAACTAGGTGTCAAATGGAGACAAATTCCATTCTATACGTATAAAAAAAATCATGATTCTGCGTCTTACGGTTTCAGAGATACAGAGATTGACCAAACGTTACCGCAGCAGAAAATGAAATAACTCGAAATCCATAAAGGTGTCAAATTTAATTTTATCGGGGACATTTGAGAGCAAATTTAATCTATCTTTGTGCATACTTTTTATCCAGATAAACCGACGGGATCAAAAAAAGTCGGCTGGGGTAACGTTACGCCAGCCGAATTTTATTTTCATCATTATCTCTGAAACGGCGGGGTGTCAAATTATTTACTTTCGGGGACATTTACACGAAGTAATGATCTAATTATTTGCATTTATCAATTCTTAAAAGGAGCACTTAGTCGGCTGGGGTAACGCACTCCCTGCGTGGCATCATTAAATCGTCGTCTAAGGCATTTTGGCCGCATGTGGGTCATTGGCTTGGCAAACATTAGCGTTCTTCGAGCGTCATCTTGCCAGCCCTGCACAGCGCCACAGAGTTAGCGAAACGACTGCCGAACTCCGGGCTTACGGGTGTGGCGTCGCGAGTTACCCGACAGGTGTTATGCTAACGCGATGCCAGCATTGAGTAATCCTGCGTTCGGCAGCTGCGCAGTGCTGGCGTCGCGACGACGCTGTGCTATCGCTGACAATACGATGCTCACAACACTGGTGTGGGATGCCCAAATCTCCACCCATCTCTGTGCCTCACGGCCTCTAAATCGCTGTGTGCGTTACCCCAGCAAAAAAGTACTGAATATCAAAACGTAATATTGCTAGATAATTAGTAAGTAGGTAACGTCGTGTAAATGTAGGTAAAAGTTTTAAATTTGTACGTCCATTAATTTTTGAGATATTAATTAAAATCAGATTCTGCTAGGATGACATTTCAAACGTTACGCCAGCAAAAAATTTTCTTGGATCCGAATGAAAGTTAATACAATAATTAGTAGTTGATGTGCTGTAAATGTAGTTGTATAAATAGAATTTGTACGTCACCAGACTTTTGCGATATTCGAATTTTTGCTGGGGTAACGTTTGGCCGATTGCTGGATCTCATAATCGGCACGGCGTAGGAGTTTAATTATTTTTATTTACATTGTTATGAATTTGTAGATCATGTATGCAAAAACAGAATTTCTAAAAATGGTACTATTCAGGGATTAAAAATGAAAATATGAAATCAGGTATTTTAACTCCTGTTCTTTAAATATGGGACCTAGAGACTAATTGTTGACGTTAGTTTGTACCTTATGATTGCCTACAATGCCCAGGTAAGTATCAATATGAAATCTTAAGTATTAAATTAGTTATGAGAAAAAGAACCATATCTAGGTCGCCAGGAATTTCGACAGCCGATTTGACCAGTTTTTCTATTAGTTCGGAAGTTGACAGTTATCAAACTATTTGTAAGGGTAAGTTAACTATAAGTTTGCAAAACATCAGCTTAATACACGCAGTAGTTTAAGAAATATAATTAAATATCCAACCGTAGGTGAAATACCATAATAAGCCGACCATTTTCGGGAGTATAGCAAAAAGCGACGCTACAGTATATATTGCTAACCATCCTAAATTAGCAGTAGTATTCACGTAAAATAGTACAGTCGCGTACATCGTTAAATTCAAGTTTTTTTTTAACTTCTACATAACTATTGTTTGCTTAGGACCACATTTTTTATATTGTACTTATGATACAATCTCAATTGGAATGTGCCCAACAGTCCTATTTCAATGAGTACTATTCTCATTCCGTCAACCGGGCCGCTGCACTTACACTCATAATGTAGATATAGTTTTGGATTATGTATATTTGTTTATTTGGTGGTTCCCTAACAGGTTATCATGTGATGTCTCATTGGTTTTTTTATATGACGAGTGGCAGAGTGCTTTACAAGACCACGACTATGCGCTTCGCGCGCTTAGTTGCGTGCGCCACTAGGGTTGCCAACTCAGTTGATCAGAAATCAGGGAGGTAAAAAAAAGTAAATGTATAGTTTTATTGTATGGCCGTTAATGTTTAAATAATTCCAATAACGATTGGTAAGTATTGTTCAGGTTGAGGGCATCACGATGCTCAAACGTCTGAAGGAGGAGGAAGTCTTGTTTGCAGAGAGCGATTAAGGCAGCTTTTCTACGCTATGAATATAAAAACTCATCAGCAGTATAAACGGCATTAAGAAATCGGGCTTTCTTAGTCTTTAAACAACCTTGCAAAAATAGATCACTGTATCGAAATACCGAAAATGTTTACCGATACACTACACCGGTATTTCAGAATACCGGTATCCATGCGCCAGTCAGGCCATACGCCCCCGTTCCACGACTCACCCGGCCGGCCGTTTTTTCTAGCCGCGAAGTACCCTTTTTCAACCGACTTCAAAAGAGGAGGAAGTTCTATGTTCGACTGTATATTTTTTATTTTTTTGATTCTTACAGACTCATCTCTCTTCCTAGCCGCGAAGTACCCTTTTTCAACCGACTTCACAAAAGGAGGAGGTTCTATGTTCGACTGTATATTTTTTTAAGTTTTTGATTCTTATATAACCGGGTCGACAAATGCATGTCTCGGCTGGGGCACCATTTTTTTTTTATGTTGACGGCAATCAAGCGAGAGTCATCTGATGGTAAGCGATCAACGCTGCCCATTGACAACTGCAACACCAGGGTGAAACAGGAGCGTTGCCGGTCTTTTCGAGTGAGGAGGAGGATGATGGGCCTCCAGCTCTCTCACTCACCGAACAAAGCTGTAAAGTTTTACTCAAACGTCGATTTTATGTGAGAGATACATTTATTTTTCTTAGGTAATGATGTTTTTGAATAAATAAATGCAAAATTTACTTATATTGATTTATTTAACAAATGACGTCCTGTTGCGGTAAAGATTGATCAGTTTTACTATGCTTTGTACATCATAATTTGTAAATACTATTGTTAAAAATATTAAACGTTTAACATACATAATTAAGCGGAAAAAACTGATATTTAGATGGCGCTGCTGCAGAGCGGTCTGCGGTACTCCTGCGGGATCGACCAAATGTCTAGAGTGAATACTACGACAGTTGATCTTTTTTGTGTTGATGTCTCGTCTCGTCTCGGTCGCGCACATAATACAATGATGTAAACCAAATGTATACAGCGTCAGATTTAAAAAAAAAATCTTTGATTTTGTTATCCAATAATAAGATTTGTAATTTACAGTTTGCAAATGAAATAACTATTAATTTATATTATACCTAAACTTACATAACAAATACTAAACAAGACGGGAATCCGGAAGCCTTCAAAAAGTAAAAGATTTTTCCTACTCATCTAAATAGGTATTTTGTAAACGCCTAGCGTACCTATTACTCGAAAGAAATAAAATATGGTGATAATAAATATTATATATCTGTACCTATCTATGTATAGAACCAAGGCATAAAACCAAGAATATATGCCTGTGCATTAAAAACTCATCCTCATGTTTGCATACGTACACAAACTGTATTCTACACTCTCGTATGAAGAAATAAAGATTATATTTATAAATGCGAACACTTCAGTACACGAATGTACCGCAAAAATAAATGAATACACGACCAATTTCAGTAATACAACTAAATATACGGTACCGTCGCCTTTTACTATACTCCCAAAAATGGTCGGTTTATCATGGTATTTCACCTACAGTTGGATATTTAATGATATTTCCTAAACTACTGCGTGTATTGAGCTGATTTTTTGTAAACTAATAGTTAACTTACTCTTACAAATAGTTTGATAGCTGTCGACTTTCGAACTAATAGAAAAACTGGTCAAATCGGCTGTCGAAATTCCTGGCGACCTAGGTATGGTTCTTTTTCCTCATAACTAATTTAATACTTAAGATATCATATTGATACTTACCTAGGCATTGTAGGCAATTATAAGCTACAAACTAACGTCAACAATTAGTTTCTAGGTCCTATATTTAAAGTACAGGAGTTAAAATACCTGATTTCATATTTTTATTTTTAATCCTTCAATGGTAACATTTTTATAAATTCTGTTTTTACAGACATGACCTACAAATTCATCACAGTGTAAGTAAAAAAAATCAAACTCCCACGTCGTGTCGACTATGAGATCCAGCAATCGACCAAACGTTACCGCAGCAAAAATTTGAATATCGTAAAAGTCTGGAGACGTACAAATTCTATTTATACAAGTAGGTACATTTACAGCACATCAACTACTAATTATTGTATTAACTTTAATTCGGATCCGAGAAATTTTTTTGCTGGCGTAACGTTTGAAATGTCATCCTAGCAGAATCTGATTTTAATTAATATCTCAAAAATTAATGGACGTACAAATTTAAAACTTTCAACTACATTTACACGACGTTACTTACTAATTATCTAGCAATATTACGTTTTGATATTCAGTACTTTTTGCTGGGGTAACGCACACCAAATCGCTTTGGCTAGTCTCCTACACCAGAGGCTCTAAGTTGGATTCACAAATGAAAGGAAGCCTTTGTGGTACTAAAACTTTAACTGCTTCGTGCTTATATTGTTTTTTTTTTCCATCACCGACATTTCTTTTAAACTATTTTTGTAAGTTTTTAGAATTACATAACTCGCTTCCTAACCGGATGTAAGTAATTGGATAATTATGTTCACCAATGAAGTGCCCATATATTATTGTCCGCAAACACTATCTTTAACATCAGAAATCGCGTTGGGACGACGGTCTAACGGCGTGGACACATGTCTACGGTACGGCACCGATTACCATGCGACGGCATGGCACCGCCTCCGGCAAAAGGTGGCGGCGCCGCGGCGCTGCGCCTTCTGCCGGCCGGTGGCGGTGCCGTACGGTAGACAGTGCCGTACCGTAGACATGTGTCCATGCCCTTATGCGAGTCGAATTGATGGATAACGTTGATAACGTCCTTGGTGGGATAGAACATATCGCTCCACTCTTCAGATGGGTAGAATTTCAAACCACGTGGTGATTGGGTAAAAATTTATTTGCATTTTATCAAAGTAAGTACATGTTCAATATAATTTTAAATGTAAAGTAAAACTTTTTAATTAAAAGTTTAATTATATACTCATATATAGTAAAATACGTTTGAACTTGATACAAAAAAAAAGATGATATAATTAAAGACGATTTTGAACATCCTGGCGATATTTAATTCTTGGAATCAGCATCACTTGTAAAACATCAAATCATAGAAAAAAAATTAACCTCTCCTTACAACAAATTCACCGAACATTTGGTCGAATTTCTAGTGAGTTGTCATTTTCATTTTTACCTGATGGATTCTAATTCTAATATTTAAACAAAGATAGGGCGTTCAAAATAAACCATTAAGTAGGTAGCTATGTTGAAAGCATTTCTTAGAAGATAAGCAGATGGGTAAAGATAGGCATGTAAACCTCAAATAAGTGAAATTAATGTTTATTTTTTATTATGCCCCATTTAAAAGCTTGTTCTATACCTATCATAGACTGAACATGTCCAAAATGAAGGAAAGTAATAGTTTCTTTGCTTTGAACACTATACAGTCTGTCCTGTCAGTAGCTACCTACTAAGTATATATGCAACATTGAAGGCTAAGTTTTACAATTCCCGTAGTAAGTACCTATTTAATATAAAACATAACTTTTGTATAAAATTTGATAACATCAAAATATGATTATACGTAGGTACGCCCATGTTTGAAAGGTCTCAAGTCTTTTGCCATATTTTTTAAGCAAACCTCTAGCTATAACTTAACTAAGTAATACTTATTTAGAAAATGGAATTGTGTACACCTCGGATACTCTTGAATAACGGGGGCTGCACTTTTTATACATTCATACCTACTAATTACATCTTTGTCTAAAGGCCACGTTTATTGTAATCTCTAATAAAGGGAAATAATTTGCCTTGATAAAACTGATGTCTGTATACCCAGCAGGACCCTGCGCATAATTGAATGGACAGCTATATATTTACATTCACAGCATTTAGTACCCCACGAATAAGTATAGAAACATTTTAGTACCTCTATGGTTATAGAGAAAACTTGAAATATTTTCCAGCAGGACCCTTCTCAGTTTGCAGGTCTTCATACCAGTACTATATATGGCCGTAAAGGGGTGTATTGGTACCTCACAAATATTTTTTTTTATGTATATATTAATTACTTTAAGAGAAATGCGCTTACAAATCTTTTAGTATGCCAGCAGGACCCTTTTTTGTTTTGGGTCCTTCAGACCAGGTTATCATATTTTTTTAGTAGCAGTCTAATGGTACTCTTCGAATATCTTTTCAGTTTAATCAAATATTTAGTACTTTAGCAGAAAAAATGGTTCAAAGTTTCTTATTAGTACTAGTATTAAAATAATAATTTAATTTGCCAAAATTATATTAATAAAAATGAAAAATAATTAGCATGACACTACGGCGGGTACATTTTTGACATCTACCCTTTGCCTACTATATAATTTTGACAAGTCAAATTATTATTTTAATACTAGTACAAATAAGAAACTTTCAACCATTTTTTCTGCTAAAGTACTGAATATTTGATTAAACTGAAAAGATATTCGAAGAGTACCATTAGACTGCTACTAAAAAATATGATAACCTGGACTGAAAGACCCAAAACAAAAAAGGGTCCTGCTGGCATACTAAAAGATTTGTAAGCGCATTTCTCTTAAAGTAATTAATATATACATAAAAAAAATATTTGTGAGGTACCAATACACCCCTTTACGGCCATATATAGTACTGGTATGAAGACCTGCAAACTGAGAAGGGTCCTGCTGGATAATATTTCAAGTTTTCTCTATAACCATTGAGGTACTAACATTTTTCTATACTTATTCGTGGGGTACTAAATGCTGTGAATGTAAATATATAGCTGTCCATTCAATTATGCGCAGGGTCCTGCTGGGTATACAGACATATAAAACTGAGTAATTCGGAGGGAATAAAGTAGATATAATAAAAAGAGATGCATTGTTGTTTGTTTGTCAGCCTATGGATTGCTGGCCGTCGCAATCGCAAGGTTCGACGTCTCTGCCTTGTCGGGCACGGGGAGAGTATACAGGCATTCGAGAATGTGTGAATTCATGAGAAGTTAGCGAAGAAAGCGTCGTGGTCATGGCCGGACTCCTCATACCGGTAGGGGTGGTGGTGGGCGGACTTTCCTTCCATCGACCGGGCGGCCGTCAATGTTTCACCATGCGTCCTGAGATTGGAACTTTCTAAAGGATTCTGCAAAAACATGAGCTGTTCGTTCTTAAGGAAATTATTCAATTAACACTTCAAGTCAACGACTAACATTAATTATACGGATAACGTGTAATGCACAATACTAAAGTACGAAATAATTTCTTATGACATTTAGTGAGTCAACTTAACTTATTCCCTGTCCAAATGTAAGACACGCTAGTATAACAATCGATTGTTCACAAATTATGATAATTACATGTGAGAGGGTAAGTGCTAAGGCAAAACAAATAAAACTTATGTTAACCAAGGCTCATGATATGACATGATCGAGAATTTTATGAATACATCACCTCTAGCACAAAGCAAATAGATCGTATGTAAAATTTTGTTACGAGTCTATGCTACCAATAGAAATTAACGCTATCTTTCTACCATTTAAATGTCGTTTTTATTTTTGATAAATCACATTGTGTCTATTCAAGGGTAAGGTTAGCCCTAGATCTACAATCAACATCAGTGGGATAAGAAAAATAGTTATCAAACTTTTTTAAATGAAAGGAGTGATCAGCTATTAAGTAAGTAGATTTTAAAGGGCTGGCAAATTGTATTCATGTTCACTACTTTCTTGAATTATTAAAATGATCCAGAACTAAACTTGTCCTTAAAGAATGTTAAGAAAATACTTAGTAATCACAGAGGCAATATACTTGGTATCCGAAATATACTTATTACATAAGTTCCTTTGGGTTGTAGTCTGTAGGTGTAAGCAGGCAAGGACTAAACTACTGAGTTCTGTTAAAACAAAACATACAAGAATCATCACATTTATTCTATTTTAATGTAATAATAGTCACATACTAATGGCATGAATTAGGCATACATTACCCTATTAGATTCGTAGCTGATAGGCTTGCTGGCGGGTAGAGGACGAATCATCATCTTAGTTTTGCTGAGGGGGGACTCAGGGCTCTTGAAGGAGATCCAGTATATAGACTGGCCTCGCTCGTCAGGGGTCAAGGAGTACTTGCCGTTCAGGTTACTGAAGCATAAAAAAAATACTCGTGTTTACTGAAAATTTAAAATAAAAAACTTGTTACGGTTTTATGATAGCATGGCATGGTGTAAAATCAAAAAGCCCCGTATCTAGGTAATTTTTGTCACTCGCGTCACCTTCACTCATTGGCATATGGTGACCATTTTCTACTTGAGTCGCATACTTTATGCCTCTTCAAAGCATGTTGTAGGTTACATACATAGGGCGCACTGAAAGTTTCCGGAACTGGCCACTTACATAAACAATATTTAAAAATTTATTGCAACATTTGAAAATAGAACTCTTTGGCTGTAGAATGCCGTTTGTTTTATTTGACTGTCTTTTGTTTTTACCTTGTAGCGCCA
The DNA here is from genome assembly GCA_947532085.1 of Elegia similella. Classification (NCBI taxonomy): domain Eukaryota; kingdom Metazoa; phylum Arthropoda; class Insecta; order Lepidoptera; family Pyralidae; genus Elegia; species Elegia similella. Next base: position 28,649,134 of record OX383925.1, on the reverse strand, counting down.
TTTAAAAAATTGTGTGTCTGCATCAACATGGATTTAACTCGGGAAAATTTTCGTAGTATGATTTTCTACGATTTTAAGTGTAATTTGACAGCTCAACAGAGCATCGCTCGGCTTGAAACAGCTTTTAGCAATGAAGCACCATGCAAGACAACTGTTTATAGCTGGTTTGCAGAATTCAAGCGTGGTCGTATCAATCTCAGTGACGAATCTCGCGATGGTCGGCCGTCCACCGCTGTGACCAACAAAAACATCGATGCTGTGCGCCGTATGATTGAAACAGACAGGCATGTGACCTACCATGAAATTCGCGCATCCTTAGAAATAGGCATGAGTCAAATACAATTAATCCTACACAAACATTTGGGTGTGAGAAAGCTGTGCTCGCGGTGGATCCCACACAACTTGACCGAAGCTCAAAAAACGGACCGCGTCACTTGGTGCAGTGCCATGCTTACCAGATTCAACGAAGGTGCGTCAAATTTGGTGTGGGACATAGTAACAGGTGACGAAACATGGATTTATTGCTACGATCCCAAAACAAAGCAGCAATCGAGCGTATGGGTCTTTCAAGATGAGCCGAAACCAACCAAAGTGGCGCGCGTGAAAAGTGCATCTAAGCGGATGATTGCTTCTTTTTTTAATAAAACTGGACACGTGGCTACTGTTGCTTTAGAGAATCGTCGTACAGTGAATAGTGACTGGTACACGACCATTTGTTTGCCGGAAGTTATTGACGAACTCCGTCTAAATAACCGTAAACGCCGTATCATCCTGCACCACGACAATGCTAGTTCTCACACGGCCAGACAGACAAACGACTTTTTGAAGGCGAAAAATTTAGAACTCATGAGTCATCCTGCATACAGTCCCGACCTGGCACCTTGTGACTTTTTTCTGTTCCCAAAAATTAAGAACCAATTACGCGGTCCAATTAAGCCGTGTGGTATCCGGCAGAGTAGCATAGGACCACTCCAAGTCTTCCCGTGGATGTCGTAGAAGGCGACTTAGGAAATACAAGCTAAACAAAGCTTATAAACATCTAAGACACCTTTCCAACCCGTCTGGCCAGCGTGGAGAGTGTAGGCCAAGTCCTCTGGCTGCTCTGGCCAAGTATGGCCCTAGTAGTACAGAGAGGGTCGTGCTCCTGTAGTGGAGACTAAAAAGGACCTGATGATGATGATGATGATGATGATGAATTACGCGGTCAACGATTTTCATCACCAGAAGAGGCTGTCGAGGAGTATGAAAAACACGTTTCAGAGGTCACCACAGAGGAGTGGCACAAAAGTTTTCAAAACTGGTTTCATCGAATGAAAAAGTGCATAGACGCCAAGGGAGATTATTTTGAAAAAACAATAAATTTATTTTGTACCTTTAATAGTATTTTTTCATATTCATTCCGGAAACTTATAGTGCGCCCCTACTCAGCTATCGGCCGGGATCAGCTGTTATGCCTATTTGCCTCTATAGACGGAAAAAACATACAAAGACACCAACTGTGGGAGTAGAACTCGCGTGAAGAATCCGATTGTGGGAGTCGAACGAGTTTCATATAAGCTTGTCGATCTGAGGGTTTTTAGGGTTCCGTTCCCAAAGGTTAAAAATGGGACAATATTCATATGGCTCCGCGGTCCGTCTGTCTGTCTGTCCGTCCGTCTGTCACCAGGCTGTATCTCATAAACCGTGATAGTCAGACAGTTTAAATTTTCACAGATGATGTATTTCTGTTGCCACTATAACAACAAATACTAAAAAATAGAATGAAATAAATATTTAACGGGGCTCCCATACAACAAACGTGATTTTATTTGCTAGTTTCGCTCAATATTGATAACGACAACAGTAAGACGCTTGAAATATTCACAGAATATATAATTATACTAGCTTTCGCCCGCGGCTCCGCCCGCGTCAATGTCGATGCCTCGGGAATAGTACTTTTTCCCGGTATAAAAGGTAGCCTATGTCCTTCTCCGCACTCCAGAGAACTTATATGCAAAATTTCATGATGATCGGTTCAGTAGTTACGGCGCGTGAAAGCGTAACAAACAAACAAACTCACTTTCGCATTTATAATATTAGTAAGGATATATATATATATATATATATATATATATATATATATATATATATATATAATTATATAGTCACTTTAAAAATAATAATGAAATAAAAATAAAATTAATATTTAAGGGGGCTCCAATACAACAGACCAATACAACAGCGCGAGTCCGACTCGCTCTTGGTCGGTTTTTAATATCTTCTTTCTTCAATAACGGCATTAGATTCCACTGAGCAGTTTACGGAACTTTTACAGTATTTACTTGTGCATAGTGATTTTAGGTAGGTTTAAGTTTTTGGTTTCCTTGGATATTTTCAAACCTTTATAATAATTTTAATAAACCAGTAATAAACACATTGGCATAATAAAGTTAAAAATAAGTGCTCTGGCGTATTTTTTTCTTATCACAAGCTAACCAACATAATACATTTCGAAAAACATAACTTACAATTTCCTTCACAATCGAGTAAATACCACAGTTAGGTGAGTCTGACTGAAGTTTATGAAAAATAGATTCCATATGGAAACAAATGACTCCTATCCTGACCTTATTCTAAGAGATTTATTTTTTCGTCCGTTATTTTATGATTATTATTAGTAGATAGTAGTAGATTATTATTATTTATCTTTTTTATGTAAATAACCAAAAACAGCAACAATAAAAATCTGACCACTGATTTTGATCAAAAATATACGAACCCTCTGTACGTACTTAGTGCATGTGTGCATGCTATCAACTACGTATGTATTTTCGGAAATCGTACCTGCTAATCACCAAAGAACTTAGCTATAAGCGAAACTCGTGAGGTCCGTGTGTACTGAGTATTTACCTTTTATCGCATTCCTTGTACCACCAAGCGCCCCCGTGCTCCAGCGAGCACGCACCATCCTTCCACTCGTCATTGTCCACGTCCAGAGTTGAGAATTTCTGCCCGGCGTGATATGACAAGGAATCGCCTGGAGACAAGACAAAATTGAATATTGGTACTATACAATACATTTGCTAAAAAAACGCCTGTCCTATCCTATGGGGCCACTCGGCCTGATAATATAACGTTTGCCTATGGGACCAATGCTGGGAACTCGAATCTACACAAATTGATCGATCAGCAGAACGCTGTTTTTGCATGGGATTCAATATATATATTTTTTTTTCACGTTATTTCTCACTATGTTGCATTCTATTATTTCCTGGGCGTTCAGAATCAACTTGTACCTATAAACTTCATATAAATTATGTTAAATCTATTACTGAGACTAGTATCTGTGTAAAAAGGGCGTTGGTTAACCCTACGAATAAGTATACCTAAATCCTTATTCGTAGTGTTAACCTCACAAGCGAAGTCGCATGAAAGATATTTCATGGGTTATACCCTTGGACGAATAAACCACTCGTCCAAGGTTATACCTAAGTATGACGTCGTCCCTATATAAGAAATGTGTTTTTTAATGGACTGTGGTATGGAACCACAGAGAACTATAGAAGGGGCTAACGGGCGTGGCGGGTGCGAACGCTTTATGAGCAAACTGATTATATTTCTCTAAACGTGACCGCATTTTATAGTAGAGTTTAGGTGCATACGCGTTAGATACACGTTTCGATTTTTTTCTTTAATGCTATGTGCTCCCTAATGGGTCTAAAACGTCATGGCATCACTTGCCATAAGGAAGTGTTATAATATTGGGTTAAAATTTGGAGCAAAAACCTAGAGAGATATTTCATTAGAGACATCGGTACTCGAACTAATTTCGGCTGTTAACCATTCTAACTTAATAATATTCTGATAGCTATGTATGGAACCCATGTATGCAATTCCAACTCGCACTTTTATTTTTATAAGAAATATATGAATCTAAGACCACTAACCCGCACTTCCGTAGTAGGTGCCTAGCGTGCTGATCCGGAATCCTTCGTATTCCGGGCCGATGGTAAACACGGAGTAGGCGGAGTACCCCTCGTGCCCCTGCGCTGACTCCAGCTCTACGCGAAGCTCGTACAGCTTCTGGTTGGTGAGGTAGCTGAGCTTCTCCAGCCCCAGCCAGAATTCGCCCGCGAGATTGCCGAACCCATTCTTGTAGTCCGCCCAGCTCTTGAAGAAGTCTTGGGAACCGTCGAAGCGGTTTTGGAAGACCTACATGCATACATATTATCACGCCTTTATCTTTACAGGATAGACTTCTGTCTACCCTGTAAAGATAAAAAGGGAAAGGGCATAACAACAAAAGGCTAATGGAATACTGTGTTGGTAGAGTATGATTAGCCATCGTGATAGCCACAGAATAAGGAATATTCTAATACAAACATTTCAAAGATTCAAAGATTCAAAGATTTATTCAGAAAATAGGCCTTTTCAGGCACTTTTTCACGTCAAATCACATTTTAAATAATACTTATTATATTATATTCAAATTATTAATTATTGTTTAAAAGCTACAAACTACTAGCGTTTCGGAACCGACCACTGCAGAGAAGAAGACGCCGAAAGAAACTCTTCAACAGTATAGGTCGCCTACTTGCCTGAAGGGCTTTGTATGATATTTAATATTTTTCTTTTCTTTTTTTTCTGATGTCATGTTATATACAATTTTAATTTACATATTTTTGTGGAACACGTTATGTTAGCGATCGAGCGTGCAACAACAACAGATATGATAAAAGTCTCAAAGAGGCCGAGCAGACCACCCGTTCACGAGTTGACGCATGGATCAGCCATCGCTGAGCTCAACCATATTAGAGGGAACTCGACGACCCGACACACAACGCCGCCACCAGTTTGAACATTTTAGTGAGCATGACTTACTCGATCTCAAGCACAAAACTCGAAAACTAATTGTCGACACTCGTTGACCGCAAACATATACATGTTTTACAATTGAGAGTTGATTTTAGACAATTATGCAAAATAAAATAGCAGCAACAAAAAAAGAAAACAATTATAAGTAAAATTAAAATAAAAGCGTTTAGAGAAGTCCTGCATATCACTCGAGGTCTCGACTCCAAGCATTCTTATCAACGAAATAATCATTAATGCCATAATAAGCTCTTTTCAATAATATATTTTTTGTAACGTCTTTAAACTTCGGAAATGGCAAAGCTTTAATATTGTCAGGAATTTTATTATACAAACGAATACTAAGCCCTAAGAATGTATTCATAGTTTTCTGTAGTCTAAAAGCTTCATTAACTAGTTTATTTTTGTTTCTAGTATTGTATGTATGAACATGACAATTCTTAACATATTTGTGAATATTTTGATGTACGTGCAGTATATTAGCAAGAATGTATTGTGACGCAACCGTTAAAATTCCAGTTTCCTTAAATAACTCTCTAAGAGAATCCCTAGCCCCTAGTTTATATATTGATCAAATAGCACGCTTTTGCAGAACGAAAATGCTGTTGACGTTTGCACCATTTCCCCAAAGCAATATCCCGTAAGACATTATACTATGGAAATAGCTAAAGTAAACAAGACGTGCTGTTTCGACAACTGTCAGTTGTCTTATTCGCCAAACGGCGTATGCCGCGGAGCTTAGTCTACCAGCAAGAGCTTTAATATGTGGACCCCATTGTAACTTTGAGTCGAGAGTTATTCCTAGAAATTTTGTCGAGTCCACAAATTCTACCACTTCATCATTAACAACTATTTTTGTGGGCACATGCCTTACATTAGGGGTACAAAATTTGACACATTTAGTTTTTTTTGTATTTAGCAGGAGATTATTAGCTGTAAACCAATCTAATACCTGAGCGAGAGTGTCATTTACATCGTCAAAATTTGTCTTCTGTCTATCAACTTGAAAAACAAGTGATGTGTCATCAGCAAATAACACAGCTTTACAGGCACAGGCGTAGAATGGCAAATCATTAATATAAATGAGAAATAATAAGGGCCCCAAAATAGATCCCTGAGGAACTCCCATTTTGACAGACGTCCCACTCGATTTAACTCCATTAAAACTAACTTTTTGTATTCTATTTACCAAGTATGATTTAATTAGCCTCAAAGATTAATTTTTCACCCCATAATAACTTAATTTATTTAATAGCGTTTACACGTCTACGTTTATGGTCTACACAGTCGAATGCTTTAGTAAGATCACAAAAACTCCTATTGCATTTTGCGACTTTTCCCATGCCTCTAGGATATGAGTGAGCAAAGCAACTCCTGCATCTGTGGGACCAATGATGTGAATCTGAAGACCTAAAGGTTTCACTAAAGGTCGTTCCACGACCTTTAGTGAAACCATATTGTTCACTATGGAATTTATAATTTTCTCTCTGTTATTCTACTGGTGGATTTTTACCTCGCTTACCGCTCCGCCGCACCTTTCTTGTTATGGGCCGTGGGTGTCTAGGCGAAATTGGGCGCTTTACGAGCTGTATACCCATTCTTGTAGCCTTTGTTAAATATAGGTATTAAAGAAATGTTTTAAAGAAAAATATATTTAGTTTATCGTCATAATTTTATCAAAGATGATTATTATTCTTACGAATATTCATGTATCTCGTAAATAGTCCGGTGTGGAACTGTCATGAGTATAGTTTGGAGGAGAATAAATTACATAACTATGCCATAATTAAATCAAAAATATATATCAATTATCTCCTTTAACTACTCCAACAAATAAATAAAACAAAAATAAACCAAAGAGTTTCCAAAAGGAAATGCGGTTCTGTATTCGCCACTCACTATGGCACAGGCACGGTAATGATTACCATGGTACAGGCTCTATTAATTAACAAGTTACGCGCGACGCGACCCGCGGCTGAGAACATGTTTCAGTGAACTATCCAACTGCATTTGCTTTTTGTCTCTCGAACTATGGCACTCTATTGTGTATATACTCTATTGTATTGATATAAATTGGCAATCGTATTGTTTGCGCGTTACGCAGCTAAGCTTGTTGTCATCTTTGTTTACCTTTATACTTGTTTCTCTGTAAGTGAATATCTTTTATAATTTTGAAAATTAAATTTCTTAGCTAACCATAGTGTACAGGACAGGGACAGCCTTCCCGTACTCAAAAGTTTGGAGTCTAGGGTATACGTTTGTTGACCAAGGGGCCAACAAGGGGTTAACGAGATACTTTCAACCCCTAACTATAATATAACAACCAAGTGGTCAATACAGGAGCACCTCTATCTCATCTGAGTGTTTTTCCAGTATCGTCCTGGGTTGTGATGTTTCCAAGACTGGCTTTTTCTCATTTACTCCGCATGGTCTTCAGTCTTCAGCGTCCTTGGTTGAGGGACCTATAAAACTGTACCTACTCGTATTGGAATCGTAGAATTCGATCAGAAAATGTTGGTCAAACTTTTCAACATCACATTTGGTACAGCATAAATTATTAATATGCAGTCTATATAACGGACCAGGGCCCGACCGAGGCACATACAACAGCTGATGAAGCAACTCAGAAAGTGCTTAGAGAAAGGTGCAGATATATAGACTAGCTCATTTGGGACCGACTACCTATATTATATTATCACCATAGTATTGTCCCGTGAATACTTACGGTCCAGCCGCCGCCCGCGGTGGTGAGATCGCACAACACGTAGAAGGGATCGATGTCCTCGGGCTTGATCTTGTAAATGCCGGAGACGTTAAAGCCCTGCACCTGGATCTCGTGGCAGTCCGTCGGGTACCGCTCCGCGCGGTCAACGCGCCCAGTCCTACGCGAATATGTAAATCCATCAATTACACATAAGTTACAATTTGCAATTATATCGATGGCATTACTATAGAAAGACACGCGGACAACTTATTAATTTAAGACCACAGAGCCATTACTGCATCACCGCAACCTATTATATGAAATGTATGTATTTTTTTTATATTGTATTTTTGTATGTATTGCATTAATGTACATAAGAATCCTTTATTTTACACCCATATTAAATTCTCTGCATAACCCAAAGGTGTCAGATAATGCTTTTACCATTAAATCCACCTATGTGCATTTACATTGTATTTCTTATATACATTATATATATATACATGGTGAAATTTTTATCGTTTTGGACCCTTAAAGTGGCGACTAAGACCATCAAAATGAACAACTTTTCCTATGGGAACAATGCTGGGAACTAGAAAAAAAATTCGACATTCCCATATAAACAGGCCAGGTGGCGGAACTCTTTTGTATGGAAATGACGAAATTTTTTTCGAGTTCCCTTCCTTTACCTTATCCCACTTTTTCATGTGGTATGTGTCAGTTCTCTCCATTTTGTTCTGTCGCCTACCATACTACTTGATAAAAAAAAAATATTTACATCGAGATGCACAGATAAATTGGACTTACTTGCACTCGCATTTCCTGGACTTCTGGTCGTGTAACGTTTTCCTGAACTCGTTTATCAAGCTAACGGCGTCCAGTGGACTTTGTCCCATATCAGCCCTAGAAAACAAAGAAAAAAAAACTCTTTATTTCTTTGTATTTTATCAAAGGCAAATCGAAACACATAGCCCTGCACTCTCTGCCCGCTTTTGGCAATAGATTGGATTTTAAAACAACAGTTTGTTTTAATCTTTGCAGTGTCTTCCGTATTAAATTCGTCACCTCAGCGAATGACTGCCCTAGTCATGGTATTGTAGACCACAAGACCATGACTTGGGCAGTCATTCGGTGAGGTTTATGAGTGATGACGCATGTTGTTTGTTGCTCGATCCTCAGTTCAGCTGCGAGTTTCGAACCTCAGTTCGAAACTCGCAGCTTCTGACACGATTATGCGAATATATACCTAGTCTCTTTGTGCGACTCGATACCAAATGCCGTTTGCTTGGCCGTGAGTGATCTGTGGGGATGGTTCGGCTTAACTAATGTTAAGATTTTGGAAATTGTTTCAAATTATATGATGCATATTTTTAACTTGATAATGATTTGATAATTTTCCTAGGTGGGAATATAAAATATAGTTATATGTATGTATATCAAATAGACCATTAAATGACTTAGTAAATTTTGTTATGTAACCATTGCCATAAACACGCTAACAACTTGATAAGTGTAAAAAAATTAGTCCATCAGATGGATAATCAAAAAATTTGCTACACTTTTAACTAATTGAGAACATGAAACTCATGAACTTTGACGCGCTTTATCTAAGTATATAATTTAATCATTTAATGTTTAATTGACAAAATAACAAATACGTGTCCAATATTTTACGAATGTTCTAACGGACATTTCAAGGGTTCCGATCACTGGGTTGTCCGCCTGTCTGTCCGTCTGTCTGTCTGTCAAGACCCTTTTTCTCAGGAACGCGTAAAAGTATCAAGCTGAAATTCATATCAAATATTCAGGTCTACTGTCCCTTGGAGCTGCGACAAAATCAAACTTCTAAGCCAGGGCAATCAAAAGATACAGCTGGTTATGCCGCAAACTTTCGTGTGTTTTCGACATTCGCAACTCGTACTTCCTCGTACTTCCCGTAAACTCAGAATCTTGAAATTTGGTACGAAGCAACGTCTTATTTATAGCACAGATAAAATTGCGAAAAGCATGTATTTTGAGTTACGTCATATAATAAAAATATTTTTAATAATTTTAAACTTATAATTATAATGTACGGAACCCTTAGTGTGCGAGTCCGACTCGCATTTAGCCGGTTTTTCAATATTTTTTGACCCTAGGTTAAACTAGCCTACTATTTTCTATGCAGTGTTTGGGCAAATCCAAAACAATGTGACGTGTTGTAACTTTTGTTAGGCATTTATTCTGACGTGGCGTGGCCAATTTCTGTAAGGCGTTTCCGCAGCACCACGAACAACATTTTTATTCAATTTGCCATATAAGCTGATCCTAACACCATGGAACGACAAACGAAAGACACACTTACTTGGGGTAAGTCCTGGAGAACTGGCGCGTCTTGACTTCGGAGATTGTGGACACTATGGAGTCTACCCCGGTCATGATGTTCTTCACGTTGCCCTCGATGAACGACAGCCTGGCGTCCAGTGCCGAGCCGGCGTGGAAGTTGTGTCCATCTACCAAATGAGAAATCTAAGGTAAAGCACAGAATAAGTTCTAATACTTAGGTAGTTAGAAAGCGGCCTTTCATAAATTTGTAGGTCACGTGGACAAGATAGAAAAAAGGGGCGATTGAAGGGGGTGTCTTTTCAGTAGGTAGGGGTTGTCTCTTAGCGAGGTCCATTTAAAGAACCTCGCTAAGACCGATGTTAACTTTTTCCAAATCTAATTACTTATCTATCAAGCAACAAATAATTTGCTCTGAGAATACGAAATATTAAAGCACCGACTCTCTATTATTATTAATAGAAAGTATAAACAATAAGAAGATTATGAGGATAAAAGACAAGCTGTCCTGCTGTATATGAGATACAGTCCTGACTCCTGAGTTCCTGAAGTGAGATGAAGGGACATATTATTTACATAATCCCTTCAATCAAAGACCCTTTGATAGAACAGTTACATACAGGGTGGATACAACATATATGTGTAATAAATCAAATCGCTTATACGAGATCACTTCACTATAGAATAAATAAATAAATAAATAAAAAAACTTGTAACGACCAGTATTTATTGCGGCAGTATAAATTAAATTTGATGTAACACAATATTTCTACAGCCTGATCAAGAAGGTTCATGACAGCTATACTCGTATTTCAAAATTGATTTTCTCGGCGGTTTCATATCATTATTATACTAAACCACGAGTTCGTGATATTATTTATGACTTGTCGCGTTATATATTATTGACGTAACGTCTATAACGTCTTATAAATCGATGAACACCTAAATGTATAATCATCTAGGACACTTTTATTTAATAAGCGAGCGTAAATTCGTAAATTTAACTATTTGTTGTTGGCCACCATAGTTGGTTAACGGTGTTGGCGTAACATTTAGTAATAAGCTCATCACCATTATTTTTTATGTATTTTATATTGTTATACTTACTGTTTGTAGTAAATAAATAAAAAACAACGGCTGCATGCACGAAAAAATTGACGTTCCCTAAATTGTTATTATTATCAGCATCATCCATCACGCGTCTATGTCTCTTTCACGTAAAATTACCTATTGTCCGTAAATCAACTTTAGAGACAACTATTTTTATATATTTACTTACTCTCTCATATTTACGAGTACTCACTTTAGTACGAATTATAAGTATACAACAATCTTAAAGAAAATAGAATTAAGTAGTTATTAACGGCGCGGCGCGGCGGAACTAGGTAACGAAACGAATTTAGGTGGAAATAGAGAAATACAAGAATAAACCTGTTTCAATTATATTCTTGTATTTCTGTATTTAATTGTTTATATTCTACAATATATACTATGCACGGTGAAATTTTGATCGTTCTGGACCCGTAAAGGGGTGATTCAGCCCGTCGTTATAAACAACTTTTCCTATGGGGCCAATGCTGGGAACTCAAAAAAAAAAAATGGGCAGTTCCATACAGAAGAATTCGGCCGCCCGGTCAATTTGTATGGGAACGTCAAAAAAATTTTTTGAGTTCCCAGCATTGGTCCCATAGGAAAATTTGTTCACATCGACGGGCTGAATCATCCCTTTAAGGGTCCAGAACGATCAAAATTTCACCGTGTATAATTGTTTATATTCATCTATTTCTCTAATAAACTTTATCCATAAAAAAAGGAAAAAAAAAACAAATTACCAGGAATCTTATCCAATTGAGATCGTATCAAGGCCAAATCTGACTTCACATTTTTCAGCAACGATTCGTACTTCTCCTGGTCAGGCCCACCCACCGTACGGAGTCCCTTCGCGATCTCGATCAAGTGCTTCAGAATGCTGTTCGTTTTCTCGTGTACCTCGATGTCCAAACGATTCAACCGGAAGTCGATGCTGTCGACCTTCTTCAAGTACTTTTCACTCGACATGATGGTCTCCATTAGCTTCTCCAACACGTTCTCCGTGTCCGAGTACCCAATCGATTGCGGCAGTCTCGTGTTGTTCTCCTTCTTCCTACTCGACAGCATGGCGTCCGTCAGTTCGTTCTCGTACTCCTTTTTCCATAGTGACTTGTCCATGTTATTGTTCTTCCTTCTTGGTTTCTTATCTTTCATTTCACTAGCCACAACGGATAACACCATAAAGGTTATGTAGACAAACATAAGAAATCGTAGCATTTCGACATGTAGCCCGAAGGTGAAACGCGAGGCAACTGGATGTCTAAAGATCGAATGAGCGGAAAAGTTTACAAAAACAATGACATCAAACAAAAACAGAATACATGCCAGGTAGGTGACTGTGTAACCGCCCCCCACCGTAGCACTAGTATAGCCCACATTTTGTTTTGAAAACAATATGTACTCACAATTAATTGTATTTGTTGTTCCGACGTTTACAAATTACTGATCTGTTTACTTTGGATTGTTGTTATTAAAGTGTTTTATTACCCACGCTTTACCCACATTCATTTCAGTGGGATGGTTCGGTCTATCAGTATCTCGCATCGGTTCTCCCTAGTCAATTCTGGCTGATTCCAACCTCTAAAAGATTTGATTCGAGATACTTGCATCAAATGGCATTTACACACATGGATAAGTAATTCTTTTATATTTCACTAGCTGTTGCCCGCGGCTCCGCACGCGTTAATGTCGTTCCCTTGGGAACAGTAGAAATGATAAAAATTCCATACAAACCCCTCCCCCTCTGCTTTTTCCCCTTAAGGGGGAATTTAATATACTTCACCTGCATAGATCTTTAGCCCTTAAGGAGTGGATTTTGCCCATTTCACCTACACAGATATTTTTTTATTGTAATGGAGAACTTCTTATTGTTATATTTCTAAGTAAATAAAACCACACAAACTTTACCCCACTGTTTTACCCCTTCAAGGGGAAATTTCGTCCATTTTAACTACACAGATCTTTTTAATTGTAATGTTAACATATATACTTATTTTTATACTTCTATGTCCAGAAATGAGAAAAAATCCATACAACCCCCGCCCCCCCTTATCCCTTAAGGGGGGAATTTTGTACATTTCACCTAAACAGATCTTTTTAAATTGTAATCTAGAACGTATATACTTATTTTCATACTTCTAAGTCTAGAAATGAAAAAATACTTACTTTACTCCACTATTTTATCCCTTCAGGCGAAAATTTCGTCGGTTTTACCAACATACATCTTTTTAATTGTAATCCAGAACGTCCAAAAATGAGAAAATGTCCATAACATTTTCTAAAAATCCTTTCTTAGTGCTCATTTACATCATAAAAAGAATCCCTGTGCCAAATTTCAAGTTTCTGGGCACAGTCGTTTCGGCTGTGCGTTGATATATAAGTCAGGTTTGCTTTTGGCCCGCGGCTCCGCCCGCGTAAGTGTCGATTTCTCAGGAACAGTAGAATTACCCGGAATACATTGTTCATGACTTTCAATGAAACACCTTAATATCGAATTTCAATTGAATAACTTTAAAAACTGAAAGTTTCATACTAACTTTGCATACCCCCTTAAGGGATGATTTTTGAGAAAAATATTTTACTCGTGTTTCATGCCTTTCAGTAAAGAACCTTTATGCTGAATTTCATTCGACTAACTTCAAAAATGGTAAAGTTTCATGCTTACTTTGCACCCCTATTTTACCCCCTTAAGGGATGATTTTTGAGTAAAATATTTTACTCGTGTAAATAATAAGGTATGAACCTTTCAGTAAAGAACCTTCATGCTGAATTTCATTCGAATTACTTCAAAAACGACAATGTATCATACCAACTTTGCAACCCGTTTTACCCCCTTAGGAGATGAATTTCCAAAAATCCTTTCTTAGTGCTCCCCTACGTTATAAAAGGAACCCCTGTGCAAAATTTCAAGTTCCTAACCCTTATAGTTTAGGCCCTGCGTTGATATGTCAGTCAGTCAGCTTCATCTTTTTTTTAGTATGGATTACTATGGATAGGTATAATGCTGTCGTATAATGATGATGAATTGACTTTGGATTTTAATTTTCTTATGTCACTTATTATTTTATTTTATTTTTGCTATATGTTTGCAGGCAATGACATTCATTCAAATGACGACATTTTTTTTTAATGAACCGATTTTGATGAAACAAACTTTAAATGTTTTGCTGAGTTAAAACAAAGCAATTGGTGGAAGTTTGAAGTAAATCGGTTCAGTATTTTCGGAGATAATCGTGATCATACATACAGACAGACAGACAGACAAGAAATTCGAAATTTGTTTTTTTGCTTTCTATTATTCTTTATAAGTGTACCTCTATCCATTTCAGTCAAAAATTCTAAATGTACAGACAAAATATTTTTACTGTTTTATTATCTATATACATATATACATATAATAAAACAGTATGTATATAGATTACAAATATGTATTGCTCATTGATGCAGCAAAATGTGGTTTCACGTCTTACTGAGCATTAAGGAATGAAAATTGCAATGTATTGCAATTTTCATTCCTGGAGGTGTACCTCCAATTTGCTTTCGATCTGAATTCAGTGTTACCTACATAAAAAAAAAAATAATAAGAAACTCCCTTAATCTTCATGAAATAATTTCAAGATTTTAGTGAAATTAAACCTTGATATCTCACATACTTAAATTTAATTAATTTTAACGATATGACCAAATACGAACGGTTTTGTAAGGTCAATTTTGCAATTTAATTTTCACACCGCTTTACGCTATAAAAGATCTGCGTGTATGGCTTCATCTTCTTCACATTTTAATCAGAAATAATACTGAACCACCTTACGCAGGCTACCTTTAAAGATACAGCTTAAATACATTTGTATAATAAGGTCAAACAGAAGAGGAATCAATGACGATATCATATTATCTACTACATTAAACGCCCTTGTTTGATCTCTAGCGCGGGAAATTATTCTGGTAGCTTCCTAAGAAGGGTTGGCGTCACCGCAGCAAGTTGTTACAACTGCAAAATGTAGAGGTATAACAACATGAATACAACCGGGAAAACACTCAGATGACAGTGTCAATGGCCAACGCCAATACCGTTTTTTTTTAGGAGCCATGATTTATTTAGGAGCAAATTTCTTTAATGCATATTTTCTTTATAAATTGTTTCTCAGTCCCCTATGGACGGCACAGCATGTTCAATTTCCTTTGTCAGAGGCCATCTATTGTGATACACCGTTCTTTTCCATACTTCCCTTCATAAATCCATCTCTTTTTGGTCGTCCTTGGCTTCTGGTTCCATCCATTCAATCTTATATCCAATGTCCTTTTCAAAACTGGCTCTCCTCCCTTCTCATCGCACACCTCAGAGGTCAGCAAATGGCCCGGATCCGAACTGCGGAAGGTTGGACCTCGGACCGTCTAATATAACGTTATATACCCATATTTCTAGGGTTCCGTACGACAGAGTGACAAAAAGGAACCCTTATAGGATCACTCGTATGTTTGGCCGTATGTCACTCTTCCAAACCATATCATGCGACATCTCTTCTCAATATATAATTTGTATTGTTCATATCATAGCATATCATGCAAAATCTTGACATCTTCCTGTCATTACAGAGGATAATATATGTATACCTAGTTCATAGCTTATATCTATGGTTCATCTCGGAAAATGCTAAGATCTTGTGATAAGTAAGAAACGGATAGATGCCATTTTTGAAATGTATGATTAAGCCATCTATATAGGTATAGTAAGCGGTTTTTTTCCTTGATTAAACGTATTTGCCCGTGCGTGCAGCCTCTGTGACACTGTCATTGTCACAAATATGTAGGTCATGCCCTAAGGAAACCACTTACTATATATGGTCATACCTATTTGTGACACTGTCATTGTCACAAATATGTAGGTCATACCTATATTCCTACTTAGGTCATAGTAGATATAAGATAATAGTAGGAAAGCTAGTAGCAATTTTTGGGTAGATATTTCAGGCGATTTAAAACTTGTCGCATACCCCTAATTTATTTTTAATATTATTTTTAAATATAGGTATTTGAGGCTATATGCAGTTGTTATATGTTATAGAACAAAAAATATAAGCCAGTAAGACGATTTAGTCAGGGTTTTAACATTGCCAGACGCGTGCAAAATATTTAGCAAAATAAATAAAAAAAATATATATTTGAGGCAATTTAAAATTTTAATAGGGTATTATTTATAACTAAAAAATAAGATTCTCAAAAGATAGATAATGTTGGTGGGACTTCCTACTTGCCAGGCTGTCAAAAATTTAATAAATTCAGCCCCGCTACTCACCAGCCAGGTCTGCAGTTCCGTGTTGGGGTATAATAGGAGAGGGTATAATATGTGACAAGTTTATCTAGCTTGCCTCATATACCTACCCAAAAATTGCTGCCAGCTCTCTGACTATAATCATCTATGCAGAAATAATTTAACAGAAATTTTTCATCGTAAAAATTATATGAAATTAGACCACACAGAATCAAGTTACTGAATAAGAGACGGATAGTAATTTAAACCCAAGGCAAATGTTTCATAAACATGTACAGCAGAGATGTATGATCGCATACAAATGTACGTGATGTGGATTTTATCTGGAGAAAAAAATTATAATCAACTTAATTTAATAAAAAAATAAAAATCAGGTGGCTTGTCTTGCTCGTTTGCCATCAAATATACATCAAAAAAAGATGCCCAAGGTTCATACTCAAACCAATTTAGTTCTTTGTCATCAAAAATCAACTACGGTTCATATTGTAATATGGGTTCTACTTAATTCCAGAATTTGAGAGAAATATAAATATTTTGGGTAAGGATAGTCGTAATAGAAAGAGCACGCATGGAAAGCCGCGGGTAAAAGCTAAAAACTTATTTGAAAGCTAAGAGAGGGGAAGAGGTAGTCCTCAAAATACTAATTTACAATGGGAAATTATAAGTCAAGCCACAAAATTATTTATTGGCCACGTGATTAAACTTATATTTTAACAATGAAATTCTTATTTATACATTGCCACCTATATAATTCAAGCTTTTACAGACAGCATCATTTATTATAACTTAGCATGTAAAATAATACATCATATTCTTTTATCGTAAAAATAGCCACTACATGATATGGCGTGATTCATGTCATCGATAGGCAGGAGAGCTGGTACCAATTTTTGGGTAGGTAGGTATTTGAAAGTTGAAAAATTGTCGCATACCTCTACCTCAACTCGGAACTGACTGGTGAGTGGCGGGGCTAAAACAACCCCTTTTTTTTAAATATCCTTTTTTCTTTACCAACAATATAGATATTTATGGCAATATGCAATTTTTTATGTTTTATGTATAAAAAATATAAGCCAGACGATTTAGTCGGGGTTCTAACATTATCAGATGCGTGCAAAAAATTTGCAAAAAAATATAAAATATCAATTTGAGGCAGGTTGAAATTTTAATAGGGTACTATTTTGGTGGGACTTTCTACCTGCCACGCTGCCAAAAAATTAGGAGTTGATTTAGCCCCGCTATTTACCACTAACCAGTCAGGTCTGCAGTTCCGTGTTGGGGTATAATAGGAGAGGTATGTGACAAGTTTTCAGCTTGCTACAAATACTTGCCCAAAAAATTGTACCAGCTCTCCTACTATTACTATTAGTAAAATTATGGTAATTTAATAAACATTTACATTTACATTTACAATAAACAAAATAAGACTACATTTTTTTTCTCAAAAATATAGTCTTATTTTGTTCCTCAATAGCTACTGGTAATATTAGTGGCCATAATATACTATTTGATGACAATTTTAGCTAAATATTGACGATCAATTATTTTGGGATAAGTTACATTTTAAACATGCTGAGTTAAAAAAATAGAAGCTAAATAAATATATTTTTGATGTCAAATATTAGTATTTTAGAAGTTTACTGTTAGAATGCAAGTTACAAATTTAGATGCTAAATAATAACCATCATGCTGAGTTGTATTTAGAGTGGCTTACATAGAAGATAACTAGTGGCTAAGATGGTATTATTTAGATGCTCGTTAATTGTGGCTGACTTAGTAATTTAGAAGGCAACATACATTTTTAGAGGCGGATAATGCTATTAAAAAGAATCCTGTTTAATTAGCACCCATAACTAGTGGCTAAGATAGTATTATTTGGATGCTCGTTAATTGTAGCTGATTTAGTAATTTAGAAGGCACTTACATTTTAGAGGCTAATAATCCTATTAAAAAGAAGCCTGTTTAATTAGCACCCATTTACAAAAAATAAAAAAATATCCCAACTTAACAGATATGGAAACCTTAAAATATTTTAATTTTATTCGCCACTTTGTTGGCGTTAATAATAATTACATAGCCACGCCTAATTACAGCTTACTATACTATAACTAATAGTTTCTGAGCTTAACCGCGGATAGACAGTCAGACAGACCTCACAAAATACTACTTGCCGACCCCTACTGTAGTTTCCTCTTCTTCTCTTGTCGGTCTTTCATACATCCTTATACGGTCTTGTTTTATTTCTCAGTGATGTACGAGTTACACCTAAAGTAGCATCGGCTGTCATTCCCAGCTCCCAGCGTTGTTTGATGTTTGTGTTTATTCAGCCTTAGAACTCGATCGGAGTATTTTATTCATCACGGGTGGGAAAGCCACTTTGTTTGTTTTATAAGTATTATCATGTAAACTTCTCACTGATTGTCACATCGCAATGAGACATAAACTGACCGAAACAGGACATAATACCGAAACTGAATCGAAACTTGCATTTTGATCTCAGTTTGGCCGAATCCGAAACCGAAACTTACAATTTCAAGCACTAACCAAAGAGTCACCTTTATTATTACGCAAGCTCATAGACACCGTTATTAATAACCTGCGTTGCCTTAACACCCTAGGTGAGCCCACGAACCACTGGGATACACTACTTATCTATATCGTAGTCACTAAGTTAGACAAAACCACTGAGCGCGAGTGGGAGCAGCACAAAGGTATATTATTGTCGAATTCCGATTCTAAAGTTCAGTTAAAAATCGATCAATTACTCAAATTCCTCAAGGACAGGTCAGACTTGTTGGAAACATTAGCATTAGCGCACAGCAGGGATAATCAGAGTAATTTAGAATATAAAAAACCTAACGCGCAGTCTCACTTATCCCAATGCAATGTTTCCTCCAATAAGGCGCAGTCTTCCGAGCGATTCTCACATAAAGCTTGTTTGCTGTGCAAGGGTAAACATCCAATTTATTATTGTATGAAATTTCTAAACTCTGATTTACAAGCCAAAGTTAAATTTATAAGCGATCACAAGTTATGTGAGAACTGCTTGCGTCCCGGTCATACGGTAGTTGATTGTCGCTTCGGTCCGTGTAGGCAATGCATTTTAAAACACAACACACATATTCATCCGAATACGCATAACACATCTAGTTGCAATGCAAGTGCACGGGCCTGCCAGACTGACCGACTGCAGTCAACCTCGGCAGATGGCTCGTACAGCCCCTCCCTTGCTCCGCTTTGTCATAAAAAACTTAGTGATATTCCAGTTAGCAATGTTAATACGAACACTCACACAAGTATGCAATGCGCAAGTGTACCGGTCCTTTTGTCTACGGCGTTGGTCGAGGTGTTGGGTAAAAATAATATTTGTCACTCCGCCTACATTTTACTTGATTGTGGTTCACAAAATTGTTTCATGACTCAATCACTTTGCAAACTTTTAGACATTCCATTATTACAGTCTACCCTTGAGATACGAGGAGTAGGTAATTCAATATCACAGTCAACGCAAACCTGTGATATTGAAATTAAATCGCGCTTTAATGCCTATTCAATGCGCATCAATTGCTATGTACTACAAGAAATCACGTCTACATTACCAGCCATACATGAACAAAGCGCACAGTTTACGATTCCTGACCATGTACAGCTGGCAAATTCGAATTATTTAGGTCCCCAAAAGATAGATACTCGTATTTTGATAGGTGCGGACAAGTTTTGAGACTTGCTTATCGATGGCAGGATGCGCTTGGCAAACGGTCCGTTCTTACAAAATACGAAGTTGGGCTGGATTATTTCTGGTCCCATCCATCATAATACGCACAAGGATGGGCGTACCCAGTGTAACTTCTCCCAATCAATTGACCTACAATTACGCAAGTTTTGGGAGCTCGAAGAGCTACCTAAACCTCTGGATACGCACACAGATGAGGAACGAGCCTGTGAACACATATTTGTCACCACTACCACGCGCAATAATGATGGCAGATTTTGTGTACATATTCCTCTTAAAGAATCACCTGAGGTTTTGTTTTAGGTGAATCATTTCCCCAAGCGGAACGACGGTTCCTATCATTAGAAAACAGGTTATCACGCGCACCTGATAGTTATAAAAAATTATATGTCGACTTTATGCGAGAGTACATTGAATTAGGTCATATGACCCAAGTTAATGACTATTCTAAGTCACATTTTTTCACGCCACACCATGGCGTTTTTCGCGAACACAGTACAACGACAAAGCTTCGTGTCGTTTTTGACGTTAGTGCATCAACAAGTAGCGGAAAGTCCTTGAACGACATTCAAATGGTAGGGCCTCCTATTCAAGGAGATTTATTAGCCATACTTTTACGATTCAGGCAGTTCAGGTACACTGCCATTTGTAATTGCCAAAAAATGTATAGACAGGTACTTGTCACACCTTCTCAACGTGACCTTCAGCTCATCATCTGGCGTGAGGAACCATCGCAGCCTCTCCAAATTTATCAATGAAATACCGTAACATACGGTCAAGCTGCCTCAGCGTATTTGAGTGTCAGATGCTTAAAGCAGCTGGCGGATGAATGTGCTGACATCCAGGTCAAAAGGCTTGTCCGTGATTATATGTATGTTGATGATTTGCTAACTTCAGATGATGAAAAGGAGAATTTAATCAAAAATTGTAAAGGCGCGGTCGATTCATTACAGTCGGGTTGTTTTCCATTGCACAAATGGAATTTTAATTTTAAAATGGAAGCTGACTCATGCGGTTCCTTAGATTCAAGTACTTTCAAAGACTTGAATCTCGGTGAACAAAGTCAGTGTCGCACATTAGGTCTTAGTTTTTGCAATATGACTGATCAGTTTAATTTCAAGACACTTGTCCAAAATAACAGCGATCAACCTATAACTAAACGCTTAATATTATCTGTCGTTTCGCTAATTTTCGACCCTTTGGGTCTACTAAGTCCATTTGTTATGATAGGTAAGGTGTTATTGCAAAAACTATGGCTATTAAAATTACAATGGGACGACCCGCTACCGTCTGATGTCGCGCGAACGTGGAACCGGTTCCTCGACGGTCTGCCTTATCTCGCAAACATAACCATACCTAGGCATGCCTTTCAATACGATTCGTCAACAACTGAATTGCATATATTTACCGACGCGTCGCAAACCGCGTACGGTGCATGCATATATGTGCGTACTATACGAGAAAATAACGTATTAGTACGATTGCTCATCTCAAAAGGAAAAGTAGCTTCAATTTACCCAATTAGTATACCGCGTTTGGAATTGACAGCGGCACTTCTAGGTGCTAGGCTTTATGATAAGGTTTGCGATGCCCTAACTCGTCCGATCGATGACGTCATATTTTGGACAGATTCTACTATCGTTTTAGGGTGGCTACGTATGGCTCCATCCTTACTAAAAACATTTGTACAAAATCGAGTCGCGGAAATACATGATCTGACTGATGATGAGTAAGTTTACGTGGCGGCATGTAAGTGGCAAAGAAAACCCTGCCGACTTGGTTTCACGGGGTGTTCATTTAAAAGACTTATCGTTATCAGACCTTTGGTGGAACGGTCCCGAGTTTCTACGAGAACTTAATTTACCTAACGATTTGTGCTTAAATAATAATGTCATGCCTTCCGAGTTGCCTGAGCTCAAACCGAATCTTGCCAATTCATTAATGATCACAAGAAATGATAGTGTTATCGAGTCATTATTCCTGTTTCATAGATTCTCTCAATACAATCGCATGATACGTTCCGCTGTTTATGTACTTCGTTTTATTCATAACGCGCGCAACAAAACAAGTAGGCTGTCGGGCGCGATCACTGTCGATGAGCTTAGGAATGCAGGTAGCCCGCTCGCTAGGCTATCTCAGAGGGAATCTTTTAAAGATACCTACAAATTAATAAAAAATGGTAAGGGTCTCAACTCAAAACACAAACTCGCTAGTTTAAGTTTGTTTATGGATGGGCAAAATGTAATGCGTGTAGGTGGCAGAATAAAGAATTCTCCCGATTTAGATTACAATCAAAAACATCCTGTACTTTTATGTAGTAAACATCATTTGACCATTTTATTATTTAGATATGAGCATATCCAGGGTCTGCATTCAGGTCCACAGGCACTTCTATATCGTATTCGCGAAGAGTGGTGGCCAGTCTCGGGTAGAAACTTGGCTCGCAAAACAACTCGTCAATGCGTTATCTGTACTCGCCTTAGGGGTCAGACTCTTATGGCTGATTTTCCAAAGGAGCGTGTAACGGAAAGCGATTTTCCAAATTTTCGTGTTGGAGTCGATTACGCAGGGCCTGTTTTCACGCTTAACCGTAAAGGTAGAGGAGCAAAATTGGTCAAGAGTTACATTTGTTTCGCTACGCGAGCAATTCATTTGGAACTCGTTAGTGATCTTACTTCTGACGCTTATCTACTCAAATTAATAATAATAATAAACGTTTATTGCTCACCATAATCAATTACATATTAGTTAATAAGAACAATATAAAAACTTAATTCGAAAGTAGTAGGTACAATAACAATTTTTATTCATATTTAGGTGTTAGGCTAATAAAACTGTTCTTTCTTTCGTTAAATTCAATTCAATTCAAAACGTTTATTCAATATAGGTTTCTTTGAACACTTATTAATTGTCATATTTCACTTCTCAACAATTGTTGACGTCAAAAATTTACTTATGGCTAAGTTGGGTGCGTATTGATTGATATAATAACAAATTATATATTTTCATTTCAATAAAGTTCAACAGATATAATGTTAACTTGACATACTCATTTATGATTATATTCTTAAAAGCTATAACATTCATAAAATTTTCAATTCAAAAACCATAAACCCATTTTTTATAACGTTTATGTATACTAAATATCACCTGTTATACAACTTGTGTAGTATACCTGCCAAAATGTATACCATTCAAAAAGTATAGTATTTAAAATAAATATGAATCAAAATCTATAAAATGTGTACGTATTAAAAATATATAACAGAGAAAATATACCAGCTAGTTAATATAGACCCATGTCTATTTTGCGAATTTGAATTATTTCAGTAATACCTATGAAAGAAGTCAAATTCGCGCAATCTCATAAACTTCATTTTCTTGTAAAAAATTCGGAGTAGCCAGCAAAAGGTGCATCATTCAAACAGATTATAGGTAATCGATTTCATCAGTAAAGCAAACGGAAAGTAATACAAGAAGTCATTCACTTCATATGATTACAAAAAACTATAACAAACAAAAGAACTTATTACAATATTTTATTGCATGTAAATATTAGGACAAAGTATGAAGTAAATAAAAAAAATTGTGATACATACAAAATGCGCGCGCATTTTGTATGTATCACAATTTTTTTTTAAATTGAAAGATAATCTTTACAATATTTTATTGTATGTAAATATTAGGACAAAGTATAAAATAAATAAAAAAAATGTGATACATACAAAATTCGCGCGCATTTTGTATGTATCACAATTTTTTTAAAGTAGAAAATAACTTTTACAATATTTTATTGTATGTAAATATTAGAACAAAGTTAGAAATAAATAAAAAAAAATGTGATACATACAAAATGCGCGCGCATTTTGTATGTATCACAATTTTTCTAAGTGTTTTAATAAAAAAAAAATTTAGAAAAATAGGTATACTGTTTTCTTATTTATTTTTTTAATTTATATTAGAGACTATAGCTCGAAGAAATTCACACTCGTAATATTAAGATTTTCGTAATAGAAAAAGAAATAAGATAATTTATTAACCGGCTTAAAAATAGGGAGGAGGTTATCAATTCAACTGTATGTTTTTTTAATGTATTTTTGTTACACGATATCTTCGTCAATTGTGAACCGATTTTGATATTTCTTTTTTATTAAAAGCCTTTACTACCAAGTTGGTCCCATTTTAATTTGGTGAAGATATAATGAAGAACTTTGGAGATATGCAAGAAACTCGTAAAATAAAATTGATTGAGATGCTAGGTTTTTTTATATTTAATTATTGAGAATCTTCTACCAATTAATTCGTATAACCAATGATTATTATCCGTACTAATATGTATATATAAAGTTTATTATACATAACAACTAATCGATGTTTTAAAGTTAATAATAATAAACCGGTATAATAAAGGTTTGATATGTTGAATGATTGTTATAATTAAAGATTTTAGTTTTTTTAAACATTTCTTTCGATTTTTATCTTACTTGATAATTATACTAACCAAAATTATATGTTTCGTTGATATTTATCTTAAATTATATATATTTTGTGTTTATGTCTTATATTACTTACCCGGCTAAGTTTAATGCCGCTTCCAAAGCGAAGTGCAGAAGAAGCGGCAACAAACTGCACAGCGCATTTTCTCCAAGGACGACAACTCACAATTTTTGAAAACCGTATGTGGACTGAGTATACATTAGTTTATTTAAATGTCATGTTCGAATTGAATTTAAAAAATAATGTCATATTATTGAAATTAATAATACCGATATAAAAAAAATAAAAAAATGTCAAATTGAGTACCTACAAAAATTAAAATAAAAAAAGTCATCTTTAAAAATATCACGTACAGAATGTACCACACATTAGTCATATAAATACAGAATTACGAGGCGTCCGCGCCAAGCTCAAGCCAAACATTCTTATCATTAATAAAATCTTGCTCTCAAGCGCTTTATTTCGCGACGAGGAAAGCCATGTGAGATATATTCCGACAACGGTCGTAACTTTGTAGGTTTACGAAAAAATTTTGCTCAGTTTCTTAAAAAATGTAGCTCAAATCAAATATTAAAG
This sequence comes from Elegia similella, assembly GCA_947532085.1. Lineage (NCBI taxonomy): Eukaryota > Metazoa > Arthropoda > Insecta > Lepidoptera > Pyralidae > Elegia > Elegia similella. The sequence goes on along the minus strand of OX383925.1, from coordinate 28,624,090 downwards.
AATACGCTCAAAGTCAAAATATAAAATTTTCATTTATAGTACCATTTAGCCCTCATTTCGGGGGTCTATGGAGGGTGCGGGGGGGGGGGGGGGGGTGAAATCGTGCAAATATCACTTGCGCCGAGTGGTAGGCAATGCTCATCTCACTTTCGAGGAATTTACTACGGTGCTGAGTCAGATTGAGGCCGTGCTCAATTCGCGTCCACTGATGCCGCTATCTACAGACCCGATGGACTACCAACCTCTCAGCCCTGGACATTTCCTGATCGGTCGTCCACTCACCGCTCCTGTCTACAATGAAGACCTCAAAGATGCTCCGCTACATCGCCTCAACCGCTACCAGAGGGTGGAGCAATGCCGACAACAATTCTGGTCCCGCTGGTCCAAAGAATACATCTCCGGACTGCAGACCCGAATAAAATGGAGAGAGAACAAAGCTGATCTACAACCAAACACCCTTGTGGTTGTAAAGGACAACAACCTTCCTCCCCTGAAATGGCAGCTGGGTCGAGTCGTCAGAAGCATACCCGGAACCGATGGCATCGCTCGAGTTGCGGACATCCAGACATCGTCTGGCGTTATAAGACGCCCATACGTCAAAATCTGCCCTTTGACGGCAAATGAAGAAGAGGGAAACACTTTTTAAAGCTGATGCTTTCAAGGCCGCGGGCATGTTAACGCAATGTCAACGCTGCTGCAGTGGTGACGGAAGAAACGCACATCATCCGCCCATCATCATCACGTGACGTAGCACTGCGTGGGCGGCCAATGGAATGCGCCCAAATTTCCACGTATGTGCGTGCTATTCGTCCAAAATTGTTCCCACTACCTTTTTCCCTAACTCATGTAAATTTTAAATCGAATACACTCGTCATTCAACGTTTAACTAGATCACTGCTTTTAATTTCGCACCAAATATCATTCCCAAATAAAAAAGTATCTATACGCGCCGATACATAGGCTTTGTTTTATAAAACAATAAAACAAAAGAAATTGTTATTAATAGGGAATAACACCAAATATTCCCGTATTGTGATGTGTTTGTTTAGTAATAATTGTGAACCCCCAATTTTTATCTGCCAGCGTAGACACCCGCCGAGTCTCCCGTGGACCTTTGGGAATCACTGCGAGATTCTCTAAACGTTACCTGGAAATATGTCCGAAAAACTCAAGTATTTTGCGTAAGTAGACATAGGTCCTTTATTGAATTTTCGTCCGGTGAATTTCAAAAATCAATCACTTATTTCTATGATTTTACGTTCTTTTTGTATACATGTTTCTCAAATTAATATACTGCTAGTTGGATCGAATCGAAATCGAGCGGTACATAAAAGGAAACATCGATTGATTAGTGTACTGTAAAATATCTCTTAATAATCTGTCATACAAAAAACCGGGAAAACTAAAAATCGTGACAACAAAATAGAATTAAAAGTAGATAATAAGATCCTCAGTACTAATGAAGACGTCGCAAAATATTTCGAAGATTTCTTTACTAACATTCCCGTAAATACTACTGCCTCCTTACGTTCATCATCTGAGGAATCTAAAAAACTATTAACAAGCTGTATACCAGAATGTAACAATCATTTAATATTTCAACATGTAACACCTCAAATAATCATTGATACATTTAAGAGTTTGAACAATAAGAAAACTGGAGATTTGTGGGATATCTCTGTAGCTGTCATTAGTAACATCATTGAAGTAATTGCACCATATTTAGCTTCTATATTTAATAAGTGTGTAGATACTGGGACATTTCCTGACTTGATGAAGTTAAGTAAAGTCATTCCTTTGTACAAATCTGGCGATAAAAATGATCCCACTAATTACCGTCCCATTTCTATTCTGCCAGCTCTTAGTAAAATATTTGAAAAAATGATTTTTAATCAGTTATTAGCTTTTTTTAACATAAATAGCCTTTTCCATCGTGAACAGTATGGATTTACAAAGGGTCGGTCAACTACAGACGCGGGTGTAGCTCTGTTGAAATACATATATGATGCTTGGGAGGGAAAACAAAATGCTATTGGTGTTTTTTGTGATCTTTCCAAAGCCTTTGATTGCGTAGACCACAATACCCTTCTCTCCAAGCTGGAGCACTATGGAATAAAAGGTAAATCTCGCGATTTACTTGAATCTTATTTAAGTGGCCGAACTCAAAAAGTTAGTTTAGATAGGGTACAATCCTCCGGATCATCGGTTAAGATGGGCGTACCCCAGGGCTCTATCCTAGGGCCTCTGTTATTCCTCATTTACATCAATGACCTACCTTACTGTGTCAATACATGTAAGGCTGTACTATTTGCCGATGACACTTCTCTTGTCTTCAAAATTGATAGACAAACTAATTCTTTTGACGTGGTTAATAGTACTTTAGCTCAAGTGTTGGATTGGTTCACAGCGAACAATCTATTGTTGAACGCTAAGAAAACGAAATGTATTAAATTTTGCTTACCAAATGTTACAAAAATTCCAACACAAATAGTAATGGATAATGAACCACTAGATTTAACTGATAAAACAACATTTCTTGGAATAACTCTTGATGCCGGGCTTCAATGGGGTGCCCATATTACTACGTTAGCGGGTAAACTTAGTTCTGCAGCTTATGCTGTCAGGAGAATTAGACAACTGACTGATGTTGATACTGCGCGTTTGGTATATTTCAGTTACTTTCATAGTGTTATGTCTTATGCGATTTTACTATGGGGTAACGCTGCAGAAGTAAACACCATATTTGTCCTGCAGAAGCGCGCTATTAGATCTATATATAAACTTGGTGCTAGAGAATCTCTTAGAGAATTGTTTAAAGATATAAATATTTTAACTTTACCTTCTCAGTACATATTTGCGAATATTATGTTTGTGCGCTATAATCTTGATTTATATAAGAAAAATAGTGATATCCATGACCGAAACACGAGAAATAAAAATAAGTTAGCTACACCAGTATTGCGATTGCAGAAAACTATGAATTCATTTTTGGGTTTAGGAGTACGCTTCTATAATAAAATTCCTGCAGAAATATTAGGTCTGCCTTTACTTAAGTTCAAAACGATTGTAAAAAACCAGTTAATAAAAAAGGCTTATTACTGCATTGATGATTATATTACTGATAAAAATGCGTGGAAATTTATATAAATTTATTTAATGTTAACAATTATTAAATGTTAAAATTAATCTATAGTATGAAAAATTGTATTTAATGTTAACAATGTATTCAGAGCCCTTCAGGCACGTAGGGACCAAGGCTGGATTGAGTTTCTTTCGGCGTATTCTTCTCACCAGTGGTCGTTCCGAAACGCTAGTAGTATTTCAATTTTGCATATATAAAAAAATATATAAGAAATAAAAATATGACGTTCAAAAAGAGATACATGTATCCAATTTTGAATAAAAATCTTTGACTTTGACTTTGACTTTGAAAAAAAAACCGACTTCTTGATTGAAGAAGCCACTGAAGCGATTTCGATGAAATTAAATGGGACCGATTGGAAAGCATACCCTATCAAGTACGAGTGGGAGACGAAGTTACGAGGCAACGTAAAAATAATTATAACCTCCTTTTAAAAGTCTGTCAAATGTGAAGAAATGCGCACTGGTGATAAACCAACCCTTATCGAGTAAAATGTTTAAAATAATACATACACAACATAATCAATCAAACAAGACTATTCTACGATTCTAATATAATGACTGCCTGATTAAGCAAGAGTGACAAATGCGAAGCCCTGCAAATATTATTGATATATCTATTGCTATGGAGTGGTAGCCGACGGCCGACTGTGACCATTTGCAAATAAATTGACTTGGCAAGTTAACATTATCATAGCGTGGGGCCCGTAGAAATTACCACTTTTGTTACTAGGGTTCAGCAGTAATTGAATTACCTACCTAGGTATTATTAAAATACGTAATTGAAATACAAACATATTTTAAGTATCCTTACTAATATTATAAATGCGAAAATGAGTTTGTTAGTTTGTTTTTCGCATTCACGCCGCAACTACTAAAACAAGACCTTACCCCAAAGCGATACTGTAACTGATAATGCATCTAGATCGTAAATTAACGTGGAAACAATATGTACTGGTAGTCACTCAACTCGGTTCTATCCATGGATAACAAACTGCTGGTCTTCAAAAGCATTCTTAAACCGATATGGACCTACGGTCTCCAATTGTAAGGAAGTGCATGCAACACTAGCATAATCATCATAAAACGATTGCAGAATGGTATTCTAAGGAGCATAGCCAACTCTCTGTGGTTCGTCACAAATGCTTAAACACAAGAAGGCCTGCCTATCCACACTGTGAAGGAAGAAATAAGGCTCTTGGCTGAAAGATATAAGTCCAGTCAAGCAAAATATCCCAACGAACTAGCAGCTAATCTGAGAAACATAAGCTACCAAATGCCCTGCTCACAGAAATCTCCATACAAACGGGCAAAGCGAATTGTGACAATACTTGATAACGTTGGGTCAAAATTTATGATTAAATCGATTTACTCCATCATAATCTACTGACAATGATACAGCTTTGTAAAAAAATCTAAGATTTGAAAAATATAAGCCCCTAAACATTCGTATTTTAGCACCATTTTTAATCCAACTTTGAACGTAAAAAAATACCATTATCAATGTGAAGATTCTAATATTAATGAACAACGTATATAGTTTTATTATTCATAAGTTGAAATAACTTAACTGGTCATATGTTTATGGATTCGTTTTTTCACAAAAGCCTATTTCCTAAAGCGTATTTCAAAACGATTTTCACGGCCGTAATATTTAGTAAAACTCTGTGCATCTCAGCCACATCGGCGAGGCCCGCGGGTGTGCGGGTGGCGGGACGGAAGGGTGCGTTAGCGCCGCCTCTTTCCTAGGAATTCTGTATTTATCAATCGGGGATAAACAGTGACGTTTCGCCTGTCGTATACGTAACTACTATTGCGGTTTGTGTGTGTTCTGTTTTTTATCGTTATAATTTCCTCGTTTTGGCTATTCTTTTTGGACTCTGTTTTTTTGCTTTCGGATTGGACTTGTTATCATTGTGATTTTACCAAATTGACCCCTGGCATCGACAACGGATTTGAGTTTTCACTACGGACTGGACTATTGCACACATACTTGATTTGTGTTTCATATTATATAAAAATATATAAATATATACGTTTATCTTACCTAGGCACCTATTTCTGATTTTTTAAGACTACATAGCCAAGTAGGCATACTAGCAAAGATGTCTATGATATAGGTGCCCTACATAAAGGCACTTAAATTAGCGCAATTTGTGACTTCTATGAGTACATTACGTAGTACGTAGGTACCTACCTCAGAACATAATTTTACAATCTGCGGCCTAGATATGGACTCATTTATTTAGGTATAGGTATACCATTTAGATGTCCTTAAAATATATGCATATGTAGTAGTGCCTATATGTGGGTGGCTGTTATCTACTTAACATGGTGATCTTACGAGTTTCTATACGCCTTTGGGGACGTAATAAACACGTGTTGTTTATACACATACCTACTAATTTTGTTTTGTATAAACAGTTATAGGTACATATACTTACTTATTTTCAAATTTACTAAACTATATACCTCCATACACTCAATTCTCTTGTAGGTACGCTTTGCATTAATAAATACCTAAGCATTACATACCTACCTACTTATCTAAAATAACACGTGTTACATTTATTTGGAACATCTAGTCAAGCAACTATTTAAAAAAAAATAAAGGCACGACTTTTTTGGCAAAGTAATATAGCCTATGTCACTAGTAAAGGTAATATAAATACTGACGATACCCCAAACGTCCAAATCCGTGCAGGCATTTAGAAGTTATTGTGGAATAAAAAAAATCACATATTACATTCTGGGAATCTGATATTATAAATAAATGAAAAAAAAAATATTTTCAATGCTTATTACCGGAGATTATAGAGCCACGTTTGCCTCGAAAACTAGCAATCAGGGAAAGAATAAATAAATAACTATATATATATATATACATATATAGTTATTTATTTATTAAGATATAGGTTCCCAGATTTATATAATATTACTTAACCTAAATGGTAAACCTGTTTAATTTCTATTAATCTGAAATAAATGTGATTTTCATGACAAAAGATTTTCAATTATAAGCCTACAAACGTATGATTATGTGTCCTTTTTCTCATCCTTATCCTTATCCTTACTAATATTATAAATGCGAAAGTGAGTTTGTTTGTTTGTTTATTTGTTTGTTTGTTTGTTACGCTTTCACGCCGTAAGTACTGAACCGATCATCATAAAATTTTGCATACACTTTTTCTGGAGTACGGAGAAGGACATAGGCTATCTTTTATCCCGGGAAAAAGTACTATTCCCGAGGGATCGACATTGACGCGGGCGGAGCCCCGCGGGCGAAAGCTAGTTTGAAATAAAAATATAGAAGTTGTTATCAACATATTTCCCTTTCCTACAGCCGGTGCCTTGCCAACTGAGTGGTTGGGACTATAGATGCAAAAAGTATTTTAAACGTTTAAAACCATTTGGTTTTAAACCGTTTTTTTGGTTTAAAACGTTTTAAACCAAATATTGAGGTTTAATATAGGTTTAAAACGATTTTCTATTAGAATTTACTAACATTTCACAAAAAGCAATTCAAAATATAATTATTACAATATCCATCATATATTTGGGTTATGTGAAATGAAAAAAAAAATACTATATGTATAATTATGTAAAAAAACAAACTTTACCATGAAAAATTATACTTTAAGGTGACCTTAAAATCCTAGCGGACGCGACAGTGACCCTGGTTGCATCAAATGTCTCAAATGTGTATTAGACGCGACCAGAGTCGTGGGCGCTAGGATTGGAATATATATTTAACTATTACATTACTTTGTCATCATCCATTAAGTTAAATGTCTAAATTTCGCAGAAAATACAAACAACGAAATAACAAACTATTAATTAACATAAATTTAGATTTAGGGTTCCGTATATCAAAAGAAAAGAACGGAACCCATATAGGATCACTTTGTTGTCCGTTTGTCTGTCAAGATCCTTTATCTCAGGAACGTGTTGAGGTATCAAGCTGAAATTCATATCAAATACTCAGGTCTACCTGTCCCTTGGAGTTGTGGAAAAAACCAAGACGTTGAGAAAAGGTTCTTGACAGACAGACAGACAAACAGACAGTCACTGTGGAGCCGAGTGATTCTATAAGGGTTCCGTTTTTTTCCTTTTGAAATGAAATGGAATGACTTATTTCGCTTAAGCGTAGTTACACTTAGCCGTATCCAGCATGCGGTACGGAAACCTAAAAACAAAAGTAAGTCACCGAGCGGGATTCAAACCCGTAACACTCGTTTCTTGCCGTCCGTGTCCCAGACGGACAGTGGCCGGCAGGACGAAATTAGCGGCCATATTCTGTGTGGAAAGAAATACGCGTTTTTCCAAACATAAGACTAATTTAGATCGATTGTTTACCTCCGAAAACCCCCATATACCAAATTTCAGCGAAATCGTTAGAACCTTTTCCGATATCATAGAAATAAATTTATATACATATAAATATACAAGAATTGCTCGTTTAAAGGTATAAGATATATTATACTGACGAGCTCTATGGCCTAGTGGTCACCATGCCAGGCTTCCACACTGGAGGTCCCGGGTTAGATCCCCGGCCAGGTCAAGATGGAAAATGACGAAAATTTATATACATACATATAAATAAATATACAAGAATTGCTCGATTAAAGGTATAAGATTTTAAATAATTTTAAAGTTATTATAGACTAGCCTTCGCCCGCGGCTCCGCCCGCGTCAATGTCGATCCGACGGGAATATTACTTTTTCCCGGGATAAAAAGTAGCCTTTGTCCTTCTCCGCACTCCAGAGAGTTTGTATGCAAAGTTTCATGATGATCGGTTCAGTAGTTACGGCGTGAAAGCGTAACAAACAAACAAACACACACACAAACAAACAAACTCACTTTCGCATTTATAATATTAGTAAGGATAAAGATACGGAACCCTTAGTGCGCGAGTCCACTCGCACTTGGCCGTTTTTTTTATAACAAAAAGCATACCTACTTACAGCTTATGATAGGAAAAAGAAATGAAAAAATACGCATATTTAGATTGTAATCTTTCTAAATCCTAAAAATATTATAAAACGTCATTTAAACTAATAAAAATAAAATGTTTTCAATTAATATTAATATTTTTACCTTCAAAATAATACTTTGTTAATAAACTAGTAATCACGTGGTCACGGTTTTAAACCGTTTTAAATTTATTTAAAACGGGTTTTAAACCACGTAGTTTTGGTTTAAAACGGTTTATTTGCAACTATAGTTGGGACAGATATTTTTTATCAATGTTAGTTTTGCTCGTGGTTACCGGCATTATTGAACCGTGTAGTAAAGGTTGTAAGAAAAATAGCTATGTATATCGATAAAGCATCCAATCACGAGCTAGTAGATAATGAAGGGCAAAGGGACCTATAGACACTCGTACACAGGTACCTGAATTTCGATAAGGTACGTGACATAAACTGTTGCCAAGTGATCTCCTATATAATATATATATATATCCTTACTAATATTATAAATGCGATAGTGAGTTTGTTTGTTACGCTTACACGCCGTAACTACTGAACCGATCATCATGAAATTTTGCATGCAAGTTTTCTGGAGTGTGGAGAAGGACATAGGCTACTTTTTATTCCGGTAAAAAGTACTATTCCCGAGGGATCGACATTGACGCGGGCGGAGCCGCGGGCGAAAGCTCCTCCTAACATTTTATTTTTTTTCTTTTCCCACATACCATCATGGAAGATCGAGAAATCTTCTCTAATAAATAAAGTTATATGAACTGAAATTAGGTGAAATAAACGTTACATAAAGATATCAACTAAGGTACGTTAGTAGGTACTTATATTAATTATGTGGTAGTAAGTAACGGTTAGGCCAAGTCCTCTGGCTGCTCTGGCCAAGTATGGCCCTAGTAGTACAGAGAGGGTCGTGCTCCTGTAGTGGAGACTAAAAAGGACCTGATGATGAAGTAACGGTTAAACATTACACCCCTAATAATTTCCTGTCCTACAGGTTACTACAAATGACCGTAACGTAATGAAGGTAGTTATTATAACATAGTACCTATGTACCAATTTATCTTTACGACTTATGTAGTATATTAATTTATTAGTATTTTTAACTACTAGGTACATATCGCACACGATGCGAAGAAGCAACAATATGCTCGTAAGAATGTTCAAGATCTGATTATAACAATCATATGCATAATTATTACTACAAAACTATAAACCTCGTCATTTACGCAACACTTGTTTATGAATGAATTCGCGCGTTTCGGCTTTATTCGTGCCCCATCCCGATCCCCGTCCGCCACCCGATAGTCGGTCTCGCTCGTTTAGCGCCCCGTTTCATGCAGGTGAAATGCAATACAATAACGGGCACGGACATGAGTCGGCCGCGAAGTTCGTCTCTCGATCCAGGCGGTTCTTAAAGCGATATACAGGGACTAGATTCCCGATACTAACAAGGGCTACTGCCGCCGGGAAGTGCCTTTGAAAAGAGAAATTGCTGACATCTCATCCGGTCATAGTCAACGACGCAGTAAAAAAAATAATATTTGTTTCCTAAAAATTTTTTAATAATTAGTCCGTCTTTTAGATTATCGAAAAATATTAGATACCTACGTATTTTTTATTTAATCAAAAATAATATATAAAGAAAGCCCGCTAAAGTTTCGCGTGACGTCACTATCCGGTAAACTTTCTACCGACCTGCTGCGTCATGCATAAACCCCCACTCCTGAATTTTTTTTTTTTTTTTTCTTGAAATGACTATGTAGCTACCTCCAAGTGAGCTTTCGCTACTTCACTTTTGATGCGATTTAACTTTATCACCTTTTATTTGGTTGAAAAAGAAAAAATAAGTGTCTAATATTTTTCGATAATCTATAAGATGGACTAATTCATTTAAATGGTATTCTTTTAGGAAACAAGCCTATTGAATAAGTTTAGATAATATTGAAAAGTTTTGTGTGCGTTTGAGTTGATTATCACTGGATACGGGCTGGAGCCTTGCATGTTGACTATAGTTATTTGCAGAAATGTAGCCAATGACACAAAACTCACAAGTTTCTCAAAAATCAATAAGTCGATGGCCCGATTACGAAATCACTCAGGTTAGGTGAGCAAGACTTCTGTATAACGTTCCGTCCCGCTTGTACTCGCGCCGTCGCGCGTCGTAGCTGAAGCTGTATTGCGTTACGATTGAGAAATAAGGGTATTGCGTCGTAGCGGCAAGCGGGGTTCTACGCGTAGTGGTCGGTTCGGTGGACACAGGACCGTCTTCGTAGCTGTAGCTGTATCGCGTCGTAGCGCAAGCGGAGGTCTACGGTCTGTTCGGTGGACACGGGATCGTAGCACGGTAATGATATCATTGCCGTGGCCAAAGCAAAATAGTAGTAAGTCATAAAGTTCTTTTCGTCACTGTTAACGTATCGCATTTTTTATATAAACTTATCCGCCTGAATTATATGCATGACCTGCTGATAATGAAACCTTAAAAGGAAAAGATTTTTTTAAATTCGCTTAGTTTTTGACGTGCGTGACGCGTCTCCGTTTCAGCTTGGGCAAAAATAATTTTATCTTCGTCTGTTCTCCTCAACAGGTTGCATTTGTTATGTTTTTTTTTTTTTAATGGCGGATTTTATGTTTACCTGCGTTACAGCTGCAGTTGGCTTCTTCGACAGCTGCAGTTGCATCTGTTGACATCTTGCAAAGTGCTGCTCGTCGGTTTGGCGCCTAAGATCAGACAAATTTAGCAATGAAGAACAACGCTCGGCTTGAGTGAACTAGAATGAGCTAAGGTTGTATTTCGGCAAATTCCTTTTTGTAGCCCAATAACTCCATCTGCACCAAGTAAGTAAAATCGCTAAAACTCATGTGGGCTAGCTTTTCCAGCATAACAGTGCAGCTCGCAATGGCGCTTGTGTCTTTGTGAACACACATTTGTTCGTAATAAATATGTGGTTTCCTAGGTTTCCGCCCGCAATGGGTTCTAGCTACTAAGGATGCAGTTTCCGGGAAGAGCTCTCTAGATGGCAGTGAACAAAGTTACTACGCGCTATGGTTTGTTTTTCGCCGTAAGCTAAGTACTCAGAGCTTTTTCAGCTTGGACCATCAGTCTTAACTAATGACAAATGAGGTAGTACACTCATATTCTATTAGTAATTTTTGAATAGTTTCACCTGTATGTGGGTGAGACTAAAGAATTTTACCCCAAATGGGGAAAAGATACCGACGGTCACTTCCTGACGTCAGTAGGAATATTATAGGACTTCAGTCATATACGACGAGCTGCTTTGGGTGGTCCACAAGTAACTAGTTTTCTTAATTATTATGTCTCACTAAGTTGCCAGAAACCATATTTATTTGATGAGTTTTGACGCTGTGATGGAGTAGTAACGTATGTAAAAAAGTCCCACAAGAATCAATTTGAAGAAATAAATCTTGTCCACGCCTCATGTATAGAGATTACTATATCATTTTGTACATCATCATCATCATCATCAGGTCCTTTTTAGTCTCCACTACAGGAGCATGACCCTATCATTTTGTACAATCATTTGCATTTACCGCTCTCCTTCTAACGACAACGCAGACAATTTCATACATTCTTTAAGTACTCATCTGTGCTCTATAAAAACGCGCAAAAATATAATTATAACTGGCGACATTAACATAAATATTATTCAATCAATAAATGAAAAGGCTAATGAACTCAGGAATAGATTATCATATTTAAATGTATTGGCGACTCACGGCTTTCTCCCAGGACACACACTGCCTACAAGAGAGCACAATTGCCTAGACCACTTCATGTTAAAGGACGGGAGTGCATGCTCGGCCTCTATATTTGTATTTGATACTACACTCACTGACCATAGAATGCTACTTCTAAAGTTAAAACATAATGACATACCGGCTATAGGTAAAAGATCTTTTCCATGTAAATTAATTATTGACTATGGAAATGCAATTAAAGCACTAAGAGAAAAAAATGTAGCTGAATTTATGACATATGAGGACCCTACAATTTAAATTAATAACTTAATTAGCCTGCTTCAACAATGCCTAATTAATAACTCTATTATTAAGCGCATTTCATGTAAGAGTTGCATCATTCTCTTAAAATAACCTACAGGCCTTAAAATAACCTACAGGCCTTATCGAAATTTCTGTAACAATCTTATTAAAAAACTAAAAAGGAAATACGAAAAGGACTTACTTAATAATAATTAAGGGAACCTAAGAACACTCTGGCAATCAATAAATGACATTACAAACCGCAACATTAATAAAACGACTAACCTGGGACTACTTGACTCTTGTGACTTCCCACAAATGTCTGTTGACTTTGTCAATAACTATTTTGCTAACATTGGCACAAAACTAGCTGAGGATATATTAGTAAGCAGCTTGCCAAATCAAAGTGAAGTGGAGGTTGACTCGCATCAGCCCCTGGGTGGCTCCTTCGTTCTTTTTGACACGGATCCTGACGAGGTTTATGATACACTCTGAGTCTTAAATCAAATAGCGCCACCGGTTGGGATAATATACCTACCACTTTTCTAAAATTGGCAAGCGCAGACATTGTACCTCACACTTCGTAAATCTTTGTTTTAAACAAGGAATATTTCCTAGTGCACGAAAAAGAGCGATAATTACACCGGTGTATAAGAGTGGTAACAGAGATGATGTTTCTAATTTTAGGCCAATATCTGTTCTAACTGATTTATCAAAAATAATGGAGAAACTTATAAATAAAAGACTTCTTAGTTATTTAAATAAATATAATCTACTGTCTAACTCTCAATATGGCTTTAGGCAAAATCTGTCTACTGAAGATGCAGTTGTAGCACTGACTTCCCATATCATTGATGAAGTTGATAAAGGAAATAAAACCAAATGATATAAGTAAAACCAAACTGCGAGCCAAAAATTTTAGTAAACATTTTCCGTCAGTGTAGGAGCACTTGTAACATCTACCATATTCTAACAAAATGTAACAATTTATATAGTAAATGTTATAGTGTTAGAAAATGTTTACAAACATTATATATAATCCCACACTGCTGTGTGGGAGCACCATTATATACACATTCTGTTAAGATTTTAAGTAGACTTGAAATCTTGAGATTGCTGTGTGATAAACCCCATTAAACCCCATTTTGTGTGGTTCCGACTCGCACTTGGACGATTATTATATTAGACGAAATTCCACAAATGCGAGAAAAAACCTTTTTAAGTCAAAATTGTAGCAAAAGACATTGGCAGGGCAGTCTTTTGCATGAAGCTATAGTATACTTTTTAGGTATACTATAACTTCATGCAAAAGACTGCCCTGCAAAAAAATATTCATTGCCTATGGTAAAGATAGTTTCAGTGTCATAGTGGCATAAGTTTGAAGCGCCGCCTGTGTGGTGTCGGGTGTCTGGCTTAGAGTACAATACAAACTCTTCGTATGTTTTTGGAAATGTAGGATGAGGCAAAAGGCGATAACGGTCTAGCATCAGTAGTAGTGAACAAAAGCAAGTGATAATCCAGTGGGAGTCATCAGCGTTGTCAAGTCTTCTCAAACAACTTTCCTGAATGAAAAATCCCGGGGAAAATGGGAATACCGTTTGTTTGCCCACAAGTAGGCGCCACTGTTGAGTAAAGTTCCAAAAAAGCCTTTTTATTACACGTACGGAAACAAAGATTACAATTCAATCATATTTAATGCCTTTGACTACATAAACTGTATAAGGTACCTTATTACTTTAAAGAAACTAAGCTTGTATACGTGTAAATATAAAAAAATAATATAGAAATACTTTTAACAATTTCGATATAATTTAGTCACTTTATGAAACGAGGACCTACCAAATTTCATCGAGATTGTTGAAACTATTTCTTGGTTTCGGAGAAAAAAAAACATCGATGTAGCTGGGTCTCTTATCGGAGAAAAAACATTTTCATACTAAAACATTTCATTTGGGATATCTCGCGCTACACTAGCGCCTCTAGCGGAAAATTCAGACTTTAGCCCTCATTGATGTCCATATAGAAGCAGCCGCAACGCAACACAAAGCACGTATATAATATCTTCTCTTAACGTGAGAGCTTGATTACCACTAGTGTCATATTTTCAAACAGCCGTATCTAGTGATAGCAGTTGGGTATGAAGCTCGGAGGTATGAAGCTATCGAGAGTACTTGCAGGGTCGGGCAATTTTTCTATTACTCGTAGGTAATTAAAATAGGTTATTGAAATCATTATCATCATCTCAGTCGCAAGTCCATTGCTGGACATATGCCTCCCCCAAGGATTTCCAATACGATAAGTTGAAAGCAAACTGCATCCAGCGTCTTCCTGCGACCTTGGTCGGCGGATGGGTGACCGACGCCAGAGCAGACAAAGGATTTGGCCTACTCTCTTCTCGCTGGCCTGACGGGTTGCAGAGGTCTCATTGATGTTTATGAGCTTTGTTTAGCTTGTATTTCCTAAGTCGCGTCTTACGACCTCCATGGGAAGACTTGGAGTGGTCCTATTCTACTCTGCCGGAAACCACACGGCTAACACGGCACGGTTACGTTGTCACTATTTGTGGCTTCCGCAATCGGTTTTACGCCCTATGTGCCCCGCCCACTGGTACTTTAAAGAACTAATCCGCTGAGCCTCGTCGGTAACCCTTGTTCTTCTACTATTAATCTTCTCGTTTCTGATGCGATCTCGTAGAGAGACACAGAGCATAGCCCTCTCCATAAACTTTCATAAGAGGCTCATAGGGGCCATGTTTCGGAACCGTTAGTAATTATTGGTACACACTGGTCGAAAATTTTCGACTTTAGGCGCAGGTATTTTGGACGAGAAGACTGCGGGCGGAGCTGTCCAAGCGAGTCGCTAACAGAGATTCTTCGAAAGAACTCGTCCTTGAAGTTGTCTTTTAAACCTGGATCAGTTGACTCATATTCGACAGCTACACAGCTCCAAGGATAGAATAACCAACAGAAATCGGTACAAGCATAATTTTCGTCGTATCCTGTTTATTTTAAGGCCCATTTGTCGGGAAACTTCATTGACCTCATCAGCAAATTGAAGGTGAGTATTGTACTCGCCACTGATGTTAATGCCAAGTCCTTCCCATTCCATGAGCTTGAAGCCATCATTCAGAGCAACGGTGGCTTCGGAGATATACGGCTCTCTGTCTCACGCCTCTCTGCAAAGTAATAGCCCGCGTGTTCTTGTCCTGTACTCAAACTAAGCTTACCAGCACTTCAACACTTCGATATAGCGATGGTCGATGCGGCATCGCTTCAAAGACTGAAGCTAAAGCACGCACTCACTACATGTTTCGATCATATCACAATTTTTTTCATAGTCCAGAAACGATAAGCGATTTTTGGTTGTCTGTCTGTCGGAAAATATGGATGTAGTCTATGGTAATTGAGAAATTATATTTTAATTTAACATAAATACATTTACGGTTTTACAGAAAATAGAAGCTTTCTAAAGCGAAACGAGTTTTATTTATTTTCCAAAATGTATTATTTGTCTAAGAGTACATAAAAATGTTCATATTGTAACGAAATTATTACATTAGCAATCTGACGGTTTTTATTTTTTATAAAATATTTAAAATACAATAATTTTATTTATAAGAAATGGTTTGTAATATACGTGCCTAAGTCGCACACCGCGAGCCATTCGTACCGCCGTTCGAATCCTATACAATATAATGACATGACAATGACATATAATGATATAAATATAATGACATGACTATTTGTTCGCGCAGTAACCAATAGGTAAGTACCTATTGGTAAGAAGTATTGATAGAGTTAAAAGTTAGTCCTACTATCATAACATAAACGATAATTTAACTTCACTTTTACTTACCCATAGTTCTATACATTTTAGTGCTACATATAGAGTAGATCACTCACCTCGCATGCTAGGATGTTCAGGCCCTGCCAGCGCCAGCTTCAGCTTGTCCAGGTCGTGCTTGACGGATATCAGCGCGGTCTCCAGCGAGTTGGCGGGCGAGGCCTTCACCGTGCGCAGCATCTCTGCCAGGTGCTTCAGGATGCTGTTCGTACGCTCGTGAAAAGTAGCATCTAGATGGTTCAACTTCCGCTCCACGCTCTCCACCATCTTCAGGTACCGCTCGCTCGACATAAGCGTCTCTACGAACTTTTCAACGATCAAGTCACTTTTCGAAGAACGGTTCGTGGTCGTCGGCGCCATAGACACATTCGAGCTAAAGTAGCCGTTTGAAATTTCATCTGAATCGTCCTGTTGTTTCCTTTCCAGTTTCCTTGGATTTGATCTGACGGCGAAGCTGGTGGCAATCAACCATGCGTACAAAATTATTAATTTACACATGTTAAAACTACCGTCCCGGACTACCACACTGGCAATAATGACCATCCCTCGGCTTATGTTTAACATAAAGCCAACTTACTACAAAAACATCAGAAATCGTCCATTGTTATACCAAAGTATCACACAATGAATGTTGAAAAATGTTCTCATCGTATAATATCTTCGACCGGTCATCTTATATTTTGTCTAAATTCTTTGAAAGTAAGTACCTGCTTGATTTGATATTCATTCATTACCTATTGTTGAGTGAAATGTTTTGAAATCTTGAGAGCTGAGCAGATAAGTACCTACGTCGTACCTACCTATGTTACGAACTTTATTAAGTGGTGGAAATTAACTTGATCGGACTTAGGCTGGGTCATAGTAAATAACATCCATTCTCGAAAATCGCTGTTTCCTCGTAAACCATGTTGCATAAAAAAAATGGTCTAGGCTTTAGGTCTAAGTTGATTCTGCTGCGTTCAGCCGCGTAATTTTTGGTATTTGAGAATGTTACTTTCGGCAAGTTCTTGCTATTGCTTGGTAAATTGCTTATATATAAAAAGTTGTTTTGCATATATACATAGGCAGGACTGATTTTGTTATAAGTACCTATAGTTCCATTGTATACCTATGTCAACGTATCGTATGTATACCTATGTGAACGTATCGTATGTATACCTATGTCAACGTATACTTAAAGAGGGTGGTGTCAAACAAGTGACGAGCCGAAACTTTATCAAATCATTTCACATGTAGCATGTTAAGTGTATTGTTAAAATAGCTGCTAAATGGTGTTTCACAAATTACAGCCGGGTTCTTGTGAAGAAACTCCACAGACAATGTCGCATCAAGTACTAATCTTACCCTGAGTCTTTCACAATAGAGGACCTTACAGCATCAACCCTAATGCAAGTATGCAAGAGTTGTAGCAGACCAAAAGTACTTCTCCTTTGGCTTTTGGTAGGCCCTAAAAATTAAAAACGTGCCATATAAGTACATATTTAACCTGCAACTTATACAGTTGAGCCTAGTGTTCCCGAGGACTATAGGCTTTTAGGCCTAAATTTAAGCCTATCGGTCCTTTTTTAGGGCTAGTCTAAAAAAGCAGAGCTTTAAAAAGCTAGTCATTTTAAAAAAGCCTATAAATCTAAAAAGCCTAAAGGTCTTTTTTGCGACTGTAGGTAGGTACCGTTTAGGTAGGCCATCATTATTATAACTGCAACACATCATTTCATTTCAAAACGACGCAGTTAGAAGTAGGTCAGAATTGACTTCCAAGTTGGAAGTTCTTACATTTTTTACATTTGTTGTTACATACAATACAAGTCAAGCTAGTATTAGGGTATATATTTTTTATCTATATACATATAATCTATATCTATATCTATATATATACATATAATAAAACAGTAAAAATATTTTGTCTGTACAATTAGAATTTTTGACTGAAATGGATAGAGGGACACTTAAAAAGA
The DNA here is from genome assembly GCA_947532085.1 of Elegia similella. Taxonomy (NCBI): domain Eukaryota; kingdom Metazoa; phylum Arthropoda; class Insecta; order Lepidoptera; family Pyralidae; genus Elegia; species Elegia similella. The sequence continues at coordinate 28,606,163 of OX383925.1, read as the reverse complement.
ATAATAGAAAGGAAAAAAATTTTTTTCGAATTTCTTGTCTGTCTCTGTCTGTCTGTATGTATGATCACGATTACCTCCGAAAATACTGAACCGATTTACTTCAAACTTTCACCAATTGCTTTCTTTTAACTCAGCAAAACATTTAAAGTTTGTTTCATCAAAATCGGTTAATTAAAAAAAAGTTATCGTCATTTGAATGAACTTAAGGCATGCGTTTGCCTGCAAACGTATAACAAAAATAAAATAAAATAATAAGTGACATAAGAAAATTAAAATCCAAAGTCAATTCATCATCAATAAACGACAGCATTATAACTATCCATACTATCCATAGTTATCCATACTAATAAAAAAGGAGAAGCTGACTGACTGACTGACATATCAACGCAGGGCCTAAACTATAAGGGTTAGGAACTTGAAATTTTGCACAGGGGTTCCTTTCTTATCCTTTTATTCCTAAATCCTTTCTTAGTGCTCCCCTAAGTTATAGGGGAGCACTAAGAAAGGATTTTTGGAAATTCATCTCCTAAGGGGGTAAGTTTGTATGGACATTTTCTCATTTCTGGACGTTCTGGATTACAAATAAAAATATGTATGTAGGTAAAACCGACGAAATTTTCGCCTGAAGGGATAAAATAGGGGAGAAAAGTTAGTTTTTTTTTCATTTCTAGACTTAGAAAAATGAAAATAAGTATATACGTTCTAGATTACAATTAAAAAAGATCTGTGTAGGTAAAATGTATAAAATTCCCCCCTTAAGGGATAAAGGGGAGGGGGGATTGTATGGAAATTTTCTCATTTCTGGACATAGAAGTATAAAAATAAGTATATATGTTTACATTACAATTAGATCTTGTGCACGACGGCGCAAACTGCATCGGAATAGGTACAGCCATTCCAGAATTATAGGCGAAAAACTGTAAATAGTTTATACCTCTTTTTTTGTTTAATAGGTTAAATAACGTTTTCAATCAGTTATCGAAGTTTGTATTAACAATAGATGTATTTTTAGATTGCATATCTTGTGTTGTAAATAGTAGTATACTAATCAATGTTTTCTACTTAGGTTTAGAATTTTAGCTTTTAAGTACTGTGTTATGACTTATATGTATGTTTTTTCAATAAAGAAATGTGTTTTTGTTGTTTTATTTATGGGATAGGCTATAGGGAATTGAGATATAGCGAACCAGATAGAGTAAAAGTCAGGTTTCCCATACTTGAAATTCATACTAAGTCTAACATGTAAAATAGTAATAGACAGTACTTAATAGTTAAAAATTAGCAAAGTTAGGTCATAGGCATCCTAGATAGGTAGATGTGAACACTAGGCACGCTAGGTCGCGTCTGGAAGTTTCGCGTATTCGCGAAACAGTATTTAAATGGCCCCCCTGGCGCGGGGCGCGGGGGTAAGCGACGCGGAGCGTCGGTTTTATACTCGTGATTTTCCATCGCGATTTTCATGGAAACTAGCGTGTCTAGCACGATGAAAATTGTGTAAATAGGTAGCCTAGATTAAGATCTAACTAGTGATATAAGTTTTAATGATAAGAATATGTGTATACTTTGTGAAATTAAAGAAATAAAGTTAAGCGGGGCGCGGGGGAGTGCGGAGGTGAGGTACGGCCAGGAACGGTATAAAAAGAGCGCGGTTTCGCTACTACGGCAGTGCTTCAGTTGGCCGCGGATCAAATAAGAAGGAAGAACTCTGGAAGAAGACTCTGGAAGAAAATTCTGGAAGAAATCGCTGCCTGGTCGTGCTGCCCGTCCACGCTCTGCCACCCTGCTAGCCAGCAGTATTCTGCGTTTTATTTACCATCCCGTTTCTTTGTATCATATTGTTTCTTGACACGTCAATCAAGGGTGTAACAACCCTCCATACTGTTTCTTTGGCGTCAGTCAATCAGAATCTTCGTGAGGCCGCCGCCGCCCGCCGACCTCAAGAGCCCACACGCAAGAACAAAAACCTACAGTCCACTCCCTGCTCTCCACACCTCGAAGAGAAAAGGAACGGCACAGCGTCGCCCCTGAGCTATCGAAGACGAGTCTGTGTTGTTCATTTGGTCCTTCTTCGTCGGATTAACGCCAGCGGAGCTTAGCGAAGATTCAAGAAACGCAAGATACGTCAAGATGGTCGTCACGCGGAGCCAGCAGGGTGATGAGAGGCCGCAACCAGACAACACGAGAAGAAACCCGGTCGACTGCGCTCAGCCAGGTGTATTAGTTGGGGCCGCCGAAAACGTCGCACGCCCGCCACCTGTATTGGCGTTTTTGTCGTCGTCATCAGCCGCCGCCGCCGCCGCCACGGCCGCCGTCGCTGCCGCCAGCTCAGTCTCGCCGCATCAGGAATCAACCGCGGGAATGTCAACGGAGGAAGAAAGAAGTACTCACGCCCGTAGAGGAGGAGGTTCAACGAGATCGAGCACGTTAAGGCCTGGCACCGCGTGGTCTGTCCGATCGGCGGCCTCCTGCAAGAGACTCCTCGCGGAGTTGGAGGCCAAAGAAAGGCTGGGCGAGCTGAAAATTAAAGAAGCACAGGCAGAAAGGGAGCTACAGAAGCTACGCCTGCAGCGCTTACAAATTGAAGAAGAAGAAGACGAAGAATCCGAGGAGGACCGTGAAGACGAGTTAGAATCGGTCAGAATCCAAGAATGGATAAAGAGGACACCGCTCAAGGATAAGGACACTGCACAGCCGCCGCCCGAGGAGAATAAAGTCGCCGAGGAAAAAACGCAACAAAAGGAAGATAAGGCACACGACAAAACGGAAGAGACAAGACGGGCTTTAAGGGACCCCGTCGGCTCTGTGCGGAAATCGCAGGCTCCAACGCTCAGTGCGATTGCTCAGCCAGGCGTACCCTGGGATCGAGCCCATTAATTCCGACTTGTGTTCCAGCTGCAGCTCGTCGACCACTTGGACCCTGTGGGCGGCGAGGTTCCTGTCGACGCTTCGACGCCACACGTGTTTTTTTTAAGAACGCACGTGTTCGTTAGAACGCGCGTGTTCTTTTCTCGAGCGCGCTTCGTGGCGTATACGCGGATCGGTCTGTCCTTTTCAGGGCAAGTACTGACCGTAAGCGTTTCTGCTGTACCTACTGCGTTTTGCCCACCTTCGCACACTGTGCGTCGGTGGAGTAGTCCTCGCTTTTAGCCGAGGCCGTGCTTCGAGTGATCGTGTTGCGGTGTTCTACGCCAATACGGGTTACTCGTAGTTACGTAGTGCTGACCCTGGCGCTAGCCTTTACCCCTTCAGGGTAACGGCAAACTACAGGACGGGCTCTGGAGCACTTGGCCTTGGGGGCTCCCCTCGTCAAGCCAGAGTATCGGTTAGGTAGTTAAGACCTAGGTTCGTCCCGCTTGCACAAACAAGGTCTGCAGCGGTCAGTAGGCAGGTTCCTTTGTAGTTTATAAGTAGGGCGGTAGGGTTCCCTCTGCGCCACCCAACAGAGGATAGGGCGTTAGGGCTCTGAGTTCACCCCTCAGAGACGTTAGGTTCTTTAGGGCCACGTTTTTACCCCAACGCGAACCCTCCATGCGGCCTTCGTAATGGCTGCCATCCCCTCCGATTATGAACTCCTCAAAGAGTTCGTAATCAACAATCCTTCCATTAGGAAGGATTATAACGCTTACAAGCGCAGGTACCGTGCTCGTATAGCCCGCGGCATTTCTCGCGAGGATCTCATCACCGATGGGACTCCAGACGTGACGCGTCCCCGATCCCCGGTGGTATTTTCTGCCCCGGCTTCCCCCGCTCCGATCGCGACCGCGACCGCCCCGGTAATAGATACGACGGCCTCCCCGTAGATGAGACCGACTACTATTACACCGATGACCCGGCTGAGACCGCCGCTCAGCCCTTCGAACCCCGATACCCAGCTGCAACGTTAGAGACTGTCCTCGAGTCCGATGATATGGAGACGGAGACAGCCTCCCAGCAGATCCCACCCTCTGGACAGGAACCCGAGCCAGAGCAGTCGCGATGCTCCGACGATGACGATTACACCGTCGTCACCGGAGCAAAGCGCCAGCGTAAGGCGAAGGGCTCCGAGAAAGAGCCTGCCCCTAAGGCACTTAAAACCGCGAACGGCTCATCCGTCGCGAAGATTCCCTTCCAGCCCGCCCCATCTTCCACCGGAAGGAAGCCCCGACCACCCCCGATGGTGGTCCTACGAGACCCCAAGCAGTGGGAACCGCTTTCCCGCTCGCTAAATGCACAAAAGGTGCAATATACACGCGCGTCCACCAACCGCGACGGTAACATCGACATTAATGTCAAGTCCATGGAGGACTACCGCTCCCTTACCCGTCTCCTCAACGAGCGCCAAATTCCTTGGCACTCATTCGGCCTTCCTGAGAACCGCAAACTCAGGGCGGTCATAAAAGGCATCCCCGTCTCGACATCGGTCGAATACGTAAAAGAGACCCTCGTCTCTCAGTCACTCCCCGTAACGAGGTCTTCCGTATGTACGGGAAAAAGAAAACCCCGTACCCAATGGTGCTAGTTGTCTTAGACAACACACCGGAAGGTAAGGGGATTTTCCAAATCTCGTCATGCGCAGGGCTAACCTCGTTCAAAGTAGAGCCCCCCCACAAGCGTGGCATTGTCGGTCAATGCCACCGCTGCCAATGTTACGGGCACTCGGCCCGTAACTGTCATGCCCACCCCAGATGCGCGAAGTGCTTGGGGGACCACGGCACAGCGGACTGTGAAAGAGTCCGCAGTGCGGCGAACGAGACTCAGGCGGCCTGCGTACTTTGCGGGCAGGAAGGCCACCCCGCCAACTGGCGGGGGTGCTCAAAAGCCCCCAAAGCGAGCAGGAACGCCTGGGGCTCGAAGTCGTCGCAAAACGCTGCCCCCCAATCACGCACAAATCGTGACCCCCAGGCGCCGGCGCCCACCGCTCCTCAACCCCTTATGAGCAGCCAAGCTGCCTTCCCCCCTCTGAAGCAGAGACAGTCGGTGTCTCACTCAGAAGCCCCAAAGGTTCCAACGTGGAACCGCGCTCCCCCCAGCAGGCCCCCACCTCTGTTGCGCCACAGCGCTCCTCCGGCTAGCCGGGACCAGGACGCTCTGGCCTTCGAAGTGGTTCTCGACATAGCGCGAGAAACACGAGAGGACCGCGCCGAGATCCTCGAAATGGGTCATGCCATTCTCGCGACCAACGGCGACGTTTACGCGATCTTGAACATCATGTTCCAGCACCGGTTCCTAACCGAAAGGTTAGAAAACGCGCCCTTCCTCGCGCGTTACTTCCCCTCGCGCTAATATGGGTAGTCTCAATAAGAGAATTAAACCCCGCCCCCTCACTATCGCGTACTACAACGCCAACGGCAAATTCACCGATGTGAATCCCCTCATCCAGGAGTTTCTTACAACACATCAGGTGGACATTTTCCTTGCACAAGAGACCTTTTTGAAGCCCCACCATCGCAATCCTCGGATTGCGAATTACAACATCATCCGTAATGACAGATTACGCACCCAAAAGGGCGGCACAGTAATCTACTACAAAAGGTCACTTCACTGCACCCAGCTAGACCCCCCAGCTCTTACAAATATCGAGTGCTCCCTCCTCCGGATAGCCATGACCGGTCATGCGCCTATCAACATTGCCTCGATTTACCTCCCCTGCAAAAAGACGTTGCTCCGTAGCGACCTCGAATCCCTCTTCTCGCTGTCAAACTCTACCATTTTGGCTGGAGATTTTAACAGCAAGTCAGTCCGCTGGCACTCTGTCACGGACTCGCCCAACGGTCTTATCCTAGAGAGTCTCCATGACGAACTAGATTTCGACGTTGTGGCCACGTTAGCTCCCACGCGTTACCCCACACAAGAGGGACAAAACCCCAGCGTTCTTGACATTGCCCTCCTTAAGAACATCACCCTTCAGGTGTGTTCAGTAGAGGTCCACCCTGACATCTCCTCCGACCACCGACCTGTAGTGTTACAACTAGGACCAACAGACAACGGACGTATAGTGCATACAAGGACGGTGACTGACTGGAAGAAACTTGGAAAAGTTATCAACCAGCCAACACCGCACTTGGATGCAATCCCTGACAAAATCACCACGACTGACGACACTGACAGCGCAATCTCCTCTCTCACCAGCCACCTGCAAGCTTCCTACAAGGAATGCTCTCGGGAAGTCCCTTCTGTGGATCCCACCCACAGAATGGAGCTCCCGAGGATATGAGGCAGCTGTTGACAGAGAAGAATCGCGCTTCACGCTTACATGACAATTACCCCACTGAAGAGGCCCGTGCCCACCTTCGTTTCTTGCAACGGCGTGTCAAGGAACGCATCGCGGAAATTAGGAATGAACGCTGGGGCGATCTCCTTGCCGAGATGACTCCCTCCTATCAGGCATACTGGCGACTAGCCAGAAGCCTCAAGTCCGACACGGTTGCGGCCACTCCCCCCCTCACGCGTCCAGACGGCTCCATCGCCTTCGATGATGACGAAAAAGCTGAATGCCTAGCAGACAGCCTGGAGAGCCAATGCTCCCCTAGTCGTGAACCAGTTGACCCCGATCACCTTCGCGAGGTGGAATCGCACGTAGAACGCTTCGTGGCTTCTAAGACGATCCCACCGAATACCCCCCTTGCCCCGACGACACTTGACGAAGTGAAGTCAATCATCCGCGATCTCAGACCCCGAAAAGCGCCCGGCGCTGACGGACTCTCGAACGGAGTGCTCAAATGCCTCCCACAGACCCTCCTCCTCCTGCTCGTAAGCATCTTCAATGCTTGTCTTGCAAATTGCACTTTCCCAGCCGCCTGGAAAGAAGCAATCGTGATCGGGATCCCTAAACCAGGCAAAGACCTGAAGAACCCCTCCTCCTACCGGCCTATCAGTCTTTTGAACTGTATAGGCAAGACCTACGAACGGATCATCCTTAAAAGACTCAAGGACTACGTAGAGTCCAAAAGTCTCATCCCCGACGAACAGTTTGGATTCCGGGCCAAACACGCGTGTCACCACCAACTGCACCGCCTCACGGAGCATATTCTCCAGTTGAGAAATTGGGGACGTCCTACGGGAGCACTCTTCTTCGATGTAGCGAAAGCCTTCGACAAAGTCTGGCATTCGGGCTTGATATCCAAGTTGACCAACTTGGGCCTGCCGGATAGTCTCGTGCACATCATACGAGACTTTTTGTCGAATCGGTCTTTTCGGTACAGAGTAGAGGGTTGCCTCTCGAGGCCCGTCCCATTCGAGCCGGCGTCCCGCAAGGCGCTGTTCTCTCGCCCCTCCTTTATTCGCTGTACACAAGCGATATCCCAAAGATCCCAAATGTAGAAGTGGCACTATTCGCCGACGATACGGCCCTCTACACGTCCTTAAAATGGTCATCGTGAATCGTCTTCAGTCCGCCGTGGACGCTCTCGGCGGGTGGTTCAAGAGGTGGCGCATCGAAGTTAATCCAGAGAAAAGCACAGCTGTGTTTTTCTCAAAGGATAACCAAGCTGTGTCACGTCGAAAAATCACCATGTCCGGAGCAGAACTCCCCTCGTTAGGATCAGTATCGTTGTACGGAAAGCCCATTCAGTGGGCAGGCAAGGCTAAATACCTTGGAGTCGTACTCGATAGCGCGATGACCTTCGGCCCCCACATCACCAAAGTCCGCAACCATGCCGCCTTCGTATTAGGCCGTCTCCACCCCATGATAGGCAATGCTAAGATGTCACTTAGAAATAAGTTGACACTCTATAAGCTTTGCGTCCGCCCGATCATGACCTACGCCGGCGTAGTCTTCTCCCATATCGCGCCCTCCCACATCGATCGGCTGCAACGCTTGCAGAACCGCTTCGTCACCCGTGCCACAAATATGAGTCACCACCGGTACTAGCGCATGACAGACCTACACCGAGACCTAGATCTCCCATCCATCCGCGGCTATCTCAAAAACGCCTCCAAGCGTTACTTTGAGAAAGCCGCACGCCACCCCAACCCGTTGGTAGTGCAAGCTGCTAACTACTCCCCTAAATTAGAATTGACTTTTATGTAAACTGCAAGCCAAAATAAGGTATTGTATTGTTTATGATCTTCCTGAACTCTTGGATTAGGTATTGGTTATTCTTATAGGATGTCTCTGAGTACAGTGAGCGTCTTGGCAAAGGCCTTCTCCAACCATTTCCACTGCTTTCTGTCATTGGCAACCCTTCTCCAGTTAGGGCCTGCAGTAAGTTTTATTTCGTCTTTCCGTCTTATATATTGTCTTCCCTGTTTCTCTTTCCGTCCCTCGAATACCAGTGAGTAAGTTTTGCTCCACGTTTCCTGGTTACTACGCAACATATAGCCATTCCATCTCCACTTTAGTTGGTCTGTTTTAGAAAGTATATCCTCATGTTTTTCTCCTTATTGTTGTGAAGTGTATTCTGTCTTTTTTGTTTTGGATTGCCAAATATATGCTGGAGCCAATTCTCCAAAGGTATCTCTTTTGTGTATTGTGAGTGTCATCATATATGTCAGGCAGGGTGGGATGCAGGTGTTGAAGACTACTTTTGTTTGTTTATTTGTTTGTTTGTAAACTCTTTATTGCACATAAAAAAAAAATAATAACAACAGGCAATTCTTAGAAACTAATGATGTACATAGGCGGACTTATCCCAATAAGGGATTTCTTCCAGTCAACCGGTATTCGAAAATATGATTAAGAAAGCTACAGGGTAGCGTAACAAAAATCTAAATGTACAATAACACATCGTGCGAAAAACTTAATTTATAACTAAACCAAAAACATTTTATCTTACATACATGCTAATCCAAAATACATAAATAAATAAATAAATATATATATATATATATATATATATATATATATATATATATATATATATATATAATTTATGTATATATATATATACATAAATTAAATTAAATTAGTATGCTCAAATATCAAACGAAGCAGTGTAAAATCTTTTAACACCGCGTTTAAATGACTCAATGGAAGTGCTCATCTTTATTTCCAAAGGAAGTGTGTTCCATAGCTGGGCAGCAATTACAGTAAAAGATCTACCGTATGCTCGAGACGTATGAGGTGGTATAATCAACTTAGGATTGTTACTAGTACGTAAGCGACTATCAACTGCGCGAAATGTGAATCTTTCACGCAGGTAATTTGGAAAAAACGGATTGAAAAGGATATTGAATAACAAGGAGAGGATGTGAACATTACGCCGAACTCTGATAGGAAGCCAATCCAGTCGACAACGAAACTCTGAGACGAGGTCAAATTTGCGTAAACCAAATATAAATCGTATACCTTGATTTTGCAAGCGTTCCAGTTTGTCCAATTGCTCCTCAGTGGCATCTAAGTAGGATACATCGGCATAATCCAGAAGGGGAATGAGAAGTGATTGTGCCAGGAGAATCTTAGTTTCGGTCGGTAAAAAATTTTGTAAACGACGAAGAGAATGTAAGGAGGCATATGTCTTACGGCTGATCTCGTTGATGTGTGGAACCCAAGAGAGAGTCTGATCCACAATGATTCCTAAGTTAGTGACTGAAGAAGTGAAAGGAATTAAGTTATTGTCAAGGACTACATTAGGGACCATCATGTCATTGACCTTTGAAATATAATAAGGACTCCCAATTATTATAGCTTGGGACTTCGTTACATTGACGACCAGGCCAAAGTCCCGACACCATTGGGCAATTTTGGTGAGATCCGAGTTGATGGCTACACTGAGGTTATCCAGAGAAGATGCAGTATAGATTTGCATATCATCCGCATATAGATGAAAATTAGAAGAAAGAGAAGCCGTAATGCCATCAATAAAAATAGAAAAAAGGATAGGAGACGACGAGAATTCCACCTTGAGGAATGCCAGCAGAAAGATCTCCCCAGTCAGAACGACTGTCGTTGAGTTTCACTAACTGACGGCGTCCAGTCAGGTAATTCATAATTCATTTATTTTTGTCAGACATGGGTAATATATATTTATAACAAGGTGTTAGTGTTACATAGTGCGCCATGCTGCGCCGTCAGGCATACAAAATTCTATACAGTTTTATTGTGTTAATTGTAGGTATATAGATTAAAAGTAAAAATGGATTGTCATGCAAAATTTATATAAATCTTAATAAATGTCAATGTCAAACTTGCTAGTAAAGTATATGGTAAATAAGTCAACGAATAAAATAATAAATAATCATCATCATTCTCACAGATTAACATAATGTCAAAGTTAATAATTAAATTCTAATAACTAATAAGTATGTGTTGTCAGATAAGTATTCATCAACAGAGTAATATGTTTTGTCGATGAGAAACAGATAAAGAAGTAGTTTGAAGACTTGTATTTCTTTGCATGCTCTAATTTGTGTGGGCAGTTTGTTATAAATTTTTGGCGCCATTGCGTAAATACTTTTTTTCAGGAAAGTGCTTTTGCAAGAGGTAAGGTAGAGTTTGTCCGAGCGACGTTGACTTTCGACTTTTTGGATTAGATTTAGATTTTGTTTAACAAAATTCGAAACTTCAAAAATATATAGACAAGGAAAGGTGAGAATGTTTAGTTGCCTAAAGTGTGGTTTGCTCGATTCCCTTTGTTTGAGGTGGCATAGCGTCCTGATGCATTTTTTTTGCGCTATGAATACGTCCTTGTTGTTAGTGGCGTTGCCCCAAAATATTATCCCGAATCTAAGCGTGGAGGCTACGTAGCCGTGATATGCTGTGATTAAAGCATTTTGATTTGCGATTTTACCCAATACATATAGGGCATATGAGAATTTATGCAATTTTGTGCACACAAGATGTATTTGCGATTTCCAAGACATGTCATTATCAATAAGTATACCTAGAAATCTCGTGCAGTTTGTTTCGTCGATTTTTTGTTTATTGTATGTTGTATCTAATTTTAATTGTATATTTTGTCGTATTTGAAAGGTCATAATTTTTGTTTTTGTCAGATTGATTTGTAAATTATTTGCACTAAGCCAGTCAATTATTGTTGATAAATTAATTTTTATTTCCATGTCAATATCTTTGTAGGTTCCTTTGTCAAATATTATACCGCTATCATCAGCAAATAAGGACATTTGCTTTGTAGTTGTTTTCGGGAGGTCATTTATGTTTATTAGGAACAGAAGAGGAGCTAGTACCCCACCTTGTGGTACCCCATAGCTTATTGTTTCAGTTTCTGAAGAGCTTATTTCTATTAATTTTGTCTTTAAGTTTAGTTTTTGTATTTAAGTAAGAACGAAACCAAGAAAGAGAGTTAATAGAGAAATTTAAAATACGCATTTTTCCAATCAGAATGTCAAAATCGACTGTATTAAATGCGCTTGTAAAATCGAGGAGGGCAAGTATGGTTAAATTTTTCTTCTCAATATTCGCACGGATATCGTCTCTGATTTTGACAAGGGCAGACATAGTGCTATGACCACGTTTGAATCCAGACTGGAAAGAGGTTAGAAGATTATAACTCAAGATATGTTTCGTCACCTGATGATTGACGTGATGCTCAAGGACTTTGGATAGCAAAGGTAGGATGGATATGGGATGGAAATGGGAAGGACAAGATGGGTTAGGTTTTTTCGGGAGAGGAATAATGTGGCCGTATTTCCAGGAGGTAGGGAATATACTAGTAGCAATGGAGCAGTTTACTATATCCGAGATGTACGGGGCAACTAATGACGCGATAGGTTTGATCATATCGAGTGATATGTTGTCATTGCACACTGCACTTGTTTTCAACCCTTTAATAATTGCAATAACTTCATCGCAGGATATTTCACTTTAGCAGAGTAAGAGTAGCTAGAGTAGACTGAGCATCGAGGCCATCTAACGTATTCCGCTTAACACCTGGGGAAAACCAGCAGGAGATTGGCAAAAATATCTATTATGCTCATTCGCATCCCAACCGAAAACATTTTCCGAACTCTGCTTACCTAAGCCCAGTTTCTTTAAGAACATCCACAGTTTGCGAGGAGGACAGTTTTCAACTTGTGATGCAATATATTTGCAATTTACTTTTCATTCCAATGCTTAGGTCTGGGGATTCTATGACTTCTTTATGTGCCCAATAACTATTCCAGCCATTTGTTATTCTTCTATCCATCTGTTTTGTGTTCATGTCATTGTGTAGGTGTAAAATTATCTGGCCCAAATATATGTACCTACATATTCTTCTACATATTCAAGAGGCTGGTCATTTAGGTATCTTGATTTTAAAGCTGTCTGAATTTGTTAGGAGTTTGTCTCATTTATGTTAATAGTGAGTCCCAGTTTTTCACTTTCTTCTTTGAGTTCATGTATCATCTTCTAACTTTTCTGGATTTTCTATAAATAGCACTATATCGTCCGCAAACCTAACATGGTTTAATCCTTTCCCATTGGTGTTAAATCAAAGTTGCTCCCAATTCAGCTTGCGAAAAATGATTTCCAGACCTGCGGAGAATAACTTGGGGATTGCCAAAATAACTAAAGCACATTTAATAACCGCGAAATTTCCTTTTTATTACTAGGTATTCTGTGTTTTACTGCTGTAGTCAGCGTTTTACACCAACCACCAACATACATTTTATTAAATACTTAACAGCCTTTATGCGCCTATCGCAATACCTACTTCTTCTTTGTTTATCCTGAAGGAGGATGCTTTAAACTGATCATTGTTTTTTGCATCTGAACATTTTAACATCCATAATGATGTTGTAAAAATTATTAACAATTTAAAAATCTCAGTTTACATACATACGTAATGGAAAATATTATTCACCGATATGTATTTGCTTTGCAGTTTTTATGGAGGTTGTGGGAACCAGATATAGTACCAATAAACATCTTTCACCGTTCACGAGCAGCACACACGCAACGCAATCTTAAAAATAAGAAGTTGCGTGAATTTAGGAATACTCTCTCTCGATCGTTCATTTATATTTAAATTATTTATTTCCGCCGACAAAACATAAATTTAACTAGTGGCCAAAACATACCAATAATAAAATATTGTTTAATTATCGGCCGTATCAAAATTATTTGTTTGCGTTAAATGCGCCAATGCAATATGAAAATTTTATCATAACTCCAAGTGAGTTATGAGGAAAGTTTTTTTATTGAATTTAATATCTTAAATTATTCATTTGTGATGAAAAAATATTTCATATGAATTCGCCGTGTAATTAAATTACTTAATGCAACCGAAAACCTAACGAACCTTACTTACCCAACGTGACTGTTTTTGTTAGGTATATTGTGAGGTTTACCCTTAGTTGGGTTTTAATCACACTCACAAGGAAACATGAACCCCTTGGTGAATGCGTTTTGTAAACACGGCTCTTGAACAAATAATTAGAGCATTTAATACTAAACAATATTAAAATAAGTTTAAATAAAATAGTATGATGGATAAAACCTTTGATATTTTTAATTTGATGATAACATTGCAAAAGGAAGAAAATATAACAAAACCTGGCCAAGTCGAGTCGGACTCGCGCATGAAAGGTTCCAATCTTATGCTTTATGGATTTGTATTTTTCAATGTAAAATGGAATCTTCCGTTTTTCGAGTAGTACCTAATAAAAGTGTAAATATTTGGATACGAGGTATTTGTGCATTTTCAGAGAACATGTACCATAGTAATGTATTTTTTTACACCATCAGAAAGTGGAGATTTCGAACAAAACTACTTATTTAAAATTAGTTAGGGACTCGGGCGCTTTTTCGATATTTTATAGCCAAAAACCGGCCAAATGCGAGTCGGACTCGCGACGACGCTACATTAGATATATATAGGTACTTAGATATATTATATATCTTTCATGCTGGTCTGGGAGAAAAGAAAAAAACGTAGAATGTGCAAGCTGCTTCTCTTCCCGCGCAGATCGTAAAAGCCGATCGAGGTATTGGGCTAAAATCTGCGGAATCATGTCAATAGGCGATGCGGTTAGCAACCCATAACTATTTGATTCCATTTTCCATCTAGACGCCCTCCAACATGCTAAATGTGGCCATAAGGTCTTATAGACCTAGGCTCTGTCTACCCCGCAAGGGAAAAAGACGTGATAATATGTATAAGTTAGAAATTATTAAAAATATTTTTATTATATCATGTAACTCAAAATTAATGCTTTTCGCAATTTATTATTTATCTGTGCTATAAAAAGACGTTGCTTCGTACCAAAGTTCAAGATTCTGCAAGGGCGTCGCCAGTCGATGGCGCAGGGGGGGGGGGGGGGGGGGCAAGTTGACTTTACCTACTACAATTCATACTTTTCTCATTTTCTATGAATGAGAAAAGTAGGTATGAATTGTAGGTAAAGTCGACAGCACATGAAGCACTTGTACTACGAGCCTTACATCTACAGCGATTGTAATAACAACAGTATCTTAGTACTATATACATATATATTCTGTGACAGTACAGAGTCCAATATGTAAAGCTACACGAGCACGAGCTCTTGACTATGCAATAAAAAACTTGTAAATAAGTTATAATAACATTTATTATAAAAATAGAATAAAAAGGAGTTTGAATTTGAATAAGTGTACAGCGTACAGCGTATTTTTTTTTAAATTACCAGATTTTAATATTATTTGGCAACTTTTTTAGAATCTCTAGGGGGGGGGGGCAGCTGATTCTCCCTGCCCCCCCCTTGGCGACGCCCTTGAGATTCTGCGTTCACGGAAAGTAGGTACCCTGTGTAGGTTTTGATTCCCTTGCGAGTGTCGAAAAAACACGAAAATTTGCGGCATAACCAACTGCATCTTTTGATTGCGTTGGCTTAGAAGTTTGATGTTTTTATAGCTCCAAGGTACAGTACCTAGACCTGAGTATTTGATATGATTTTCAGCTTAATACCTACCTCTACGCGTTACTGAGAAAAAGGATCTGGACAGACAGACGGACAACCAAGTGATCCTATATGGGTTCTGTTTTTTTCCTTTTGAGGTATACCTAGAAGCCTAAAATAGTGAAAAATAAATATTTTGAATCAGAAAAATACAGTGCGTTTGGGTCATAAAAATGTTATTTGCAAAGTTATTTGCGTTATTTGAATTTTTACATGCCTAAATTTTGAGGTATGTGAAGAGCATAGAAGTGAGAGACGCAATTTTTTTTAAATCCATTGTGGAGAGTGTCAAAATTACTAGGTGTAGATTTTTATATTAGCTATATTTATGATTTTTAACCTTTTTCTATTGGAGAGTAAAGAGCGAATAAGGGTTTTCAGAAATGCTAACCAAACCGATGGTAGCACTGTATATTATTCTTCTGAGGGTAGCACTACGTCCTAGAGTGCGGTAAGCTGCTGTCACTGGATAATTTTTCGACAATCAGCGACTACTCACACATTGTTGGCTAGAAACCTGAGCTAAACACCGAAGCCAACGCCTCACGCTTTGGTTTGTACCATGGCATTGGATTTCACGCGGGATTTTCCATATATATTTACCCAAGAACACTCTGGCGATCAATAAATGACATTACAAACCGCAACATTAATAAAACGACTAACCTGGGACTACTTGACTCTTGTGACTCACCACAAATGTCTGTTGACTTTGTCAATAACTATTTTGCTAACATTGGCACAAAACTAGCTGAGGATATATTAGTAAGCAGCTTGCCAAATCAAGGTGAAGTGGAGGTTGACTCCCATCAGCCCCTGGGTGGCTCCTTCGTACTTTTTGACACGGATCCTGACAAGGTTTATGATACGCTCATGAGTCTTAAATCAAATAGCGCCACCGGTTGGGATAATATACCTACCAGTTTTCTAAAATTAGCAAGCGCAGACATCGTACCTATAATCTCACATTTCGTAAATCTTTGTTTTAAACAAGGAATATTTCCTAGTGCACTAAAAAGAGCGATAATTACACCGGTGTATAAGAGTGGTAACAGAGATGATGTTTCTAATTTTAGGCCAATATCTGTTCTAACTGATTTATCAAAAATAATGGAGAAACTTATTAATAAAAGACTTCTTAGTTATTTAAATAAATATAATCTACTGTCTAACTCTCAATATGGCTTTAGGCAAAATCTATCTACTGAAGATGCAGTTGTAGTACTGACTTCCCATATCATTGATGAAGTTGATCATCATCATCAAATTTAAGAGCTATGCTCTTGTCGGTGGAGCTTTTTCCATTCCTCTCTTTCTTCCGCCAGTTCCTTTACTTCTCTATAAGAAGTAACGAGACACACCTTTATAAAGCAAATAGAAGATGAAGTTGATAAAGGAAATAAATGTGTCACTGCGTTCTTGGACCTTAAAAAGGCTTTTGACACAGTTTCTGTGCCCATTCTTATACAGAGGTTAGAAAAAATGGGTATACGAGGAACTGCCCTGGTTTTGCTGACAGATTACATGAGTGATCGTAAACAATCAGTTAAAATAGGAGAACATGTAAGTGGGCAAGTCAATGTAACTTATGGCGTCCCTCAGGGAAGTGTCCTGGGGCCTACGTTGTTCTTGATATATATTAACAGCCTCTGCAATCTCACTGTTAAGTCAGGGCAAATATTTCCTTATGCCGACGACACCGCTGTGGTTTTTACTGGCAAATCGTGGGCTTTTGTTTATAAAGCTGCCGAACAAGGTCTGAAGAGGATTAGTAACTGGCTAAAAGACAATCTACTGACATTAAATATTGAAAAAACCACCTATATTGCCTTTACTAATTACACTTCTTCACAACCAAGTCATAGCCTCAAAATAAAAATCCATACCTGTGACAACTCGCCTACGAATAAACTCTGCCCATGTGTAGCACTTGCAAGAGTCAGTTACACAAAATACCTAGGTGTCGTGGTGGATCAGCGACTCTCGTGGCATACTCATCTTGAAGCCACAATGGCTAGGACACGCAAACTAACCTGGATATTTAGAAAATTAAGGCACGTCGCTGATAAGAACTTGCTTAAGCAAATATACTATGCACTTGCCCAATCAATTCTTACATATTGTATTCCTGTCTGGGGCGGCGCTACAAAGACGAAGTTCTTGGGACTAGAGAGGGCCCAAAGAGCCCTATTAAAAACAATGTTTTTCAAACGTCGCTGCTACTCAACTGATGAATTGTACAGTTTGTGTGATGTCCTTTCGGTTAGGCAGCTTTATATCCAAAGCTCAGTTCTAAGACTTCATAAAAATTTGCCATATGAGCCAAGTAAACTATCACGTAGGCAAAAACATTCAGTAGCGCCATATGCATCATTTAGGACTGAGTATGCCAAACGACAATATAGGAGTCAATCGGCTTACTTATACAATGCCATCATCCCTATTTAGTTTGTGAATGCCATCAACAAACGACTAAACATATATCCCTTGACCAAGCGTGCTTGTAAAGTTACACTGACTAAACTCTTAAAAACCTGGAGCTATAACGAAACTGAGGCTTTCATGAGCAGATAGATTAGTAGCAATATTAAACACCTGATAAAATATAGTGAATCATGATTGGAATTAAAATTAAAAAAAAAAAACTATTTTATATAATATCGAATCGTACAAAATTAATCTCTAAATTGACATTTTAATTTATATTTATTTTATTTTATATTCATTTTAATTTAGTTTTTAAGAACTTAAATTTAATCAATCAATTTTACTAGTCCGTAGTTTATACCGTAAATTTCGGGAACTGTTTATAACTTAGCGTGTAGGTATCTTATGATTTTATTGTTACGGAGAGCGGGGATTGCAAACACAAGTATATGTTTACTTAAATGTAGTCCCCATTCACAATGTAGAAATGTAATCCAAGATACTGAATAAACATTATTATTATTATTATAAAAGTACTCTGTGCGCGGGATCCGGCATTGTGTAGTTTAACATAACAATTTGTTTTTTATTTCTGGTGTAGGATTATCTTAAATAAATACTATCATTTGATTGACAAATAAATTTAAAACCGTGAGTTCTTGTACTTAATTTGTGATAAGACTTGGCTGTATAGGCTCGGTCTCTTTGCCTTCCAAAAGGAAAAAACTAATTTGACTTACATGGCAACTTCATAAATTCAATGGTAAATAAATTCAGCGTTGCCAGAGATTACATTTCTTACATTTTTCGTAACTTTTGACCTTCTCGCGTAACATGTAAGTAATTTTTATATTTAAGGCAATTTTCGTAACTTTTGAGAACAACGAGTTTGTAATACTAGATTTTGATTGCAATTCAACGCATTCGATTTAACGCACCTAAAACTGGTGCGTCTAAAAAGTATTTCACTACATTTTTATTTTATTTTTTATTATATTTATATATCACACTCAGAGATGGTTCTGAAATAGAAAGCGCCATATTATCAATTTATCATATCATATATAGTCTTGTCTTGTTAATACGTAATTTCGGCACTCCAGCCAGAGTAATGATTACCCAGTAAGGTATAGACATTAGACATCGTGATGATCTAGATCTTAGAATTTTTTTTTTTGTGTTTTGTTAAAGACAGACTTAAATATGACACAGACATAATAATGGGACAGGGCAGGTTGGTACAAGTTTAGGTGGTATCTTCTCTATCTCTATTATTATAAACAAAAGTCAACGCCGGTAAATGCGCGATATGGTCGACCGATTCAATGCCGCAAAGCGTTATGCTATATGTTAGTGACCACTTTATAGGAGAGCGCTGTGTGGAGGGTTATACTACGACCCCAAAAACACGTCAATTAAAAAAATTACAATATTGTAACTTTTGCTGCAAAAATGTAACATTTCAGGAAACGAAACGTAACTTACGACTCAAGGGCCCTGGCAACACTGAATAAATTACTTTTTTCGTACAGAGGCCAACTTTATCTTACTTTGAATTGAACGAAGTGTGTTATCTATATGAACGATTGTAAAAGGCACTTTAATTGTATGTATGACAATTATTTATTACGCAAGGTGAAGGAACCTTCTGTACATAGTGCAAAGGTTGCTTTCATTTCAAGTTACGGCCCCGGTCTTTGGTGAAGAATTTTCGTTATAACAATGTTTAAGGTGAGTCAAATAAAAATATTCTGGATCAAACATAACAATACATTGCTTTAAAGATAATTTTTATATTTTACTATATATATATATATATATTTTGTTCATTATTTAGGTTATGTTAGTGCAAAGTGTTACACTGCAACTTTCAACAGGACATGCAAATCTTCCCAGTGATTTTTGTCGAGAAAACTACATCAAATCAAATCAACACAATGTTAACATTGTTGAATTGAAAAATTACTTAATATTCTAATAACATTTTCAGGGACTGGTAGGCTTAGTTACTGGCGGGTCATCAGGTCTAGGCCGGGCCACTGTAGAGCAGCTCGTTAAGCAGGGTGGTCGCGTCGTCATCTGTGACCTGCCCTCCAGCAAAGGCCAAGAGGCAGCAAAACAGCTTGGAGAGAATGCTGCATTTGTGCCAGTCGATGTAAGTTTAAGTTGCCTATAATAAGTTTAAGTACATATTTTCTATTAGTATGTACTTACCTCTATAATTTTTGATGCTTTTCTTAGGTCTCCAACATTGCACTAATCATCATAATCACATAACCAAATACCTAATAAAACAGTGGTTTTCTAAAATTATATGCCTATGTGCATAGCTTTTATTAGAAACAAATTGACATTATAAAACATCTTGTCTAAGCTGAGCAATAATGATAATGGAAAGATCAACATCAGATCAGATGCATGATTTCATAATATTGCATGTCAACATGCCTCCGTGGTCCTGTGCTTAAGGCGTTTGCCTGTAGACCCTGGGGTTGTGAGTGTTACGTACGTGTGTTGGCTTCCGTCGTAGAACCGAACTGGGGGTACCCGCAGATCCATGGGTAGCTAGCTACCCACATGTCAATACATAACATGCCTTCCCCCCATGATAGAGGTCACTTTACTTCACTTGATGTACCAATATTTTTAAGTCAATTATCAGATTATTATGTACTTAACACTTAATTGTTCACTTATACCCTACACATGCTCTCAATGTCTTTTGTTCATATTTAAGAACGTAGTTATTGGCTATCTGCATTCTCATTCTCTTCCCCACTATCGGACTCTATCTCTGAACCATGCATACTATGATATCCTTGAAGTGCTATCTTTTTTAGAGACCGTGTGGCAGACGGTGGACTTTCACTTGACCGGGGTCGTTTGTTACTGTTAGGTTCACTTCTAGTGACTTGTAGGGGTATACAAATTGTCATCTAAGCATTTCTGCATCGCGCTCGCTAGTCCAGCCAGTCGCCACCGATAGCCGCGCCGGTTAACACGTTAAATAGTACCTTTGTCGGTTTTACTTGTAGTGCAGTGTCATAAGTACTTTTGTACGTTTTCCTTGTGACTGTAATTGTACAAAACTTTTGGTTATAAATAAACTGTCGTGTACTCAGTGTTGGTGTATCCATTTGTGCAACCTTCATCGTAGCTAGGAGACCACACACTATACACGGATAGCGAACACTCACAGAAACTCTATACAAATTAGCACAGGAGCCAGGAGCATAGTGTGTGCGGCAGTTGTAGTATACCGCCTCCTACAGTTGGTGACCCCGACGTGATTATATAGAAACCACGGGTCCTCCAGTGTACGCCAAGGCCAGACCTCTACCGCCGGATAGATACAAGAAAGCTAAAGAAGAATTTCGTCTTATGCAGGAGTTGGGCATTTGTAGGCCTTCTAAAAGTTCATGGGCTAGTCCTTTGCATATTGTTAATAAGAAAAATGGTGATATCAGACCTTGTGGCGATTATAGAAAGTTAAATTCAGTTACAAAGCCCGACAGATACCCAATTCCTAGGCTGCAAGATTTTACTTATATATTGGCAGGTAAGAAATTTTTTAGTACATTAGATATAAATAGAGCGTATCATTTTATACCGATCGCAGAACGAGATATCGAGAAGACTGCAATAATTACAAGCTTTGGGCTCTGGGAATGGTGCAGAATGAGTTTTGGATTGCGTAATGCAGCTCAAACCTTCCAAAGATTTATGGCTACGGTACTCAAAAACCTAGATTTTGTATTCTATTTTTTAGACGACATTTTAATAGCTTCCGAGACGGTAGAACAACACCAGGAGCATCTGGAGAAGGTATTCGAGAGGTTACAGGAATTCGGTATCACTATCAACATCTCCAAGTGCAGTTTTGGTAAGACAAATGTTGATTTCTTAGGTTTCGACGTCTCCGAGGAAGGCATTCGGCCGCTACAACATAAGGTAAAAGCTATTTTAGAATACCCCAAGCCCGAAACAATTCAAGGTTTACGTAGATTTTTAGGCATGGTTAATTTTTATATGTCGCATATTCCTAACGCGGTAGAAAATCAGGTAGAACTTAACAAGTATCTGCATAACTGTAAAAAGAATGATAAAACTAAGATTGAGTGGACTCAGGAATCAGAAATAGCGTTTGAGAAATGTAAGGAGAGCTTAAAAAACGCCGCTACATTGTCTCATCCAGTGACTGATGCCCCGATAGCGTTAATGACAGATGCCTCAGATACTTGTGTAGGTGCAGTTTTACAGCAAAGAGTAGGTAACACGTGGAAACCTTTAGGGTATTTTTCAAAGAAGTTAACGTCAGCTCAGCAAAAGTACAGCACATACGATAGAGAGTTATTAGGCATATTCTTGGCTGTACGGTATTTTAGAAAACTATTTGAGGGACAGCAGTTAATCATTTTTACAGATCACAAGCCTTTAACTTTTGCTTTTAGGAACGTGGATAATAACAAAGAAACGCCTCGTCGTACAAGGCAATTGTTATTCATCAGTGAGTTCACTTCTGATATACGATACATCGAAGGCAAAAACAATGTAGTCGCTGACTCGTTGTCCCGCGTAGATACGATTTCCTGTCCCACAGTGCTAGATTTCAACGAATTAGCTGACGAGCAAGAACAAGACCCGTATGTTGCGAGAACTGTGTCGAACAATAACAACTTGGGCAATAACAATGTAATATTACGCGAGATGTTTTTACCAACTAGTAATAAGCCGATATATTGCGAAATTTCAACGGATAATATTAGACCATATTTAACGGAAAATTTTAGAAAACTTGCTTTTGAATCTGTACACAATCTTAGCCACCCAGGTATCAGAACAACTAAAAAGTTAATTAAACAGAAATTCTTTTGGCCCAGTATGAACAGTGATGTAGGTAAATGGTCTAAATGTTGCATTCAGTGTCAGAAATCAAAAATTATAAGACACACCTTATCCGAATTTAAGGAAATTCCTGACTCGGGTCGGTTTGAACATTTAAATATTGATATTATAGGTCCATTAATAACTACAACAGATGGATATAGGTATTGCGTTACTGTTATTGATAGAAAAACTCACTGGCCTGAAGCGTTCCCAGTGAAGGAAATCACTGCTGAGTGTGTAGCCAAAGTAATTTTTGAAGGTTGGATTGTTCGATACGGTTGTCCTTTGAGAATAACTACTGACCAGGGTAGACAATTCGAAAGTAACTTATTTGCGAGTTTATTAAAATGTTTAGGAGTAAAAAGACACAGAACGTCGAGTTTTCACGCGCAGAGTAACGCAAAAGTCGAAAGATGGCACCGAGTTTTGAAAACAGCGTTAATGGCTAGGCTGGGTAATAATACTTCTTGGATTGATGAGATATATACAGTCATGTTAGGCCTTAGAGCAGCCCTGAGGAGCGACAATGGCGTCAGCGCTGCCGAAATGACTTTTGGCCGAACTCTTAGGTTACCTAGCGATTTTTACGATATAACGAGTGCTAGTGCTAGTGACGATACTTTGGTAGATAGGATACGTCAAAATATAAAAGCTTTAAAACCTAGTTTAAAGTGTCATGGTAGTTCTAGGTCATTTTTCGTGCACCCAGATTTGAAGACGTGTACGCATGTTTTTGTTAGAGACGATACTGTGAGGAAGCCTTTACGTCCACCGTATGACGGACCTTATCCCGTCCTTAAACGGTTTGATAAAGTTTTTCGGCTACAGTTACCTAATCGTCAGGCAAATATTTCGATTGATAGGTTAAAGCCTGCTTATATGTTAAATGACGAATCCGAAAATACGTCAAGCTCCTCGACTAAAAATTGTAATGATACAGAGCCTAGTACCAGCAGTGACAGCCGCGTACAGTCAAATCCAGTGGTACCTAAAGATAAAATTAGTGTCACTTTTAAAACCCGTAGTGGTCGTTCAGTCAAACCACCAGTTCGTTTTAATTTATAGAGCTAATCATTTTTGTGAAGATGGGTTATGTTTTTACGCAAAGAGTTCTCGTAGGCCACGATGCTTTACAGTTTTATATAAAACTGTAAGGATGCCAAGAGTTCTACTAGCTAGTTAAGACATACGTAACTTGAATTTGCTTGACAACTGGTATAAATGAAGTGTTCATTAAGTATATTTTGAGACATTGTAATTGTTGCCATTCAGTGCTATGTATTTTTTATTTTTTTTAATGCCTTTCTTATAATGAAGACATTTTTTGTTTTTAAGTTTAACAGCACTACTTAGATACCAGGAGAAACTTATATAAAATATGTATCTATCTAAGTATATGTAAATTTCAAGTCGACCCTACAATTAGGTGTTCGCAGTAGGTTAAGTTAGTAATTCTGTACACAACTGTACATTAAAATGTTATCACTGTGGTATTGGATCAAATGTAGGTCAAACTAAATGCATACTCGGATGTCTAAAGTACAGCGTTATTTTAGTAATATGAAATAGATTAAAATTCGTAATTAACAGTTTTGTAATAGTGTGTGAAAATTGATTATTTTGAGTTTTCTTTTGGTCAGTTAAAAGTAATCGCAAGCACTGAATTTGTTCATTCTTTTAAGAAAATTTTGTATTGCAAGTCACAATGGGCTGGGGACAAAGTAAACAAGAGAATATAGCCGTCGCCCAGGCCCAGGCTCATACAACTGTGGAGTCCAAACTAGATTACTTATCAATAATAGTGATAGTGACTGCTGTATTGCTTGCTTGTGTTATTGCGTGTTTCGTTCGCCGGCATTGTGTTAAGAAGACAAGGAGTTGGTTGAGGCGAGAAGTAATTGTTAGCCTACCAACCGTTGCCGCTAAAGTACAGGCTACACCGGGACAGCCTGCCCAGGCGAACACAGTAGTGTACTGAGTTTTTAACAGTGATGAGTGAAAATTTTTGATATCTTTTCGCACACTACATATGTAGTTTAAATATATAATATTGTTTAATTTGGTAAAAAAACGTATATGTGTTTCAAAAATAATTTAATTCAGAGTTATGTATACATAAAAGTATATATTTGAGTGTATTCTATTTTCAAAATGTAGAGTTCACTAGTTGTGCATACATGCTGTTTCAAATTTTTATTTCTAAAAAAGCATTCGTTTTGATTTCTGTAAAAGTAAAGTTTAAAATAATGTATTCTAAATTATATTTTTCTTTTTATACTAACCCCGACAAAGGTTTTGCTATTGTATAAATTTCGTTTTCAATGCTTAATTCGATTTATTACTGATATTTAGAATCATATCAATTAAAATTGTACGTCATAACATTGAGTGATTACATCATACAAGCATTCAGTTCCAAGCACTAAGTTGTTTACGACTTTGACGACCGAGCCACATTTGCTGACGCGCTGCATTCCAACGCGTCGTTCGTGCACTCTGTACTGGTTGTATGATGTTTTAAAGTTTTAATATTTTAGGTTTTGAAACTATGTAAAGATTTTCGTAATTAACCAAAAATCTAGAAGGGGAGTACTGTAGGGGTATACAAATTGTCATCTAAGCATTTCTGCATCGCGCTCGCTAGTCCAGCCAGTCGCCACCGATAGCCGCGCCGGTTAACACGTTAAATAGTACCTTTGTCGGTTTTACTTGTAGTGCAGTGTCATAAGTACTTTTGTACGTTTTCCTTGTGACTGTAATTGTACAAAACTTTTGGTTATAAATAAACTGTCGTGTACTCAGTGTTGGTGTATCCATTTGTGCAACCTTCATCGTAGCTAGGAGACCACACACTATACACGGATAGCGAACACTCACAGAAACTCTATACAAATTAGCACAGGAGCCAGGAGCATAGTGTGTGCGGCAGTTGTAGTATACCGCCTCCTACAGACTAAATGCTGATCATCTCGCAACTTGCACTGCTCAGGATTTCTAACCCCAATAACTTCTGCCCACTGACTCGGTGGGGGAATTCTTATGGTGCCATATGCCTTTCTTCTTCTTCTCCCTGTTTACTGTGTTTTGTTTCTTCATGTCTCCTTTCCCCTTCTTCTGCTCTTCTAGTAAATCCCAGCATCTGGTTCACATGCCTTATGAATAACTTATTTCCTTGTTTAATTTTATATCTTAACACCCCAATTCTCTTGACAATAGTTCCTTCTAGCCACCTGGGTCCACCTCTATAATTCCTGAAGCAAATTGTCTCCCCTACTTCAAATTTTCTCATCTTCTTTGTTTCATTTTCCTCTACATCTTCAGTCCCTTTATGTTGAATTGAAAGAGGGTGAAGCCTGTCAAATTTAGTCCTGAAACGTCTATTATTCAACAATTCTGCAGGTGTTTTTCCAGTGACTGAGGACTGAGGACATTTTTATGCAACTTATGGGGCAAAATTACTCTACCTCCCCACAATATACAATCATTGTATTCTGTTAGTTCCTCCCTTCTTGTATATTAATCTCTATATTTTTCTTCTACTTTACGAGGCCAGCCATTTCTAATCCAAAACATAACTTTTGCTAGTATTCCATCGGTTTTAGTTAACTTTGCAACATCCTTAGCTGTCATTTCCAATTCAACTGGTGTCTCATTAAGCAGTAGAACACTAACTTCCTGCACTTCCTCTTCGTTTATTTTCTTCTCTGGTCCTGGCCATCTACTCAGGGCATCCGCGCTACCAATTTTTTTACCTTCCACATACTTTAACTCGTAGTCATAAGCGTTCAGCAGCAAAGCCCATCTTAACATCCTTGGTGATAACATGTTAGGTATTGGCCTTTGTGGGTCGAATATCCCTAAAAGCGGCTTATGGTCTGTCTGAATTACTATTTTACGCCCAAAAATATATGAGTAAAACTTTTGTACAGCAAAAATAATTGCTGCTGCCTCTTTATCAATCTGTGAATAATTTCTTTCATGACAGCTCATCGTCCTGGATGCAAACATTATAGGTCTTAAGGAACCATCCTCCATCTTATGTTCTAGAACCGCACCAAGCCCATACTGAGAGGCATCACATGTAATAACCACGGGTTTCTTTAAATCATAATGGACCAATGTGTCACCTGTGGTCAACATACGCTTCAAAAGATTAAAAGCTTGCTGACAATTTTGAGTCCATTCCCATTTCGCTCCTTTCAATAGTAACTTATATAATGGTTCCGCCACAGTAGCCTTCTGAGCTATAAATCTGTCATAAAAATTTAATAGTCCTAAAAATGCTTGTAATTCTTTCACGTTTCTGGGTGCTGGTGTATTTACTATAGCTTTGACTTTATCTCCACAAGGATGTAATCCATCAGCGTTAATGACATGTCCCAAGAATTCTACACTTGGTTTTCCAAATTGACACTTCTCCTTATTGACCCTCAACCCTGCCTCCATCAGGGTTTGTAAAATATGTTTAAGTCTGTCACTGTGCTCTTGCATCGTGCGTCCAGTTACCACAATGTCATCAAGCAGTACCGCTGTGCCTGAAATTTCTGCTAACAAATTACTTATCATGCGCTGGAAAATACCAGGGCAGGCCTTAACTCCCAATGCTAAGCGTTTGCACCTAAATAATCCTTTCGGAGTATTCAATGTAAGCAATCTTGATGTAGCATCATCGACCACCACCTGCGTGTACGCCTGCTCTAAATCGATTTTAGTAAATATGACACCACCTTGCAAAACTGCAAAAGCTTCATTTAATGTTGGTAAAGGGTAAGTATCAGTCTCCGTAGCCATATTCACTGTGGCTCTATAGTCACCACAAAGCCTAACCTTTCCATTCTTCTTAATTATGGGCACAATTGGACTGGCAAACTCAGAGTGACTCACTGGTTCTAAAACATCTTCTGCTACTAGTCTGTCAATTTCTTTTAATACCCTCTCTTTAATAGCAAATGCTATTGGTAGACATTTTAGAAATTTCGGCTTTGCATCTGGTTTTAATGGTATTGATACAACTGGCCCTGTATACTTCCCTAATCCCGGCTCAAAAACCTCTCCATATTTTTTCAATACTGCCTCTATTGTTTCATTTTCCACTGTTATATAAAAAATTTCATGAATATTAATGTTTAATTCTGGAAACCAATCACGCCCTAATAAATTTGGACCATTGCCTTTCGCAATCAACACATTCAATTTTCTCTGTATATTTTTAAAACTTACGTCCACAGTGGTTTCTCCAAGTAACTCCACCTGGTTACTCGTCCAGCGGGGCTATTTACTAACTCGAATGACGGGTGTCGATGCCTATCAATTTGATG
Organism: Elegia similella; assembly: GCA_947532085.1. Taxonomy (NCBI): domain Eukaryota; kingdom Metazoa; phylum Arthropoda; class Insecta; order Lepidoptera; family Pyralidae; genus Elegia; species Elegia similella. The sequence goes on along the minus strand of OX383925.1, from coordinate 28,578,738 downwards.
AGTTGCCATCAAATGGCTGTCAGATTTCAATTTTTGTACTCACTAACGTCAGTGTCCAACCGAAATGACGTCATCTCGAGGATAGCCACTCCACCTATAGTTTGACATTTGATTTCGTATCGATAAGCTTTGTTTTGCACTCCGTAACTGAAATGGCTATCAAATCAATCTTCACTTGATCTATCAAACATGATTTAATAGCAACGGGTCGAGAGCAGTGTTTTACTGATAAACACTATTATACGCCAAAATAAAATTGGTGGTTGTTTTTGTTGTGAAGTAGATTATGTGACTACCATTACGATTAGTAGGTTAATCCAATATTCGTTTTGAATTAATATCTGTGGTTTTGAGTCTCTTCACAAAGTATATGGATACGGTGGTTAATCTCAGATAAATTGGTCGTCGATACTAGTCTAGTCTCAGAAGAAATTTCTCGAACTTGGACCATATCCACACAACAAAGCAAATAGTAGAGAAATACAAGCAATACAGGAAACCCTTATATATGGCATTCATTGACTACTCAAAAGCCTTCGACTGTGTATGCAAGCATCAAAGCAGTATGGGAGAGCCTAGAACATCAAGGGCTTGCCTCAATATACATTAAGATCATCAAGAACATATACTTGAATAGCAAATATAGAATACAACTGGAAACCATAGGTAAAGAGTTCAATATTCTCAGGGGCCTAAAGCAAGGAGACCCCCTATCGCCAAAAGTATTCGTAGCAGTTCTAGAGAGTGTATTCCGCAAACTGGACTGAGAGAAATCATGAAGTCAAAAGAACTAAGCATGACAATAAAAAGAAAAGATTTCAATACCTGCATACTCCCAGTTATTACTTATGGATGCAAAACATGGACACTCACTATTCCTCATAGAGAAAAGCTGGAACGATGCCAGAGAGCCATGGAGAGAAGCATGACAGGAATAAGGAAACAAGACAAAGTAAGAAGCAGCATAATAAGAGAAAAAAACAAAGTAGCTGATATTCTTAGACGTATCGACCAATTGAATTGGAGTTGGACCGGCCACATGATCAGCGACAAGCAAAACAAGTGGAGCTGTCTCAGAATGGTACCCCAGAGAGGGAAAACAAAATAAGGACGCCAACAAGTGAGATGGACAGACAACTTGAAACTCACAGCGGGCCATCACTGGAGAAGGGTAGCACACTGAATTGCTCGACATACTTAATTTAGAAAAACCCTAAACGCTAATGTATAATGCAACTAGAAAATTCAGAATAAAAATGGCTTATTATTTATTTATACTAGTGTCGTCTTGTGAAATAAAAGTAATCTAAAATGCTGGAACACTTTATAGATAAACAATTAATCGAAAACTAAAACTATTTATAAGTTGCTGTTTTACTGATTCAATATATATATTTTTTCCTTTTTATTCTTTGATATGTATAATTAATTTTCATTATTATTGTTAATAACGGTAGCGAGTTGATATACCTAGAGAATGTTGTGTATGCTATTAATTGGCATGTACATCTGAACCAAACTGTGTGCAAAGTGTTTTAAAAATAATACCCGTATGTAACTGTTGTAAGCGTGCTTATATTAAATAAATAAATATAAATTATAGTGCTATGCTATATGCAAGAATCCCTATGTAATAATAATCTTCGTTTATTTCCAAAATAAAATGTTAACTTTACATTTAAAAGTTATTAATGAGGTTTTATTTTTGTATGGATCCTTATTGGGTAGAAGGCTCCTTTTCCATCTTTCTCTGTGCTTAGCATTTTTCATCCAGTTTGTTCCTGCAATCTTTATGATTTCATCAGCCCAACCCTGCTTTGGTCTTCCTTTGGGTCTTTTACTAATAGGTCCAGTCCATTTTGTAGTTACAACTGCCCTTCTTTTTTCATTTAATCTGGCCATGTGGCTGGCCCATCTCCATTTTAGACGCAAAGCATGTTGTAGAATCCCTATGAGAGAGTATTCATATTTGTAAACTTATGCTTAAATATAATTAAGTACGAGTAAGTAGCTATATACTTAATTCCGAAGTTATTCCAGTAGCCTGAAATACGGAGCATAATAAATAATTTAAATGACATAGGTACCTAATATTTGGTTCTGTCTATCTACTCCGTAAAGATATAATACAGACAAAGTATATTTTACAGCTGCACATTTCAACGCGGCGCATGTCTCTCATTTTTAGGGTTCTGCACCCAAAGGGTAAAAACAGGACAATGTTAATATCGCTCCGCTGTCTATCTGTCTGTCCGTCCGTCTGTCACCAGGCTGTATCTCATGAACCGTGATAGTTTGACAATTGAAATTTTCACAGATGATGTAATTCTGTTGTCGCTATAACAACAAATACTAAAAAATAGAATAAAATAAATATTAAAAGGGGGCTCCCATATAACAGACATGATTTTATTGCCTTTTTAGTAGATAATGGTATGGAACCCTTCGTAGTGAGAGCATTCTTCTGAGTGGCACAGTAATCTATAAAAATATTGATAAAAACAAAAGAATATAAAGCACTCGCACGCATAACCGAGATATCTAACTTTTATTTTATCTTGCACATTACAATTAAATTTACCGCCAAAGTATTACCTATAACGTAGTCAAATCAAAAATTCACCTAACATTAAGTATTTATAGGAATGAAAAACAGGTTTGATTAAGTCGGTTAAACTCGGAACTGTGTTCCCTCTAGCGGCGCAGCAGAAAAACTGCAGTATAATTTGAGAATATCACCTCAATTTTGTCTGTGATAACGTCGATAGAAAAAAAGAGCTGCCAACCTGAAAATACTTATAGTCACTTCATTTCTGTCGATAGCCACTACCGTGAAAACAGTTACGGAGTACCGATTTCATGATATCCACTGTGGCGATCAAAGCTCGGTTGACAACCCAAGTTTGATAGCCACAGTGACTAACAATTTTAGTAAATAGCCCCGCAGGTGGTCAGCCTTACTCTCGAATCATCCAGCTTGGGCAACCGACCATTCCAAATTTCTCTAGCTGTACTTTCTTTTAACATTGAAAACGCAGCCCCAGAGTCGACTTCCAAATTTACTTGCCGCCCATTGATCTCAACGTTTACATAAAACGGAGGTACCTTGTTTGACACGAAATTACAAAAAGAATCTTCATATAATACATTAAAATGACTGACTTCCTTAGACTTATCTTTTTCTCGCGCCTTATAACAAACCTCGGCGATATGGCCCACTTTTTTACACACAAAGCATTTACTATATCTGAATCTACAAAAATTCCCGTGTGACTTGTCACACCGCCAACAATCTTTGCCCGGTTCCAACGGTTTTGCTTTAATTTTGTTCACTTCCATTGGCTCGTCGCCGCCCATAGTGTGCGGCGCCACGCTCGAAATCGCTGGCGTCGCTATGACTGTCACGCCGGCGTCCGCGGTTTCCGCCGTCAATGAGAGTTTTACCGCCTGATCAAACGTCAATGTCGTCTGTTGTAGCAGTTGTTTTTGAATACTCTTATCCCGAATACCACATACTAGATCACGTAACGTGCGATCTAAATCGGCAAAATTGCACTCTATAGCCAACTTACGCAAACTAGCCACGTACTCTTTAATATTTTCACTCCCTAATTGACATCTCATATGAAACTTATAAGACTGCACTATTTCATTTTGCTTTGGATTAAAATGATCGTCTAATGCACTCTTCACACGCGTATAGGTTACGTCAATGACTTTTTGCGGCGAAATTAACGACTCGATCAAATCATATAAATCGCGACCACACACTGCAAAGAAATTTGCTTTTTTCAACTCGTCTGTCTGTATCCCGTTCGCGAGCAAACAATAGTCGAATCTATCCACGTAATTTTTCCAATTGTCTTTGTCCATACAAAACTCGCTAAATTTCACCGACATTTTTGTTAACCACACTCAATAACACTTTAAACATTCAAACACTATGTTTAATGCACTATTTAGCTTATTTTTCGATTTTTTCCCGTCGCCAGAATGTTACGTACCTGTGTTGGCTTCCGTCGTAGAACCGAACTGGGGGTACCCGCAGATCCATGGGTAGCTAGCTACCCACATGTCAATACATAACAGTGAGTTTGATTCCCAGAGCATACTTTGTTTAGTTGCTGCCAGTTGGTTTAGGACATTGCAGGCTTGAATCACCTGATTGTCTGATTATAAAGATGATTCCATGCTTCGGAAGGTTCGTTAAGCCGTTGGTCCCGGCTGCCATCTGGTAGTTGTTAAAGGAACCACGTCAGAGGCTGAGAGGCGTTTCCAAAGAACTCTGACACCAGGGTGTGCATGGTCGATTGACAGTGATATGTACTGAAAATGATAATGATTGCATGTCATCTGATGTACATAACTGCAAAATTTTGTAAAATTTATGGTTTAGGTCCTAATTTCTTTCAACTTAACATATTTAATACCAGTGGTGGAGGGCTCTTTGTTTTTTAATTTCACATCTTTGGTGCTGTTAAATCTTTCTAAAAGGAGACAGTCACCAAAAAATTTTTGGGAACTGCTACTTTAGAGCATTAAAAATATCTGTGTCTCTAGGAAGACACAGCTGTCTTGGGCCCTTCATTTTGGAAATTTGAATGTGGGATACATTCCAATATCTAGCAACATTTAATACACATTGATATATTATATCACTGCCTATAGGTATATTGCACATTAAACTTGGTTTTGTAACATTTAATTACATAAATAAACAAGTTTGATATACATATATTATAAAATATCATATTTTTTCAGGTAACATCTGAACAAGATATTAAGAAAGCTCTACAAACTACATTAGATAAGTTTGGGCGGTTAGATGTAACTGTCAACTGTGCAGGGGTGGCCACTGCATCCCGTACATACAATTTCAAGAAAGACCAACCTCTCAGTCTCAAAGAGTTCCAGAGGACAATAGAGGTTTGTGTCTGAAATGTAAAAATATTATTATATTAAATTTTCCAGCATTGATCCACCTTTTTATCGGTAAAGTAAAAATTTGTTTATTTTCTCCAACATACACAAAAAACTTGTTTGGTGGTTTAGTTAACTGTGGATTACCAAAGTTATAAAATGCAGCAGCAGCAATAATGGTTCAAAATCGTACTGATTTGTCTAAAAGGCAATAAAGCAAATAATCCTGTTCTAATAGATAAATAAAAATATAATCTTGGACGCTTACTAATCAAAGAAATACTATTTTAACCATTAGGTATATATTATCGATATGCTAATGTAAAGCCCACGCCCTAAGTTGGAGTCGAATACAGTGAAATACAGTTGAATACAGTAAAGCGGTTAGAAGGGCAAAGAGCTCTGCCTGGAAAAAGCAACGCGAATCTATCGGTGCATTGCCCGAAGGGATGAGACTGGCAAAAGCTATGTCCATTGGAAAGGCAAATCCATTGTCGACTGTCAAGGACGAGAATGGTAGGCTAACTGAATCAGGCATGGAAACGTTAAAGGTGATGTATAAAACACACTTTCCTGGTTGTATTGAGACAACTATGGATCAAGCAGACCTCAACAGTCTTGAATCTTGGGAAGTAAGAACCCTTAAAAGAGACTGGGATGTGGCTAAGAAGATTGTAGATGACACCAAATTGAAATGGGCTTTGGGAACCTTGCAGCCATACAAGGCACCGGGCCCAGATGGCATCTACCCAATCTTTTTACAACAAGGAATCTCTATACTGAATCCCCACCTTTGTAGGCTATTCAAGGCCTGCATTGCGTTTAGGTACACACAAAAGCATGAAATTAGTGAAAGTCGCTTTTATTCCGAAGCCAGGAAAAGCGACATATAATGAAGCAAAAGCTTTTAGGCCTATAAGTCTTCAGTCCTTTGTATTGAAGGCACTGGAGAAATTGTTGGATAGACATATAAGAGATGGTCCGCTAAAAAAGCATCCGCTACACAGCATGCAGTGTGCCTACCAGCCTGGCAAATCAACAGAAACAGCTCTGCATTGGGTGGTAAGTCAGGCTGAGAAAGCCCTGGAAAATAAAGAACTTTGTCTGGGAGCCTTCCTTGATGTAGAGGGGGCCTTTGACCGGACTACTTTCGAATCCATTGGCAGGGCGGCGACAGAGCATGGAATACCAAGAACGCTCTGCAGGTGGATAGAAAGCATGCTGAAAGGCAGGATAATTAACTCAGAACTGCTGGGTGATAAATTATCAGCGGTAACGACGAAAGGTTGCCCGCAAGGAGGAGTTTTGTCCCCGACTCTTTGGAGTCTAGTGGTAAACTCACTGATAGTGTCCTTAAATAAAGGACCGGTCATCGTGGTAGGTTATGCAGATGACATAGTCATTCTTATCAGTGGGAAAGTTCCTGACACGGTGAAAGGCTCATGAATAAAGCTTTGGGAGAAGTACAGGAGTGGTGTACCACAAATCACTTAAGTATTAACCCAAAGAAAACGACAATTGTCCCCTTCACAAGGCTCCGGAAATTGACAGCATTGAGCAGCCTCAAAATGAACGGCATGGCGCTCAATCTGGCCAATGAAGTGAAATATCTAGGAGTTACGCTGGATAAAGAACTGACGTGGAATACACACGTTACGAATGCCATAACAAAGGCCACCAGAGTATTTGGCATGTGTCGGAATACCTATGGTAAAACCTGGGGCTTGAAGCCATACATCCTACGTTGGATATATGAGATGATGGTGAGACCCATTCTGACCTACGGAGCACTGGTTTGGTGACCAAAGGTTAAACAGGTAACTTGTATAAATGCCCTGAGGAGAATACAAAGAATGGCATGTTGTGCTATCTCGGGGGCATTCTCTACAACACCAACGGCATTTATGGAGATTATCCTAGGACTGCCACCGCTACATTTGTATATTGAAGGCGAAGCCTGCAAGGCTTTATACAGACTATCTTCTTCTGGTCTGTGGAGCAGGCACGCACCAAGGACAAGGCATACGCAAATTGAGACAACACAGGAGCTCGATAGGATGTTGAACATGGGAAGTGATAAGCTGCTCCCAGTATACAACTTCAAGAAGAACTATAAAATATATATCCCGACAAGGGATGAATGGAAGGGTGAATTTCGTCCTTCTGAACGAGAATGCTCAATCTGGTATACTGATGGATCAATCAACAAAGAACAATCTACTTTTTTGCTACCGTATTTCAATCAGAAACATATGCGGTAACTGTCTGTGCTAAAATGAATTTAGAGCAAGGGTTTAAAGACCACAATATCGTTATTCTAACTGACAGCCAGGCGACTTTTACTGCGCTTAACTCTGACAGAATCGATTCCAGATTGGTCTTGGATGGTGTGAATGCCTTGAACCAACTGGGTAGACACAACAGACTGAGGCTGGTTTGGGTACCGGGTCACGTTGGGCTTGAGGGCAATGAGAGGGCCGATGAGCTAGCAAGGAAAGGATCGAGTATGCCATTCGTGGGACCCGAACCCTTCGTAGGCCTATCCTATAGCGTGGTAACTACTGCAATCAATGCGTATGTCGACAGTAGACACCAAGCTGAATGGAGAAATATGAGTGGACATATACACTCTAAGGAAACACTTGGCTTGGACAGCGCCAGGTGGCACAAAGTGATCTGCAAATACAGCAGGAAACAGACAAGAGTTCTAGTGGGAGCCCTGACTGGACACTTTGAAAATAACAGTCATCTCCTTAAACTAAAAATTGTCGAAAGCCCACTATGTAGGGCATGTGAGGAATCGGAGGAGACAATGAGACACATTTTGTGTATCTGTGACTCGTTAGCTGGTAAGCGTTTGGACCTCTTAGGATCACCTTATCCTGAGCTAGAGGACTACAGGCACTACGCACTGGGCGATGTTCTGAAGCTCATGCAGTCCTTCTTCAGAATAAACCGTGCGGGTGAGTAAGGCATGGGGTAAGTACAAAATAACCCAAAGGTTAGACGTGCTACCGACTCTGAGTCGGCCCCATCGAAGATAAGATAAGATAAGTTGGAGTCGCTCGCTCACTTCTGTTTTCGTACTCATATTTTTATTTACATAGAATGTACATAAGCCGTTACAATTAACCCTTCGGTATTCGTGAACAAATATAAACTAAATTAACAATATAAAAACTATAGAAACAAAATTAAAAGAACAAAAAGAATATCAATTTTTAAAATTCATTAAATGAATACACCTTTTTACAACTTATCATCTAAAAACTTATCCTCTAGGAATTCTTTAATATTATACTAAGCCTTAACCCTAAGGAGACTTTTCAGTTTATTATTAAATTTATTGCCTTGGAAGGCTTTTAATGAACTCGGTAGGTGATTATAAACTTTAACTGCCATGTATTCAGGCCTATTGCTATATAGTTGAAGATACGGAGCTGGTAAGAAATAGTCGTTTTGTCGGCGAGAGCTATGGCGTGTGGGCATTTCGCTTATGCGCTGGAAATAACGACTTCATTTTGTTACAAGACGACACAAATTCTAATATATAACTGGACGTAAGGGTTAAATTTGTCCAAGCCACTGCATGACTGTAAGGAAATCTAACGAACCTAAGCTACCTTACGTGGTCATGCTGTTTTTGTTATTTTGGGGGTTGGGGACGCATGGCATTTAAAAAAAAGGCGAATTAGTTTATTATAAGCCTCTTCTCATTTTCCCGTGGCTTTATTATGAAATCATAATTTGGTTTCTGTGGTAAAAACATCTGTGGCTTGACTTATAATTTCCCATATTATTTTACCGTAGGTGAATTTAGTGGGCACATTCAACGTAATCAGACTGTCTGCGGGGCTCATCGGCAAGAACGCGCCGGACGCGGACGGCCAGCGGGGAGTCATCGTGAACACGGCCAGTGTGGCGGCCTTCGATGGACAGGTATGTATGAATCTAGAGGCTTAGAATCAGAACCTAGCCTAGGTCAAGAGAGAGGAGCGGTCTCTTCAGACCATTGGGCCTAAGCTTTATGACCCCCAGCCCCATCAGATGGCTGAGGGTCATATAGCTAAAGCCGTATACGGAAAAACATATGTATAGAATATAAGAAAACATTTTTTTTTGCATAGTTCTTTATTATGTGCATAGAGATATACCGGTCAGGGGTGTAATAAATTGCTTGGCCGGTGGTTGTCAGTATGGCATTGGGTAAACGCGCCGACTTCCCGAATTGCTACTTGCTCTTCCCCCCGAGTGAGTAGTATTCCAAATTTTTATCCTGTCCCAGCAAAACATACTTTCCATGAGCTGCAGCACAAGAAGCCGAAAAAACTTCGCTTGCCAACCCGCCTGCCAAGCGTGATAAGATAGGAAGATCCTCCTATGGAACGAACAATCCCGGGAGAAGCCTTTGTCCAGACTTCCTAAGGCTGAAACGAACAACCAATGTATAAAGTGCTGCTCAGTATGCGTGATTATTACTAACCAAAAATGTGAAAAGTATTATCTCCAAATCCAAAGTATGAGTTATAAAATGAAATAAATGGAAACATATATTTAATGTGAGCGCAAGGCTGCGTGTTATCAGTACTGCACAGATAAGAACTTTATCAGCAAGACTGTTTATTTTCACGAATAACGTCACACCCTAACAGGCTTACAAAGTAAATTATTTGCATCAACATACACTTAATGTTCATGTAAATAGACTGCCTACGTGGCGCAGTGATGGACTTGCTAGTCTGCTAGACGAGAGACACAGGTTACTTGTTCATTTGTTCAGACATTTGTCTATGGTTCTGGAGCTACCTAAATTTGGTTGGGTCAGGATACATTCGTCCGTTAAAATAGCATATCATAATAACGGAACCCGGGCTCTGATATACCGCAACTGAGGTTCCAATCGGTAATACGAATAGCTGAGAATGAGGGACGTGCTAAACTTCCAAGTTCTGACCCACATACAGTAGGTAACTAACACGGAAAGTGTACATGTTTTAATAAATAAAATACCATATGGACTAATTACACAGATTAAGCTAGCTCTGAGACTTGTGTTTTGGGAAACTAATTCGATACTATAACTACATATAGAATAAACATTCAAGACCCAGGTTAATCTGAAAAAGATAATTTTCCAATCTTGACCTGACCGGGAATCGAACTCTGGACGTCCGGTGTGGCAGCTTGGCATGACGATCACTCGGCCTCAGAGTTCGTCAGTTTTGTTAATAAAAGCTTAACATACCCAGCGTGATCTAATGCAGAAAATGTATGGTGCTTCAGATCGGACAGGCCGCGTACTCGGCATCGAAGGCGGGCGTGGTGGGCATGACGCTGCCCATCGCCAGGGACCTCTCAAAAGTGGGCATCAGAGTCGTCACCATAGCTCCAGGTGAGAGTTATAAGATCTTGTACGATAAAGGGTTTTGCACCAAAAACAAATATTCAGGGTTTAATTTTATTTTATTGGTATTCTTTGTTGTTATAACATTATTTTTTTAAATATTCTACATTTATTTATTTTATTTATTTCAAGCCGTTAACTGTCCCACTGCTGGGCAAAGGCCTCCCTCCACTTCTTCCATTCTGTTCGGTCTTTGGCTAAATTATTCCAGTTCTTTTGGAATTTGTCGAGTTCGTCTCGCCATCGCATTCTCGGCTTACCAGGTCTTCTTCTCGTAGTTGGGACCCAGCAAGTGGTGTTCTTTGCCCAAGAGTCGTTTGGTCGACGTTGTACGTGTCCAGCCCAGTCCCATTTCAGCTGGGCAGCCTTCAGAGCTACATCCGCGATTCCCGTTCGAGAGCGCAGTTCGGTGTTACGGATTTTGTCCAATATTCTACAATAATTTCAATTTAGATTTTGTTCAAATTTGTCACTTACTGAAAACTCCGCCATGTTTCCGCGTGAATGACGTCAATGGAACTTTAAATCATTAAGCCAGGGATGTCATTAAGCCAGGGATGTCATCCCCAACTGCCTGTCCGGTGGTTGAGGGTATGGCTTCGGGTACGCGCGCCCGGCAACCCGAGCTGCTACGGACGCATGATTGGGCCTTCCGAGTCCGTAGTATCCTCTTTTCCTTTTTCCTTTCCCAAATCCCAACTTATCCTATCATTATTACCCCTATCCTTTTCTCCTTTTCCTTCAAACATTTGATTCCCGAGGTGGGTTGACGTCAGGCAGGCGGCCGGTCGTAAAACTACAGCCGAATCAAACAAAAATGAAAAGTATAACAGGAGTCCGGTTAAATGCTAGGGCGCCGCCGCAAAACGGCGCGCAGAAGCTTCGCCCGACTTCTGTAAAAAGTGGGCTAGGGCTACCGTGTCCGGGGCGGACACGGCTAATGACGAACGCCCCATCCCAGAAGCTCCGCTTCGCAACTTGGAACGTTGGCACGCTGACTGGACGCGCGAGGGAGCTGGCCGACGTAATCTCTAGGCGTCGGGTTGCCGTGGCGTTCCTGCAGGAGACTCGTTGGAAAGGCAGCAGATCCCGGTCCATTGGAAATGGTTACAAGCTGATCTACACCGGTGCCCCTGGAGGTGAGAACGGGGTGGCTGTAGTACTCGCCGAGGAGTTTCAGGACAGCGTCTTAGAGGTGAAACGCTTCAGCGACCGGCTTATGGTTGTAGTAGTACTCATCGAAGGGGTTATGACCCATCTGATGTGTCTACGCGCCGCAGGCTGGTTGTAGCGAAGCCGAAAAGACGAAGTTCTGGGACCAACTAGACGGGGTATTACATGGCATCCCGTTGTCACAGGCGGTCGTACTGGGTGGCGATCTGAACGGTCATGTGGGTGAAAGGTGTGAGGAGTTCGAACGTGTTCATGGTGGCTACGGGTATGGTAGCCGCAACCCGGAGGGAGAAAATATCTTATCAACGTGTGCGGCTGCAGGCCTGGCTGTCGTTAACACGTATTTCAAAAAGAAATCCGAACACCTAATCACCTACAAGAGCGGGAGGCACGCTACCCAAATTGACTACCTATTGACCAGGAGACACCACATCGGCAAAGTAGTGAACTGCAAGGTCATACCCGGTGAGAGTCTAACTGCCCAACATCGCCTCCTTGTCATGGATCTCCGCGTAAGAACCAGTGATAAGCCTATTGAGCGCTGCCGACGCCAAATAAAGTGGTGGCGGCTGAACGAGTCAACGTCCCAGGAATTCGCATCGGCGATTGGTGAAAAATGCACGGTAGCCGATGGCGAAGAGATCCAAAAACAATGGGACACGATTCAGGCCGCTGTCACTGGTGCGGCGAAAGTAGTGCTTGGCTTGTCTAAAGGAGGCGCAAATGTGACAAGGAGACCTGGTGGTGGAACGGCACAGTCCAAAGGGAGACAAAGGTGAAGAAGGACCTCTTCAAAATGTGGCAAGCGACCAAATCCCCCGAAGACCGTGACGAATATAGGGTTGCAAAACGTGCCACTAAGAAAGCAGTTGCCAGAGCCAGACAAGACTTCGTACAACCATTGTACGACCGCCTATAATCGTCGGCACGTTCAAGGGCTATAGCGGCACAGGATATAACCAAGTGCCGCTGTGTTAAAGACTCTAACGGTAACCTTTTGTGCGAGGACCTCGCGGTAAAGGAGAGATGGCGCTTGTATTACCACAAGTTACTCAACCAGCAGCATAAAGAGGTTCAGCCACCAGACCTCTTTCCAAATCAGGGACTAGTGCCACCCATAACGCCCGATGAAGTCTACTCAGCTCTTCGTCGCATGAAAAATCGGAAAGCTGTCGGAGCCGATGAAGTCCCCATCGAAGTCTGGAAGGCGTTGGGTCCGCGTGGTGTGGGCATTTTAACCAACCTATTCAACCGAGCACTCTTCGCCGGTAAAATACCTGACCAGTGGAGACTGAGTATTATTACACCAGTCTTCAAGGGAAAGGGATCGGTGCAAGAGTGTAGCAACTACCGCGGTATAAAGGTCATGTCTCACACCATGAAGCTCTTTGAGCGGATAATAGACTCTCGGATCCGACAGGAGAGTGCTGTTTCGGGGTGTCAATATGGATTTCGGCCAGGACTAGGGACCATGGACCCTATTTTTGCCCTAAGGATCGTCATGGAGAAATACAGGAGAAAGAACACGCCTCTTCATTTCCTGTTTTTGGATATGGAGAAGGCCTTCGACTGTGTTCCACGGGAGATGATCTGGGGGGCATTGAGGTCCAAAGGGGTGTCCGAGATCTATATTGACATTATCTGCGATATGTACCGTGACTCAGATTACTTGGTCACAGTCGTCGTCACAGTCGGAGTCCATTAAGGCTCGGTTCTTAGCCCCTTCTTGTTCAGTGCGATATTAGACGAAGTGTCACACAGTATTAGAAATGCACATGAGCAACCCCCGTGGCTTCTCATGTATGCTGACGATATCGCACTGGCAGATGCGGACAGGGGAAGACTGGTGCGACGCGTGAATGCGTGGAAGGAGTCACTTGAAAACGGTGGTCTGAAACTAAACGTGGCGAAGACTGAGTACATGGCTTGTAATGTCACAGATCCCCTGCTAGTACGCATAGGCGAGGACGTGGTCGACCACTCTGATCATTGTAAATACCTGGGATCTGTCCTTAGCGCAACCGGGGACATGGACAGCGACATCAAAGCTCGTATAACGGCGGCGTGGGCAAAGTGGCGTGAGGTGACTGGTGTCATTTGTGACCCAAAAATGGTGTGCGTTACCCCAGCAAAAAAGTACTGAATATCAAAACGTAATATTACTAGATAATCAGTGCGTAACGTCATGTAAATGTGTGTGAAAGTTTGAAATTTGTGCGTCCATTAATTTTTGAGATATTAATTAAAATCTGATTCTGCCAGGATGACATTTCAAACGTTACGCCAGCGAAAAAATTTCTCCGATCCGAGTGAAAGTTAATACAATAATTAGTAGTTGATTTGTAGTAAATGTAGCTGTATAAATAGAATTTGTGCGTCTTCAGACTTTTGTGATATTCAAATTTTTGCTGGGGTAACGTTTGGCCGATTGCTAGATCTCAGAATTGGCATGGCGTAGGAGTTTGATTTTTTTTACACACTATGTTATGAATTTGTAGGTCATGTCTGTGTAAACAGCATTTCTAAAAATGTTACCATTCAAGGATTAAAAATGAAAATATGAAATCAGGTATTTTGATTCCAGTACTTTAAATATGGGACCTAGAGACTAATTGTTGACGTTAGTTTGTACCTTATAATTGCCTACAATGCCTAGGTAAGTATCAATATGATATCTTAAGTATTAAATAAGTTATGAGAAAAAGTACCATAGCTCGGTCGCCAGGAATTTCGACGGCCGATTTGATCAGTTTTTTCTATTAGTTCTGAAGTTGATAGTTATCGCACTATTTGTAAAGGTAAGTTAACTATTAGTTCGCAAAAAATCAGCTCAGTCCACGCAGTAGTTTAAGAAATATCATTAAATATTCAACCGTAGGTGAAATACCATGATAAGCCGACCATTTTCGGGAGTATAGCAAAAAGCGACGGTACCGTATATTTGGCTGTGTTATTGAAATTGGTCGTGTACTCCGTGAATTTTTGCGGTACTTGTGAGTACTGAAGTGTTCGCATGCATACCAAATAATATACTATGCACAAGCACATATTGGATTTATGCCACTCAGGAGGCTTGCTGATGCCTGCCACGCAGGATTTATATGACATATATTTTATAACTAGGTACTCAGGTATAAAATATGTGTATCCAATCACCTATTCTTATTTCTTTTGAGTAATACACTAGGCGTTTACAAAATACCTATTACGACGAGTAGGAAAAATTACTTTTTGGAGGCTTCCGGATTTCCCTCTTGTTTAGTTTTTGTTAAATAAGTATATAATGTTTATTTCAATTGCAAACTACGAATCAAATCGCATATAGTTTTGGAGATCAAAATCAAAGTTTTAGTTTTTTAATTTGACTTTTGTCCTTGTTCTGAGATTAAGTGCGATACCGAGACGTCAACACAAAATAGGTAAATGTCGTGTTATTCATTCTCTAGGCATTTGGTCGACCCCACAGGAACACCACTCTGCAGGAGCGCCATCTAAATATCTAATTCTGAACGAAACAATTTCAGTTTATCTCACCCATACCCTGTAAAAATATGATATTTTTTTCACTCATTTTTAGGGTTCCGTACCCAAACGGTAAAAACAGAATTCTATTCATATGGCTTCGCTTTCCGTCTGCCTGTCTGTCTGTCTGTCTGTCCGTCTGTCACCAGGCTGTATCTCATGAACCGTGATTAATAAACAGTTGAAATTTTCACAGTTGATATATTTCTGTTATGGCTATAACAACAAATACTAAAAACAGAATAAATATTTAAGGGTTCTCCCATACAACAAACGTGATTTTTTTGCTCGATAGTAGACGCTTGAAATATTAACAGAATATTTAGTTTATATTAGCTTTAGAAATAAAAATTAAATTTAAGGGGGACTCCCATACAAAAAACATGATGTTTTGCCGTTTTTATAGATAATCCTTCGTGCGTGAGTCTGGTTCACAATTCTCCGATTTTTTATTTTAACCTGTCAGCTTCAGCTCCCAAGAAACCCGGGGTACTTTTTTTGAAGGTATGACCATTCGTCTTCGAACGATTTTTGTATATAAAAATCACTCGTTTACGAACGAAATTTACGGTTATAATTTACGAGCGAAATTTTAAAAAAGGAAATTTCGATTTGGTCGCATTACAATTAAAACTCGATTGTGAGTTCGTTTCCGATTGACTGGTTATCGACTATTAAGCACATTCCAATTGTGATTGTATCATAAGTGCGACATAAACAAATGTGGTGGTAAACAACAGTTTTGGATAAGTTAAAATAGCTTGAATTCAATGATGTACACGACTGTACTATTTTACGTTAATACAACTGCTAATTTAGGATGGTTAGCAATGTATACGGCAGCGTCGCTTTTTGCTATACTTCCGAAAATGGTCGGCTTATTATGGTATTTCACCTACGGTTGGATATTTAATGATATTTCTTAAACTACTGCGTGGACTGAGCTGATTTTTTGCGAACTAATAGTTAACTTACCCTTACAAATAGTGCGATAACTATCAACTTCCGAACTAATAGAAAATCTGATCAAATCGGCTGTCGAAATTCCTGGCGACCTAGTTATGGTACTTTTTCTCATAACTTATTTAATACTTAAGATATCATATTGATACTTACCTAGGCATTGTAGGCAATTATAAGGTACAAACTAACGTCAACAATTAGTCTCTAGGTCACATATTTAAAGTACTGGAATCAAAATACCTGATTTCATATTTTCATTTTTAATCCTTGAATGGTAACATTTTTAGAAATGCTGTTTTCACAGACATGACCTACAAATTCATAACATAGTGTGTAAAAAAAATCAAACTCCTACGCCATGCCAATTCTGAGATCTAGCAATCGGCCAAACGTTACCCCAGCAAAAATTTGAATACCACAAAAGTCTGGAGACGTACAAATTCTATTTATACAAGTACATTTACAGCACATTAACTACTAATTATTGTATTAACTTTCATTCGGATCCGAGAAATTTTTTTGCTGGCGTAACGTTTGAAATGTCATCCTGGCAGAATCAGATTTTAATTAATATCTCAAAAATTAATGGACGCACAAATTTCAAACTTTCACACACATTTACATGACGTTACGCACTGATTATCTAGTAATATTACGTTTTGATATTCAGTACTTTTTTGCTGGGGTAACGCACACCAAAAATGCCGGTTAGATTGAAGGGACAGGTCTATAAATCCATCATCAGACCTGTCCTTTTATATGGAAGTGAAGCGTGGCCTGTACTTGAGCGGCACAAGAGGAAGCTGCGTGTCACGGAGATGAAAATGCTGCGCTGGATGTGTGGAGTTTCGCGGCAAGACCGCGTGAGAAACTCCCGCATTCGCGGCAGTCTCCATGTCCGAGACATAGCGGACAAGCTTCAAGAGAGCCGCCTACGCTGGTACGGCCACGTTTTGCGAAAACCGGCAAATTATGTAGGAAAGAAATGTCTGGCTATGCCACCTCCGCCGGGCCCCGGCAGAAGGGGGAAACCCAAGAAGTGCTGGCTGGATGTCGTTGGGGACGATATGCGAGCCAATGGTCTCACAATTAAGGATGCCGCAGACCGCGCGAAGTGGAGAAGAAAGAGCCGGAAAGCGGACCCCGGGCTCCAAAGCACACCAGTTGCGGATGCAACCGGGAACACGCTCGGATGAGAGAGAGACGTCAATGGAACTAAAACAGGTGTTGGTTTAAAAACAACAGATGAACGTTGAGATACTGGTATCTTTATATTGTAAAGTGACTTCACGAGACTATAAAGGTACTTACATCAAAATGGTTACACACATTTGGGCAGGTTTTTTAGGTTAGGTCGTCCGCGCTTGTTTTTTCATACACACTACACAAGACACCTACATGATACATAAGGTATATGTAGGTCAAACACCCGCAAGAGATCCTGCTTTATAGGTAGTTAAATAAATAAACGTAAATTAGATTGAATATGCATTTTTAATTTACGAGTATTTAAATTGTTTTATTCGACTTCTACTTTAAAAGTAACTTTCGAGGATATTCAGCAAAACGGTTTACAGTCTTCCGTGAAAGAATTGCCCATACCGTTTACAAGTTTTTAATGTACACTGAGTACAAAGTCCATTTAAACCTGTCTTCGATCAATGTTGATCGCAGCCACGTTTGTAGTCGTGGAATAAGGCATTGCCAGTAAAATTTCTAGGGCTTTTTCACTTTCGGATAAATTTTGATTTTGATTTAATTTTAGTTTCATTTTATTTTATTTTGTGACATGATACCAATTCCGATATGAGAAACTAACTCGATGCCTGTGTCTATGCGATATGGCTCTTTGATATCCGAAATAAATTAATTTTAATTTTATTAATTTATCAAAAGATCCTGCTTGTTGGATTAATTCCATTACCTTCAAATTTTCGAAGTCAATAACATCTATACTTATCTATACTAATATTATAAAGCTGAAAAGTTTGTTTGTTTGAACGCGCTAATCTCAGGAGCTACTGGGTCAAATTGTTTTTGTGTTGGATAGTCCATTTATTGAGGAAGGTTTTAGGCTATAAAACATCACGCTGCGACCAATAGGAGCGAAGCATCAATAAAAAATGTTTTGAAAACGGGGGAAAATTATTCATTTACATACTAATAAAAAACTAATAATTCACAATAACACTGCGGACGAAGTCGCGGGCAACAGCTAGTGTCATATAAAATACTCGCGAGTCGCTTGCAACTTCCTACCACTCCCGCCCGCCAAGAATATATGTAATATTTGTCCCGAGCAAAAAAAATTTAAAGGTAAACAAACCTTCTCGACACGGTTGTTGGCAAATATTTCTTCAATCACACAATTCTTTCGAACACTAACACTGTAATGATTTACGCCTTTTTAAATGAATGTCACTAGATTTTATCTATAAACTTTTACTGAAATCGTTATTTTCGATTATGGCGTTTATTACGAGGTTATAATTTGTACTTTTTTTCTGTATAAATGACAATGTCAACCTGACTGCATGAACAAATAAATGAAATTATTTTGCCAGTGTCATTTCCTCCGAAATAAATATTGTAACTTATTGTAACCGATTTGCCAAAAGGAGTAACGAGTTTCATGAAATATTTATTAACTTGTTATTTTGTATCGTGTTTATTTGTATATTATAGTATAGTATTTTTTCATTGTTTCTTTGTTAATTCGATAGAGCAATTTGATGCATATTGATAAAGATATTTGAAGATGGGAATAATTCTAGGCAAAAAATTGATTTTGTTTTCTAATGTAGGTACGGTACTTGAAATTGTTTTTGATAGTTTTCAACCGACTAAAAAAAAGGAAGTTATCAATTCGGTTGTTTTTTTTTAATGTTTGTTCGTACCTCAGAACTCCGTCATTTATAAAACGATTTTGATAATTATTTTTTTGTTTGAATGCGGTTGAAGTTAAAGTTTCTTGCTAATTATAAATAAAAAAAAAGTGAGAACTTGCGTTACTTTTATGGAAAAATTACTGGCAACACTGACTTTTTTTAAATTTTCCGCGAAATGTACCTGTCAGTTGCACAGATTGCCTATAAGTTGTCAAAGCATTGTTTACAATTAATTTTTTTTTGAATGGGACATAGATTACGTACACTCCGCTAGATTCGGTGGTCACTAACCGACCCCGTTGCACTCGCCACCGGAATAGAGTGCGTAGAGTAGGATTAGCTCCGATTACTGATGACCGTGGTCCCGGGTGACTTGCACCTAGGATACGCTCTTTTGCCAACGTAGCTTTTGGCCCATAAAGCAAATATGATTGTTGCTGCTGTCCAAAGGCTTTTGCCATAGATTTTCAGATTGGTCCTTCAGGCTATGCATGCACGTAATCGCGGCCATCTGGCAATATAAGTGTTTGCTGTCTCTCCAAGCCCTGCGCACACAGGTAACGCCCAAAGCCGAGATCCGTCCCTCCTGGGGGCCCTTAAGTGAAGTTGTCTATAAAGGTTGAGGGCACTCTGCTCTCGCCTCAAACACCCGGTGAAGTAGCAAAAGTACAGGCTAATCTTGGAAAATACTGGGGCAGTTTCAATTTTTTTCCAATTTCATTCCAATTCTAAGTAGTAAGTGGTTGACGACCTCTGTAGCTCAGTTACCACAAGTGCCTGCCTTGGCCTGGATCTTGTGTGTGTATATATATCAGTATATTTAAAAAATAAACATAGTATCGTTAAGTTAGTATCCCACGTAATGACTGGAAATCAATTACATTAGAAGAAACCTCATGCTTTAATTTCAGGCTTATTCAGAACCCCCATGATGGAGATGCTCCCGGAGCCAGCCATCAAGCAGCTAGAAGCCTCCGTCCCGTTCCCCCCGCGCCTCGGCCACCCTCACGAGTTCGCGCTTATGGTGCAGAGCATCATCCAGAACCCCATGCTGAATGGGGAGACCATACGGCTCGATGGCTCCCTCAGGATGCAGCCCTAGCGTGACCTCGGGCGTGTGAGTGATCAGTGTATTTTGTAGCTCCTTGCGAGTAGACTGTTTGGTGTAAATAAAATCATTATTGTTACTAGTAGTTTTAGTTTGTATAGATAGCCTTGTTACTTTAGACTAGAGTATTACTATATAAACTTGGTCAAGTGTGAGTAGGATCCGCAAGTTAAGGGATCAATACCACCGACCAATATAAAAAATCAGTTTTATGTATGGGTGGAACGCATGAAACTTCTTCCATGCGACCTTTCATAATTAAATGGTTAACCAAACTCTTTTTTTAGACGGACATTATGTAATAATTTAAAAACAGATGACATGAACTTATTTTTTCTAACTCTATGAAATTAATACATTACAGATTAAAAAAAAAAACGTTATTTCTAACGAGTACTAACGACATGTCTTAAAATGCAGCCCTCGTACCTAATATTTATCACTTTTTTCCTAACTAACCTATTATTATAATTTTTTTATTTCTAAATACGTTAGTTGCATCAATATTAATAATATTGAATTAGTTTATTTTGTTAAACGTTTATGAACTCTAGTATTGGATTAGCTGTAGGAGTATTGGCTTAATTGGTCAGGAGTTTTTGTGTACTACAAACGAAACGAGTGCGTTACGCCAGCAAAAAATACTGAATATCAAAACGTGATATTACTAGATTATCAGTGCGTAACGTCATGTAAATGTGTGTTTATATATATCAGTATATTACAAATTAAGAAAGTTTGAGATTTGTGCATCCAGGATGGCATTTCAAATCTTACGCCAGCAAAAACTTTTCTCCGATCCGAATGAAAGTTGATACAATAATTAGTAGTTGATGCTTAGTAAATGTTGTTGTATATAGAATTTGCTCGTCTCCAGACCCTGGCGATATTTAAATTTCTGCTATCATTTAGATGATAGCAGAAATTTAAATATCCATGCCCACATTTTGCAATGCCCCAGCTATCCACCTAAATTAAGGTTAAAATCACTCACCCTAAGAATGGAACCTTGCCCCCATAACACAAATAAGGCAATTTAAATAAAATGTAATCAGAGTAAACATCTTCATACACCACGCGGAAATCTCATCAACAGGGTTTGCAAAATTAAAAGCATGGTTACAAGCAGCATCGCGTTCAAAAATGGCACCACACCACACAAAGTACGACCAAGCGGTGGGGCTTAAAAGTAGGTATTTTCGCGAACTGGTCTGCCGCGCGCTCAGTGATGAAAGGACGTGTCGATCAAAGTATTTGACGTCAAAAATGTGTGGAGATACAAACATATACCTTTATATATAACTAGCATTAATTATATTAATTAATATATATTATAAAGAGGAAAGGTTTATATTAATTTATGAATGTTTATTGTAATAGATAAACTCAATAATAACAGAACCGATTTCAAAAATTCTATCACCGTTAGAAAGCTTCATTATCCCCGAATATTATAGGCTACACTTGTTACCCATGCGAAGCCGGGACGGGACGCTAGTCTTATTTGTTTACAAAAATACTGTGAATCACTCTTCCATAGCTTTTCTAATTCGATGCATTTAAGTCATTCAATAATTTATGTGTTTATTGAATGACTTAAATGCATCGAATTAGAAATGTGCTTATTTAATTGTGTGCGTTACCCCAGCAAAAAGTACTAAATATCAAAACGTAATATTGCTAGATAATTAGTAAGTAACGTCGTGTAAATGTAGGTGAAAGTTTTAAATTTGTACGTCCATTAATTTTTGAGATATTAATTAAAATCAGATTCTGCTAGGATGACATTTCAAACGTTACGCCAGCAAAAAATTTTCTCGGATCCGAATGAAAGTTAATACAATAATTAGTAGTTAATGTGCTGTAAATGTACTTGTATAAATAGAATTTGTACGTCTCCAGACTTTTGCGATATTCGAATTTTTGCTGGGGTAACGTTTGGCCGATTGCTGGATCTCATAATCGGCACGACGTGGGAGTTTGATTTTTTTACTTACACTGTTATGAATTTGTAGATCATGTCTGCAAAAACAGAATTTCTAAAAATGTTACTATTCAGGGATTAAAAATGAAAATATGTAATCAGGTATTTTAACTCCTGTACTTTAAATATGGGACCTAGAGACTAATTGTTGACGTTAGTTTGTACCTTATGATTGCCTACAATGCCCAGGTAAGTATCAATATGAAATCTTAAGTATTAAATTAGTTATGAGAAAAAGAACCATATCTAGGTCTCCAGGAATTTCGACAGCCAATTTGACCAGTTTTTCTATTAGTTCGGAAGTCTACAGTTATCAAACTATTTGTAAGGGTTAGTTAACTATAAGTTTGCAAAACATCAGCTTAATACACGCAGTAGTTTAAGAAATATAATTAAATATCCAACCGTAGGTGAAATACCATAATAAGCCGACCATTTTCGGGAGTATAGCAAAAAGCGACGCTACAGTATATATTGCTAACCATCCTAAATTAGCAGTAGTATTCACGTAAAATAGTACCGTTGCGTACATCGTTAAATTCCAGTTTTTTTTTTAACTTCTACAAAACTATTGTTTGCTTAGGACCACATTTTTTATATTGTACTTATGATACAATCTCAATTGGAATGTGCCCAACAGTCCTATTTCAATGAGTACTATTCTCATTCCGTCAACCGGGCCGATGCACTTACACTCATAATGTAGATATAGTTTTGGATTTATATTTTTGTTTATTTGGTGGTTCCCTAACAGGTTATCATGTGATGTCTCATTGGTTTTTTTATATGACGAGTGCCAGAGTGCTTTACAAGACCACGACTATGCGCTTCGCGCGCTTAGTTGCGTGCGCCACTAGGGTTGCCAACTCAGTTGATCAGAAATCAGGGAGGTAAAAAAAGTAAATGTAAAGTTTTATTGTATGGCCGTTAATGTTTAAATAATTCCAATAACGATTGGTAAGTATTGTTCAGGTCGAGGGCATCACGACACTCAAACGTCTGAAGGAGGAGGAAGTCTTGTTTGCAGAGAGCGATTAAGGCAGCTTTTCTACGCTATGAATATAAAAACTCATCAGCAGTATAAACGGCATTAAGAAATCGGGCTTTCTTAGTCTTTAATCCTTCAGCCCCCGAGAGGCCAGATCTGGCCGCATAACAATAAAAACTCCATTGTGTCTGCGTTTCCGCGATTGATGGGTTAAACAACCTTGCAAAAATAGATCACCGTATCGAAATACCGAAAATGTTTACCGATACACTACACCGGTATTTCAGAATACCGGTATCCATGCGCCAGTCCGGCCGTACACCCCCGTTCCACGACTCACCCGAACGCATGCACACCACATATAGGTATACGATAAAGCTCATATTTCACTTCTCAGAACACAGAATAAAATTATAGATCTGTACATTTATATTACTTTGACAGGGATCTCAAGTTCTAACTAGTTTGTGGCCATGACAAGAATGAGTCACTGACCAGCATTTAGCAACGCTGATAAGGAGAGTGCATTCATGGGGTTGATACTTTCTTTACAATATTAGTAAACGCCCTCTAAATATTTGAGTGGTAAACTCATTCTTTTCTTTCCGTTTGACACTTAAAATCGCCAATTATGAATGAGACATAGTATGAAATACTAGCATATTATTTACCACTAACTAAATGCCCTAATTTAAAATAAATAATGAGTTAAAAATTGCTGTGTATTTACAGAGTTATGAGTGGAGTAAACTTAGTGTTTAGTTCAGAAACTGATATTTAGATGGCGCTGCTGCAGAGCGGTCTGTGGTACTCCTGCGGGATCGACCAAATGTCTAGAGTGAATACTACGACAGTTGATCTTTTTTGTGTTGACGTCTCGTCTCGTCTCGGTCGCGCACATAATACAATGATGTAAACCAAATGTATACAGCGTCAGATTTAAAAAAAAATCTTTGATTTTGTTATCCAATAATGAGATTTGTAATTTACAGTTTGCAAATGAAATAACTATTAATTTATATTATACCTAAACTTACATAACAAATACTAAACTAGACGGAAATCCGGAAGCCTTCAAAAAGTAAAAGATTTTTCCTACTCATCTAAATAGGTATTTTGTAAACGCCTAGCGTACCTATTACTCGAAAGAAATTAAATATGGTGATAATATATATTATATATCTGTACCTACCTATGTATAGAACCAAGGCATAAAACCAAGAATCAATCGCATTAAAAACTCATCCTCATGTTTGCATACGTACACAAACTGTATTCTACACTCTCGTATGAAGAAATAAAGATTATATTTATAAATGCGAACACTTCAGTACACGAATGTACCGCAAAAATAAATGAATACACGACCAATTTCAGTAATACAACTAAATATACGGTACCGTCGCCTTTTACTATACTCCCAAAAATGGTCGGTTTATCATGGTATTTCACCTACAGTTGGATATTTAATGATATTTCCTAAACTACTGCGTGTATTGAGTTGATTTTTTGTAAACTAATAGTTAACTTACTCTTACAAATAGTTTGATAGCTGTCGACTTTCGAACTAATAGAAAAACTGGTCAAATCGGCTGTCGAAATTCCTGGCGACCTAGATATGGTTCTTTTTCCTCATAACTAATTTAATACTTAAGATATCATATTGATACTTACCTAGGCATTGTAGGCAATTATAAGGTATAAATTAACGTCAACAATTAGTTTCTAGGTCCTATATTTAAAGTACAGGAGTTAAAATACCTGATTTCATATTTTCATTTTTAATCCTTCAATGGTAACATTTTTATAAATTCTGTTTTCACAGACATGACCTACAAATTCATAACAGTGTAAGTAAAAAAAATTAAACTCCCACGTCGTGCCGATTATGAGATCCAGCAATCGACCAAACGTTACCGCAGCAAAAATTTGAATATCGCAAAAGTCTGGAGACGTACAAATTCTATTTATACAAGTACATTTACAGCACATCAACTACTAATTATTGTATTAACTTTCATTCGGATCCGAGAAATTTTTTTGCTGGCGTAACGTTTGAAATGTCATCCTAGCAGAATCCGATTTTAATTAATATCTCAAAAATTAATGGACGTACAAATTAAAAACTTTCAACTACATTTACACGACGTTACTTACTAATTATCTAGCAATATTACGTTTTGATATTCAGTACTTTTTGCTGGGGTAACGCACACTATTTAATTTAGCTTTATACTGCCTGCATAATAATAGTGGCTGAGCTAGCCTCGACGCAATAGAGTACATTATATACCTATGTTGACACCACCCCGTGACCTTGATGCGCCTAATCGCATACTAGCTCCATCTATGTGTGTGTACATTTTTCGTTGTGATTTGAGTAAGTTTGTTTGCGTAAATGGAATTGAAATTGGATGAGAGTGACACTTCCAAATTTGTTTTTAATTTATTGGCAAAACATGATAATAACTTATCCAAAATTGCTAAAATATCTAATTCAATCACACAAATAAGACACAACAAGCAATACTTTGGCAATTTCAAAACATCCTTAATGGCCAATCTTTCCATATAATTGTAGCGGTCAATAGGTATATAACGTTTTCGTGACTTTAAGTACCATAATTCGGTCGCCAGGAATTTCGACAGCCGATTTGATCAGTTTTTCTATTCGTTCGGAAGTTGATAGTTATCGCACTATTTGTAAGGGTAAGTTACCTACTAGTTCGCAAAAAATCAGCTCATTACACGCAGTAGTTAAGAAATATCATTAAATATCCAACTGTACGAAATGCCATGATAAGCCGACCATTTTCGGGAGTCTAAACTCCCGAAAATGGTCGGCTTATCATGGCCCACCTATCACGGCTTAAAATGGTAGCGCTGTAGTGTAGTAATTGCTAAAGGAACTGCACCTAGTCATCCAGGCTCCAAATAGCAAATATCTTGTGAGGCTGGTTACAATGTGCCACGTTTGATATTTACATTACATCGACAATGAAAAACGTATAATTTAAGTTAGATTCTTAATAAAGGAGAACGCACATTGGTACGCAAATAAAGACGCAATTGTTTAAACGAAAATATCATTTATTTCTACAATAACGAGCGGCGACGCAGCCGCGCCGCCGCGTCGTTCGTGCGTCTCACAATATTTATTTTATATTCACTATGAAAATAAATACACTGACGATGCACGGCCGACACTTCACACCGCCATATACATGTATCTATGTTGCCATCTAAAAATAGATCCTTGTGTACAGTTTAAAACTTAATGACACCTCTAAACAATATCGACAATAAAAATAAGTTTAAAGATTTAGCGACAACAATAACTATTAATTTACTTTATAATGTATAAAAGACAATGTGAGGTAATGACACGGTACAAATGTGGCTGTGGTAATAATGCCGGTTGCTTCACTCTAACTGAACGCGTAGTTCGACTCTACTGTGAGGCGGACCGTCTCGCCATTGCCAATTTCTATTATTAAAAATGCCGTTGAAGATTCTTTTTTTACATATACAGTACAGCAATTTTAAATAAAAAAATTGACAAAAGGTGGTTCGCGATTATAGTTGTACATGATAATGATGATGGGTGATGTCAGCAGTGACGCAGCGTTGGTTGCGATTTCTCTCTTCTCGGATTCAGTTAAAATAGAAGCAGCCTCACAAACAAGCCTTAGTGGCGAACTTATCGGGTGTACTTATGTTTAAGATTACAATAAGGTGCCGGTCAGCGGTAGCGGACCAGCTGCGAGGTGTGTTCCGCGCCTCCCGCCCTGTCCTGCCTACTATTACACGTAAATAGCCGTACATCTATGGTATCAGATAACGTTACTTTATTTATCAACAGCAAATGCAACTTGCATTGGTATTTGCTTGCCCCACATTTTCAGATTCAACAATAACATGAAGATTGAATGAAAACACTGTATACCTCGCCCTACCTATATGTACAATTAATAAAATATATCTAACACGGCTCGCGAAATAAAGTTAGGTGCAACAGAAATAATCGCTTAGGTACTTAGTTTTACATCTAGTAATGAACTCTTCAGGTTGAGGCCTGTCGATTCGCTCAAATTCACATCCTCACATATACTTAACCGAGTAAACACTAATACACAGACTAAAGTTAAGAACATCGACTGAGATTAAACCTAACTTATCGTTAATGAACAACAAAGTGGTTAACTTACAAATTGCAACGCGGTCGTTGACGAGTGTCACTTGGCGTTACGAATACAATTATTTTGGAATGTGTGCGACGCCTATGTACCCCCCACCCCAGCAACCAATTACCGAACACACCGAGCCCGTCAAATGAAGCATAACGATGATGCGGCTGTGGCCGCGCCCTCGCTCCGGCGTCGCGGACGCCGCGGCGGTCGCGGGCTGACGTGAGCTGCGCGGGCGAATCTGAGCGAAGTAACAGCGCCGGCAGGCCGCGCGGGCGACGCCGGCCGCCAGCCTCCGGCGCCGCCGTCGCCCGCGCGCCGGCTCCTCGCACTTGTTATATTAACTACTCACTTATAAACTAGTTGAACTCAAAATTTACATTTACATAGAACACTCATTGTGTATCGTATTAATTAAAAATACTTATAATAATTCATAAATATAGATTTACTTACACAAACACTAAAGTACAACATTACGCTGTATATTACAACCTAACCTTAGACGTAAATAGTAGGGATAAGTGATAGATTAATGTTGGTATTCTAGAGTTATATTTGAAATCAATTAAATACTTAAAATGATTACTGGTTAAAACACGCTAATGATTGATATTGGAATAAATGGAAGAGGCGATCACGAACTCTGGCACCATAAAAACCATTTATTGTCATAAAAGAAAAGGCGTTGTAATGGCTCATTCCCATTGTCATCACCAGCATTGTACCGAGGACATAATGCTACTTTTTAGGGGTCCGTAGTAATTTGTCATGGATATTAATTACGCCGATAGTGATGATGAACAAAAATTACGAATTTTTGTTGAGACTTTTAGCTAACCGGCTATGGGGGTCGCTATGCAAAGGTCTTTCAATAATATTGTTGGTCTCTTAGTTTGATTCAAGGACCCGTTGGTGGTATATAACTTACGCTATTGCAAATTTTTGTCGGTGTCATATGTCAGCTAAATGACTCTTTATGGACAGGCACATAAAAAAATCAGGGCAGTAGTATATAACAAAGTTAAAAGGAAAACTATTGCGGCTAAGTTGGGTATATAAGTTAAAGAGTAACGACGTCATATATTTAGTGTACTTGAAGAAATAAAATGTAGTATGTAAAAATTGTTCGTGACGTGCAATGGAACCATATACTGCGTGTAGCCCAAGACGCACTAGGCCGGGTTTTTTTTATTTAGAGATGCAAAATTAAAAACTTATGAACCGGGTGTGCTTTTAACGCCTTCCCAATAGAACATTCGTTAATTTATATTAGCTTCTAAAAACATATATTATATAGATGTGCCGCTTCAGGAAGATCGCCCATGCTGACATCTGGGAATGAGCTGGATTCGCGCTGAAATTGGCGTTGTACTGAACCCTGTACACTTAACTAATGGCACACGATACCGAAACCACTACATTGCGACACGGGATCGGCTGGGGACGCGGCCCACAGACATGCTGGCCCAAATTATGTATAGGTATATATGAAATAATAAAGATGCGAGATTAGACAAGGTTGTTTGAATGTCTCGGTAATTCATTAAAATACAATATATATATGCACACCATTAATTTAGTTATTTTGAACAGCATTTTTGAACCCGTGATTTAATCACTAACCTCGTGACCGAGCGTAATGTACGAACGACTACTTTACTTTTTACGAGATATTTAAAAAATATGTTTTTATAATTACAAAAGAGAATGTACTTAACAAAAGAATCGTACAAAGCATAAATATAAATGTACAATTATGTACTACACTTTATACCTGATACCCTGAATATATTTATTTATAGTTAATAAACATACATAATATTTTATTACATAAATATATATTTATATGTTTGTAGTCATTACTCCCGAGGTGGATAAGTTGATTCTTTTTATTGGAGATGTGTAAAATAATTTGATATAAAAATAATACTGCCTACTGTTATAAGACAAAATATTTTGATGTACAAATACTGTATTAATGGTAACGTCGGTTTGGTAATTAAAATGCACATGACTAATAAAATGAATCAAAGGTGGAGGTACGTCGGCTTCTGAACTAGTGGCGCGCTCAATGCAAATCTATTACGGCACTAAAATAAATGAAGCGGTTCAAATAGGGCCCTATCGGTGAAATAAGGTCTATTTAAAGCTGCATTGGAAAGGTATATTAACATGGTCACTGCCGTTGTGCCTCTAATAAACGGACAAAAAATACCCACACAGCCTAATGTACCTAACTATGTCATACCATCACAGATCAGCTTTGCCTTCGATAAAGCGTCTAAATCGCGAAGCTGCGGGTAGCTAGCCGAGTTGCCAGAGGCCAAGGCTGAACCGAAGGGACGAGCGAGTGCTCACTTAACGTTATAATTACAGAGCACGTCCGCACTCGTTACTACCGCCACAGCCTCGCGCTATATTGTTTTATTTTAATAAACATTTTTAAAAATAATTTAAAATTGGGGTTTCTAACTGCGGCTATTTACATACATAATATTATGTGGTCGTCGATTTAGAAGATACTGAAGTAAAATATTATATCAGTAATATATAGTTAAATATGGCATTTGAAAATCTGCTCTTACTGTGTTTGTATATTTTTATAAAATCATGCAGATTGTGCTGATCAAATAAATTCAGTTGATATAGTATATGTTAAAAATTGTAGCACAACGATATTCTGAGGAACTTTGTTCGAGTGATTGTTGCTTCACAACGATATTTACAGAGCAGG
Organism: Elegia similella; assembly: GCA_947532085.1. Taxonomy (NCBI): domain Eukaryota; kingdom Metazoa; phylum Arthropoda; class Insecta; order Lepidoptera; family Pyralidae; genus Elegia; species Elegia similella. The sequence continues at coordinate 28,548,864 of OX383925.1, read as the reverse complement.
TACTATTTTCTATTGTCTGACTGTATCTTCCTACTAGTATTTACGTCTACAGCGCGTCAATCCAAAGCTTACTAGTTGGCAAACGAACTTTAATCAACTAGGGTCGATCATTCGGAATTGCAATTAAATCACAAATGATATTAAATATTGTTTATGTCATGACAATAACATTACTGTGTTCACTGGACGGTATTAGAGACAAAAATCGGTGCCATATTTTATGTAAGTATAATATAATAGCCTAGGAAAGAGCCGCTAAGCCAAATAAATGGAAAACATACGACACTTGTAATAATATCTACTACTCGTTGATGCGGCATATATACATTCGCACTTGGTGCACTGACACTATGATAACTTTTTAATTAACTGTAATAATTATAAACATTCACTTTACAACACAAACCGCCAATCACATTTTTGATAAACTTAAATCATACATCTCATACCAAAGCGTGCTCGCTCGCTCATGGTACAGGCTCATAGTCTTAAGTAACAATTTAATTTTAGAAGTTTTCTCGAGATTATTTATATCGTTGGCTTAACCCAGTATTCAGCATGAGACTGTACCAGGAACTTCTCTCTTGCACACAATTGACGTACCTAACATTACAAAAATAAAACGTTCTCAAATTAAATTTGTAACGTCTTTATGAATCTAGGTACACACAATGATAACATTACATTTAATATTATGTTTACATAATTTTCCCACTTTAAAAGTTGATCATTACACTTGTTTACGTACTATATTTAATTATGTTAGAAAAATACGAAATCATGTACTTTCAGTTAACATATTATATATGTTAATAAAGAACAATATGTTTTATAAAAATACATCATCTTTGTCGGCCGTTGGCCGGTAGATGCTAGTACCCACATTTCTTTAAAAATCTATGATTTTTAAGGCTTCGTGCATGTATGTTGAGAAATATATTACATAATAATTACAATATAAGTAGATTTAAATCACTGTAAACGTGCTTTATGTTATTTACAAGGATCGTAGTTACTTTTGTACTGGTATGGCCGATAAAAATTATAATGTTTTACAACATTTAGATAAACATTTTTAGAGAACAACTGTAAAATTTTAAAGATTTTATAATAATGTGATTTAATATAATAGTTATATTTAATAGTTTTAAAATGTCAACTTCAATAAAATCTGATACACCCAAGCCAATTCATAAATGTACGTGCGTCATGCACTGTAAGCGCATGCCACACTCACGGATCACATACATCGCGGGGATAAGTAAGCGTAACTCAATCGTTTCAACACATTTATATACATTCGATCGTAAAGTGCTTAATATTAAAATGAACAAGAGATGGTATTATTGAATATAAGTAACGATGTCGTGAGGTGCGGCCGCCGCTGGAGCTGCGGCGACGCGGGCCCGCGCTTGCGCAGGTGCGGAGTAAAACTAATCATAATACATAATGCTCATCTCAACTAATATTAATAACGGTTTCTTCCTCAAATTTCTTCGTTTATAATCACAGACGCTTTCCTAAAGTATGTAATGTAATAATATTTCTTTTCTCTTACGCACCGGATTCATTTAAAAAGTACTTAGTTTACATGTACTTAATTTTGATGTTAAAATAATATAGATTGCTAAATAAATTAACCGTAGCTACACAAGACTGGTGTATAATATTTTTGTATATATTTATGTTACAGATATTAGGTAGATAAATATTTGTTTTATCTGTATTCGGACTAGGCACGCGCGGCACCGGCCGGCGCTCGGCGCAATAATAACTTATTAAATTTAATCACACACCAAATAAACTAAAGCTAATTAGTAAGTAAAGTTTGTATAACATTGTATTGATGCGGTGTCGGAGCGCTTGGCGCGTATTTTCTGCCCTGCTCACTGCCCTCGCTCACTGGCCATTCAAGATCTGGAAACAGAAATCGAGACGCGTTTTATTGGCGGTTTACACAGGCATACATTCAGATATATGGCCGTCATGTCATTTTTATTGTGAATTTAAATATGATAGGTATACATGATAGAGGGCGTGCATTTAATAATATTATAGAAATAAAAAGTCGAAAAAAGAAAAAATACATAAATAAATGCCTAACTCTTAGAAAATATGCACAAGACTGATACAAACAAACTTATTTTATGTCGTGTTCCAGACGATGAGTATCAATGCCAATTTTTGCTATAAAAAGATAGGACAGAAATTATTTCAAGCAGTAACGGCAACAGTTAATATTAAATTACATGATATTAGTTAAAGGGAAATAATGCAACCCTGTTTTGGTAGTTTAAAATCAGGAAGCAAATTTTATAATTATATAATATTATTATAATATAGAGTGGATAGTGAAATTTACGAACACAGAAAAAGGTGAACACAAAAATCATTGAATATTAATCATATTATGAGAATCATGACCTGGTTATACTGAAATGTAAAATGATGACAAAGTAAACCCAATCTATGCATATTCTGTTATGAATTTTATTTAACCGCGTACAAGTTATAATTATTTAATTTGCATATTTAGGAATTTTAATATGTATGCCTTTTTGAATATTGTATTTATTTAATTAATACATTGAATAATTTTGTATCGGTCCAGTCCAGATTGATGAAACTGTAGTTTTAATTTTATAGAGATACGCGATTGTGAACGTTCAAATCTCATACCTTTACAGGTTTAGGTATTTGTACATATTCTAAAACAAATAATCCTGTGAAGGTTGTGATTTGCGCGAGGCCATCACGTCGGTGTCACTTAATTTTTGTTCTCACTACTTGCCGTATTTTGTTAGGTTGTTAATATCAGATAGAGCCAATGAAGGTTTTATTTTCACTATCCAAATACCCTCGTTATTTTACTTTGTACGATCTGCAAATATTTGTTTCATTACATCATAATACTATACTTCACCCATATAGATGATGGTATTTACAGGGGTTCGTTGGTTTGGAAGAGTAGATTTATCAAGTGCATCAGGAAATGGAAATTTTAATGATCTAGCCGCATTCATGAACTTGAAGATGGGTTAAGTTGGGTTACTCTCGAGCGGCTCTAAGATCAGTGCTGTTTGCATGGTGAAAGTGTCATAGAAGTGTTTATTAATAGTGCATTGCATCTAGTGTTGTTTCGATACGCTAATATTAATGCTTACTCTAGATTGGCGAATGCGGCTCAATCGTGTCGCTTGGCAGGAAACCGCACCTGCCACACACAGATCACAGCTCAGTATTGAGGCACATACATAATGATATGTAGCATAATGCCTATACCAGACTGTACACTACATCTAGTAACAATCAAAGCAAATGCTTTGCACTCATATCGATATTCATCCCCCGAGACACAATTAAAGCTATATTTACATTGACATGTGTCCCAGTATTGAAATATAAAAAAGTCCTTAATCTCTTTTTTTTAACACTGAGCGGTGCAGGCAAAATTAAAAATAAATTATAACGAAAGATAAGCGTCGCATATTATTTTATTATATAGGCTATCACAGATTTAAATTAATTGTATTCAAACCATTATGAGAATTGAATGCCTCCTGCCTTTTTGTTATTTCAATTAACATATTATTAGACTTATTTAACAAGCCGGTTTTAAAAGAGATAATTAAATAAGTTATGAAATTGAATATTTGCATCAAATACCGAATTTAGAGCTGAGTGTTTAAATTAGGTATAACCTTTTTGTAGCCGTATTTTAAACTGCAAAATCAATATTCTTATCAAGTCATCAACCTCGTGTCGACCATACTCAAATGCCATTACGTGTGTGTAAACTCATATTTTTGCTAAATTCAGCAATTTCAATAGCCACACAACTGTTGATATCTGATTACACAAATTCAATTAACTAACTAAATCATTCATTTTGATAGGCATATACCACAGCCACGTATTTATCAGAGTCAGATAAATTTAACATTATGTATATTACGAGGTGATTTATTTAACAAAATATTTTTTTTGTTAAAATTGGTTTTATCTCTCTATTATGTTATGTATTATATTTTTTATTTTGTTATTTGACTGATAATACTGTTTTTAAACTCATCTTAATATCATTCAAAATACTTGAGGATAACTAGTTATCCTGTAAAATTTTCTGACAGTACGGCACGTTTTAGATATGTATTGCTTCATTTAGTCATAAAATAAATTTTAGTGTTAAAGATTTTTGTTAGATCTTTACTAATTATTTAACTAAAAAGAATTGCTGGTTTGATCATTGTATAAAATGTTATTTACAATATAAAAGGATCGGTTATTCGCTAAAAAGATTGGACTATTTGAATAGAATGAAAATTTTACCAATTCGTTCACTTTCTCCTTTGAGTGATTACTTCATTATTTGCAGACTTGAAGAACGTTTTATTTAGTCAGTATATTCGTTTATGAAATTATGCAAAATAAAATATATTTAACCGCGAGTGCCTTATTGCCAAAATAATGCAATAATAACTAATGCGTTATCTAACTTTTTTAATATTGATTTAGCAAAGACTTCTCAGTTTCAAATTTTTTTACACTAGTATAATTTTTGTACATAATTGGCACATACATTAAATTTTGTTTGAAATCGTAGTATATTTATATTTTTGGATAGCAGATGACACATTTAAATATGAAAATAATAAATACAGTCTTTTATTGTTTATGTTTAGTAGCCGCAGTATTTCATTGTCATAAGCACACATTTCATCCAACCTAAAGGATCTTTATTTTAGCAAGTGTAGCGTAAATAAAGGCCCTCAGATTGGATGAAATGTACCTTATGACCTATTCAGAATCCTTGACACTTACACTGATTTTAATATTTCTGAATTAACTTTCTACGTCGTCATTTACCATCAGGTGGGATGGGTGACAAATGCTTACTTCAATACTTAGTAAAAAAAACGCGCATGTGGTTCAGCATATGACCGTTTTAATGAATCATTTTTTAAACACCTTTACTTAAATTAAAATATTAACTAGATGATAAATTCCGGTTTTTATAGCGATGACTTGTAAAATAATAACATTTTCTTACTAACTTACAATCCAGGGGGAGGACTTTCCCCAGCAGTGGGACACAACACCAATAGGCTAGCAATAAAATTTACAACGTAAACAAAACGGATTTTTATTTATTTTTAATATGCAAGAATAATACAAAAGTTCATTTTTCTATTTTGGAATGTCGCCGTAGTTTATACCGCTTCGTCGCAAAATGTCCCTTTCGCAAAATGTCCCCTAGTCGCAAAACGTGCGTATTTAACAAAGTGCTGAATTTTGATAAATCATTATGATGATTCTATCTAAAACGAGTTAAATTTGGATTTTTTCTTGTTATTTTTACTGACAGGTGTATTGAAAAACGTAATATGATTTGTCGCGAAGTATTTTGATAATAACGACACTCATACTTTATTCACCTCGCTTGATTCGCTTATTCGGAGCTTTAATCAGTATTTGAACATTTTTTTAAATGTATAAAGTATATTCTTCTTCGTTTTTATAATTTAATTGTATCTTTTAAAACTCTATAATTAATCTAATTAAATTCCACGGCTTGCACTATATTTAATTTAGTTAGTACGTGTATTAGAAATAATCAATTTAAAATACCCGTCGCTAGTATTTTTAAAGTAAAGATTATACATGCATAATATATCGTACAGAATATTCGGCACATCGTTTTCTCCTCAAATAATGATAAACTAAAAAGTGGAAAGCACATGAACTATTATTATCCCATAAAAATCCTGCGAAGCTATAAAAATGAGCGTAGAGTTGTCAGAAATTAATTCAAATAAGTAGTCATTGACTTATTACAAAATATTAAGTACAAATAATTACTAAAATATTTACTTAAATATATTTTATAATAAATGTCATTCATATTTTGCTGTCAACTCTACTCGCTTGATGAGTTATATGGAACTATAATGTGGTGATGATATAGACATATTCAGGGTAACATACAATCTGTCTAGAGTTGACGTGTGCTCAGCACTCCGGTTAACCATTTCTCCTCCATTCGGCCTAGAACGAGACACAACATAGTCATCCACTACTATAGGATGAAGGAGTACATATAAATAAATAGAACCCGCCCTAACAATCTAACAATAGATACACATAAAACTCAGATCAAAAATGTAAATTGGAATTTACCAAGTAAATTTTGGTTTCATTTTTAGGGTTCCGTACCCAAAGGGTAAAAACGGGATCTGTCTGTCTATGTGGCACCAGGCTGTATCTCATGAACCATGATAGTCAGACAGTTGAAATTTTCACAGATGATGTATTTCTGTTGCCGCTATAGCAACAGATATAATATAAAAATATATTAAATATTTAAGCGGTTAAATACAACAAACGTATTTTTTTTTGCTTGTTTCTGCTCGATATTGATAACGGCAACAGGTAGACGCTTGAAATATTCACAGAATATTTAGTTATATATTCACTTTAAAAATGAAATTAATACTAAAGGGGGGCTCCTAGCAACGGAATTATATTTTTGCAGTTTTTATAGATAACGGTACGGAACCCTTCGACCGCGTGTCCGACTCGCACTTGGCCGGTTTTTTCTGAGACCGGATTTATCTTCATAGTAGACAATTTAAAAATAAAAATCATTCTTATTACATTTTTGATCCAAAATATCAACTGTGTAAAATGGTTTTATACGTATAAATAGATAGATTGGATATACAAATCACAATATGTATAGAAGATTGTTAGATAATACTATAAATATAAACAGTATAAAAAATACCAATAAACTAAAAAACAAACACGACACATTTTACCACACCTAATGTGCTCGAAAAAGGTATCAGTATGTCGATATGGAGGTTTCATAGTTCCTAAATTACAATATACTCAACAAAAAAGTATGAAGTATTGCCAATCTTCGACAAAATGATACCTACACTAAAATGGGACACAGTAGGTTGTGTAGTTGTTGTAGTGAAGTACTTACTTGCGCTTTGCATGCAACATTTCCATGAGAAGGGTCTGCGTGGGCGCTTGCCCTGCGCAATGTCGCTGGTAAAGGTGCTCCTCCCCACGTGCCGCCAAAGCGTGAATCTCAGGCACTACTTGCACCAGTTTCCCGAACTTATCCTGGAAATAGTAGATGTGATCTTGGTAGCATCCTTTTTCATTAACCTTCGACCGAACAAACTTTCCAATAAAAGTGCAACGTGGTAGCTCTTCTAATTTAGTTTTCCAATTGTCCATTGTTTTGGTAAATATTTTTATGCGGACGCGCTAATCTAGGCTGTATAACTCTTATTGTGATGTTATATCTATTGCTTTTGTGTCAATTGCTTCAACTATCCATAAGATCCAAGTAGGTATAGGAGACACGAAATTTCAAAAACGGAAGTCCTGCGCATGTAATTTCTGTTATATTCGTGGTGGCAGTCCAGAATATTATTTAAAGCGGATTGTTTAAATTCCTTTCTAGTAAAATGTTTATTTTTGGTTTAAATCGATCTGTTCCTACTATAAATATTTCTAGTATGACGTTTAATAATGTTAATAGGTATGGTATTCGAGACACGATCATAACGACTGCGTCATCATTACTTGGTTATAATTCAATGCGTTTGCGTATATTTTTATTACCAAATATGTTTCGGTTAAGCGATTGACGTAAAGTCGTGATTGAAACTGACTCGATATGGAAATCATGACTCGATCTCTGGAAATTATATATACTAAATACTTACCTGTATCGTAGGATAACAGGTGAGCGTGTAGTCAAGTAAAGCAGCCTGCACCGTCTGGTAGCCATCTCGGACGCACTTGACGTTTACGATGCCCCTCACCTCTGAAACCCCAAGAGAACTCTTCAAAACAAACACAACAATAAACTAGTTGGTATTACCTGACAATGTCAAATGTCATCACAAGATACATAAAAAAAAAAAAAACATTCGCACTGGGAGTTGAAAATAAATAAGAAGCTTCAGAAGAAGATACTGACCAGGATTAAGTAGAAGCAAGAATTTGACGCAGATGTAGTCCGGCACGTCGAACTTCAGCTCTCCTAGTTTGTGCTGGAGCTCATTGAAATGATCTGCAAGGGAGGGGACGCCAAGCAGTCCCAGGCATAGCAAATCGAACTTCTGTCCGTTGTGAAGGGTAGTCTCATCTGGCAGGCCATTGTGCATTCTCTGGTGGAGATGATCTAATACCAACATGTCCGACCATGAGTGCTGCAGTAGCTTCATTTGGTCATCAACCTGCAACAAAGGAAAACAAAATTTCTACACGTGCAGAATTTCAGAGCTGAGAAATACCCGAGTTTCAAGAGAAAATTTGCCGTCATTTGAAGTGAAGCAAGGGAGCAGCCAAAATATTACGATAATTATTTGAAAATCTTTTAAGGATAATAAATTCGCTTTAGCACATTTTCGTCTAAAAATTAGCTGCCCTCTTACTCGGAATAAGTAAAGTACGTAAAATGCGAATGAAATTATATAGCTGCTTTAAAATGACGACAGTAAAAATATAACCATGACGGCAAATTGGGAGGTGATATTTGTTGTGTGGTATTAGAGTGTGTGACATCTGTACACGACCGGCGCGGTGCTACATCTGGCAACGTGTCCTTTTTGGTCGATGCATGGTATCAATTAAATGAAGCCTACATTTTCGTCAATATGTATGTAAATGTGAGTGGAATACGCGACGTTATCTGTAACAAGAACGCTATCTGCCAAGGTGCGACCGCCGGAGTCGTTTTGTGACCTACATTTTATTGAGTTGCATTAGAAAACAGGGGGCGGAGCGCGAGCGCGTTCAATTTGCCGTTTACGAAACGTTTCAACTAAATTTTAGAGCTCAGAGCTATTGCTCCACCGCATGCTGCTTGCTCAACGTGATGAATCAAGATCGGTCCGACGAAATTGAAATAATACTACAATCACTACAAACGATCTCTCCATATTCGATTACGTTTTCAGTCATATAATTAATAAATAAAAGCTTTATTTTTAATTGATTTTTGTATTTAAGCACCCATCTGAATTAAGTTTTAGCTTAAAAATTTAATCTGTACTTAATTTAAGAAGCTTATTCCAATAAGAAAACCGCATATTCTTAATTCGCGTTTATATCCATTTGGTTTAGTCGAAGGAAGTCATTTGATTTTCATTACTACTCGACGCGCCACGGACAAGAACATCAATCCTAATAATAAGACATAGACTGGCCACCGACTCACTTTGCAAAAATAATGCAGGGAAAGAGCTTCTATTTTCAGTACAATAAAGTAGAGTGGAGAACGAAGCGACGGCGAGATATGCGACCTTTTAGGACGGAAACGTTGGTTAGCATTCCCTTCGGGCGGCCATCTTGGACGGAGTTGTCGGTACTAGGTAGCGCGCGAAGTAGGTCAAAGTCGCGTCGATTCTCCGCGTGTCTCAAAACTTAGGTCGCTATAACGAATCCAATATAATACAACCTATTACAAAATGAGATTCAAACTGGAACAATGTTTACCGCTGCACTGAGATAAATAAAACAAATGAGATTCAAACTGGCTGAAAGGAATCGGAATAACCCAATCGATTTTAGAAATATACAAGCACGTCGGATTCTTGAATTTCATGCATTTAAATGATGGGAACTGAATTTATCCGGTTGAAATGCAGCAACATATGCAATGCGATAAATGGCGCCTTTTGTAAGATCACATATTTGAATACTACAATGATTGTATTAGTATTCAAATATGTGATCGCAAAAAGTTAAAGGTTTTATTATTTTCTTTATCTTGATAAATAAAAACAATAATAAAACAATGGTCTTAATACTATTAAAGATGCTTTTGTAGTAATTGTATGCAACAAAAGAAGGTTAGACCATTTGAGCAGGAGTTCACAAATGAATATTCTCCTCCTTAGGTTAGCATAAGTTTATATATAGCATGACTCACTTTAAGAGATACTATTCAAAGATATTGTACACAAAATGTAATCGAGTTGTAAAAATAACCTTTGCGGGAAAGAGTGATATTTCACTCCCGTAGATGAAGAAAATCAATCGAAATCTAATACCTAAAACCAAATATTTAAATATACCTAACTATAAAATATCATGAGCCACTTTAGAAGTAGATATTACTACAGACAACCAGTCTTTCGAAATAGAGGTTTAGCTAATAACTAGACCAAGAACGTTAGTAAATGTTAAAATGCAAAAGCGAAATACCAAAATTGTGTTTGGCAATCGGGGAATTAAAACAAATAATATATGTAGGCCAATCGATCATGTATAAGACTGCATGTCAATGGACGAAATAAAACAATAAAGGAAATAAACAATAAACCCAACTCCAGTAAACCCCACATATGCAAACCTGGTTAAAAAAGCAACAACCCTATGTAATGAAGTTTGATCATTGACTTTATTATGAAATCATTGAGTTCGATGCATTGATAAGCGTAACGGAGCAAAAACCCGAGTGCTTTATGCATATGATAAGAAGACGTCATCAACCGCTCAAGTTCATGCTGTTACATCATGAATCGTACTCGGTAACTTGGTAACATTACGTAAGAGAAAGCGAAGAAAGAGCGCATAACTCGTTACGTCTGCGTTACCGGCGGTTACGCGGCGGTAAAAAGTGCTTTCTCGCGGCAAGTCGGCCACGGGCAGTGTGTCAAGTGCGCCGACGAAAGTGCAGCGTTGCCGCCCCGCACGTCGAACCGTTACATCACATCCGTCTGGAGAAAGCGTAGGTCATCAACATCTCTCGGTCGGGAGACTTCGTTTTATTGTTTATTAGGGACACAGTAACATATATTAAGGAACACCGGCACGGACATTCTTAATTTTTTCTTGTGACATTTCTTCTGTGCTCTTTTAGTTATTACGAGAATATAAATACGAGCATTTAGTGAAACATGGAAAGTGGCGCGGAAATCATCTACGATCTACGTTAGTCGTTGTCCTAATTCAAAGAATGGCTCTTAACTATGCTGCGTCATTTTAGCACAAACAAAAATTGCTAGTTGTGGAATGGAGGCTGTCTGCAAGAGTGAGACGAGGCAATTCGAGCGATGTGGCAACGGCGCGCGCCCACGTGACTGGCTGCGGGTCTTGCGTAAGCAATACAACGACCACGGTGCGGCCGACGCTGCCGTTCCTCGTCGATTGACTCCTGCTGATTGATTGAACTCTCGCGCGACTCTCATAATTGACCGTAGACAAATTTATTGGAATTTCAAAAAATGCATTGATGCTGTTCTAATCATCTGTTACACGCGAATATTTTTATAGGGCCGGGGGGTTTCCCCAAAATTATGAGTTAAAGTGATTTGATGGTTTCAATGACTCTTTTAGCAACGTAACTATGTATTAGAAGGCCGGCAGCAGCAGAAGCCGGCAAGTTTGCCGTGGGAACTTGACCCAGTTGGAGCGGCGCGGCACAGCGTATCGATTGCGAGCCGCACCGCGTCGCCCGCTGCGTCACACTCGCCCCTACTCACACAACAATATCATAACTACTGTCAGCACGCACAGAACTATATAACAACACTCGCGAAGCCTGGTTAAAATGAACCCTAAAGAAATTAAACTTCGCTTAGCAGTGAAATACATCACATTCGTGAGCAAATTTGGTGTACACCAGGAGGAGGATACAAGGATTTGGGAAGGAATTCATACTTATCTGGAAATTCACCTTTAAATACTTAAAGAACACGGTGTTTCTCGCCCAGTCCACTTGTGAGAAAAGATTTTGGTCCAGCACTTTACACATTAATTCGAAGAGATCGACCTCACACTGATTGTAAGTTTGGCTCTGCAAGAGTCCGAACAGCGAATTCTGCCACTCGCGATCATCGATTGTTTGCACGAATTCGCGTATCATGGGTGAGAGTCGGAGGGATTCTGTACTGGTGGGCTCGGCTGTGCTGGATGGTGTCGCGGCAGTGGTGGCAGGTGCGTCGAACGTGAACCCGTCGGGTGATGCGGAATTCGGTGAACGCACATCCCACTTGTCATGGGAAGGAGGTGGAGGAGGCTGCGGCGGTTGTGGTTGCGCTGCCAGCAGCGCCGGTCCCGGAGACGACTCCGGCGAGGATGTCAGCGACGAGACTTGCGGGATCTGTATCTCCTGCTTGACGGGCACGGCGGCATAGGGCGAGGTGAAACCAAGAACCAGTCCGCCGTCGCCGAGCGAACCGCGCAATGTCTGCACTGCGATCTGCCGCTGCCGCATCATCTGCAGCTTGCGGGCTCGGTCGCGTTTGTACATCGGCCCGAACTTGTTTCGGCCACCACGCATGCGGTCAGCTCGAACGGCTAAAACAAAGAGCAAAAATATTACTAAGTGATGGAAATATAATGGCAATTATGCAGGATGCATTCTTGCTACCTCCTATCTCTCCAACGCCCTAATCAAGATCTTGTCTTATGGATCAAGGTACTGCTTAAACCCCAGAATAAGACGTGATTCTGTCACGGTTCTGCAGTAATGAATCAAACAAAGAATATTATTTATTTATGTAATTCATGCAATGCACATCCAATCCTAAGCATTGTATCCAACTAATCTTGACTATTATTAACATTTATATCATTAACATAAGATGCATTAGGAACGATTTCTGCAGTAGAGAAGTTAAGTATGAAATTATAAATTAATTGGTTTTACTGAAGATAATAAAATAGCTGATGCAGATTTTTGCTAATGTAACATTGCCTTATCTATTACACACTGTAGAGATAAAATACATAAACCTTACGATGTTTCGAGTGCGAGTACAATAAGTAGGTTAACTGTAGTAAGTCTATATGCTCTTCAATAAATATTTAATAACTTAGGCTTGAAATTTAGGGCAGCGGCCTCATAACGCACACAGAGCGTTCTTTACGATGCTGGCTGGATTCCAAATTTCCAGCAAGCGCTACTCGCGATACTAACAATTTATGTATGTTCCGATTCTTTAGGATACCAACCTCAGTGCACTTTGAATAATTTATTTACGAATGCAAACCTGTCTGATATAAACAAAAAGAATAATAAAGTATTTACATTGTGAGATATTATACTCGCATAAGCTTATATTTCAACACTCCAGCCTTTTCAGATTAGTTTGTAATTCTGAATCGATATTCTGTTGTATGTAAATTATGAGATTCTGTCTAGTTTAAACAAACCGTAGAGAAATGTTAATGGTGTTATTGTCACAATCATTTACGCAGCAAATCCTAAATACTGTTCGTGTACGTGTTCGCTTCTGGAGCGTTTCAAGAATATGATAATAGTTGTAGAAATAAGATTGGCAGTGTATTTGAGTTTGAATAAGACTATTTACAAACAAAAGAGATATGTTAGGATTACCATCCCATAGATCTCCACTTGCTACCGCAAGTGGAGATCTATGGGCTCTGCCTACCCCGATGGGAAAGAGGCAAGATAATGTATGTATGTATTGATGTTAGTGTACTCGTCAAGGCGTCAGTGACCAATGAAAGAGCGTGGCTGGATCAAACAGCTTATTAAAAGTTGAATGGCTATTTCCAGTTTGCTTTTCCTATTTACATGTAGTTTGCGCAAATACTCTTTTGTACAGACATCTCTATAAACCATGATCACATTACACTACGATATTCTCTTTTCGCGATATTCATGGATTACAATATTCATCACCTTTGTGTTCTTCATACATTTGCGTTGGTGGTTCCTCGTTATTAGATGCCTAAGCCAGGCCGCCTGGACCTTATCAGTGTTATTATAAAAAAAGGGCAAAACCCAGGTTTAAACCTGGTCTACCTTAGTCCGGACTAGCGATGGATCAACCTAGGTTTAGCAAATTAAACTGTTTCATTACAAAAAGTGAACTAAGTCAAGCCTAACTTAGACCTGAGACGATCTCTGGATGATCTAACGGAAGCAGGATTCATTCAATCATTCGTTCAGTATGCTACTACTACGTTCCGATCTTTACTAATATTCAAATAAATAATAAAATTTATTGTTTAAAACTAGTATAAAACTAAAAATAATAAAATTGAAATGGAGAAACATGTTTATTTATGTCATAAACGATATATACAGTGGTCAGATAAAAAAATCATACTTTATACAAAACGATTTAATCATTTTACAAACCTGAAACAGAACGCGTATGCGCGCGCAACAAATTGAATTTGTTCCAAAGTAACCTCAAAGTTTGTTTACAAATATGATTGTAAAAAATATATTTATAATTTAATGAATTAACGGTGCAGTGTGTCGAAAGTAATTGTTTTAAAGTTGCTGTGAGATAAATTTTAAGTGAATAAAGTAAAAGTGGATATGGTGTAAAAATTTGTTTATATTAGTACGAACTATTTTTTCCTATATGAAATTAAGGTTCCTAAAAGTCATTGTTTTGTGGCGGTTGTAAAATATAAATGACGACAAAAGCGTTGAAAATAATCTAATTAAATGTTTTGATATGTTAAAATGCAAATAATTAAAATATTTTTTCATAATTATATGTGTTGGTTTTATTCATTTCTTCGCATTTTTTTCACAGGTTTTTGCTCATTGCGAATAGGGTAATAGGATTTGACATAGATTTTAGCATCAAAGCACTTTTTTTGGTGAAAAGTGACCTATTTGTTGGTAACAAAATAAGTTAGTACTAGAGTTAAACTAGGGAATTGTAGGTTTATCTTTAGACCTAGGATCATCTATGGCTTAAACGATAAACCTCGTTTTATAATACGATTTTCCTTAGTACTTGACTTGGAACCCGGCGTAAACCTGGTACTAACTTTAGTCCTTGTTTTATAATAACACTGATTAAGTTTTTAAGCAAATATATTATAATTTTTTCTACACCCTACTTATGGTTTGGACATTTTTCTTCGTCATATATTTAAAATGGTTGGCTACTTATTATTTTCAAATTATAAAAGTGCTGTACCTACTGAACATAAGAATTTTAAACATGATCTAATTTCTAATGTTATCAATTTAATAATGATCTAATTTGTATATATATCATAAAAAGATCCTGTGAGTATACTCAGCAAATAAGTGAAAAACATCACTTCACCTCACATTGTAGCGGAAGAGGTTTTTCAGTTATTTGACTAGCCCAGCCCATAATGTAAAAATAGCGACCAGTTGGTAGACTTGCCCCTGTGCGATAGGGACGGAGTTACAGGGCTTCGTGAAAGGCTTCGTTTAAAAGAGACGGCCGGCGTGCGTATCGGATTTAAAATTGCTTGCTGCACGAAGCGTTCGTAGTTCGTGGCTAGATTACTCTAAACTTCATATCTGCCGCAGTCCCAGTATAAAACAGAATTTCCTGCGTTGGTTTTATTTTTTAGAATAAATATTACGCTATTTTACCCGGTTTCGGTTAGTGCCACCGGTTAATAGTTATGCTAAAGCTACCATTGACAACACCTTTTTCAATGTTGAAATTGTTTTTATAGAGACACGAGGTTTTATTATGATTAATAAGTGATGCTAAGTTGCCAAACCGTTATGTTGATAACATAGTATCCATAATATTAATTAAATAAAATTATGCGTTGGTTATATTTTCCAAAGGACTGCGTGCTATCAATTCAAGCAACGTTCAATTTAGTAGTTAGGTATGTCTAAGCTAGCTTTTACGTAAATAAGTGCTTATAATACTATTATATTTAACATCACGTTGGTATGCTTATTAATATCAGCGCGGTGCACCTTACCGGCTGGCGTAAATAAACGGAAGCCATAGGAGTGTTTAAACCTGACTTCACTACGCCACAATTAATGTGATAAGTTTTTTTCTTTCTAGAGTGTCTTGTTTAAATAGATTGCCATGAAATATAAGACACATGTTTATTTTTTATCAATATATATACAATTTAAATATAAAATATTTAAACTAAAGCTACAACTAAAAATAAATAATAATTAATATATATTTACAAATAAAAAAGGCCGGGTAAATCGTTGCCTCGCGGTAGCGTGCCTAGAAGGCTAACAGCATTGCCACGTTGGATGGCAAAGCTGATCTTTTGGCCAAGGTATAGACCAGCCTTCTGGTCACGGGTTACCTCCATCAATGTATGGGCAATGGTGCCGAACAGCTTATGGGCTGATGCCCCCACGGTCCCAAAGTTTCGACCCCAAACGGCTCAAATATGTAGTTGTTTCCAAGACTACTGTACTTGCGCCGCTTGAGGTCTTCTAATGTAATATTATTTGTGAATCATTAAAATGTTTATCTAAACAAATGTGAAAACGAGATATTGCACAAAAATCTTAAAAACGATGGTAAAAGGAAGCAGAAAAATTATTCACGAAATTCTATACTTTTAAACGAGCAATAGTATATTTATATTTAAATTTATAATCAGGATCTTGGAAACGGGTCCACCGATGTCGATTATATTTTGTATGTACCCCTACATACAAAATTTAATCGTTGAGGTGAAAAATCGATATAGCGAAACTCTTTCACCCAGGTTCCATATACATTTAAGAAAAGGAAATCTGTTAAAAAAAACAGGAAACGGCTTGTCAACCCTATATAAAAATCTGAAAATATCGGAGGTGATCGAAGACATAAAATTATCACAAAAGAAGCTGTTAATCCCAAAAATAGCTTCTCTTAATTTTCATATTATATTTAAATAAATTCTAAACACAACACGTGTTTTAAAGCTTAATAATTAAAGCTCAACTTAGCAGCAAGAGAAACGTCGCGACACGCCTGAATGGATTTTTATGTATAGCTACTTAAATTGAAAACGCAGAATTTTTTTTTAGGGTTCCTTAGTCTACTAAGAACCCTTATAGTTTCATCATGTCCTTCCGTCCGTCCGTCTGTCTGGCCGTCCGGGCTCGTACTCCGCCGCTACTGCACAGATTGTCACAAAATTGGTGGAGAGATAGATATTGAAGTTGGTTTTTATAAAAAATATTATGAAAAAATATTTTTTTTTCAGCACTCCTCACCTACATCGAAAATGAATATAAAAAAAAAATTGGACTAACCCCAACGTGTGGGGTATCGTTGAAAAGGTCTTTTAAAATGCAACAAAAACTGCTTTGAAACTAGATCAAATCCCCCAGTCTTGAGATAATCTAATACAAAGTTAAAATTTGAGGTGTTCCCCCCACCGTAACTTTTGAAATATTACTAAAATAATTCTGAAAAAAAATGTGGTATATACCTCTAAGTATGTACTTTCAATTAAAACTATAGCGGTCTCGGTATCATAGATAGTTATTTTTATACAACTCGACTAACTTATGTAGTTACAGTCGGCCGAACAAAATGTATGGAGTCAACCGCAAAATTAAATTTGTATATACAACATTCGACTTTTTTGCCGTTTTTATAGATAACGGTACGGAACCCTTCGTGCGCGAGTCAGACTCGCACTTAGCCGGTTTTTTTTTTAATCTATGGTCCTGAAAATGAAAAATTGATGGAATGAAGGCAAAAAATATAATTGTATTAGTCTTTACTACGAATAGATATTATTATAATTTATTTCCTACAAGGGTGGCGTTATGTATCGCGTGACTTTATGATTATAATACTTATTTCAAATCATAATCGTAAAATAAAATAAAATATATTGAAGACCTAACCAATGATCCGTGCACACTGGACGAGTATGGATTTATTACAAAAATACGAATCTACGAAAATTCAATATATTAATTGATATTCAAGGTAAAATTTTAAATATAAACTTATTTTCAACATCCTTATCCTTACTAATATTATAAATGCGAAAGTGAGTTTGTTTGTTTGTTTGTTACGCTTTCACGCCGTAACTACTGAACCGATCATCATAAAATTTTGCATTCGAGTTCTCTGGAGTACGGAGAAGGACATAGGCTACCTTTTATCCCGGGAAAAAGAACTATTCCCGAGGGATCGACATTGACGCGGGCGGAGCCGCGGGCGAAAGCTAGTACGTACATAAATATCAATTTGGTATTCGGTTGGTATTAACCAAATATAAAAATTAAACTTAGAAAATGTGAATCGATTGATATTAATCAAACGAAGTCTATCACATTTTCTAAGTTTTGAAATGGAATGAATGGCTAAAGATTTTTTAATTTTAATTGTAATTGTATATACTACAGAGACACCTACAATTGCACCAAAGAAATATTTAAAAAAAATAAGCACATGTGATTATAAATACAAACTTAACGTAAATCGGTACTAGGTAACAATCCCACTATCTAACTTTCTTATTAAACTACGTGATATACCTCTAAATGATTCATTAGCTGAAAATCCGATTTACAGAAATGCCGGTTGTTTAAGTTTGTGAACGTGGTCAGTTTTATTTTATAATAGCATGTGAGCAACGGACGTGTGCGTAAACTGGACTTCGGACTTGTTCTATGCATTCACCAAACACGCTCGGCTACATAAACAAATTCTTTTTTTATTTATATCAAAAATACAGTTGAGCTATTAATGATTAGCTTCGTAATAATCATGATACTAAGTATCTTGTTAAAGCATTCCAAATCCTATACTGTATTCCCTTTTACATCTGTCGTTCCAAGTCTCTTCCTTTACAGGTCCGACGATATCGCGTAGCATTTCTTAAATTGCTAATCTATTTTTGATGAGATTTGTTAATGTCAATTAAGGATTTAAATTCTGAATATGTATATAGTACGCACTAGTGTAAAGCCGAGACATTTTGATGCTGATGATGATTATGTAATGCCAATTTGGTAGGGCATGGGTATCAATTACATTCTTATAGAATTTTATAATCTGCAATGTAATCACTTCTTCACTACATAGTATAAAACAAAGTCGCTTCCCGCTATCTGGCTGTCCCTATGTATGCTTAGATCTTTAAAACAACGCAACGGATTTCGATGCAGTTTTTTTTAATAGATAGAGTGATTCAAGAGGAAGATTTATATGTATATTGCGCCCGTACGAAGCCGGGGTCCCGGTCGCTAGTAGGTAATAAATATATATTTTCTCAAACATGCTTGGATATTCGAATAATATTCAGCTGTGATATTCAGACAGCTTCGTTGAGATAGATCGATATTGCTTTATGTACTGCGGTATTATTTAAGCGACCAAATAAATTACTATGAATATATACGGAATAAATAACATAACTGTCGTGTAATTTAAATGGCCGGCCAAGTGCGAGTCGGACTCGCGCACGAAGTGTTTCGTACCGTTAACTATAAAAACGCAAAAAAAAATCATATCTGTTGTATGGAAAGCCCCCTTTAATATTAATTTTCTTTTTATTTAATTATTTATTTTTAAAGTGAATATGTAACTAAATATTCCGGGAATATTTCAAGCGTCTACCTGTTGTCGTTATCAATATCGAACAAAAACAAGAAAAAATCACGTTTGTTGTATGTGCCTTAAATATTTATTTTATTCTATTTTTCTAGTATTTGTTGTTATAACGAAACCGAAATAAATCATCTGTGAAAATTTCAACTGTCTAACTATCACGGTTCATGAGATACAGCCTGTTGACGGACGGACAGATAGACAGACGAATAGCGGAGCGATATTAATAGGGGTACGGAACCCTAAAAATGAAGCAGCAGGTTTGCTGCGGCATAATACAACCAAGTAATTTTTCTTCCGTTTGTCCATCCATTCCTTTTTGCTGGTTGCTGCAGTAATTGAATTGGCTTAAAATAATTATTTTCTAAGAATAATGCAAATAATGTCATCGTTAATGTTTCAAACGTAAACAAATCCACGGCTGCAAAAATGTTATTCCAGTATAGATTGCTTGCTGAGTGCCGACATACCTGTCACATGGAAGCCAGATAACGGCGATGCATGATTGAAGCCAGGAGGAGTAAGTTGAGTCTAGTCAGGACAGGCTCCAATTAGACTGCAATGAAAATCTGAGAAGTTATCATGTCTTATTTGAAATTTATTGTATACTAGAGTCAGCCCAAGAAGTAGACAAAATAGATGGTAAACTAAATAAGTATATGTCTGATGATTCAACAGCTAGCTCGCTCACTGTCTTTACTTCACGTTACGTCTATGTGGATGATACTAGTTGTATGTACTGTTTCATTTTGCACGTCTTATCCTTTCAATGACAGCCAAATGGGATCTACAACTAGGTTTTAAAACTTAACTGGACGTTTGAAATTCCCTGAAGGTATTAGTTTGTATGGTCATGGATAATCTGTCGTGGAACTGGCACTGGGACGCAGATGGTTCCTCAGATATCTTGTCGAATACACCTTCACCATTAGGCACCTTTTAAATTGCGAGATTCAGTTATTCCTTTTTGCTCCTCAATTAAGATCGATAATAATATTTGCTTTTGGATCGAACTCTATTGTCATCAGAGCTAACAGTCAGATTTTTATTGCAAATCTTTGATACAATGATGAGAAATGTATTTCAGGCATAACTGTGCTTCATCTTACTTATCAATACATATAATAAAAGAGTAAAAAATGTGTCTGTACATAAATATATTTACAAAAAAAATGTATAGGGTGATGAAAACATACTAATAGAATAAGAATTTAAAAAAAAATATCTGTCTGTTTGTTGGTTTATACACGCTAATCTCCAGAAACACTGGACGAATTCGAATGAAACTTTCTTCATTATATAGCTATCAAGCCTGAGCAACATATAGGATATAATTTATTTTGGAAACTGGAACACCTGATGTAGACCTATAACGGTCCAGCTGAACTATAAGAAATATAAAAAATACGAATTATAATAATACGCCGGAGTCATAAAGTCCACGCGAACGAAGTCGCGCATCAGCTAGTAATATATATATTTCTTAAAAAAATTTGTTCCATTTCCGACAACTAATATATATACACGTAATAAGGAATGCAGTATATATATAAATTAAAGCTTGTATGCTTATTTATTATACGGTATATTCAATATGTATTTTTTTCGTGTGTTTTTATACTAAATATCATAAATAAACTATTTATAAAAATGTATATGCATGTGTGTCATCTGCGTATGTAATCAATCAGGTTCAAAGTATTGTCCCCTGACACACTTAGCGAACCGGTTCCACTGTGACCGTCGACTATATTATACGAAAGCTTTGTTTTTATGTAATGTCAGCAGACCAGTTCGTATTATTGAATACCATAATTAGAATTTTCTGACTATGCTCCGTAATATTTATTTGTTATATTAGGCTACATTACTCAAATAAATTCGTAGACGTTCATATCCAACGATATTTCTATAATCTAAGGCTTTACTAGTTTGTGTTAACTTTGTTCAATGCATGCATTAATTGTAATATTTTGTTTACAGTCTTTCCCGTATTGCGTTTATACAGTAATGATTCCTTGTCCATGACAATGCAAACCTACTGATGGAAGTTTCCTAAAATTAAATCAGATTTCTTTTCTGTCATAAGGCCACACCATTTCAACTTCGAACCTGTTCAATCTGTCATTTCAAGTTTTTCCTTTTGTATTCATTTCAAGTTTGCCTTGTTTTTACTTATCTGAATGTATAAGTACTTGAAATGTCTTAACTTTTGTCGCCGCATCCCCACATTTCGATGGAATGCCTTCTTCAGAAACATAAATCGTATTGAAGTTCATATTAACGACTTCTTACCTCGAGTTCAAGAGGATTAATAAGACACACTTAAATTAGAGTCAAAGTGCCTCTGATTGTACACACAGCTTTGTTAGCGAACTTTTATAGGCGTCCATAGCTACGAATAAGTGATAGAGAAGTCTATACAGTATTCGTTATGTCTATTAATGTCAAAGTTAGCCATTTGTACTAGACATTCGTAATTTAAAATATCATAATATTTTTGGCGTAAAAATTAATGGCTACAAATTGAAATTATCCTTTTATTTCAATTTGTAGCTATAATTCAAAGTTAAGTATTTAACGTCGTGTACCACGCAGTAAACTTTGACCTTGAGTCTTGAATTCCTACCCGATGCAGTTCTAGGGTAAGGTTTCATGGCAGATGTAGGTTCTGTTGTAATTGTATTAAAGGTACATTTATTGTTCATTTGTTTTGAGCATATAAGGAACAATATTACTGTTCGTTAATTATTTTTATGTAAACATCGTTTTCACTACGTCAACACTGGTTAAGGTTTCGACAAATTTATTTGTATTCGTTTTTCGATATTAGCTAATTTGTTTGTAGAGTTGTTGTTAAGATCGCGTTCACTATGATTTCAAATATCTTTGGATAGCATTAAAACTACAATAAAATCAGGCATATAAGTATTAAATTTTAAAATCACTAATCACTAAATATTATTATAATGTAATAACAGTCGATAATAGCCGATAATGCGGTAAACGAGGTCAGTTGTTTGCTGCACGACTAAACTAGATCAAGGTCAAGGTCATTTTTACAAATCAAAAACATAAGTCTCGGTGACAAACAGCTGGTCTGCAGAAATAGACTCATACGTGTGAGTTCACCTCGCATTCTCATGCTATTTGCGGCTGTGGCCCACTTGTTAGAGATGGCTCAAGGTCGACCTTGCCAATGAGGTTACGGGGACTCACTCCATATTCCGGTACCTTCTCATTATCTGATTTTTTTTCGGATTTAATCTGGCGAAAGACACAAAACGCATTCTAGTCTCCTATGAAGATATGACCTTGGCTTCCACATCAGGGCCATTAAATTAAGTAATCGTGTCAACGAGATAAAAAAATAGTTTGTGCCGAAAGGACGGGAAGAGGTGGGGATCGCTCCTTGTACCGACGAGCCAGTGAAACTTGGTCAAGGCTGACGAGCCCGCCCGCGCCTCGGCCCGCACTCCGAGCGACGCCGGAGTGGGCCGAGCCCCGCCGACCGCCGCACGCACACGATCGCGCGCCCAGATACGGCTGCTCCGATCGTTACACAACCAAGATAAATCATCACCTGCGATGATCCACCTAACTGTGTCAAGATCTCGCCTCTAAAGTATTGTCATTTACAAGATTCCAACTAGACTCTGATAAGTCAACCTACTTAAATTTAGTGCATGCCAATGAAATTGAAGGGCACTGAAGTAAACAAATGTTAGAAATAAATGATTAGGTACTTTTGTATAGTTTACTTTTGTCTAGTCTGCTGTTTAGTCCAGCAAGGATTGTGCGTGTTTAGTTTTACGATCGCCGGCAACCCCAGAACTGTTTTACGATGGAAAACCGGTTCTCGCAGCAGGAGGGCGTGAATGCGACCTAACTGAAGCGCCTGCGCACCGAAATCCTTCCAAGATGGCGGCTCGTAGAACTGTCGTAATAATACGACAGGTAATACCTAAAAAATAGAAAGGCCCGGTGTACGAGGCCGCTCTGTCGAAACACTCGATTCGGGTCAAGGCAGCGCGCCGAAATAGTCGACTGCCGCGCGTTTTTATTGTACTCTATCTAACATCTGTCTCTGCGTTGCCCGCGGCCGACGGCGGCGCAGCGTCACAACACGCTGTTTCCCTTAACTTGCTCACCGCGACTGAATCGATGAGCTTATATGAAAAATCTAATCAGACCCTTATTCCAGCTGCGCCAGTTACGATTTGGTTTATTACTTATTTCTTGTAAGACTAACTTGCATTATGTAGAGCAACAAATCAATTATCCGTATTTTAGCTAGATTGTAGAGCTAGATCAGATTATTATTTATTATTTAATTATAATTATGCTCACAAGAATCATATCACTATTGAACTGTTTAATTAAAACATCTACTAATTAATTCATACGAAGCTAGAACAACTAGACAAAAATAAAATCCTTGCTATCTTTATAGACTGCAGGAAATTTAAATAAACTCAATGCAGTGTAAGCGCTTTTTATGATATGATATTTGGTCTTTAAATGTTAACATGATTTCGGTTTGATTTTTATTTTTTCAAATACACTTAACCTTGCTTCTTTCTCTTTTTCTCTCTGCTTTATGATTTGTATCGCTTTTATAGAGTTACAATTTGCTATGTTCATACATAGCGCTATACTTTATTTTTAAGGCATACTTCTTAAGTAGTCTTCGATAAAAAATTATAATAAACCTGCATATATATTTAATATTTAGGCATATTGTAACCTGTATTAAACTTGGCTTTTTATTATGCATACTTGCTGAAATATAAAGTGTGCTATATTGCATTTTTTGCTGTACAGTACATTTACTGCTTCACTTTGCTTTTTATGTGCATATTAGAATGCAAGTGATTCATAGCTGTACTTCCTTTCGGTGCTATTTTCAAGCTTGGTACTGCTTCACGGCGAACGCGAGTATTTGATGCAGATCAAAAACTGGGCAGTGGCAGGGAATGAAAAGGTCTGTTTAGATAAAAAAAAAACTTCGGTTGGAGGTTTAGAGAAGGAGGTATACACTTGAGGATCGCATTTCAGCAAAGATGAAAGCATAATATGAATATAGGTAATAATGATATGCTGGATCATTTGGTATCTACTTACAGCTTAACTGTTTTATTGGACTTTTATGAATTAATAAATTTACTAAGAAGTATCAGAGAATATGTAATGCTATCATGCTTGGTTGTGTCATGCTTCAGTACTCTACATATAATAGTGCAACGTATGAGGCAAACAGAAATAAAATATACATTGATTCTACGATTCTTAACAATGATATCAGAATTGCTTACCACCAGATGGCAGCACAGTGTCGAGAGCTACTATAAACTGCTGTCATTGGATAGTATTTGCCAAGCAGCGACAAATGAAACATTGTTGGCCAATAACAGATTACCAGACTCGAGGCATATGAGTGCCGCCGCCGCTTATTTTCGAAAACCCTCATTAGTAAACAGCAAGAACTTGAAAATAAATATTATTTGAAACCGAATTTCCCTGACACGTTTTTTGCGTCAAATTATTCATCCATTCATTGAACAGGTTTGGTTTGTATTACAATAATGTTTATTTATTTCCTTTTTTGTTTTCCAAGAGCTTATCTTAGAAGAAAAAGGAAATATCAGGCACAGTACACGTTATTTCAATGTTATACTAGTCGAAGCGTAGTTATTTATTCTTGTTGCTGCTATGGTGGTTCCATCCGAAATTGGCGAGTGTAAAAAGATCTTCGAAGACATAGTTCACGGTGCATGGTCAAGTACAAGAGCATACATGTAAGCCCATTCAGGGCTTTTCATTAAAAAAATATTATGTAGCATCGCTTCTCAGACCAAACAACCACCACGGTACATTAACATGTTGTTCAAGATGTTGACGACCAGCTCATGGTGATGGCTTGGAATTTCCATCCAAAAGCAACATGTAGAATCGATTCCTAGACCTCTGTAGTCCTATGATTGCTACTATTATAGTTGTCCATTATGATATGACATATAATAAACTAAGCTGGTTTTGCTGTCGGTGGCGTTAGATTACGTAAAGTGGTGTGCACATTGTGGGCAGCGGCCCGTGTAACTACGAATCATTATTCGTCAATAGACGTCCGCAATCCGCACCAGGCAGGACTGCCGCCTGCGCCCGCCACCGCCTATGACAAATCACGGGTTTTTGACACCGACTACTGCGAAACCACTTCATTTCCACATGGCTGCTTTTGTTATTACATTAAGAATCAGCATAATTTCGGGATCCCTTTCGTTAGCTTAATGTATTTATTCCTAAAATGGTTTGGCACAATGAATTTGGCATACTTTTTTTTGCATAATTATACTTGGGCATAATTGATTTTTAGCAGCATATGTACTTTGGAATAATTATGTTTAGGTCTAATATATTTATGCATACTTATAATTTGCACAATGTTTTTAGGCATAGTGTACAGTCGCATAATAGTATATTTTTACTAAAGTTTAATAGGTATGAAGTAATAAAAAATTTAGAAATTTTAGTTTTTTAATGAGTTTCACGCAAATTTTATATAGCATATGTATAAATAACAATTCGGTAGGTAACGTATTCTACTTTAAGTGTAAAATATTAGCAATAGCTTTTAAAAAATCCATTTTCGAACTATATTCATATTGTTTCTTAAAAAAAAAATTCTGTCCACTAGAAAACGAAACGCCATTAAAATCGAGCTGCTACCAGACATGTAGGTTAGGTTAAGTTAGAACTGTGACACCACCAGAAAACGAAACACCATTAATAACGAGCTGCTACCAGAAAAGTAGGTTAGGTTAAGTTAGAACTGTGACGCCACCACAAAACGAAACGCCATTAAAAATGAGCTGCTACCAGAAAAGTAGGTTAGGTTTAGTTAGAACTGTGAACCTACTAGAAAATAAACCCAATTAAAAACGAGCTGCTACCAGAAAATTAGGTAAGGTTAAGTTAGAACTATGACCCCACCAGAAAACGAAACGCTATTAAAAATGAGCTGCTACCACAAAAGTAGGTTAGGTTAAGTTAGAACTGTGAACCCACTAGAAAATAAACACCATTAAAAACGAGCTGCTACCAGAAAATTAGGTTATGTTAAGTTAGAACTGTGACCCCACCAGAAAACGAAACGCTATTAAAAACGAGCTTCTACCAGAAAAGTAGGTTAGGTTAGGTTTGAACTGCGACCCCAGCAGAGT
Organism: Elegia similella; assembly: GCA_947532085.1. Taxonomy (NCBI): domain Eukaryota; kingdom Metazoa; phylum Arthropoda; class Insecta; order Lepidoptera; family Pyralidae; genus Elegia; species Elegia similella. The sequence goes on along the minus strand of OX383925.1, from coordinate 28,522,307 downwards.
TACTTATTCTGGGTAAGATGATTTTGACTATGTTCATTATTATTTGATACTATTATGCCTTTATAAATTTATGCATAAAAATGTTATGCTGAAATATGATTATGCTAATTTTATTTATGATTAAGACAATTATGCTACATTTGTTATGGATAAAAAAATTATGCATAATTATCATTAGTCTAATTTACCATATGCCAATATATTTTATGGTTATTATTTTTATGCAAATGGATAGTGAACCCATAATTTCTCTTAATCAAGTCTAATGGACATTTCTAATTATAATGATTATTTATTTCTTTGTTTCGTGGACTTTATACGTTGCCAATATAAAAAGTTGCAAACTTTTGTTTTACTTGATTGACGACCTAGTTTACGGAGTTAAATACTTATAAAATGTGGTCCGTGGTGAGACTCTGTGTAAATAGCAAACAAAACACGACACGATTATTCGTATTACAGCGAGACGTTTCTGAAACGACCGTTATTATCTGTTCCATTGATTCACCCTCATTAAATTAAAAACAAAAACAACAGATAACTATCTTTTTACTCGTATACTATGTATGCACTTAAGCAATGCCTAGATAACAATAAGTCTAAGAGAGTAACCTTTTTATGATATTTTAAAGCAATTCTGATGGTACGTATGGTAGAGAAAAAAATTAACACCTTTCGGGTTACGTGATAGGCGGAATTTGGTGTGGTGACGACAGAGTCCAACACCATAGGCAATGCGACACGCATACACAGTTGTAACGCGATACGTGTTCAGGTCACATTTGGGTAGTCTGTTGCGACAGGTCGAGCGAGGAGTCTTGTGAAACGGCGCTTGCGCAGCGCACCGCGCACCCCACCGACCGACGGCGGTGGTGACGAAATGCGCGCTACAGTCGCCAGCGCACGCCCGATTCACAACCCTCACTCGCAAAGCTGAATCAATGATATTTACACTTAAATATCACTAGGCCCTCTGTTGTATCATGCAATTTTGTTTTGAAATCGGTATTTTGTTACCAAAACAAAAGAATAATACCATTTTGAATCCAATTTTAGTAAGAAGGTGCCTAGTGAACTTAAAACCTACCACGAGCCGCTTGTGTAAGTCGTCGGCGACTTTGCTCAGAACTTGAAAGTGTTTAGTCAGTAATTTAATGAACCCATTATTAGTGTCGCTTTGTAAAATAAAATGTCTGGCTTGTCAGCAAAATTGTTATGAATTTGTTAACAAATCATTTTTACTTTACTTATGAAATAACTGATGCTATTCCTTTTTAAGCATACAGGATGTAGGTTGTTATATTGCAAAGACTGAATTGTCAGTAATAGCTTTGCTATGCCTAGGTATTCATTAAGTATTTATTCTGAGGCGGAGTGAATGATCTGGGAAACATGTGTAATGTTTGTATTTTTTGATAGATCCTTGTAATAAATTAATGGATTTGATTGACCTTGACAGGCAATGTTAAATGCAAAAGTTTAGAGCGCGTAATGCAATGAAAGCCGCGTTCGCGTCTGCTGGGCGAATGCTAGTGGTTGTGGTGGCATTACACAAGGCTCGCGGCAGGTCGGCAAGCGGCAGGCGGTGCGAGGCTCTCGCAACCGCGCTATTCGGGTCAGCCTGCGATTTGTGTGAATTGTGTCATCTGGCATATGTTCGTTGTTAATGCTTGTTGTTTGCCTCGTTGTTTAACTGACTTACTAGTTATTTAAACTTCCAAATATTTCGTTAAGCATGGTAGAATCTTGATAGATGTAGAATATAAGAAGTATTTAGTTATAATATTATTTTTTAAGGATTTTCCAATTGGATATTATTTTTGGTCAAGTCTCCAATAGTTCGCCTGGTGGAAGTAGCAGGTTGTATCCTACTCCTTGTTTATTTAAGTTTCAGAATACTGAATGTTGCAAACTACAGAGCACAGCATCTGGCGAAACGCGGAATGACGAGTAACTATTACGCACACAGCGGCAACATCGCGTTGCGTATATGCACGCACAAACAGGCAGCGCGCGCGCCGCATCGCGGCCCCGCTCGCAAGTAGGTCAGGGCGCTCTGTGGCCGCGCGCGTTTTAAATTTAGAACGATCCGCGCTTGATGCTCCGCCCCGCGCAGTCACCTAACTACAAGTTAATGTGTTACCTTCGAAACAATCACCTGACCGACACCCTTGAGATATCATAAACAACAATATATCTCAAGGGTGGCAGGGTTCTATATAACAATGACTAAGGGCGCCGATGATGACTTCGCAATCGTAATAATTTTGGTTCGGTCGGTAATATATTACATGTTGAGTCTGTTAAACAGTCTTAACTGTGTCAAGGTCTTATTGATAATTCAACAAAACAAATATCAATTACTCCCTGACAAGTAACATATACAAACGCTATAAAAAAATAACGCATTTCAAATATACTAATGTATTTATGTGTTAATAAAGAAATATAAAACATTATTATTTATAAAAGATCGTATTTATACGATTAAGATTTAAATTACTTATTTTGAAACCGAATTGAGACATAGAACACGATAGCGGAAAGTTTGCATGGCGAAGTATTACAAACGGTTAAATCTAAGTAATCGTTAGCTAATTCTGTTAGGTAAACGAGAGTTTTGACAACTCGTAATTAATGAAGTGTGAAGTTTTTATCTGAAACTTGCATGAAACGAGCATTAGTTGTGTATTCCGATAATTAATACAGTTTGAAAGTGTCAGAGGTAGATATGTAAGCGCTGAGAAAATCTTGATACTGACTGGAAAAATGTGGAAATGATGAAAATAAATGTATCTAAATAAAGTATAATTATAAAAAAAATAATACAGGCATATCAAATCAACCCTAGACATACTAAATCTATCGCTGTATATTAAAGGATAATTTGCACGACTTTTGTCCAGAGTTTCAATATATTCGTCATATTAATAATGTCCAATTAGAATGATGTCAATAGTAGAAATTAATCAATTTGAAAATATATATTATTTGTGGCGGTACGGCGCTGTTTGTTTATTTTGATGAACTTATTTGACATCCCCAGTTTCACCACTACGCTAAGTAGCTATGATTTAAAGTAATAACTCCGAATGTTTCTAAATCTTTATAAATTCCCTTTATTGAGAGAATGCCCAAACTTAACGCCCAACTTAATGAAGTGACATAATTTTGAGGAAACCTTCTTAAAAATTACCTACTCATTTGATGATGACATGACAAATATCCGAATTTTAAAGATTTGCTCTAAAAACCAATAACTGACGTGAAAATAAGTTGCATTAAAATATTCTTAATTACATAACATTACAAATAATTTTTATTGCTGAAGTAAGTTTATTTAATGAATTTTCTAAAAAAAAAAACCGGTCAAGTGCAAGTCGGATTCGCTTACAAAGGGTTCCCTACCATCCTTACTAATATTATAAATGCGAAAGTTTATGAGTAAGTATGGATCTGTGGATGTTTGATACTCTTTCACGCCAAAACAGTTCCACGGATCTTGACGAAATTTTGCACACAGATAGGTAATATTACCTGGATTAACACATAGGCTACCTTTCATCTCGGAAAAAGGTACTGTTCCCGCGGGATCGACATTAACGTGAGCGGAGCTGCGAGCGACGGCAAGTTCTATAAAAACAGTAAAAAATCATGACTTTAGTGGGAGCCCCCCTTAATATTTGTTTTATTTTAATTTAATTATTTATTTTTAAAGTGAATATCTAAATATTCTGTGAATATTTCAAGCGCATTTGTTGTATGGAAGCCCCCTTAAATATTTGTTTTATTGTAATTTAATTATTTACTTTTGAGTGGATAAATAACTAAATATCTATTCTGTGAATATTTTACGCGTCTATCTATTGCCGTTTTCAATATCAACCAAAAACGAGAAAAAATATAACGTTTGTTGTATGGGAGTCCCCTTAAACATTTATTTTATTAATTTTTTTTTGTATTTATTATTATAGTGGCAACAGAAATACATCATCTGTGAAAATTTTAACTATTAAGGTTCATGAGATACAGCCTGGTGGGCGACAGACGGACAAAGAGATGATCAGCGGAGCCATATTAATAGGGTCCCGTTTTTACCTTGTGGGTACGGAACCCTAAAAAGCTATGAAGTACACAATATCTGGACTCATATTATAATGAGGAAAGATTTGTGTTTGCTTGGACTTAATGGAATAACCCAAAATCTATCGGACTGATTTTAAGAATTCTTTAACCAATAGAAAACTACATTATCGGCGAGAAACAAGAGCAATATTTCATTTTTAGAAAAAATGGGGTCCGTACTTTAATTGCAATATTGTAATTCAAGATAATTGACTATAAACGTCATTATTGCGCTAGCGCTGCGACATCTATTGATGTTAATGGCATCTAGGCATGTTCCCGGTTACATCCTCACTTGAGATGCTTCGGAACACGGGGTCTAGGGGCCGGGGGTTGACACAGGTGAGCAGAAAGTTAAGAGCTTTTTAAAAAAATTGTACCTTGGCAGAAATCGTTCCTAATCATATATTTTATTTGAAGTACAATTTTTTGCAGAACAAATTATACGTTGGCAGACATTCCATAATGAACACACAAATACACTAAATCAATGTCCATGCGAGTAACATAGGTACTTCAAAACGTAATTCGTATTAGATACAAATTGGTCTTAGCGGATAGTTTTTGATCAGTCAACATTCTTATCTGCCTTATCTTTACCTCGACACATTTACGTCCAATAACAACTTATGTTTTCTTGTAGTAAAACGGGCTGTAGCTCGATATTTGTGACTTGGTACAAACTTACTCATACATTTTCTGGTAGGTACTGGCTTTAATTATTGTTATAGTTACGTCTGGCAGTACTGGCACTATAGCAGCATATTCCTTTGCACCAACTTTCAGTTCTGACTGCATTTTGCACGCTACTGGATGATGTAATCATATTGAAGGCACGGAGGCCGTGCGACCTACATCTGTTCTCCGGACGCGCCCTGACGTGATCAAAAATAATCCCTGGACTAAACACAAAAAAATAAAACAAATAGATACATTATTCTGTGTCAACTTACCTTCAAGTTTCATGCCGACGTCCAGGCACTTCTGGAAGCGGCAGAAGGGGCACCGCTTCCGCTGCGTTTTGTCAATGTGACAGGCACGTTCAGCAACGCACGTGTACACCTTCTTATTCTGAACGGTCCGCTTGAAAAATCCTTTACAGGACTCGCAGGTTAGGAGTCCGTAGTGGTATCCACTGACTTTGTCACCGCAGACGGGGCACAGCTCTTCAATTACATCCTTCGTGTCAGTTTGATCACATACTGTGCCTGCTGCTGGCAGGTATGCTCCTGGTTCACTTCCAGTGCCTGTTGGGAATAGATAAGAAGGATCCAAGTTGGCATAACCGAAAGATTGCTGATCTGGTGCGCACTGGTACGCAGCGCCTTGTGGGATATACTGCTGGGAAGCTCCCGAGGGTCCACCGCCAGAGCCCGAGCCATCGGGACCTGGACTTAGATGGAACGCGGACATGTTCAGGGACATGAGGCCTGACTGCTGATCCATCGTCATGCTCGGCCGCTCAGGGCGGGTAACTCGAAACAAATCCCTACAGCGGCGTTCGACCGCAACAACGTTCACACAGTCACCGAGTTCACTAGCGGTCTAACCGCAACACTATCTGCCGCTCGTAGGCTGCACCTGTTCAAGCACTATAGTAGGAAACACATAAATCCAGAACATTTTGTCCAAAGAATGGTGTGAAAAACATGGGAGACGACGAGCGCATTTAGTCGCAGCTGACCGGCAATGCGTCTACTCGTGAAGTGTTGACGGCGCGCGTGGTATTACGATCGCGTTAAGAGTTAGTACAAGCGGCAGCGCGCGTGCCGCTCGGGAGACGTTCCGCGATCGACTGGCGGCCGGCCGGCGACAACGGCGCGCGTGCCGGCGCCTCCCGCATGCGCGCCCCGCCGCCACCCGCGGGCCCCCGCCCGCTCGCACAATGGAAAACGATTAGGAGCCCATGTAATAAGTGAAAGTGAGTCGGTGACCCACTTTCCCGCGATCCAGGTCTATGTTAGTGCGCGTTCGCGCGGTTGCGCCACCGCGCGGGCGGAGGGCGGTGCGGGGGGGCGCCCCACTGACCCAGTTGCGCGCGGTGCCGCAGCAGGGCAGGGTTGCCGCGAACACGAGAGCTCATGTTTATAATGTTCGCATGGCATTCGTTCGCAAGAAGCGCACTACGTACGAAAAATTACTGCCAATGGCAGCGACAAAATCTCGCTTGACCCGCAACATTAATCAAGATATTAAGGCTTTTGAGCGCCTTAACCCTGTAAATGCTGGCAAAGCATTTCTAACACAACACATCCCTTAATTCAAAATAATTCATAAAATAAAGCAACACTATGTTTGGATAACCTAAATCAAAATTTTGCGATAAACAACGGACAGCGTAGATAATAATATAAGATGATTTTAGGAACAAGATAAATCTAGCGACATAATTAGTGCGAAATGTACATATACAAATAACCAAAACTTAGCAAATCAACAAAATTCTATTAAGACATTGTCCTACATCGAACACTGCTATTGTAACGAGATTAAGAATTAAGCGCTTTTGGATGTTATGGCTACTAAGTTCTGTCTACCTCGTAAGGAGTAAAGATGTGATAATATGTAATATATATGAATTAACAGTTAAAAAAAAGTCAAGTAACCATTGACACGACATCGTCGTGTTTGATATTCTAATTTTCAGCCCGACCCACCCCAATTCCCACATTCAATTAGGTGTTCTTAAACATATTTTGGTAACAATGTTTATTTTAAAATAAGGAGTATGATATTCTGCTTTTTTTAAATATTCGTAATTTGATAAGTTGTAATTAACAAATAATAAAATAAATTGAATCGGTGTTTTTGGCATACAATACGAGTAGCGCTTGAAATCAAAAGCGAAATAAATTAAAGATCTTGACCTAGATTTTGTTAAAATCAGTCAACGGGTCACGAACAAGTGATTGTCAGTTGCAGCCTTGTACCCGCCATATTCGATTCTACATATTATCCTAAAACAACGCATGGTATACTATTTCTTATACAAAAATAAACAGGTCTGAGTTCTAACTGTTTGCTGAATTGCGTTGTAAAATACGTTTGCTGCTTGATTTTGTGCAGTCGTCAGTAGTTATTACTGAGAACAACATAATAAATGTACAGGTACATGATTTTTCGGAGCTTTCCAGCTATTTGTGTCAAGGTCAAGGTACACGGCTTTGTGAATTCGTTGCGATCTTATATTCAATTAACACATCTGGCGTGTGAATATACAGATACCGCTCAATAGAATTTTTTCAATTGAAAGCGAATGCTTAATCTACCCTGACATCAAAATTACTAGGTTTGGTTAGGACATTGCAGGCTTGAATCACCTGATTGTCTGATAATAAAGATGATTCTGTGCTTCGGAAGGCACGTTAAGCCGGTGGTCCCGGCTGCCATCTGGTAGTCGTTAAAGGAACCACGTCAGAGGCCGAGAGGCGGTTCCGAAGAACTCTGACACCAGGGTGTGCATGGTCGATTGACCGTGACACCTACTCGAAATGATGATGATGATCAAAATTACTTGTCGTAATCCATTTGAATAATGTTTTCTAGTTTTAATATTTTAATTAGCTTTTATCCCAAATTTAGTCCTAAGAAGATCATCATCACCATTTCGAGTAGGTGTCACGGTCAATCAACCGTGCACACCCTGGTGTCAGAGTTCTTCGGAACCGCCTTTCGGCCTCTGACGTGGTTCCTTTAGCGACTACCAAATGGCAGCCGGCGCCAACGGTTTAAAGTGCCTTCCGAAGCACGAGAAGATGAATTTACCTTAATCATATTGAATATGAATAAATGCTTTTGTGAGTAAAAAGAGGAATTAGTCCAATAAATATTTAGAGACAAATTACACATATTGATCCAGCCCCACAGTAAATTGTAAACTTGTGTAGTGGGATACTCACTTATCGAACGATACTATATTTTATAATAGATACACATATAGATAAACATCCAAGACCCAAATATAAATAATATAAATCGTTTGCCGTCAAATATAAATAACCCAGGTCAATCTGGAAAAGATCGTTTTCTATCTTGACCTGACCAGGGATCGAACCCAGGACAGGACCCTGCAATTGAAAGGCATTTGCGGTACCACTGACTCACTCGGATCGCCAATATATTCTTATTTTTCCGAAAATCGAGATACGAAAGATAAATCACACTTTATGCAAAGCAGCTTACATACAATGACTCAATAGTTTCGATTTCATAATCAAGACCTGAATACCGCATGAAAAAGCGAAAAGAAAGAGGTGGGTATGCGCGAAGTGTGTCGTTTTCGCTATCGATCAGACATCGTGACCTCTCGCGAAAGCAAGAGTGGTTGCGGCTGCGTCGCACGCGCAGCTCTGCTTTCTTCGCACGCGCAACTGACGTCATACTTTCCCCGCCGGTGACGCGCGTTGATGTAACGCACGGCACGGCACGTAATGATGTAGCTAATAGCAATAGGCGAGCCGCTTACGTTGCGTTATCGCACACTTCAAATGACCGTTTGATATGAAAAACTATTGTTTGGTACAGCAGCGTCAATACTCTAAGATGATATTTAACGTGTTGCTCTTGGCTTGGCACGGGATTACCTGAGTTGAGATGAGAATTAACGTGTAGCTCTTGGCACGGGATTCGCTGAGCTGGTATAGTTTTTTTAATTTATAGCCGAAAAACTGAATAACATTTTATTACTTTATTGATTTATAACATTTGAAATTTTTCATGTGATGTATACAAACACATGTCGTTTATACATTTTATGGTCTAAATTAGAAATGTATCAAAGACAGTCTTAGTATAACAAATCGAATCGAATTTATGAAATCCAAGCAAATCCAATTTAGTCGTCTCCATTCATCAGAAAAGGCTTAAAGCAGTGAAATTGTCCGTCGGACTTTTAAACAACGAATAGAAGCGACAAGAGGGGTAGAGCCGTAGTGGGGACGCTTAGATGGCGGGCGGGCGGTCGCTGAGGGGGGCCTTTCGGGTTTTGGAGCCAAGTGCAATGGGTCACTGGGTCAATGATAACATAGCCCTGTTAAGTGAGCTTCGAATAACACACGTCAACGTCGCCTTTCGCCGCAACATATAATATTCATGATCCAACCTCGTTTAATGATTCAGGCATAATGGCACTAATGCAGGTAGATAGGCACTTTTTGAAATTAGATTACTATTCTACGTAACGGAAAACCTGTATTCATATAGTGTTTGAATAAATACTGAGATATTCAATGAATAAATTTCGCTTTTTGTCACATTGTTCCGGGCGCAGCTTTTCTTTCTCCGATTATTCTCTCGAAAAATATAAGTAGTTAGTTTAGTTATTATAGACATTATACATAAAATTAAGTTACTTAGACTATCGATTTTCTATATTACCCGAATAAAATAAAAAAGCCTGTAAAATGTGAAAAATTTTGATGAATAAATGTAATGTAAATGTGAAAATAATTGAGCGGAAATAATGAATAAATTATTTAAGATAATGTTTTCTCTCAAATTAAATGATAAAATCAAGACTGTACGAGCTTACCTCGCACATTTGGGCGACCCGTGGCCTACATCATATATGTCACGTGTCAGCTCTTTTTATACTATAATAAGAATCAAATCTAATAACAAATTGAGATACTATCGAACAGTAGCCAAGTTACTATCCAGCGGCGGTCGAGGTACTGCTGGGCTGCCATCGAGAAAGGATCCGGCACACCCAGCAACAGACATGTAACTTCGTGAGAATTAAACTACTTCCTACGTGACGTGATCTTGTATCTCCACACCAACATCTACAACCTACAATCTACATCCCGTCATGTACGGTGTATGGCTAACACCATGGCCTGCACTGTACATAGTTTTTGTCCATTAGAGTATTTATTATACTTTTTTGTATACGCCGCAGGTTGGAAAGCCGCAGGTTGGAAATAATAATCCATAGGTCGCTGGTTCAAATCCGGCTCGAAGGACCAAAAACTAGAGGTGGTCTTTCCAAAGACAAACCGTTTTTAAGAACAGTTTTGTGGTCCGCGACGATAGAACCGTTTTACGTTTCGTTTCAAAGCAGTCCTCGTCGCAAAACCAGTCCTCGTAATGTTTCACGCGAATTTGAACTTACCTGCAATGTAAATACAAGCTAGAATACAATGAGACTATTGCGATTTCATGTTTCGTCTCGTCTCGTTCGCAACGCGGTGGTCATTGCTGCGTATCCTATAGAGATTGAAATAGAGTACAAAGTCGCTAAGCAATAAAACTATAGGTACCTAATACAAGTAAATTTAAGTCCGCAACGCAATCATTGCCGAAACGAACGAACTTTAGCGCAACGAGATTTCGTTCGATTTAGGAGACTGTTATAGATTCGTTGCGTTCGTTAGACCGTCGCCGCGCCGTCGGCGTCGTCGTACGCCGCCCAAAACCGTTCCGAACGAGAAACGTTTCGAGGACTGGTTTCCGTTCTTGAAAAAACGGTTGCGACTCGTTGTCGAAAAAACCGACGACGACCCACCTCTACCAAAAACTATGAACTTTCCAAATTTTACTGGTTTCGGTGAACCCCTGTAGTGCTGGCACATTTCCAGCATGTGCTCGTAAAAAGTCATAATATGTGAAGTTTCGATGTAACGATGGAAATTTAGAGATGCTCGCGGGCGCGTTCCAATTCCAACCCTATTTTAGTGGTAAAAATAAAAAAAAATATTTTTTCTTGTATTCTATCTAATAACGGCTGAAAAGAGATAGATGCGTCACAAGCTGAACGTTAAGGCTGATCGTGCCTCTCTATCGCTTGTTCCGCGCTTTCGCTTGCACACGGAACATGACACTTTTTTTCACTTCACTTTTCGTGCGTACAGGAAAGTCGGAAAAGAGTAATAAATTAGAAAATGGGGGAGGAGGTGGAGAAAGTATTCTCGGCCTCCATTACTACGTAATTTTAACACTATCAAGGCGTAAGATTTTGAAAAGAACTAAGTCGTAGTCCCTTTTATAGATAACAGCCATTAAACAATTTAACAACCGCTACGGGATGCGAAGCCGGTTATTAACGATTTTAACCAAGCCGTTGAAAATGCATTTTTCGTTATTAACGGTTTAATTAACCGCATTTTATGCTTGATACGGTTAAGAACCTTCACTAGGTGCCGCTAGCGGCTTAAAATGCATATCGCGAGTTGCGCGATGAAGCCAGCTTGTCGACTGGCGGCAAGGGTTTGTTCAAATTATGTACATAGGTATAACTTGTGCGCATTAACTTGACAACTGGCCGTTGTTACATTATTGCGCCCGCATATAGGTGATGGTAAGGAATGTTAAATAAATACCTAGTTTGTACATTTTATTTACGTAAATTACACATTTACGTACTCAAATTTAAAGCTAGGTTATGTACAATATGTAAAAGCTCTGTCCGGTCCTTGAATAGGTGATTCAGCCCATCGATATGAACAACTTTTTCTATGGAATCTAAATATAAAACAAAAACAACGGAACGTTACATTTTTCGTGCACGCAGCCAATGTTCATCTATTTATAAGACGTTATCACGTCAAAATTTTTGAGTTCTCAGCATTGGTCCCATAGGTAAAGTTGTTCATATCGACGGGCTGAATCACCCTTTCAAGGGTCGGACAGGGTTTACTTTACATATTGTAATATTTGTCGTTTTTTTAATATGATTTATAAAATCTAAATTGGAATTTTCGGATATCGATTTTTCACTTCACCTAGGAGTTCCCAACACAATAAAAAAAAAACAGATTATTTTCTTTGTCGCAGTCGGATAATTACCCCTTAATAACCGCATTTTATTTGTAGCTTACCATAAATTTGGGTAAGTAACGGTAGATAACAGGTATTTTACAACTATAGGTAAGATACATAAAAAAAGGTTCCGACGAATTGAGTATCTCCTCCTTTTTTAGAAGTTGGTTGATAAGGCTGTTTAAAAGTAAAAGGCAGATATGAGGACGAATAAAGTCGTGAACGTAATAATTTATGTCTGATAGTATAATACAAAAGAAGTATTAGAGGTTAAATTATCATATACAAGATGGGCCTATACAGCTGAAAATAAACTTTTGAAGAAAAATCACCATTGTCCTAACATCCTAACTAATATTATAAATGTGCAAACGCAGTAATCTTTTTTATTTATTTGGTTCAATAAAATTTTGCAAACTAATTGTCAGGGTTATCGAGAAGTACATGCCTTGGGTAGAAATTTTATCCAGATTTTAGTACTACTCTCGAGAGATTTTCATTAAGTAGGCCAAAGCCGCAGGCAAATGAAAGTAATATAATAATGAGGATTCCATTAATATAATACCCTTTCATGCACTACTACAGCGGAGCATGTGTTGTTTTAAGTGTAGTTACATTAGTACTATTACTTATTCTGTGGTGTAGCTTGTTAGCATTAAAAACATTTAAATTAATTCACTTGAGAGACACACTGCGCTCGAGAGAATTAAAAAATGAGTATTTGTAAAATCTATTGCTGTCGCGCTGTGTGCCCAAACAATCCCCGCAGAGTGCGATAGAGACAACAGCCCTTTATACCTCAGGAAAATACCTATGAAAATTACACAAAAATAACGTTTCGTAATCCCCTCATTTCTTCTCCAAAACTTAACTGATATATTTTCTTTTTTTATTAAAAATTTAAAATAAGCTATGGCTTGTTTCTATGGTTTCTTTTTGTAATATAACCGCGTCGAATTTGTTTTCTTGATGTTCGAACACATCGGAAATTCTTACCAATATTTCAGGTTTTTGAAGGTTCATATCTTTTTAAATAATCATGGGTATGGAAATACGGCCCTACGATTTCTCTTAATACAATCAATATAAACGAATCACGAAACATTAGAAAACATTATACTAAAAACATTTACACAACACAACGGGATTTGTACTGACGACGTCCAAAATACGATTACATGGTTAACAATATGAGTTACCACATCGTTCACGTTCACGTAGATGGTGAAATGATATTTCATATTGCGTCTTCAAGACCACATTAGTGATACCATTACGTGATTTGGATAAATTCATTGTACCTGCAGTTCCTATGAAAAACCTCGTTCCAAAAACTGTTTATAATACCGTTGTAATAAAAAGAAAAACCCCCGCGCAACTTTACAACATGATTTGGTAATCAAAATACACAAATACCTTTCTATAGAATGAAAGTATAATGAGTGCAGAATTAAAATGAACATGAGATTTATTTTTATTCGGTTTGACCGATATTCCCAACGTGACAAGCCCAGTTACACAAGGGAATATCAGAGGGTGGGCGGCGGACTCGGCTCTTGATAAAAATACATCGTATTGTCTCTTCACTTCTGAGTTTATTTTGTTTTTTTTAGAAGAATTTGTTGTGCCGACCCCACGTAGTAGTTGGAAAAAGTAAAGAGGAGAGCGAGAGAGATGAACTATATTTATTAATGGATGCCTTTATAGCATAAAATCTAAAAATATAATTAAACTTCTTTAGATAATCTATATCAACCAGACCCAGTTCAATCTTCACGTTCAATCTAAAAACAATGTTCTTTTTTCTTGACTTGGCCACAAAATAAGTACTTGGCTAAAAATCAAGTCCCCATGAGGTTCGGTCAGAGGCAAATAGCGTTACCAGCAGCACTACGATATATCTCGACTTAATAAAGATCGTATTCTTTAAGTCGATCATATTTCATAGGAATTGAGATTAACTACTGTTAATACGTCAACAATAAGAAATGCTAAGTCGTTGATGAGGTAGGGTAAAATCAAACACTTTAATGTAATTGCCTAAGGGTGCCAACACTGCCAACGGGACCATATATCTAAGTCTTTGTGTCCGTCTGCCTATCTTTTTGAGCTGCAATAGTTATATTTCGCTATAACTACTAATTTAAGAAACAAAATATTGAAAAGCGGTTCTCATACAAAAAAACATGTTGTATTTTTCTTAAATAATACAGCGGGAGCTTAATAAAACTGCAGAAAAGAAATAGGTATAATCTTTGACTATTTTGCTAATATTTGCAAAATAATAAATTAATTTAAAACTCTCTATCATTCTCTATAGTCAGCCCCCGCAAAACATAAACAAACCGTATAAATAAACGAATACCTACACACCAAAACCATATAGGTATAGAAAGCAAAACAAATCTGTAAAAAATTGAAGAAGTTTCGTTTACCGAGTTAAGGCGCTGTGCATCAGAAGAATACCGTATAACGACTATTTTTTCGTCGCGCAGTTAGCCTTTTTTTCATGGAATACTAGCATGAAAAATATATGAAGTACAGTTCAAAGATCAAAATAAATGGTTACATCAAAATATTTTCAAAAAAATATTTAATGCCTAGCTAAAAAAAAATCGCAAAAAACTATATCCAGAAAAAGTTTCGTCGCGAATTACTAGATTTTTTCAGCGACAACTACCAACTTTTATACGTGTATAAAAAGTATAACGAAATGAGCAAGATGGATACCTAAAAAAAATACAACATTTGGTTATAATTATTGAAATATTATATTGAAAGTAAAAATATAACACGGAAATGGCAGACACGGGTTTGAACTAAGACTGATGACATGTATGACACGAGTATATAAAATATCTCGCGATGTCCGCTACAAACGGTTAAGGGATACAGCACCTTAAGTAAGATTTTTACGATCAGGTATAAAAAGATCAGAAAATACCTTTCAATTAACGCGCTAAAATAAACTCGTGTCTTATATTTTTTTGAATTAGTACTAGTGAAAAAAGCTAAAAGTGCCACTAACCAGAGGGTAGAAAAGTTTAACCCATAGATTTAAAAAAAAATCGTCTCTCGTTTAACCCAAAGAATACTCACGTAAAAATACTGTAACTTTTTTCACTCTTTGGATAAAAACTCTTTTTTTTTGAGAGACTGTTTCTGTACCACAAAAAGACTAAAAAGTGATTAAAATTATTAGTTGTAGATAAACAAACAAACCATTTTCAACAGATTTTAAATATTCTTTCATCAAACGTCACATTATTCGCTAGTCGCAGTATGAACCCAGATGAAGTCATGGCCATGACGTCAATCAGCCTCTGATTCATTATTATGGATTGAGACTTAAATGTGAAAATCCTTGTAAAAAATGACATGGAGTAATAAAACCGGCCAAGTGTGATTAGACTCGCGCATCGAGGGCTCCGTACAAAAATGTATGGATTTAGGATTTCTTCCTTTACTTGTGCTATAAGATCTTAAGTTAAATTTCATGGTTTCATGTTATCGGAACGCTAGGGTGTCATACTTAATTACCAGTCCGGTAATTATAAATAAATTTATCATCATCATCATCACAGCCACAAAAAGTCCACTGCTGGACAAGGGCCTCTCCCAAGGATTCTTCTTTCCATGGCAGGATATTGCCATACTCACTAGGATATTGCCATTCGCTTGGCAGGCGGATTGGCGAGCGCAGTTTCTTTGGCTTCTTGTGCTTCCGATGCTGCTGCCCATCGCTATTTTGAAGCTGGGGAAGGATAGGAATTTGTTGGCTGTGGGCAAGGAAAGAGGTATTGAAATACTACTCACTCGGATGGATGGGGGAAAGGAAGTAGCAGCTCGGGAGGCCGGGTGCGCGTACCCGATGCCATCCTTGCATGCACCTGCAACGACCGGTCAGGCAGTTGAGGATTGCCTGATTTGTCGCCACATGATTATACATACGTATCATCACCGGACTGGCAATTAAGTATGACCCATGTTATATACAAATATGTTGCCATACGGCAACGGGTATGTGCGCCCAGTCTCCCCGAGCCGAGAGAAAGTAGCAACTTTCTTATCCCCAATCCTTCCGAGCAAGTAGTATCCCAAATACCTTTTCCCGTTTCATTAACCAAATAAATTCCTTCCCTTTCACACTCTTAAAGTGATTCGAACTGCGCTCATCCAACCCGTTTGCCAAGCGTGGCGAGTATGGCAAAACCCCCCATGAATATAAAAAATACACCAGAGCCCCCAGTCCCCGGCGGCCCTATTTCTGACTCCGGTAGCGGTCACGGCGGAGCAGGGGGTGCGAACAAGCTCCGGGATGGATGCAGCTACCACCCCCAACAGAGACTGGCCCTGGTAACACACAATATTCGCACAATGAGGCTAGACGAGAAGGTCGAGAAAGTGAAAGAGGAGATCAGTAGGTTACGATGGGGCATAGCAGGTATGTCTGAAGTCCGAACAGAAGGAGAGAACACGACAACAATGAAGTCTGGCAACCTACTCTATCACCAGGAGGGTGACTTCAAAAAGTCACAGCAGCGACATAACTTGGCCAAAGATCCGAGCCAAGCTAACCCGACACTATACTGAAGATATCCCGGACATCAGCCTGTATGAGATTGGGATTGTCTTCAAACAGCTGAAGAACAAAAAGGCGCCGGTCGAGGACGGAATTACAGCAGAGTTTCTGAAAGCGGGCGGAACGCCGGTACTGAAAGTCCTTCAGAGGCTGTTGGACTTTAATTCCGTTCTGTTCGAGGGGGCATAACGCCAGAGGCGTGAAACAGGGGTGTGGTGGTTCTGTTTTTCAAAAAGGTCGTTAACACTCTTCTGAAGAACTATAGACCCATCATTCTCCTGAGCCACTTCTATATAAGCTGTTTTTGAGGGTGATTACGAATCGTCTCACGAACAGGCTCGATGTCTTCTAGCCTCCCGAACAATCTGGTTTTCGAAAAGGCTACGGCTACAGGCGACCACGTACCGGCAAGCGCAGCGTTGGATACCCACCGACCTGGATGCAGGCCGCTTCCTGTCGTATTGGAAATCCTTAGGGGAGTCCTATGTCCAGCAGTGGACTTCTTGTGGCTGACATGATGATGTTGACGGAAAGTAAGTATAGGATTCAGTTTCCTTGCGATTTTTAACTATTCTGCGACGGCCGTATCTTATAATTGCACTGACTAAGAAGTAAATTAATAATTTAATGTGATACTAATTTCAACTTGATACGTCTACGGGATCCTGGGAAAAAGGCTCGTGACTGACAGATGGACAAACACTATAAGGGTAGTACATAATAAGTAATACTATAAGGGTTCCTTTTTACTTTTAAGAGGCACGATACCATAAAAATAAGACCTTCTAAATCTATTTGCATCGAAAACGTAGATATTGCTTCAACGTTTGCATTTATGCAGCGAGTAAACGTTGAAAAATAGCCTTATCAATTCTAGGCAGCGTATTCTGAAAGTATACAAAACGATGAACGCACAAGTAAGTATAAGGCTGCTGACATATAATTTTCAAATTGTAAAATCACCTTTTATTTGTAGGAGTTATGCAATATGTACACGCGCCCAACATTAGCTTCGTACACACGAAATTTGGTTTTCGTACAACAAAGAAATTATTGTACGCGTAGTGTGGGGCCATTCATTTTTGCTAGTTTTTAACCTACTATTTTCTTTTATTGGAAGAGGAGGACCTCCTCTTCCAATGAAAGAAAATAGTAGATTGTGTGTGATACAAGGGGCTAACATAATACTATTTGGTGAGGGTACTATTTTGAATCCAGAGTGAAACGACTCGTTCGTTGTAGCATAGTTCTTAAGTAAACTCTCTGAGTGAAACGAGGGATTCAGAATATGTTACCCGAAGTAAGAGTATTATGTTAGTCCCGAGATGACACATTCTGCTTTTCATCTCCCTCTATGAGAAAAACAAATTAAACTCTTATACTAAAGTTACTATTGAATTATTTTAACATAAACAAATTAATGGGTTTATTAAACAAAATTATTATAATTAACTTTAAAACTATCTTTTTTTTGGGTATGTCTTATGTATGTAGAGCGCGATACTTACTTCTCGGTAGGTATACCTAGTACCTGTGTTTTTTTTCCATAAAAAATACACGTGATAAAGGCACTTTCAGCGTGTGAATAAAACAAGCCTGCATCATAAAATACTACCAGTTCTTGTGTTTTCTTTTTTCAAATAATGTAACCGGCGGCGAGGTAAACTGTTTAAAAATATGATTTAACCTTTGTGGTCATAGATATTTTCGGAACAATATTTGTGTTCGCAGTTCAAATTTTTATTCCCTTGGGAATAAAACCGACCTTTCTGGACCTTAATCTCGGGCAACCGTTCTTTGTTTTTTGAATAGAGTAGGTGAGAAAATAATAACAGGCGGACCACCTTACGCCGTTTTAATATTTATTACGTATGTAAGTATCCAGAAAAAAAACCAGGTATCTTTTAATTTATATATTCAACTAATTCATTCTAAGTAATGTTTATTTGCATGCCTGCAACACCAGGGTTAACTGCGCGTTGCGGACCTTGAAAAATCTTGAATAGTACCGTGAATATTCGTTTTGAAACTAGTGCAGCACCATTGTGAATGCACTGTATATTTACGAAAGATGCGCCTAGGTACCAAAACTGGATAGCTGAGTAGGTAAGTAAGATTTATGCTGCTCTAATATACAGATACTTGGAATAACAAATGATGTTGCTCAATTCAATACTTGCAAAGAAACGGGCGACCTGATTCCAAGATGCGATGGCTTCACTTGATATACAATGCGTTTCTCAACCGATTAATATTTGATTATACAAATCAGGCGAAAGTCAGTAAATCGAGTCAATAACTTAACATATATCATACGTCGCACGGTAACGGAAAAAAATATGTTAGATTTATCTATCATGAAATGTGTTTTCTATTTTCCTAAATTGTGCAACTAACTATATAGAGATTTATAAGTTATCAAACTATAACTTGTAAAAAAAATACATTAGCTGTCTGCTATGCCATAACGGAGATGTAACTTTACATTTGTTGGCAACACTGTGTCCGCCCGAAGTGGGGGCTGGTAAGCGTCGTGGAACGGCACTTTTGGTTCGAGCAGCGGAGTGCGGCTGTCCTTGCGACTGTGCTTTCCCTCTATTAATTTATTTGACATATAGTTTGATATGATCGATGTGATTTGGTTTAGTAGTAAGTTTAATAATTTAACTAGAATTGATATTTAATTATTTAAAGTAAATAAAATAGTGGCTTGTATGCGAGTATTCAAATATTTACGTTCGATTTATATAAATAGTTATAATGTGCATAAACAAAAATATATTTTATTAATATATGATTTATATTGTTTACACATTTAAAAATACCAAACTAATAAACGTATTGTATGCATTGAAATAAAGTAAATAAATATTACTATCCGGTTATATAGGGTGTATATATACGACATTTTTGTAATAAAACAATCCACAGGCTATACAATATCACTCCAGTACGAGTAAAGTAACATTACTTTATCAGTCAAGAAAACAAAATTAACCAACATGTTTATTTATACGCAAAGTAAATCAGCAAATTTCTGTAAATCGTAATACCCTATGTAGGTATATACTGCGGCTACGCATTTTTGGTACGAAGTTGAAAAGAGGTAAGGAGTCATTGCACCTTGATGTAGCACTATATTTCTACAGCATGTTCAAAAAGTCAAAACAGTTTTTTCTAATGCTGGGATCTCATAAAAATACTACACTCCCATAGAAATTGCCTTCATTACTAACTTCTTTTCTTTAAGTGCCGCTTTATCACTGAAGGTTGGCCATCAGCTCTTACGAACTTAACACTTGTGAATGGTAATGTTGATTTTTTTTAATTCCCTTATGATGCTAATAGCGAAATGTTGTTCATATTTTTCCATTTTTTAATTCATTATATTGCTATGCACGAGTATATGATGACGTGAGATATATAATTTAGTTATTTTCATAGAATACAAATATCTTATTTAAAAATAATTAATTATCTAATGAATATTTTATCATTATAATATATTTTCTAGCTTCAATACATATGATATAGCCCACAACTTCATTGGTAGACTTTTCTAAAATAAATTCAACGGGTTATACATAGGGGAGGATTTTAAAACTTAATGACTTTAAAGGAATGTGGTCAAAGTTAACATAATAAAGATATTTCAGAAAAATGCATTCATACATTTCTAATATTTATACCCAAAACTGGAATGGAATGTAGTCCATTAAAAAAAAAAGCCAGTAAACAAATAAATTGTTCGGAAATTATTCGGTTTGTTACAGAAGATTTTAGTCCTTACGATTATTTTATGGTGATGCACTCTAAAATATAAGTCACAAACAACATCTTAAAATATCTAGCAGTAGTTTCATATTTGAACAACTGAGAATTTTTTTCTCATTTGTTCGATCGTCGAAATTATTTTAATCGAGAAATAAATTAAACAATAAATACAATTAAAAACGCTTGGTTTTGTGAATGTCTTTTATTGGTGCTAAATGAAATATGATTTATTAATAATGTCCTGCTTCTCTTAACAGTAATTAAAAAAATATCTTTTATGATAACTAATATGGAAACGACAAGATTACATTTAAACATGAGTAGTTAAAAAATCTTAAAAAAAGACAAACTTTATTTTTCTTGGTGTTACTTATCTCAACTCAATAAGTAGAAAGAGAAAGAAATGTAAACCGAAGATTTATCAACTCTTAGTGGTAAAAGTCCGAATAGCCTTGCGGTACGAACTTTGATTTACATCAAAGGCATGGTATTTGTCAAATAGAACATGTAATACGTATTCGGCGTATCGTGTCATACACGCACATCGTCTTGTACTCGTGGGCAGCCGATAACCCCCTCTGAAGATTTTATGAAGAAATTTTTAAAGATAAAAAAGTGAGTTTACGGGAAGTTACTAATGTGACTGAAAACTACTGATTCAGTCAGATTAGCCAATATTAGCGAAAAGTTTGTGCTTGTTTTTCCAATACCATATAGTAAAAAAATATTGATTTAATTAGATTAGCCAATATGAGCTTTATGCTTATGAGATGATAATTTTACTTGTTATTTTTTATTATTTCTAAAGTATTAAAAGGTGTTTTAATATTTCTAGTTGCTTAAAATTATTAATAAATATACCAAATGAAAATAATGTTAAACAAGTAAGTAAGTTTGACTAATTAGTTAATAATTTATTACTCTGGTTAATAGCTACATAAAAATATGTAAGGATTTACTCAAAGTTAATTGAAATAAATAATTAATCATTTCTTATTATTTTATTCCTAAAACCAACATTTACCAGCGGTCAGTGGTAAAACCTAGCATGTACTAAATTCTAATGGTAAAAGTACAAAAAAAATCGTCCCTTTCTTATAAATCCTAACATTTACCAACTCATGTCGGTAAATCCTGAGATTTACTTTTAAAACCTAAGATTTACCAAAATACGGGCTTTTACAGTAACATATATGTATATTGATTTATATCATGTCATAATAAAACGAAATAATATTAAATCACTATTTAAGGCATGTCTAAAAAAACATGCCCTATACCTATTTCTCCACAAGTCAATTTGATTTGGGCATGAAGAATGTAATCGTTTTTTATATACCTACATAATATTTTCTACTTTTACAATTTTGATTTGATGTGGAAGGTTTCTGTTGAATATCACTTCGAAGATATAAACTGATTCGAAGATATATACATACACTCTGACGTTTTAATTATAATTAATCAATAAATCTATACATATAATAAAATATTATATACATATTTTAATACATATAATAAAACAGTAAAAGTATTGTGTCTGTACATTTAGAATTTTTGACTGCAATGCATAGAGGGACACTTATAAAAAGAATAAAAGAACACTATTTTTTTTTAATTTTTTTATCTGTATATATGATCACGATTATCTCCGAAAATACTGAACCGATTTACTTCAAACTTTAACCAATTCCTTTGTTGTAACTCAGCAAAACATTTAAAGTTTGTTTCATGAAAATCGGTTCATTAAAAAACGTAAGTTATCGTCATTTGAATGAATTTAAGGCATGAGTTTGCCTGCCATAAGTGACATTGGAAAATTAAAATCCGACGTCAATTCATCGTCATTATATAACAGCATTATACCTATCCATACTATCCATACTAATATTATAAATGCGAAAGTAACTCTGTCTGTCGTCTTTTTACGCTTCAACCATTGAACTGATTTGGATGAAATTTGGTATGGAGGTAGTTTGAGGCCCGGGGACATAGGGTACCTTTTATTACTGGTAATTCTACAGTTCCTGAGGGATGGACACTAACGGCGGCGTAGCCGCGGGCAAACCGCAAACCTGACATATATCAACGCAACCGAAACTGCTGCGCCTAGAAACTTAAAATTTGATACAGGGATTCTTATAATGATGTGAGTGAGCGCTAAGAAAGGATTTTTAGAAATTTACTAGCTGTTGTCCGCGGCTCCGCCCGCGTTAGTGTCGATCCCTCGGGAACAGTAGAATTTCCCGTAATCAAACATACCCTATGTCCTTCCTCGGGCCTTACACCTCCATACCAAATTTCATCCAAATCAGTTCAATGGTTGAAGCGTATAAAAACGAACTTTCGCATTTATAATATTGGTATTAGTATGGAAGTATGGATATTTTTTATACTTCTAAGTCCAGAAATGAGAAAATTTCCATAAAACCTTTACCCTCCCATTTTACCCCTTTAGGAGTGAATTTTATCCATTTCACCCACATATATGTTTTTTAATCGTAATCGAGAACTTACATTCCTATTTATTTTCATAATTCATAGTCCAGAAATGAGAAAATTTCCAAACAAACTTTACCCCCCTACTGGTGGATCTTTTTCCAGTTGACCTACACAGATCTTTTTCAATCGTAATCGTGAATTTATTTGCCTTTTTTCATACTTCTAAGTCTAGAAATTAGTAAATTCCTATACAATCTTTACCCCGCTATTTTACCCCTTCAGGGGAAAATATTGTCCATTTTACCTACACAGATATTTTGAATTGTAACCTAGAGCTTATATACCTACTTTCATACTTCTAAGTCCAGAAATGAGAAAATTCCATATAAATTTTACCCCTTTAGAAGTTAAATTACTTAAAATCCTTTCTTAGCGCTCACTCACATCATTAAAAGAACCCCTGTACCAAATTTCAAGTTTCTAGGCGCAGCAGTTTCGGTTGGTTTGCCGATGGCCCGCGGCTACGCCGCCGCCGTTAGTGTCCATCCCTCAGGAACAGTTTGGACCCTTAAAGGGGTGACTCAGGTCATCAATATGAACAACTTTTTCTATGGGACCAATGATGAGAACTCAAAAAAAATTCGTCGTTTCCATAAAAAAGAGTCCCGCCGCCCGGCCAGTTTGTATGGGAATTTCGAATTTTTTTTGAGTTCCCAGCATTGTTTCCATAGGAAAAGTTTTTCATTTTGATGGTCTGAGTCACCCCTTTAAGGGTACAAAACGATAAAAAATTCACCGTGTATATTTACAGGCAAACTAATGCCTTGAGTTCATTCAAATGACGATAACTTTTTTTTTAATGAACCAATTTTGATGAAACAAACTTTAGATGTTTTGCTGAGTTAAAAAAAAGCAATTGGCTAGTTTTTTGGGTCGTAATATTAACATAACAGTTAGTCCGTCAATTAGATAATCAAAAAGTATTGGACACGTATTTTTTCTTTTGTCAAATAAACAATAAAAAATAAAGATAAAGCGCGTCAAAGTTCAGGAGTGGGGATCGTGACGTCAAAGTTTGCTAAAAATTGTAGCAAACTATGACGTCACACGGAACTTCAAAGGGCTATATCTTTATCATTTTTTGTTTAATCGACAAAAGAAAAAATACGTGTCCAATATTTTTTGAATATCTAACTGACGGACTAATTATATTTTTTTAGGAAACTAGCCTATTGGTGAAAGTTTGAAGTAAATCGGTTCAGTATTTTCGGAGATAATCGTGATCATACATACAGACAGAGAGACAAAAAACTTCGAAAAAAAAATTTTGGCTTTCTATTATTCTTTTTAAGTGTCTCTCTATCCATTTCAGTCAAAAATTCTAAATGTACAGACATAATATTTTTACTGTTTTATTATATGTATATAGATATAGGGCGATGGCGCGATGAGCTGGATAAATTTAAGAATGATTGGAAGGAAATAACGCAGGACCGGACTGAATGGAAGAAGTGGAGGGAGGCCTTTGCCCAGCAGTGGGACACATGATGGCTCGAAATAAATATAGATATGGAACTAGCTTTCGCCCGCGGCTCCGCCCACGTCAATGTCGATCCCTCGGGAATAGTTCTTTTTCCCGGGATAAAAGGTAGCCTATCTCCTTCTCCGTACTCCAGAGAACTTGTATACAAAATTTCATGATGATCAGTTCAGTAGTTACGGCGTGAAAGCGTAACAAACAAACAAATTCACTTTCGCATTTATAATATTAGTAAGGATAAGGATTTTCTCATATCTGGACTTAGAAGTATGAAAGTAGGTATATAAGTTATCGAAAAATTAAAAAAGATGGTTCTAGATGAAATTTGCACAATGCCCTGGTATTAACTTTGTATGGAAATTTTCTCATTTCTGAACATAGAAGTCTGAAAGTAGGTATATAAGTTGTCGATTAAAATTAAAAACGATCTGTGTAGGTAAAATGGACGATATTTTCCCCTGAAGGGGTAAAATAGCGGCGTAAAGTTCGTATAGGAATTTACTCATGTCTAGACTTAAAAGTATGAAAATAGGTAAACAAATTCACGATTACAATTGAAAAAGATCTGTGTAGGTCAACTGGAAAAAAACCCCTAGAAATGAGGGTAGTCTTATATATCAATAGTAAAGGAATTCTTTCGGACACACCTAAAGCTTTCTATATTCTGTTTGTGTCGTTTGTTAATTAAAAATCCAAGCCGTAGTCGCCGAGAGTTTCTCCTCTATAGCATAGTAAAAATCTTTGTATTCTTCTATATTATTTCCCATGCGTCGTACTACAAAACCATTTACGTCGTAATTAATTTCTTATAATGTTTCGTATGATTGTAATGTTCTGACATTATATGATATTATATAAAAATTATTCTGTGATTTATCTATCTTTTTCTGTTGCGATATATTTTTTTGTGTTCTCGGGGGAGCCTAACCCCTAGGGAACGCGTCCCCAGGTGGCGGATAGGGGAGTACTCGCCAGTGCTTTGAAAAGGGCACTGGAGGTTTAGGGGGAAATAAAATACCCCTCGCGGACCAAACAGGCAGTCCCGTCGGGCCGATCGGACATATTCTGATACCGGGCCGGCGGGGCACAGCGGCATCAGGCAGGATGTCGAAGAGAGGATGGCGGCGGAAGAGCGCAAGCCAACGGCGGCATCCTAAGCCCCAGTCAGCAAGAGGGGTTACTGTCTTGGCGTCAGGTGGCAACCGGCTGTAAAACTAAAGCCAAAACAAAAAAAAAACTCCTATTATGGCAAAGTTACACAAAAAGAGGAACAGATTAAATACTAGGACGTCCCCCCTAAGCGACGGCAGAAATGAAAAAAATGTGTTCAATGCTAGGGCGTTCCCCCAAAGCGACGAAAAAGTCATAGGATTACCCACTCAAATACGAATAGCCACGTGGAACGTCGAATCCATGACTGGACGCAGTGCCGAGCTAAGTGAAGTACTTTTTGGCAGACGCTTCAACATCTGTTGTATTCAGGAGACAAAGTGGAAGGGATCTAAATCGAAAAACATCGGGCATAATTTCAAACTCATCTACTACGGCACCAGTCAACAAAATGGCGTTGAGATTGTTGTTGATAAGGATACTCAAGACCGAGTCGTCGACGTAAGCAGAATTAGTGAGAGGATTATCGCAATTAAACTTGCTTTAGATGGCCAACCCTGCGTAAATATTGTAAGCGCCTACGCACCGCAGTCCGGAAATGCAAGTGTAGTAAAGCAAACGTTCTGGGATCAACTGAATGACTATCTGCACTCTCTGCCATCTGATGAAGCAAAGTACTTAGGAGGTGACCTAAATGGCCATGTTGGTTCAACTACATCGACATATCAAAGAATACACGGTAGCTTCGAATTTGGCGAACTGAACGAAGAGGGCAAAACCACTTTAGAATTTGCAGCAACACATGACCTCGCTATTGTCAATACATTTTTCACCAAAACCTTCAAAACATCTGATTACATATAGAAGTGGCGGACGTGAAACCCAAATTGATTATATCCTAACAGATCGCTGTAGGCTTAAGACATTCAAGGAATGCAAAGTCATCCCAGGTGAACCATTAACAACCCAACACCGCATCCTTGTAGCTGAATTCGTGACACCTAAACCCATCAAAGTGGTAAAAGAGAGGCAAATCAAATTAAAATGGAACAAGTTAGCAAGTAATGCGGGTGATAAACTGTGCAATGAACTTACAGATTACTTGCATACTGCATTGCTAGACGACACTGTTATTAGCGTCAATAAAATGTGGAACGATTTTCAATCGATTTGTACCCGGAAAGCAAAACAGTATCTAGGAATATCTAAAGGCCCTCTGGATGG
Source organism: Elegia similella (assembly GCA_947532085.1). Classification (NCBI taxonomy): domain Eukaryota; kingdom Metazoa; phylum Arthropoda; class Insecta; order Lepidoptera; family Pyralidae; genus Elegia; species Elegia similella. Next base: position 28,495,752 of record OX383925.1, on the reverse strand, counting down.
CAAAAAGGAAACACGATGGTGGGGTGAAGATGTAAAAGCAAAAATTGAAGTTAAGAAAACTCGCTTCAAGCAATGGCAGGAGAGCAAAAATGACCTAGATCTAGGCCAATACAAGGAAGCAAAAAAACTAACCAAGCAAGCCGACGCTCAAGCTAAAGCATCCGCGGATTATAATTTTTATGCAAAATTGGAAACTGCTGTAAATGACAGGAAAATTTTCCAGATTGCTAAATGGAGGCACAATAACTCAAGGGACACAAAGACCACAAAATATATAAAAAATGAGAACGGCCAGCTGCTGACATCAAACCAAGATATCCAAGTCAGGTGGAAAAATTACTACTCCCATTTACTGAATGAAACATTCCCATGTAAAGATCTGCATGAATTACCAGTTGTCGCAGGTCCGATTCCTTGTATAACTCCTAGCGAAGTACATGATGCAATAAAAGTAATGGCCAACAATATAGCTACCGGGCCAGATGAAATTCCAGCAGATCTGTGGAAGCATCTTGGTGCAACGGGAGTGCGTTTCCTGACCAACCTCATGAACTGTATACTTACGGAGGGGATTCCAGATGAATGGAGAAAAAGCTATTTGGTGCTCTTTTATAAAAACAAGGGAGATCGCAGAATTTGTAGCAATTATAGGGCAATTAAACTTCTTTCACATACTTTTAAAATATGGGAACGCATAATCAGCAAAAAGTTGCAAGGGTTAACTAGCGTTTCGGAAAACCAATGTGGGTTTGCAGCTGGAAAGTCCACCACTGACGCCCTTCATGTCTTGAGAATACTGATGGAGAAATCTAGACATAACAAAGTCGACCTTCATATGGCATTTATAGACCTGGAAAAGGCATTTGACCGAATACCCAGAGTACTCATTGGGCACGCACTACGGGCAAAAGGCGTCCCAGAATGTTATATTAATATAATCAGAGACATGTACCGAGATGTCACTACAAAAGTGCGGAGTCCAGCAGGAACGACTGAGGAGTTCCTTGTCAAGGTTGGAGTCCATCAAGGGTCGGCATTGAGTCCATTACTTTTCAATCTGGTTATCGACCATCTTACGGCAGATATACAACGCCCTCCCCCGTGGAATCTTCTCTATGCTGACGACATAGTCCTCATTAGTGACAATGAAGAAGATCTGCAAAATATGCTGGAAGAATGGAGAACAACTCTAGAGGAAAACGGGCTACGACTAAGCCGTCAAAAGACCGAGGTGATGCATTGTAACTTCAGCGGAACCACAGACAATGGTACTATTATACTGCAGGACACTCCCTTGAAAAAAGTCACGAGCTTTAAATACTTGGGCTCAGTTATCCAAAAAGATGGCTCAATTGATGCTGACGTGATCAACCGTATTAACACCGGGTGGCTGAAATGGCGTGAACTGTCTGGAGTACTATGCGACAAAAAAATACCGGTTCGCATCAAAGGGAGGGTCTATAAAGCAGCGGTGAGATCCGCCATGACATACGGCGCAGAATGTTGGCCATTAAAGAAAACCCATACAGACAAACTGCATGTGGCTGAGATGCGAATGCTCAGATGGGCCGGAGGCGTGACACTGCTGGATCACGTCAAAAATGTGCACATTCGTGGCAGCTTTAAAGTCAGACTTATAAAGGATAAACTGACCGAAAGCCGACTCAGATGGTACGGCCAGGTCATGCGGCGACCACCTGAGCACATAAGTAGAAACGTGCTGAAGATGAGTGAGCACCCAAGAGGCCCTGGAAGACCCACACTTACTTGGATGGGGCTTGTCAAAAGGGATATGTAAGATGCCCAAATACCGCCGCTGACGACCCAGGATAAAAAATCCTGGCGACGCCATATTAGGAGAGCCGACCCCAAGTAAATGGGATAAGGCTAGGCGAAAGAAGATCAATTTTTTTTTGTTCGATTGTTCCTTTGGAGGGTTTCGGTCATAACACTTACTTACTGACTTAATATTTATGCCCTTAAATTTGAATTTGTATAAATTAAATGATGATAATTAACTAGCTTCTTTCCTTAGTTGAATTAGACGATTGTGTCTGCGTGTAAATTATAGTCTTTGATTCCCGCTGATATGTAGTTTTATATATGTAGAAGAGAGATGAATTAAGAATATTTAAAATAGGTTAAGTAGTTTTTGAGTTTATTCATTAGAACAACAAAGAATTTTTTTCTCTTTGTAATATTTGTATAGATGAATATGATTCTTTTAAAGTATGGTACGGAGATACACCCCTCTATATTACAGATACCTAGGTATATCTGTCTGAATTCGCTATAGTTGGCTAAGTAAATTAGTATTAAATTGTATGTGCGCAAAATTTGCTCATTTCACAATGAGGATAGTGTGGCGGACCGCGCCGCGTTGTTCTAATTTGGCTGTTATGTACGACCTAATTGCAAAGGGCCCGAGCCTGACCTACATGCGAGAATCGTATTGGGCCCTCGACTTACTTTTTATGAAACACCGTATTTTGCCCGTGACTATATCAATATACAGATTGTTACATAATAGCGAGATAAAAAAGGATTTTTCAACAAGAACTTTGTTTTTTAAATCGAAATAAAACAATGAATTTAGGTGACAATGATTAAATTTTTTAATGTATTAGAAAGAGTAAGGTTTGGCAATTATGCATTACAAAATGATATCTGAGAAATGTTCACCGCGACGACGGTTACAGATACCAATTTATCATTAAGTTTTTAATCAATTTAATAATAAATTCTGGCTGGCGAAAAGTTATCGCGGTTGGGCTTCTGAAAATTGAAGGTAAAGTTATCATTATCGCACAATTTTTTTCAGACATTTACATTTCCGATATCCGCTGGTGACCTTGAACCAAGTTTGCACTTGACCAAAACCACTAGAGAACTTACATCTTTGGCACTTACGATATGGGACTTCTGGTAGCAAAGTACTAAATTTAGCGCATCAATAAAAAAAATAAGTTTTTATTTGAAAGAAATATAAACTTTTAAAATACAAACCAAACTATTTAGGAACTTATTTCTCCTCAGAACCAAACGGTTGCCCCGTGATCACAATTAAGAATTGAAGTCTCCAAGAAACTTTTTTAATAGGATCAAGTTTTTAAAACTGCTGTCATTGTCCCGTAGTAGCATAATCCCGTATTTACCAAACTTTTCAACGTATTAAAGCCATGAAATGAAAACCTTTTTTAGCGATTGGAAAAGTTGAACTCTCACTTGTTAATTTCCAAACAGGGCTGTATTATTTGAGTCTGTTTTTTAATTGTTTCTGTACTCTTTTATTGCTTTACATTCTGTTCTGTTACCTGTTAACAAAGTTAACTGTTCAATATTCTTGAACGTTTCTGTTGTACACAAAAAAGTCGGCATTTTAAAAGGATCCAATTAAAAATCGAGTGTCCCGCTTTCTTCTATTATCTAAGATCCTCACCGGCTGTTCCGGAAATCATGCGGTTGGTCCTATGGTTTACATGGTTGTCATAAAAGTAAAAATTGTACTCACATCTTATATTTGTAATCATTACGTTTTAAAGATTTTTTATTTTAATAAACTAGCTTTCGCCTGCGACTTCGGTATAATGTGGTATACATGATTATATGTTCATGTAGGTACTAGATACGTTATGATATGAGCGAAGTATGAGTCTTTCCTGCCGGCTTACATTTTCGTGCCAGTAGGCTTCGAGACCATGGGGGTATGGGGAACTGAGGCAAAAACCTTTATTAAAGAATTAGGACGCAGAATATCTGAGCGGGTAAATGATAGCCATTCTTTATCATATCTGTCTGTCTCAAGATTTTTTATAGACAGTGTAAAGTCTTATGGGAACTTTTGAGCCAGGTACGATGCGTGGTGGTCCCTTAGATTACGGTTTTGACGAAGCATGTTGCGGATAATTTTATATGGAAAAAAATTGACGATGCTTATTGATGAATACTGATTTTGTAATTTTGACAAAGAAATACAATTTGATATAATGGAATAAATAACTTGTGATCAGTCAGATAATTTTTCACAAAAGAGAAACAAATATACTAAAGCTATTATTAACACTTTCGCTGACACTGAACCAGACACAAAGGAAATAACAATAGAATTACGTCTACAGGCGGGCAGTGTCAGCGATTTAATGAAATGTTAATTACTTTTACATATACACTTCGATAGAATTTTCATGGTTTTATTTTGATTCCATCAAAAGCTGACGGCGGACAAGAAAAGTCGAGAGGGCATCATTCATTTCTTGCAATTCAGACGTGTGACATGACGTACTATTGCCTTGCTTGCTTGTTCTTCCACAACGACCTTCGTTAGTACATGAAGTACTGTCAGCTGGTGAAAATGGAATAAGATATTGTTTTTTCCTAGCCTGTTGGTTTGTGTCCCATTGCTGGGCAAAGGCCTCCCCCTGGATTCTCCAGTCATCCCTATCCTTCGCTACATCTGGCCATCCATTTTGAAATTTATCGAGGTCGTCCCTCCATCTCCTTCTTGGTCTGCCTCTGCCACGGCAGCCGTCCGGTACCCAGAAAGTGGCAAGCTTTGCCCACCTTTCTGGCCGCATGCGACAAACATGTCCTGTTGACATGACAATTGAAATGAATTAAGTCCAAAAACAAGGTAGCTATTGTAAAACGTTGCGGAGTTCCCTTTTCTATCTTTCGTCCAGGGGTTGGAATACCGGTAAAAATCCATTACCGGTACCTCTATGAAACGACAGTACCGGTAATTGGTTTGGTACCGGTACATTTGGTAACGGTAAAAATCAAGTACCGGTACCTCTAAAATACAACGGTACCGGTAATTGGATTGGTACCGGTACCTCAATAAAACGACGGTACCGGTAATTGAAAGAAGTACCTGTACCAATTACCGGTAAACAGTACCGGTACTTAGTACCGGTACTCGTATTGGGAATTATCATTTCGTTAATGTGTGTCGTTGCCATGTTGTGCATGTGCGGCGTGAGGCGGGGGCCCACAATAGGGCGGCACTTTTACAGTCGAGCGAGTCCCATGCGGTAGACGGCAACAATGCGTAGGTACCGGTAAAATTAACGCAATTTTAATACCGTTAAAGTTTGACAGAATAGAGGTACCGGTACTTACCGGTACTTATAATGTGAATTTGGTACCGGTAACAAGTAGCGGTAAAATTACCGTTAACTGTTAACAATATTATTACCGTTAAATACTAGATTACCGGTACCTCATATTACCGTTAAAATTTTAACAGAATAGTAATACCGGTACTTACCGGTACTTATAATGGGAATTTGGTACCGGTAACAAGCCCTGCTTTCGTCTTCGTCATCAGACCCCTACTGACAGTCACAACCCATCTAGGTGTATTATTTGTTAAAATTATTTACGGGTCATTCAGTGTATGGAAAAAGTCAAGTTTAATTTAGTTGAGGAATATTTATCTTATTTATTCTGTACTATGTGACGCCCGCGGCTCCGCTATAGTTTATGTCGATCCCGCGGGAAGAGTCCTTTTTTCCGGGATGAAACGAAGTAACACAATACAAATTTAACAAACCCACACACTAGGTAATTGCTGTAAATTGTAGAGGAGTTCCCTCGTCTTTCTTACGCCTCCATCATCAGATCGACTCCGGACCTTCATTAAATAGTAGTGCTTTAAATTCTTAATGAAAAGAAAATACTAGCGCACTAGTCGCCACTATGATTTTCGAAGGTTCCCTTCAATTTCTCTGGGATATTATCATCAGATCCTGGTTTCCTTATCATGGTCCTTTTGCAACCAAAAAAGACTCATCAAATTCGGTTCATCAACGACAAAGTTATTTGCGAACACACATAAAAAAATACGGTCGAATTAGAAACCTCCTCCTTTTTTGAAGTCGGTTAAAAACCCGCAGACTTATGTTATGATTTTACAATATTATATCATAGGGACAAGCTTTAGGGGTTTCTTTACTTGTTTTGGGTAACACTGATTTATCTGGTATTATTTACTTTAACAGTATAATAATATGTTATATTATTTAGATGTCATTTTATATTAAAATAATATTATACTTTTGGTGGTAATTAACTATTTTTGGATTAAACAATCATAATTTGGAGACTGATACTTTAAACAGGATCGCAAGGTGTAATATTTTTGGTTCTACTTTTACGTTGAAATGAGGATTTAATTTTGGTGATCATTTACTATTTTTGGTGATACGAACAGATTTTTTGCCGTTCAATTTTACTAGATGATGGTTCCTTAAACATAAGCCATTCATATCTAGGTCAGCAGAAGTTTTATATCATAAACACTTTTTTTATATTTGGAATGTTATATTTGTAGAAGACGAAGTGCGGATACTCCTAGTTCCAGCCGGGTACAATTAGGTGCAGCAGGGCGGTTAGACTTAGGTATATCCTATCTATTTTTGTTTAGAACTAGGTTTTCAGGTCAGTTAAGAGATTTAGTTTCTATTTTGAGATACTTATTATGCGTTTCCTAATTGATTGGATTACATGAAAATTATAAAAGAGAATGAAATAAGAGAATTATATCAAAGAAAATAAAAAGAATGTATACAATATTTTGAAAATTGTTCTAACCGACGATAAGTAGGATCCACCTAAGTTTAACCGCATGTGCCCGGCTGCACCCAGTTTTACCCTACTAGAACTAGGCATAGCCACAGAATAAGTAATACTACTAACGGCGTAGTGGCACTTCACCTATTAGCCGTAACATATATATCAAAACTTATATGTAACTATTTGCTTAGTTGGTTCTTTATTTTATTATAATAGTTGTAAATTATGGATGTATGATTCGAACAACGGATGCATTTAAATTTTTCGTATTGACACGATTAAGTACGTGTTGCGGGTTTAAGTAGTTTCTTTTAGCGTTTTCGTCCCTCTTTGACGTTTGGTGCAGATCTAACAAAATGCCTACAAGCTTAAAAATACATTGTATGTATGAGGTACTCTACATACGCGTCACACTAGTACGCAATTGAGACGTTAGTAGTCAGTTAGAATAATCGTATGTGCTGGATACAATAACATCGGAGCTGAGTACAGTTGCACAGCATGCATTAACATAAATCCATCCAGAAGCGAATCGCATAACTTGGCACAATATTAGGCATAATTACGCGGTGACCCACTATTTAATCAAAGCTCACGTGTCACGTCGATACGCGGCGCGGACGCAGCGCACACACTGAAAGAATTAAACAACGCGTATAGGTAGATGGAATACAACACATACGTAACTCTGATAGCGTTACAAACTTGCTTTGCTAATTGCTACGAATAAGTAATTCGTAGGCTAATTGCGATAAATTTGATGTACACATGTCACCGGTGGATGAATGAAACGCACACATTGAAAGTGTGCGAAAAACATTATTTAGCAGACAGCCTTAAAATGCACTTTTGATTTAAGCATATTCTTTCACGAACATGCTTGAATTAAATGAGGATTTTGATTCGTTAAATATATCATACAAAATTCTCAAATAAAAAATATTTTCTATTTATAAATATTTATAATTCGTTTACTTTCGTTTAAGTTCGTTTAGCTTGCAACAAAGATATGTATTTAAAAAAAATATGTTAAAGTAATAGAAAAATGAAAACGTTAATTTAAAAAAGCTTAAAACTTCTCAGAATATTTAAATTTCGAAGCAGGTCAATAGCAAAACAGTTATTATAATGTTTGTTATTTAATTCGTCGCTGTATTTATTTGCGGCCCTTGCGTTTTCTGACTCCTAGCTATTTTTAACACATTTTTTACAGTATTTTTATATGTTGAACGTCCCAAACAAGTACAGTCCCGGGACATTCAAAAGTAGAATAAATGGGTATCTCTTGGATAGGCATGTAACATCCTCGTCTTCATCGTCACTTACCATCAGGTGAGATGGGAGACAAATGCCTAATTCAATATTTAGTAAAAAAAAAAAAAAAAAAAAATGAGTGAACGTTATTATAAAACAGATTTTTCGTTTAGATTTAGTTAAAATTTTAATTGTACGAATCAAGAGGATTATTTCGTTTTTGGGGTTCCGTAGTAAACATCAGTATATATATAAATTCAATTTAGGGTAGCTCCCAAATTGTGTGGTGTTGTCGAGTACGTCTTTTAAAAATATTATGAGTTTGTGAATATCATTTTTCAATTTACTAGTCCGATTCTGTAATATTTGGTTTTATAATGCAAAACATGTGAAAAAATCACAGCAGTAGTATTTATCGAAGTTTAAAGGAAAACTATCAGAGCTAAGTATTTAGAGCTTACAAAATTAAAGAGTTGTAGTTCACCAACTTATAAACGTACTCGGGAAAAGTAACATCTTATACAAATTTAATCATCATCATTTCGAGTAGGTGCCACGGTTAATCGACCATGCACACCGTGGTGTCGGGAGTTCTTCGAAACCGCCTCTCGGCCTCTGACGTGGTTCCTTTAACGACTACCAGATGTCAGCCGGGACCAACGGCTTAACGTGCCTTCCGAAGCACGGAAACATCTTCATTATCAGACAATCAGATTTAATAAAAATTAGTTTAGATAGTTGTTAGTTACGTCAACAACTACTGCATATAAATTAAAGAACCACGTAAAGTTAAGAATTTTAAAATCATAGCAGTTTTAATAATAAAAATACCTAGGAAATGTGTTTACGTACGACGGCGCGAGCGCGGCGCTTGGCGGAAAGATACGAGGTCGTTTGATGCCTACCCTACCGCGGTCGCTAATTTATATGTATGATGACCCTTGCAAATAAAAATTTAATTTAATTTTGGGAGTCAATGTAATATACGAAATCTGGTAATAACTAGCGGCGGTACTCGAATAGATAATTTTTTATTCTAAGTTTCCTTGTGAAGTACGATTTTATAATTCCTTCTTCACTTACCACCGTCCTATGTGGGCTCGTTTTTAAACATTTTTAGTCGTTAAACCGTGAGGCATGAACTTAAAAGCTGGCATTCGCAGCTATAGAACTACACCATTCGCCACGCACTGGGCCAGCTTTTTGTGTACATAAATTTTCTCAAAACTGTTAATTACAGTTGAGATTCACATATGTGCTAAACTGTGTGAGTGTAATATCCCTATAAAGTAAAGGTTTCATTCGATTCCTTTCAAAAACTCATGTGTCGTGTCATTACATAGATTCTTTTATAAAAAGAGGGCACACGGGTTTTTAAAGTTTTATATAATACCACCGTTTAAATTTGATATAATCTAAACGGTTAGACTAGCTTTTACTGCGATTTAATCCGCGTAGGTTTCGGCTTTATTACGCAGTCTATCTGGATTCCCGAGTCCCCTGGCCCCTGGGCCCCTGGACCCCTGGCCCCGGGACCTGGGTTACGATGCATCTCAGGTGAGGATGTGAATTAAAGTATGCTCGCACTCGGAAGTTGGACGGAAACACCCAGAAGGTTGGCAATGGAAAAATTGTTCGTTACCCTTAAACATTACCCGTAAATTTATTTCGGCGAAACTTCCCTTACGTAATTCACATTATTCCATGCCATGGTAGAGAGTATCCAATTATATTCCTTGGATTTTCCTTGCTTGGTTTTACGAAACTAGTTAGAACTCCATCTGCGTATTTCTTAATTAATAAGTAATAACAGTTGAAGTTCAAATGCTATAAGATGATACGGAATTACACAAAATTGGAGTTCCTTTGGATTTTACATGTAAGTACATATCCTATTTTACTAGTTTACTCTGCGTGAGTACTCACTAATTAACATTGTATTACCTATGAATAATTGCCTTTTTAGAGTTTCAATATCAGCCTCATAACATCGGACGATTGTTTTCCCTACATTTGTAGCAAATATATCGACCTTAAACTCCTAATTTGCAACTAACCAAATCCTTTTCTATCTTGTAAACATACGTCTATATGTACCTATGCAACTATTGTACGTTTTTAAAGTAGTAGGTACTATGCGTGCTTTCAAAAAAGTTTTTCTGTGTAAAGATACAATATATGACTCGAGCAAGAGAAAATTTTGTTTTAACTTGGATATTGGAACTAAGTAAAATTTAGAATGATCCTAATCGACTGTTATCAGAGTACTCTACAAATGTGTAAACTAGAAGTTATCGTTTTCCTAAAACTATAAATATATAGTTTGTGAACCACCAGGGACCAATTTATTGAAAAAAATACTTAAATAAAGTACAAATACTGACTAATAAACTTATTATAGGTTCGGTTTTATTATTGGTTAAAATATTAATATTTAATTTGTGTTTTTGTATTTTACCACATTTAAATGAGTAATCCGCTATTTCAACAAAAATGTAATGTTTATGCTAAATACGCTTATAGTTGATCGAAGATACGCTTGCTACGCAAAGAGACCTTGGTTTTAAAAGTTAAAACAAAGAAAAAGTACTTTTCATCTCATCATCATCATCATGTCATCATCAGGTCCTTTTTAGTCTCCACTACAGGAGCACGACCCTCTCTGTACTACTAGGGCCATACTTGGCTAGAGCAGCCAGAGGACTTTTCATCTCATCTATGAAAAAAAAAAAAGCAAAGCGCGGTATACAGGGTCTAAAATACGTTTTTATTCGCGAGGAACTAAAAACTTTTTTAAGTCACAATTCAAACTTTTTTTAGTCCCGTGATAATGAAAACACAAATATTGTTTTTTTCATAGAAAGAGATGAAACGCAGAATGTGTCATATCGGCACTTATACACTGACAATACTTCGGGCAACATACTTTGAATCCTTCGCTTCACTCAGGAGTCTACTTTAGAATTCCTCGCTGCTCGCGTATCTATGCTAGACTCCTTCGTTCCGCATTTTTTTTTATCCTTACTAATATTATGAATGCGAAAGTGAGTTTGTTTGTTTGTTTGTTACGCTTTCACGCCGTAACTACTGAACCGATCATCATGAAATTTTGCATACAAGTTCTCTGGAGTACGGAGAAGGACATAGGCTACCTTTTATCCCGGGAAAAAGTACTATTCTCGAGGGATCGACATTGACGCGGGCGGAGCCGTGGGCGAAAGCTAGTTGTCTATATAGCTATCTCCAAGTGAGCTTTTGTTATTTCACCGGGCGCTTGAGGCGAGGGCAGACGGCCATCAGCCTTGTTCCGCTTTGGATTCTGAATAATGCCCTCACCAAAAAGTATTATGTTAGGCTCTTGTGTCACAATCTACTATTACCGCACTAGAGCTTTTTGCTTTACATTACTGCATTATTGCAGCTACAAAGCACTCGTGGTTAATACTCTGCTATATGAGTTAACAATCGGTGTACCTAAGAGCCAGGAGTCACTGTATGACTGACACGGTGTGTTGAAATATGCTTTTGAGTACTCCGGCGCGAGTAAAACAGAATATCTGTTAAAAAATCTTAATTATTTAATTAGATTGCATTGAAAACTGTTTCTATGTAAACATGTAATAACAAATGATAGTATTATGTACAGTGAGAACGTTATTTCTCACGTACATGTAAATAAGCGTTACCTTGGCCCGGTTACCACGATTTTAGCGGAGTTACAAAATGGCCGAGTGATGCGGCGCTGGCGCAACGCTCCACGCATTTAACCAACCATTTTCACAATAAAATACGATTAACTACATAAAATAATGGATAGCTTATATTTTGTCTGTTTGTCGTTTCGCTTTTTACATTTTTCTGCGCCAAGCGTGATGAGGGGCGGTCTTTTTTACTAATTTTTGTGTTTTATTTTTTGATTATAATTTGTTACATAATTTAATAGGTGGTGTATATGATCATTTTTAGGCTAATATACTTAGTAATCTATAGTAATACATATTTTTTCGTCTGTGGAAATGGTTAACACTGGTGTCAATTTATTCAAACTGCCTAGTTTTAGAATAAGTCACAATGAAAAACAGACTGGCTAGTACTGTGTGTCAAAAGGACGATGTCGAATGAGGTGATTCCATATTTGAATATTATCTTTGGCTGCGATACCAATAGATTTTGTACATGTATCATATAAAGTATAATATTATAATTTATATTTAATATATATTTTTGAAAAATTTCTTGCACTGACTCTATTGTGTTGATATGCCTCTTTTTTACGGTTCAAAAGATACTCATCTGTGACAGACAAAGGACGGAGGCTTAGTAATAGGAACCCTAAAAACGAACAACATATTTTCTCTGGATTCTTTATAACAGCCACAAGGCTGTTAAAAAGAATCCAGATTCGCGTTAGTTAAAGCTTATACACAAGTATAAGCTTTAACTAACGCGGATGAAGTCGCAAGAGAAAAGCACTGGCAAAGCAGTATTCCTGCCGAAATAGCAGTTGTGTACATGTAGTCTCTCCATTCAGTGATACGAGTACGAGTGGAGATCGTCTGATCTGAAAAAATATCGTCCGTCCCTCTACTATTAGTGACGTGCAGTCTCAAAAAATCAAAAAATCTTTATTTCTTTAACATAAAGTTATGTACAAAACAGATGGCGAATTGGAGTCCCCTTTTAAGCAAAGGTTGCTTCGATGCCATTAATTAAGACGCTATGCATCAGAAGAATACCGTAAAACATCTATTTTTTCGTCGTGCAGTTAGTCTATATCGACAGTTAGACTCTGTCTACCCTGGATTCACTAAATATATTGTATTTTTTTGTAACAAATCCTGGTAACCCTAAAATATTTCCGAATAAAGTGCTCCATAAAATCGATTTACAAGTTATTTTCGGCAGCTCGCGGCCGCTTCTATTTACGTGCGTATAAGTAGATACGCACCTATCTACTTTACGCACTTGAGTCTAAGTACATATGTGTCTACCTTCCTAAAATGTCTGTGCACGTCGCTGCTCTAGTTTATTATACATTGAAATAATCATAATTATGATGTCAATGTGTAAGAAGATAATATTTACTTATTAGTGTACGTGCGACTATTTTATTCTAATTGGATTAGTCCATAAACTAACATGTCAATTAACAAACCATCAATCCATGTAATGTCAAAGTATAGCGGCCCGAGCCCCATTTGTATTTGATGACACGTCCAGTCGTCGCACACAACAATTCAACAAAGTTTTTGGAAAACCAATGTTTCGTGTAAGTGGCCAAAACTGTGTCAAATTTTTCAAGCTGCAGAAAGGCATCTGACCTAGCTTAACTACTGCCATCAATGATGATAGCCGGGTCCAACGGCTTAACGTTGCTTTTCTAAGCACGGAGGAGCTCGAGATATTTGTATGCCACTTGCGGTCACCCATCTCAGTGGGGACCGAGCTGAGGGTTGTTATACATACGTAAGCGCCAATAATGCTCAGACCCACTGGACCATCGGGCTCCACTGGAAAACCAATGGCAAAATCAATTTGATTGTACCTAGGTAGTACATATATCAAATCGGCCTACTTCGTTTGTGAGCGTTAATGCACCGGAGGGCGTTCAGTTCTAGATAAGACAATCTCTACATATTTAATCTCTTTGACACCAACAACATCAGACAGTTATAATGTAACTAGCGACGCGCCCGGCTTCGCACGGGTGCGATGTAGATACTAATATGTAGGGCAGTAAATTATATATATGTAAAGTTTTTTGACATTTTATACTATGTAAAGATTTGCGAGGACGAAAATAAACAACTATTAGAAAACAATTATTTAAATGTGACCTATTATTCTCACCGACAGGGTATGGCGCGCAATCATGTGGTGCAATCGCGCTCTACATTTTGAATAGAAATGATTCGATCGTAGGTTATTCGAAATGAAAAAAGAATGTCCATTACATAAGGTATACAATTAATAAAATCACATAATGATTTTTAATCAACTTCCGATGGTTCTGTTTTCTGTTCTGAAGTAGGTAATAAGTCATATGTCTGTCTGTATGCATACCATCCATGGAGATATGTTTTTACTACCACGAGTTTTTTTATATATTTATGTATATAATTAACATAAGGTATGACTTTAGTTAGCCGTGTGGTTTCCGGCAGAGTAGAATAGGACCACTCCAAGTCTTCCCATGGATGTCGTAAGAGGCGACTAGGAAATACAAGCTAAACAACTATGTATATATAATAAACATCAATGAGACCTCTCCAACCCGTCTGGCCAGCGAGGAGAGTGTAGGCCAAATCCTCTGTTTGCTCTGGCCAAGTATGGCTCTGGTAATACAGAGAGGGTCATGCTCCTGCAGTGGAGAGTAAAAAGACCTTATGATGATGATGATGAAGGTATGACCTATTAAAATTGTCGATGTTCCGTAACTATGGTATTTTTCGTTTTCAGTAATTTTCTCCATTAAATAATGATTCGGCCATATTTCAGCTTTCAGCCATAAACCAGACGAAGTATGTACGGCTAACTCCATAGTAACAGTTTTCGAAAAGGCGCGAGAAGGTGAAACACGCTAGGGAAAAAATAATAATACATAGGTAGCGTTATAAACGTATCAATATCATATTATATAGTGCAATATATAGTGTATCATATTATATAGTATAATATATAGTAAATAAAGTACATATATAGTGTAAAGAAGAAGAAGAGTAACCAACACTTAATTGACACACATTTTCAAACGTTCATATACACCAAGTTTATCATTTTTATACATCATCATCCGCTGCTGGACAAGGGCCTCTCCCAAGGATTTTTATTTCCATGGGAGGATATTACCATACTCACCACGCTTGGCAGGCGGGTTGGCGAGCACGTTCATCACATTTTTATACAATCTAACTCTTCCGCCCTACCCTAATCGGAGTTTGTATTGCAGAGGACCAGAAAATTGAAAGATTTATTCAGAAAATAGTCCTCTTCAGGCACTTTTTCACGTTAATCACATTTCAAATAATACTTATTAATTTATATTTAAATTATTCATTAATGTTCAAAGGGTGCAAACTACTAGCGTTTTGGAATTCTCACCGCTGAAGAGAAAAAGACGTCGAAAGAAACTCTTTTCAACAATATTGGTCGCCTACTTGCCTGAAGGACTTGTACGATATTTTATATTTTTACCTTTTTTTTTCTGATTTCAGTCAGAGAAGTAACGTTTGCCAAATGAATATATGAAATACATCTAAAATCCACATCAATAGTTAACATCAACAATCAACAGCAATAGTTTACGTTTAAATTGTAATCTTTAATATCTGTTACAAAGAGCAAGGGTGTTAGCGTTGAATGTGTGTGATGATGATAGTGATAGGATAGTATATGCGATGATGTGTATGTGTTCGAATCGAATAACATGTGGGCGAGTGCAAGTGCATGTGTGTGCAACTATGAAATTATCGTTAAGGTCCTCGGTTTGCGTGTAGTCAAGGGTCAGGATGTTCCACGGAACGTTCTGCACTGTATGTGGTACATTGCATTAGATTTGGATTGAGTATTAATAAAACTTCTTTTTTTGTTAGCCATTTATATCCCACTGCTAGGCCTCCCCTCGTTGTTTACACATATTCCTTTCTTTTTTTATATTCTTCCAATCCCTATCAAACAGATTAAGATCATCTAAATCTATCTCTCTGTTTTTTTTCTACGCCCACTTGGTGTCCATTGGGGTGGTAATAAACAAGAAACCCTTATAGTTTCGCCATGTCTGTTCGTCCGCGGTTTTACTCAGAGACAATAAGTACTAGAAAGCTGTAATTTGGTATGGATATGTATATTAATTATGCATAGAAAGAAGTTATATAAAATCTTGAAATATTTTTTGACGTCTTTAGAATCGGTACTATAGTACCGATTCTAAAGACGGTTGCCATGTCAGAAAACCGGACTGTAACGAATTGGTCTATATCGTCTGAAGAAACATGAATTTAGCGACAATATTTAGCGTATATAGTCAGCTCGCTGCTAAGATTTTGAGTTTGCATCGAGGAAACTGGTTTTTTTTTAATTTTTAACACTAAAAGCGACTCCCTGATATAGACGTTTCACGTTAAAACCAACGGCCGTGTGAACCGACACAGCTCAACCCGATTTTTTTTAGGGTAACTCCCATACTATTAAAGTGTGAGTAAATATTTTTCTTCGCTACTAACCCAACGGGGTGTTATTGAATAGGGTCATTTAAAAATATCGCGAGCTTTTGATCATCATATTTCGATTTACTCATCCATTTCTGATTTTTTTTTCTTAAGAGTTTGCACATTCGTTTTAATAGAACGGCTCCCTAGCACGGGGCGTACAGGGTTTGGCTACGGTTCTGGACCTACAAGGAGAGCGGCCGGCTGTAAAAACTTTCGAAACTCATATCACAGCATAAATGTTGTCATAATAGCGGACCCCGGGCTCCGACGCACCACAGCTCAGGGTGCAACTGAGAATAACCCTAACGAAGGGGAGTCGTAATAATAAACGTCTTTAATGAGGTCATCATAGACTTTCAACATGGCAAGCAAGCAGCGACTACCTTCAAGGCGTATTGTACAGAACCTATTAATTCTATTTTTAGCTCAAGAGAAAGATTTTCCTCAGCGAGTCCTCGATGAACTCATTACGTCTGCTTCATAGCGATCGCTCCTTTCTCAGTAAACAGGTCGCGTAGTTATTATTCAACTTAATAAACGTCATCTACGTTCATAATTAAAATTTGAATAGTGTGAGTCATATTAGTACACGCTAATGGTGATGTACCACCGTACATATTTAAAACTATAAAAACACATTTCTTGAATGGGGGGCTGATTCAAAGATTCAAAGATACAAAGATTTATTCAGAAAATAGGCCTTTTCAGGCACTTTTTCACGTCAATTCACATTTTAAATAATACTTATTATATTATATTCAAATTATTAATTATTGTTTAAAAGCTAAAAACTACTAGCGTTTCGGAACCGACCACTGCAGAGGAGAAGACGCCGAAAGAAACTCTTCAACAGTATTGGTCGCCTACTTGCCTGAAGGGCTTTGTATGATATTTAATATTTTTCTTTTCCTTGTTTTCTGATGTCATGTTATATACAATTTTAATTTACATTGTTTTGTGGAACACGTTATGTTAGCGATCGAGCGTGCAACAACAACAGATATGATAAAAGTCTCAAAGAGGCCGAGCAGACCTGTCCCCCCTGGCAGCACCCGTTCACGAGCTGAAGTATAACTACGCTTAAAACCATCTCCGTAATAAATAAAATAAGCAGCAACTGACAGAATTGCAAAAAACGCCAGAAAACTCGTTTCTTGTTTGGAACCCCACTTGAATTATTAATTGTATTATTATTTGTTGGTACAGCGGCAAAAGATATACATAGTTATGAGAAATTTCAATTTTACTGTGACAGGCGGACGAACATAGGAGGCCTAGTAATAGTTCCTTTAGGCACCCCTTGTGAACGGAATCCTAAAAACCTTTCGGTAGCCTATGTGACATCCTGTAAAGAAAACTGATCAGTTAATAATCGGGAAATGCTGTTTTTTTTTTTCTACAATGAGTGGTGTAAGTAATATTATCTAAAGTTAGAGGAAAAGTTTAACAATGGCCCATCATGAGAGTCTGAGAGGTGTGAGCGACACCTTGCGGACAGGCATCTTCTAGTGCTGGCAGGCAATTACACCCGGGCTGTCATATTTGTGCGAGCGACTATAAGTACCTACGTTAAATGTGATTTTTGTATGGAAATATCGCTCGTCACATGAAGACACTTGTTCAAAAATTAGTATCCCTGAGGCTTTAAAACAGCACTGATACACTTATGACTGCAGTTTATATGAGTTGGAAAAAGCTGCAAATACTCCTGTTAATAAGTACGCAATGCGTGCAAAGAACAAACAATCCAATGATATAAACATTTAAGGTTGGTATTAATTTGCATTCCATTTGAATGATGAACCAATACGCCTCGATCAATACATAATGTACAGATAAACAAATATGCAGCACATGTCGAAGTGGAACAAGGCTGTCGGTAGAAACGGCGCAGGTTTGGCGCGGAAACGGACGATTTACCGAAAGCCGCTCATTTCTGATAGAACTCACGAGAAATCGTATTTTAATGCTATTAATCTAAAAAAAAATATAACAGGTATACAACTTTGCGAAAATGTCTGCTCCGTGATGAGGTTACTCTGCCCTGCAATATGAACGGAACCCTTATGGATTCATCATGTCTGTCTGTCCGTCCGTATGTCAGAGTCACTTTGTTCCGGAACTATAACAACTATAATGTTGAAACTTGGTAAGTAGATGTATTCTGTGAACCGTATTAAGATTTTCACACAAAAATAGAATAAAAAGAAAAAAAAAAATTGGGGCCTTACCATATTTTTTTCTAAACTAAATAGTTTTCGCGAGAGACACTTCCTCAGCGGTAAAATGGTTTGAACGAGATCTAGTAAAATTAACCTTACATTCAACCAACTCAAATATAACAAGAACTTTTATATTATGTTACTTGTTGCTACGGAATCCTTCATGTGCGAGTCCGACTCGCACTTAGCCGCTTTTTATGTTAAGGTTATACCAATTATATTTTCATACATTAAAAAAAAAGCAATACTCATACTCATGTATCTCGAGCTAGCTGCTAGCTATCAGCTGCAAGTGGTGCCGCGCCGTGGCGTTGCTTAACTCCGCAAGGTCATGCGATTGGGCAATCGATGGTAGACTCACCAATAATGTGCATCAATTATACATGACTATATACATACGTACGTAATTATAAATATGATTTATAGATTTTTGAAGTTATACATCCAGCCATCCATGAAGGTCTGGTAGAAAAGATAAAACGGACAGACCGTAGAAGCCGTTCAAGGGAATGTGGGAAAATCTAAGGGATCATGTCAATAGGCGATACTAGTAATCCACCACTAATTTGATTCAGTTTTCCGCCTATATGCCCACTTACACGCTTAACGTGCCATTTGGATCTTAAAGCCTTAGGATCTGTCTACCCCGCAAGGGATAAAGACGTGATAGTATGTAAAATTAAGCAAGTGTAATTTTTAATCCAAGTGATCATACACGGGTTACAGCCTCATTTTATGCATATGTTAAGGCGATACCACTGTAAATAAGGTCGTTCTGAACCTTATTTATCTCGCAAAATACTTAAATTAGGAGTTTCAAATCTAAGTAATATGATTTTTGACTATTTCATCTCCAAAAATTGAAGATGGAAACACGTTTTGATAAAATTTTCTCGATAGAAATATTTTTTGAAAAATGGTCTTCGTTCGCAGAGTTTTTGTTATTGTAGCTCAAATGCGACGAATGAAATAATGATTTTTAGACTAAAAGATAGGTTATTAGTAATTCATCAAAATGTAAATATGAAAATACAATTAACCGGTCTGATTTTATATAAAATAGAAATAACGAATTTGGCGCTTACGTTTTTTTCTTTGAGCGACTCGAGACTATCTCCTATCTCATCATTCACGGGCTAAACCGCCAAGCGCTATCCCTTGCGCGCACTTGATCAGTCCTTTGCCGAGCGAAGGTACCAAACATTTGAGTCCTCGTCTTAACGGAAATGTATGTAATCCGTCATTGTATACAATTCCTAGGTAATGTGTAAAATTCCTAAAATCGCCCGAAAATGTAGTAGAAATAAATCATATTAGACACATTTCCTAGGAAATCTATATATTTCCGAAATAGCAATCGCAAATGTATTACATACATTGAAGATGTCAATGGGTACGAAAAGATACCGGAGCGAGGGGATGGTATTGCGATCAGGTACTTCCAAGTGCCATTCTAGCTTACCCTGCAAAAATAAATAAGTTGTTTAGCTGAAGACTTTTGCTTTTATATTGTGACGTAGATTTTACTTGAAAGATTGATTACTTGCCAGATGAAAGTTTGAGTTTTATTAAACAGTATTAATGTTTTATTCAGTTTGCTAAATAAATATTTTTTGAAGCTTAATTGGTAATAAGACATTTAAAGATTTCATATTTTACGGTATGATGATTGTTACTTGATGGTCTCTACGAGAGCTTTTATACCTAACAATTCTCAGTTTAACAACACGTTTAATTTATTTTACTCACTGATACTTAAATGATAACTCTGATTCATAGTTTACTTACGTATTGTAGTCACGTAAAGCATTCGTTTTATACATTTCCTAGTAAAATATCGTAATTTCATACAACTACTAGGAAATAGTATACAATTCCCAGGGTATGAGTGTAATGAAAAAAATTAAAGAAATATTTTATACATTTCCAAAGTAACAACGGAATTGTACAGCAAGAACCAATTCCTAGGTTTCATACATTTCCGTTAACACATACATATATATCATATGGGGCATCCATAACTTTAAGGGGGGAGAGGTCGACCCGCAGCATCCGCGTACTTCCGCTGTGGGGGAGGGGGAGGGGTCAAAATATTCTGTGCCACGAAAAAAACGCATATGGTGGTCGGCTTTGTCCAGAGCATATGTTCACAGACTCCAGACTTGGTTCAGCGTCTATTCTTCATGACAGCATTATGTTCTTTAATACGGGTACCACTGAGTCTCTTTTTGCCTAATCCTTACTAATATTATAAATGCGAAAGTGAGTTTGTTTGTTTGTTACGCTTCCACGCCGTAACTACTGAACCGATCATCATGAAATTTTGCATACAAGTTCTCTGGAGTACGGAGAAGGACATAAGCTACCTTTTATCCCGGAAAAAAGTACTATTCCCGAGGGATCGACATTGACGCGGGCAGAGCCGCGGGCAAAAGCTAGTGTATAATAAACCAAACTAGCATTCAATTTTATATTCTTCTGCATTTTGTAATCGGATATTGGATTTGACAGGTCTTAAAAGTTGGTTTATTTACTTGTGCGGCTTCTCACAACCCAAAGGGAGTCACAGACAAAATTGGTAATATCCCGAAGCGAGCTTCAATCAATCAAGACTATTACAAGCCGCACAAGAAAGTAAACCATCTTGTAAGATCTGTAAAATCCAGAAATTTGCATTTAGGGGAGTGAAAGAGGTCGAATTAATATCTTACAACATCTCACCACGGGTTCGAAAAATTGCCAAAATCGCCTCACGTAAATAACAACAAATATTTTGTTGTAAAACAAATGTTAATGATCACCGAATGATACGTAGTAGCTTTTGATTAATAAATAATATTTGATTGTATTGTAACCTCTTAAAAAATTTCAGAACGCTACAAAGAGGAACAGTTATGTAGCTATATGTTTAAAAGTTAACAGCTTATTTTGATCAAAATCAGTTCAACCGTTTACGAGACTTTTTATTTGTCTAAGTCAAAAAACCTTGTAAACTTTTTAAACCTTGCACTAACCATTTTTAATTTTATATAAATTGATAATGACACGTCGTGGAAACGGTAAAGATGATACTTAATACCACTAGGTTTTTTTCATGTTTATTATCATTTTTTCGAATATTTTATTTTTGTGACACGTTTTATTTTGAGCGATTGAAACTACTCGTATAAACTGCTTCCCAAGACAAATAAAACGAGTCCAAACGCGATGGGTTTGTATTCTATACTTATGTTGAAAAGCGCCTAAAACTACCTTCCGACGCCAATATAACATCAGGTAGTCGGATGACAATACAATATAATGGTACCTATAATATTGTATTGTCATCCGACTTCCAAAAAATACATAAAATTTTGGCATAATCGGATAAGGGTAAGTTCTCTAAATTGAGTTGCACGATTTAACCCAAACAAACAAGATACATACATATCTACGAATGTACGTAGCAAGTTTAATAAAAGCTTATATATAATATGATTTTATCTATGTTTTTCGAGTACATATAATCACCTGTTCTTTATCAGAAAACAACGCAGCCCTTTAAACAACAGTGTGTCTCCGCGAAACACATTCATTGGTAAGCGTATTGCAACATGCGCGAGCGCCGTGTCCCACTTACCAAGATAAATTGAAATTCAATTTCGCCAAAGGGCAAAAGTCATATGCGCAAACTGAATACTAAACGCTCCAAAGAAGATTTAACGAAACTGTTGCGAAGAACAGTTGCTCTTTATTTAATTTTTTTCAAACATGCTTACAATTCGAACATTACCATGTGTGAGATAAATCGATATTGCTTCTGGCTAAATACCCCAGCAAAGTACGTACCTATGCATGAAAATCTATAAATTCGTGTTTAGCGGCCAAATAAATTACTATTAGTGGTCGAAAATCGACAATAAGTTAAAAAATACATTAGCATTCTGCGCTCCTTTTCCATATAAACAAGAAGTGTGCTAAAATTCATACTCCTCCGACCGCCCAATCTTCGTAAAAAGGGGTACAAAGTGTTTGCTTCACGCATTAACATATAGAATATAAACATTTCAAGATTGAAGGATCGGTTTTCTACAACACTAATCAAAGGTTTTAACTGGCTAAAAAAGGTAAAATTTGAACTGGCTTAAAAATAAAAATGTTTATTTCAAATACTACGAGTATTCAGAGTCTCAGTGCAAATAAAAAAATCAAATAAATACTTGATTGAAGTCCCTGTGTAGAAAACCCAATTTGGAAAATTTACCAAATATTTATTACCTAGCAAATAAATAAATATATTTAAGGGACAAATTACACAGATTGAGTTTGCCCCACTGTAAACTTGTGTCGTGGAATATTAACTCAACGATACTATATTTTATAATAGATACATTATAGATAAACATCCAAGGCCCAGGCCAATCTAAAGATCATTTTTAATTTTCACCTGACCGGTTATCGAACACGAAAGCATAGCAAGCAACAAGAATTTTAACAAACCTAAAAATAAAACATCTTTTTTAGTTTTGTTAAAATATTTTGTTTGAAAACTGCAAAACGCAGCGCATCCTTATCTTACCATTTTTTGCACTAGTCTACATACTTTATTTTAATTTCCGCATTATTTGAGAAAAGCGCTATACAGGCCTTGGCCACAATCACGCATTGATGTTCTTACGTATGTGTATCGCGTCCAATGCCTTTTTGCCGGCCACTGCAGTAATGTAGGTACCTACTATTAGTTTACTATTCGCAACGCGTACTAAAACGAGCAACGAAGTTATAATGTACCTATTTCGCCTAAAGATGCTGTCGTAATAGCGGATCCCGGGTGTAACGCATCACAACTAAGGATGTGACCCGGAAATCGCTCAGATGATTAATGTAACCCCTACAATATGTTTACAAAATACAATAACTTAAACCTACGTTTCATTTACGAAAACATTTAGGTAGTAATATTTTTATTTGATACCCGTTTGATATAAATTATATCTTTATATGTAAGTAAATTCCTTTTAGAATAAATAGGACAGGAAACTTGATAGTCAAATTAACTAAGCAAATCGCATATTCAATACACATACCACAAATAAGGATGAAAATGGAAAATCGTATTGCAATTTGTCACCCCTTCCTTTTGAAAAAGGTGTACTTACTTTAGAAAACAGAAACTCTGTTTGAAATTAATTTCGGTTCCATCGGCGGTATTCCCGAATAGATACGACATTGGAGACTTCAAAAAACGAGTGTTTGTTTGTGTTGTTGCAATGTTTTCTTGAAGGGCCAGCAACGTTCTTGTCACACCCCGGGCGTTGTTCATGGGCAGCGGTGATCACTTACCATCAGGTGATCCGCTTGCAACGTACAAGCCCTCTTATGTCATAAATAATAAGAGTAGGTTCTTCAGAAAATAGAAACAAAAGTTAGGTAATTATAACTCTACAAGTTTGTCTAGAAATAATTAAATGAACACCGATAATGACAAAACTTTAGCTACTCGTATGTCGTTCGTTAAGTAACGAACTTGCTGTGTAGATATTGAAAACAATCTAGTTCGTTTGTAGAACAACTCTCAACTAGAGTATTATTATTATTTGCTGGAAACTTTCCCATAAGTACTAAATTTTAACACTCCAGTAGCTTTGAATCTCATTAATATTAAATAAAAGATTGTTGACGTCACAGAAAATCTTAACGTCTAACGTGAAATGTTACAAGTATACAACATCATCTGGTCCACCATCAAGTTTAACGTGGTCTTTATTTCTGACGGCCCTGTCTCCCCCGTTATAAAGATGTGATTAGTATGTATGCAAAGCCTTTTGTTGATGAGATGATCTGCCTCGCTCGACGAAAGTGTACCTATCTGTAATATTTACTCAAAATTATTTACAAAATACCTACACTACACATGAACAATTAAGAAACTGAGATCCAGATGTCCTTAAGAGTATAATAAACCTAGTTTAAAAATACGACAAGTAGGTACATAGGCTTCGCTGGCCACAAGTACTCGAAATCCTTTGTTCATGAGTACATTCTCTCTGGTCCCGATGAACGAATATTTTCCAACTTTAATACGTACCAGATTATTGTAAGTTTTAACGCAAACAATATGGTTTATAGGTAGTTAAGAAATTGCTACTTCCATTATAGCAATCGTGAAAAGTTACTTACAGTACAGTAGCTATCGAGTAGTGTGCGAGTTCTCAAAATTCTTTGTTCATCTGATAACGATGAAAGTGATCCATTTGTAATAAGGAATCAAAAAATATTTACACATTATGTATTAATGGTCATGTGATGCAATATTACGAAATATATTATTTGTGAGTATTTAAAATCCTCTGTTTATAAATATATTCTCGCCAGATTCTCACCCGGCTCACTCAGTGTTAGAGTAGCTTTAATATTTTTTAAGTTTTAACGCCAACAAAATTGAACAGTTACGAAATCCCGTCATTCATATAGCTCACGTGCCAAGTGTGAAACGTTACCTATAAGTAGGTTTCGAGTAGTGCTCGAGTACTCAAAATCCTTTGTTCATCTGATATTCTGGTCGCACCGCCCCGCCGCCGCGCGGAGTTGTTGCTCAACGTAACCTTCGGCGCGGAAAAGAAACGCACGCACGGCCCACGCCGCGCCTCGCCACCAACGCCGTGTTGAAAACGAGAGTTGTTGCAATTTTTTGTAAAAAGGACGTAACTGTATGTGCATTGGTATATATATTTTGTTTTATATTTATTCACCTGTAATACTTTTTAACTTACTATCTATTTATATAGATAGCGACTTACCTACTTAAGTTTGCTTAGTAAGTGAATTTAAGAAACATTTAAGTATGAAATCACCCTATACAGCATGAATTACTAACATGCTGTTCTTATAGCGGACCTTGAGGTCTGACGCACCAATGCAGCTGGGAGAGCGAAATAAAAGCTTTTCATACAATAAAAAGCACACCTACTCATAACTAAATTATATTTATGTCTTGGTATTGGTTTATTTATTTTGATATAAATTTGTTTATTTTTACCACTCAACTGAAAGAGCTTCGATCGGCATTTTTTAAAACTCTTACTTATCTGCTATTCCTCGGAAGAAAAATGTGACGGACGACAAATGTTGCTTTTGTACGGGTGATATGAGGAGGTTGTTATATTAAATATTGCGTTTAATTGGAATGCCCCTTCGATCAAGTAAAATGGCCTCTTAATAAAAGTTTATTTTAATTTTAAATAGACTTACGCTTGACCTTAGTTGCTAATTTTCAAGGTATATCTTTACGGTGAAATACACTCTAAAAGCATGTATTCATACTTTTAAGATTAGACTTTTAAATGGTACGTTAAGTTTGGTTAAGTTGTTTGGGGCAACCAAACAACTTAACCAAAATTAACGTACCAATATGAAATTAAAGGTATTTTTCAGGGAGACGCTTAGGTAATCAAAATATTTTTTTAAATCTACGCCCCAGAGCTCCTTGGCGCGGAGGGCTGCGTAACATATTCGTGTTTTTAAAGAAAATGAAATAGAATACCAATTGTTAGAACAAAAATTGTAATTTTGTATAGCCAAAGTATACAATATTAAAATGCTTATAATTTTATCATAACGCAACTCCGTGCTTTGGAAATGGTGTCGCAATGAAGAGAAAAGTGTTCTATTGACTCTAATACGCAGAATATGTAGATTCCTGCTAAGCTATTGTAAGGCCCACCCCTTGCTTATCTTAAAAACTACTAATACATAGGGCGCACTGTAAGTTTCCGGAACTGGCCACTTACATAAACAATATTTAAAAATTTATTGCAACATTTGAAAATAGAACTCTTTGGCTGTAGAATGCAGTTTGTTTCATTTGACTGTCTTTTGTTTTTACCTTGTGGCGCCATTTAAAAAATTGTGTGTCTGCATCAACACGGATTTAACTCGGGAAAATTTTCGTAGTATGATTTTCTACGATTTTAAGTGTAATTTGACAGCTCAACAGAGCATCGCTCGGCTTGAAACAGCTTTTGGCAATGAAGCACCATGCAAGACAACTGTTTATAGCTGGTTTGCAGAATTCAAGCGTGGTCGTATCAATCTCAGTAACGAATCTCGCGATGGTCGGCCGTCCATCGCTGTGACCAACAAAAACATCGATGCTGTGCGCCGTATGATTGAAACAGACAGGCATGTGACCTACCATGAAATTCGCGCATCCTTAGAAATAGGCATGAGTCAAATACAATTAATCCTACACAAACATTTGGGTGTGAGAAAGCTGTGCTCGCGGTGGATCCCACACAACTTGACCGAGACTCAAAAAACGGACCGCGTCACTTGGTGCAGTGCCATGCTTACCAGATTCAACGAAGGTGCGTCAAATTTGGTGTGGGACATAGTAACAGGTGACGAAACATGGATTTATTGCTACGATCCCAAAACAAAGCAGCATTCGAGCGTATGGGTCTTTCAAGATGAGCCGAAACCAACCAAAGTGGCGCGCGTGAAAAGTGCATCTAAGCGAATGATTGTTTCTTTTTTTAATAAAACTGGACACGTGGCTACTGTTGCTTTAGAGAATCGTCGTACAGTGAATAGTGACTGGTACACGACCATTTGTTTGCCGGAAGTTATTGACGAACTCCGTAAAAATAACCGTAAACACCGTATCATCCTGCACCACGACAATGCTAGTTCTCATACGGCCAGACAGACAAACGACTTTTTGAAGGCGAAAAATGTAGAACTCATGAGTCATCCTGCATACAGTCCCGACCTGGCACCTTGTGACTTTTTTCTGTTCCCAAAAATTAAGAACCAATTACGCGGTCAACGATTTTCATCACCAGAAGAGGCTGTCGAGGAGTATGAAAAACACGTTTCAGAGGTCACCACAGAGGAGTGGCACAAAAGTTTTCAAAACTGGTTTCATCGAATGAAAAAGTGCATAGACGCCAAGGGAGATTATTTTGAAAAACAATAAATTAATTTTGTACCTTTAATAGTATTTTTTCATATTCATTCCGGAAACTTATAGTGCGCCCCACGTATAAGTAAATCTGCTTTCGTTTTATTGACAGAATATTGTGATATTTCGAAGTCTCGAAGCTCATGCTATGCAGAATCACCCATGCATCACACCTCCTAAAGATGGATTTCGATTCGGTCTATACTACAAATTACTTTTGTTTGTCCCTTTGTTCCTAACCTACCCCATATTCAGATTTATCAGCAGACAATGCGCGTCAGCATTAACGTCGAGCACCTGACCACGCATCGCAAACTAGGTTGATTGTTGATGGCTATTACGAAACGCCGCGATTGTGAATCGATACAATGCAGTTCAATTGAGCGTGCGTAATTATTAATACAATCGATTTTACTCTCTTTTTCCGACGCTGATAGTTATGCTATCAATAATGTCATGTCCTCAATAACTTTATAAGCAGATCTCATTTCAATGTATTAATAAACAAGGCCAGTAACAGAAAACAATCGTCATACAAAAGGAAACAGGAACAGGAAAGGGGTGACAAAACAAATTGTAAGTGACACAAAGAAATGTATAAAGAACTAACATTAATTAGATGTAGTAAACTAGAAACATATAGGTATAGGCAGAAATTTGTCGTAAATCGTACCTAGTCGTAAGTATATAAGTGTGAGCCACGAGAATTAAGTCTTTAATAACCTTTTCTCAAACATGCTCGGAAATGTACTAGGCATTATTGTAGTAAAATGAAGCCACGAAGTTTGTAATTCTTGGCTCGTCCATTACTTTACCGGCCTAGGCCAGGAATGTAAGTATGAAAATTCATTCCTGGCCGCTGCTCAAAACTTTTTAAATAATCTATGTGACCTGCACTATGTAACTTGTCATACAGCCATGGCTACCACATTATAAAAAAATGCACTCATCGAGCATATAAGTATATGAATATGAAAATAATTTTATTAAAATGTTGGTATAAAATGAAACAAAAATATGCCAATAATAAAAAGAAAAAACGCGGGAAAGTAGATTTTTACGGTATTACATTTTTTGGGTCAAATATGACTGGGCTGTATGGGCTATGTTTCCTTAGCACTAAATGACAATTGCAATTAAAAAAAAAATAAAGCGGGAATGTACTATTATTTATTTTCGGCGGACTGCAAGGTTGTTGTTTTGTATTGTTTTGCAGATTGCTTCTAGTGGACTTTATAATGTAAAATCGGTGTAATTTGGTGTTATAAATGGCTATGTTTATGAATAATGTGTGATGGTGCAGCTGTGGTGCGGATTTAGAGATTTACATAGCGGGCTGATGGTCGCTCGCGTTACTGCGTCGTCTATGATCAAACCAGAGGATTCGTGAAAAATGACGCCAGGAGCTCCGTTAAATCAACGAAATGAATTATACCATCATTTCTTTGATAAAAAGTTGAAAAATATGAAGGTCTAAAAGGCGTAGAACACCAAATGCCGTTAAACAAATATGAAAATAAAAATGTACTTCCTTTTATCGTTTTTTTATATTATATTTATTTATTCCCAGTAGTACGTCTTTCATTATTTCCTCGCATATATTGAGAAAAGCACAATACATGCCTTTGCCGGGAATCGGCTTGCCGGACTCGTATTTATTGCCAAGGCCTCGCTAACGCTCGGCCTTGAAAACTCTACTCGTCCGGCAGTCCCTTACTTCCCGGCCTTTGCAGTAATGTACATACAAAACGACTACAT
Source organism: Elegia similella (assembly GCA_947532085.1). NCBI lineage: Eukaryota > Metazoa > Arthropoda > Insecta > Lepidoptera > Pyralidae > Elegia > Elegia similella. The sequence goes on along the minus strand of OX383925.1, from coordinate 28,466,794 downwards.
ACGTGTATTTTTTTATACTGTCTACGATATATGGGTCAATGACACCATTTGTACCTCAAGAATTCCAAGATCAATTTTTATGATCTTTGATTTGTAGGATACGTAAGTCTAAATATCAAAATAAGAAGGAGAGACAATTTCATGAAAAGAAAAGCAATATTCCTAATCGTTTATTAGTTACTTATTTAAGTTTGCCGGGTCACCGAGTTATTAACAAATTCATCGTGCTACGTGCTGCTCCAGCAGGTTATTATTATAATTTTCCTGCGGGATCGTACACGAAATTAAAAAATGTGAGTAAATTTTTGCAGTCATTATTTGAGGTGACCTGAAAATATATAAAAAGTCCCTGGGGATATATGGTGTGTGGGGATAAACGAGCAAGCGATTCACCTGATGGTAAGTGATCACCGATGCCCATGGACAACTGCAACACCAGGGTGTGACAGGGTTTTATGAATAAACACAATGACATTTCACTGTCTGTGCACTTCTTACCTCGTATGCACTAGTCGTGGTCTAGTGCACAAGGAGCTTTAAGTATACTAGGTGATCCGCGTTTAGCGGGCTGATGCGATGTCTGCAGAGAGAGAAATGTTATTGCGTGAATTTAAAACTCGTAGAAATTAAGGAAAAGTATTGACCAAGTGGTAAAACGGTACCCTTATAGGATCACTCTTGTGTCTCTATGACCGTCTCTTACAGACGATTTGCTCCGAATTAAATTGGAATTTGGTACACTTATAGATTTTAATGACTCAAACACGGACGTGTTGCCTAAAAAAAGTTGAATATCAGGGGGCACATCTAGGGGTAAAAATATGAAGAATTAAATAACGTTTTGCAAACTAAATTTAAAACAAAGGGCGAGTTGCAAGGATTTGAAATATATTTAATTTATAATTTAAGATATATCGTTTAAAAGTTTGTCAACAAAATAGATAAAAATTTTAAATTTCGACCATATCTTTGAAAACAGAATTCAGAACATTTTGAAACAAAATTACGTTATAAAGATTTTTACTTGGAAAACCTATTAGAAATGTATGATTTAAGTATGGGGGTACAATTGGGGTCCAAATAAAAAAAAACTACGTTTCGAACCCTCACCACGAGAGTTGGACTCGCACTTGACCGCTTCTTTTTTCTCAGACGGACCGGATTTTCCGCAACGGCAACTTACATTATTGGGGCTTTCACCCAGGCCAGCTAAAACCGCCGGATTCGAGGTAATACTCATGGCGATGGCAAACTGCTTAGGATAAAAGGCTGGATTTTGCTAGTTTGTTTTTAAATAATTTTTTTTTTGTTGTCTGTTGGTTGCTACTGGTTGCGATTGCTGTTATAAGAAAGAAAACAAGTGTGAGTGGAACACGCCCACCGCACAAAAAGTGTTGCAAAAATGTTTTTTCGATTTAACTTTTTTTTTTCAAACAAATTTGCTTATTTCAGATTGTTTTCCTCTCTTAGTGATATAAAGACGTTGCTTCTTGCCAATATTTTTGGTTCCCTTGTGTGTGTACTTTGTTAAATGTGCGACATACATGATCATAACTTTTGATTTCGGAAACTTATGTTTCAATTTACACAGCTATAAAGGACCCAGGACTGATCATTTGACATACATATCAACACGATTCACAACATGTCTACTCGTTCCTGAGAAAAAGGACTTAAAAAGACGCATAGACGGAAAAGTACTTAATTGATCTTATAAGGGTTTGTTTATATTTTATGCGGTGTAGTATTACAAAAATAATGTTTAGTGGACGCTATTCTTCCCTTGTTGCGGCAACCAACTCGTGTCACAGTTTTTTTAAAACATGTGCATGAACTAAAATAAACTTGAGCTTTGTGAACGCAGCTGCAAGGATTCAGTGCGGTCTGAAAGGGAACAAACTACTGACTTTCAAAGGATTCCTTCTTTTAACAACTTTTAATTAAATTTACATTTTCATTCAAGAAACTAAACATTTCCTGCAACTGTATGTTACTTGGAGACTTGAAAGAGAAAATAATAAAAAGGAATAAAATAAACTTTATTAATTTAAAGAGTAAAAATAGCTAGCATAAGTAATCAGTTTCTATTTTTTGTAATTCTACGAAACATGATTATTTACAGTTATTAATTAACAGTTTTGGTTTTTTATATTAAGAGAAACCCGAACTTTACTACCCCAGTTATTAACATATGTGTTTCGCAATTAAAGAACAATATACTACAACCGAATCCTAAGAAACCTTTTTTGGTAGTATTAGGGCTAGAACTAAACTATGACCTGTGAGATGTTTTATAAACAGCCAATAGAATTCCGTTATTCACACATCTCGTCCGCGCTCAGTTTCAATGGAGACTACTGAGCGGAGATGTGTCATATTGGTATGGCGTCAACTAGCAAGCCCTCATCCCCACTTTAGCTAGCACACATCTCCGCTTTATTCAGCACACGTCTCCGCTCTAGCCAGCAAGCACAAGTCTCTTGATCTGCTTCCAATAGTTGAACAGGCGCATTAAACAAGAAACAAAACAGATAAAATAAATATTTGTTGAATTAACGGAAAAACGTTTACCTAATAGGTAAAATAGAATATTTACAATGTGTCTCCCCTCTTTTATCTACTAAATGGTTATATATGAACACGTGAAAACATTCACGGCAGTGGTATATATAACGATATTTAAAGGATAACTATCAGAGCTAAGTAGAGTTTACAAATTAAAGAGTCGACCTATATAAATATACTCGGGAAAGTAAAATTTCATTCAAATTGAATTGAAAATAAGGTATGACAGCTGTTAGTTACGTAAACCACTTACGTTAAGATAATATAAAATCATCTTTAATAATAATAATACATAAATTAATAGCAAAATGTGTTTTCCTTAGACGGCGCGCGGCGCTTGGCGGAACGACACGTTGGTGCTTATCTGCACTCAGGTATCAAAGTAATTATACCTACGAAATCTTGTTACCAGCGCTTGCCTCTACTCGCGGTGGTATTCAAATAGAACACTTTCTTTAGTTACCACCGTCCTATGTGGGCTCGTTTTTAGATGTTTTTAGTCGTTAAACCGTGAGACTCAGAGCTGGTATTCGCAACTACAAAACCCTACATTGCGCGTGTCCCGACACGCAATTGTCCGGTTTTTTTTTTATAAAGATGCCCCTTTTCATCTAACAGGGGCAGAGTTGTCATCGGTCTACAGAAACTCTTGTTATCAGCAGACAGCTATAGTGGAAACACTAGCTAATAACATGTCATCTTGGCTTCCCTTTAGAAACTGATGACGAGAAACATCTTAAAAATTATATTTTACCCCATATAGAAATTATGAAACACAGTGCTCAATACGAGGCATACAAGGCTTACAAAAAATTACCAAAAGATATCAAAGATACATTGGAACTTAATCCTTTTAAAAAAAAGTCGTATCTCTAGGGAAAAGCCTTCTACTCTGTTGATGATTATTATAAAAATGAAGTTCTGGAATTATGACCTAAATTATTAATTTTGATATGATGAATATATATTTTTTAATTAAATACAAATACAAATGGATGTTATTATTATAATTTGTGACTGTTTAAAAACTACCTAATTATGATTATTTCAAAATTTTATGTTAGTAATAATAATAATGTAAATTACTTTTAAAGTTTCTTACACAATGTATCTTGCTATGTATTAAATAAATAAATAGAAACCTGTGAGATGTCATGATACTCACAGCTTTGGTGGACCTTGGGCCTTAAGGTTCAACATTAGTGGTTTTTATAATGATACAAGTTAAAAACTAGTGGTTCTGCGAGAACAGTAGACCTCGCGAGCCCTTACAACCAACATCCACATTTGCCCTCCAGTGCTCCAAAATATATCTGTTACTGTTATGCTAATTGACTAACGGATTTTTTCCTTCAGTTACTTTTTCCCAATTAAAAAAGAAATATTTGAGAATTCTAAATTTATTCAGTGTTTTCAATCATAAAAATAATTCGCGGTATCATGCTTTATTAAAAAAACCAAAAAATATTTTTTATATTTCAATATATTTTCCTTAGGGAAAGATCTTCAATTTCACTCTCTCTCCTACTTCACGTACTTCTTTCATTTTAATTTATATTTAACTTTTGTACTTGTCTGTGGGTTTGAGCAATATAGTAGTGAAGTTTATTTCTGTGTAATCTACTCATAAAGCCCTTTTATTTGATACCGCACATGTTTTGTATCCCAACTAGATGCAGGTAAAAAAATGTGTATCTGTGTTTTTGGACTTAAAAAATGCTTTTGACACCGTCTCTGTTCCCGCTCTTGTGTATAGGCTAGAACAAATTGGCATTCGTGGTTTACCTCTTAAACTCTTTTCCGACTATCTCAATAACAGGAAACAGAGAGTTAAGATAGGTGACTTCACAAGTACCGATATACCTGTAAGTTATGGAGTTCCGCAAGGAAGTGTACTTGGTCCTACCCTGTTCTTAATTTATATAAATAGTTTATGTGACTTGCAGATGGAGGGAGGTCAAGTGTTTTCTTATGCGGATGATACAGCCATAGTTTTCTCGGGTGAATCTTGGAATAACGTTTTTGAAAAGGCTGAACGAGGACTTCAAGTAGCGCACTTATGGTTAAAATCTAATTTACTCACTTTAAACATTGCAAAAACGAATTACATTTGTTTTTCTATTCGAAATTCAACTCAACCGTGTCAAAATTTAACTTTAAAAATTCATACTTGTCAAAGACCGCAGGAGCAATGTGAATGTCTTATGATTAGCAGAGTAAGTACAACCAAATATCTAGGTGTAATTATAGATCAGAATCTAAATTGGTACTCTCATATTGACCTGATTACATCGCGAGTTAGAAAGCTTACCTGGATTTTTAAAAATCTAAGACACGTAGCTAACTCCAAACTATTGCGCAACATTTACATCGCTCTCATCCAATCTATACTCATTTATTGCATCCCTATTTGGGGCTGTGCAGCAAAAACTAAACTTTTAGAATTAGAGCGAGCCCAACGTTCGTTGCTTAAATTAATGTTTTTCAAGCCCTATCGCTATCCCACCCACATGCTGTATGCAGATGCCAATGTACTTACAATTAGACAGCTGTACATATTACACTCTGTTTTAAGGGAACACAAGACTGTAAGTTATAGTAAAATTAACCTTAATAAAAGAAGACTGAACATTATAATTCACCAACAACCAGCTAAAACTACGTTTGCAACCAATCAGAATCTAAGAATGTCCACACATCTATATAAATTGTTAAATAAAAAGTTAGACATTTATACCAAAATACAATACAAGTGTAAAGTTGCATTAACATCCTGGCTACAGAAACTGACATATGAAGAAACTGAGTCATTGATAACTCGATTAAATTAATAAAACAATCTAATATATCTAATAATATATATATAATTATTTATAAAATGATTACATAATAACAAAATAATATGATTGTATTTAATGAAATAACTTACACATTATGATATAGTATAAAATAACATACACATTGATTATACCTACTTATAAATAGATATTAATTTAGTAATTAATCTACATTATATCCCTATTGTAATAATTTCACCTATTGGATTTTTATTCCATGAGAATAAAAATTTTAATTGTATAACATTATTTTTATGTAATTGATTATTTTGTGACATTTATTCTATAATGCATGTATTGAAATTGTGTGAAAGAGCGGGACTCGCCAGATACAGGTTTCTTTAAACTTAATTGGTGAGCCCTTGCTGCATGTTATGTTAAATGAAACACTTTTTGATGAATAAATAATTTTGAATTTTTTGAAATATAAAAAAGAAATGTTCTATGTATCGCCGACGTCACAGTTAGGTACTGCGCACTATTTTCATACTTGTCATACCATAGATTTGTATTAACGACATCATAATGAATGCAATACAAAAAAATATACAGAAACTCGATTTCAGACAATTGGGCAAATTGCCGACTATAAACACGTTCAAGTTTATCGTATAAAAAAATTATTAGACAAAAAAGTTGCGTCTTTATAAGAATAACAAAAAAGTCTAATGACATTTTTGTTTTTTTTTTTTTTTTCAAATAGCTGTGCAATGAATTTTTTTAAGTTTCGGACCATGTTTCCGGCATTTTTTAAAATTTCGAAAAACTGGCTCTAAAAAAAAATTATATTTAATTACCGAACCTGCTCACAAAATTTCATGAGAATCGGTTGAGAAATACGACCTGTAGGCGAGAACAGACAGACAGACAAAAGAATTTTCGGCTAGTCGAAACTGAGACGCTTCGCTCGCTCGGTCAATAAACAAGAAATTAAATCTATAATGCAATAATTCAACTGCCTGCTAATTCAATAAATAAAACAAATAAAAGTATTTTCCTTATTCATTTTATTTATACTATCTTAATTATATTCTTAGGTTCGTATTGTTTTTGGTTCCTCGCAAACACAATCCTCATAAATACAGGGTGTAAATTAATTACCTACATACCCCTATAGGGGTGAATGAGCCCATCTGGGAACACGAAACGTTTTCGACATTTTTATAAAAAAAGTGTTCGGCCGGCATGTTATTTTCTATAAATCAATCAATTATTCAGAAATTTTTTATTTTTTTTTTGTAATGACTATGTAGCTAGCTCCAAGTGAGCTTTCGCTACTTCACCGGGCGTTTGAGGCGAGGGCAGAGTGCCCTCAACCTTTATAGGCAACATCACCAAAGGGCCCCCAGGAGGGACGGACCTCGGCTTTGGGCGTTGCCTGTGTGCGCAAGGCTTGGAGAGACAGCAAACTCTCATATTGCCTGATGGGCCGCATATGCGTGCATGCAAGCCTGAAGGGCCAATCTGAGAATCAATGGCAAAAGCCTTTGGAGAGCAGCAACTCTCATCTTTTGCCTTATGGGCCGAAAGCTACGTTGCCAGAAGGGCCTATCCTGGGTGCAAGTCACCCGGGACCTTTTATTCAGAAATATATAAAATAGGGTAATATAGGAAAAGTTGATCATTTTGATGGGCTGAGTCACCGCTTCATTTGGTTGTCGTAATTACGGTAGGATGGAAACGGAAAGACTATACGCAGTATACGCCCTAGAGTAAGTAATCTACGTCCCATTCAAAAAAAATTTTATTGTAAACAATGCTTTGACAACTTATAGGCAATCTGTGCAACTGACAGGTAAATTTCGCGGAAAATTAAAAAAAAAAGTCAGTGTTGCCAGTCATTTTTCCATAAAAGTAACGCAAGTTCTCAAATTTTTTTTGTATATTTAGCAAGAAACTTCAACATCAACCCCATTCAAACAAAAAAAGAATTATTAAAATCGTTTCATCAATGACGAAGTTCTGAGGTACGAACAAACATTAAAAAAAAACAACCGAATTGATAACTTCCTTTTCTTAAGTCGGTTGAAAACTATCAAAAGCATAATTTCAAGTACCGTACCTACATTAGAAAACAAAATCATTTTTTACCTAGAATTATTCCCATCTCCAAATATCTTTATCAATATGCATCAAATTGGTCTATCGAATTAACAAACAAACAATGAAAAAATACTATACTATAATATACAAATAAACACGGTACAAAATAACAAGTTAGTAAATATTTCATGAAACTCGTTACTCCTTTTGGCAAATCGGTTACAATAAGTTCCAATATTTATTTCGGAGGAAATGACACTGGCAAAATAATTTCATTTATTTGTTCATGTAGTCAGGTTGACATTGTCATTTATACAGAAAAAGAGTACAAATTATAACCTCGTAATAAACGCCATAATCGAAAATAACGATTTCAGTAAAAGTTTATAGGTAAAATCTAGTGACATTCATTTAAAAAGGCGTAAATCATTACAAAGCATCGTTTTAAAGTGTTAGTGTTCGAAAGAATTGTGTGATTGAAGAAATATTTGCCAACAACCGTGTCGAGAAGGTTTGTTTACCTTTAATTATTTTTTGCTTGGGACAAATACATTTGTAGTGAAAAATATTACGCATGTATATTAAATGTTGCATACAATTTTTAATAAATTTCCATAACAGATGAATACAGATAAAATGATACTTATTACTAAAATAACCCAGGCTCCGACGCAGCAAAGCTATTGTTATTGTTGTTTTTCGTGTGTAAGTAGCCAACAATGATGTCAGATTTTAGCTGAGAATACAACCGTGAAAAGGCTCAGATGGCCAAACGTCCTTTTCCCAAATATAAATTGAAATACGTTTAATGTCATTCATTTGTCAAATTGAAATACGTTAAATGTCATTCATAACTTTTTTTTTGAGTCATCATTCATTACTTATTATCAAATTTATTTTGTATCAAGTTGATGCATTTCTGTAACTCGTCATCCTAAAAAACTGATTTATTTTTTAGTATGTTCTTTAATATATGTTACTCGAAGAAAATGTGAACATGAAGTACAGTCTCTTTTTACATTTTAATGTAACTGTCTATCCGACTCGATATCATGCTCTTCTTCGACTCCTAACTACATATTACGTATTATTACTATTTATTTTAAATATAATTTACATTTTATTGCGAGATTTTGAAGGCATACTTTAAAAATAACGTACTTATTTAAATAATTATAGGTGTATTTCACAGCATAAAAAGGTATATTAAATTATAACTTAAAAAAATATAAGAAACATTATATAGGATCACATTATGGTCTGATAACCTGTCCAAGTAACCCTATGCCATATTTAGATTGAGGAGGTACAGTACAGCAACTGCAGTCTCTCAGGACCTTGGTCGACGGGAGCGGAGGGCGGGGGCGCGGGCGAGGGAGGCATGGTCGCGGATGACGCGCGACCCACTGGCCTACTGACACACTTACCCAGTGACAGTGGTACTGCTTTTGGTCCGGCGAGGTCGCCACGATGCGTCCTACCTACGATATGCGATTATGTGTTAGATATCAAGCTACACGGCATGTTTTGCCTGCTTCGTTAGATCATTTCGTTTAAAAACATCTCTTCGAGACAGTTTTTCGTGAGCGAAGGATTCGGATTCTGTCTAAAAGTGCATGCATGCTCCGAACATTCTATATATAACCGGTTTTGAATTTTTATTCTAGGTATTAAATAAAAAAATATCTACAACAGTTATTTATTTTGAAAAAAAAGTATTGTACGGAATTTTTAGTATCTTAATTCTTACTAACAGATATTGAATTAACTTAGCTTTTAATTCGTTCGCAGTATTGATATCCAAAGTCGATTTTTTTTACGACGTCGTCTTATGTCTGGCCAGAGGGTCTACGCCTCTACGCCATTTAAGTGGCGTAAGGCTGTCGCCAAGTGGTAGGTTCCCAAAGTTGAGGATGGCACAGATAAAATGAGTTTTATAGCCAGCAGTGGGTCGCCAAAAGCATAAAATGGTATTTATAACTTTTACTCTATAGAATTTTAAAAAATCAATTTAAAATCTATTTATAACAATATTCATATTAAAAACACACATTCATGGAATTTCGTTTCGTATAATATTTGATTACCTCTGTAATCAAATATCTAGGAGAATTTTGAAAATAATAAAAAGTGAAAAAAAGTATATTAGAATGAAAAGAGAATATACCAAAAAATAAAAGGAAAATTATTTCAGGCGATCTGAGGTCGGGAAGTGGAAGGAGGGGTCTCTATTATCTCGATTTCTTATATGTTACATGGAACCTTACGTTTTTTAACTAATTCAAAATTTTACCTAATAATAAAAAAATATTGCGAATTTGAGTTTTTTCGTTTCTTTGTTTCGATTCTTCGCATTTTCTGAGAACATTTACCATAGTAATGTATATTTTTACACCATTAGAAAGTAGAGATTTTATCGTACAAAAAGACAACCGACTTTTAAAAAAACAGATATTTTGACGTAAGAATTTTTGATTGAAAATAAGGGTGCTTTTTCGATATATAAGTAAAAAGTGAGAATATAAATATATTAAAGAAAATAAATTACAGTGCGTTTGAGACATAAAAAGGTAAGTTTTCACCAAGTTACGTAACAAAAGAAAAAGTATTACATAAAAATAAATTAAATCACTTAATACGGTTTTATCGCGTTTATAAAATTAATTTTACACCTAACGTTTCGAAAACTTTACAGTTGTCATGGTCGCAGATAGACTAAGTTGACATTTGTCTTTTGTGTTTTAACTTATAAGCAGCTCACAGTGTCTGAAAGTCCTTGAAAGCTCACCCCCTTCCACTTCCCGACCAATTCGATCGCCCGTAAATTATTTTTCCTATATGTTTTGGTACATTCACTTCCTTTTGCAATGGGTATAATCCTACTATATTTTTTTTGAAGTGAATACTTCTGTCTGACGCGAGTTAAAAAATTTTTATCCATCCCAAAAAGTGCAAAACGCCGCTAAAGAAGTATTCTTCTTTAGCGGCGTAGTAGGTAAAAAAATTTTAACTCCCGTCAGACAGAACACGTGGCCTGATCGAAAATTCGTAAGACGAACAAACGACGCGCGACGTTGGAGGGAAAGTAATATCTCCTTCTCTTTCTACCGCGCGGAATTTTCACTTCTGCCGGCACTTCCGGCGTGCAAACCGTTGTTTTCTTTTTTTTAAATCATATCAAAATTATCGGCTCTGGACTAAAATACATCTAGTAGGCTGCTTTTCTAATTGGGGAAACGCAGCCAGCGTTCTTGCCATCTTGCCAAAAGGGCGGGATCAGTAGAATTTCTGTCTATCTGCCCATGGAAAAGATATCTTTACTAATTAAGAATATTCTTTCAAGAATAATTGAATTTCCATTCCATCTCATTGGATATTATCGTAAACACACATATGCACTTGTCCCACGAGAAACTCTTTCGACGGCCAGGTGCGTTTGATGTGTTTGCTATTGAAATAGTCTGCATTTTCTTCAAGGTTTCATTAAATTATATAGTTAGTACATTTTAACTTTTATGCCAGGTGCTTATGCTTTTGCTAATACCTGCATATACTCTATTTTATTTTAAAATGTAAGCGACAAGCTATTTTTATTTTAGTGGATTATTCACCAGATATTAATTATTAAGGCAATAGTTGATAACTTTTCATTATTTTGGCATTATGTCGCTCAAACATATATCATAGTTAGATTGTATTATAGATCAACGTGGGAATTCTTATCAATAAAAATAAATATTGTTTATTCGTAATTCATAAGGTGTACATATATTAAATATGTTTCTGTACCAGGAGGCTCCGCTCTTTCATAACATTTGTTCTTTTATCTTATCATAAAATAATTAATAGTACTAACGACTTATACTATAACTGGTTACGCTTCAATATTAAATTTCTTAAATTACTTTATCCTCTGCCTGCTCTAGCCAAGTATGGCTCCGGTAGTACAGATAGGGTCTAGGCAGTGGAGACTAAAAAGACCTGATGATGATGATGATGACTTTAGTACGTAAGACATAATATATCATTACATTTGTTTCAGTATGTTATGTATGTATTTAAATTACTATATAAATGTAGGATTAGTGACAGTCCATAGCAAACCGCACTCCGAACACAGATCTGCATTGACGACACCGCCAAGAGGACCAGGGTACGACACGCACAACCCCTATACAGGGATACGATTAATAAAGGCCTCCAGCTCATCTTAACGCAATCCACTTAGCTAAGCTATCAACACAGATCTACACTCGAAGTATGGTCGACCATAGATTGACAGTTCTTTATTTATCTTATTATACAAGTATAGACGGCGTGTTGGAAGTTGTATCCTTGCAAATTCAGTTCAAACAAATGGGGGAGTAACAACAGCAACATATCTTCTACGTTTTTTTAATATAATGATTATGCAAGATTTTATGTTTTTTTAAATATAATGCGTAATATAAACAGCTTTCTAATAGACAGCAAATTACAAAGTTAATATATGTCAGTTGTTCGAAAGGTTCTTTTGAAATATATAACTTTTAGCAGAGTCCTCTGCTCTCTCTCAATTTCTTAGAAACGTGTCTTTAGTGTACCAGCCCTAACAGGAATACAGTACTTATATAATGATAGATAGTACAATTGAAACATAAATTTCATTCAGAACATTCTGTGGCATTATGTCTAATATTCTTGAATATCCAGATAAATTTACGGATTCTACTAGACATCTGTTTAATTTGGGGGTACCAGAACAGTCGTTCATAGTTCATCCACCACAACACCAAAATATTTGGTGCTTTTGACTTTAGATATTGAAGGACAATGGCAATCAGAGTTAAAGTTATTACTACAAAAATTAATTTTAACATCGAAGTCATTAGTAGGTTGGTTATTGTTGTAAATACTAAAGCAGATGTAGTTCGTTTTGGTAGTGTTTAGTGTAAAAAGATTGTACTTAAGCCACTTACCAACCTGAGACATACCCTGTTCAGAGTTTTTACGAGCATCGTCCCCGTAGTATCATCAAAGTACGAAAAAAAAATTGCCATTTTTAAGTGACATGTTACCAAAGTCGTTGACGTACACAAGGAAATGAGTTGGGTTGGGCCCAGTACGCTTCCCTGTGGGACTCCATAGTTCACGTTTGCGACCTTTACTTTTTGAACTCGATTTGTTAGATAGTCTTTGAAAACAATTTAAATTGATATAAGTAGGTAAACATTAATATCTCAGTAATGTTACAAATAACATTTGCTTCTAATTTCATTATTGAAAGTATCATCTCGGAAAATCTTTGCATTATATTATGCATTGTATTGTATTAAATAATACGATAGTCAAAATCCTATCCCAAAACTTAAAAGCCTGAACAAGCTGGCATAAATTTTCGCGTTTCCCCTGCTGTTGCCTCTTGTTTCTTAATATGTACGATTTTCCTTAAACATTAGCTTCAAGAAACAGAGTAATAGCCAAAAAAATTATAAAGACGCGTACTACGGAAATATTTTCTATTTCTATTAATTGACGAGTCGTATTCGTGTCAAGGTCTAGTATATTGCGCAGAGATGAAAGGAAAAATACACACACAGTTATTTTAACCTTGCTGAATATTTATTTAGCAATTAATTTAACAAGCAAACAAATATTTTCTGTCCAGCGAGTAAAAGGGTTTTGAAATTACTAGGCTCTCAGGGCATATCTGAAAGTACGAAGTGCACTGAACAAGTGCATAATGATAATAACTTTGTTTGTCCGACCCGGTTCTATAGCATTTTTCTGTAGGCCTTATTACATGACAATCTATCTGCCATGTATCATTAGGTACAGAGCAAAACATCATTATCTGTGGCGAACATAATGGTGTGTGATGACGTCCCATGGAGCCCCGTAAGCAGGCTGTGCTAGTTAGAAAACAATCTAGTGGTAATTTCCAATCAGCGGGCGGTACCCGGGGACTCGCCTGGAGTACGCGTCCTTGACGTCCCGTGAGGAAATCTGCCAGCCTTGACACATGTGCAAATTGTGGAAAATTTTCAACATTACTTCCAAAGCGATTATCTAATTTATACAAGTTAATTTGTAATGGATTAACGATTACTGTGTAATAAATTAAAGCTACATTATCCTATAAAAAATATCATAAAACAGAAGCTTGTAAAAGTGTTGGAAAATCGTTGGATTTATAGATTAATAGGAGCCCTCCCAGAATTCGCCCGGGCATACTTGTATACATATAAACCTTCCAGCAAGAAAAATGCTTTAAGAAAAAATTGAGAACCCAAATAACCCAGGAGATTCTACTATAAGCCTGTACAGTCAGACTGTATATTTAGTTTAATAATTATCTTCAATTTATACTCCGTAATAATAATATTGATATTTGTTGTGACTTTTTTAATGTAAAGTATTTCTTATATGTCTATTTACGTAATCTAATAACTGTAAATGAACAAATTTGTACATTCATACATTAAATGTTACATTATGTTAAGTATTTCGGGGAAGGCCCTAAGTATTTGGATAATATTTACAATTCCTTGCAATTAGGCGGTGAAATGTTGCTATGTTTTTATTCAGGTTATATATTAGACAAATGCGTGATTCTTATCCACTTCTTATCATATCCACTATTATTAAAAAATGGAAGCTTGCTTAGTTGTGAGGATGTGAAAACCATCAACTACTGGATTGATTTTGACGAAACATTACAATCATAGAGCTGACACAAATTACGCGGACGAAGTCGCGGGAGTAAAGCTAGTCAAAACGCTTAACAAAATTTAAGTAGAAAGACATTTCACAATCGGTTCCAAGAATGCAGATCAGAAGTGACAGGGTAAATCCGTAAATCCTATGCGTCACACACGTTCGGTCGCGCACCAAATAGGATATCAAGCCTATTTAAATATATTAAATGTTGAATTATTGTTTTTGATAAGTTAGTATAGTGTAATATTTCTAGTTTTATCTTGAAAACTCACAGACATGTTTTCACTTTTAAATCCCTTAAGCGGGTGCCGTGCGAACGAAAAACGTCGTTACTGCGCAAGCAGGCTGCGCAGAATCATTCGGCGATTAGGAAAAAGATGAAAAGTCGTAATATTTTCATATTTATATCTTTATAAAAAAAATAGAAAGGGGGCGACCTCCGAGACGTACATATAAATATTGTCATGTGAGAATTATTGTTTAAGACGTAAAAATTACAAGTTTTCGAAGAAAAATGCTATTAGATGTCATACCATATATATATACATATAATTTTTAAATTTAATATGTATCTGTTTCAAATTCCAACAAGGGGGCGATCTTGTTCGAGGATTGATCTAAATTATACAAATACATTTGATGTATTTAATTAATTCAGCGCATAGTACTACTGATTTAAAAACGTAAAATTTCATAATTACGTGCAGTACCATCTTAAGGCATGAATTTATGAAAATTCTTCCTGTCTAAATAACATGCCTGGAACTAAATCCGGTTCCCGTAATATCTCAGGCTGGCGTATTAACCGCTGTGCCACGAAAGACCTAACAATAAACTATGTACCTATATGATCATAATAATTTGTCAATGGCGGTCGACCGCGTATTCGGAGCGATTGCCAAGGTAATTACGTCGACGCCGACGATAGAAATTGGTATATTTATGTCACTGAATTGGAAATTAAAAATGCCACAGCGCTTACTAATCGAAGTTTTCAAGAACTTGGTGACCTTGTGCCCAATTAGTTTTTGCTGAACAGCGTGGTCATTTTCCTTGTAGTTCATATTTTGATATTATAACAAGAGATCGACCGAAGGTTTAGGTTTCGGTAAAAAATAGATTTTCGGTGACATATCGGTTTTGGTGCACATTCAGCTGAAACTTCGGCCTTGCCGAAACTCACGTGTTCGGGTGAATTAGTATCGCGACACGACACGCACGTCAATAATAGTCAGACCAGTCTAGTAGTGGCTCAGATTACCCTTATAATTTTCATAACAATTTTCATAAGTTTCACATTAGATTGTCAGTATAGGCAATTTTAATATAAACACGATTTCCTCTATGTACGAGTATATGGGTTATAGTTAAAAATATTGGATTTAAGTACATAATAAATTAACAATATTAGTAATTTTAATATTTGTTTTTTTTTTTTTTTTTTTTAATTTGGATCAGCTAACAGTGGTACATTACGGTTCTTATAGACTAAAAAAGTACTTAAACTAGGTTTTTTAATGTGCCACCAACATCGCCAACCACATATTACCTTAATCAAAAATGTTTACATCGATATAATGTTGAGGTGTGTTACGTGATTTCAAATCATTACAATTATTGAAATAAAAAATATAAGGTTAAATTTGTGCGTGGCGAAAACAAGAGAAAAGTCTAATTTCGCGTTATTTTTTTTGTGAAATAGCGAATTTAAATTTTCCAATGCGTGTGCCCACAATATCAATGTTACAAAATATCGTGTTATATGTGTTAACAAGCCTGTGCAAAGGCGCGCGTACACCAGCGTTGGTGCGAGGAACAGAACTAGCAAACAGCTTACAAGTGTTACGTATGTTTGCTCTGTACGGAACTCTGTAACACAGCTTATTGTTAAGTGGAATACAGTCATATCTGTTGTTACATAAGTCGTATAGCAGTATCATTTCTAGCTGTAATCGTCTATTTTTAAGTGATGGCAAATCATATTTATCCAAGAGTTTAAAGTAAGACATACTGTTATGATAACATCTGTAATGCATAAAACGCAAATATCTTTTTTGCAGTGATTCGAGTGCATCTATATTGACATTATAAATAGGGTTCCACACGGGTACAGCGTGCTCAAGTTGGGAGCGTACGAGGGAACAATACATAAGACGAAAAGTAGCTGGCCAGGTGAATTGAGAACAAGATCGGGCCACAAAGCCATACATCCTTCTGGCTCTGCTTAGGATATTGTCAATCTGTGCGTCAAAGTGTAGTTTGGAATCAAAGAAGACCCCCAGAACTTTAATTATATCATTTTTATCCAAGGGGATGCCATTTAATGAATAATTTGAACAAAAATTGTATTTTTTTTTTAGAGAACGTGATAGTCTTGCACTTTGATACACTTAAGTCTAGTTTGTTTTTAAGGCAATACTCTGAAAATCTATCTAAATCTAATTGAAACTTACGTTGTTCATCAATACTATCAATACTATGGTAAATTTTTATGTCATCCGCATATAAAAGAAAATTGCAAAAATTGAAGCATTGATGAACATCATTGATGAATATATTGAATAGCAAGGGGCCTAATATAGATCCCTGCGGTATTCCAGAGCTCACATAGACAAATTCAGATTCATGGCCATTCACAACAACTTTTTGTGTACGTTGTTCAATGTAAGATTTAAACCACCTCCACAAATTTCCGCGTATTCCGTTAAAAGCTAATTCCAATAAAATCTTATGATCCACCCTGTCAAAACCTTTCCGAAAGTCAGTATACACACTATCAGTCTGCTTGTTAGCATCCATACCCTCGAATAAATAAGAAGAATAAATTAGTAAATTTGTAGTTATTGACCGTCGCTTAACAAATCCGTGCTGTTCTTGTATTATTATTTTGTGCAGAGACGGGTATAAGCGATTGTGTACTAATCTCTTGAAAAGCTTAGACAGGGCGGACAGGATAGAAATTGGGCGGAAGTTCTCCACGTTATTCTTAGGGCCACTTTTATGAACCGGTACAATGCGGGCAGCTTTCCATATATCTGGAAAAACACCTTCTTTTAAACAACGATTAAATAAATATGTTAATGGTCCAGATATAGATTCAGCAGTAGCCCTAAGAAAGCGCGATGGGACACCATCCAGACCAGGACCCTTGTTTATATCTAATGCACCTAATTCTTTGAGTACTTCATCTTTAGATAATTGAATATCTCCAATTATAAAGTCAGAATTTTCATTTGTGTCAGGGATATTGGTTTCGTCAAAGTTGCTATTAATACTAGAAGGTTCAAAAACTGAGTGGAAGTATGCTGAGAACAGGTTACAAATTTCCCTGGGATCATCAGTAGTAGCATTTTGGTATATAACTCGATTTGGAATGTCAGATTTATTTTTTCTATTATTGACATAGGTCCAGAAATGTTTTATGTCACCTAAGTCACCACCTATACTTTCTTCTACTGATTCCATATATTTCTTGTAGCACCTACTAGCCTCAGACTTAAATCGTTTCCTATACATGCTTAAAGTCTCATAGTCTGATAGATTTTTATGTTTTCCATTTTTTCCAAGATTTTACTTTATTATTATAAATATGTGTTAATGCGGACGAAAACCACGCTGGAAATTTAGTATTTTTTGTTCTTTTTTGTTTAACATGTTTCCTTATTATATTATAAATCTCGTTATAGAAAACAGACATGGCATTTTCAGCTGAGTTTTGTTGAGATAAGACTTCCCAGTTAATTAATTTAAGCTCTGAGTAAATTTTAGAGTAATTTGTATTTTTAAAATCATAGTACAACTGGGGCTTTCTGTGGACTGGTTTAATAAAGTTACTTAATTGTAAGACAACATAAAAAGGGCATGGGTGGTTTTCGTTTGGTGGGACTAAGGTTGATGGTGGGAGGTGTACTGTTTTCGAGAGTGTAAGTGGCTACCACTTGTGACAGATTTTTAAAGTACCTAGTTGTTATCATTCCGAAGCCAACTATCTCCACTCTTGAGTTGCACCATGTTGGGCGCCAATGTTTGATTCCACCTATACCAGCTGTAATAGAATAGGCCTCGCATGAAGTAGATGTAGAGTTGGCATTGTTTATGTTTTAAGCATACACAATACAGACATGCTCTTATTAAAATCAAAGACCAAGTCATCGGTTCTGATCCTGTCCGCGTGGGTTATTTTTGGTTTAAGGTGTTAATTTCTCATAAAAAAAAATAATCACAATATTTTACTTCTTTATTTTCACAATATCTTACTTCTTTATTTAATTAGAGCAGAGTGGTAGCTCACAAAAGACGGTAGGGAATCAGAACACCACACAATAGGCACTTTATTTTAATTAACTGATTATTATTTACATCACACTGTAATAAAATACAATTTGAAATGTAACTTTTATTGTTAGTAGTAGTTCTCCCGATTGAATTACCAAGAGGACTAATGGAAGTGCAAGAGTCAGACGAAGAAAATGGATGTCCTATGAATTTGAAAACAAAATATAAAGGGGAATTATAAGTCAAACCACAGATTTCTCTTTAGTATCGGATACCACTCTTATTTCTAAATCAAGTCACGGAAAAATGAGAACGCTTATAATAAACTAATTCACCTTTTTTTAAATGCCACGCATCCCCAGCTTATACTCATATGTATATGGACAAATCACACAGATTAAAATAGCCCTAAGGTGGCTGACTTAGTAATTTAGAGGACAATGTAGACTTTAAAGAAGAATAATGCTAATCAATAGAAGTCAGTTTAATAAGCACCCAATGGATGAGATGATGGAGACATGTGGTGGATAGCAACATGCAGCATGAATAAGATATGCAGCATCGTTACAATCCCAACATTAGGTTCGGTTTCGGCAGAATATCCTGTTTCGGTCAGTCTACTTCTCTAGTTATAACTGTAACGACATGCTTGCGAGGGGCTCGATGGCCACGCGGGTACACATTATATATCCATTGGGAAACACACGTGACGTAAGCTGTTTCGAGACGCACGAAAAGCCGTCAAACCCGGTTGTCATCATCTGATGGAAGTCAATAAGCTTAATAGCATAGTTTGACATGACTGCCCAAAAAAGGAGTGTTTTGTGATTAGAGTTCATGACCGATTTTCTTTATCCCCCTTATTTTTTCAATGCCTAAACCTATTTGGCCAAATGAAGTATCTCGTCTCGATAGTCTTGTCCCGAGAGATATAGGCTTATACGAGTAATTTCATTTTCTAGGCAGTCACGTTTTTTTTTTACTTCTTAAGTACGTAGCTAAAATATGTTATTAATGTTGGCCACTTATTTATACGCGACGGAGAACTACGAAATATAAAGTTGACCGTGATCCACTGCCATAATTCACAGAAGGGTGTCCTGGTGACATAGAATCAGATCAATAACGATGTGCTCGTAGGATCGGACGTGTTATATGTAATCTGTAATAACGCATTAAGAATGTTGCGAAGATTCGCATCCGCAGTCGCAAATGCGTAGCTTCCGCATAGATTTGGACATCTGCATCCGCATCCGCATCCGTAATAATCAAAAGCGAATGCTCGTGTGGATGCGAATGTAGGTAATACAATTTGCTATAAGAAAGTTCGCACTAGAGCGAAAAAATGGTGACTAGATCTGACGCGTTTGTTGTGGTGCATCATTCGTTTCTTGTAAATAATTATCATTTATTACGTGTTTGTTTGCGCTGTGGATTCTCATTTTTTAAAATTATCAAGACTCAAATCAACGTGTAAAAATGGAAAATTAACCGAATCTGTCAAGGCATGCGCAATGGATTCGAAATCTCAAACAGCTGACAGTCGCCAATCTTGTCTGACAAGCAACGCTGCGCGCTCACTCTCTTGCACTTTAAAATCTAGCATCTTTAATCGTTGGCACCTCCTATTTGCGGCCAAATTTTTCAATGGCAACCTTATAAAATCACTCTCAGAAAAAAATATGCTTCAATTTGATATATAAAAAGGATCGATATACGTCATGAACGAATAATTATAACAAAATGGTACCTGTTTACTCCTGGCTGCAAAGAGGTTGCGGCCGAAAGGGCAACGGCACCCATCGTTTTTCAAAGTCTTTACGTATACTGCTGTCTAATGGATAATATTTTATTGAACAATTAAGTGAATGAAATTTTATATCAGTAATAAATTTTCATTATTTTAATTAAAAGTACTTGCAGGCACTTTGCTTTTTGACTGGCACCTTGTTGAAAGTGTATTCTCCTATTCATGTCGATATGTAAAAATTTTAGTTTGATGAACCACATGATGAACGTACTGATTTTGCAGCCGGATCTTAGACTATTAGGAGTATGGGAGTGACAGGGAATTATAACTTCTAAGTTAAATAAATACAGGGGTTTTGTAACACTAATAACCGCCCTGGACTAGATAGAAACATCATAAGAACACACAAGTTAATAAATTAAATATATTTTTATATATAGATCTTTTTTTAAGGTTTTTAATGTCTTGTCTTGTCTTTTAAATGACGACACGACGCTTGCGCGTTAACATTCTTTATGTTATTAAATTTCATCGGAAAATTAAATTATTTATTTTTATATGAAAGAAAAATGAAACAAAAGTCGTAGAACCGAAGATGTTGTTTATGATGTTAGCTATCCTGTGCGGTTATTTTCAAGTAACCCTGTTTATAGGGACAACACACGCAGATTGAGCTGCTCCAGGTAAGTTCAAAACTGTGATAAGGGATACTAACTGATCGATACTATATTTTATATCAAACTAGCTTTCGCCCGCGGCTCCGCCGGGATAAAAGGTAGCCTATGTCCTTCTCTGTACTCCAGAGAACTTGTATGCAAACTTTCATGATGATCGGTTCAGTAGTTACGGCGTGAAAGCGTAACAAACAAACGAAACTCACTTTCGCATTTATAATATTAGTAAGGATAAGGATACATTATAAATCACAACAAACATTGCGAGCGCTGTTGCTAGGGAACAAAATTATACTCATAATATTAGGTAATGTAACGAAGCGTTCTGTGAACGAAAATATAAGGCTTTAAAGGTTCTGTGAACGAAAATATAAGGCTTTAAATATCTTGCTATTCCCTTTAATATAATAATTGAAGTGTGTCTTTACAAATTACATATTTCTATTAATATTATCTCAATAAAATAAATAACGTGTTTAAATTTTAAAATTTTGTCATTTCTTCCTTCGTTAATTCGTCGTGGCGGATCACGTGTCCCGACATATCACAGTCCAAGAATATTTTGGCTTAACACAATCCACACAAACCTACACAATATTCAAATGCTATCCTCGTAGATAATTGCAACAACTGTGAGAATATTTAAATTTCAATATGTCGCTGTGAATGCGTCGTCTGGGGTCCACGAGAAAATAGGCCAAGTTCATTTGGAAGTGGGTCAGGGGAGCTTACCCACTGCGAGTAATCACTCCTGACGGATATTTCTAGAGCTGTCGGCCGCTGTCAGCGCTGCATTCACTTGGCTTTGTAATGCATTTGATGATCCAATATACGCATTTGTATGACAGCTTAGGCTTCAACTCTTGCAGTAACAAAAAAGTTACAACTGGTATTTAGTAAGTTCGTTATTTTTTTTTTTGTAAAAAAAGTTTAGTTCAAATAATTTAGTATAAAGCTACGAATAGGTAAGTAATAGATAAAGTATATGTTTAAATAACTATTTTTTTTTTCTATTTTCACGACTTTTTCGACATTATCGTTATGTAGAAAACCTTAAAAATAAATGAAGATTAAATTTTCTAGTTTCATGCTTTGTTAGAGTAATTTCATGAATAATTAGTAAATTATCTGAATTAATTGGGGGACATGGGTTTTCAGTTAACTAGTTTTGAGAGTTTTGATAATTGGCCGATACATAAAGCCAGGCTTGGATTCGCCATTTATATTTCTATCATAAATATCATTTATATTATTACATTTCTATATTGTATGTATGTTTCGCGTATTTTTGTTCAGGTCTCAATCTTGCGACTCATTTGAAGCACTTGTCCTTAACCGGTTACAGTGAAATCTTGTGTACTTATGTAAATCGGAAGTTACGAGTCGGAAAGTGTTCATAAGTAAGGAAAGAAAAATAGTTTATTTGCATACATCAATAATAATACGATCAAACAATTAAATTTAAACACAAAATTGCTTACCTAAGTGGTCCCCCGCTCAGCATGTGTCATGGTCAGAAAGACACATATAATTATGAAAAATTATTTTAATTATTTGCAGTTTAACATATATACATTAATGTTTTTTCATAATATATAATATATATATAAATATACGAACAAATCACACAGATTGAGCTAGCCCCAAAGTAAGTTCGAGACTTGTGTTATGGGATACTAACTCAACGATACTATATTTTATAACAAATACATATATAGATACACATCCAAGACCCAGGCCAATTTGAAAAAGATCATTTTCCATCTTGACCTGGCCGGGGATCGAACCCGGTCACTCCGTGTCGCAGGCTGGCGTGTTGACCGCTGCGCCACGGAGCTAGTCATCATAATGATGTGTTGGTTTTATTCATTTCTTCGCATTTTCTAGGTTTTTACTCATTGTGAATAATTGCGCGTAATTGGATTTGACATAGATTTTAGCATCCAAAGCATTTTTTTTTTGGTATATAGTGACCTATTTGGCCTATTTGTTTGTAACAAAATTAAACTAGGGAATTTTAGGTTTATCTTTAGGCCTAGGGTCATTCATGGCTTAAACGATAAACTTCATATTATAATACGATTTTCCTTAGTACTTGACTTGGACCCCGGCTTAAACCTAGTACTTAGTTTTGTCCTCGTTTTATAATAACACTGATTAGGTTTCCGTATCCAAAAGGTAATAGATACTAAGAGACTAAGCCACCGCTCTCCGTTTGTCCGTCCGTCACAGAACTTTATCTATTGAACACGGACATTTATGTTTACTAATGAAGTGGCCATGCAAATATTATAGTCCCCAAACACTTAGTCTTATCATAAACCGAGGACTAACTTTAGTACCTGGTTCAAACCATTATCTGTCCAAAACAAATTGACAATGACAGTTGACTAAACGTCAAAGTGATAAGTGTCGACTCATTTTGGTCGGATAATGGTTTAAACCAGATACTAAAGTTGTATAATAAGACAGTTAGAACCTAGACATTTTCACAGATAATTATTCCCAACAATTAAAAAAACCATAATCAATTTGGGAGCATGCAAGAAACGTGTTTTTGCTTTTTTCGGTGCGGAGTCGTTCGTATGCGATTCTCACTTGCATTTAGTCGTTTATTATATGTACACTATGCATCCTTCATGGCTGCCACATCTATTAACAGCTTCAATTCAAATCTCATTTTATGACTTAAACTACGATAGTTCAATAATAATTGAAATATGTACAGAGAATGTATGTAGGTTAAAATCGCGCGATTACCAATCTAGGGCAGCTGGGTCAAGATCAAAGCAGAAAATGGGTCAGAGGGAAGAGCATTCATGCCACCCCTCGCGCGAGGTGGGGTGGGCAGGTAGTCCTCGCGCCCTTTCCCTGTCATCGCATCGATATGGTCCAATTTAAAAAGGTTACTCGTGTCAGATAAGTTCGTATCGACACTTTTAAACCTAATTTTAAAATAACTGAAAAATATGGCAATTCTTAAACTTGTTAATATTATATTTATAATTCGAAGTAAGGAAAGGGGTGGAATAATTAAAGAGGGAGATGGGGAAATATTCAAATAGGTGAGTTAGTGAAGTTAATGCTTGATGCCCTTTCTAGCATATTTATAGGTTTAAAGTATATAATTTCAAAAATAAATTAGGCAGTCCGTTCTATTTATAATATTAAACATTTTTATTGTTTATTTAAGAAATAAAATCACAGGTAAATAATGAGCGAAGAGAAGAGAGCCATATAACTAGGAAGGTGTTGGATATGAAAGTAATTGAGAATCAGAGTAGAGGTAGGCCAAAGAAAAGATGGATTGAGTGTGTGAAGGAGGATATGGGTAAAAAGATGGTAATGAAAGAAATTGCTCAAGATAGAGCAAAATGGAAAATACTCACATGCTGTCCCGACCCCACTTAAAGTGGGATAAGGTGAGGAAGAAGAAGATAATGGTTGATTTCTTCCGCAGTTTTGACATAAACTTTTTATCTGTGTTTATATTTCAATAAATTGACTATGCACGTTGATTATCAAACCATAGGCCTGGTTAAATCTTGTGGTTATTTTTATTTCATCAGGTCGAGGGGATGGCGGAAACAAAGAGAGGCTTATGGCAGTCGTAGAATGCTGACGATGATGATCGATTTTAGATTCTCATTCCGACATTTCGATATGGTTGGGAAAGTTTTTACTCATATAATATTCGAGTTTGTACGATATACAGGGTGTTCGGTAAATAGGTGTTAGGACGGAAACGGGAGGTAGGCGAGTCCACTGGCGCAAGCACTGATCGACGCCGAACTGATTTTTTAACTTTGGTAAATATTATGAAGTCGCAAATTTCAAAAATAGAGCAAATGAGTGAATAAATAAGATAAAGTTTAAAAACTAAATACCGACAACTATTTGTATTGCATATTTTAAAGTTTTACAGGAGAATGATATTATTTAATATATAACATCATTATCATTAATTTCATTTCTTTCCACCTTATATTACTACTTTATCCCCGAATTTAAAACATAATAGAGGTTCTTGGTTTTAGTAGAATAGCATTCCAATGATGTTTGCGTAATCCATAAACATTCACATACAATTGCGTTATATAAATTTTTGAAAATATTTATTACTGACATAAATGTCTTAAATGCTATATGTCTCAGTTGGATTGGTTTAATGAAATCAAGCCTCGCTTTTTGAACATTTTAGTTGCTGTTGCAGCGAAACTATTCATAGTTTATTATAAGATCCATATGTGTACAGGGTTTTTACGTACATTCCTAATGTATAGGATACAACAGTGAGTGAGACTATATTCATACTTCATTTGAGCATGTGAGATTTTGTAGTATTACCTTATTCGTCATTTATTGATATTGGATATGGCTTGGCATATGTAATATGTGTACCGATACATGAATTCTTGTTTTGTGAAATTAACCCAACCTTGCTTTAAATTTTTAGTACCATACCTACCGACTTATTTAATGTTCTCTTATTTCCTTAAAAATTTTAATTATAATATATCATCAATCATTTACTTATATTATAGGATAGGAAAAATGTAACACTTGATAATTGTTGCAACTGTTCCCGCAATTATTACCGACGTAGTTAATTGGCTATCAAATTTGTTTACTCCACTTTATAACTGTATTTTCAAAGTTGTACTCACCTGTTTTCATATTGTTGCTTAGAGTTCTTAATTGATGCTATGAAAATGTTGGGGGCCTGGTGATCTGTTGTACAGACTCACGTCTAGTTCAGACACCAGACTCTCACAAGGGAAAGTGTTTGCCGAACTCACACTTTTGAATGTCATTTACTTGTATTACCTTGTGAAGAGTAAATAAATACATTTATTATTTATTATTATTATTATCAATATCATCGAGGCATCGAAATATGTGTCAAATATTATTAAGTTACGTTGGTTAGTTTAGTAGATACGAGAACAAACGAACATACATACATAGCGGCCAAAATCATAACCCGCCTTTTTGGCATAGCCGAAGTTGAGTAAAAATGTCTCCAGCTTCGTAGCCGAAATTCCGTAATTCGGAATTTTTGTTTCTTTTCCCTGCTGTCTTTAGTGGAGGACAGTCACTTTAGATTTGCTTTCTGACACTTAAGACGAGGCCTCAAATGTTTGGTACCATCGCTCGGCAAAGGACTGATCAAGTGCGCGCAAGGGATAGCGCTTGGCGGTTTAGCCCGTGAATGATGAGATAGGAGATAGTCTCGAGTCGCTCAAAGAAAAAAACGTAAGCGCCAAATTCGTTATTTCTATTTTATATAATATCACACTGGTTAATTGTATTTTCATATTTACATTTTGATGAATTACTAATAACCTATCTTTTAGTCTAAAAATCATTATTTCATTCGTCGCATTTGAGCTACAATAACAAAAACTCTGCGAACGAAGACCATTTTTCAAAAAATATTTCTATCGAGAAAATTTTATCAAAACGTGTTTTCATCTTCAATTTTTGGAGATGTAATTGTCAAAAATCATATTACTAGATTTGAAACTCCTAATTTAAGTATTTTGCGAGATAAATAAGGTTCAGAACGACCTTATTTACAGTGGTATCGCCTTAAGAGCTAGACTCCAGTTGGTGTCATTGAGTGGAAAGCAACATACGCAATGACTATTTTTGGCAAGAAGTAATGAAGTGGTTTGCCATTTCACACACTAGTTAACAGTCAACTAGTGTGCAAGTTGCCTCATGATGTTTTCCTTCACCGAAAGCTGATAGTGGTCGATTAAAATGTCCGTACTTGAGTCATTTAAAGTAATGAGGATGCGTAAAGTTTTTAGTTGAGAATGCAGGATTATAGAGCTAAGAAATCAATAACATACAGTGCAAAAATTATTGTTCTACGATAAAAATTGACGAAGATATGACCAAATTACTAGCAAAATTCACCGGCCGGCCGGCGCGGTGGCTGTGACGTCACTGTGACGGACGCCGCTAGTCGCCCGTTGGCAGTGACAAGGCGCGCAGTGTTTTGTGTGGTAATTGCGACTTTAAAACAAATTATTTATGTCTAATTTATCTTTTTAACTATGTACAAATATTGTATAGTGCCGAACTATACAAACACTTCTTTTAAAACGCCAGAAAAATTATCTTTTAACGTGCCGAAAGACACAAAACTTCTGGAAAAATTAATAATTTTTCACGAAGTTTTGTGTGAATTTTATATTATCTCTTTTTACAACGGAAATCCATTTAAAATTATATTCCGTTGTAAAAAGGGATGATTATAAGACTCCACCCTCTACCCAGGCTAGTAGACATTGATGTGAATATCATATCGATGTAAGTACCTACATAACTATTTTTACCTTTTATTAAGTTGATATGGAAATAAGTTAGTACCTATGTATTCTCTTTTTATGAGCCTGATGTATTAATAAAAACATACCTACTTATTTATTTCTAGTTTGGTGGGCAAACCTACTTACCTTCCAATACTTCCGTTTCCATTTCTATGTAATATTCCAAGGTCAATACAATGACACAGGGACGTACTGGAGTGTAAAAAGTAAAATAGTGAATGATATAATATGAATCTGCCCCAGCTATGCCTGATTGTTGTAAGCAAATAAGTTAAAACAGGATGTAAAGAACACCGTTGTATCTAAAATCATTAAATCAGCCCGTCTAAATGAACAACGTATGGGACCCAGGATTGGACTAGAAAATAATATCGACATTTTCATACAAAAATGTGAGGCCGATTTAAATATGGTATTATTTTATATTTATCTATTTCAGGTTGAAAAAGACATGGAAAATTACGCTACGGTTGGAGGAAAGCTTTAACTGAAGAAGGGAGTTTTGCCTCATTAGTTTGAATGTCAAAAGCTTTCAAAAAAACCGGCGAAGTGCGACTTGGCCTTGCGCACGTATAAGTTTGAAGTTATTATAAATATCTTTACTATATGATGTAACTAAAAATGTATGCATTTCGCAATTTTTACATTATCTGTGCTAAAAGACGTTGCTTCGTACCAAATTTTAAGCTTCTGAGTTCATGGGAAGTTCCCTGGTAGGTATTGATTCCCTGCGAATATCGAAAAAACACGAAAATTTGCGGTTTGATTTTTTCATAGCTCCAAGGGACAGTAGACCTGAATATTTGATATGAATTTCAGCTTGATACCTCTTCGCTCCTAAGTTCCTGCGAAAAAGAGTCTTGACAGACAGACAGACGGATAACCAAGTGATGAATTTTGAGGTACGGAACCCTAAAAATTATAGAGCTGATTTTAAGAAATAGAATAGTTAAGTTTTAAGTACGGACAGTTCCAACCCAAAACCTACAGCAGAAAAAGTTTTGCAAACAAAAAGATCGCTGATATAAGCGATAAGAGTTCTCGTTGAAAGAAGCATGTGGAAGTTGAAAAACTATAAAATGATCAGACCTCACGCATATGTCCATATTTCATACTTTTTTTTTGATAATATTGTAACAATAGCATGTATATAGCAATCAAGAGTAAAAATAAAAATTCTTTCTTTGCTTTGTTTTTCTTTATTAGTTCCCATAATAAGTAACAACACTTTATTTCAATAAATTGTTAAATATAGCGACGAACCGCGTCGCCCCGTTCGATCAGTCGAATGATCGCTCTATGAGTGCCGACTGCCGACCGCGCTCGGTCCGTCACAGTGACGTCACACGCACCGACGTGCAATGCCTTTTCGCGGCAGGAACGGCATAATGTTTATTATTAATATCTTCGTAAGTAATGGTCCGATTTGGATAATTCAAAAAGATATATCATCGTAATGTCGTGAAGAATAATGTGGATATTAGTCCTATTGAATTTGCTACAACTTTACTGATCCTCGAGGATCCGTAAAGATTTTAGTTGAGAATGCAGGATTATAGAGCTAAGAAATCTATAACATCATCATCATCATCATCATCAGGTCCTTTTTACTCTCCACTACGGGAGTACGACCCTCTCTGTACTACTAGGGCCATACTTGGCCAGAGCAGCCAGAGGACTTGGCCTATCCATAACATACAGTGCAAAAATTATTGTTCTACGATGAAAATTGACGAAGTTATGACCAAATTACTAGCAAAATTCACTGGTCGGCCGGCGCGGTGGTTGTGACGTCACTGTGACGGAAGCCGCTAGTTGCCCGTTGGCAGTGACAAGGCGCGCAGTGTTTTGTGTGGTAATTACGACTTTAAAACAAATTATTTATGACTAATTTATCTTTTTAACTATGTACAAATATTTTATAGTGCCTAACTGTACAAAAACTTCTTTTAAAACCCCAGAAAAACTATCTTTTAACGTGCCGAAAGACACAAAACTTCTGGAAAAACTAATAATTTTTAACGAAGTTTTGTGTGAATTTTATATCATCTCTTTTTACAACGGAATATAATTTAAAATTATATTCCCAGGATTGAACTAATAAACAATATCGACATTTTCATACAAAATGTGATGCCGATACAATATGGTATTATTTTATAGTTATATATTTCAGTTGGAAAACGACATGGAAAATAACGTTAAGTTGGTTTGAGGAAAGCTTTTACTGAAGAAGGGAGTTTTGCCTCATTAGTTTGAATGTCAAAAGATTAGAACGTGCCGTAAG
The DNA here is from genome assembly GCA_947532085.1 of Elegia similella. Classification (NCBI taxonomy): domain Eukaryota; kingdom Metazoa; phylum Arthropoda; class Insecta; order Lepidoptera; family Pyralidae; genus Elegia; species Elegia similella. The sequence goes on along the minus strand of OX383925.1, from coordinate 28,437,323 downwards.
TACCGGCGAAGTGCGAGTCGGCCTCGCGCACGTATAAGTTTGAAGTTATTATAAATATGATGTAACAAAATTGTATGCTTTTCGCAATTTTTCCATTATCTGTGCTAAAAGACGTTGCTTCGTACCAAATTTCAAGATTCTGAGTTCATGGGAAGTTTTTTGGTAGGTATTGATTCCCTTGCGAATATCGAAAAAACCGGCCAAGTGCGAGTCGGACTCGCGCACGAAAGGTTTCGTACCGTTATCTATAAAAATGGCAAAAAATTCATGTCTGTTGTATGGGAGCCCTTTAATATTTATTTTATTTTTATTTAATTATTTATTTTAAAAGTAAATATATAAACTTAATATTCTGTAAATATTTCAGGCGTCTACCTGTTGCCGTTATCAATATCGAGCAAAAACAAGCAAAAGATCATGTTTTTCGTTGTTTGTTGTATGGGAGCCCCCTTCAATATTTATTTTATTCCATTTTTTAGTATTTGTTGTTATAGCGGCAACAGAAATACAGACAGACAGACAGACGGACAGCGGAGCGAAATTAATAGTGTCCCGTTTTTACCATTTGTGTACGGAACCCTAAAAACACGAAAATTAGCGGCACAATTAGCTGAATCTTAAGATTGCGTTGACTTCGAAAATTTTCGGCATTAACGGATTTTTTCTTAGCTCCAAGAGACAGTAGACCTGAATATTTGATATAAAATTTAAACACCTCTACACTCCTACGTTCCTGAGAAAAAGGGTCTTGACAGACAGACAGACGCACAACCAAGTGCTGAAACGGAACCCTTATAGGGTTCCGTTTTTTCCTTTTGAGGTACGGAATCCTAAAAATTATAGACCTGGTTTTAAGAAAAGACAAGAAATAGAATAGTTTTAAAGAGTTTTAAGTACGGACAGTTCCAACCCAAAACCTACAGCAGAAAAAGTTTTGCAAACAAAAACGATCGCTGATATAAGCGATAAGAGTTCTCGTTGAAAGAAGCATATGGAAGTTGAAAGACTATAAAATGATCGGGCCTCACGCCTATGTCCATATTTCATGCTTTTTTCTGATAATATTGTAACAATAGCATGTGGTTTAGTTCATTTAAAAGGTTGTCTATATTATAGCAATCAAGAGTAAAAATAAAAAGCTTCTTTCTTTGCTTTGTTTTTCTTTATTAGTTCCCATAATAAGTACGTTTTTTACGTAAATATCACAAAAAATACACTCTAACAACACTTATTTCAATAAATTGTTAAATATAGCGACGAACCGCGTCGCCGTCGCTCAGTCGAATGATCGCTCTATGAGTGTCGACTGCCGACCGCGCTCGGTCCGTCACAGTGACGTCACACGCACCGGCGTGCAATGCCTTTTCGCGGCAGGAACGGCATAATGTTTATTATTAATATCTTCGCAAGTAATGGTCCGATTTGGATAATTCAAAAAGATATATCATTGTAATGTCTTGAAGAATAATGTGGATATTAGTCCTATTGAATTTGCTACATCTTTACTGATCCTCATTGGTCTACAAAATCAGAGATAGAGGCCGGGCCGTCTCGGGACTCGAGACCTAACCCAGGACCTGTCGCTCAAGTCATAGGTCGTGTTTTTAGACCACTGAGCCAATAAAGCTTTATCAGACTCATTGATATTCAACTTCACCTACGCACTAAAAAATCAGGTTATCAGTGCAGCTCGAGAATAGCTTTCGGGCTACCCATTAATATTATTCAAAGTTTTACTAAAGTACAATTAGATACTATGGTGATTAATACTTTTACATATCGAAATCATGAGTGAGCACCCTATCAAACGAAATCCTTGATGCAACGCGAATGCAGCTCATGCACGCGGACTCGAATTGCATATGTACTATCTTGTTTCAATACTTAATAGTAGCTACGTGCAGTACTGGCGGGCCTGGGTAGGGCGAGGTGGTCAGCTGGGCGACAGCCGTTTGGAGGGGCACCAATGGTCACCATTAAGATCGGGCAAAGGGCGCAGGGCAGTGCGTTTTAATAAAACACGCATCCTCTCCCAGTTTGCAGCAGATTTTGTTTCCAGGACAACAACTGGTGTTGAAAGGACATCAAGCGCGTGGGGAAATGTGATTCAATTCGCATCCCCACCAGACACTGATAGGGGCGCTCGTAGACATCTTGCCCAGAGCGCTGGTAACCCTAAAACCGTCACTGGCTACATGTATGCTGTTTGTATTAATTATACAACACATATCGCTAAGTGGGTCAAGGTTACAAAAACTAGGACAGAGGATAACAGAACTGCAATTGAGTGTGCATGTAGGTCGCGAGAACTCGTGTCTCTAGATATGCTATTTATAAAGCGTGATTAAACTTTATGTAAATAAAGCGGTATACGTACCGCAGTCGCCGGCGCCCTACGATAAACTTACTATGCGAGGTTATGGAGCCTAGATTCAACAATCAAATGTTTATTCAAAACTGATATAACTTTATTCTTAAACTTCTTAGGGAACGCATCTATATCACATGATCTGTCGTGGAGGGTGTCGTGTCGGGGAGGGGGGGTCTTTAAAATACCATGTTTTGTCACAGGGGGGAGTGGGGTACTTGGGTGTTCGTGACGCAGTCAATATCCTCTAAGGAAATAGGGCACATTTTTAGGGTTCTGTACCCAAACATTAAAATCGGGAGCCTATTATTAGCGCTTTGCTTTCCGTCTGTCTGTCTGTCTGACCGTCCATCACCAGGCTGTATCTCATGAACCGTGATAGTTACACAGTTGAAATTTTCACAGATGATGTATTTCTGTTGCCGCTATAACAACAACTACTATAAAATAGATTAAAATAAATATTTAAGGGGGCTCCAATACAACAAACGTGATTTTTTCTGCTTGTTATTACTGGATATTGATAACGGCAACATGTAGACGCTTTAAATATTCACAGAATATTTAGTTATATATTCACTTTAAATATAAATCATTAAATCAAAATAAATTATTATTAAAGGGATAATATAAATAGATAATATAGACCCTTCGTGCGCGAGTCCGTCTCTCACTTGGCCGGTTTTTTAGTTATGTACAAATTTTACCACGTGGCACTCCCCACTTTTAGACATTAATAAAGACAAACATGAGCAAATTTCTTTCTTTTTTGCAAAAAATATTGCAAAACCACATTTATAAATTACTGCGTGAAAACTAGAGGGCCACTCACTTGGTTGCTGAAAAAATAACGCACTCGGCCTTCTGAAAATTTAAGAAAGATTGATTGAGAAGCCTTTGCACTGTCTGGTGGCGTGATAGGGTCGTTTTTTGCAGCCTTAAACTCAAAATTCGTGACGTGATTTAATGAACCAGACCGTCTTTTTGGCATAAAAATAATAATCGATATCGCTAACCGTGGTTGTGGTGGACATTTATGCGATATGATTTTTCATTCATAACCAAACCTTACCCGTTATAGTACAGTAAAAATTTTAATCATTGTCACAAAATTCATTGTTGTATTTTGTTAAAAAAGTTCTTGTTGATAAACTCTTTATACGGGTGATCACGGGGGCGGGCGGCGGTGTGGAGTAAAAGATCGTAGAAAATGGGTCACGCACGTGGTATGGATGGGTACGTTCGGTTATCACTTCTAGTACTAGTATTTTTATGACTGGAGGCTGGGGCCGGTGCTTGTGTTGGGACGCAACCTTTGTTGATCACTGGTGCCGCTCACCTCCCGGGCGCAGAGTCTTAGTCGGGCTCAGCGGCGGCAGCGGCAGAAGACCTCAAGCGGAGCAAGTATGTACGTTTTGAGGTCGAAACTTTAGGACCGTGGCGATCAGCCTTTATTGAGGTTTCGTGACCAGAGGGCTGGCCTGCCCTGTATCTTTTTATATATAGGTTGATAACTATTAATTTCGGAACTAATAGAAAAACTGGTCAAATCGGCTGTCGAAGTTCCTGACAACCGAATTATGGTTCTTTTGCTCATAAAGTATTTAATACTTTAGATATCATATTGATACTTACCTTACCTAGGCATTGTAGGCAATTATAAGGTACAAACTTATGTCAACAATTAGTCTCTAGGTCCCTTATTTAAAGTACAGGAGTCAAAATACATTTTCATTTTTAATCCCTGAACCGTAACATTTTTAGATATTCTGTCTTTACAAAAATGACAAACTAATTTATTACAGCGTGTGTAAAAAATCAAACTTCTTCGCCGTACCAATTATCTAGAAACCGGCGCAAACGTTGCCCCAGCAGAAATTTGAATATCGTCAGTCTGGAGACGCATCAATTCTATCTATACAACTAAAATCTAAAATTAAGGGACGCACAAATCTAACATTTTCACACACATTTACCAACATTACGCACTGATAAGTATCATTAATCTTAGTAATACTCGTATATTACGTCCGAAGGGTGAATGGCGTCTTTAAAAATCTTTGAATTCATGTCAGATATTCCAAAAATACGGTCTCCAGTTCCTTTGACAACTTTTCTCATTTTTAAAACATAACACATAACAGACTGCCATCAATGATGACAGCCGGTTCAAAGGGCTTAAAGTTCCTGCACAAGAACGGAGGAGCCTCAGATATTTTTATGCCACTTGTTTGCATAAGCATTAAGCACTAATAAATGCTTACGCAAGCCTGACGTGGCATGAGTTTATGCCACTTGCATAAACTCACGCCACGCCAGGCTCACGCCCACAGAGCCACGTGGCTCCTCATCGTCTATTGAGTAGACGGTGGGCGCCAAATCCTTACTAATGAATACCTAGAATATTCATTCGCCCCAGCCCCAACGGCGTTGTGCACTATACGGAATTTTACTGTCCGGCAGTCCGATTTTTACGGTCCGATATAGGAGACCATAAATTTATACGATGGTTTGTGCACTATACGTAATTTTACCATTCGACATTTTACTTTTGCCCATTCCGGACCATTTTTCTCTGATCCGAGGGGGCAGCAATGAAATACATGTTTATGCTTGTGCACTGCGTCCGCGATTCAGTATTATTTATTACAAGTTTTTATTTAACTTGCAATGTATGTATGTATGTAACTATGTTTTTTCAGGTGGAATCTTGCAACTCAATTTTGTAGCAGATATCTTCCACTGATTGAGCGGGAATTTTGTATACTCGTTTAGTTTAGATGACAATGCATGGTAAGCTGTGTGACGTCATTCTAAATCCAACATAGCGGAACACTCAAGATAACGGACTAGCTATTTTTGATGCACTTGACAGTATGGAGGGCTCGTTTAAAAATAACTCGAAACATAAAGTGACGTAGAACATAAAAGCTTATTAGGGTTCCGTACCCAAAGGGTAAAAACGGGACCCTATTAATATCGCTCCGCTGTCCGTCTGTCTGTCTGTCCGTCTGTCTGTCTGTCCGTCTGTCTGTCTGTCCGTCTGTCACCAGGCAGTATCTCATGAACCGTGATAGTTAGACCGTTGAAATTTTCACAGATGATGTATTTCTGTTGCTGCTATACTGTATAACAACAAATACTAAACAATACAATAAAATACATATTTAAGGGGGCTCCCATACTTTACCCATGTTTCCCATTATTTTGCTTGATATTGATAACGGCAACAGGTAGACGCTTGAAATATTCACAGAATATTCAGTTAATAATAATTAAATATATTCATTCATTTCGGGTAACTTTCTGACCCATAAAACAATACAAAATAATAAATTACAGTCGCTCGAAGAAAAAAAATATTAATAAAGCAAGTAACTATGTGTGTGGCCTGAGTTTTAAACAGAGCTACCTACTCTTAACTGCGCTGCACCTCCGATATATTACGGACAAGTGCAGGTAAAATTCCGTGTAGTGCACAAGCCCATCATCCGTTTTTTTCATGCCAGATCGGACCGTAAAAAATCGGACTTCCGGACTCCGTGTAGTGCACAAACGCTCTAACGCCTCTGTTAGGGAAAGATTTTATAATAAAGTCTTCCATTTTCAAAAACGTGATGCATCAATTATGTAACTTGTTATTGTTAGACTAAATACCAAGTGACGCTGCTCGTACCGAGTATCTTCAGAACTAAGTAGATTAAATTTTCATTTTCCTATAATAATCGACTGCAACCTACGAAACTGCAACAATGTTTTTACAATAGAATAACATTTTCTAGAATTTCTTTTAAGCTAGCTAAGGCTAGTCAGATGAATTGAATAGTTTTATCTTTATAAACAAGATGCTTTGTGTTCCTGTCATGGCCTCTTATCTCTCATACTATTAACTGACCTTTACCGTAGAATATAATAGATATCTAAATAACCCCGTCAGAACTTTTCCTTTATACCTAGTTTATTAATAAATCTGTAGAAAATTCCAATGCTTGATTTAATGGTGGAGGCAAAATAAAATGGCCTGGTGAGTACAGCGGTAAGGGTAGATACATCTTTTATTTTTACGGACTATTAAACCCTCATTCGTTGACTTGTATTATAACAAGGGACTGACTAAAAAAAAACAAAACGGGTTGCACTCCGGGAGTGTCGGCAGAAATGAAAGCACCGCGCTGTAGAAAGAGAGGGTGATATAACTTCCTCTCCTACGGCGCGCCGGCAGTCTCAGGTCACGTGTCCGTCTTACAAATTTTTGATCAGGTCACGTGTCTGACGCAAGTTTTACTCCAAAAACTGGACAAAGCCGCTGAAGAAGTTTTCACTTTAAAAAAAGCAACTGATACGACTTTCATATTACTCACACTATTAAGACAAATCTAACGACACACGGTATCACCTCACGTTAAAAGCCATCAAGCCGTTTAGGTGGTATGTATGATATGTATCCAATGTTTAAAATGATAGTATAACGAAATACAGCCTTCAAAACATGTTAATTCCACGTCATGAAAGTCTATCCACGATCATCTATCGTCGATTAACTTTCGTAATCGACGTAATATTGTCGGAAAAGAGCGAGAGCGATAGATACGAGCATTTTGAAAAGATTTTCCGAGTGGCTCGCTCCGATCCGACCGAGCGGCTAAGTAGGCGAAGGTCGCCGCCATTGTGATTTGTGCCCGTGTGTACAGACGAGAGAATTGCTGCCAGCGCTTGAGGTTGCGAGGATGCTCGCTACGGATCATAACCAAATTGCATCCTTTTTATACGACTTGGCGAGACTGCAAAGTGCTTTGGCTGATGGTCGAATAAAATGTGTTGTCTTTTGGAAATCAATATCAATATTTATTAATAAATCTGTAAGGCTTGGTCATGGAGTAAGTTACTTTGTTTTTACAGATATCGTGTTATGATACTGAAACTAGAGGATTTCTGTTTTTTTTTCTGTATGTATGTGTCTCCATAACTCTTAAAGGAATTAACTGAATTTTATGAAACTTGGTAGATAAACATTTAGACGTATAGGAAGAACACATTTTTTCTCCAATTATGATAAGACGCGGCTCCCATACAAATGTACGCGAATGGAGTCGCGGGCACCGCCAGCTGTAACTACTGTACCTAGAAACTTAAATTCGGTACTGGGGTGCCTTTTATGATGTAATTGAGCACTACAAAATGGATTTTTAGAAATTAAACCCCTTAGGGGGTGAAGTGTATATGGAATTTTCTCGTTTCTGGATTTAGAAGTATGAAAATAGGTATATAAGTTTACAATTACAATTAAAAAAGATCTGTGTAGACGTATAAATAAATAAATATAAACGGACAAATCACACAGATTGAGCTAGCCCCAAAGTAAGTTCGAGACTTGTGTTATGGGATACTAACTCAACGATACTATATTTTATAACAAATACATATATAAATACACATCCAAGACCCAGGCCAATCTGAAAAAGATCATTTTCCATCTTGACCTGGCCGGGGATCGAACCCGGTCACTCCGTGTCGCAGGCAGGCGTGTTGACCGCAGCGCCACGGAGCTAGTCGCATCGGAACATTTCTTATTTCTTAACTTAGAAATATGCAAAAAAGGAGTATAAGTTCTCAATTTCTCGGGTAGACAAAGCTCATATTAATATATATATTTATATATTACTAGCTCGGAAATATATTTAAAAAAAACTTAGAAATATATTTAAAAAATATTGTTTATGTCCAGCCTTCTGACCGACTATTCTCCTGTTCAGGTCGCATTTCTCAATCGATTCTCGTAAAATGTTGTAAACAAAACCAATAATTATACATAGATTTTTGACTCGCGAGGTCTACAGCTCACAGAGCTTATAGTTCATTAATAATATTTAACATCGAAAAAAAAAGATTACAATTGAATTGCAACATGAAAACACACATTAGCTGTAGCAAGTAAACGACGTGACGTCAATAAATTGTTGTGTAATCTATTAGCTTTTGAAAAACATACTGAATGAAGTATTATTATCAATTAGAAATCATGGCATCAGCTCTAATGAATAAAATAAAAACTTGATAAAAAATAGCAACGTTTCATTTTACATTCACACGTTTACCAAAATTGCCGAATTGCATTGCACAACACGCAAGGTTAACAAAAACTAGAGTTACTCGCATGTGTGCGGGTGACCCCGTGAGTGAAACGACGCAATGGGCAAGTCCACTCAATTCATATGATCCATCCATGGACAGATACATACTTACATGCCGTACTTTGGTTACGACTCAGATCGTGACAGTTATGATAATGATGGTTACTAGAGATGGGAATTTGCCGAGAAAATACCCAAAAATGGGAAAACTCTCGGGAAATGATTCGCGTTTTTTTTGTTGTTGTTTATTACAACTTTAATCTTAACACATTTCAAGAGAGATTTGAATTTATTTGACACTTTAATACGACAAATGATATGACGTTTCAAATTATTTAAGTCTATTTTTTTATACCTTCAACATGCTAAATGTGGCCATAAAGGCTTATAGATCTAGGCTCTTTCTACTCCGCAAGAGAAAAAGACGTGATATATAATGTTGAAGGAACATAAGAACTTTGATCTGATTCAAGTTCGTCCGTCACTGTTATCGCCTTTCATACCAAACGTAGTTCTCTATAATCATCGATTTATAAGACGTTATTACGTCAAAAATAAATCTAAGTACAAAATTTGGTGGAGTCCATAATTTTTGAAGCAGGCTACTAAATACGGCACTTAATTCATTTAATAACACTGCCGATATCTATATGACATGACGCAAAAGTAGAGCATGATAATAATAATAAAGCTTTTTCTCGTTGGATTATTTCCCTCCGACCTCGCTCTAATGGTTACGTTCTCCTGGCGCAGCGTACCTCGGTCGTCAACAGCGTAACCAAATTTTGTTTTAAAGCTACGGTTGCAATGCGCATAATATAAATAACATTATATATTTTATGTGTAGGCTTAAGTGTTATTATTACAATTTATTATTATAATAAAAAGAGATTCAATGAAATATAACATTTTCTTAGTTAATTTCGAACTTGACAAGAGGTATATACAGATAGGCGTCAATCAATAGTATCACATATGTAATGTAGTTCTTAAGCGTTTTGGTTTGGCCGTACCGAAGTTTCATAACTGGCGGGCTATACGAAGAAAGACTTCTTTACTTGTACCCAGATTAAGATTAACAGTCTTATGACTAAAAAACAAATTATGCATCTATTTATAATATCTTAGCTCTTTTGAATGACGAACTTTAGGTCCTTTATTTATACTACTGCAGCGGATCACAAAATACGCCTGGACATACCCGAAGAAACGCTTCATACGTAGACATAATAAGGCACGTGCTGCAAACTGAAACCTCGATGAATGCCTTGTCATAATATATTTATAAAGTTTCGTTTATATTTGTAAAGATCCAGATTTAGCTATTCTTAGCATTCATTTTGAAAAGGATAATGTCGTGATTCGTGATATTACAGGTCAGACCAGTCATGTTATATATTTAAAATTTATGACGTCAGCGAAGATCGCATTGAATGGCATTACGCCACAGCTGCAATGCTGTCAGAAAATTAATAGTAAGTCCTCTGGCTGCTCTGGCCAAGTATGGCCCTAGTAGTACAGAGAGGGTAGTGCTCCTGTAGTGGAGACTAAAAAGGACCTGATAATGATGATGATGATGATGATAATGTACTTTTCAAGCAAAAAATAAGTTGATAAGAAACCGAGCTAACGAAACGAGCGAGGTGAAAAAAAAATATGTGTTGAATAATAATAAGTGTTGAAATAGGATGTATGCTATTTTTGTTGTGCTTGATTTTATCTTTTTATTTGAAAGAAAACTTTATTTTAAGACACATTAATTTTTTACGCGTTGCATCAAAGTTTTGACTTTTTCAATCGGTTATTCCGCATTTATCACATTAGTTCTCAACCATCGTGTTCTCATTTTTGTCTCGTCCCCAAATTTAATTCCTAACTCAACCTTATTTTTTCATTCTAAGAAATTGTGTTTTCTTATCCTGGCTCTTCTTAAAACAAACTTTATTATTATTTACTTGCTTAATTCGAAGTTTTAGTAATTAAGTTAGCATTAAGATTGTCCTGGAGGCGAAAACCTCCATATAAATCGCGAAAGTGACTTGCGATGATATTTGATAATGTTGGTACAATTTTAAACATTGGTTAAAAACACAATGGTTTAAAAATTTTAGGCCTCTAACATTTTTAATGCATCTTTGGTGGAAGATTAAGACCATTATTAACGTGAAGATTCCAGTATGATTCACTTGCGTACGTAGTTTGGTTACTCATAAGTTATAAGAACATATATTTTTCCGTAAGTATATATATATATATATATACCTATATGGAATAGTTTCCTCGAAATACTTTATACCCTAAAGGACGGAAGGCGCATTAAATAATGCTCCGGATTTAGGTAAAATCGTTATCAACCATAGTCAAAAATACCACAGAAATTACTCATTAAATTTAAAAACAAAATTTCCTTATTTGTTTTAATCGGTGTTTTGGTAGTAAAAATCTTTTAAGTCTCTATACAAAATCTCATTTTACGAACGTTGGTTAAAGATATAAGATTGGATGAATACGAACTTGAAATGAAATGAGTACCTAAGGAGTAAAAACAATAAAAAATGCTTGGGATGATTGAGAAATGAAAATGGGACGAGTAAGGAGAAAAACAAGATTAATTGATCCTTGTCCTTACTTACATTATAAATGCGAAAGCGAGTTTGTTTATTTGTTTGTTACGCTTTCACGCCGTAACTACTGAACCGATCATCATGAAATTTTAGCATAGCATACAAGTTCTCTGGAGTACGGAGAAGGACATACGCTACCTTTTAACCCGGGAAAAAGTAATATTCCCGAGGGATCGACAATAACGCGGGCGGAGCCGCAGGCGAAAGCTAGTGTATTATATTAATGAGTTAATAATAGACATAAAACAAGTGAACAAATAAAAATAATAGATTGATTGGGATAGGAATATTTGGGATGAATATGGAAACACACAAACAAATATTTTAATGTTTACCTATATTCAACTAAGCTACTTTATTAACTATTTTTTCCTATGGAAGCTACATAATCAGCGGTTAAAATTATTATATTTTAATGTAGACATAAGTAGAGAGCAAAGAGAATTAATATGAAACAATATTGCTTTGGTATAAAGTTCTTACCTTCACTACTAAGATTTTTGACATATTTTAACAATAAGCTCAAGAATTCCAAAAATGTAAAGCTTTGAAATTTTGGTGTGTTGAAAATAAAATCTGGTTAATTATTTATTTATAGAATATTGACTGCTTTTCCGTGTATTTACACTCAGCCAAGTTTCTCCCAAAAGCGGATAATTATGAAGGACTGCCCTTAAAAAACCAGGTACAATGAATACATAAAACACAAGCAATTCAATGCAAATTATTGCATTGTTCGATGCAGGTTTAAATACTTCTGTGGGTAAAGATTAGGAACATGGGTCGGATAAAGGAATCGACAGCTACTGACCACTAATGAAGAAAGAAAGCGCGAGGTATCCTATAAGTACCTACAGTCCACAGTAGAACTAGTATTATTTAAAAAAACTAATGTACTCCCTTTAAAAAACGTATCTAATGACATTTGAATGTTTGAGATGAACCTATAACATTAACTGTCGCAATGCATCCAGACTTTTGGAAGATACGAGATATTAAAGAAATTTACAAACATCAAGATACGGGGATCCCTTTCGTTAGCTTAATGTATTTATTCCTAAAATGGTTTGGCACAATGAATTTGGCATACTTTTTTTTGCATAATTATACTTGGGCATAATTGATTTTTAGCAGCATATGTATAATAATTATGTTTAGGTCTAATATATTTATGCATACTTATAAATTGCACAATGTTTTTAGGCATAGTGTACAGTCGCATAATAGTATATTTTTACTAAAGTTTAATAGGTATGAAGTAATAAAAAATTTTGAAATTTTAGTTTTTTAATGAGTTTCACGCAAATTTTATATAGCATATGTATAAATATCAATTCGGTAGGTAACGTATTCTACTTTAAGTGTAAAATATTAGCAATAGCTTTTAAAAAATCCATTTTCGAACTACATTCATATTGTTTCTTAAAAAAAAAATCTATCCACTAGAAAACGAAACGCCATTAAAATCGAGCTGCTACCAGAAAAGTAGGTTAGGTTAAGTTAGAACTGTGACACCACCAGAAAACGAAACACCATTAATAACGAGCTGCTACCAGAAAAGTAGGTTAGGTTAAGTTAGAACTGTGACGCCACCACAAAACGAAACGCCATTAAAAATGAGGTGCTACTAGAAAAGTAGGTTAGGTTAAGTTAGAACTGTGAACCCACTAGAAAATAAACCCCATTAAAAACGAGCTGCTACCAGAAAATTAGGTAAGGTTAAGTTAGAACTATGACCCCACCAGAAAACGAAACGCTATTAAAAATGAGCTGCTACCACAAAAGTAGGTTAGGTTAAGTTAGAACTGTGAACCCACTAGAAAATAAACACCATTAAAAACGAGCTGCTACCAGAAAATTAGGTTAGGTTAAGTTAGAACTGTGACCCCACCAGAAAACGAAACGCTATTAAAAACGAGCTTCTACCAGAAAAGTAGGTTAGGTTAGGTTTGAACTGCGACCCCAGCAGAGTTACTTATTCTGGGTAAGATGATTTTGACTATGTTCATTATTATTTGATACTATTATGCCTTTATAAATTTATGCATAAAAATGTTATGCTGAAATATGATTATGCTAATTTTATTTATGATTAAGACAATTATGCTACATTTGTTATGGATAAAAAAATTATGCATAATTATGTGTTATTATTTTTATGCAAATGGATAGTGAACCCAAGATACGCGTGAAACACAGAACGCTCGTTGGCACTCGGGTAAAAAGTAATAATATCTATACTACGTTCTATAAGAGATATCCCAACCAGCAAAAACCCGCTTACAACAGTCTCAAGACTAAAATTTTTGGGTCTTACATTGATTCTATATCATCGTATAAGCCTGGATTTGGGCACAAATTATAAGCGTATTTATTTTAATATCGTTCTAATATCAGTCTAATTTAATGCTTTTCGCATTTACAGTAATCTTGCCAAAACCAATTTAAGCTGCCTAAGGCTAATATCGCTTTTACGTTAGTATCTTGTAAGCCTACTTAGTGTTTAGTGCTTACACTTAGTGCTTGAGTGGAATTGCAGCGTGACAATAAAAAGTAAAATCATTATGACAAACTGTTTATGATATTATATTAATTATAAATTGTAATAACAACGTGTTCGTTATCATAATGTTTGTTTTGTATGATAAGTATTCACGTTGGAAAATATTATTTACTGTAAAGTAGACCCTGTTTTATGGCTAAAACTTCATGCGCTTTATCAAATATGGTATTTCGCATCCTCTTATAATTATTTTATTTCATTATTTGTATTGACAGTGTCGCGCCATTGATTATTGTTTATTATTGCTATAGTTGCATTTTTCCAGCGCACTATTAGACTATTGTAAGATCGTTTATACTTACATTAGCATTCTGAATACAAGTGGTATGGCCATGTTGAATTAATTAGGGTACCTTGCTGTACCTGCATAAACCTTTGTATCTTAACCTGTCTTTTTATTTAAGTGACAACGTCGGTGATAAGAAATAGTTGTAATTATGGATATAGACCGTTACCTACTTGATCAAGAAAGACTTTCGTATGTTAAAGCATCTAGCATGGCCTTGGAAAGAAACACACTTTTTGCCTAAACATTTCATTATGAATTCAAAAAACCATAAGAAAACTATTAAAGTACAGTTTTTCTTGGTGTGACAATTGTTTTGTATACGCAATTTGACCACTATATCGAGGACGAATGTGAACTTTGCAACAGCAGCCAACCAATAGCAACTTCATCTCATTAAGTACCAGGTAGGTTATTCCCCTCGCTATGATATGCATACAGGTAAATCTGTCAATTCACACCGAAATAGCACCAGCTGACTGGCAGCGCAGTCAGCTCACAATTTTTTTTTTTCATTACATTACTTTTGCCAGTCGCTGCCAATTGCTGCAATTTCGGATTCACTTACACTATTACGAAATTCCTCTGTTATAAGTTTTTGAAGTTGTTTCACTTACTTATTGTTTATCTCGCTCATTTATATCAAAAGTGCGTGAGATAGACCGAAATACATACATCTATACCGAGCATTCGCTTATTCTCATTCACCGTTACAGTCCGATGCAAACTTAATGGCGGCTCGGCTAAAAACCTAATATCATTGAGACTTGACATCAAGCCATTATGCCAATACATTCCTGGACACAACTCACTAATGTGTACTATCTCTTTGTTTGTGTTAAGCAGTGTTCGTGCGTCCTTTGGTAAAATATTATTTAGTCTTCTGTTGAAAATAAATAGCAATCCATTAACTGTGGCATGAGGTATATGTATTAAATTTTAACGCCCATTTTTGTCAATCACTTTTTAAGGCAAAATCTTTTTCATAATTGGTTTCGCCCTTAGTCGAACATTCATTTTCACTTAAATTATTTATGTCACAAACTGAATCACTATCCTCAATATCGACGATGCAAGCAAAACCTGCAGAACCCTCACTAAATTTCTCAACACTGCCTTGTCCTGGCAGCACCACAACATTTGATTTATTTATAATTTCTTTGTACTTCTTGTGACTTTCCGCCGATAGCCACCACTTCTTGAATGTTTTTTCCAGTTTTTGTAATCCATGCCTATTTAAATACGATTTAAAATTTCTTACAAAACATGGCCAACTAAATATTATTCTTACAATTGTGTTCCCAAAATCATTTTAAGATCAAATCATCTTATATTGATCTTTTTTTTTCACTGTAAGTATGATGATCCAATATCACTCTAATATCTTACTAAAATACTGCTATTGATCTTATTATAGCTTTAAATAAGATAAGAAAAGTACGTACTTACAGTGTTCTTATGCTATGCTGATATTAGTCTAACATTATTACAATAGCATTTAGCAAGACTATTATAAAATCAACTGAATTTAGAGAATGGGGCTATAAGATCAGGTTTTCTCAAGTGCAATGAGTCTACGTAAAAGTTATTGTAGGAGTAAGAGGCTTTTAATAGTATTTTAAAATGCTCTTGTATACATATATGAGAATAGGTAACAAGAATAAGCGTTCTTGAGTTCGTACTAGCTTGTATTAGACAAATGTAAGAGCGATAACATGTTCCGAAACAATTATAAGATCGCTATAAGCCCACCACTCTCATAAAATACGCAAATTGAGCCTTTTTTGCTGGTTGGGATGCATGTATCTCTTTTTGAACGTATATTGTTACTAAAAATTTCAAAAGTCGTTTTGGACATTGTAGCTTCAGTGTCATCAAGACTATATTGTAGACTAATAGATAGGATATAGTAAAAAGTGGAAAGATTTTATATAAAATAAACTACGGATACGTTTAAAAAAAATTTTACTTATAGAAGTTACATTATCAGCGAGTAATATATGTAACTTTGTCAGCACCAACGAAATCAAAAACAAACGTTTTTTGACTAGCTAACGTGTCGCCATCGCCACATCCGCCACTAACACTAACAATCGTTTTTAAACCACACAAAGTTTATGATATACTGGTATATGGAAAGCGTTTACCATAGCCTATAAACGCCTGGCAACAGCAGGGGTGCCGCTCATTACTACTCTCTCAGTACGTGCAATACCGATCCTAAAGAAATCTTTCCATGACATGGTTTTTCCGAGAGACTACAAAATGGGAATTGTTGTCTCTCGGGAAAACCATCGTTCCACAACTTCGTAGCGTACGTGGAAGAAAGTTCCTTTCAAAACGTACTCGTACTGTACGCAACCATTTAGGATCCCAGTAGCTACTCAACGTTGGCTCACACAAATGTTTTTTACCGTCAAGCTGCGAGGGAAACACGTACTAGTATTTAAACCACCTTAATAAGTATATTTTAAATTATTTAATTAAAATGATTGCGGCTTAATGACCTAAAGTGCATTTACTGCCGTTATTTACGAGGTAATAACGTAGAAATCTTTCATGTCGTTGATCGTTCTCACTGGCTAAACTTCGCATGGATGAGCGTCTTAATAATTGCTTAATATTTAACCATCCTCATTTTTTAAAATTAATAGAGAATCTTCGCAAATGGATTATAAATTATTTAAATACATGGTAGGTATAAAGTATTTTGTCCTATTTTCGGGTACCTTGATATGCAAGGCTATCCGCGCAAATAACAGAAGTGTAGTGAATAACAAAGTGGGTACATATGCAATGTACGCCTGACCACACCGCTCGCCGCTACCATTCGATAACTTATCCGTTGCAGCCGAACAACTGGTCAAGAAAGCCGCTGTTGCATTCTGCTTTTCTGAAGCAAATTGGATCGCAGCGTTGAATGCAGGCAGCATTGGACAATGAACATGGAGTAGTTACGGATAGTTGAGCGTGTTATGACACTGACATCGTAGTTGATCTCCTCGACCTAGTCTGCTGCTGAGCCATCTAAGGAGAGCTATCGAGAGCAGGGCCGCCGACTCTCAGCTCTTAAGGGGACATTGTCTGTTGTTTATTTATTTTAATTTTTCTCTAGCCTCGAATGGAAAATTCTCGATAGTGTAAGATAGAAAGCGTAAACAAGTCTTAGATAGAGTTTATTTGTCTTAAATGGCCTCGAATGATCGATTTAATGAATATAGAAACTTGAAGGACTTAAGACGCGCGCCTTTTTTTCGCTTCTGTAAAATGTATAAAATTTTCCATATTTATGTCTTCATGCCTTTTTTTTTCCTAAAATCAAGTTTCCTTTATAAAAAAGCTTATGTCTGCAAGTAGTACAAGACAATAGTTTTTAGACCCTATACTTTAGATTACGTTAGATGCTTAAATTTTTAAGGCTTGAGTTCATACAGAATTAGTCTTAAATTGGTCCATCGTACATTTCAGAAGCCTTTATCATTTTTCTAGGAAACACTGCTTTAAACCAAATCTACGATATTGCTGTAAAATTTATATTCTTACTAATAATAAAATATATTGGAAATGCGAAAGTGAGTAAATTTATTCGTTGGTTTGTTTCCTCTCTTCTACTACTGAACCGACCATCATCAAATTTTGCATACGCATAGTCAGACTGAGGTACAGAGAAGGATATAAGGTACCTTTTATCCTACAATAAAAAGTACTTTTGCCGAAGGGTCGACATTGACGCAAGCGGACCTGCGAGCGAATTTTACTAGATGATATAACTGAGGACAGTATTTTTCTGAAATAAAAAGTACCCATGTCTTTCTCCGTAACCCAGACAACGTGTACTTATGCAGAATTTCGTAATTATTGATTTAATAATTAAGACTTGAAAGCGTAAGAAACAAAGAAATTAAACAAACTATTCACCTTACTTTTGCATTTATATTAGTTATATCATCTATGTAAACAGGTAAATTCTACAGTTCCATCCTGCAACTTCAGAGTTAAAAATAAATAAAATGCTTTAAATGCACGAAAAGTAGCGGGTATCGCTCATTGCGACACTCTGAATCGAATTAATTACCTCGGCAACCGGGCGTAGTATTAAAAAAACGACTTGCGCAAGAGTCGATCCGTACCTTGACACACTTAGCGCACAAACTGTCGTTTTGAATACACAAAAACCGGACGCTGCCTCCACTGTTTTAAAGTGCTGACGTACCCCAACGTACAATACTATACAGTATCACACAATCTTACGTAGTTACGCTTCTATTTTCTCTTAATCCGTATTTTATAACTAGAAAAGAAAATTACATTAAGAAATAAAACAAGGTTAGGTTAGGGTCAAAATGTAAGGCTAGATATAGTTTCTACTCTTTACTCTTCTACGCTAAAGTGTACGCGTAGGCTAATAAGTAAGAAATAATGTTAAAAATACTCATAGTTGGGTGGGCGCTTTTTTTTTTAATTGTTGGATCCAAAACGCTTGAGGCTAGTTTCCTAAAAAAATATAATTAGACCGTCAGTTAGCTATTCAAAAAATATTGGACACGTTTTTTTTCTTTTTTCGATTAAACAAAAAATTATAAAGATATAGCCCTTTGAAGTTCCGTGTGACGTCATAGTTTGCTACAATTTTCTGCAAACTTTGACGTCACGAGCGACTCCTGAACTTTGACGCGCTTTATCTTTATTATTTATTGTTTATTTGACAAAAGAAAAAATACGTGTCCAATATTTTTTGATTATCTAACTGACGGACTAATTGTTATGTTATTATTACGACCCAGGAAACTAGCCTAGCCATCACTGAGATTTTACAACATAAATACCTAATTTAATGTAGGCAAAGGAATGCTTCAGCTTGTGCTGCCACAGACAGACTATATAAATAAGATGCGTTGGAGTGACGCTATTAGGAGACTTAAAAAGAAATGAACCTATACAGGTCATAATAAATACGTAGGAAAGGAATAAAGAAGCCCCTTGTCCAGCAGTGGGACAATGTAGATTAAAAAAAAAATATAAACCTTCAACGTGTGAATTCACGTGAAAAAGGAGCCTGCGAAGACTTATTTTCTGAAAACCTTTGTGTTTGGAGAACAATGCCAAGACTGAGTAACGTGACATTATGACGCCGATATAAATACGAGCGACCTAAATTCATAATTTATCGCGTACTTATGTCAACATAATACACCAAGGGTTAATTGCGATGAATAATAAATGTAATGGGCCGATAAGTATTCTGATCGGTCCTGGGTTCGATTCTCAGTTAGGTTTAGACGGGAAACAACCTTTTTCAGGTTTATCTAAGTCTTGCTATGTATTATATTTTATACCTATTTATTTTAAAGTCAGGTTGTGTGATAAAATACACAATTGACTACGCTAATATGATACAAATGATGTATGTATATATTTTGTATAAACGAATAAAACTTCATACAAAATACGAAAAAAATTCGGAATTAATTTATTCCTTATAAAATCTGTAAAATCAAAAATATGGCTATTTATAACTTGAATGGTTTTGGATTCAGCTAGTCAAAAGATTATTTCGCTTTGCTTAGCGAATTGCAAGAAGAAATGAGTGAATTATCTTACTACTGAAACTCGCCCGGCTGATTGTTGACTTTGTATCGAAGGTGCATTAGTTTTTTGTTTTAGTTTTTTTTTCTTACCATGTCACAGTGGGTCAAAAACAAGCGATTGTATTCTACTATTTTCAGAGACTTCAAAAAAGGAGGTTTTTAGTTTATCGGAATCTCTATATTTTATTTACAAGGGTATTGACGAAAATTCAATTATAGTAGGATGAAACCCATTGCAAATGGAAGAGAATACATCAAAATTAAAGGAAATATAAATTACGGGCGATCTCAGGCCGGGAAGTGGGAGAGGGTGAGCTTTTGTTTGTTTGTTTTTTTTCAAGCTGGGGTTCTATTTTTGAAGGTGTGGCTTTGAGCGATTTTTGTATGAAAAATGGCTCGTTTACGATCGGCATCATTTCGAAAATAGCACTCCTGGAGACGAAGGAGAATAATAATTGACCAACATGGTGACATACCTATCTATTATATATAGGTACATATTTCCGTGACATCAACAAAAGGCCCAATGGAAGACCAGCGCTGCCGTTGTGTACGGCCAGCATATGCTGAATTGGACCCGTTTTAAGAGCACCAAATTGGTATTATGTTTTTTATTTGTTATTTTTTTTATGGTTTCGTTTTTTTTGTTATATTTATTTTTCTCTTATTTGTTAATTGTATTTTTTTTTATAATTTGTGTGTTCTTAAAATAAATACTTACTTACTTTTAAGGGTAAAAATCGGTTTATCTCGATTTCCGGCAAAACTACAAGACCTGTGGAAAAACGTTATATAGTAATTATGTAGGTAATAACAAGTTCTACTCCTTTTTTATTTATATTTTTTTAGTTAATTTTAATCTTAAAATGTATGTGAAAAATTCAAATAAGCAAGTTTTTGGTTTTTTATTTATATTTTTTACAATAACTTATAACTTTTCACAAAATTTGGTGAAATCTTATCTTTTTATGCCCCAAACTCACACCTTTACTCCTTTTAAATCATTAGAAACATGATTACTATGTATGTTTTATGCAAAGATTGTATGTTCGTATGACATACAATGTATGTAGCTGTGTAATGATTGTGTCGGGATGGCTGACCAGTTGCGTTCTCTTAGCCATCTGTTACAAAGATCATTGCCAGGTGAGTGTTAGAAATCTCGACACGTCTACTACTATTTTTAAAAGAGTTATTTCACAATTTTAGCGATTTTCCCATACTAAAACTATAAGTTTTCGATTGGTCATATACATAAATACATATTATCACCCCCCTTTCCCATCCTCATCCTATGGGGTACCCCCCAGGTTTGGGAATGGGAAAGAGGATGTCCTATTTTTTAACAGATCCATGTGGATCTGTTAAAAAATAGTACCTCAAGTCCTAGGTTATCAAAACAAAATTAGTCTGCGATTTGGTTAATGCATGCATACCATTAAATTGACATGCGCCATAGCATGTGCCGGTGACGCTATAAACTTTCCCCATCTTGCTCTTAATTACGGAAAACAAGATGGCGATAGCTGACAAATTTTGTCGCGCGTGTCATGCTAAGGGGGCTGAATTACCTTGTCTCGTACGCCATTTGCTTTTGCTAGATTATGGTTGTTTTGCAATTTCGCCACCTTAAACTTCTTAACCTTAATCTTCTTGAATAAACTAAAGCATTAGCTTTAGTTTATTCTCTCAATTTCTCTTTTTCAGTGACAGAGAATTTGGGATGTCGATATGGAACACTTTGGGAATCATAGAAAGTCTTTCGTATTTTTATGTATTTTGTAGCAAAATATTTTCGGTTATACTGTATGTAAAGGAGAATGTAAAATGGAAAATATTTTCCAGCTTTTACTGAAAATCTTTTACGGATATCTCTTGTATTTAATACTAGGAAAATTGTAATATTATTTCATTTTGGTTGTAATATTCATACTGCGAATGAAAACGAATAAACTGCCAATTAAACAATTTCAGCGCTCAGGACATTTCAAAAATCATTAAGTTTCGCAATTTGGCAACAAGTGCGTGAAAAACAAATTAAATTATTTATTCTAACAGCATTCGCAACGACCGCTTTTGTTGCGTTTGAGAATTGGCCTTCGCGAACGTTGCAAAACCCGCCAAAAAGTTCTGCGTTAACATTCGGTTCAAATTTAACTAGATATATATAGTGATACGTGATAATATTATTTCAGCATAAATACTAATGAAAATTAAAGATTTTCAGATACCCATAAACCTCAAGTAGCAAGCAACATTGAAGATGTACGCGTTACAATACGCGCATGTTTCATTTAGATATTTTTTTATTTTAACTACCGACGCAAAAATATGGGTGTTGTACGTTTGGCCGGTAGGGAACGTACGAGTACACCTACGTGACCTGTTCAGGGCGCGTCACGAGGGGGCATACCACGCTTTGACACAGCGTGGCGGCGGGAGAAGTCTACGGTAATCACTAATCTGGAAATATATTACTTATCTGTCTCTTATGGATACCTTGTCGAAATTACAGGGGTTCAAAAACAAGCGAGTGTATTCTACTATATAAGTTAGGTACAACATAATATGTGTTTGTGTTTAACATATATGTATAAATCGAGTCTCCAAAAAAATCCGGCTAAGTGCGTGTCGGACTAAGCACAGTGTAGGGTTCCGTAATAGCGAATGCCCGCCTTGAGTTCACGCCTCTCGGTTTAATGACTAAAAACGTCCAAAAACGAGCCCGCATAGGACGGTGGTAACTGAAGAAAGAGTTATAAAATCCTAGTTCACAAGGAAAATTAGAAAAAATATTATCTATTTACGTACCACCGCGAATAGAGGCAAGCGCTGGCACAGAATAGATTACTTGTCTCTCTCTTGAGGATACCTTGTCGAAATACAATTTAAGGATAATAGATTATAAAAAAATCTTTCACTTGGAACCTAAACACATTTTACATACCAGCAGTATGAGATATGATTATTGTCAGGATTGGCATTATTTTAAATAAATGTAAAGTATGATTTACAATTTTAAGTTTTATTGCATACAGTTTGTTATCAATACTGATTTTATGAAATACTAGCTTTCGCCCGCGGCTCCACCTGCGTCAATGTCGATCCCTCGGGAATAGTACTTTTTCCCGGGATAAAAGATAGCCTATGTCCTTCTCCGTACTCCAGAGAACTTGTATGCAAAATTTCATGATGATCTGTTCAGAAGTTACGGCGTGAAAGCGTAACAAACAAACAATCAATCAAACAAACAAACTCACTTTCGCATTTATAATATTACTAGCTTTCGCCCGCGGCTCCGCCCGCGTCAATGTCGATCCCTCGGGAATAATACTTTTTCCCGGGATAAAAGGTAGCCTATGTCCTTCTCCGTACTCCAGAAAACTTGTATGCAAAATTTCATGATGATCGGTTCAGTAGTCACGGCGTGAAAGCGTAACAAACAAACAAACAAACAAACAAACAAATAAACAAACAAACAAACTCACTTTCGCATTTATAATATTAGTAAGGATATTATATTATTATACATTATAGTAAGAAAGTAAGGATGTGGACGTCAAATACTTTCCACATCCAGCAATTAATTCGTAGTAGATGCATGTGAGTGAACCAATTAACATAGAAGCCGTTAATCACCCAGGTGATATAATATCGAAGGTGAACGAAGTACATTTATACTCCTAAGACAAATTTTAATAAAGGAATAAAATCGGTTTAAATAAATAATTTTACTTTTAAAACATGCATAACCTAGTCGTGATTGTCCTATCTATAAGTCCACTCATGTTGATCGATTCTAATAAGTAGGCCGTAGGTATAATCGATACGTAATATATAGCTACAAGATAGTAGCCGTTCTTTACTAAAATATTCACATGAGCCATACATTTCTGTGTCTGTCCCAAGCTGTTATTTTATTATCTTAATTTCAAATTTCTATTGGATACGACTACCAGCCATTGGGAATACCAAAGGAGTTTGGCAAAAATAAAGAATAAATAAAGTGCTAGAAAGATCTAAATGAACACCAGTTCATCTTGGCATCTTGTAAAATGTTAAATTATCCATTACCAAAGACAATATAATACTAACGTATAGACTGCCGACCTTATACAAACCAGGCCTGTTAAGTTAAAAGCAGCAGACCGGTTAATGCCAGGCTGTGGTAGTTAGTTCCACTAACTGCCACTATGGGCGGCGGCGGCGGAGGACGCTGCAATGCAATGGTTACAGACTTCCACTCGTCACTAGATAGCGTTAGCCTAAACTTTATAAAACCAAGTAAAACTGAAAGATTTCATCTTTTTCTCTCATTTTATTTTCTCATAATATAGGGGATACATAGTTGTGAATAAACCTATGGCGCCATCTATGTGATGAGCTTGACAAAAATGGTACGCAATAGGCTATGGGACCACATGCCATTACGTAGTTTTGTTTGTCCCTTTTCAGGTAATATGACAGCTCCGTGGCGCAGTGGTTAACACGCCAGCCTGCGACACGGAGTGCCCGGGTTCGATCCCCGGCCAGGTCAAGATGGAAAATGATATTTTCAGATTGGCCTGGGTCTTGGATGTTTATCTATATATGTATTTGTTATAAAATATAGTATCGTTGAGTTAGTATCCCATAACACAAGTCTCGAACTTACCTTGGGGCTAGCTCAATCTGTGTGATTTGTCCGTATATATTTATTTATTTATTATAAATATAATATTACCCCACGTTCATAGAGATCCTTGTGAGACTTTAGAATGTGTGAAGCACGATATGAAATAAGGACTGTAATAAATGGGTGGTTAAGAATATATATCAATAAACAAGCCTACCATGTACTAACGTGCAGTTCACATGAGGTTGATATTTCCGCAACCTCATTAATTATCCGCCTATTACAATTTGTAATGATCGACTAGATGTAACCATCGGATATAACCTAAACAGGCGTAATTATAAATTCAACCACGTACTCGTATTAATTCACTACTAATAAGAGTACGTAGTTGATTTTGAGCTATGCTCAATCAACAATATAGTCGAATGATCAATCTACTCGTGTCGTTGTCTGTGGCAAAGGTTCCTAAACTTTTTGTGTCGTAAACCGTGCAAATCTTATTAAGGCGTGGAATTCTACAGAATTCACTCGGAAGCACATCCTCCACCCGCTCTCTACATTTTGGGGTTGATACATGCCAGTTTGAAAACCAGTTGTCCATTTCAGGGATCAAATTTTGCCAGGTAATAAATATATCAAATAGAATAAAATTACTTCCTGCTGGTCTAGGATAAGAAAAAACGTAGAATGTTCCAGCTCAATCTCTTTCCGCGCCCTTGAAGCTAGTTGAGGAATGGGCAAAAAATAATCATGTCAATAGGCGATGCGACTAGCAGCCTTAGACGAATGAACCTAACAGCCCATCACTATTTTTATTCCGTTTCTCACCTTTATGCCCACCAACACACTAAACGTAGCCTTCGGTATTATGACCTTAACTCTGTCTCTTTGTCCCCATAAGGGATAAAAGTTGATAATAATGTAATGTAGTTGGTTTTTAATTTAAAAACCTTTTATATCCTATAGAATACAGTGTACATAATGCTAAAATCATTCCCGTAAACTCGAGAAGGATAAACAAATAGATAAGTGGGGAAATAAATATGACAGATGTAATACATAGATACTGAGTGATAGAATACTTAAATATATATGTGGTTACAGGAATAAATAGATATATATATATATATGTATATGCATACAAAAATATACATACATAAATACAAATACAAAATAGTAAGAAATCATGAATTAATCTGCTGACTAGAGTGATGTAGGTATGTTTGCAGCTTTTTTCTTGTAAATTAATCTATTTGATGCCTGTCGGATGTCTTTGGGTAAGGCGTTCTAGAGTCGATGGAATGCAAAGTAAAGGAATTAGACATACATCCAGAGTGGAACAGAGGAGTAAAAAGCTTAAGAGAATTGCTGGAGCGAAGTTGACGATCGTGAGTATCCGCAAGATACTAAAACTAACATTTCAAGTACCTGGGAGAATGAGGATTTTTAAGAATAGAAAAACACACTTGTACTTGTGTCTCTTGCTGCTTGCGTAAACAGATAGAAAACCAGGCCAATTTGGATCGAAACTGAGAAACGTGATCAAATTTACGCAGTCTGAAAATTAAACGTATGCAATTATTAAGAAGACGATCGAATTTATTGAGAAAATCTTCAATGATGCGATCGAAACATCCTCTTCAACTTTCATCCTTTATAACTGATAATGTTTTTTTTAGCAAATCCAATAAATTCCTATCCTTCCCCAGCTTAAAAATACTTCCGGCGGCAGCGTCGCAAGCAGAAGCCCAAAAAACTGCGTTTGCGCCCCGCCTGCCAAGCGTGGCGAGTATGGCAATATCGTCCTAAGTCCCAGGGAACAAAGAATCCTTAAGAGATATCTATCTCTTTAAGAGACCTCTGCCCAACACTGGACTTTTAACTGCTGGAATGATGATGATGATCAAGATGGGTCAGTGTGGAGATTTTTAATTTTTAAGAAATATACATGTTATCGGTCAAACCAGATTTTAGAGCAAACTAGATTGACCTAGTTACTTAACGATAAACAAGTTTTGCCTAGGACGAACTAAATTTCAAATATTATTAACTAACACTTATTAATATTTTATTTGTACTAGGCAAAGTTGTGTTTTAATAATCATAATAGTAAAGATTAAGTGGGGTATTATCCTAAAAAAAATACAATTTCGTGATCAAAGGTGACGGATACCACTTTTCATGAAAATTCGACATGGGTGTCGTTTGCGAGGAGGTACTTCGGGATTTATTTTCAAAAAAAATGTCATTTTTGAGATACAAGATGATGGACATCACTATTCATGAAAATTCGACACCGGCGTCGGTTTAAAGATATTTTGGGGTGTAAATCTCAATAGTGTCTGCTATTTTTGATGACAAAACTGATATCAGCTTTCATGACATGTCGACATTAGCGTCGCTGTATTTTGAAGTTTAATCTCAAAAATTATGTTAATTTTGGGATCCCAGATGGCGGACATCACTTCACATGAAAACTTGACATAGTTGTCATTCTTGCGGTCGGTATTTTGCGCCGTAGATCTCGAAAATTATCTCAATTTTAGGATCCAAGATGTTGGAGTCTACCATCTTAGATCTCAAAATTAACATAATTTCTAAGATCTACACCCCAAAATTTATTTAAATAAATATTTATAAAAAGGAGGTTGAAGTACTTTATAATAAGATTAACTAATTTGTCCTAACAACCTTAAAAATATAGGTAACGACAAATGAATTTCTGAAGTCGGGTGTGGCCGACAACAGACTCCGTGATTTTAAAAAACATTATGGTATTTAAATATTTTTAAAATCTGCATTACCCAATTAAATTAAACTGCTTAATACGGTTTTATCTCATATATTGCATTATTATTATCCTTTATTTTTCATGATGTTGTGATAAGTTCTGCCAGAAGACCACATCACTGCATTCAAGGCATTTTTAAATTTCAACAAAGTAGATACCACATCCATTTCGGATCTTACCTGCAACATAGACATAGCGAGCAGATAATTATCTTCACTGATGCAGAATAATGACAAACGACAGAGTATGTAGGTACAGCAACTAGGTCATAATAACACACTCCGTAATTGCTTTACGATACAGCGAGGATAACCTACTGGAGGATCGTGGTTAGGGTTGACAGGTCTTAAAACTTGATAAGCCGACAGACCAGCCAGTTTAACGGGATATTTGGAGGAAGAGGCCACCACCATTCTAAGTACCATTACAAGATTAAAAAAAATAAAGCATGACTTTTTATTCCTAGTATTTAGTTACCATTAAAATGTTATTATGTTAGGATTCGAAATAACATTTCCTTTAAAAACCGTTTTAATTGTTTGTATTATTGTTGATTTGAGTGCGTTTGACCTTGCCTAATGGGAAGCAACGATTAGGTCTGCTCTCTTGCCTTGCAAATCTGTAAATTGTACCTGTCGAGAAACAGCGTCGCCGGAAGTGTCTAATTTTTTTGCGGTTCGCATGCTCATCTACCCGCCTTCTTAGGCGGGTAGATGAGCATGAGCAGGAATATCGATCATATATTAATGGAATCCCTGCCTATGCCGCGTCGTTCGATAGTGGTATGGCAGAGCTACGAATAATAATTCTATAGAATTGTAACTCTCCTACATTTGCTGCTTCGATTCCGATTCCATTGACGCAAACAAACTAACAATAATTACAACGAAACACACACAATTTCATAGACAATGCTACACGCGATTGGCCGCGACAAGGTCACGCGTCGCCAACCCCGCCCGCTAAAATAAAGAAAAGCTTGTTTACATATAATTTATTTTATTGAATTTCTCATGTGTTTTTCATGTCTGTATGACTTCTACAAGTTCTACACCATTTCACGGCATTTATATTTGACCAAATTAGCGCAAGAACACAACAATAGCTTCAATGAAACCTACTCGCGGCACACACAACCGCACGTACAAGTTATCCCGGCGAACTGGCGCGCCGCTTTGTTCCTATTTTAAGCCCGCCCGCTCTGGTACAATATCGCATGAAATGATTTTTCGGGATTATATATATATATATATATATATATATCTTCTACATAATTATTATTCGTAGGTGCATGAGGAAATTAAATTATGCATTTCCTATCCACACTCTTCGTCTCTACTAGAAAACACACAGACTTACTACTAAGGCTATGTTTGAGGCTCTAGTGCCGTCTTGCTATGAGCGACTCATCATTAACACGTCTTCTGGCACATTTGTCGATAGCTTCGAGCCCTGTGACGCGACGAGTGGATTCATCCCATAGATGTTTAAAAGCTGTCCTATACTGCCCTGTTATAAAGTATAATTGAATCAAACTACTGAACCAATTATGATGAAATTTTAATAAGACTAATTAAAAGTTTTCTTTGAAATAAAAAATATCTAATCAGTTCAGAAATGATGGAGTTGTGAGATAACAAACATGCATCCTAATTGACAATCTCGTCCTTTTTTTAAGTTGGTAAAAAAAGCAAATACAAAAAGTGCACCAATAACGGGACAGGCCGGACATGCGACCAAAAACCTGACTTTAACAGTACTCCCGGCAACCCTAATCTGAGTTAACACATGCAAATGTTTGCCCATAACAAAATATAGGTCACTGCTATATGAAGAGTATCAGAAAACTTTCCTATTTTTAAATATGGCAATCGATCTACTAACAAATTCATGAATTTCTCAATTTATTTCTTACATTGGTTTATTATACTAGTAACTTCTAAATTTTCAATTCTATGGATAGCTTCATAATTATAAATTTCAAAAGGCTGTAATCATCGATTTTTTTTTTAAAATCTATGGCTGTAATTAATGTTGTTTTACTAGATATTTCATATTTCTGATTATTTTGGATGACATCCATGAAAGCCGGTTTAAGTACCTACTGGAAAGGAATATTCTGTATTAAATAGGTAATAATTACGGACTAGATATTGACTTAAAAGATAAAATATAGTGAAAAAGCAACTTTTGATTAAAACTGCGTCTCAAATAATGACATCTTATTTATAAATACTAAAAATAAAACAGGGCAACTCAAAGTCGATATGGTACACAAGGTTTACGTACCATACAATATTTAACTATCTACTTAAAATATTGTTCAAAATAAAACATTTCTTGCATGAGACCCCCTTTGTGTTTTAATTTCATTTAGTTATAAGGGTTGTGTACCCAAAGAGTAAAAACGGGACCCTATTAATGTTGCACCGCTGTCCATCTGTCTGCCTGCCTGTCCGTCTGTCATCAGGCTGTATCTTATGAACCGTGATCGTTAGACATTTGTTGCTGCCGCTATAACAACAAATACTAAAAAATAGAATAAAATTATTATCTGGCTCTTTTAGCTGCCTCCACCATTTTATTTTCATACGATTCACTGATTTGTACTCCTGACGTCGTCACAAGGAATCCAACAATACCAAGTGTAGGTATTCCCAGGATATCAATTAAAAATTTTCACTTTTGTTCTAGTCTAGCGTAAACCAGACGAATTATTTAATCATTGAAATTTTACTTGCGATTTCACCGATCGAACTGATATTAAGTACACACGATGATATTTGTAAATCCAAGATCGACCGATCTACCTAGGATTGTTAAAAATAAAAAACAGTATACCTACATCAGGTGCAAATCAAATCAATGACCTAGATCACTGCAACAAAACACGGCATAATACAATGTGGAAAATGTATTGTTCAATACAACAAGAGATCAACTATCTAAGGAATACACAACACAATATATGTTATCACGTAGGAAATCTAGATCACTTTATCCCATCTCCCTGTGCCAGGGGTTTGTGTTTTGTTATTTGTTTAAGGTGTCACGTAAATGTATGGAATTAAAGTAATGGCTGACAATTGTCAAATCCTTCAATTTGGAAACGATTTCGTCTCTATAAATAATTATATGGCAAATATGATTCACAAAAACGACCGAGCTACAGAACACTGCTTTTGCGCGTGGGGCGACACGACTTGGCCGATTTTTTTTTGTGAACGCATTATTTGTTAGCCAAACTAATCGAAAGTATAAAGTCGATAAAATTTACAAAACGATGGGTCTGAGAGAGTGCATGGCGGATGGGTCTTTAGAACACAGAATGACGATGGTGAAGCACTTCTTCAGGTGGCATCAGCGTTCGCTTTAGCAATTGCAAACAAATACTTTCAAAAAAGAAAGCAGCGTTTTGTACGTCATAAGATATTACGTACAAAAGTGGTAACCACGATACCCAAATTGACTATTTTCTGATGCCCATGTTGTCAAGAATTGTAAAGTGTAGCCTGGAGAAGAGCTTTTAGTTCTAGGTATGTAAAAATATCTAGGCAAAAGAATTTAGGAAACAAGTAGTACATAAAATGATACAAATAAATAATACGGATAATATGACAGCAAATGATATCTGGAATCAAACGGTGACTACGATTCGCGATATAGCAAAAACTGTTGTAGGAGAATGTCGAGATAGTACGAGTAAAAAGAAGGATAAAGAAACCGGGTGGTGGAATGAAAATATGCAAAAGATTTTAAGGCGCTGTGCATCAGAAGAATACCGTAAAACGTATATTTTTTCGTCGCGCAGTTAGCCCTATGTTTCAAAGAATACTAGCATGAAAAAAATATGAAGTACTGTTCAAAGATCAAAATAAATGGTTACATCAAAATATGTTCAGAAAAATATTTAAAACCTAACTTAATAAAATATCAAAAAAGCTATATCCAGAAAAATTTTCGTCGCGAATTTCTTGATATTTTCAGCGACAACTACCAACTTTTATACGTCTTTAAAAAGTATAACTAAATGAGCAAGATGGATACCTACAAAAAATACAATATTTGGTTATAATTATTGAATTATTAAATTAAAAGTGAAAATTAACACGAAAATGGCAGACACGGATTTGAACTGAGACTGACGACAGGTATGACGCAAATGTATAGAATATTGCGCGATGTCCGCTACAAACGGTTAAGGGTTACAGCGCCTTAAGAGATATAAATATTTTATAAATTAGCATGGTATCAACTGAAGACCAGCGCCGTGTTCCACACCACGGCATATGCTGAATGGGGACCATTTTGGTACAAAATTGATTTATCGTTTGAATTGTTTTTACCTTTATGTGCTAAATAATCATTTTTTCTTTCTTTCTTTCTTTAGATAAGAAAACGGCATTAAAAGATTGGCAAAGTACAGATAACACAAATGTGGACATGGAGGAGGAAAGGTAACTAAGGTATAAAAAATAAAAAAGAGAGCCCAGTGAGAGGTAGCAATCGCAAGACCGAAAGTACAAGATAACTTGTACATATTTTAAGAAAAACCTCAAGGTCAAAAGCAGTTATTTGGACTAGCAAAAGAAAGATAAATAAATGCTAAAGATGTGAAATGTATTAAATGCATTAAAGATGGAAAGGGGATGGTGCTTACTAATGACGAAGAAACTAAAGAACGCTGAAAGAAGTATTTTTGAGAATTACTAAACGAAGAAAATGATGTGAGTAGAAAAGTAGAGAGTGTACCGGCCTATGTAGAACTAGTGAATAATGTTATCCAGACAATGAAGTATGGAATAGCAGTGGGGCTCGATGGCATACCAATAGAAGTATGGGATGAATGGAAGTGGCTAGCTTTATTCTTCGATAAGTTGTTTCAGGAAGAGGCGATCCCTGACGAATGGGGTACTAGTTTTCTGGTACTCATATTCAAAACTGTATGTGATGTACAGGATAGTAACAATTATTAAGGAAAATGCTTATGTTAAGGTTAAGACAAGAGAGTGAAATTACGGAGAAATGTTTGGGTTTCTACCAGGTAGAGGAACGACTGACGCTATATTTGCCATTCGCTAACTGTGCGAAAAATACCGCAATTCAAATAAAAACTTGCAGTTGCTGTTATAAAAGTTCTTTGGCCGGCCTTAACAAAGAAGAAAGTGCCATATAAGTACCTGCAGCTCATACGTGCTATGTACAGTCAACCTCGTACATCCGTCCGGTCCGAAGTTGGCGTTACCCACAAATTCGATGTGGCAGTAGGGTCGCACCAGGGATCGGTATTAAGCCCGTGTACCTGTTTCTCCTTGTAATGGACGCCTTGACGTCAGACATACAGGACGAAGCACCCTGGTACGTGCTGTTTGCAGATGACATGGTTCTCATTGGAGAAGATGGACCTAAGGTAGAAAATGGCAACAGACAGTAGAAAACTTCGGTTTAAAGATCAGCAGGACCAAAACTGAACAACTGTTCCACGATTTTGGTGATTCATCAATTTTTGCTCCTGTTGCCTTAGATGGTGTGCCCCTACTAGTATGATTTGAATTCCGTTTACTTGGTTTTTCTCGTACAGAGTGACGGAGACATTGACCGGGACATAAAAAGTTGCATAATTTTTTTATTCAGTGCAGGCATAGAGTCGCAATACCCGAGACCCGATTACGTATTGGATGATCGTGTTCACTATACATGGTGATGGGCTCAATTTCTTAAGTATTGCATTATAACAAATTAAATTACACTAACAAACCAGTAGGGTCCTGAAAAGATTATACCGTAAATTGTTAGTAGGTATAATTCGATACAGTTGTATAAACTACATTATTTTTCAGATTGTTTGGACTCGACAACTTTTTAAAATAAACGTTATCGATTAATATGGTTCGATCGCTGTAGTGCTGATATCGGGTATAATAATTCCTACCTTAAAGATTATTTTTTGTTTACTCGCAAACTATAAATAGATTTATGGCGGAGCTAAATAAATTATTAATCGTTTCATAATAATTGTAATATTTGAATTCAAGCAGCTAAAATAGGAACGGGTATTTTCGAACTAATAAGATCTCAGGAACTAAACAACCAACTATTTGAAATGATCTAGTACCGCAAATTTACTTATTGAACGTGTAGAGTCAATGCTAGTAATATGCGTTCATCTGTTTACTCAATGATCTTTTATCCTATAAATCAAAATGATGATAATTCAATTATTGCGTTCACAATTACATTATAAGGTTGCCTGAGAAATTAAATTAAAAAATATATTTTTTAATCAATTTTGCAAGACTTAGGCAACCCGAAGGCAACCCACTCACATTTTAAGCATATTTTCTTTGTTTTTTTTATAACATTTATTTCATCTAGTACACTGATAGATGAAGGTCTTCCTATCCTCTAAGTCTACAGAACCCTATCTCCGACAGATCTCTTCCTATCACATGACGTACTTATAAAATATATTTAAGTGTTCATACTTATTTTGCATTTACAATGCTATTTTATTGTTGTTGTTTATATTTATTTAGGCTTAAGGTCGCAGGTTCAAATCCCGCCCGCTTGGAATTTTTTCACCATATTTTATTTTCTTAATTTAATAATACTTATAAAAGTTCCGACATCTGCAAGGTGTTTAGTTTTAAATGATTACATTTTTTTCTGAACTTCAGTTCAGAGTTAAGTAGTACTTCTGCTTCGAGAACCCACGATGCACATTACAATACAAACCTAGCCTAGTAGATACTCGTACGGACAACAAGAAAATGATCAAGGAACGTACCAGACATTCAGGTTTCTGATTACGAAATATCAAGGACACAGGCTCTCACCGAGAGAGAATCCATACAAGTAACGTGTACTCAGATCATGTGTACATAACATTTAATATACTTATAGTTGATCATTTTTAGGCGTAAAGCACATTGATCTGGCGTCGGGCACGGACATAGCTTAGATCGGGCAAGGACATGGCTCTGATCGGGCGCAGGCATGGCACGTTTCTATTACAATAATCATGGCGAGTATGATCATAAATGACTGGATGTTTCTCTATTAATTCACAGAATGCTATGTTAAACTCGATGTCATCACGCATTTTTATTTTCTATAATCGCTTCTCTAGAAGACATATGCCATACGTGCGCGCTGACTGCGAACTGACGCCATACTGAGGGCCAACTGGCGCGGGCGCCGAAGTGGCGCGCTTTAGCGCGTCCGATGATGCCCGTTGAAGTGTGTTCAAATTGCGACTTTATTTCCAAACATTTAGTACGGTATTTAAATAGAAAAGTAAATGCCCTTGCCACGTCCGTTCCAGACGCCAGACTTTGCGCCTTAGGGTACGCCATGTCAGTCCGTCTATCCGTCCGCGGTTTTACTCAAAGACTATAAGTACTATAGAGCTGTAATTTGGTATGGATATGTATATTAATCATACCAAAAAAACAGTAAAATAAATTTTGATTTTCTTTTTTTATGTTCTCTCTCATACAAGTAAAAAGGGGAGTTAAATTTTTTTTAGCGGCTACCCCAACATATAGGGTATTGTTGAATAAGTGTTTTAAAAATAATGTGAGCTTGTGGACATAATTATTCAATTTACTTATCCGTTTCGGAAATATTTGGTTTTATAGTCCAAATTTTTGTCAGAGT
The DNA here is from genome assembly GCA_947532085.1 of Elegia similella. Lineage (NCBI taxonomy): Eukaryota > Metazoa > Arthropoda > Insecta > Lepidoptera > Pyralidae > Elegia > Elegia similella. The sequence continues at coordinate 28,402,695 of OX383925.1, read as the reverse complement.
CCAGTGTGTCCCCCCCCCCCCCCCCCCCCCCCTTCTATCTACTAAATGGTTGTATATGAACACGTAAAAAAAATCACGGTAGTGGTATATATAACGAAGTTTAAAGGAAAACTATCAGAGCTAAGTGGAGTTTATAAATTAAAGAATTATAATCGAGCAACTTATAAATGTACTCGGTAAAGTAAAATTTAATACAAATTGAATTAAAAATTCGCTAAGACAGTTGTTAATTACGAAAACAACTACTGAATATAAATATTCGAACCACGTAAAGTCAAGTAAATATGAAATCACAGCAGTTTTAACAATAATAATACCTAAAATAATAACAATGTTTTACGTTCGACAGCGCGCGGAGCTTGGCGGAAGGATAGGAGGCCGCTTGGTACCTATTGCGCTCGGGAATCAAAGTACACCTACGAAATCTTGTTACCAGCGCTTGCCTCTACTCGTCATGGTACTCATATGGATAATATTTTTTCTAATTTCCCTTGTGAAGTAGAACTTTATAAATCTTTCTCCAGTTACTACCGTCTTATGTGGGCTCGTGTTTAGACGTTACATAATGGTACGGAACCCTTAGTACGCGAGTCCGACTCGTACTTGGCCGTTTTTTTTCTTAACTCGCATTATTATTTCAAACCAAAGCTCTAAAATAAAATAAATAAATAATAAAATAAACCAAATTTCATTTTCTCTCGCTATGAGCTAAATTATCTATTATCTCTAAAAATATTCTATAAACACAACTCTTTTCGCCTATCTCATCAGTCATTGATTATGTAAATTAATGCTCCCGATTATTATCATTTGATATATATAATTGTGTATTTATGTACTATATAGATATGATTTATATATGTAGTGTACTATAATTTATTTCTATAGCGGTGCCATCTGTTCTTTTAGTCTTAGCTTTATTTTTCCAAAATTAAGCTTTCGAATCAGTTACCATTAACGCAGGACATTTAATTTAAGAAACGAATAAAGGAATACCATCTATCCTTATCATCCTGATATACTCACATATTTAATATTTACATTATATAAACTGTAATTATGTGTATATATTTATTTGTGTACATTATCATATATGTATAGGTATATATATGAAATGATATTTAATAAGTATGTTTATGCGACAGTTTTTTTGTGTTATTCGTGCATCGTGCACGCCAATTACCTTTTATTTCCCTTTCCTTTCTCAGATATGCTGGAATAAATTTCTATTGAAGTAAGTAGCACCTATGTACTTAAGTTTCCTTCTGTAACTTTGTTCTATTTAATATATTGTGTACATGAATAAATAAATAAAATTACTTATCATAAGCGTGGCGAAGCTTCCTAAACATGTTCTAACCCGACGCCAGGGCCGTCCTTACCCTTTACAATAGCTAAGCACGACTGCAGATACTCAGCGTGTTGGGATCGATAGAACTCACTTTCCTCTTCATTGCTACACCATTTTTAAATCGCGGAATTGCGACGTTTTAAAATATGAACATGTTTTATATTCTTTAAAAACGTAAGATGGTTTATGAGGCACTATGAGGCTTTTGACTGGTGATCCTATTTGACTGATAGGGTACAATGTATTGATATTACAAACATAAATTCAAAGAATATAATAGAAACAAGCAGATCAGATTCGAAACAAACCAAATATGGAGTTCCACAAGGAAGCGTATTAGGTCCTTTGTTTTTTCTACTCTATATTAACGACCTGTTTCAAGCAGTGAGACATAAAACTATTTTGTTTGCTGACGATATATAGATTATTGTGACTTCAGAAAAACACTATGACCTGAGATCAACACTCAACTGACGTAATTGACACTCTAGGATTAGTAATAAATAGGCTTAGTTGTAATAATCTTATAATATTTTACTTATCAATGTTAATAATCATCCTCACAATATATTTAATTTAATTTATAATAATCAAAAATTAGAAATGTTAGATATCATAAAATTTTTAAGTATAATTTTAGATACAAATTTCAGTTGGAAGTAACAGATAAAGACATTGTTTGTAAAAAAATAAACAGCTTTACATATGCCATGTACAAACTAGCTAGAGTAGCCAGTAGACAAACAGCTGTTATTACATTTAACGCTTATGTCGAATCAGCAATAAGGTATGGCATATTGATTTGGGGAAATGGAACAAATGCTCACAATGTATTTATATCACAAAAGAAGTGCATGCGTGCTATATGTGGTATTGGTCTTAATGAATCTTGCTGGCTTTATTACAAAGAACTACATATTTTACCGGTATCGTTATATAAAAAAGAGGTATGCATATTTTTCAAGCAAAATCTACATATTTTTAAGCAAGCGCGGGATTTATTTCTTAGATGTTTTTAGAAACCCTACGAGGCTTGTAATAGACATCGTACCGAAACATTAACGGGTCAAGAAAAAATGCTATGGCATGTGCATCAGCATATACAATAAACTCCCAGTTCATATATTAAAAAAATGATTTTTATTCAGATAACTTTGATCCATTTTGTTAGTAACAATAATCCATTTTGTTTGTCACTAATTTATTTTTAATGTTTTTTATACAACAACTGTAATTAAACATATTTTTACAATTGGAAAATGCATGTGTGTAAGAAATAAATATACTCGTATTAACCCTATTTCAGCAAATAAACGATTTGTATTTGTAAAATAATAATAATCGGTTTTTTGTCTGCATTAAGATGTAACGAACATAAAACAAAATAAACATACAGTCAAATTGAGTTCTTCCTGGTTTTTAAAATCGGTTGGTAAGGAATCCCTCGTCAATTACGGGAGCGCTACCCAAGCCGACAAGGTGTTCCTTTTAAGAATTGATAAATACAAATAATTAGACCATTACTTCGTGTAAATGTCTCCGAAAGTAAAAAATTTACACCCGCCGTTTCAGAAATAATGAGGAAAATAAAATTCGGCGTAACATTACCCCAGCCAACCTTTTTTGATCCCGTGCGTTTATCTGGATAAAAAGTATGTACAAAGATAGTGTTACCTACCCCTACTGGCAACCAGACCCAGATAAGAAGTTATATCCTTTAAGAATGAACATTTATTTAGATTTAATTTTAAATTAGCTGCGGTTAGTAATTTTAGGACCTTTTCTAACAATGCTAGTCCCGAGGAACAGTAACGGTAGGAATCATTATATCATCTAAATAAAGTTCTATATCCTGTTGAAGTTCACCTAGAGCCATCTGTATCAATCGAGAAAACACTTCGGAGGCATTGGCCAATCCAAACGGCATTCTTTAGAAAAACGTATGAGGTCGTTACAAAAGATGTCCTAGGAATCTCACTCATCATCTAATGAAACTTGATAGTAACCTAGTGCAAGATCAAGTGTCGTGAAGAAGTGCTTGCCAGACAGTCGAGTGACCTGGTCCTCTATGTGAGGCAAAGGATAACGGTCCTTAATTGTATTAGCATTTAATGCCCTATAATCAACGCATAATCTGTAATCTTCATTTTTTTCTAACCAGTACCACAGGACTAGCATATTCATACATAGATACTTTTATTACACCCGCTTCTAAAAGGTCTTTTATTTTACTGTTAACAGTCTCATTTTCCTTATGTAATAGCCTGTATGGCTTGCAATAAATAGGTCGTTCGTCTTTAGTATGAATGTGCATTTATATTAAATCTGTAAATCCTAGATTTGTGGTGGTCCTAGCAAATGTAAGTGGATATTTATTTAATAAATTAATTAAATCTCTGTTTTGACTATCATTGAGTTGCCCTTTATCAATATTTATGATTATAATAATAATAATAATAATAAATATTTTTATTTTATTATGATTTCTAAATCACCTGTTTGTGACTTTATAGAAAACACATTTAAATCATTATTACTATTTACGGGGACCACCATTGATTCTGCTCTAACTTTTAATTTATCGGCATTCTACGAAATATCTTGGTTTCCTAGGTTAATGAATTTCAAGAAAGAATTATTTTTATTTATAATACCTGAGGGTATAAAATAAATCAAATTCCCTAATTGTAACCACACAGTGTTGACAAGAATGCTTGCTCCTCTTCCATATCATGTTCATAATATACATAGACTTTAATAAAATGATAGCTTTGTTTAGGTATAATAAAATCATACTTCAAATGAACTGAATATTTTGAATTGAAATAAGTCCGTTTCAGGTTAAAATTAAAAAGCATATTTTCTACCGTTAAACTGGGTATAAACTGCATAGAATCACATGTAGTGACTTAGCTAGATAACGCCGTTACTGTAAATCATCGACTGTCCCATAATCATATCTATATCTGAAGTCAAAGTGTTGGTTAATTCGGCTATGCCCTGCAAGGACACACAGTCTATCGATATTGATGGTAGGTGCCAAGTGATTGGGTACAGGCTCCTCTAAAACCTTTCATGATAGTAGTACTCGGCTGAATGTTCAAGCTTTGCAACCGTATTTAAAGTTAAGATATTTAATCTGCTACCGATGTCAATGTAACCTTGTATCTGGCATCCATTTAAAGTATGTTTTTTCTTATAAATATCCAAATAGATCTCGTATGTAATATGCAAAATACGACTAACCTTTTGTTCCTGTTGTCGCGAATAACACGTGGAGCTCGTGTATCCCTGGCGCTTACACACGTCGCAGCGTTGTTGCAGTCTACAGTCTCGTGCCTCGTGGCCAGCGCGACGACACACGTAGCAGATCTTCGGTACCAGCACTCGCACGGTTGGTGTAGAAGCGTATCCTCTTCTCCATGTGCACTTTTGCGTCATATGGGCTGCTCCTACATGTTTATAATTTTCTAGTGATGATAGATATCCATAATACAGGTTGTTCTGGGCTATCACAAGTATATGCTTTTGCATTGGCTCGTAATTCAGCAAGTAAGCCACGAATAATACACGAGATGGCTTCTTCACCGTCAATATTGCATTTTTTCAAGAGCGGAAGGTTGTCGTGGTAATATTTTGTCTTTCTTTACGTATCCTGTTTCGTTCTAGCCAGCATCGTCTCTTATCTATCAACATAGTCCGTCGACCGTGGAAAGGCAATATGAAAGGCTCGCTTCCACACATCCCAGGAAAGGGCGTAATCATCAAGATCATCATACCACTTATGAACTGGCGATCTGTACTGCTCCACCCGTATATATCCAGCCGTAACCACCACGGCAATGCACCGCATGAACCGAATCTGCTGTTGCGTCCCGAAGTGAAGACAACGCAACTGTATGTGTCCCGCTTGCATTGGTCTACGAGGGTAGAGGACGTCGTAGACTACGTGCTGAAGAAGTCCAAATTCACATTGAGGGTCGAACAGTTGGCTTCTCACCATAAAGTGAGCTTTAATTCATTTGTGGTGAGAGTGCCGACCCACCATCTAGAGACCTTCATGAAGGAGGACTTCTGGCCGCAGGGAGTCGTTTATCGGAAGTTCCGAGGAAGGCTGCCTGCTGATATCCCGCGCCTCACGTCGCCGACTCTACGTAAAAACTAGTTTTTTAAGATATATTTTCGTATGTATGTTAGTCTGTAAGGTATATATATTTATGGGCCTATGTAATGTTTTACTCGTTGCCTGAAATAAACGATTATTATTATTATTATATGACGATTATTTTTTCTCCCTTTTTAAAGAGGGGTATATCTAGACACACGGGCCATAGCCAAGCGTGAATAGAAGGAAATCAGGTAATAGTATTAAAAGCGGAAGATACAGATAAAGTTGAGAGGAATTTTCGGGTGAGTCGACATGTATTTAGGATTACAGCCTTTTGTAGTGTGTTAAGAGTATTTTTATTTATATCTAATATATCTAGACATCTTTGCAGGCATTTAGGTATGACACCTGTAGATGAGATAACTATTGGTATGATATGTACTATTTCCACTCGCCATTGACGTTTTAGTTCTATTGCTAATTCTTGATACTTGGTCAGTTTTTGAGATATTGTGGGTTGGATGTTATGTGTGTTAGGTATGGCTATATCAATTAAGTAGGCAGTTTTGTTTGTTTTGTCATAAAGTGTAATGTCAGGTCTATTATAGTGTATAGTTTTATCTGTGATTATAGTTCTGTCCCAGTATATTCTGTAACTTCTATTGTCTTGTATGATTTCTGGTTTGTATTTGTAATAGGGTACTTTTTTTGGTATGAAATTATGTTTGTGTGCTAGATGTTGGTGAATGATAGCGGCTACCTGGTGGCGGTGTTTATAATCGTTTTGCGCGAGAGATTTACATGCGGAAGTAATATGCTGTATAGTTTCTGAGCTGCTATGACAATGTCTGCAGGTGTCAGTAGGTAAGTTAGGTGTTCGGATTATATGTTTTTGGTAATTACGAGTTTCAATGACTTGGTCCTGAATCGCAATCATGAAAGCTTCCGTCTCAGGGAAGAGCTCTCCACGCCGCAGCCATGCGTTCGACGCCTGTTTGTCGACATAAGGCTGCTCCAGGTCGTGTCGATGTCGTCCATGAAGAGACTTCTGCTGCCATGTTGCGATCTTTTGCCTTGCCTCAACAACCTGTTCCTTTCGTTGTGGGTTCTGGTTCGCCAAATTAAGTGGAGTTAGTTTTTTATCAGCTTTTACTACTATTTTAAGAAGTAGGGATTGCTCTACTCGCGAGTGGAAATAATGTCGTAGTGATTTAATTTGTTTATTATGAAGGTTAATAATGTCTATTATGCCTCGGCCTCCCTCATCTCTTGGAAGCGTCAATCTTTGAACGCAAGATCTAGGGTGGTGTTTCCTATGTGAGGTTAAGAGTGTATTTATAGTACGTTGTAGTGTCAGTAGATAACCTTGTGTCCAGTTAATAATACCAAATGAATATGTAAGAATAGGGATTGCAAAACTATTGATGGCTTTAGTTAGATTGCGAGAATTTAGTTGCGAACGGAACAAAATGTTAAGTCTGTGTCTAAATTTCTTTTGAAGGTCTGCTTTTGTTTCATCTTGGTTAATACGTTGGGCCTGCCGGAATGCTAAATATTTGTAAGACGAGTGCTGCTCTAGAGGTTCAATTAAATCTCCTGATTCTAAAGTATAACTGTGTGTTGTTATTTTTCCATTTTCAATTGTGAAAGTTTTACATTTTTCGATCCCGAACTCCATGCGAATGTCGTTCGAGAAGAGTTGCGTGATATCTGCAAGGTGGTGTAAAGATTCTATCGTGTTACTGTATAATTTAATATCATCCATATACATCAGATGAGTGAGTGTGGTTTGTTTATGTGGGGTTTCGAGGGTTTCGAGGAACCGTTCTTAGATTGATTGAGCATATGAGAGAGTGGGTTCAATGCTAAACAGAACCAAAGAGGGCTGAGAGCATCACCTTGGAAAATACCTCGACGTATTGGGATCTGCGATGTTTCTATGGGAGAGGGTCCTGTGGTTTTTAGTATGGTTGACCAATGTTGCATAGAACACTCGAGAAAACTAATGAGCTTTGGATGGACTTTGTAATTATTATTATATATCACCTAGCTGATCGATTTTATGAAGACATCCTGTGACGTTACTGCTGCTTTCCTCCGGCCGGAATTTAGGTATAAATTCTGCGTCGGTTGTTGATACACGTCGCCTTTTAGTACAGTCGCGCTTAAATTTCTTCGGAGAAGAAAATAATCTTCGTTATCCTCGTCGCAATTTGAGCTCGAGGAATCGCTACGGCTTCTCTTTCTTTGACCCAAACCGTCGGCAATTGCCCCCCACATTATCCCACTTCTGAGTGGTGACAAGCGGCGATTCTGGATGTCACTATTGAAACACTTAATTGAGATTTCTACGACTTGATTTCATTTTAACACACAGTGTGACGGTTACCAGCTTCTTAACAAGAATGAATCATACAATTGATCGAACGAACTTCTTATTGAACGAATGAACTTGATTGAACAGAAAGAATTTAATGGCTGTCAAAGATATTTGTTTTTAAATTATTCAACACAATTACTTATTATTGTACAATGATAATTATTAATTTTATAAAATACAATTATTTATAATATTATATCCGAAACTAAATCAGATAAGTATTAAATATTTAAATTAAAGGTTCATTTCTTAAATGTAGTATATCCGTTCGATGTCGAGCTGGAGTTGCCAGTAGGGGTAGGTAACACTATCTTTGTGCATACTTTTTATCCAGATAAACGCACGGGATCAAAAAAGGTTGGCTGGGGTAATGTTACGCCGAATTTTATTTTCCTTATTATTTCTGAAACAGCGGGTGTAAATTTTTTACTTTCGGAGACATTTACACGAAGTAATGGTCTAATTATTTGTATTTATCAATTCTTAAAAGGAACACACGTCACTGCCACCCGTATATATCATATACGGGTGGCAGTGACGTGCCACCCGTATATATCAAATACGGGTACGGGTGGAGCAGTACAGATCGCCAGTTGATAAGTGGTATGATGATCTTGATGATTACGCCCTTTCCTGGGATGTGTGGAAGCGAGCCTTTCATATTGCCTTTCCACGGTCGACGGACTATGTTGATAGATAAGAGACGATGCTGGCTAGAACGAAACAGGATACGTAAAGAAAGACAAAATATTACCACGACAACCTTCCGCTCTTGAAGAAATGCAATATTGACGGTGAAGAAGCCATCTCGTGTATTATTCGTGGCTTACTTGCTGAATTACGAGCCAATGCAAAAGCATATACTTGTGATAGCCCAGAACAACCTGTATTATGGATATCTATCATCACTAGAAAATTATAAACATGTAGGAGCAGCCCATATGACGCAAAAGTGCACATGGAGAAGAGGATACGCTTCTACACCAACCGTGCGAGTGCTGGTACCGAAGATCTGCTACGTGTGTCGTCGCGCTGGCCACGAGGCACGAGACTGCAGACTGCAACAACGCTGCGACGTGTGTAAGCGCCAGGGATACACGAGCTCGACGTGTTATTCGCGACAACAGGAACAAAAGGTTAGTCGTATTTTGCATATTACATACGAGATCTATTTGGATATTTATAAGAAAAAACATACTATAAATGGATGCCAGATTCAAGGTTACATTGACACCGGTAGCAGATTAAATATCTTAACTTTAAATACGGTTGCAAAGCTTGAACATTCAGCCGAGTACTACTATCATGAAAGGTTTTAAAGGAGCCTGTACCCAATCACTTGGCACCTACCATCAATATCGATAGACTGTGTGTCCTTGCAGGGCATAGCCGAATTAACCAACACTTTGACTTCAGATATAGATATGATTATTGGACAGTCGATGATTTACAGTAACGGCGTTATCTAGCTTAGTCACTACATGTGATTCTGTGCAGTTTATACCCAGTTTAACGGTAGAAAATATGCTTTTTAATTTAAACCTGAAACGGACTTATTTCAATTCAAAATATTCAGTTCATTTGAAGTATGATTGTATTATACCTAAACAAAGCTATCATTTTATTAAAGTATATGTATATTATGAACATGATATGGAAGAGGAGCAAGCATTCTTGTCAACACTGTGTGGTTACAATTAGGCAATTTGATTTATTTTATACCCTCAGGTATTATAAATAAAAATAATTCTTTCTTGAAATTCATTAACCTAGGAAACCAAGATATTTCGTAGAATGCCGATAAATTAAAAGTTAGGACAGAATCAATGGTGCTCCCCGTAAATAGTAATAATGATTTAAATGTGTTTTCTATAAAATCACAAACAGGTGATTTAGAAATCATAATCATAAATATTGATAAAGGGCAACTCAATGATAGTCAAAACAGAGATTTAATTAATTTATTAAATAAATATCCACTTACATTTGCTAGGACCACCACAGATCTAGGATTTACAGATTTAATATAAATGCACATTCATACTAAAGACGAACGACCTATGTATTGCAAGCCATACAGGCTATTACATAAGGAAAATGAGACTGTTAACAGTAAAATAAAAGACCTTTTAGAAGCGGGTGTAATAAAATTATCTATGTATGAATATGCTAGTCCTGTGGTACTGGTTAGAAAAAAATGGAGATTACAGATTATGCGTTGATTATAGGGCATTTAATGCTAATACAATTAAGGACCGTTATCCTTTGCCTCACATAGAGGACCAGGAGGCCTACCATGAACTTTGACAAAACCATCATGGTTTTGGTCCGTTTTGTTTCAAGCTCATTGTAATATTGTTTCAAATCGTACCATGAAACTTTAAAACAAGATCGTTTTATTCCTGCATAGTGATGTGAAAGAACGAATGAAATTATATTGCCTGACGATTGTGAGAGCGAGACAAAGCTACACAATTTGTATAGCTCCATCCCTTTTACGCGGCGTTCCGATCTATAACCAACATTGGCCTCCTTTTAAATTAATAAAATATGATTTGTATTTTATAAATTATGTTTAAAAAATTATTATGTAACACAAACATTTGAAATGCATTTTTTATAACATACATTTAATATCATAAAAAGTAATTAAGATTTTAGTTGTGTTTTTAAACAACATTAGATTTGCTAGCGTGATACGGAGCGTTTTTGTACATCAAGACGTGACGTTATCTGTCTGTGGTTCGCGCGCTTACTGAAAAGTAGAAAACTGGTACATAAAATGTCTTTATTTTAGGACAATATTTAATAAAATTCGTCTATTACCACAACTGTGGCTAAACCAAGTTAATTATAGTGTATTATTGTTGTGTTTACATTGTGTCAATAACGTAAGATGTAAATTGTAAATGGCATTAGTAAAATAAAACACTAATCAATACGGACTTATTTTGTTCTAACCATGAATAAAATAGTCAGGATTTTTAGTGATTTACTATTTTCAGCTTTATAACGCGTCGCATGATCGCATCACACACCTTTATGGCATTCTTAGATTTCTATAGAGAAAAAGCAGCGGCATATAAGCATATAACGGGTGGCGCAAAAGTACTGGCACTAAAGAAAATACTTTTATTTTTTTTATATGACATTTTCTGTCATTCTGTTTTTGAAAATTGTGTAGTGAACAAATGTAAAATACACTGAAAATAAACATGGACCGTTTTACTCCCCAAGAACGTGGAATAATTGTGTGAGGGACGCTTTTCCAGGCCGAGTTATCTCTCGTTTTGGCGATTTGCCTTGGCCTGCAAGATCACCCGATCTGACCAGTCCAGACTTCTTTCTTTGGGGTTTTTTGAAATCTCGGGTGTATGTGAACAAGCCACAGACTCTCGCAGCTCTAAAAGAAAACATTCGTCAAGAAATAACGAACATATCGCAGGAAGTGTTACGGCAAGTTATGCAAAATGTCATAAATAGGGCTCAAATGTGTATCAACTCTGGAGGTCACCATTTAAAAGACATCATCTTTAAATCCTAATGGTACGAAATTTAATGGCACAAATATACATTTAAAAAAACCTAAATCTAGTTTTCTAATTTAGAAAAAATGTTATAGCTGAACCAAATAGGGTCTTTACTTTTGCGCCACCCAGTACCTATAAACTAGTATCATGCATGTCGTATCAAAAACTACAGAAAAAAAAAGGTAGAGAAGTTTCGCGCATACTTAATCGGCAAGAGCTACATAGTTCTTACAGAGAACTTTTTATAGTTCTTTAGGAACGGATTTTAAGAAGAAGAAGAATCATGTAACCTATAAGAAAGTCAAAATAATTGTGAAAAGCTTACTTTAATAAAATTCTTACGAACATTTTTGTTTTATTTTTGTGTAGCAGTGACATATTGAAAATAACAATTCTTGTATTGGATTGAAGTAAGTAAGTAGGTATATACCTATCGTATTCGCTGTTCTGCATCAGTGAAATATTTTGATGAAATATAGTTTAGTACCTATATACCTAGAGATATTTATTCGGAGGAAGAAATCTATATATATATATATATATATATATATATGCCATGTTTTATTTAAGCTATGCCTATGGCTCAGTGTGCGTGGCGTAATGTTAGCGTTTTTACAATAAGCAACCCCGGTCACCAGCCCCACTAGGATGGGTGTACAATTACATATTAAATCGAGTTCCTCCGTCCTTCGAAAGGCACGATAAGCTATTGATAGCAGTCGCTCAGCTATGTCAGATGCCGTTAGGCAGCTTATCAAATCAGACACCAATGTTGGCCACTTAGGAACAAGAAAACCAACTAACCGTCCTTGGAGAACGTCACTGATTGCAGTTCGGTCATCCAAATATGTAGTTAAAGCCTAATAGGTAATAATGAACGGAAAAAGGAATAAAAATACTAAGATACTGGAAATTTGGTTCTTTATTAGCTTGCATAAATAAGTTCTATTAATTACATCCTTATCGCTAGCAGAGATATATCCCTGCCCTGCAAAAATAGTCACAGACAACCGCATCTCGTTTTCATATGAGTCCTTAGATTTTCGTCCACTTCACTTTTATGATTTGCGGGGAAACAAAAACTTTTGACTATTAATATTAATTTTTGACTAGCTCCGTGGCGCAGCGGTCAACACGCCTGCCTGCGACACGGAGTGACCGGGTTCGATCCCCGGCCAGGTCAAGATGGAAAATGATCTTTTTCAGATTGGCCTGGGTCTTGGATGTTTATCTATATATGTATTTGTTATAAAATATAGTATCGTTGAGTTAGTATCCCATAACACAAGTCTCGAACTTACTTTGGGGCTAGCTCATTCTGTGTGATTTGTCCGTATATATATTATTAAAAAAACAGCTGGTTATTACAGCCCTTCGCAATCACCTTATATGTATACCTAAGTGTATGTTGTTCGGCTTAATACTTATTTCAACACCCTTTCATCACAATTAAAACACAAACTTAATTTTGTGTACACTACAGGTACAAGACCACTAAAATTATGCTACTAAAAAGAGAAAAAGTTTTGTTTTGGTCACAGCCGACCAACTTTTATAAGATCGTAAAAATTGACGTAAAAACAATTTTACTAACTGACAAGTAGCAGCTCATGGTACCAAATTGAATGAATGATTTGCTCTGACGTCACCAAAATTGCTAGAAAACACAACATTATAGTAATATTGTTTTGTATACGTCATGGTACGAATTTCAAAAGTAATATTGAAATAATACTGCTTTAAGAGGTTATGGTAGCCCCCCTGGTCACTCGACTGTCTGGCAAGTACTTCTTCACGACACTTGATCTTGCACAAGGTTACTATCAAGTTTCATTAGACGATGAGTGAGATTCCTAGGACATCTTTTGTAACGACCTCATACGTTTTTCTAAAGAATGCCGTTTGGATTGGCCAATGCCTCCGAAGTGTTTTCTCGATTGATACAGATGGCTCTAGGTGAACTTCAACAGGATATAGAACTTTATTTAGATGATATAATGATTCCTACCGTTACTGTTCCTCGTGTTAGCGATTTATATGAAAACCCAGTATAAATAAACGTATTTTTGCGTATCTAAAGTATTATTTCAAATAGTAACACTTATATCTCAAAAACAGCAACAATGGCAACATTGGTTGTATCGAGTGTAATTATTGTTGGTACCCACCACTCCATTTTAGCAAGATGTCATGGAGTGGGGGGGACGATCGCTCTTGTGTGGTTAGATCGACGACTCGGGCATTCTGTTTGGCGCAGCTGTAACGTTAAGACGTAATTAACCTTTACTTGTTGTGAAGTATTGTTTTAAATAGTTTTCCGTAAAGTGTGGAGATTGTATATTTAAGGTAAGATGTATTTAACTAATTTCGATATTCTGTAAAAGGAGTGATTTCAAAATAAAATATTTAATCATTAACGGAGTTTCCTTACATATCAGAAGTAGGATCAGCGGAATAATTTTCTTTTTTTTACTCTTCTTTTTATACTTATTCCGTTAATCCCGCCCACAATCACAGTATTTTATATTATTATATATCATTTTAACCATTACATTTTAATAACGAAAGGCGACTCCTGGTAATGATATTACTATATTGCAACAGTTTTACATTTGATCTTGTCGTAGTAGTTTTCTGAGGTGAATTTTACGATTGCTTTATTGTTGGGTTCACGGTATATAGTTTATGGTATACAATTAGCTAGGGCACTCCCTCGGATTGTTTACCGTATATGTGGATCATTATGCTCATTATGCTGGAGCTACAATCTAGGAATAATCTTCAAACCGTTGCTATAGCATTTATAAACATAAAGAACTATAAGTGACATTGCAATTTGCTAGGGTACCCCCTAGAATTTTTATGTGTGTACGACTTAATCAATTCACTGTCCAGGGCTACACTCTAGAATGTATTATTTCATTCGGTAATTTTATAAAATACATACGAACCGTGAACCTTCTGTATAAGCATACATATCGTTAAAAATATTAACGCATACGGTTGAATAATGTAAAACTGTTTTTATAGTGAAATAATATTGAACATGCACTATACATCCAAATGCCAATATCATGGCAGGCTATTTTAATAACATGTACAGTTTTGCAGGTGAGTAACCTATTACTGGTTACGGAATTATGCAGTATACTTATTTACTTTATTGTCTCATTCTGTTGGACGTGTGAGTACATTACATTTAAAGTAAAAAGACATTTCAATGTGACAGTAGCTAACACCCACAAAACTGTTTGTAGGTCCTGCTTGTGTCTGACAGAGATCTTGTATCAATTTACTGATACTATTACATCGCTACAGTTGATAACTGTTTTAACAAAAGAAAAAATAATACTGTTCTCTGAACAAAGAATAATATCACTTGATTACGACGTCAAATAAATAAACGTCATGATCTTAGACGTGCTTCCAAAACAATTTAAATAGAATGTGGACTAAACGTAATATAATAACAAACAGAATTGAATTTATTGGTGAATAAGATTTAAATTTACGACGCATTGGTCATCGTACTAAAACTGCTATAATTGAATTCTGGGTTCGAACCCCACCTGAGCAAATATATACATTAATAAATATCATAAATCCGTGCCATTATTCTATACTGTTATATTATACTAGCATAACATCAATAATTCATCATCATTTCATGTATGTGTCACGGTCGAACGAACATGCACACCCTGTCGTCAGAGTTCTTCGGAACCCCCTCTCAGCCTCTGACGTGGTTCCTTTAACGACTGCCAGATGGCGGCCGGGACCAACGACTTAACGTGCCTTCCGAAGCACGGAATCATGTTTATTATCGGATGATCAGGTGATTTAGGCCTATAATGTCCTAACCAAACTGGAAACTATACAAAGTATGCTTCCCGTGGGAATCGAGCCCTAGACCCCCGGGTCAACAGGCAAACGCCTTTACCACTGTACTAGATAGATAGATAACATATTTTTATTTGTTCATTGTAACACACATAATAAAACAGAAAGCTACAATAAAACTTAATACTTAACATAATATATGTATGTGTGCCATTATATCACAAAAAGGCTACAGCTCAGCGAAATGTTACTCTAGTGAGCAACTACTGATTTTCAGCTGTCACCTTAGAAGACGCGCACTAACAATTTCACAGAACAGGTTGTCTCACAAAGTGTAAAGTCAATGAGTGAAACACATAATAAATTAATCAACAAATGGCAGATAAAATACTAAAATACTTGTTATTAATACTAATTATTATTTAAGGAAGAGCTTAAGTTTTAGCTTTGCGACAAGCAAAGTATTTTTGAATTAATGTCCGTTTTCTGAAGAGTAAGTAAATGTGATTTCAGTGGCTTTTTAAATGTTAATTTCTTATTTAAATTTCTTAAAGGAGCAGGAATATTATTCCAATACTTCGTTGCCGCATAAATGCTACTGTCCTTTGTCTTGTTATGACGTTCAAAAAGAGATACATGTATCCAATTTTGAATAAAAATCTTTGACTTTGACTTTTCTCTGTATAGAAAGTACAGGACGAGTGGCCCTCGGATGACGTTGCGAAGTGAACTGCAGTTTCATGTAAAGATAGTCAGGTTTTTTTAAACCCTCATTATGTCAAAAAGTAAACTCGCGAGGTGCAACTGTCTACGAGCTTCCATATTGAGAAGAGAGGCTTTGTTTATGACTACGGAGGCAGTAAATAAATAATTAAAATCTACTTTCTTCAAAACACTTCATCTATCAATCAATCATTTATTTGTCTGAAATAGGGTATGATATCGATATAAAAAAAAACTGCCTATTTAACTGTTGGAAACAGTAGACAAATATTTCATTAAAATAAATATAATTAGTTTATAATTGACAAAGTCATAATTATTTACTTTTGGGTTACACATGCATTTAATTGAACATTTCTTTATGTCAACATTAATATAAATTAAAATTACTTCATCTGTAATTTCGTATTAATTTGTAAACTTTTCATACAAGTACAAATAAAAACAAATTGAAACACTAATATAATAAATCAATAAAAAATATATTTATATGTCTCACACACATTCACATAAACATATAAACACCTTCGTCTCTTACGCTCATATGCATAAACACGAACACATCACACTCACTCATACACACTTACACACACATTTACACCACTATATATTTTATTTTTACTAAATTGTTATCCGAATATAAATTTGCTCCGCGTGCCGGCGTCTAAGTGTACTCCATCAGGAACAGCGATTATATGTTTAAGGTAACAACAGTAACCAGGCTACTACGATACAGGCACAGCCTAGCGTGGAAGCCACGAACGTAATGTCAAACTGTAATGTATTAGGTTAGTAAAGAAATTTATTATTATCATAAATAATAACAAAAAGATAACGTTACAAAACAATAACAATGATTGGAGACAGATTGGACTGCCCTTACCTCCGACATTGCAGCGATAGACATGTTGCTGTAATGCCTGAGGTGAGAAGGTATTAGAATAGGGTAATTTAATTATTGTAATTTAATTCAATTGTAATTTAATTCAATTGTAAATTAATTCAATTGTAATTTAGTAAATAATTTTAATTTAATTGACAATTTGAATTAAAATGATTTTGTTTTTAAAAACATTATGGTATGCAATTTCTGAAATAAATAATTATTATTATTACTATTATTAATGACAATTTAACATTCAGATATAGAGACTACATCTTCTGTTGGAGATGTGGTCAGCCGCTATAACGTGGAGGGTGAGCCGGCAAGCGTATGGCAGTCCCCACGGCAACGGCACTATAAGAACGAGGGAGCGGATGGGAGTCTGATAAGTAACAGGCAAGTCTGTAAACGTTCTTTAATTAAATCATACGATGGAGTGGCAGGGAGCCTGGTTAATAACAGGCAAAGCCGCAAGCGTATACCTATCCGATCATACGAAAGGGCGGAATAGCCTGGTTAATGACAGGCAAAGCCGCAATCGTACGCCTACTCGATCGTACCTCCGCAAGTATCCAATAAGCAGATCAAGAAGCAGAGAGCCGATAATAGGGCTGACTAATCAGTCGCGAAAGCAGATCTCCAATAAAGTAGAGATACTACATCAAGTTATATATAGCTATAGAAGACGAATGTATGAGCTGACCCATTAATTATTTGCATAAACATGTGTAAAATACATTAAATGGATATGTTATAAGAAGACCGACATGTTTACCATTACTGGTGTGCGAATTCATATAAATACAGAAGGCATGAAATTACCTAAATTATAAAATATACAACAATTAAAATAAAAGGGAAAATAATGTTTTAGTATTTACAAAGAATCCATGTCCAAAAAAATACAATACTTCAGATTTTCAGATAATAATTTGTTAATACTTTAATAACATTTTTCGCATAACAATATTTTAAGCTTTTTCTTAATAAGTATCAAGTTTAACTCCTTACACTGTTTTGATATTATGTTAAAATCATTGGTACCATAACTAAGAATGGATTCTACTAAGCCATAATATGCTGTTAATAGTTCATCATTATCTACTTTTCTCGAAAGTCTAAATAAAGCATAACTTGAAGTACTAAGTCATTTGCAAAGATTTTCTATCCGTGGTTTCTAATTTAATCGCGAGTCGATTATTATGCCGAGAAAGCTGTTTGCACCAACACTATTTGCTATGCTGCCATGATATTCCAATTAAGTAATTAAGTATTCTAATAAGGTCTTTGGCTGTAATGCATTATATTTGTTTTATCAAGATTTATTTTAAGTTATTATTATCTAACCACGTAATTATTGATGCCAATGTTGAATTTATATTAAAATTGTACGAATTGATATCAGTGGATTTAATAGTGACTGTGCTATCATTGGCAAATAATGTCATGCTATGTTCTTTATTATTGGGAAGGTCATTTATATCAATTATAAAAAGAAGAGGACCTAAATACTCCCCTGTGGAATACCATAGCGTTCGTCAGACGTGTATCTTTTTTTCTGTTTAAGAGTAAATATCCAGTTAGGTTATTTCTGTGATTTGACAACAATCTGATAAATAAGATTTGACCAATTGTAATACGTTACCTCGAATGCCATATACTTCAAGCTTGTCTAATAGTATATTATGATGCACATAATCAAATGCTTGCGTCATATCGCAATAGACGGCACAAACACGTTTTTTTTTGTCCACTTCATTTAAAATATTTTTCAATAACTTGATAAAAAAAAAAATTAACTAAGAGCAATTGGTCTAAAATGTAACTCTCTATTGTTTTTGTTAAATGAAGGTTTTATAACAAGATATTTGCAGATCTTATGGAAAGACGCCAGATTCTATACAAAGATTTATAATATGACTAAGATGACGGCATATATATATAGTCATTTACTGCTTTAATTATTTAAGTTTAAATGCCATCGTTACCAACACTTTCAGTGTTTTATATTTTTTGTCATTATCATTTAAATATCTTATGGTATACTAGGGGGCATAAACATAGATTGTAAACTACGTGTAATATTTGAGCAAATATTTAATCCTTAGTTCTGGAAGGGTTTAATTTCATATACAAAGTAGTCAATAAATGCCTATGCTATTTTGATTGGATCTGTTATGTAATCATTATCAATTTTAAGACGAGTTATCGGTTCGCTATGTAAATGTGTTATTATTTATCATTTGCCATGTTGTTTTAAATTTATTATTTGAAGTTATTGTTTTATAATTATGACTTAATTTTAATCTTTTAATATTTAAAAAAAAAACAGTTTTGAATATCTATTATATTTAATTTTATGTGATTTAGATGGGTTTATTCTACATTTCCAAAGAAGTATTTTATGATTAACTTTTATTACAAGTTCTTTTTGAGGGAAAAAGAAATCATAAAACATTTTAAACAAATATATAAAATTATTGAAAGCTATGTTAGGGTCCTCAGTGTCGTAAATTTCAAAAAACTAAGTTTTTTTTAAACTCGATCACTCCATCAGAATTACTATTTGAGTTCAAAATCAACAGTGGCCCTGAAAAAATGTACTATAGGGACACGCCATTAGATAATTTAGATCAGGTTCGTAAAGAAGCATGCAAACGCATTGCAGGACAAATAAACTAAAGATAAAACTAGATTTGACTTGAAGCGGTTCAAGGTTGGTTATAACTGCGGCAACCTGGTGAACCTAAAACGAGAAATAACATGTCATGGTAAATAAAATAAAAAAACTAGCTGTTAAATTTCAAGGCCTTTATCGAATCGCTAAAGTTTTACCTAATGACCGCTATATTAGTAGAGGATACACCATTGATTCGCAAGCGTAGCCTACGTCGGTATGAAAATGTAGCGGTAGATAATCTGAAACTTTGGCCTATATTTAATAGAGATATCGTTACATCAGAATCTGATGCCGATGACTGTTCAGATAATTAATTTTATGAGAATTTAAGATAATTGTAATTTAAATTCGTTGACATTTTAAGTGCCTGGTAAATTCTATATTTTATAAACTAGTACTCCTGTCATTATTAGTATGTCATGTGAATCAAAATACTGCGCTTGATCACGAAATTGAAACACCTATTAGTACCTTCATTAACCTATTGGGCGACATTGACCTTTTTTTTCTTACTTTAGTTGCAAAACAGTCGCGTGACTGAGACGCAATTGACAACTAAAGTTATTACAATTTGTATTAGCCTGGCGTCAGGCGTGAAGTAACGTAAACAAGCGCTGGTGTGCAAAAGGTTATTGTGTATTCTATTACTTTAAAATATTTGTTCAAGATAGGCAGTGCTTAAGTGTGTAAAGCTTCATATAGCGGAGGGACCCGCTATTGCAGGATGGCCGAGCTGTTAGCGATTTATATGAAAACCCAGTATAAATAAACGTATTTTTGCGTATCTAAAGTATTATTTCAAATAGTAACACTTATATCTCAAAAACAGCAACAATGGCAACATTGGTTGTATCGAGTGTAATTATTGTTGGTACCCACCACTCCATTTTAGCAAGATGTCATGGAGTGGGGGGGACGATCGCTCTTGTGTGGTTAGATCGACGACTCGGGCATTCTGTTTGGCGCAGCTGTAACGTTAAGACGTAATTAACCTTTACTTGTTGTGAAGTATTGTTTTAAATAGTTTTCCGTAAAGTGTGGAGATTGTATATTTAAGGTAAGATGTATTTAACTAATTTCGATATTCTGTAAAAGGAGTGATTTCAAAATAAAATATTTAATCATTAACGGAGTTTCCTTACACTCGGGACTAGCATTGTTTGAAAAGGTCCTAAAATTACTAACCGCAGCTAATTTAAAATTAAATCTAAATAAATGTTCATTCTTAAAGGATATAACTTCTTATCTGGGTCACGAAATATCTGCAGGGACTATACAACCTGGCGTGGCAAAAATAAAATGCGTCTCAGATTATAAGCGTTCACGGAATGTTCACGAAGTCCGGCAGTTCATTGGCCTAACATCATATTTCAGAAAATTCATTCGTAATTTTTCCCAAATTATTCGACCTCTGACTGAACTCACAATAAGAAAAACAGTGTATGGTGTTGGGGTTCTGAACAAGAGGAAACCTTTCACAATTCAAAACAAAGGTTAATTGCTAGGCCTGTAATAGGTATATACAATAACGACGCCGTCACTGAACTACATACCGACGCGAGTACATTAGGTTGGGTGGGATTCTCTTGCAATACCAGTTAGACGGTACATTGAAACCAGCTCATTGAAATAGCTTATTTCAGCAGAGTTACTAGCAACGAAGAAAAACACTATCATAGTTATGAACTAGAAACGCTTGCAGTCGTGGAATCTCTCAAACGGTTTCGAATATATCTGATTGGTATCAAGGTTAAAGTTGTAACTGACTGTGCTGCGCTAAGCCTTAGCTACATTATTAAAAAAAGATTTGTGCCACGGATAGCTCGATAGTGGCTCACAATCCAGGATTCCGACTTAGAGATAGAATATAGGCCAGGCGAACGCGTGAAGCACGTAGATGCCCTAAGTAGGAATCCAGCTACTAGTTCTATCCTCATAATCGAAAATTCTAATTGGTTACTTTCGTTCCAAATTTAGGACGATAATATTCAAAATATAATTACTCAAGTTCGTGACAACAGTAGTACAAATTTATCTGACGATTATGTATGTAAAGAAAGATTTGATACCACGGATAGCTCGATAGTGGCTCACAATCCAGGATTTCGACTTAGAGATAGAATCTAGAGAATCTAGGCCAGGCGAACGGCATGAAGCACGTAGATGCCCTAAGTAGGAACCCAGCTACTAGTTCTATCCTCATGATCGGAAGTTCTAATTGGTTACTTTCGCTCCAAATTCAGGACGATAATATTCAAAATATAATAACTCAACTTCGTGAAAACAGTAGTACAAATTTATCTAACGATTATGTCGTTAAGGACAGTATTTTATTTAGAAAAACAGTTTATGGAGAGCGTTTAGTGATTCCTTTGAATTGTGCCATCCAGAATCGCCGCTCGTCTCTAAAGCTTATTTTATTTATTAAAAAAATGTTTACATGCCTGTACTATCCAAATTAGGCTACAATGCAGTCGAATATGTGATCTGATTCTGATATTTAGTGGTATGCCGCAGCCGCTTTTAGATGCACTAAACTTGGTCGGGTAATCGAGAAAAAATATCTAGGTTTACTCTTCTAAGTACGCAATCAAAAGATATAGCCGTTTGTGCTGCAAATATTTCGATATTCGCAAGGGAATCAGAACCTACAGGGTACTTCCCGTGAATTCAGAATCTGGAAATTTGATACGAAACAACGTAACACAGATAAAGAAAAAATTGCGAAAAGCATACATTTTTAGTTACATTGTATAATAATAGTACATTACTGCAGAGGCCGGGAAGTAAGGGATTGCCGGACGAGTAGAGATTTCAAGGCCGAGCGTTAGCGAGAACTTGGAATAAATACGAGTCCGGCAAGCCGATTCCCGGCAAAGGCATGTATTGTGCTTTTCTCAATAAATGCGAAGAAATAATGAAAGACGTACTACTGGAAATAAATGAGTATAATATAAAAAAGCGATAATAGTTTGTACATTTTTATTTTCATATTTGTTTTACGGCATTTGGTGTTCTACGCCTTTTCCTACATATTTTTCAATGTTTTATCAAAGAAATGATGGTATAATTCATTTCGTTGATTCGACGGAGCTCCTGGCGACAATTCCAACGAATCCTCTGGTTTGATCATAGACTACGCAGTAACGCGAGCGACCACCAGCCCGCTATGTAAATCTCTAAATTCGCACCATGACACTTTAGTTAGTCTCACATTGTTCATAAACATAGCCATTTATAACACCGAATTACACCGATTTTACATTAAAAAGTCCATTATAAGCAATCTGCAAAACGATCCAAAACAACAACCTTGCTTGCAGTAAAATAAATAATAGTACATTCCCGCGTTATTTTCTTTTTTAATTTCAATTGTCATTTCGTGCTAAGGAAACATAGCCCATACAGCCCAGGCATATTTTACCCAAAAAATGTAATACCGTAAAAACCTGCATTCCCGCGTTTTTTCTTTTTAATGTTGGTATATTTTTGTGTGATTTTACCAACATTTTAATTAAATTATTTTCTTATTCATATACTTATATGCTCGATGAGGGCATTCTTTTATAATGTGGTAGCCATTGGCCGTATGACAAGTTACATAGATTAATTAAAAAGTTTTGAGCAGCGGCCAGGAATGAATTTTCATACTTACTTTCCTGGCCTAGGCCGGTAAAGTATTGCAACAGCCAAGAATTACAAACTTCGTGGCTTAATTTTACTACAATAATGCCTACATTTCCGAGCATGTTTGAGAAAAAATATTTTTTAGCCAATTATTCATATTTTTCTTTTGTTTAATAGTTGGTAAGGGCGATTAGGCCAACTGGACATTGGGATCTCCGATCTTCGTAGCATCTCAGCTGAGTATGCAACTGGAACCTTCGTATAAAAGAGAGCAAATATGTCATCCCTTCCCACACTACTGATGCTACAAGTCTAATTCTTGCATGTTACTATCCACTTAATTGCTCCATCATCCGATCCTGTTCACCTTTCTTTAGATTT
Organism: Elegia similella; assembly: GCA_947532085.1. Classification (NCBI taxonomy): domain Eukaryota; kingdom Metazoa; phylum Arthropoda; class Insecta; order Lepidoptera; family Pyralidae; genus Elegia; species Elegia similella. The sequence goes on along the minus strand of OX383925.1, from coordinate 28,379,192 downwards.
CTTTTTCAAATTATTCCGTTTTCTGCCTTCTCCGCTGCGCTGATACCGCTAACCAAATACGTCTATTTTTTGTGAGGCCCATTCTATTAAAACCAGGATACTTCCCGCGGGAATCGGACCCACGAACCCCGGGTCTACAGGCAAATGCTTTAACCACTGGGCCACGGAGGCACCCACAGATAGAGTAAGTAAGTATTTAATTTACGCAGCAATTTAAAATCTATGGATATTGAAGTTTACATGAGAAATTTTGTAAGAATATCGATGATTTTTACTCCTAGCAAAAACTACTGGATGACTCAGAATAAGTATGTCGGCTATAAATAAAGCGAACAAAGTTGAGGAAAAATAGTTTATATTATAATTTGTAAAAAAAATTGACTGATTCTCAAAATAAACGTAAGTTACTATGAATTTTATATTTTAGTGCGTGACGCTCGCTACCCACAACAAACCATGGCGATGTAACCGTTAGAAGCCCTTTACATTGAAGGTGAATGGAAATATACTTACCACTTTACAACCCTGAACACTTTATAAAAGAGCAACCCTTACCGGCTGGTGTTGTTTACGAACATGTGACTTTTCATATAAACCTCCTACACATTTTTAGAGTATCAAGTGATTACGTAATATTGGCGTGTTCATGAAACCCAAGAAAGTCACTATTCTCTTTGTTCTGGTTAACAAAATGATTTTTTTGTAACAAAATGCTTAGTTATAATTACTTACTTATTTAAAGGTCAATGATGTTGAACAGCTGTCCAGAGAGAACCAAATTGAAATTCGAAAACCATATCGACTTTATGCAATAGATACTTTGGCTGTTTTTTCCATGTTTTATGAATGACTTTTTTGTCCCGTAGCCAAAGGGAGCCAACGGGATTCTATTACTAAGGCTGATTTCAGAGTCACATGTTTGATCAGCGCCGACCACGCGTGCGCGCTTGCAATGGACACTAGATAGTAGTTGCGTTTCATAGTCACGCAGTTCAAGCGCGCCGTTCGTAAGGCGCGCGCCGTCGGCCAGCGATGCCGAATCGCGCACTCAATATTTAAGGGGGGTCTCATACAACAAATGTGATTTTTTGCTCGATATCGATAACGGCTACAGGTAGACCCTGGAAATATTCACAAAATATTGAGTTATATTATTCACTTTAAAAATAAATAATTGAATTAAAATAAAAATTATATTTAACGGGTCTCCCATACAACAGACATGTTTTTTATTTGCCGTTTTTATAGATAATAGTAATAATAGATAATAGTTGCCAGTTTGAAAGTGCGAGTGTGGCTTCGCCCCACAGACTGCTGGATCTTATGTCATTTCTTAGGTGCCTAACAACATTTACCTTGGATGGTTTATATTCCATTTCCGAGAGAGGTATAGGTGTGGTTCATATAATAAAATGTATATTTTAACTGTTCAATGGAATTATTTGAAACTTTGAATGAAGTCCATATCTGGGGGTATGGCAGTGCCGCCGCCAAGTCGAGCATAAAAGCGGCACGGCCATACCTTACTTTTCTCGATATGTATATCTGAGGAACTGATGGGTCCGAGCTCGTACGCATTGTTAGTGCTCACGCATGTCATGATTATGTATACAAGCTATTTATTAAATATCACTGTAACATTTATATCTGTTGCCGATATAATAATAAATATAAATTAATAATTAAGGCGAAAGGAATATTACTGGCGTTTATTGTTTGATTTTGTAAATACATGACGAGAGCGGGAGCAGGTCAACCCGAATCTCACGCGGGGTGTTGAGGGGGGGTTTCGTGTCGGCAAATATCAAGTATTTTTCCTTTTAGTTATTCTAAAACTGGTCTTTTAACCAATCTTTGTCATTTCAACAGTTACAGTAGCCACACAAGAGTTCATACAGGCTACATTTGATATTACTAATACCATTTCATAAATTTAATTTTTATCTACGAGTATTACGTCATGCATAAAAATAGATTATGTACATTTTCAACGTAATTGTTGCACAGAAAAATCTCATGTGAAATTGAGAAGGTGTGTAGGTGTTTAAAAAAATTGCCAATATTGCCTCACGTTTTTCAAAATATGTTATTATGTAAAGGCAATTATTGATTGTAAGATGTTACGACTAGAGTATATAAATGGAGTGGGAAGACGCAAGTGCGCTTCTCCGTCCGTATGTCATTGCATTCGTCCGTGCATTCGTCCGTAAATTGCCACCGTCCGATCGCCTGCGTGCGCTGCGGGGGCCCTCACAAGGCCGCCGACTGCGACCGACCCATGGACCAGCCGGCCACCTGCGCAAACTGCGGCGGCCCTCACCCTGCGAACAACACCACCTGCCCCGTGTTCAAAAAGGAGGCGCGTAACAAAAGGGCAGGCGCGGTGGCTCGCAGCGGAACGTCGCTCACGCCCCGCACGCAAACGGAGGAGGCAGCGGTGGCCTCGTTGATGGCCCCCGCCAATCCACCGACCGAGCGCGGAGCGGAGCTCCCGAAGAAAAAACGAAAAAATAAGAAAAAGAAGAAAAATCAAGCCGAGAGCTCCGCTCCGGCGCCCCCGCAGCCCGCTCCCCAGGCCGCCCAGCCCGAGAAGGGCCCGCAGCAGCCCGCCACGACCGCGCCCATACCTAAAGCGCAAATGGCGTTGCTGTTCCAAGCCTTCTCCAATATGATGGCCATGACCCCCGACCAACTAGAAGCGTCGGGGCTCCTCAGAGGTGTGTCTAGCTCCAACTAATATGGATAGCACACCTCTGAGAATTATGCACTGGAATGCCGAAACGCTCCGGAGGAAGAAAAAGATGGTGGCCCACTTCCTCCGGGAGCAACATGTAGACATCTTCCTGGTCAGCGAGACTCACCTTGGGGAGGGTGAACAATACAACCTCCCCAACTACATCTGCTACCGCAAGGACGAGAAGGCCTCCGACGGCACACCGTTTCGAGGACTGGCGGTGTACGTCAAGAGAGATGTCGTCCACCAGGCCATACCCCACGTGGAGTTCCGAGAACAATGTATGCTTTGGGCGTAACTGTTCACTACGGCGGCCGGGAGACCCGGCTCTTCGCCACTTATATACCGCCAGCGCAGTATCTTGATTTGATAGAGCTGCGCTCCCTCCTGCTGCACCCTATGCCGACCGTAGTGGCCGGCGACTTCAACGCGAAGCACACCATTTGGAACTCCACCAAGGACTGCCCGCGGGGACGACGGATACTCGCGGACTCTATACGCCACGAGTACGATGTAGTGGGGCCGGACGAGCCGACCCACTACAATCACAAGACTAACATCGGCGATATCATCGATCTCGTGGCCTATAGAGGCCTACGGACACCGCCGACCCTCGAAGTATTCCCGGATTTGCCGTCGGACCACAGGCCGGTACTCCTCGTCCTTAAGGAGCAGCCAACCAGAGTCAAGCTGGCCAGGAAGAAGTCAAAAATAAATTGGGACGAATTCCAGTCCCAATTGGAAGCCGGAAAGCCCCAAATTGCTTTCCAAAAGGTCTCCACCAGTGAAGAGGTAGAGCTGGCGGCGGGCGCTATTACCCGCTGCATACAAGGTGCCCTCAACGCGTCCACGCGCGAGTTGCCGGCGGGCTCGAAGCCCGAGCCGCTACCGGCCGATATCACCCGCCTATTGGACGCGAAGAGGAAGACACGGAGACAGTGGCAAGCCACCCGCTGCCCGGAAATCAAGACTCGCCTCAACGAGCTGGTGGAGACCATAAAGGACCGCCTCGAGGAGCACGCAGCCCGGTCGTGGGAGAACCATCTGCTCGCAGTGGGCGATGACAGCCCCTCTGTCCATCGCCTATGCCGCCGGCTGGCCGCGGAGCCGCAACCCGTGCGGCCGCTGCTGGCAGCGGATGGCCTCCCGCGCTACCGCGCGGAGGACCGCGCTGAGATCTTCGCCGACCACCTGGAGAGTCAATTTTCGCCGAACCCGATCGCACGCAACAGGGAGTACCACCAAAGGGTGATCGAACACCTTCGGGACTATCTCGCAGGGCCGATACCGGCCGAGGAGGACGCCGTTTTCTTCACGCCCGGCCAAGTCCTGCGCCAGATCCGCCGTCTTAAGCCAAGGAAGGCCCCGGGCGCAGACAACGTCACCAACGAGGCGCTCCGTCACCTACCACCGGTGTTTATTTCGGCGGTGACGCGCCTCTTCAACGGCATACTGCGCTCGGGCCACTACCCGACAGAGTGGAAGACCGGGCGGGTCATAATGCTGCCAAAGCCGGGCAAAAACCTGCGCCTCCCCGAAAGCTATCGGCCCATCACCCTACTGAGCGCGCTCTCGAAGGTGTTCGAGAAGCTACTGCTCGGCCTGCTGCTCCCGCACATCCCGCCGCGTGCGGAGCAGTTCGGGTTCCGGCCGGAACACTCTACGACTCTCCAGGTGGCAAGACTACTTCACAAGATCTCAGACGCGGCCAACCGGAAGGAGCACGTGGCTGTCGTGCTCCTCGACAACGAGAAGGCCTTCGACATGGTGTGGCATGAGGGGCTGCTACACAAGCTGTCGGAGTCCCCAGCCCCGAAGAGACTCGTCAGGATCGTGTCCTCATTCCTCGAGGAGCGGAAATTCAAGGTGGCGGTCGAGGACGCCCTTTCGTCGGAGCGCCCGGTGAGGGCGGGCGTCCCACAGGGCAGCTGCCTTTCCCCAGCCTGCTACGCGTGGTACACCGACGACATCCCCGTAGCCGGTCAGGCCGAGTTGGCATTGTTTGCCGACGATGCGGCGTACTTCGCGAAGTCAATGAACGCGAAGCACGCCGCCAAGAAGGTCCAACTCGCTCTCGATGCCTTGCCTGACTGGCTCTCTAAATGGAGGTTGTCGGTCAATGCCAAGAAGACGCAAGCCCTGCTGGCGGGGAACGCCGGCATACTCCCGCCGCCGCTAACGCTCCTCGGGGAAAAAGTGCCGTGGCAGCCACATGTCACCTACCTCGGGGTGAAAATCGACAGGCGCCTCACCATGAAGCATCACGTCGACGCGGCCATATCAAGTGCTAAGATGGCCCGGGGGAAGCTGCGCCCAGTGCTCTCCTTCCGCCTCCCGCTGAGAACGAAGCTCGGGATCTACAAAACTTATGTACGATCCCGCCTCATGTACGCGGCCCCTGCATGGTATGCATACTGCTCGGAGACGAACCGACGTCGTCTACGGGCTCAAGAGAACCTTAGTCTCCGAGCAGTGACGGGGGCCCCACGCTACGTGAGGAACGACGTCATTCAGCGGGACCTGTAATGGGAAGGCCTGGACGCATTCATCTCCCGACTGGCGAGGACAATGTACTCCAAGGCGGACGCGTCGGCGCACCCTCACCTCAGAGGGATCGCGCCCCTACACGCCCGCCCACCCGATGGAAGATACAAGCCCTCGCCCAGAGCAGCCATCCTAGCACAACCCGTCGACCAAGGTGCCGCTTCAAGTGCGGCGCCTGCACAAGCACCCCAAGGACATTGAAGCCCGACGTGGCCGCCACGGCCACAGCCTTGTGACCCGCCTGTAATTACAGGCGGCGGCAGCATCCGCCGAAGAGGACGCGGTCCTGACCGGCATCCCCGACCCGGCGAAAGCCGAGTCTGAGAAGAACCCAGCGCGCAAGTGCGCTTATTCATGTCGGGGCAGCAGCCGGGTAAAGACTTGCCGACTGGGAGTCGCGGACTCGTGCTCCCGGGATATAGATACCTGGGTCCAGGAAATTCATTACATCGAGGTGAACCGGTGAATGATCTGGACCAAGCAGCAAAGAGGCACGACGAAAAATACCAGTACATCACGAAATACTTCAATCAGACAAAAGACAACAAGCTATTCAACGAGCAGGTCCAAATCGCAGACATCGAATTCTTAAAAGAAGTCGAGGTCTTCGTACCTAAGACGCCATACGAGCATATGGCAAAGTGGTTGGCCTGGGGAGGAATCGGGATGAAGAAAACTTTGGAAAAATATACGGATATTATATATCCTCGAGTGACGACACGGGATTAGGACGGAGACATGGAGGTGCTACGAGATTAGTTCAGTGATTTCGGAAAAATATAAACCAGTTATATGTATAAGCATAATCAGTGTATAAGCAGTCAATTTAAAAATATCATAAAAATATAGTTTTCGAGTTTAGTGAATTACGCGAACACAATCTAACTAGCAATGATCAGAACATGAAAAATACAGTAATATTACCGTCAAGATGGTAACAAAATCGTTAAAGTAGAGACGCTGTATGGATAAATTTTAGCAAAATACGAAGAGGAAAGCATCAAAGACCCTAAATATTCGATGACGGAACCGAACCCCATATACTAGAAGATTGACGTGAACAGTTTTACTGCCATCGTTGATAATGGAGTCTCCCATCCTGTACAACGCCATAAACGCGATCGGACCTATTTTCGAAAAACATACACGCCAGTGGACCATACCTTCTACGCGGACAACGATGATTCGAGAGCAGAAACATAATCCGCAACGACTGTCAGGCGAGCAACCTCAACATGGGAAACGCAGGTATGAGTCATGTTCATTCATCATAATCGTCAACTTTTCATGACCCACTGCGGGTTATTAGCCTCCTTTTGTCTGCGCCATTCTTCTCTATCCCTAGCCTTCGCAATCCAGTTCTTACCAGCTGCTTTATGTGGTCGCCCGCCCAATACTATGTTTCCCATTTCTGAGATACCACTCGGTGACCGTCTTACTCCACCTACTATCATTCCTGTTACTTCTAGCCAGATGTGCTGTCCAGTTTCATTTTAGGGTTGCAGCAAAAGTTTAAGATGTGCTCTCTAGCACATAATAAACTTTTGCTATATACATTACGTCAAATCAATACAAAATAAATGTGAAGTAGAAACCCCACGATCGGCGGACAATACCACAATGCGCCAAAAAAATCATGGGAAGTGTGGGAGTCGGGATAATACCGCTACTAAGAAGTAACTTAATCTAGTAAGACGCCATCTTTAACAATATGTTGGGAACGTTCATACATATTGTAGCCTTATCGCGTGGAACTAAATTACTGAAGGGCAAATACACCAAGCCGCAATCGAACACTTTTTACATAGGACTTCCAATAAAGAAATACAAGTGAAACAACGAGTACACGGTAGCGTGGGCGCCGCCGGCAGTCGAGTAGGTAAATTTATAGAAATAGGAATTGTGATCTAAACAATCACTAAATAATAACACGTAATCTCTTTGCAGTGTGGGTGCAGTTAGACGTCTGAATTGAAGCAGAACTTTCACGCAAGCAAGATTTCACGTGCAGCGTAGCTTGTTAGCTACGCTGCACGTGAAATCTATACGAGTATCGACGCTTGCTACGACACCAAAACCAGCGCCAGGACCACCACCTAAACCCCAAGTGGCATTCAACAATAAACATCAAATTTGTTATTTATCTGAATTTGGATTAACTACATCAAAAATGATTCTTTAAGACTACATATCTAATACATATTATCCATCACTACTTAAGCAAGATAGAAATAACAGTCAGTATTGAAGTCAACGAAAACGTATTTAAAAACTATTCTGAATTAGATATGTGTATAATTAACTAAAATCCTTTATTAATATACTAAAAATATTAAAAACGCTTATTTAAAACGGATTTTTTTAAAGTGCATTTAGAGTACGGCGAAGTAAAAATTGATTTTGAAGATAAAGACTTATTCAAAAAATAGGCGATCTCACGTATATGTACATTAGAAATAATGCAAAAATACTTATATTTTAATTAATAGTGTTCAGAGTGTATAAACTAAACACGTTTCAGAACCAGCCACTGTAGCCTTAACTGGAACACCAATTTCTTAAAAGTGTATTTATAAAGAAAATATATTCCTTTACGAGTACAATAGGTAAGTTTGAAGTACATATACATTTGAAGGACGATTTTTATATATAAATAGAACCCAGTGGGAAGACGAATAAAGTTCATAATATACACTTTCTTAGCCAACAACTTTTTAGTATTATCTACTATGGATACTAGGTCATTGACCTCGACAGTCAAAACAGCTGATTTAACGATTTTAATAAAAATAAGAATTATTTTGTATATAACATAAAAAAAACTAGCGTGTCGATTTCTTAAAATTTTTTTGACCTATGAGACCTAGCCCTTAAAATATTTGCGCTTAATTTAAATGTATATATTGTATTCTTTAAAATCTTACTTCAATAGTAAAAATAAGATAAAGTGCCATTTTGCACTTTTATAGAAAAATAATAGTAATATGTTTTAGTTGCCAAACAAATTAAAAATGCATATGTTACAACTAAACGCCGAAATGCGGTTACTACGCCTAGTTTTAACCGGCTAGAACCAGGTGCAGCCAGTCTTACATGGTTACACTTAGATGTATCCTGCTTATCAGATGGTTAAACTTAGGCCGATTTTAGAGGGACGCGTTTGAACAGCGCCGTCCAGCGCACGCTTGCAATTACACTAGATAGTAGTCTCCTCTTATAGTTACGCAGGTAAACTGTGCCGCTCGTTAAGCGCGTGCCGCCGGCCGCCGGAAGCGCGTGCTCAATAATCAATGCGCGCGCTGTTGAAACGCGCTAGTCAACAGCGCGTCTCGCCGGCGTCACTCTGAAATCAGCCTTAGGTATAAGATTACGTTTGACATATTTGCGTTTAGCGTTTGATGTACGTACGTGACGTCGTAGAATGACATAATACAGCAATCAAAAACATCAAAAAAAAATGTCGCTATTCTTTACGTTCATATTCATCAGTTTATGTATTGTTCACAACACAAGCTTTAATTTTTAAACATAGCGAGTAAGAAAATATCATTGTGTATTGACGAAAATAGAGGAAATCTCTATTTACACATGCATGAGTGTCTGATAATATCTATTTAAAAACTCTCAAAACGCCATAAAATGTGCAGTCCCTACGTCTTTATATAATGTTTTATACGAGTATAATCATCATCATTTCGTGTAGGTGATACGGTCAATCGACCATGCACACCCGATATAATGTAACCTTAAGGGGAAAACAACGAGGCCCAAATGTAAAATTTAAAAACTTTTATTTTACCACAATGTTTCACAAGTCATTTATGCCTATGACAAAACATTAGTTACCAAATATTAATTTTTCCAATTTAAAATTTATTAGAATTATTATTCTTAACAATATTAATTGAAGAAATGTTAAATTTTGTTTACCAAAACAAAATTTAACCGCTCCCGCCGTATCAAAAGAATTCATACCACAGATTACCATATTATCTAATATTTTTCATAAAAGTAGATGACTCACGTTGGGCGAACAGCTTAACAAACATCTACTTTAAATAAGCTTCACTAACAAATTCGCTCGCTTCCTACAGCCCGAACTCCGTGAATCATTACTTACGCGAACGTTTGTATTGTAAAAATGGCATTATTCAAGGCGCTCAGTCGATGATATTGAATTTAATAACGTCCTCAGAGAACATTCTACGGGAAACGAAAAACAAAATGCAATCTGCGGATCAAGTTTCAATAGGAGGTTTTTTTTCTTTCTATCTCGAAGATTGGTGCTGACTAAGTTGTTCATTAACATGGATTGATCATGCCCTTAAATATTATCAAGCAAACTTGTCCATTTGCTGTGTGTAATAAAATGTTATTACACACAGCACATGGACGAGTTCAGACTAAGATAGACCATATATCCCGGCGCTAGAGTACGATTTACTTTGTACCGCTGTGAACACTATTTTCACTAGGGCTGACCTGTGAATTTGATGTTTTAGCCGACATAACCTAAAGCGATGTATCCTACATTTGTGTTTTAGTTTTTAAAATTCATTAAAATATTCCTATTGTATTAACACTCGATATAAAATAATTATAAAAAAGTAGGTACTATAATTGTAGCGATTAGACCTATGTAATAATCTTTCAAGTATTGTTACAATCGGCTGAATCAGACAATGCGAATCGTAGCGCGTGCTACGAGATTGACGATCAAACAGGTTTTTTGAATGTTATTCAAATACAGTAGGTATTATATATTTTATTATACCTTAAATATTACTCTTGATATTCTTATAATAACATTTCTAAATTTGTTTTTTAATATTTAGAAAGTTGTAACTTTCTTAATTATTGAATTACTTTTTTATAATTTCTGCGCACTTTTTCTTCTAAGAAAAAGCTGTTTGGCAAGTAAGACAATTGTTTTTTTTTTATAAGACAGATTCATTGAAGTATGAAGTCTCTAGAAGCAGCGTATTACTTGATACGTCTTGTTACTGATACCCATAAAAGGAGCGTATACTATACACTAGGCCTCAGTCCTCTGACGCCTGTCGAGGGGTATGTAACAGAGTGGAATTTAATTTTTAAAATTATAAACATGCCAATTTCTAAAGTTGTGTCCTTCTAAAATACTAAAATGAATATTATAGTAAACTATCGCGCTGGCACTTTTCACATTTAAGTACTTAATGCAAGTAAAAGTAATGTTATTTACAATATTATAAACATATTTATCCTCCATTAAAAACGTCAAATTCCATTGTCGATGAAAGGCGGAAAGACGCATAGTGATGCACTTTGTTATTTTTTGCCAAACATCGATAATTTACATGAATACAGAAGAGTGTAATAATATAAGTAATAAAGTTAATGTCAAGAAATAAATACTAATAAATTCACTCTCCACGACTTTCCCGAAAATTTATTGTGTTCCGTTCCCTAAGAGTAAAAACGGAAAGGTAATACTAAGCCTTCGACGTCCATCCGTCCATCCATCTGCCACATGACTGTATCTATTGAACCGAAATAGATAATATTTCAAAAGGACAATGCCGGTTATTGGCGTCTTTTTGTTTTCGCGCGGCCACTAACCATACCTTGTTTTCCCGATAGTCAATAACAAAATAAAGTTATAAGGGCATATATACCTCTAAACTCAGTCCGAACTGAGTTATAAGGATAAGATATTATATTCATAGGTTTTTGCACTATTTTTCACTAAGTTCATTAAAAGTTGCAATTAAATAATAAATAAAATTATTTTGGACATTTTAATCACTATTATACTTTTTGAAGCCTTTTTCATCAACGATACAGCAGCAGGCTCTTCTCCGCTACCTCCGTGAGGTTAAGAGTATATAGTAACTGTTTATTGGGGCAGTCTGAAGTGGCTTTCATAGATACTTGATACATTAGGTAGGTCTTTTTGTTCTTTGCTTGGCCGTCGTCTTCACTGTTTCGCTTCACTCTTGAAGTATTGGTGCAGCCGATAGCATAGTGACGTCAGCTTTGACGTTCCCAGGCGAGGGCTTGGTGCGTCACAAGGCAACACAACAAGTACCGAAAACTGTACTTGTTGTTGCTGTCCATGTTCACTTCCATATACTAACAGCGCAACTGCCACTTCATTAGTTGCCATCATTAGTAGTTAATCTGCTTCATGAACACCTGTGAGAGCTTTCGTGGCACCCCGCTCAGCGCTTGGGCAGCATGATGACCCAACAGTGACCCACGGGGTCACTTCAGCAGATGGCGAACCACCTTATTCAGCAGGCAGATCATACGTTGCACTTGGAACACAATGGGAGTAGGCTTTCGCCAATCATCTTGGTTTTGGTTATGACAAAAGTGTTTTACTTAGATGGTGCCCTCTCTTGCGGTCTGTGCAACACCATAAGAGATGTACCTCAATACATACAGGACTTAAGAGAGCCCAACCCGTCTTACTTTTTATACAAAGGCTCGTACGTCTCTAGAAGCAGCGCATGTCTTGTTACTCATACTCTTAAAACAGCGTATGCTTTTTCGCGGCCTCAGTCCTCTGACGTCTGTCGTATTATTTGTAGCGGAACCTTATGAGCCGAACGAAAATTTATTTTTATAATTATAAACATGCCTAGTTGTGTAGTGAAATCCTGCAAAAATACTGTAAAAAATGCTAAAGGGAAACCACAACCTGTGACTTTTCACATGTAAGTAATGCAAAGGACATTTAATTACAATATCATAAACGATAATGACAATCTCCATGGTACAGTGGTTAACGAGCCAGGTACCGGGTTAAATTTCCGGCGCAGGCAAAAACTTGTACTTCAGTTTCATCGTATGTCCGCGTTACTGGAGTTACATAAGGAGAATTGACGTTGGGCCGTGAAACATACATACATTCATATTATCACGATCTTCACCCTTACGGTGTAGGCCTCTGCCTGAAACCAAAAGCCACGTTTAGCGTGTTTGTGGGCGTATGTAGGTGGAAATCTGAATCAAAGGTGTAATAGGTTGCTAGTCGCATTCCCTATCAGAGAAGCAACTGGTACATTCTCAATTTTTCCTTTTCATTTAGACCAACATGGAATATATACTTCTTATTACAGCATGAATGCTGTCATAATAGCGGACCCCCGGGCTTGGACGCAGCACAACTGAAGATGCCAGGAGTATAAGGAACCAGGAAATCTCTTAGATGATTATGACTATATAATTATTACTACTTCATAGGTTGTTTACTTAAATGAAGTCAAACTGAAACAAAATCTTGTTGTGGATTTTTCTCGATATCGATATTACACGGTGTTGTTACATCTCTTAGAACAGCGGCGTCAAACGTCATGAGTGCTATTTTCGAATCGACGTGTTTACTAAACGACCGATGATGTATGGAAAATTTGTACTTCTTCATCGAGTCACTCATTTACAAATAGCACCCCTGAAACCACGACTCCCTTTTCTCTGCCTCACACCCCCGCTGGACACACTAGGTTCCCATACAAAAATGGCAAAATGTGACATCTATTCAGAGAGACGATTTTTTTTTTAAATCTATGCTGAGATTAGTTACTTATTACTTTTTTTTACCTGTCCTGACCGCTAACTGACTTATTTAGTGGGTGTTTACATAAACACCAACTAAAATATATTTTTTAATATATTTATAACGAGCTGCGTTGCGGGTTCGATCTCCGGTCAGGTCAAGAAGCAAAATGATCTTTTTCAGATTGGCCTGGGTCTTGGATGTTTATCCATGATTTGTATTTGTTATAAAGTCACAAGTCTCGAACTTACTCGGGGACTAGCTCAATCTGTGTGATCTATTTATATATGTATTCGCCTACATTGTAAGATTTACGTTATTATTACTTTTTGTGACAAGTGTTTTTATGTATAAAATCTTACTGGCTTTTGCCTACATCTTGAATTACATTAATAAATGCACTATCAGCTAACCTACACCTTGTTTTTTTTACAATGCCCTTGTCTATAATGTTTAGAGTTTAGACAGTGTAGTTTTTTAGTCATATATCATCTGAGCAATATATTTTTGATAGGTATACATTATGATTGATATTAAAAAATACCGGCCAAGTGCGAGTCGGACTCGAGCACAAAGGGTTCCGCCGAACCATTATCTATAATAAGTTTAAAATTATTAAAAATATTTTTAATAATTAGTAATGGTTATGTTAAATAAACATTTTGTTTGATGAACGTTATTAAAATAAACAAAATTTTATTATATCAAACATGTTATGCTACCTGAAAACTTCAACAAATTTTAAATAATAAATACATTGAAATTTTTTTACTTTTCGCTTAAAAGACCCGTTTTTGAGACGCTCTCTCTCTCTTCTACCATTACAAAAATTTTGAGAGATGATATTTCCCTTATTGGAAAGATACATAGCCTTTTATTTTTAATCTTGTGGGAGAAAGTGGTACCTTATAAATTAATAAAAAATGATGAAGTTTTTATACGAAACCGGAAAACATAACTAGGTTCTCCATAATTGTACACTTTAGGAAAAAAAATCCGAATGTTTTACCAACCATCACTCTGAAAGTTTAATCAGAAAGAGTTTTCGTAACTTGTTCATATGGGAGGTAACTAAAACAATATTTTCAAATGATAAAGATAGGTTTACTCTATTTCATAAAATTATTGTTACTAGATAGGATAGGTTATATAATTTGTTTCCTTGACGTCGAGTCGCCGCCCCGTCTACTTCGAATAAAAGCGGGAATTATGCGAAGTACACGTAGCGGCTACTCGACCTGGCGCGATTGACGTCAAGGCAACAAATCGATAGATAGGTAAGAATATTTTTTTTCGAAAAAACTGAGAAAAACCCTTTCGGTGTACCTTTGTATGATTACTCGGAAAATAAATGCACTGAAATGCCTCCGTGGTCCAGTGGTTAAGGCGTTTACCTGTAGAACCGGGGGTCGTGGGTTAGATTCCCTCGGGAAGCAAATTTGTTTAGTTGTTTGTTTCCAGGGAGTTTAGGACATTGCAAGCTTGGGTCGCCTGATTGTCTGATAATAAAGATGATTCCGTGCTTCGGAAGGCACGTTAAGCCGTTGTTCCCGGCTGCCATCTGGTAGTCGTTAAAGGAACCACGTCAGAGGCCGAGAGGCGGTTCCGAAGAACTCTGATACCAGGATGTGCATGGTCGATTGACCGTGACACCTACTCGAAATGATGATGATGATCCGTAAATAAGTAATAAGCATTTACTTATTTTTACGAATGAAAAAGTATTGCCCCGATAAAAACAGTTGTAAGGGTTGTAAGTCCTTACACTGATGATAAATGATATTGATAAGGGTTGTTTCGGGGTGATGATATAAACAACCAAATTGAGTGAATTGATATATTGCACTAAATTAAATCTATTAAATGATACATAAGTCGGCGAAACTGCCGCATACGCTAATTGTAATTTTGATTGATACATACAATGGTTTAGGGTTCCATGAATATGTACGGTGTTCCGTACATCCTGCCTACTCAAGAGAGAGACACGGGCAGACATATACAATACATATATGAACCTAAATATGGAAATTATTGTTAACAAAGTATAATGATTCAACTAATTTAAATGATATAAAATGATTTTACATGATAAAATAGATCATAAATGATTTAAATAAGTAAAATTGTTTAATTGTATTATTATAAAACGAATGTTCAAATTCCGATGTTTACGCACTATTCACTGGGAACTTTAAATTGGACTGACTGGCGACTAAACATGGGGGACGTACTTTTATCAACACTAAGAATCGATTGTCTTAATTCACTGGGGACTTCACACATTTCATGCACTTCACTAACGATATCGCTCGTAGGCTCCTCCTCCTGTGGCGGCCTCGCCTGAGGCTGCGGGGCTGCTGCTGCGCGCGCGCGTCGAGACTTTCGACATTTTAGGAAAATAATGATAGCACCAATGGCTAGAAGAGTGCTGATAGTGATATAGGAGATAACATAGTGGTGCACATCATGTACACTGAAATGGTCCCGAGATTGTTCCTTTATGCCGTCGATTTGATTTTTAAGCTGATGATAAACCTGTTCATGATTTGGAAGTTGCTCGGTAAAATTGGGGGATATGGATGTGTTGACAATAGAGTTCAGAATCGATACCTTGGGTGCATTGTACTCGAACTGCTTACTCATATTACTAATGAAATTATTGTGACTATAGATTGTGAGGTCACTGCTCTTGAGAACGCATCCCTGACCTAGAGTAATAAGGCCATTTCCGCGTAGCTGCTCCATTTTCAATCCCGAATTGCAAAAAATGCGAACCTTGCATTCCTGGCAACACGAGTATAACCAGACGTTACGTCGATGCAACTTGATCCACCTGTCGGCGCACGCTACCTGATAAGACTTGCAATGTGAACCAATTGTTTCTATGTTTATTATATTGCTATCGCATAACAGCTGATTTTCTTTCAAGTTGTATAGCGGTTTATTTAGAGAGCATAACGTTTTGGGTGGGAGATTGATACAAGATTGTAAATCTGCGTCTGAATGTAGTACAAATAAGTCTTTTTTGAGGTTGAATGATATGTAAGCTGCCGTAGCGATGATATGTTGGGCGTTATCTGTTGATGTATGAGGGATGCTGATAATTTTGTCCAACTGGAATACTTCACTGCTTATAAGAGGGATGGATGCTTCTATGATAAGATATTTTTCGGTAAATCGCGCAAACACTTTGATGATCTTGTAAAAGTCCATGAGATTTGATTTTTCCACAGGAAGCGTGACATCACCCTTCAGCTGGGATGATATGATATTTAACTGTTGCTGGAGATCTTCCGGAGGCCGCAGAAGCGTGTCAATGTGGCCGTGACTGATATCCGTGATCGTTTGAATTAATGTTTGTTGTATACGCCGCATGTTTGATATGATAATTTGTGTTGATAACGATGATGATAATATGTAGAGTCCTTGTTGATTTTCTTGGCGAGCTTGATTTGTTTCTGATGATAAATTGCGAATATGCTGCTTCATTAATTTAAATTGTTGATTCATAATGTCTTCATTGTCTCGAAGAATTTTGTACTCTGTTTCCACAACGCTAGTTTGATTTCTAATTAAGTCTTGTAGATGATTTTGATTCTGGCTAATCTTCTCGATGTCTTGCGTATACTGCTCTGCGAACCTTTCATCTAACACTCCAAATAACGTGTTCGCTAGCATTCCCACTCCGTTTATCAAACCGCGCTTCCTTCTTGACCGAAATTGATTCTTAAGAAGAGTGTTATAATGTGCAATTTCCTTAAACTCGTGCTCTAATTGTAACGCAATGCCCTTGTATTGAATACCTGTACCATAACATGATTCACTTGCCCTTTTTACGAAATATTCTAATTCCGCTACTCCCTGCCAGTATGAAGACATGTTATAAAATATTATAAGCTTCCAATCATCTCTTATGTATTGAATTTCTGATATTTTGTCAAAGTAGAGGCTTTGATTATTCTGAAGTGATCGATATGATATGAGAAATGGGTTTCATGTTGCAAAGTGGGTGATAAAATAGTCATAAAGAAGCATAAAGCTATGCAGAAGAGGTTCTTAAAGGTTACTTTCTTCTTAGTTCTCCGTGTCCTTGGGGCATGTTGATCAGCGGATTCAGCGGTAACCTCGGGTGGCGTGTTTTCTTGTAGTGATGGTTGATTGTTTTGTTCCGGAATTTCGTTTACTGGTAATAAAACTAACTTAGTGATCGGACGTTTTAGAATTTTGCTGCTTGTTTTTATAGATACTACTCGAACGTGCCCATCGCTCCCCGGATGCAGCTCTAGTACTCTACCCAGAGCCCACTTGCCGGGAGGTAGGTTGTCTTCTTTGATGAGTACGATGTCGTTAATTTTGAGATTGGGTGTCGGGGTAATCCATTTAGATCTTGTTTGTAACTGTTGGAGATATTCACTTGACCAGCGCTTCCAGAATTCTTTGTTCATCGCTTGAATGAGCTGCCACCGCGTTGTCAATGTGAACGAATGAGGCTCAGTTTGTGGACGCGATATTAATTGTCCCCCTATAAGAAAGTGCCCTGATGTCAGCACTTCGTCATCAGGGTTTTCAGTGAGAGGGCACAGGGGTCTCGAATTCAGACAAGCCTCTATCTGATGCAATAAAGTGGTGAATTCTTCATAAGTGAGCTTCTGTTCACCTACCACACGCTTAAAGTGGTACTTAAAGCTTTTTACAGCTGCTTCCCATAGTCCCCCGGCGGAAGCCCAGGTAGCTACATTGAAACGCCAATCAATGTCTAGTTCACTGATGTTCTTGAAGAAGTCCTCATTGATGGTTTGAATAATCTCACGATATTCCTGTTTTAGAAGTCGATTAGCCCCGATAAAGTTTGTTCCATTGTCGCTGTACATGCATTTAGGAGTTCCACGACGAGCGCAGAACCGGCGGAAGGCGGCGAGAAATGCGGCTGAGGTAAGATCTGATACCAATTCCAGGTGAACTGCCTTCGTGGATAGACAGACAAACACTGCAACATATCCTTTAGTTGATCTCACACCCCGACCTTTGTTTGTTTTGACTTCAAAAAATCCGGTGAAGTCAGTCGCGGTGAAAGTGAACGGGCGAGAGGGGTTGACCCGAGCCTTTGGTAAGTGGGCCATGAACTGATGTCGATTGTCGTGACTAAATCTCCTACACCTGACACAATTTCTCAATTGTCGCTTGACAGTACGGATGCCACTGATAACCCAGTACCTGTCCCTTATATGACTAAGTGTTAGTCGAGGCCCGCCATGGAGTGTAGCGAGGTGAGCTTGATGTATAAGTAAGTCCGTAAAACGACTATGATTTGATAGAATGATAGGGAACTTCGCTGAATACTGAATGTTTGCGTTTTTCAGTCGGCCACCTACTCTCAAAATACCAGCCTCATCTATGAAGGGACACAGATTTGCCAACTTCTTGTTTTTGTTCAGACTTTCTCCTTTTGTAAAATCGTACGTTTGCACGTCCTTGATGATCAGCTGATATGCCCTATTTATTTCAAAAGAGGTCAATGATTTACCGTATGATTGCTGTTTGTTTCTAATACGAGAAATGAAACGCGATATCCAGGCTATTGTCCTAACAACCCGGGTGAGTGAACTACTATTCAGCAGTAATTCATATACAAATGATATATTATTTTTCTGTGGTTGTAAGGCTGCGTTTACACTTGCGTTTTTAAGTTCTAAATGTAGCTTTTCGATTTCAAGTTTTGGGAGGTGTTTGGTGTTAAATTTCAGAAGCCATTCTGGCCCTTCCCACCACAACGAATGATCAACCAACTGTAATGTCGTCTTTCCTCTCGTTGCACAATCTGCTGCATTTTCTTCAGATCGCACGTGGTGCCAGCATGCTGGAGGAATGATATCAATGATCTTCTGTACCCTATTGCTCACAAATTGTTTCCATCTTGCGATATCCCCGTGCAACCAACCTAGTACTATCATAGAGTCGGTCCACGCGTGTATCTCTACCTCTACTTCCTTGCTTTCTAAAGATTCCATGACCTTCTTCATGAGCTGGGATAGTAGAAGCGCGCCACATAGTTCGAGGCGCGCCAGAGAAACAGTCTTGCCGAGAGGTGATAGTTTTGTTTTGGCCGTCAGCAAGCTTGATGTGTACTCGCCTTTATCGCATGTCACGATGTAGATTGCGCAAGCATATACCTTTTCCGACGCATCGCAAAAACCGAGCAATTGATATTTATTTTTAGTGTTACCGATATAACGACGAAATGATAATTTATGTAAATGATGTATGTCTCTTTGTATGTTCTCCCATTTCTCTTTAACCTCAGATGATAACTCTTCGTCCCACGTTACTTCCGCAGCCCAGACTTGCTGAAATAAGAGCTTAGCCCGTACCGTGATTGGGGAAATCCAACCTAAGGGATCGAAGATTTTTGATATATATGATAGTAAAATACGTTTTGATAGATAATTGTTATTATGATAATCGATATTGTACTTATAAGAAAATGTATCTGATAAAGGAGTCCATTTTATGCCTAATGTTTTTCTTGATTCCGGGCACTTGAATTCATGTGGGTCGTTCAATTTGTTGGAGGGTAAATCTTTGATAAGAGCGGGGTCATTGCTCGAAAATTTTCTTAGATTCATTCCCGCTCCTTGTAAAATACTAATGAGTTGATTGATTAATTCCTTGCATTTTGTAAATGTTTCTTCGCCACATAATACGTCATCAGTGTAACAGGAGGTTTCAAGGACCTTTGCGGCCATGGGATATTTATCACGATCGTCCCTGGCGAGTTGCCGTAAAGTTCGCATAGCCAGATAAGGCGCTGCTTTTGTACCAAACGTGACAGTCGTGAGTAAATATTCCCGGAGGGGTTCTTGTGGTGAGTCCCGCCAAATTATACTCTGAAGATGTTGGTCGTCCTCTCTGACCTTGATCTGATTAAACATACGTTGAATATCTCCAGTTACAACATATTTGTGTTGTCTCCACCTCAAAATTAATGCTGGAAGGTCCTTTTGCAAGTTGGGGCCGCTCTCCATAAGGTCGTTCATGCTATGGCCCGAAGTCGTCTTAGCTGATGCATTAAAGACAACTCTGAGCTTCGTAGTTGTTGATTCTGCTTTGTAAACACCATGGTGAGGTAGAAACACCATGGACCTCGTCATAGTAGCAGGACGCATGTAATTCTGATCTTTATATTCTTGCATAAATTGCTTGTATTGATTGGAAAATTCAATGTTGGAGGACATTTTTCTCTCTAGCTGCCTAAATTGAGCTACGGCTTTCGTTTTCGAATTTCCCAACTCTTTTTCATAACCCTGTTTCATAGGTATGGCCACTTCATACCGTCCATCCCCTAGGCGTTTTGTAGTTGTTTGATATAAATGTTCACAGTACTCTTCTCCTGATGTCATTGCAGCTGAATCTGATTTGATATCTTCCAATTCCCAGTATTTCGTTAAATCTGGAATTTCCTTGATGAGCACATGACAATGATATGTTTTTACGGTTCCTGATAAAATCCAGCCAACTCTGGTTTGTTGAGCCATAGGTGCGTGCTGCGGTCCCTTTATTAAGCCCTGCATGATGACTTCCGAATAAACTGTGGTGTCTAGGAGAAGGTCGATAGGTCTCGAAATATTGTATTCCGGGTCGGCTAAATCCGGCTCGAAGGACCAAAACAATGTAAGGGTTGTAAGTCCTTACACTGATGATAAATGATATTGATAAGGGTTGTTTCGGGGTGATGATATAAACAACCAAATTGAGTGAATTGATATATTGCACTAAATTAAATCTATTAAATGATACATAAGTCGGCGAAACTGCCGCATACGCTAATTGTAATTTCGAATGCTACATACAATGGTTTAGGGTTCCATGAATATGTACGGTGTTCCGTACAACAGTAGAAATGCATTTTGCGCGCGGAGTGCACTCTGTAAGATCGTCGTTGCTTGGCCAGATCTGGCCAACACCTACTCAAGTGGTTTAATGAAACATTGCATATCAAAGCTGAAGAATTAAGTGGTAACTTACACATTTTATCAATAAACTCACATTGTAAAAACTAAAGTACTTGTAGCATACGTAACATCAGATATTTTGTTGATTGGCATATGTAAGACTCATATCTGCTTATTCTACCTACTTCAACAACTTTTAAAACTTAGATCTGAAGAATTTTATGCCAAATTGGTTTTAATTTGTTGTATTTTAATGTAGTTTTATTTCTTTATTAACTCTGTTGACGAGAAATGACTTCTTAGCGGTTAAAAACTAAAAATCGTAGTGAAACATACCTATTTCTTAATTCTGCAAATCTTTCAAGGTTTACTTAAACAAATTTTTTTTATATCTTTGCAAATACCGCGTGATTTTGAATCCTGGTATCAGAATCCCTAATGGAATATAGAACAGCAAGAAAAAAGACATTTTTTTTTTAATTTTACCTTACATTGAAATTCGCCCCCGGCTGATCGGCAACTTAAAGCCAAATTTTTTTTCGACTTTTACTTTTTTTCTTGCAATTCTGTATTCCATTAGGGATTCTGATTCCAGGATTTCTGTATAGTTCAGAGGTTCAAAATCACCCGCTATACTATTTTTTTTTAATTTAAGTTATTATAACTATTATGTCACTATCAACAAATCTAAACTACTTATATAAGAGGCTGAAAATTTTGGAATTCTACGAATTCTATGGAGTAGTAATGACATAGTATATGTCATAAAACTACGTAATTGTCAACTAAGATTTAAGTACATGATAAATTTGTACGGAAATCAAGAAAAAGTTTCAGCTTAGACTAATTTTGAGCCGAAACCAAAACATGACGAAACTAGATTTTATGGCTGAACCCAAACTGAACATTCGGTCGGTACTCTAACCTATAGGTAATACATAGGGCGCACTGTAAGTTTCCGGAACTGGCCACTTACATAAACAATATTTAAAAATTTATTGCAACATTTAAAAATAGAACTCTTTGGCTGTAGAATGCAGTTTGTTTCATTTGACTGTCTTTTGTTTTTACCTTGTGGCGCCATTTAAAAAATTGTGTGTCTGCATCAACATGGATTTAACTCGGGAAAATTTTCGTAGTATGATTTTCTACAATTTTAAGTGTAATTTGACAGCTCAACAGAGCATCGCTCGGCTTGAAACAGCTTTTGGCAATGAAGCACCATGCAAGACAACTGTTTATAGCTGGTTTGCAGAATTCAAGCGTGGTCGTATCAATCTCAGTGACGAATCTCGCGATGGTCTGTGCGCCGTATGATTGAAACAGACAGGCATGTAACCTACCATGAAATTCGCGCATCCTTAGAAATAGGCATGAGTCAAATACAATTAATCCTACACAAACATTTGGGTGTGAGAAAGCTGTGCTCGCGGTGGATCCCACACAACTTGACCGAGGCTCAAAAAACGGACCGCGTCACTTGGTGCAGTGCCATGCTTACCAGATTCAACGAAGGTGCGTCAAATTTGGTGTGGGACATAGTAACAGGTGACGAAACATGGATTTATTGCTACGATCCCAAAACAAAGCAGCAATCGAGCGTATGGGTCTTTCAAGATGAGCCGAAACCAACCAAAGTGGCGCGCGTGAAAAGTGCATCTAAGCGGATGATTGCTTCTTTTTTTAATAAAACTGGACACGTGGCTACTGTTGCTTTAGAGAATCGTCGTACAGTAAATAGTGACTGGTACACGACCATTTGTTTGCCGGAAGTTATTGACGAACTCCGTAAAAATAACCGTAAACGCCGTATCATCCTGCACCACGACAATGCTAGTTCTCACACGGCCAGACAGACAAACGGCTTTTTGAAGGCGAAAAATGTAGAACTCATGAGTCATCCTGCATGCAATCCCGACCTGGCACCTTGTGACTTTTTTCTGTTCCCAAAAATTAAGAACCAATTACGCGGTCAACGATTTTCATCACCAGAACAGGCTGTCGAGGAGTATGAAAAACACGTTTCAGAGGTCACCACAGAGGAGTGGCACAAAAGTTTTCAAAACTGGTTTCATCGAATGAAAAAGTGCATAGACGCCAAGGGAGATTATTTTGAAAAACAATAAATTAATTTTGTACCTTTAATAGTATTTTTTCATATTCATTCCGGAAACTTATAGTGCGCCCCACGTAGCTGTATTCCCCGCCGACGAATCAAGCGATGTTCTGACGTGTAAGTAGGGCACTAGGTCACCACCGAGGCGTACTGATAGCGGCGCTGTTTCCCAAACTACTTTGTTTTTAACAACATGATAGAAATCTCAAACCATATTCCATCTACCTGGGCTTTTTAACCCGTGGGATGGGAAGCGTGTAGCGCGACGCACCACGGTGTCGGCGGGAAGGTCGATAGTGCATACTCTTGGAAATAAATACACTACCTCTAGTTGTGAATCGCCGGAGCAGTGATCGGTCGCTAAAAATCGGCAGAAGGCGCCAGGCCAGGCAACACCTCGGATCACTCTCGTTTGGTCGATCGGGCCCGTTCGATTTGCTTCATAGCGCGTCGGCGTCTTTCCATTCTATACAACGCCAGAACGCAGCCATAGGAAACTGCTCGCGTATATATTGTAACTAGCTTTCGCCCGCGGCTCCGCCGGCGTCAATGTCGATTCCTCGGGATTAGCATAGCTTTTTTCCGGGATAGAAGGTAGCCTATGTCCTTCTCCGTACTCCAGAAAACTTGTATGCAAAATTTCATGATGATCGGTTCAGTAGTTACGGCGTGAAAGCGTAACAAACAAACTCACTTTCGCATTTACGAGAAAATTAGTACAGTATTTTATTTCACCTCCCTTCCCCTCCGTTCCGCGAACTTTTTGACCCCCCCTCGTATAATATTAGTAAGGATTCAGTTTTTAAATCTGTTATTACAATGTATACACGAATTTTGCGTATTGATCGTGTACAGTTTGTAGCGTGGATGCTCGCGTCTTCGTTCCAAACTTTACTACACCACTTACTTATACTTGTTGTCAAGTTACAATGTTAAAAGTCTAGTTTTTATATTCAGTAAAATATGAAATATATTTAAATATTTTTAAGTTGGGAATAAAAACAAATGACTTAGAATTATATTTTAAAAAAGTGCTCAGGTACTTAGGTACGTGTTTGAGAAAGTAAAAAAGTTTCAATAAACACCTTTCAACATCCAGAGTAGTCTTCATTACTTTCTCCTAACTTGCACTTGAAGCTCAAACATTTCTTGTTTGTATTTACCACATTTTTCACGTAAAAGCTCTTCTGGACTATCCTTAGTACTTGAACTTTTGTTTAAAATAGACACGCGAATATGAATTCTCATGAAATAGAAAGAGAGGTCAATAAATTAAAATGGCGAGCATGCAACTGCTCGCGTACGAATTGTAAAAGGGACTGGAGTTTAGCGCTTTTTTTTGGGGGAGGACTAGGTAGCTAGCTCCAAGTGAGCTTTCGCTACTTCACGGGGTGTTTGAGGCGAGGGCAGAGTGCCCTCAACCTTTTTAGACAACATCACCAAAGGGCTCCCAGGAGGGACGGACCTCGGCTTTGGGCGTTGCCTGTGTGCGAAAGGCTTGGAGAGACGGCAAACTCTCATATTGCCTGATGGGCCACGTATACGTGTATGCAAGCCTGAAGGGCCAATCTGAGAATCAATGGCAAAGCCTTTGGAGAGCAGCAACTCTCATCTTTTGCCTTATGGGCCTGTAAAATGGACTGGAGTTTAGCGCGCTTATTCCGAAACATTTATTTATTATTTTTATGATTATGTATTTTTATTTATAACTACAAATGACTTATTCGTAGACTACGACCGATTAGTCCATATGCGCACTGGCGCTGTACATAATGGAACAAAATATACTTCTGAGTTATTATGAAGTATACGCGAATATTTGCGTACTGCTCATGTATAGATTGGAAGAACTTAGTAAAAAAGTTATTTCCAATCTATACGTGATTAGTTTCATATCCTTGCGTTCTGGCCTTGTATAGAATGGAAAGACGCAGCGCGTCGCGAAGTCGCGATCGGCTCGTGTCGCGAGTCGCGGCTGCTTGCGAACGTCTTTGATCCTGTGCCTGACACGTGCCGCGCGGGCGTCAGAAGATTAGGTCGGGGGAAAGTGTTTTCGTATTTATTTATTTTTATGTACATATCTGTAGTAA
Organism: Elegia similella; assembly: GCA_947532085.1. NCBI lineage: Eukaryota > Metazoa > Arthropoda > Insecta > Lepidoptera > Pyralidae > Elegia > Elegia similella. The sequence continues at coordinate 28,354,213 of OX383925.1, read as the reverse complement.
TACCTTCGGTTATGTTGTATGTTTCTGGCTGGTTTTGATATTATTAGAAAAGTGAAATTTTAATAAAAAATATTTGCCTACTATTTTTTAAATTACCTATATTTCTATCCGTTTAAATAAATCAGATTTACAAAGAAATTGGCCTGCTCGGCTTCGCACGGGTGAAATGTAGATATTTATATGTAAGTAATATGTAAATGGGAACTTTTGAGCTTAGATTAAGGTTTTGACGAAGCATGTTGCGGATAATTTTATATGGAAAAAAAACGATATGTAAATTATAATACTCGTAAACATTCTTCTTGAATCACGCTATCTATTGCTAAAAACTGCACTAAAATCCGTCGCTGCGTTCCACCGTCTGTTCGCTTAGATCTTTTAAACTACTCACAGTTTAAAAAATCTAAGCGAACAGACATCGGAAGCGTCATTTTATACTCTGTAGATAAGGGAAAAAATAAAAAGGGGCTCGATAAAATTTACGATGTTTATATACCTACTGCAATACCAATATAAACAAACAGCGATTTCCGCATTTTTTGTCTTTCAAATTAGATATCAAAGTTACAGCTCTTTTGTATGAATTGATAGTCTGCATACAGAATACGAAAAAACTTTTCCCCCGCACGTATATATTGTAGGCTTGTAGCGTGTGCGTTAAGTTTAAAACTAATAATAATAATAACATTAAACATCTGTAGTTATTTGATTTGAGTTTAAAGAAGCCTTTTATTGCAAGAATTTTTTAACGCAAGCCAAAACGTGGCTGTTTTGGTAGCCAACAAGCCTAGGGCTGGCACTGCCTCAAAAATACAAACCCTGTAGACTCCCAATATAGTTTAGGCAGCCCTGGCACGAGGGTCTAGATACAATAACTTAAGTATATTACCCTCAGTCTGACCTGGTTCTCCACCCTTGGAACCTCAATGTGGAATCTTCTTGTCTATTTCAATGATGTGACCCAAAATTGATGTCTTAGTTCTAGCTGCGATATAATGCGAATTTCTTTGTGATTGGCTCCTCGAGATGGCGCAATTTGCAATAATGTGTCGATCAGTATTCTCGACTTTGATGCCACATCTCCCGCGCTATCGATCAAGGGCTAAAAACATGAGGTTTTTACTAAAAATGCTATGAGCTAAGCTCGATTCTCATTTTAACCACTTTCTACTGCCCAAAAGGAAGATAAAGGCCTATACCTGTTTTCCGGATGTTAGAAACAAAACAGGACCATATTACTTACGAGGAAGTGATTCTGAAACTACATGTTTTACTAATTAGGAGAAAATAAGAGAAATAATTGGTAAAATTATCCTTCATATCCTCGGAAACGTTTGGCCTTGTACTCTACGTAATTGGATTCAATTGCTCTTACAAGAAATTCATTCTTATTTACGCAAATAAGGCTAGTATTGTCTGGTATTACAATTATGTTCAATTTATGTTGCTTGAAATAAAAATAATTTATGTTCTCGATATCAATATCCTTACTAATATTGTGCACGCGAAAGTTTTGTGTGTATGGATTCCCTACATCCATTAGAGATGGGATAAAAGGAATTTACAAAAAAAAAACAAAATCTGTTCAGCCGTTTTGGTGTGTGTTGTTTAGTAACAAATACTCAATCACACACACCAAAACGCCTGAACAGATTTTGGCAAAGTTTTGCACGCATTCCTTTCATCCCGGAAAAAAGAGCGGAGCCGCGGGTGACAGCTAGTTTATATTATGGAGAAGGCAATAGCACACCACTCCATCGTATTTTGCTAAAATTGTAATTGTGTGCGTTTCTTTCCTTACAATGGCACCGACTTTCTTCGAAATTACTAAACACATTTAATGCCTATTTTGTATGTAGTGTGTGTGTAACTCGCGTTGAAGAGGTAGACATCCATCTTACAAAGAACTAAACCGTTCCGAAAATCAATATAAGTGATATATCTAAAAGCTCCGGGTCTACCATGGCGTCTGTCTATTCTACTATTAGTAACTCGAGCGCTCCGACCTTGCCCTAGATTTGAGATTACAATTAAATAAAAAAAATAGATGCCAGTCACGCTACGAAGGTTCTTTACTGTGCACTTGTGGGAAAAGGTAAATAAATGCAGAATTAAGCTCCATTACTTACGACGTAGACAGTATCTCGGCGCATAGATAACTAAGTAGTTAATTGGAAAACACATGACCATTTTGGAAAATTTCACTTTCTTAAATGTACAATCATAGTCAAACTAGTGCTAATAGTAGTTTTAAACTAAAACTGGTTAATATAATCGCAGTTTTACTTGCATTAGTCGGAATCGACGGCTAGTTTGGTTTGTTAAGAAGACCATCATCAGGGCAAGTGTCAAACTTCGCGAAACAGCGCTGCTCATCATTTTATTTTTCTTTTACTACATATATTTATTAAATTGTTGATTACGCCACGCTCAATTTATCAAATTCAAAGTAATTAAAAGTAATAATTTCGTAAAATACTATAAGTAATTTACTAGAGAAGTACAGTTTTAATTTTTTTTATTTGATATGATTTAGCAGTATGAAAATTAAAATGGTAGGTGGCGCTAGGTGGCGCATGTAAGCCTCTTAAATGTCTTGATCGACTGCGTATTATAATAGAATATTTAAAAAAATTAATTACACGATTTAAAGCTTATTATTATTAAAAAAAACTATAAACTAAAACTGAAGTAAAAACAAATATTCAATTAAATAAAAAATTTAATCGCTTTGGTGGGTAGGCGGTGCCCAAAAGGCTGGCGGCATTTCCTCGCTGAATGGCCAAAATGCGAGCCAGCCCTTTGGTCACTGGAACTGTCGATAAAACGTGCGGAAATCTGCTTGAAAAAGCAAATTTAATTAAATTATCGTATAAAAATTATCGTATATTTAATTAAATCATTGTGTTTGTTTTCAACAATTAACTAGAACTAGGTCTAGGTCAAATAAAAATTAATCCTATCTTTACATTTTCCGCTATCTGTTCGCTTAGATCTTTTAAACTGCTCAATGGATTTTAATTCAGTTTTAGATACATCCTCAATTAGTATTATTAAATTGCACCCGTGCGAGGCCGGGGTGGGTCGCAATATACAATAAAAGTGCTTATAAATAAAAACCTACCTATTATGTAATAAAAATGTCACGCACGTCATTGCCCTATTAAAAGTATATTGCATAATATTGGTGGCGTTTGGACAATGTAGATGCAACATTGCCTCATTTCGCTTAATTGAGTCAGCTAGGGGAGCTTTATACGATCACAATATTACGTGTTAGGTATTTACAAACGTGGTATGTGTGTTATAGATATATGATTACTCAGTCGCAAGTAGTCCGGTCAGGTCACCCTCCGACCAGGAGGTCGGACGTCCTGACCAAGGTCGCAGAAAGGCGCTGGATGCAGGCCGCTTACAACCGGTCGTATTGGAAATCCTTGGAGGAGGCCAATGTCCAGCAGTGAAGCTTGTGGCTGAGATAATAAATAAGTAATGTAGTTTTATTTCCTGGTAAAAATATAAGGCGATACCACTGTAAATAAGGTCGTTCTGAACCTTATTTATCTCGCAAAATACTTAAATTAGGAGTTTCAAATCTAAGTAATATGATTTTTGACTATTTCATCTCCAAAAATTGAAGATGGAAACACGTTTTGATAAAATTTTCTCGATAGAAATATTTTTTGAAAAATGGTCTTCGTTCGCAGAGTTTTTGTTATTGTAGCTCAAATGCGACGAATGAAATAATGATTTTTAGACTAAAAGATAGGTTATTAGTAATTCATCAAAATGTAAATATGAAAATACAATTAACCGGTCTGATTTTATATAAAATAGAAATAACGAATTTGGCGCTTACGTTTTTTTCTTTGAGCGACTCGAGACTATCTCCTATCTCATCATTCACGGGCTAAACCGCCAAGCGCTATCCCCTGCGCGCACTTGATCAGTCCTTTGCCGAGCGAAGGTACCAAACATTTGAGTCCTCGTCTTAACGAGCTTACCTGCAGAGAAAATCTCATAGCCCACTTCAAAGCGCTCGAACTACATCTAGACACTCTTTAAAATATGTATAAATTCACAATAGTTTGATTGTGTGATATAAACCGAAAACAACAGACAAAGTCGCGGGATAAAGCTAGTAATAATATAAAGTACTAGCTTTCGCCCGCGGCTCCGCCCGCGTCAATGTCGATCCCTCGGGAATAATACTTTTTCCCGGGATTAAAGGTAGCCTATGTCCTTCTCCGTACTCTAGAGAACTTGTATGTAAATATATTTCATGATGATCGGTTCAGTAGTTACGGCGTGAAAGCGTAACAAACAAACAAACTCACTTTCGCATTTATAATATTAGTAAGGATGTACTAGCTTTTTGCCGTGATATCGTTTGCATAATTTATAGCCTATGTGCTATTCAGATGTTAAGCTGTAGCGTTGTAAAATCATAATGCATAAATTAGTTTAAGCATGAAAGGAGTATCAAACACCATCGCTCTATACAAACTTTCATATTTATAATTGGTACATATCCGTAGAAAAAAAAATGTTCCAGGAAGTGCTGTTTCTCAGCAGTGGTTCTTTGGAGCCTGGGGTCCGCTATTATGACAGAATGTTAGATGTTTATACTGTAATATGATATGGCATATTTTTTTACAAATCGCCACCTCCCAGCTCTCCTTGGGAAGCTTCAGAACCTTAGACGAGTACGTGTTAAATGCAATACAAATATATATTTGCCCGCACTACGCCACGGAGACAGTAGATTATGATTGTCAAAACTAAAAGCAATAACTTGAAATAATATTGAATAATACAGAAACTAAGCTGTGGGTAAGCAGATCGGCAATAGTTCCGAAAAGTTACTTATGTGGGTACCCCACTAAGAAACGGGATTATAATCTTTCCTGAATATAATTTATTCATTTAATAACCTTAGTTTTTTAAGTCGGTTAAGAATTCCAACGCTTTTGGCAATTCCTCAAAAGGCGTAATTAAGGTGTCTCGTAGATCTGCATATTATCGTGTGGAATGTAGGGTCGGTGTGTCTGCGTACTGTACTCCAAAAGTATTGAGAAATAAGGTAAGATTTTTCATCAACACATTCTTAAAGAACCGTGAACCCTTGTAAAATGTGAACATAACATCGTAGGCGATGGTATAGTCACGTTTAACATTAATCAGCAAATTATATAAGGAACGAATGTCTGGAAATGCCGCCCCCGTCGCGTCGCGCCCCCGCTGAAGGGTAGAGCACAAGAAATTACGAGATTTACACGTGACTGGAGTCGTAACCAAGGTGCCGAAGACCTTGCGAAGTGAACACAAAAAACTACTTAACACTCTCATATGTGAAGTGGAGATTCGAAAAATGGTAAGGCGCCTACGTTAAGATACCAAAGAAATTATACTTTTTAGCAGCTTTAATTATTATAATACCTACATTAATAGCAATGTCTTTACTTTCGACGGCGTGCAGCGCTTGACGGACCGATACGAGGCCGATTTGCCTACTGCACTTGTTCTTAGACGTTTTTAATGGTTATTCGCAACTACAGAACCCTACATTGCGCGTGGCCCGACACGCACTTGGCCGGTGATTTTTTTTTGTAGTCTAGACCTTAAAGTGGCAGCGATTGAAGAAGTAATTATGACTAGAGATGAAACGGATAGTGGTTTGGCCGGATATCGGATATTCGGAAAGTTTGATATTTATTCACCAAAATTTGCCACTTGTTAATTTTGAGTATCTACCTACTAAAGTAATTTATTGTGGGTGCGATTATTAATATAATAATAATACTCATAACACGCAGAAGACAATTACGGAAAAAAATTGTAAATACACCGAACTTAAGGAAGAAATAGCAAGAATTTGGGACTTAGAAAAAGTATTTATAATACCATTGGTGATCTCCACTATAGGTGTCATTCCAAAATACCTCTTTCACTCTCTCAAAATAATAGATTTACCATAAAATACACATATAACAATGCAAAAGCAGCAATACTCAACACCTGTCGTATTGTCAGGAATTTTTTACAGGACGGTCAGCCATCCTCTACTATTCCTGCAGATGCTGATACTTACTAGGTGTAAAACCCGTAGTATTGGTCAAACACCGAAATTTATATTTCGAGAAAAAAATACTAAATATATAATAAAAATAAATCAAATTAAATTAAATTTCTGTTTAGATTTTATGTTGAATAAAATCATCTTTATATCATATTATATTGTACTCTCAATATAATTGTCTATATAATACAATAAATATTATTAATACTTTTAATAGTTATATTGTTTGTCTTTCTAGATTAAAAGAATGCCTAGATAAAGGTCATAAAGCAAAGCATTTGTCGTATAGATAAATGGTTGAGTGAAAAATATAAACGGTGTTCATTACCTATTGTGGTGTGATTTGCCTTGTATAAAATAATGAGATATTTTTTTAATGTAATTTACTATCCGGAATCTGGCCAGATGCTGAATTACTATCGCGTATCCGGCCGGATAGTGAATATAAGCCTGGATAGGCCGGATACCGGATAGTTACCGGATATCCGTTTCATCTCTAATTATGAACGAAAAATATTACATGTCACAACCGGTTTCATTGACGGATTGGTTGTACCAATTGTTTAAATTAATAAAAATAACTTCATTATTTTATGTAATTTTATTTACCATCTTCGATTCATTTTATTTTACTTCAAATGCTTAGTTAGTGGTCAGTCGTTATTGAATATTGTTTTGATTGAGAGTAGTTTGCTTTGTTATAATTTTTAGGGTTCCGTACTGAAAGGTAAGGCGTGCAAACGGCATCTCACCTCACCCCGATCGCACTACGCCGCTTGTATCTCACACCTCGCCGCCGCCGCTTCTTTACATTTTGTATGAAACTTGATCTTAGGTAATGAGGAGCGAAGTGCCCACGCCCCGGGCGCCTTGCCTCACCCTCGCCCGACGCCTTTCAATTCTGTCTCGCGTCTAGGCATAAAATCTGCTGTAATTTTATTTTGTCTTAACTGCTGGTAGTATAATGGCTAAACCTCAGCAGAAAATTACAAAATGCATTCGTTTAGGGAGATGTACTTATGTAACATTATTTTTGGGGATTATATTTCTTCCTTAAAGAATTATGGCGAAATTTGTACAAATTAAATTTAAAAAAAAGAGAAGGTGAATTTTTTTTATATCTTTACTACGGCTCTGGTCAACAACTTGAATTTATCAGAATATTTTTTAAAGACAGGGAAAAAAAGATATTTATTTATTTAAATACTGATTTTTTATTCGATATCCGAACGCATATTAATAATTTTTGAGTTAATATCCGAACACTACCTGCAACGGACACGTTAAAATATATTAATTTATGGCAACACCACGCAAGCAGGCAACCATCCGCTAAAATAAAAAAAAAACCTGTCAATCCGACTGACATTTTCTCATTGTCTTGACAGTTCTGAGTGACAGATCTACAATAGACAGTCAGTTTGACAACCATTGTGAACTTTTTTAGGCAAATGAAAATGGCAATAAGGCTATAACTTTTATTGTGAAATATTTTACATAAACGGGGGTTTAAAAATATTTCTAATAAGCAGACATGTTACTAGTAAGGAAACCTCAATACTGCTATATAATTCATCTTCTCTTTTTTTATTTTTTTTTCTGTACATTCGATGTATGGGCGTTCGCCATGATTCTTTGGAAGGAAGATCGATTCGTTGAGAATGAACATTCCGTGGGTTTCTTTTGTGAAAACTTACTAATAAATAGGTATAATATCTATGCTATTGTGCTATTGGATGAAAGACATTGGTTACCTTTAAACCCGGAGAAACGATCTATTCCCGAGGCATCGTCATTGATAGCGGAGCAGCGTGAAAACGCTTTAATGGGTAACTGGGTAGTTTTATTACTTTTTACAACTCGCATATACAAGAAGTACTTTAACCTTTCATCTTTTGCTTTACAAACTTAACACAATAAATGAATAAGAAAACAATAACTTGTTCCCTTTTTGTTTTCGCAAAAGAAGCCACAACAAAATTTAACAGTTGAAAAGTTTGCAGCAAGCCTGCAGACTTTTTTTTTTGAGCGCTTTGTACGACATGATTTGACAGGAAGAACAAAACATTGTAACAATTGTTTTAAAAGAATAAGTAAATAAAAGAGTTGCGGTAATACCCGAATTAGTTCCTTTCAGAGTTTCTTTGTGACAATTATGTATAGATTTTATTCCAGGCTATGTGTTATTGTTTTTATTTCATAGACGGGGGTGTGTGAGATGATTATTGATATTATGATTATTTTACAAAACTATTTTTAGCCAGGTTTATAATAATGTTTCTTCTGTGTAAATATTCGGTCTAATGTTTTTGTTTCCACAGCGTCGTCCTAAGATGTGTAAGATAATGTTTAGAGGCTATAATATATGGATGGGCACGTCATTTGTGAATATAAATATCCAATTTCTTCTATCCAGTTAGGTAGCCTATAGGAGTTATGAAGTTTGAAAATTACAAAATTAAAAAAAATTACTGCCGGTCCTGTATTTAAAAAATTGTTTAATTTTTTATAAGCAGGATCGGCAGTATTGTTCTGAGCATTTTGTATCAGGTTCTGCGACGGTTTCAGGAGGCACTAAAACATATATTACATTAGTATGTCAATAAAAAAATTACATTCAGATCCCTAAATACATAAAATTGAGCATCATTTCAATTTTTATTTAATGAATAATGTGAGTGCGTTTCACCTCTATCTTGCCTGATAGGAAGCAACGATGAGGTCTAGAATGGTACTCTTATTTTAGAAATTTGCAATAAGGAAAAACATCAAATAAAAATAAAAAATAATCTACATGCTGTGTAATTGAAAATATTTTTTTTTGCTTTTTTTTGGAGTTTATGATTGTTATAAATCGGAGTTAAGGATAAAGTTTTGTAATATTCAATTATATTCTTGCCGTGGAAGGTTGCAATTTGTAATGTCAAACTTACTCATTCAAGTACCTATTTAAAAGTCCTCACGGAGAGAGTCAGATTATCCGATTTTTAAACTTATGCTTGTAACCTTATAGGTAGGTATTGGTCTTCACAGACATTTTCTTGCAATTGTTTTGTGCTATCTTATACAAGGAAGCTGAGCTTCTAATAATACCTATTTATATGCACTTACAATTTACCTGAACTTTATCTTTTTAAAGCCAAGGGAAAAAGTCATAACTGTTAATGGATGTTTTTAACTTTTGAAGCGTAATCTTGTTATGGGTATGGGGCCGATGTGGGTATCTGCGCCTAGATAGGTAGTTTATTCTTATAGGTACCTTTAATATAATAATCGACTTTTCCACATAGGTAAAAATTATAAGAACGCACTTGTCAGATTCCAAACAGAATCCTCGTTTGCTCGCCCTACTTCCAAAAATATAAACGGAACGTATGCCACGGCACGGCATTATGAGAGAGCAATCTGTGAAATATCAAAACTTGTTTAAGAGCAAATGTCTGTGCAATACAGACGAGTGCAGTGTTTCATAAGCTGTAACGAACGATGTCGTGAGCAACTGCAGCACTAGTTGACGACCAAGCGTGCCCCACTGACACCGAACAAAATCAAAATGCGTCGCCGCACCAGCCGCCGCATACGTAACTACAGCACCGCCACACTACAACAATAATCTCCGAATGACACTCATTTCTTTATTTAAACTACAACATCATAACCAAACTAGTTCCTATTCAGTATCTAACTCTAAACTGTTTAACACAGCCAATTCTAGGATAGCGCGAAAAAAACCAACGCAGCGTTGCCACACCGTGCAGCCGAACGTACGAGCAGGTAGGTAGGTAGTCTCTACAATGCACACGACGTAATGTATCTATTATATCTATTGTATTATTTTATTATACAACACTTGTTCCTCCCTATTTTACATTAAACTTATTCATAAAATTCTGTCAGGCCTCATGTCCCAAATATCTTAGCAGACTCTAATTTGAATATTCTCAAATAAATTTTGCGTAAGTAGGTTACCCAATTCAATCGGCTGGTAAATAAATGGGTAGGACACAATTAAACAGACGTGGTTATGTACTCATTATTTTGCAGCAAGTAGTTGGAATGTAGAACTACTTTTTACGAACAATGAGTAATAAGAAGAATCACACGGAATGATCACAGAAACCTTTGTATATGCGTTGGGCCCAGCAGTATATCCGGTCTGACAAGAGTAGAGTAAGTACATACCGTTTTCAGGATCCACAAAAGCAACCTTTAGGTCCATTCCAATCGTCTCCGAAGGTTTAGCTTCAGCAGAGTTTGGGTCATAGTCTATCGGGACGGTGGTGAGCAAGTCGTTGTTCGCCTGGCTGGTGGAGGCGGCCAGACCTTGCGCTACGCTCATTTTTGGAGCTTCTTCGTGCATCTTACACGAATACCGAACGAGGCGCCTGTATTGACCGCAGACTCTATGAAATATCACTAATACAGTAAACGAAAAAAAATATTATCTTAAAAATAGCTCATTAAAAGCGATAATTTGTTTTAAACACAAAATGTAGGTCTCTAGGCCACTTCACTTACACTTTGATATTCCGACCGACATACCCGGGTTCAATGGAGCTGCCGTACTCATGACTGACATTGAAATAAGTCGGTAAAGGGCAGTAAGAAATTAACCTAATTTGAAACAAAACTGTGTCATGACCTATTTTAAAAAAAAAATATTATTGTCCTATTTTAAATAGGTATTCTTTATTGTATACGATTTAACAGTATATGTGGAAATTACATACATATAAATGCGATAATAGTACTTATAAAATTTTATTTTCAGTGGATTCATACATTTCAATTGTTAACATAAAAAATATGCAAATGATGCAAAATATCTACGTTTGCTTATGAATGCGCTGTGTTGTGTAATAAATGACCGTTTCTATTGCACAATCCTTTCACAAGGGCTCTGAATGTAGGTCAATCTTTATGAGTATGATTGCAAATGAAGTCTCTTTGTTAGTGACAAAATAATTAAAAAGCTGTTAATTCATTTACATTTTTAATTTAAAAAATTAGCAATATAAAAAATATTTGTCATATGCTTAGTTTAAATGATGATTAAAATAAAAAGCTATATTACAATACAGTTTATTTCCGGTAGACAAGCACAGACTTCTCTTACTCCTACTCATGTTTTTGTGTACAGCTTTTTCAACAGATGGCGTTGCAGCAAACTAACAAATAAAATATTTTCAAGACGCTATTTATTGTAATTTTAAGTTTTAAAGACTTTAAAACGACTGTAGTTAATATAAAGAAAATAGTTATTCACAGAATTTCCTAATTTCGATCAACAGTTTATTTCTAAAATAAACGTCTATAATAGGAATATTGAATAGTGGCTCCATCTATATTTTTTTGTGAACTACCGTGTGCGTTGCCCTGACTTAGGTAGCTAATGTCTGTATAGATGGCGGCAAAAGAAGTCAAAGGCATTTTCTATAAACATTTATTTTTCGAACATTTATGATATGGATCTTTACCAGAGCATGATCTTTATATTAACAAATTGTTATAGTTTAGATAAAATGTAAGCTGCAACAGTGTATTTAATCACTTGCATATGCTTGGCGAAGCGAGTACCTTAGCTACACTAAACTTGTTTTCTCAATTTGCAAGTTATTTCCGTTGGTAACTAACATACCTACTATCACGTTTTTTTACCTTGCGGGGTAGACAGAGCCTAGTCTGTAAGACCTTAAAGCCACGTTTAGCATGATGTTGGGCATTCGAGGAAAAACGGAATCAAAGTAGTGACGGGTTGCTAACCGCATCGCCTACAAGTATGATTCCACAAATTTTCGCACATTCCCTCGATCGGCTTTTAAGATGTGCGCAGAAAGAGAAGAAGCTGGTACACTCTTTGTTTTTTTCTTTTCTCCCAGACCAGCATCTGGAAGGATCTGGTAACTAAGAAAATTATAAAAACTATTTTTTCATATTGTTAATTGTTTCATTAGAAACATCTTATCGATCTTTTTCACTCCCCTCCCCGTTGTACTCCCCTCGTAATGCCCATGGTAACGTCGTCTGTCGTATATAAGGTCAATTTAAATTAAGCACAAACGTTTTAAGGGACCCACAAGCAGCCTACCTGTTGCAATATCGAGCAAAAATAAAGCAAAACATCACGTTTGTTGTATGGGAAGCCCCTTAAATATTTATTATTATTTTTTTGTACCTAGGTATTAATACCTAGGTATTTGTTGTTATAGCGGCAACAGAAATACATGATCTGTGAAAATGTCAACTGTCTATTAGTGTTCATGAGATACAGCCAGGTGACAGACGGACAGACAGACAAGGAGGATGGACAGCGGAGCGATATTAACCCTTAAAATGTTTGCTTGGCGAACATCTTTTAGCTATTATGGATACCAAGTCACTGATGTCGGTAATTGCTGATTTATCGATTTTAATGAAAGACTAGCTTTATCCTGCGACTTTGTCCGCATGTAATTCCATATAAACTTCACCCCCTATTTCGCCCCCCCTAGGGGCTGAATTTCTAATAATCCTTTCTTAGCGGATGTCTATGTAATAACATCTACCTGCATGCCAAATTTCAGCCCGATCCGTCCTGTGGTCTAGGCTGTGCGTTGATAGATCACTATGTCAGTCAGAGTCACCTTAGTTAATAGATAATTATTTTGTATAAAAACACGATTTCTTGAAATTTGCTACCAAAGCATTTTATTTGACCTAAGAAATCCAGGCCTTAAAATATTTGCGCTTTAAATGGACCTCTTGTATTACCGCATATAAACTTAACCCACGACATTCCTTGAAGGGATGGCTCAGCCCGTCAAAACGTATAACATTTCCAATGGGACCAATGCTAGGATTTTTTTTACATTTAAGTACTTATATCCAAAGAGTTCCGCCGCCCGCCGTCCGGGCAATTTATATACGATTTTATTTTTATTGTCTTAACATTGATCGCAAGTTGTACATATTTCCATCAATATGAACAACTGTTCTATGTATATATATATATTCTATATGTATTCTCGGCGTAGGGGTACGCCGAAACCAGGTACCTAACTTTTTTAAAAGTGGTGTTCATATTTCCATCAATATGAACAACTGTTCTATGTGCATATAAGTATAAATAAAGAGAAATGGTTTCAAAAGTTTTTTGCTCGTAGACCACTTTTAAAAAAGTTAGGTACCTGGTTTCGGCGTATCCCTGCTAGTAAATTTCTACCATATTATATAACATATAGCGTAAAAAAAAGTAAAGTTTATATGTAATGATGGAAATTTGATTCGGGTCGCTCAGATTGGTAAACATATAAAAATAAACGTAATGTAGCACTTGCATCCACATATCTCTCACAATGTCCCAAAAGTGAAATGGCAGACAATGCAACTAGCATTAAGTTTATATTTTTGTATCAATCTTTGACTGTGTGCAATAAACGTATAAATACCTAAATAATAAAATATATATTTTCTTAAATTCTGTTAAAACAAATAAAATGATAACATACTTACTCAATAATATATAAAAAATAACATTTATAATATAACGTAACGTAAGTTCCACAATGCATTTCAATAAAATACAAAACTTGTAATAATTTTCATGAGAATTTATTTGATACATTTTCAATATTTGGTATTTTTTTAAAGGAATAACAACAAATCTTCCAGTAATATTTTTTTTTTTTTTTAGTTCCCAGTATTGGCTCCTTAGCAAAAGTTGTTTATTTTGACTGGCTGATTTGATGATTTGAAGGATACCGGAGATTACCTTAACATTCTGTATATAATATAACATACAATATAAAATAGTGTGCAAAATTCAAAGAACTATTTAAGTCAGAGCACAAGTTCTTCGTTTAAGAAATACTAAATCACTCCTGCCCGGTTAAAAAATTCAAGGTGGTCAGAAGTCGGGCTACCTACTACCACAGTTTTTTCTTCGTGAATTCGATTATTTCCAAGGAGGTTTATTAGAGGGATCTCTTTGGAAAGCATGTCGACATTGAAATTCCTGAATTGCCTCCACTTAATACTTGAAGCCATATATTTGGATCGTCAGTTTCCACTGCAACAACATTTGAAAGCATCAAAGTATCTGGTAGTCAACCAGATGTTCGTTCGCCGCTCGGCATCTTGTCTGGTGTCACTTTTGCATTTGTTTTCTTTTTATACACTCTTCTGCATTTCTTTTTTTTCCAAGCAGTAGTTTTGATGCTATCGCGAATTGTACTGCAGCGGGCGCTTCCGAAACCTCATTTTCAGCGCTTACTTCCGCGGACTATGACGTCATCGCAAGGAGTGAAGGGCCCTCCCTTAAACATATATTTTTGTATCGTCATTTGAGGTGAGATATACTCTTCATAACAACTGGCGGTGTCAATGTTATTATTTTTGGGTTTCCGTACGGCTGAGTGACAAAATAGAACCCTTACAGGATCACTCGTCTGTCTGTCGGTAACAGACAATTGCTGAGCTTTGCTCTGTAACTACTAGGCCGATTAACTTGAAAATTGCTGTGCTTATAGTATAGATTTATGGTCGAAATTTTTTTTTAAATCTATGGATTTATGTTACCCGAAAGTGCACTTTAAGCTTAAATAAATATCTACTTTTTAATTTTGTAGGGCACATTACATTAGGTCTTACAGACCTAGGCTCTGTCTACCCCGTAAAAGAAAAAGACTATGTACTAACAACAACAAACACTTAAGGGGTGGAAAATTAAAAATAAATATATTTTGTAAGCTTTGTGGGAAGCTGCTGGGTAGAGACTCCTCGGACCTGAGTTCTCTCCTCCACCTTCCATCCCCGAGGTCGGATTGGACACCGATGAGGTAACAGGACCTTACCTTTAGCTTGTCTTCACTAGCCGATGTAGTCACAAGAGCTATATGCTCGAAGGGTGAAAATGTAAAATGTCATGAAGCCGGGAGCGACTCTCCATGGTGTGACTTGATCCACAGACCATATGGATCACTACGATTTCGGGGCAGAGTCACCTCCCTGCATCCTTAGGCACCATCACCGATCTGGCCCTTCTTTTGGAAGTCGTGGCGACTGATTTGGGGGGCCTATTGATTTGATGTCCGGACAGGAAACTAGGCAGCAGGTGGCGGGTTCGATTTTCACCGGCAAAAGTTATCATCAACCAGTGGCAGATTAATACAATTGCCGTCCATAGCATAGCAAGAATTAATGAGGGCTACCGTTTTTTTGGCGCCACCGTTGTGTCAGGTTCCGTTAAAGCTTTTTAATACGGACGTGGAAACAAAGTATAATCCCTTAAACGATTCTTGTTTCCGCTTAAATATATACATGTTCCCGTGAAAGGGTGGCTCATCCCGTAAAAATAAACAACTTTTCCAATGGGACCAATGCTGGAAATTCAATTTATTTTGCCATTTTCATACTAATTGCCGGGCCGCCCGAACACATTTTTTATGAAAATAAAATGTATAGAGTTCCTAGCTTTTGTCCCGTAGGAAAAGTCTTCATTTTGACTGGTTGGGTCGCCCCTTCGTGGGAACGTCGTTGATTATGTTACACGCTGTATATGGGGTTTTGGGGCGAAATAATTAGATATAGCTGAGTTTCAAGTCTGAGAAAATACGTTTTTCCGTCTAAATCTCGGTTTTCCAGGTAGAAGTCCATGACTAGGAAAATTCACACGCGATAGTCATAGCCCTCATTACAATTTGTCATAATAGCAGGCGTCGCAAGGCCTAAAGAGGGCACAGGCAAACCCCGCCCGCAAGGCTCTTGCTGAAATGCTGTGTTAATATGGACGGGCCTTAAAATAAAGAAATCATAAAATAGACATAATAAATCCTACCCCAAAACTAAAACGCGAAAAGTGTAATGTTAGGTTTATTTTTTCCTCCGTTATTTATGCAATATTTATGGTGGTCGACCGTCCGGACAATCAGACAAAAACAGTAAGAATAAATCAAAAAGGGAATGTGTGAAAAAGTGACAGTTGTGTATGCGAAAGCATTGAAATTTATATATGCTAATTTATGATGTTTGGTGTCTCCCCAAAAATGTCATATTATAGGCGACAGGCCTGTCATTTGATGATGATGATGAGTGGTTTGGGAGAGAAAAATGAAACTATTTTGGAAATGTTATTTCTTATAAAAATGTATTCCCACAACTGTTGTATAACAAACAATAAAAAGGCTATTATACAAAATTACAACTTTAGTTACGCTTCTAAAACAGCTTACAAAGCTCAAAAATTGTATCAACTGATTTATCCTCATTGTCTATATGTATATACTTGTCATTGGTCTTAATAGTCCTACATACAATTATTCTCTCTTTTTTGTAGAATAAATAGTATCGAATATAAAATATACCAACACTAGACTACCTATGCAATGCATAAAATTCACCACCTTAATATTATATCAGTACAAATAAACATTCTTAAACCTTTACAAGAGACCAGCCTAAAATCTTAAGTCACATTATTAAGGTACAAAAGAAAATGTGAAATAGTGCTTAAAATTGGTTTATGCTACTCGAATTGATCAACAAAAATTAAAAAACAGATGTTCAGAATCGCAAATTCTGATTGAAGCTTTGCTCAAAAATAATACAATACTTAGTGCCATATGTTCTGGTGTTTGCATACATATTATCATTCTACAGGTCTACAGATATCTCATCCGGGGCAAAAGCTCCGGCCGGTCACGCTTATTAGATGGCAGTTGGTCCACTAGCTAGTTAACTAGACTATTTAGAATGTGTTAAGTCAAAAGAGAATTTATTTATATATATTAATAACAAAGTATAAAACAGGAGCTGTTTTGTGATATTTCATTAAAAAAAGTAATGGAAACACAAAAGTATATAATAAATTACCCGTTCGCTTAATAACCGGCTATTTACAAGTGACAGCTTGTAGCTCGTAGCCGTGTTGCTACGCTGATGTCTTTTTGTGCGATATTATAGTTATAGCTGCATACCTCGAATTGATTTAACTCAATGGATCAAAAACTACTACAAATTAGGTTGAAAAATCCTTTCAGGTGTTTATTAATAAAATAAACCACCGCCTTCTACTTTAGTAGGTTTGACTATTCGTTAATAAAGGTAACACAAATTATAACCGCACGATAGTGCGCCGTTGCTTATTTAGCGAACGAAGTTTAACAGACACTAAGTTAGGCATTGCTCTGCTTGGCAGCGGCGAGGATTTCCCTGGAGATGATCAGCCGTTGGATCTGGGAGGTGCCCTCGTAAATCTGGTAGATCTTGGCGTCGCGCATCAGCTTCTCCACGGGGTAGTCCTGGTTGAACCCATTGCCGCCGAAAATCTGGACGGCGTCGGAGGCCGCTTTGTTAGCGACCTCTGAAGCGTGCAGCTTCGCTACGGAAGCCAAAACTGTGTTCTTTTGACCTGCAAAACAAAGGATTGTTTAGATGTTAAATTTGCATGATAATTAGGATGACGTAATATGTAACTTAGTATGTTATTAACAAGTTTGTTTGCAAAAATTACATTTTTGTGACAAGTTTTTATTTTAAACGAATTTACACTGTAAAGTGCTTAGCAACACAAATAAAATGAGCCCAATCACGATTGTTTAGTGTAGTTTAAGAATGCCTAAGGCCCCCTTCCGACTCCATCATCACACCAGCGCAACGATTTCATAATATTATTATCATCCGATTTACACATGCATGCAAATTTTCAGCTCAATTGGTAACAGGAAAATGGATCAAATTTAACTTGCAAGATTTGATTACAAACAAACATCGGGACAGGTGAAACTAAATAAAAGCTTGTAAAAAGATACAAGTTTCGCGCGCTTTTTAAAAAACGCAATAACCAGTAGTGACATCTACATTTGCCTGTGAAGTTTTTAAAACAATAACAGTGTTATTATAAAACAAGGACTAAAGTTAGTACCAGGTTTAAGCCGGGGTCCAAGTCAAGTACTAAGGAAAATCGTATTATAAAACAAGGTTTATCGTTTAAGCCAGAGATGATCCTAGGTCTAAAGATAAACCTACAGTTCCCTAGTTTAACTCTAGTACTAACTTATTTTGTTACCAACAAATAGGTCACTTTTCACAAAAAAATAAACGCTTTGATGCTAAAATCTATGTCAAATCCAATTACCCTATTTGCAATGAGCAAAAACCTGGAAAATGCGAAGAAATTAATAAAACCAACACATATAATAATGAAAAAATATTTTAATTATTTGCATTTTAACATATCAAAACATTTAATTAGATTATTTTCAACGCTTTTGTCGTCATTTATATTTCACAACCGCCACAAAACAATGACTTTTAGGCACCTTAATTTCATATTAGGAAAAATAGTTTGTACAAATATATACAAATTTTTACACCATATTCACTTTTACTTTATTCACGTAAATTTTATTTCACAGCAACTTTAAAACAATTACTTTCGACACACTGCACCGTTAATTCATTAAATTCATTAAATAAAAATATATTCTTTACAATCATATTTGTAAACAAACTTTGAGGTTACTTTGGAACAAATTCATTTTGTTGCGAACGCACACGCGTTCCGTTTCAGGTTTGTAAAATTATTAAATCGTTTTGTATAAAATATGATATTTTTATCTGGCCACTGAATTTATCGTTTATGACAAAAATAAACATGTTTCTCCATTTCAATTTTATTCTTTTTAGTTTTATACTAGTTTCAAACAATAAATTTTATGATTTATTTTAAAATTAGTGAAGATCGGAACGTAGTAGTAGCATACTGAACGAATGATTGAATGAATCCTGCTTCCGTTAGATCATCCAGAGATCGTCTCAGGTCTAAGTTAGTCTTGACTTAGTTCATTTTTTGTAATGAAACAAAGTTTAATTTGCTAAACCTAGTTTGATCCATCGCTAGTCCGGACTAAGGTAGACCAGGTTTAACACTGGGTTTTGCCGTTTTTTTATAATAACACTGTATGGGTTTTCTGAAATTAGTTGCGGAAGCACTGAGCGGCTCGTATCTGGTAAACTGTAATAGGGAAAAATATTATACAAGGACAGACGCTCATTGTACTCTAGGACTCAGTGCTGCACTCTGGTGTAAATTGGGTGTAAAGCTTTTCAAAAAACCCTCATTCGACTCGCACTTCAACATGCTCTAAAACCGCCAAAGTGTGTAGGAGCGATTAATAAATAAATAAATAGGGACATATCACACAAATTGAGCTAGCACCACAGTAAGTTGTGAACTTGTTTCGTAGGATACTAACTCAACGATACCACATTTTATAATAGATACTTAATATAGATAAATATACAAGACCCAGGTCAATCTAGAAATGATCGTTTTCCATCATGACCTGACCGGGGATAGAACCCAGGCACGATCGTGTCACAGGCTGGCGTGCCGATTAATTTTATTTTTGACATATTTTTTATTATTATTATTAATGACATTGCCATATCCAATTCACACACAAATAATGAAAACTACTAGCGTTAAAGGTATTTGTGTTTTCACCGCTTGGATACCGGAACCTTTAGCTTGGACGTCAATGATCAGCGTGTAACTTTTCCGCTAGTGTAGCGTAATGTATCCGAATCGAAATTACATTTCATAGAACTTTTACCCGGGAAACCGACATTTAGACGGGATGACCTACGGGGAAAACGCATTTACACAGATACAAGAAAATAAGTTTTCCCATCAAGAGAAATTAAGAATGAGTCATTCGTAGCCCTACCGATTTTTTGCTCACTATTCTTACACGCGTAGAAACAAATTTAGGTTTCAATACACGGAGTTTCAATCACATTTAATTAAACTGTATAACTTTAATTATTAATTTTAACGGGACTTAGCACGAAACTTTTAAATATATATAATATATATATTTCCGCTGACGATTCTATGGAGTTACATCCATCGTGGTCGCAGCGAGACTGGAGTACTGTGATGTAATTTTGTGGTGGTAAGTGCACTTGCAGTAATAATGTAACAGTGACATTATTAGTGCATAAAAGGTTCGTGCTAAGTCCCGTTAAAATTGATAATTGAGTTTAAAGCGCGAAAGTTTAAAACAGAATACTGTATAACTTTATTACTTTTAACAAGCGATTCTTGTATGTGTGACTATCCATACTAATATTATAAATGCGAAAGTGAGTTTGTTTGTTAATGCGTTTACGCCTTAAATTAAATGAATGAAAATTAGCATATGCGTTGTCTGTACGGAGAAGGACATAGGCTATCTTTCAACCAGGAAAAATACTATTCCTGTGGGATCGATATAAACGCGAGCGGAGCCGAGGGTGAAACCTAGTAAAAAAAAAAACTAAAAGTTGGCTACAATAATATACCGGGTGTTACAAAACTACGAAATAATATTTAAGGGGCATGATCAGTCCATGATATTAAACAACTATCCCCAGGGAACATACATCGAAAGACAAAACAAAAGTTTTGATCTACCATAGAAAGTCGATCAGCTGATTGCTTATTTTGTATCGGAGATCGAATTTTTCTTTTCATGTTTCGAAGTTTGTCCCGTGGGGAAAATTGTTTAATATTATGGGCTGATCATGCCCCTTAAATATTATTTCGTAGTTTTGTAACACCCGGTATAGAAGAATTTTGGGGGCGAAAAATCGCGATGGGCGAAGGTGCTTGCGATAGGCACGAAGTTTAAAAATGATACCAGAGTATTCGATGAGCTACTAACCATGGTCGACCATCCAAGCGGCGCGCATCCACGCCAAGCGCGCCGTCTCCACGCCAACAGCCATATCCGCCAGGATGAAGGCTACAGCTTGGTGCTGCGCGATCGGCACGCCAAAGGTCTTGCGCTCTAGTGAGTACTTCGTGGCCTCGTAGAGGGCACGGCTCGCCAGACCAGTAGCACCAGCGCCAACCTATACACGAGATTTTGTATGTCATATTCAATACAGTAATCTCGGAAGCTACTGGGATATTTTTATGTGGTTTTCACCATCGCGTGAATCATTTTTGTGTTATTTAATCACGCTTTTACTCACGTTTCACTTGTCAGTTTTATTCAAAGCACTCAGTGCTTTGAGGGAAGCGAAACTGTTGTGTCGCCACACTCGCCCCGATGATGGTCTTCGTAACAGACCGAAACTAGTCGGCGAATCCGACAAGTAAAACCGTGATTAAATAATGAATTTATCTCACGTACGTTTTAATTTATCATTTTTATGTGTTTAACCTTAGCGCGACGTGATTTATTGTATAATAAAAGGTTGTCTTATCGAAATGGGTAAGAGGGCCGTTTAATTTTCTGTAAAATCGGTGTCAGTGTGCTTATGACTATTATTCTCTATCTCTTACAGATAAAAAGTCTTCCCACTGTCCCCGTCAAAAATACATAATTAAAAAAATGTTAGATTTTAAAAAAATCCTAATGTTTTACTTAAATTTATTTTTATTATGTGAATAAAAATAGTTTTTAAGTAGGCTTTTTAAACAGCCGAAAGGCATTCTTATGAATATGAGCTTACCGGCGGACGAGTCTTGTCGAAAGTGCCCATGGCGATCTTGAAGCCTGCGCCTTCGCCAAGCAGCACGTTCTCTTTGGGGATCCTCACATCTTCGAACGTAATGCCGCGGGTGTCAGACGCGCGCTGGCCCATGTTTTGTTCCTGATCAATGACAACGAGGAATTTGTGAATTATGAGGTGTGAGCTCTGCAGGCCTACTCAAAGTTTTAATAATAACGGTGTACCACGTTTTAATCGTTCCTTCAAAATACATTGTGGCTTTTGTTTAATTGACTTCTATAATTTAAGGTATACCAACCGTAATGAATGTTGAAGCGACCAATAAAAGGTTTTACACCATAATTGTCATAACACTAGGCTACGGGGCTCGGGCAAATACTTGTAGTTCATTTTTATTTGGAGCTATCGAAGGAGGTATAGAGTTAAGTGGGCTCCTACTGTAAAACCTTTCAAACTTGTCAAATGAAATGAAAGATTATCAGTAAGCAGATACCACAAACAAGATTTAAGGAGTGTCAGTATCTCAATATCTGGTTTTAAAATATTGGTATTATTGTTATCTTACGACGTGTAATAAAATGGGGATAATACTTAAGGGCACGATCAGCTCATGATATTGAACAACTTTCTCCAAGGGACATAAATAGTTATAAGAAAAAAATCGTCTTCCCATACAAAATGAGAAGTGCCCTGGGGAATGTTGTTCAATATAATAGGCTGAACGTGCTCCTTAAATAATAACACGTTGTTTTAATATATTGGTTGGCTGGTGTTCAGTGAAATGGTCCAGTGGACGCATTATTAGCACTTACGCCCGTTAAGCAATCCCGGGCGCGATCCCCAAATACATTGGTGACCGCGAGTGGCATAAAAATATTTCTAGCTAATATGGTTGAGCTCAGCGATGGCTGATCCATGCGTCAACTTGTAAACCGGTGCTGCTGGGGGGACAGGTTTGCTCGGAGTCTTTGAGACTACTATCTTTTATGTTATCTGTTGTTGTTGCACGCTCGATCGCTAACATAACATGTTCCACAAAATTATGTAAATTGTATGTAACATGAATAAGAGAAAAAAAGATAAAAATAGCATACAAAGCTCTTCAGTCAAGTAGGCGTCCAATACTGTTGAAAAGTGTTTTTTTGGCGTTTTCTTCTTTGCATTGGTCGGTTCCGAAAAGCTAGTAGTTTGTAGCTTTTGAACAATAATATTTTTTTTATATAATTTAATAAGTATTATTTAAAATATGCTATAAAAGACATATTTTCTGAATAAAACTTTGAAATATTTAGCTCCTCAGTGCTTCGGAAGGCACATTAAACTGTTGTTCCCGGCCGTCACCACTAGATGGAGGTCGTTAAGCTATGTCAGATGCCAGCTTGAAAAATCTGCCCACTTACACACACGAAAAACAAACAATGAAATCCTACCTTGCGACCAGGGGTGACACCAGCCCAATCCCTCTCGACGATGAAGCCAGTGAAAGCCTTGCTCGCAGGGCACTTGGGGTCAGGGTTGGTGCGAGCCAACACGAAGTACCTGGAAATTGATTGCAATTTGTTTTATTGAAGTAGGCCGTTGAAGGAAATAAATATTTTACTAAGTTTTTTTACAGGCGACTTTTCATGAGTATGTTAGTCCGCGCAAGTTATGTTTATCCCAAAAAATATGTGAAATTGCAACTAAGATAAAGTGCAAGTTTAATCAGAATCCGTTGAGTAGTTTTTAGTGTGAATCAGTCAATAGGAAAATGTGTTGCTAGTTTGTTTTTTTACCCGTCAGTTACGGGCAATTTCGATAACAATTGTTTAACAATGGACGCACTGCCCAGTTGGGGAGCGATCTTCTTCGTTGACGGGTTAAATAACTTGTTTACTGTTAAGACGACGAATAAGCACTCAATTGGTTTTAACTAAAAAATCCGAAAGGGGTGAATTAATCCCTTGAAATGAAGTAATCCCTTGTCTATATAAATCATTATACGGCGCGAGTGGATTAGGGCATTTGCATTTCATTCGACCGTAAGAATAGAAGCACTTCTCCCACGCATGTCGTACGAGGCTGCTAAAGGTTAAAAGCACTCACATCACGTGCTGTTATATTTACATGACCATAATCTTCCTTAAATATACAGGTATTACAGCTTCTTCGTCGTCTTAAATATGGATCGAATCTTTGAATTCTCTAGCAATATTTAAATATCTGAATCAGAATCCCAATCTATATACATATAATCTATATATAAAACAGTAAAAATATTTTGACTGTACATTTAGAATTTTTGACTGAAATGGATAGAGGGAAACTTAAAAAGAATAATAGAAAACAAAAAAAAAACTATTTTTTTGTCTGTCTGTCTGTCTGTATGTATGATCACGATTATCTCCGATAATACTGAACCGATTTACTTCAAACTTTCACCAATAGCTTTGTTTCAACTCAGCAAAACATTTAAAGTTTGTTTCATGAAAATCGGTTCATTAAAAAAAAGTTATCGTCATTTGAATGAATTTAAGGCATGAGTTTGCCTGCAAATATATAGCATTTAAATAAGTAATAAATAAGTGACATAGGAAAATTAAAATCCAAAGTCAATTCATCATCATTATATATCAGCAATATACCTATCCATACTTTCCATACTAATATTATAAATGCGAAAGTAACTCTGTCTGTCGTCTTTTTACGCTTCAACCGTTGAATTGATTTGGATGTTTGGTATGAAGGTAGTTTGAGGCCCGGGAAAGGACATAGGGTACCTTTTATTCAGGGAAATTCTACCGTTCCCGAGGAATCGACACTAACGCGGGCGGAGCCGCGTGCAACAGCTAGTTATAATATAAACCAGCAAGAAATAAATTACCTTTTTTTCTTGCCTCTTCACATCTCCAAGAAGACTATCAGAGCTTCAGGAGCGGCTACGGAAACGGGGCCAAACAATAGAAGAAGACACGATATACTCCAGCTTACAGCCTTCATACATTTATGCTTTTAAAACAACGGACGCTTGCGGAGGCTAGGGCGTTCTTAAAAGAAAGTTGTGCTAACAAAGATAGTTACTCCGCAACGTTGTTAGTCCAAAGGCTCCATCGCTATTCAACAAGGCTAAGGCTTTCCATAGCAATGCAACCAGCATTATGGGAACTTATTCCCATAATGCGGGTAAGACGCGGGGTGTTTTTTTTTTTATATTGATTTATAAATGTACTTACTTCTGATTAAAAAATTATACTATTGATAAACTGCATCAGTTAATTAAAATCATTGGGCGCAACTTATCGTAGTAAATTTAAGTTATTTTTGACGAAGCATGTAGCGGATGCATTTCTGATCTTTTCTTTTTATTTTTTTGACTAAGACATTTATTTGCTTTACTAACCAGTTAGCGACTCCACCATTGGTGATCCACATCTTCTGTCCGTTAAGGATCCACTCGTCGCCTTTCTTCTCTGCCCTTGTCTTAATGCCGGCCACGTCGGATCCAGCTATCGGCTCAGTCACACAGTAAGCCTGGTGATGACAAACAAGAATGAGAAACGGACAAAAAACTCATATTTATACACGGTCGGGCGCGGCCAATGTGGCGGCGCGCATTGATAATTCAACAAAGGAAATCGGTATTTCTACTAGTTGAATGAGGAAGAGTTGAAATAAATACTCACAGCAACCAGAGGCTCCTCAACAAGCCTGCCGAGATATTTTTTCTGTTGTTCCTTCGTCCCGGCCAGGATGACAGGGGCTTGCTGAAATATAGTGAACACGCTGTACTCTTATTACAAGAGATTTGCTACTACATTTAAGTTATACAGCATCCAAAAATGTGGGTTAAGCAAAAGTTAAATTGTGCTAACAAGTCAAATGAGCATTATGACGACGCTGACAGCATTAGAATATGTTTTATAAGCTGATGTTGTGCAGAGGAGCTTGATGATCCAGTGGGCGTAAGCATTATTAGCGCTAATATAGGTTAAGCAACTCCGGGTGTGGTTCTCAATATGACAAATGACTAGAAGTGGCATAAAAAAAACTTGAGTTTCTCCGTGCAACACGCGAAAATCAAATCGTTGTACAAGAACAATTTGATTATTACTTTTGTTAAATTGTATCTACTCAACAACATTGGCTTATCAGACCCGGAGTTTAAATCCTGTCTACTGATGTTTAAGCTAAAACTCGGTAAGACAACCACAGACTAAACTATGTGTTAGCTAATAGTTTAGTATGGATGTTATTCAGTATGAAGATGTATTGAGATGAACATTTTACGGCACACGACAGCGATAAGAATATCAGGGACGCGATAGAACCAGTCACAACTTAGAAAAATTGTTGCTCTTATGTCTATACAGCGTGTCAATTAACCCTCGATATTCCTTTGATCGGGCAACTCAGCCCGTCAACATAAAGTACTTTTTCTTCTGACACAACAAAATTTTGAGCAAGGCTTGTGATCAGAGCCTTACTCAATTTTTTTTTTAAATATTTTTATACATACTGCCGGGAATGGCCGGGATGGCCGAATACTTATTTGGATATGTTGTTTTTTGTTTCGAGTTTCCAGCATTGTCCCATGGATAAAGTTGTTCCTTTGGACGGAAGGGAATGTCTGTGGTTAATATACACGCTGTATACATAGCAGTTCCAATAATGAAGCATTGTTAATGAGCAAGTGTTAATGAAGATAATAATGATACAATAACTATGAAAAAAATTATATCGAAACATACTTGTATCTTTCAAAATCCAGTGCTTTACCCATAAAATTTCTTTTAAGAAAAACGGGAATGTAATTTAAAAATTTGTATATCGAAGATTCAATCATTGAATTATTTTATACAATATAAGTTAAGGTGTAGCCATCTAGCTTAACCGAGCGTTTTCGCCAAAAGTAGCAATTTTTACTATAAACTGTAAGTGAAGTGTTATCTCGGGCATCACAATAAATTTTAAAGAACATCTCAGTTTTTCTCAAATGCTCCGTTCAGAGTCAATAATTCTAGTGTTCCAGTGATCTCAGCCACAACATCGTTTTTAAAATGATAAAATACATTAATTTGTCAATTGTTATCCGAATTTGTATGAACTTTAGGTTGGTATTTAGAAGCTGTAGAAGCTGACAAAAATGTATTCCATTTAATGGACTGTGTTTATATCTGTTTTAGGCATAACTATAAAGGTTAACGAGTACTTCACCGGGCGAGTGAGAGTTGAGGCGAGTGCACGCACTCAGCCTGTATAATTCGGATAGGAGTAAGGGGGAGTTGCATGTTGCATTTTTACATACATGCATCAATCATTACATTACACACTATCCCTTCAGTTTATATGTCATAGCCGCAGTAATATCCATAATAGTATCCAGATCCAAGTAATAAAATTGGAAAAGACATCTCTTACAGTTATTTTTCTTATTTGGGGCCGTCTTAACCCTGAGTGCGATTCTTTGGATACCTGGCAAAAGGGGCCACTGGCATAATAGGCGCCAGCAAGATTTTCGCACTCGGGTTCAATAATATGGTTTAAGTGGGCCTACTTGGGTGCATTCACTGCCTGTAAGATTTCACAACGCACGAATTCACATGCGTGAATCGTTCAAAACTATACTGGAAATACATTTGCACGACTAACCAAAAACAAAGTGTTATGTTTTCAGTTGACCATTCATATGTATGTATACATATGTTTTGATCGTTCTGGACCCTTGAAGGGAAGATTCAGCTCGTCGATATGAACTACTTTTCTTATGGGACCAATGCTGGGAACCAGGGCTTGTTACCGGTACCAAATTCCCATTATAAGTACCGGTAAGTACGGGTATTACTATTCTGTTAAAATTTTAACGTTAATATGAGGTACCGGTAATCTAGTATTTAACGGTAATAATATTGTTAACAGTTAACGGTAATTTTACCGCTACTTGTTACCGGTACCAAATTCACATTATAAGTACCGGTAAGTACCGGTACCTCTATTCTGTCAAATTTTAACGGTATTAAAATTGCGTTAATTTTACCGGTACTTACGCATTGTTGCCGTCTACCGCATGGGACTCGCTCGACTGTAAAAGTGCCGCCCTATTGTGGGCCCCCGCCTCACGCCGCACATGCACAACACGGCAACGACACACATTAACGAAATGATAATTCCCAATACGAGTACCGGTACTAAGTACCGGTACTGTTTACCGGTATTTGGTACAGGTA
Organism: Elegia similella; assembly: GCA_947532085.1. NCBI lineage: Eukaryota > Metazoa > Arthropoda > Insecta > Lepidoptera > Pyralidae > Elegia > Elegia similella. Next base: position 28,326,451 of record OX383925.1, on the reverse strand, counting down.
CTTCTTTCAACTACCGGTACCGTCGTTTTATTGAGGTACCGGTACCAATCCAATTACCGGTACCGTTGTATTATAGAGGTACCGGTACTTGATTTTTACCGTTACCAAATGTACCGGTACCAAACCAATTGCCGGTACTGTCGTTTCATAGAGGTACCGGTAATGGATTTTTACCGGTATTCCAACCCCTGCTGGGAACTCAAAAATTCCAATTGGCCGGCCGGCCGCAAATTTTTGTATGGAACTGCCCATTTTCTTTTTGAGTTTCCATCATTGGTTCCATAGGAAAAGTTGTTCATATCGACGGGCTGAATCACCCCTCAACGGGTCCAGAACGATCAAAATTTCACCGTATATAAGTGAGTTTATTTATTCTACCACAACTTCTACATGCCTGAACATATGATGTGTGAAGTAACGTTAAAATACTTGCCTTATCCTGAGTGACATTGGCAGGCAGTCGTGTTTTTATTTTTCTATGAAAACTTGTAAAATTGGTTCCAATCACTAAGTCCATACAAAATCGTTAATTGTTGTGACTAAGTCTTCATGAAGCGCTTAAATGAACTTGATGGGTGTTCATGTGATATGCAGATGGTAGATGGAAGCTATATTCTTCAAGAAAAGTACAATTTGTGTAAAACTTATGATCTACTTTAATAATATATTAAGTAAGTAAATATCAGATCAAGGCAAAACGAGTCTTACTATATTCCGTATAGTATTATAATACATTCAAGTATTTAATTTTAGTGCTACCATTTTGGATAATGCAACTCATAATCTACAAAATAAGAAGGAAGATATAAGTATAAGTATAAATTCCTGTCACATTCTATTATTTTCACATGTTTTAAATCGCACCTTGGCATCCCGTTTCATGCTAAAAATCTGTAAAAGATCAAGTTTATATTCAAAAGGAGCAATCGCCTTACGTATAAAGAAATATAATAGCTTATTGAAAATATAAGAAACAGTAGCTATGTTATATAGTGGTAATAGCACATATTGTAGTAATTTGAATGTACTCGTGTTGAAAATTATAGCGAACTAACAGAACTTATTATAGCTAATTGTTAAACTATTTTGCGAGATTTTATTATTCGGGATGAATATAACAACATGCAATGAACCATCCAATGAGTCAAAATTTTTCTACGGCATGTATTCCTATTAGATTAACAAATAAGTGCATTTAAGAAAAATATAACTTAGAGTGGGTGTGGAAGTAGAGAAACATCAATCGAATTTTAAATACCTTAAAATTTTTAATTATTTTAACAAGTCGATTTTCTAAGTAGCATTTTAGAAGAAAACGCTGCCATGAAAATTGACCCCGTTACTCTTAAACAAAATGGAATTTTAAAACGGAAATGTAGCTGGTTATAGTGTCGGGTCGGAAGCTATGATCCCACAAAAAGTTACTATAAGGTAGACTTATTATCTAAATATGCCTTGAATAAAATATAACATTAAACAAAAAAGCGGTTCTACATAAAAGTAAATTAAAGACTAAACACACACCGTCTTATTATGAAACGCGGACTGATGTTTGGCCCAGATAGTCAATTATTCTCTCAAATGAGACACAAAAATACAATGTCGAGCTGACAGGCTGGTTAAAATAAATAGGCTAGTTTCCTGGGTCAAAACCAAAAAATATTGCTAAAATATACCTATTTTTTGATTAAAACTAACGCGAGATAATAACATTATTTATATGTGAATTACATGTCGGCCTGTAGCTGACTTCGTACGTGAGTAACCCGTAATTCACATATAAATAAAATATACCAACGTCCATTAGATAATTAAAATATATTGAACGCATGTTTTTTCTTTGTCAATTAAACAATAAATGATAAAGATAAAGCGTGTCAAAGTGGATGAGTGAGGGCTCGTGAAGTCACAGTTTAAGAAAAAGTGTAGCAAATTATATCTTTATTCTTTTTGATTAATTGACAAAAGAAAAAATAAGTGTCCAATATTTTTTATCATCTAACTAACAGACTTCTTTTTAAAGGAAACTAGTCTTTAACATGCAGATCTGAGTTCCCGTCATTTATGAAACGTTTGAGGTCAAAAGTTGCAAAATTCACAGAAAAGGGTAATAAAGACATTTTAGCGAATAATTGATGACTTTAAACAAACTACTGAACCGAATTTGAACGAATAGGACCAATTATACCCTTACAAATAAAAATTTAATTGGTCCATAAATATCCAGAGTTATGAGGTAAAATACAACCGAAAGGCAGATTATGACTATGCTCTTAGAGATGTCTGCATCGAGAAAAAAAGATGTGTAGGCCAATGATGATAATATAAAAGATAAAAATAAACGATTCCGACGAATTGAGAGCTTCCTCCTTTTTGAAGTCGGTTGTAAACTGAAAAAGCTATAGCTATAGCTCACAAAACTTTTTAGAAAAAAATGCTATTAAAGACATCTCATGACATTTTTTTTTTCATAGTTAGCTATTATTGAATGCCCTGTGAATCCTTATCCTTACTTCCTTACTAATATTATAAATGCGAAAGTGAGTTTGTTTGTTTGTTTATTTGTTTGTTTGTTACGCTTTCACGCCGTAACTACTGAACCGATCATAATGAAATTTTGCATACAGATTCTCTAGAGTGCGGAGAAGGACATAGGCTACCTTTTATCCCGGGAAAAACTACTATTCCCGAGGGATCGACATTGACGCGGGCGGAGCCGCGGGCAAAAGCTAGTATTACATACAAACATGATATTTACATAAAACGTCCTTACCAAAGAAACTCCCAAGTAGTGTTTAAGAGACTTCGTAACTCAAATAATAGCAATACGGAGCTCTGTTTTTGAACTGGTAGAAACTATACGCCACTCGTTGTGACGTCAGCACTCGGTTCATATTCACATGTGAATAAAATCGATGTCCTGTTTTACCTATTTTTGAACCGTGCGAACAGTTCGAAGCTTAGCTTTGCCAGCAATGTTTATGGTTGCCAGAATAATTAAATGACAACAAAAATTCTAATAATTATCAAAATTTCAGAGACCATTGTGGCAAAATACTCGGAGCGAAACAAGAAAAAAGCAAAAAAACGTTGATCACTGATATTATTAGTCATGGTTTCCTATTCTATTTCTTTTTTATAAGCGTAAATTTTTGAGAATTAACTGTATATCAATGTCAAATAACACCTTGTACGCGTGTTTAAGGCGCTGTATCCCTTAACCGTTTGTAGTGGACATCGCGGGATATTTATATATTCGTAATAAAATAAGGTTGAAAGTGGCGATACCGGTTGGCCTGTCACCATTCTCATTTCAAACCCGTGTCTACCATTTCTGTAATAATTTTTACTTTTATTTTATTAATTCTATAATTAAAACCAATATTGTATTTTTTTAGGAATCCATCTTGCTCATTTAGTTATACTTTTTATAGACGTAAAAAATTTGGTAGTTGTCGCTGAAAATATCAAGTAAAACCAAACTTTTTCTGGATATAGATTTTTGCTATTTTATTTTGCTAGGTTTTAAATATTTTTTTTGAGAATATTTTTATGTAATTATTTATTTTGTTCTTTGAACTGTACTTCATATTTTTCATGCTAATTTCATTAAAAAATTCATGAAAAAACTGCGCGACGAAAAATAGGCATTTTACGGTAATCTTCTGATCTCTGCGCCTTAAGTCTGAGTGGTCTCGTGCGACCATTTGGAAAACCCATTTGAATAATAGTTCAAAAATAGAGCCAATAAGGATTCACCGTGCGGAAGCTTGACAACGAGTGGCGGATCGATTCGACCAATTCAAAAATTCTGCTCCTGGAATGTATTGTATTGTATATATAAATATGAATTAAGACAAAATTTCCTGAAATAACAAGCGTTTGCTTACCCTAATTAGAACTGAATGATCCAGTTCTCATTTGGGCTGATTTTAGACAGCGTTTCAAAATATAAATAGTTTACAGTTCTACATGTAAAGATAAACAGTATTTTTATCTCAGTAGCCCGCGCTAGCCAGTATTGTGTATATACAGGAACATACACATTGTTCCTATGTGCGTCCGCTCGAAAGCTGTCAATGTCTTATTAATTCCCATTAAGTAAGTTCAAAGTATACCTCTATTTACTTGTACGGTGATGAGGTGCCATTCCGGTGTGTTATTTATAAATCCAACAGGCGACTGCACAGTCGTCCGTTCAAAAATCTGTTATTATCAGTGTCTATTTTTCTGTGTCAAAATGTACTGTCATATTACACACACAAAAGCGCGTGTGCATTCACCCTTACAACTATAATTATTTAGTGCTAGTGAGATATAAGTACTGTACCGAATTTTACACATAACATATAGGTTTGAATAGACGAAGGACACTCACACCAAGACCACTCGCTTCCATTGCCGTCATTACGCCTGTGCACCCAAAAGCAATCTCCTCTGCCACCAGACATTGGTCAAACACCCCTAAATTCATACCACCTGTGGAGATGATATGAAAGCATACATGTAATATGTTGAAACATCCAATTATTGGCACAAACATATCGACCCTTCATTTAAGGACATGTCCTGTACAATAATGAAGAAGTTTAATTATGGAAACTATGAAATCGATAAAAATCTGATGTTCCATATTTAAATTTTGTATGGGTTCTTAAAATAAGCTATAGTAAAACTTGTAAAAAAATGTAACATCTACTTCATAAGTGTCCACTAAGACCAGGTGACAATAATTAGATGCTGCATTTAATGGCTGAACAAAACGAAATAGACCATCTATTTCGTTTTGTTCAGCCATTGAACAATGTTATGTTGTCAGGATTTCTTGAAAATAATATTACACCGTTTTTATTTCCCCGTAAAACATTTTAATGGTTACGATTGAATAGGACGACTTAATGTCAACATGTATGTGGGGTGTAACACCGAATAGACGTTTACGTACGAAAGAAAGCACGAACATTGAGTCCTCTAATAAATAGTGAGGAAATTGGCTATGATTGCGATGAAAGAAAGTCCGTTAATGATCACAAATCAGGTATAATACGTAGTCCAAGCTTTGTTCAATCGCTCATCGATGATGACAGCTACAAACAGAAATAATAACTTCGCTCCAACAGTTCAAAACGATTTCCATCTATTACACCACATGTTAACTTAGTTGAATATATTTTAAGTTCAAGAAGCACGTGTATAATTTTCCAGGATATTCCCGCCTGTAAACGTAAGAACCATTTTTCGCTCTATTGTGTTCAAATTTCTTTATCAGACCGTATACTAAGAACTCTCCAACTCGTCTGAGTGTCGACACAGTGTAGGCTAAATCCTCTGTCTGTTCTGGCCAAATATGCTCTGATAGTACAGAGAGGGTCGTGCTCCTGTAGTTGATACTAAAAAGACCTGATGATGATGATACTAAGAACCTGCCATCATGTCAAAAGAGGATGACAATCCATTTTTACGAATCTCTGCCGGTCGCGCGCGAGTTCGAGACTAAAACGTAAAAATCTCAATTCATTATTGATTTATGGCCGATTACTTCTTTGTACAGCTATTGAATAGAGCTTCGGCTTGACACTGCACCGTTTGTGTTATGTTAAGTAGTGAATGATATTGATCTTCGATCAATTAATAAAACTTTTACAGTGTCCAACACCACACATACTTATCCTAATTTGACGACCTAAACTCACGCCTAAGTTGGTGCTATCGAGGACCGTGCTTATCCCCGTACATCCGAAGGCTGTTTCTTCCGCAATCAAACACTCTTCAAAAACTCCAAGGTTACCCATACCCCCTGAAACAGGGTTACATAATAAACACAGTTTCAAAAAAAAATGTGTAAATGTATCATTGTAAGTCGGCTTTTCTTGCCGCGTTGCTGCGTTTACTTAAGCCAGCTATATGGTTTAGCTAACGTAGCAATGGACTGTACGTGTCATCATACATTTTTATACTAACCTAATCTCTCCACAGCATGGTCATAGATGTCAATGTGCAGTTTTGATTGTAAGATATAACCGCAAACTAAAAAAATAATATGTGAACCCTAATCTACAATTTTTCGCCTCTCGCGAATTTTTGTAGCCGGACGCAATCTCACAATACGGTATTGTAATGATATAAAACTTATTTCAAATGCTAATCATACTATCTTAAATATTGTTATGAACAATTAAATTTTGATCCTTTGATGGTAAGTGGGCAAAACCATTTTTAAAAGTTTATTCTTGAAACTTGTATGTACTTATTTAACCATAATAGTACATTAGATTAAGATCAACTTTTATTATAAAGTCATTATCATTAACAAAATTATCATGCTACGGTTTCAAAATAATTGCTCGTGACGAAAGAAAATAAGTAGGAATTATAGCGGAGCATTTTCAAAAAGTCTTAAAAATATGCGATTTGATATCTGAAAGGGTTTTATATTTAGCAATGTATTCTTTTTTTCACTAATAACGCTTATTTTCGGAAGGGGTTTATTTATATAGCACAACGAAAAAACGTATTCAGGATGCCTATAGCGTAATAAAAAAATATATAAAGCAGCAGAGAAATGTGAGCCATCTGTCTGTACTTTTGACATAGTCATGGCTTTGATTATACTGACAATTTATTATAGAGCTATTGTACCAAACTTGGACTTAATTCCTGTGTTGTTATAGTTATAGTGAATGATAAAGCTGTTCCCCATTCTCCCAGACATCATAAAAATGTAGTTAATAACTATAAAACTTATTAACTCACGCCTAAATTGGTACCGCCGACGGCCGTGCATATTCCCGTACACCCAAAGGCCATCTCTTCCCCCACCAAACACTCTTCGAACACCCCCAGGCTACCCACACCCCCTGAAATATCCTCATTTTTCAAATACAGTCTCAAAAAAAGTAAAAAAATAGTAATAATTAATATGTGGTAGTTGTGTTATTAAAAGGTTTATTTGAGCTTCAATGCTCGTATACGGAAGTTTTCATTGTCTCACTCCCGTCTGAGTTCGTTCCCTGCATCCTCAGCTGAAATGCTTCGGTTTCATATACTCATAATATTAATAATAAATAAACCGGCTAACCGCGAGGCGAATCCGCACATAAAGTATTATATGAGGCCTCCTTTAATATTTAATAGTATTCGTTTTATTATTTTATGTTATAGAAACTATACAAATACACAACAATTTCAAGTCTCTACCCAATACCAATTCAGAGATAAAGTCTAGAGACAGACGGACGGAAGGACAGCGGAGGCTTAGTAATTGAGTCCAGTTGGCATCTATTGGGTACACAGCCTTAAAAAATGATATATCAATTCATTCCTTAAACGTGTATAGTGTATATTTATTTTTTTCCTACCGGTTGCACTATTATGACTAGGCAGTCTTTGCCCCAACGTCTTTTCTATTATAATTTATTTTCTAAATTCAACCTTGTTCTATTATGACGTAGATCTGACAATCTGAGTGGTTTATCTGATATTGCTATTTCCATTTTACTAGCTATCTATACTTTTTGTTTTAGACCGGGGGCCGGTGGCAGGACTTCCTACCTCATAAGATACCCGAATGAGACTAGTATGTAGTGAAAGTAGGTGCTTTGGAGGTGGGGGCCAGGTAGGGTTGCCACTCCCTAACCTGGAAGAACCATAAAAAAAAAGGTGTCGAAAACGTCAATTTTGGCCAAAAATTATCTCATCAGATACTCGAACGGGAGTTTGACGTAGTGAAAGATATCCTTATGGAGAGGTGAACCAGCTAAGGTTGCCTGCGGCAACCCTGGAAAAAGTCCAAGTTTAGCCACCCTGAAGGGGGCGATTTTTCATGGTAATTTATCTCATAAGATACCTCAATGAAACTAGTGCCCGATGTTAGTTCTGAGGGTCGGGACTGCGAATAAAATAGGTTGCCTGCGGCAACCCTGGAAGAACCCATGTTCAGGCACGTTTAAGACGTGGAATTTGAAAATTAAAATAATAAAAAAAATCTCGGAACCATATCCAAAAGCACTGCAGGATTACGATCGTAATATTATTTTTAACCGACTTCAAATAAATAGGTTTTCAATCCAATGTTCAATATATTCTCTAAAACTTTTAATTGCATTGCAACTAATATTAATTGATGTTTCATTTTGTATTGGAAAAATTATATTTAATTACCCACATAATATGTTCATAATAATTATAATAAATATATCTGTAGTCTAGGATAAACATTTCAACACAATTGTTTTTTGTTATGAAATAAATGAATTGAATTGAATTCACATTATATTTGATTTAGTGTAAGATTCATCAAAATTGGTTCATTAGTTTTTGAAATATAGGCTAATACGTATAACTGTGCCATTTTTTATCTCATATAGTACATGAATGAAACTAGTGCAGGTTGTTAGCACTGACGATCCTGTATATGAATAATTGCCAATCTGTAATCTGGAACAATCTAAGTTCGAGGATGAACTTGGATTGTTCCAGGTTACGGATTTATACGTGGAATTTGAAAATTAATCATTTAAAAAGGAAGTTGGAATCATATTCAAAAGCAATGCGAGATTAAGATTGCGATGCTTTTCAACCAACTTCAAAAAAGTGAGGTTATCTTTTCCATAGCCTATTGGTTATGTTAATTTTACTTGTTTTATATTATTTTGGTTTAACTTGTTGCCAGTTGCATTAAACTAGGTTAGTAGTTTTCGAGTTATAAACAAATACGTCTTAGTGTAACCTTTTAGCTTATACGGAACATTTGTCTCCGTGATAAATCAACTTTCTATGTCTACAGAGGCAATTAACGATATAAGAGCATTTCAGACATTATTCTCGCCACACCCGGTGTTGCGGATAAGTTTAACAACTGGCGAGTAGAAGCAGATCTGCTACCTTTGCCTGATCATAGAGCCATGACCATGGAACTGGTATATGTGAATTAAATGATACAACAACAATCCCCCCAAAATACTGGTACAAGGAAATACCAAACAGCGAAAGCTAACTGGACTATATTTGAAAAGAATGTTAGAGGAAAAGTCCTAGCAGATCAAATAACCCAGTACTCAATCAGCCGTATTAAAGATAGGGAAGGCCATGATGACCTGGTGGCCAGATACTCGGAGATTGTAACAAGGGCTCGCGAAGCATCGATTCCCAAACTTAAGCCTAAAACGAAGTGTAAATTAATAAAGTGGTGGAACCCGCTACTGGCTGAGATGAAAGCTGTTAAAAGAAAGAGAACATCTGAGAACGGCTTATAGGATTGTGAAAGCGTGTGGACTGGTGGAGAAGGACAGACTAATGAAAAATCCAGACGGAAGCGGCCTTTTGTGTCCAGAAAAGTCCGCAGAACTGCTGGCTGAAACCTTTTATCCAACCGACACATAGGCGAGGTTTCTTGAGTCATTGCTTAGAATGACTCAAGAAGCCTCGCAGCGATACGAGAAGAAGCCGAAAACATTGTAGGGGCCCTGGATACCGAACCGCTCATCTCGATGCAATGTAACCGTTTCGTATGTACGAGCTTCTTACAGTGCTGAATGGAATGAGCCCAAGAGAGGCCCCGGGACATGATGGCTTCACAGCTAATATCTGCACCCATGCACTTATGGCTTGCCCGAGGTTATGCTTGCCCTATAAACGCATCCTTACGCCTCAGATATTTCCCCAGAACCTGGAAAAGAGCTGTTATAAAAACAATACCCAAACCCGGTAAGGAGGACTACTTCGCACTCTAAATCGTAAAGGAAGCCTAAAACGGGAAACAGATGGCATTAGTCATATCACTGGACATTGAAGGGGCATGCGACGGGTTGGAGAGGTCTCATTGATGTTTATGAGTTTTGTTTTTTATCTTGTATTGCCTAAGTCGCCTCTTACGACATCCATGGGAAGATTTGGAGTGGTCCTATTCTACTCTGCCGGAAACTACACGGCTATCGTAAACCACACGGCTAAAAACTGTATAATAGAAGGCAAACATAACCATTTTGATTCGAAAAGAAGAAGATTGGGACTGGGTATGGAGTTGACACATGAAAATACATTGAGAGCATTTGCAGAGAACCAACTAAGGGAAACGCTGTTGGACTACTGTAGACGAGTCATACGATGTGTGGCCCGGGCGAACCGGGAAAAATATTTAATGTTTATATATAAATAATTAACATAACCAATAGGTTATGGAAAAGAAAACCTCACTTTTTTTAAGTCAATTAAGAACCATCGCAATCGTAATGTCGCCTATTATTATATTATATATTAAATATGGTTTCAACTTCTTTTTTAAATGATTAATTTTCAAATTCCACGTATAAATCCGTAACCCGGAAGAATCCAAGTTCATCCCCGAACTTAGATTGTTGCAGGTTACGGATTGGCAACCTATTTTATTCATATACAAGATCGTCAGTGCTAACATCGGGCACTAGTTTAATTCATGTACTATATGAGATTTAAAAAAATGGCACAGTTATACGTATTAGCCTATATCTCGTGAACTACTGAACCGATTTTGATGGAACTTACACTAAATCAAATATAATATAAAACATCAATTAATATTAGTTACAATGCAATTAAAAGTTTTAGAGAATATATTGAACATTGGATTGAAAACCTATTTCTTTTGAAGTCGGTTAAAAATAATATTACGATCGTAATCCTGCAGTGCTTTTGGATATGGATTCGAGATTTTTTTTTTATTACTTTTATTTTCAAATGCCTCGTCTTAAATGTGCCTGAACATGGGTTCTTCCAGAGTTGCCGCAGGCAACCTATTTTATTCGCAGTTCGGACCCTCAGAACTAACATCGGGCACTAGTTTTATTCATGTACTATATGAGATTAAAAAAAATTGCACAGTTATACGTATTGGCCTATATCTCGAAAACTACTGAACCGATTTTGATGGAACTTACACTAAATCAAATGTAATATAAAACATCAATTAATATTCGTTACAATGCAATTAAAAGTTTTAGAGAATACATTGAACATTGGATTAAAAACCTATTTTTTTTAAGTCGGTTAAAAATAATGTTACGATCGTAATCCTGCAGTGCTTTTGGATATGGTTCCGAGATTTTTTTTATTACTTTAATTTTCAAATTCCACGTTTTATACGTGCCTGAACATGGGTTCTTCCAGGGTTGCCGCAGGCAACCTATTTTATTCGCAGTCCCGACCCTCAGAACTAACATCGGGCACTAGTTTCATTGAGGTATCTTATGAGATAAATTACCATGAAAAATCGCCCCCTTCAGGGTGGCTAAACTTGGACTTCTTCCAGGGTTGCCGCAGGCAACCTTAGCTGGTTCACCTCTCCATAAGGATATCTTTCACTACGTCAAACTCCCGTTCGAGTATCTGATGAGATAATTTTTGGCCAAAATTGACGTTTTCGACACCTTTTTTTTTATGGTTCTTCCAGGTTAGGGAGTGGCAACCCTACCTGGCCCCCACCTCCAAAGCACCTACTTTCACTACATACTAGTCTCATTCAGGTATCTTATGAGGTAGGAAGTCCTGCCACCGGCCGCCGGTCTATTTGTAATGAGTCCAAAGGTTATGGTTTGTTTAAGAACAAATTTGGAATCGTTAATTTGTTTACGAATCATTAAATAGTAATTAATTTATTATGTTTTTATAATATATGTATTTGACGCTTCATGAAGACTAAAATTAAGAATATTTGGTAAACAATTTGATAGGTAAACATCATTTGATCATAACACTGGACAACTTCCCTCAATAATAATCACAACGATGTATGTTTCTTGGAGAAACTGCGATATTATGTACTGAATCTGCCTTCAAATTATTTCAGTTCATTTTATTATTACGCCTTATACTTAATATCGTAAATATTGGTAGGATATTTGTGACTCGGCTCGACTTACTGCTATATTAGTAGTAAAAATGGCGGCTTTGATACCCGCACAGCCGAAGGCAATCTCTTCGGTCACGAGACACGACTCAAACGTCCCTAGCTGCAGTCCTCCTGCAATCACTTTCAGTGCTATATCCTACTTTCAAATTATCTATTTTCTTTTAGTCCTAAAATTCCGTGGTCCAACAGCTGAATCTTACCAGTATCCTACCTACACGGAGCATATACATAAAGGAGATGTAATTTCAACATTCTTCTTGGTTACAGCGTGTCTCCGTAGGTCGGGGGTGGGAGGTGTGGTAGGAAGGATATTGACGCGACTATCGGTGCTTTTTCGTAAAATTACATGAACGCAGCTAGTTTTAATGCTTTAATTAACGTGACACATGCTTTGCATCATTAGATCACAATATCATCTACCAGATACTAGAGGGCGATTACAAAACATCTAAACTATTAAAAAATATTGTGAATGACAATTAGTCAATCCTAACTAATATTATAAATGCGAAAGTGAGTTTGTTTCTTTGTTTGTTTGTTTGTTACGCTTTCACGCCGTAACTACTGAACCGATCAACATGAAATTTTGCATACAAGTTCTCTGGAGTACGGAGAAAGACATAGGCTACCTTTCATCCCGGGAAAAAGTACTATTCCCGAGGGATCGACATTGACGCGGGCGGAGCCACGGGCGAAAGCTAGTCATAAATAAATACTTGTTGTATTATTATTGAAAAAACAAAGAAAATTATGGAGCACATGTCGACGTACGATGGTCACACAAAATTTTTTTCACCGGACTACAATGAGGGCTACCGCGTGTGATTTTTCCACTACAGGCGCTATTGTAGTGTGATGTTTACTAAATGACTTATACCTGGAAAACTGACATTTAGACGGAAAAACGTAATTTTCTAGATTTTCACCCCGCAAAACCCTCTACTAAATTTTATTGAAATTGTTGAAACTATTTCACGTATAGACGAATCGTTTGTTTAAATTATGCAAATAAATTAATATTCTATTCTATAATAATAAGATAATATAGTTTATGTACACAAAGGCATTAAATATCATAGAAATGTAAAATTTGTTACCACGCTTAAAATGTTTTTCGACACCTTACTGAACAGTGGCGCTAACTAGTGAGCAAAAAAAGGGAACCCTCATTGCATCTCCTCTATGTATATGTTTCATGGTCCTATAGACAGTTGAGGTAAATAGACCAAAAAGACCCGATGATAAGTTTTATCACAGGTCAAGGACATAAGCATAACATGAAGTGCTAGTTTGGAGAGGCCTACATATATAATGACCTTCATTGATGACCTGGTATTATCCCTGCCTATTCCCAATCGGAATTAACACTTTTAGTCACATAACCACTATCAAATTGTCCACTGCATAAAAGACAAATAATCAAATGTAATTTAGAGTAGATTATTTAATATAGAGTGGAATATCATTGTCTAACATTTATATTTTATTAAGTTTTAACCACCTCATGCAATACCAATCAAAACCCCCACTCAAGAAGCTCCGCTCAAATCTTTATGTAGCATGATAAAATGATCCCCAAAATCTACAAAAGGGAGCTCACTCCAACGTCAGTGATATATATAGCTGCCATGACTCCAGAACAGCCGAACGCTATCTCTTCGGCGACCAGGGAGGCCTCAAATACTCCTAGACCTAGCCCACCTGCGAATTTAACGCTCACTGAGGGTTTTCTGAAATGATTACCAACAGATGGCAGCACTAAATCGTAGGGTCCGATAAGACGCTGTCATTGGAGACATGTTATTGCCCAATAACAGCTCATCGGATCCGACGCCTAAGAACTGCCACAACTTATTACAGAAAACCCTTCTTAATATGTAGCCCTAGTAAAAGTCCCTATTTTAATACCTGTTAAAATTATTTTAGTACAAATCTATTAGCTCAGCTAACTTTAAAACATATTTATAAATTTCAACGTTGTAGCTGACAATTCGGCGTGTTATTTGTGTGGCGTTTGTTGAGAGATCTTAAATTTTAAAATAATATCCTGTTTTACAATGTTTTTTACTTCTTTGACGAAAAAGGTTGCCTACAATCATGAAATCCTTGCTAATATTCCGACGATGAGTATATCTTTAGAAGCTTTAACATTTAGTTATACTTAATTAGATATACATAAAGTATAAATGAGTAAAGTTTTAACATGAGAAATGGTATAATTTCAACGAAAATTAATTTCGTCGAAGGGGCAGGCCAAGAAAACGATGCCTTCATGATCTCGACGCCATTCAGCGTGGCTGATTATAAATGGCTCTGGATCGAGATAAATGGAAGGAGATGGGAGACCTTTTGCCCAGCAGTATCACTGTGCAGGTTAATAAAAAAAGTATAATTTAGCCTGTTCAAGTATTCTTCATTTTCATGTGTGGGCCACATTTTAAGGGAATATACTAAAATAATATATTAATACTTAATCGATACCAATTACCTAATTTCTTTTTAAACTTTTATTATAAGCTCTTTGGATTTAACTCTCCCAGTGTCTCCGTATTTGATTGTACCAAAATCTTTCTGATGTCCTGAAATTTTGCATAGCCATGATGTCAGCGAGCCACACAGATACAAGCACTCCAAAACACTGAATAGCTCAGTCACAAAATTTTACATTATTAATCCGCTCATAATAAACATTTGTCCCAAAAATATATTTTGTTCAATTTATGGATTTTCAAGGCAAGGGCATTATTTGAGTTTGCGTGTAGCACCCTAGACCTCATCGTTGCTTCCCATCAGGCAAGATAGAGGTCTAGTCACTCAAATTATATATAAAAAAATATATAATTTTAGTCTCATCTTGTGAAACTGAAATGAATATCATTACCGCAGTGCTCGGGAATGTGGCTGTTCATGAGGCCGATCTCCCAGGCCTTCTTGACGATGGGCCAAGGGTACTCGCCGGTCTTGTCGTAATGCGCCGCGTTGGGGATGATCTCGTCCTTGGTAAACTTGCGTGCCAGCTCTTGCAACGCTTTCTGTTCATCGCTCAACTCTGGAATAGTATATACATATACAAATCGCAAAGCTTACTCTTTGATTATAAATTATTTTTGTTATGTACTGTATTTAGATTAAATAAATGATGATTATGACGACTTAGGCATCGTCGCGTATATGGAAACCCTACCAGTATTCAGAACCTCGATAGTTTTGAACCGCGGAAGCCTTTAAGCGACTGGATTCGCAGTTTCATAGATTAAATGCTACCCTGATTTTAGTACTGTAATTCGGGAGGCTTTTCAAACACTATATTAGCGTTATGTTTATGAATTTTTACCGCTACATAGATTAGTCTGCCCTGCTTTTAGTTCTGTAATGCGGGAAGCATTACAAACGCAATACTAACGTTAAGTGTATGCTACCGCTACTCAGAGTAAAATTTTGTTTACCTATGGGTTTTATGTAAACGGGCGAAGGTTAAATATATATGAATATCATCATCATCATCATCATCAGGTCTTTTTAGTCTCCACTACAGGAGCACGACCCTCTCTGTACTACTAGAGCCATACTTGGCCAGAGTAATCAGAAGATTTGGCCTACACTCTCCACGCTGGCCAGACTGGTTGGAGAGAATAATAAAGTGCCTATTATCAAAAAATAATAATAATTTGATTTTTTAGTTTTAAATTTATCAAAAAATAATAATAATTTGATTTTTTAGTTTTAAATTTGTTGTATCAATTTTTTTTTTTAAATATAATTATATTTAAAAAATGTTGAAACTAAACAAATTTGCATTCACAATGCTGTTTTTGACCGAGCGAGCGAAGCGAGCGAAGCGTCTCAGTTTCCACTGGCCCAAAATTCTTTTGTCCGTCTGTCTGTCTGTTCTCGCCTACAGGTCGCATTTCTCAACCGATTCTCATGAAATTTTGTGAGCAGGTTCGGTAATTATATAGAATTTTTTTGTCGTGCCAGTTTTTCGAAATTTTAAAAAAATGGCGGATATATGCGGGTCCGAAACTTAAAAAAACACATAGCACAGCTATTTAGAAAAAAAAAAAAATCTCATTAGACTTTGTTATTCTCATTAAGACGCAACTTTTTTGTCTGAACAACTTTTTTATACGATAAACTTGAACGTGTTTATAGTCAGCAATTTGCCCAAAAGTTGTCTGAAATCGATTTTCTGTATATTTATGAAAGAAGTTGAAGTACGTGAAGTGGGAGACGGAGTGAAATTGAACAACTTTCCCTAAGGAACAAAAATCAAAATATGAAAAATATTTTTTGGCTTAAAGCATGATACTGCGTATTACTATTATAATTGAAAACACTGAATAAACTTAGAATCCTGAAATAAAATTTAAAATAAATATAAAAGATTCACATGCTTTCCTGTGACTTGAACCCGGGGCTTATAGATGCCGGCCACTTCTTAACGTAAAGTTCGCATGTTTATCTGCCATAATAGTTAGAGAAAATTAGAGTCCTATTAAATTTTTTACCAATTGGTAACATAACAACTATGAAACCGGGTACTTAAACTTTGCCTCCCATTCACCCATGCCAAGTTCGCTATTCCGATATTTCCGATCTTGAAGAGGATCACTCCGACTTAGTTAATGTGTACAAAAGCATACTAAACATGGTGCTCAAGGGCCGTGTTTCCATACAAGAGTAGTCCCCTGATTCCTCACCGGATAGTACCAATAGAGTAATGATTTTTTACTAAAAAAATCCGTATGTAACATTTTTTCATAATTGAATTATTTAAAGAGATATGAACCTTCAAAAACATGAAAAATTGGTACGAATTTCCGTTGTGTTCAAACATCAAGAAAACAAATTTGGGCAATTATATAAGAAAAAGAAACGCAGAAACACAGCCATAGCTTATTTTAAATTTTTAATGTAAAAAGAAATTAAATCGGTTAAGTTTTGGAAAATAAATCAGAGGACTACGAAGCGTTAATTTTGTGTACTTTTTATAGGTATTATCCGGCCGAGCTGCAGTTATCTCTATCGCACTCTGCGGGGTTTGTTTGGGCACGCGGCGCGACAGCAATAGATATTATAAATATCTATTTTTCAATTCTCTCGAGCTTAGTGTTTCCTCTTAAAAAAAAGGGTCTGGTCGGGTCTTCTGGTAAGGGGAATGTAGGTTTAAATTTCCGTTTCCTCTGATACCTAATTAAGAGCAGCGGGAATTGGGAAATAGTAACTGAAGGAAATCATCCTTTAGTCAATTAGCATATCAGTAACAGATATATTTTAGAGCACTGGAGGGCAAATGTGGATGTTGATTGTAAGGGCTCGCGAGGTCTACTGTTCTCGCAGAACCACTAGTGATATACTCTTAATAAATTAAGAAATAAAATATTGTGTAAAACCTTCATGCTTAAATCGTGTGGTACCTCAGATGACCGAGCATAGGCCGCCGGTTCCCGCCAAGTCCCGTCCGCATGAAGATTTTTCACCATATTATATTTCTTAATTTATTAAGACTAAACTAAAATTTTAAAACAATATTATTGGGCGTGCCCCACATTCTTACCTGTTTTTAGACAATGAATGTACTTTTCAGGCGTTTTTAACGGAATCAAAAACTAGTGACGACACAAACCAAATCACCATTGCTTAAACATTATTCAAGTCTCTCTTTACTGCAAGACATAACAAATTTTCTTTGTAGTGCGCCCTACATTGCTCTCTCGTTCTTGTTACGGAATGTACGAAATATAAGCACGGGAATCCCTCCCTTTCGTCCAGGCTCCCGCGTGTCAGCTCGCTCTAATGCTTAATAGGGGTAGAGGAAGCTTTGTTTTATGCAATATTAAATAATGAATCGGAAACAATACCCGAATCCAGATCATTCGCAGCTCTGAATAGCGGAATGGTTTAAGGTCAATTTCTGTGAATTCATGTTAGTAAACCCTCCCGTACCTCAGAACTACCGGGGTTCTGAATACTGGAACGGTTTCCATATACGCGGCGTGAGTGAGTTATATACATTATTGACGGGTCCCTCACCGCTGTGAGGTCGAAACCGTTTAGGTTCAAAATGTCCAGAGGGTGTAAAACGTCCATATCCCAGAATGTCCAAATCCCAAAAAGTCCAATTCCCAGAATGTCCACATAACTAAACTGGCTGAATCCAAAACTATTTCGAGTTACACATATGCCCAGGTTACAATGCATATTTTTAATAACACAAATACGTGATACGAGATAAAAGCAAAACGTAAAATGAACCAGCTGCATCTCTTCCCGCGCAGATCGTAAAAGCAAATCGATGGTATGGGCGAAATTCTAAGGAATCATGTTAATAGGCGATGTGGGTAGCAACCCATCACTATTATGATTCCGTCTTCTACCCATATGCACCAACATGCTAAACGGGGCTTTAAGGTCTTATAGCCCTAGGGCTCTGTCTATCCCGCAAGGGAAAAAGACGTGACAGTAAGTATGTACGAAGATATTCATCGAAACGCATCACACAATCTCGAATTTTTGCCACGTAATTTATCCTTTTGAAGTTTTGACAAATAATATAATTACAGACAAGGCTTTTGACAACTACATACTCAGAACAAGGACTTACATATGCGCGTATTTGTAAGCAGCAGATCAGCGAGGGTCAGCGTGAATCAAAAAATTTAAATTATATTTTGCCTTGTATACAAAAACACATCAATGACCGCCCTTGAAAAACGTCACTTTAAGAAATTTTACAATTTAGGTTTATGAATAAAATCCTTGATTAAATCGCGGAGATAACGAAAATAGTTTATATAAAATAGCATTTTCTTTAAGATATAAATAGAAAATCTTGACCTACTTGTTGAAGTAAATCTAAATAAGTTTCAGTTTTGGTTTTGGAACTCAAGACTCAACCGCATGTTCGTTTTCGTAAATAAACATATATATGGACAAATAGATATACGAGTATGTATATGGACAAATAGATATATGTCAATGGACAAATCACACAGATTGGGCCACAATAAGTTCCGAGACTTGTGTTATGGGATACTAACTCCAGTACGAGTATATAGATATACAATACATCCAAGACCCAGGCCAATCTGAAAAAGATCATTTGCCATCTTGACCTGACCGGGGTCAAAACTGGGAACTCCGCAGACTATACAACTACAATAGAAGTACAGATTAAAAAAATACTACTTAGTAGTACGAATTTATCGTAGTACGAAATTTGTATCATCGGCATGATGTCGTAAGTATCAAAAGAAGTGTTATCAACGTTATCATAATCTATATTATATTTTATGATTACACCTCTATCTGAACTACAATAAATATTAAAGATAATAAAGGGGACTATCTGGACTTTGCACTTTGTTTTTAATAAAATTTTTGAAGGCATATTTTTATAGATTCGGGCTCACGTATAGATATTGTCATTAAAAATTTATTGTTACTGAAATATTTTTAGTTTTTTCTCTTTCCCTATCGTTATTTTTTTAATGTGCTATATAAACAGGCTATGGGTACTGGGGTTGTTACTACAATTTGGGGTTTTTAGACTTTTTCCATTACTTGTGCTATAGTGCCAAATTCCGTGCCTTTACTTTTCGCTACACTTAGTGATTCTTGGTCAATGGGACTTCCTATTATATTATATATACTGCACTTTTATATGGTATAAGTTTTAATACCCTTGCGGTATAAGTTTAAAAGTCTTGAGGTATGGAAACCTTAAACGTATCCAATGAACGACGTCACACTGATTTAGCTAGCCCCACAGTAATAGAATGATACTTGTCTTATAATAGAGACTTAGATAAACAACCACGACCCAGATCAATCTGAAAAAGACTATCCATCCATCTTGATCGTACCGGGTTTTAGCTTGGAATAGAACCCGGTACCCGGAGATTCAAATGCACTTGCCGTAGGTACCACTGAGCCACAAAGATCGTCAACAAAATAAAATATGAATTTTTTACTGGTTTTGCTTGATAAAATAAATATTTATAATGTATGTCTTGTTCTATTGCATAAAACAAATAATGTTCTGAAAACCTATGCGCTCTGTACAGTATCAATAAAACTTTTCTTATAAGACCAATGATAAATGAGTTACAGTGACAATCTTTTGGTTCAATTTGTTTTTGATTACAGATCTTGATGTAATTTTACAATGTTGTACACCAGAAAAGCATATTTATATTAGTGGACCACGTAATGTGAAAAGTTAGTAAACTAAGACTAGATACTTATAACTAATATGCGCTCAGTATATTGTTTGGCAGATGGGTGCAAGCATGAAATGGGCGGTAGCAGAATCTATTAAATTTTGTATTACACTAGTAGAAGACGATGAAATAATAGAATTATTTTATTGTAAGACTTTTGGTAAAACTAATTTTGGTTTGGCGAACTCATTCGCGTGAAAATAAAAAAAAATAACGATAGGAAAGCACTTACTATTTGGCTATTATTATTATATAGCAAAATAATTAGTATGTCAGTTTTTTATGAATAAGCGAATTATTTATGTTAGTGTCATAATAACTTGAAAATACTTTTCCAATTATTTCACAATTTTATTCGTTTAGTACACATTCAAATGGCCACCTTTAACACCTTTCAGGAACATGAAATTAGGTACCTAAGTAACTTTGAAATGTCAGCATTTTTTTATAATTCCAGTAATCATGTTTTTTACACTAGTTTTATTATTACTGAAATGAATATTTTTTTGGTTAATGGTTGTGAATTTTGATTAAGTACTTTGTAACATTGTGGCATCCTAATTAGCTTACAGTCACCCTTTGCAAAAATCTACCAAAAAGCTCTGGTCCAGTCAGTATGTGATATGGGGTACCTCTAGAGAATGGATTGCTGAATGTACCGTTGAGAAGTCCATTGTCACATTCAGAAAAATCAGTTTACTTCTTAGGGAGGTTTATAATGAATCTAAGACAAATTGTATACTAGAAGTCCCCTGTGATGCTGGCATAGTCACGCCCAGTGTGCGACAAAAAAAATAGATAAAATCCTCTGTTGTTTCAGACCTAACTGCCTGCAGCTTGAGCCTTTCTGGCGCCCTGCAGCTCAATAGCCAAGAAGACTGATGGAAGCAGCCTCAATTAATTTATTAAAACTTATTATATTTGATGTATTTTTTAAATCTCTGCCCAAACTGCAATATAATGTTTTGGGGGCTTACGTACACATTGTTCCAATAAAAAAAAACACATTAAATTTATATTTCTTAAACCCATTTTCAGCAAATAACTCAACAATTAATAATTCCTACACATATTTTTTTTATTTGTATTTTTATTGATTTCCCTGAATTTTACCCATAAAATTTTATGAAAATAGTTCATTTTGAGGTTTTCTTTTAGGTTGGAACACAATGTAGGTAGGCTTAAACATATGTAGGTAGTTCATGATAACGAACAGCAAACATTTAAAAAAAAATTGGCAGCGCAATCAAATTTTTTACTTTAATGAGAAAGAACCTTGTTCATTATAATGTAAGGATAACATTAATAAAATAGAATTACCAAAGCAGTATCCTGTTGGTGGAATTGGCTTTGCAGAGGAGAGAGTGGCTGTTGTGGACAGCTTCCTGTAGATGGGTCGTGTGGCCCGAGCAATCTACAACAAATAACATACCTATAACAATTTACAGTCTCGAAGGATAACTACCCGTGGCCTTCAAAGTTGTTAGGTACATTTAGTACACATTAAGGGCAAAGTCTGCCTACAGTATAAAATACTGACATATTTTATTGTAACAGAGACAAAATATTGTTCTTACATAAAATATGATGTGGGAGAACAAGACATATTGCACTAATCCCAAGTAGTGATATAAGACGAGGCAGATGACGATGACATAAGAGCAGTAGCTGCTATTACTAACATTCTCTGCAATATTATTATAGTTTAACAGATAGAGATAAGTTGATTGTAATAGACCTTCCCAAACTATCTCCATTTTAAAAGCAGTGACAGTGATTGTTTTCACAGACATGGTATTTAAAAATACCGAGCTGCTCATATTTGATATTCCAATTACTTCTTAAACAGCAAGTTGAGATATATAGAGGCAACTCACATAGATAACTGCCTCTGTGGTCCAGTGGTTAATGCATTTGCCTGAAGACCCGGGGGTCATGGTTTGATTCCCACGGGAAGCATACTTTGTTTGATTGTTTCTAGTGTGGTTAGGACATTGCAGGCTTGAATCACCTGATTGTCTGATAATAAAGATGATTCCATGCTTCGGGAGGCACATTAAGCCGTTGGTCCTGGCTGCCATCTGGTAGTTGTAAAAGAACCACATCACAGGCCGAGAGGCTGTTCTGAAGAACTCTGACACCAGGGTGTGCATGGTCGACTGACCGAGACACCTACACAAAATGATGACGACTAGATTAAGCTAGCACCAAACTAAGTTTTTAACTTGTGTTGCTGGATACTTGCTCAACTACATTTTATGTAGATGCATTCTTAAAAACATCAAAGACCCAGGTCAGGTCTGAAAAATATTGTTTTACCAGGGATTAAACCCTGGGCACTTGCAGTACCACAATAGATGAGCCACAGAGGATGTTTATAAAAAATAGTAGTCGATTTATTTATAAATTATTCTCACAATTTATAATAAGTATGAATAACATGGAGCACAAGCAGAACATTATTCCATAACAATAATAAATGCAATAAAAAATTGCTTTTAAACCTAAAGCTACGCAATAGCTTGGGTTTCTGAAGAATTTAAAGAAAAATATTAAATAACCACCAATTAATGACCATCTTTTTACTGATGAACTTTGGACTTTGAGTTGCTTTTGTAACACAGTTCAAGTTATAGGTGACAGTCTCAATAAATACATGAATCTTATTAATATTCTTCTTGTATTTAGATAAAACATATACGCCTTAAACTTTTACTTAATTATATTACTTCCTAAACAAACAAGCTTGGGGTAAAAAATCAACAAAATAAACATACCTGAGTGATAGGATTCATCTTTGCTCTTGATAAATACAAATAATTTTGTATTATAATATAAGACTACTCAATATGGTACTTTAAGGAATAAAGGACTTTGTACTGTGTCTACAACAGTACAACGTACAACAACCCGACTGCGCGCTAAAGCTAGTGAAATGAATATAAATTTTATTTATTGAATTGTTGCCTCGCTGGCTGGCTATTTCCACTCG
Source organism: Elegia similella (assembly GCA_947532085.1). NCBI lineage: Eukaryota > Metazoa > Arthropoda > Insecta > Lepidoptera > Pyralidae > Elegia > Elegia similella. Next base: position 28,303,353 of record OX383925.1, on the reverse strand, counting down.
ACAAAACGTCAAACATATGACAGCAAAATAATGTCATTTTTTTTTCTTTTATTTATTTATGGCTTTCACGAGTTACGTATTTAGCCAGTATCAAGTATAAATGAGCTTTCCCGCGCTTTTTCTAAGTCGTGTTGACAATGAAACGACGGTGTAGTTCATTTCAATGATCTACGGAGCCCCTGGCGACAATACCCACGAATCCACTGGCTTGATCACAGACGACGCAACAAGGCAAGGCGATCCACCAGCCCGCTAAGTAAATCTCACTACAGCCGCACTGTGACAGTTTATTTCAGTTATTCCACACATTGTTCATAAACATGAGCATTTATAACACCAAATTACACCGATTTCACATTATAAAGACCACTAGAAACAATTTACAAAACAATCCAAAACAAGCTTTGTTCTGCGCCGAAATTCCCGCCAAGAATTCAATAATGTCAAAGAAAAACAACAAATAGGCACTACTTTAAAGGGAGGTTTCCATTATGCCTTGGTTTTTACTCTGTCCGAGCGACCAGGCAGTACAAATATTTATACGTAAATAAAGCGGCGATTACATTACTCGATTTATCGGGCCGATCCGTCGGGACACTAACCGCATGCCCACGAGTACGAGCGACGCGCGACTGCGACGGGCTTCAGAGGCAGGCGCATGCGACAGAGGCTAGCGCCAGCGCCAGGTGTTCACGAGAACGGGCGGCGCGCTCGGGCGACAGACTTAAGTGGACGTATTTAGATCTCATAAATAACAAGAGAGGCTTTTCCGAAGAACTCTGACACCAGGGTGTGCATGGTCGATTGACCGTGACACCTACTCGAAATGATGATGATGATAATTAACAAAATATTTTATATTATGAAAATGTAAATGATAAACGTGTTTAAATCAATGATAATACATAGCGATGTGATAATATTTTTATTCACTGCGAAATTTATAAGGATGTAAAGAATTAACAGTAGATAATTAGTAACTGCGTGAAGAACATTGATATTTACATACACCAACTAAGAAGAAAGATATCATTTTACGACTTATTATGTAAGAAAAATCACCAATAGATAGAGTGAATTTGTAAAGGTTCTGTGTAAATGAATTGAGATATAACTATATTTTTTGGTAGAAAACCACTACACAAATAGGTTTCGACAAATTGAAAACCTTCGCCATTTTTAAAGTGGGTTGAAAATACTACATCGTTTTAGATACTTACATCCATACCTTTTATATGTTACCATTATAAAAGTAAAATTAAATATCGGCATACATACCATAATATTAATATCACACTGAGTGTTAAACACAAAATATTATATTCTTATTTAAAAATTATTAACAAATACAGTCAATCTGAATATGTCCACCGACTCAATACCGCTCTCGTTCTAACATAAGGTCTGGTACAGTATGCCATCTCTTTCTACTTTGCGCGCAAAGCTGCCGCGCTGTATTTGCGCGCATCCGTGCCGCCCTATCTTTTTTTCGTGAACATCTTGTACCGTTTGTATGACTTTGTGCGGCGCCTGCCTCTGACGCGTGCGCCTGCCTCCGACGCCAGCGCCTGCCGCGCGTACTCGTGAACGAGTCGTAACCGCCGATATTTAGGGCGTTGCGTTTACACTTGCACTAGATCGCCTCCCTAACTCAGTTGGCAGCCGCACGTTTTGCTGTAAGGATGGCTCCTGTGACTTCCAAGTACCAAAAAATTGGACAATTCGACTATATCTTAAATCTAGTGACACCATATATTCAGAAACAGACACATTATTTAGAGAAAGTGTCAGCAGTGCTAAACAACGATTAGCTGTAACGGTCAGATTTTTAGCGACGAGAAATTCATATCATGACCTGAAATTCCTACAGCTCATTAATATCTGAGCCACTATTGTCCCAAATAATACCTGAACCATGCTGGGCTATCTATAGATGTCTAAAACACTATATGTATGTAATATAAGTAAAATATGTACGTAATGTAAGTAAAAGTCAAATTGTCTTTTTACTCGACTACGAAGCATAAAGGAGGGTTATGATTTTGACCGGTATGTATGTATGTTCATCTGTTCGCTAATAACGTGTCTCACAACTAATTATCAAAATTTGACGATTGAGTTATCGTTAGTTGTCAGCTGGTCATAGGCTCTGTAAAGTCATGAAAAACTTAATGCAGGGCTTGTTACCGGTACCAAATTCCCATTATAAGTACCGGTAAGTACCGGTATTACTATTCTGTTAAAATTTTAACGGTAATATGAGGTACCGGTAATCTAGTATTTAACGGTAATAATATTGTTAACAGTTAACGGTAATTTTACCGCTACTTGTTACCGGTACCAAATTCACATTATAAGTACCGGTAAGTACCGGTACCTCTATTCTGTCAAGTTTTAACGGTATTAAAATTGCGTTAATTTTACCGGTACCTACGCATTGTTGCCGTCTACCGCATGGGACTCGCTCGACTGTAAAAGTGCCGCCCTATTGTGGGCCCCCGCCTCACGCCGCACATGCACAACACGGCAACGACACACATTAACGAAATGATAATTCCCAATACGAGTACCGGTACTAAGTACCGGTACTGTTTACCGGTATTTGGTACAGGTACTTCTTTCAATTACCGGTACCGTCGTTTTATTGAGGTACCGGTACCAATCCAATTACCGGTACCGTTGTATTATAGAGGTACCGGTACTTGATTTTTACCGTTACCAAATGTACCGGTACCAAACCAATTACCGGTACTGTCGTTTCATAGAGGTACCGGTAATGGATTTTTACCGGTATTCCAACCCCTGACTTAATGTGACGCCTTGTAGGGCATTTCAAAAATATATAATAATATGTAAACAGAACACCCGCTCGCATCAAGCGCCGCGCGGCTACTGAGCTCCCTTACTCACTGTCAGCGATCACACCACCCGATTTACGCCCTAACTAGGGAGTTAGTGCGATCGGGAAGCCACGATCGCCCTAAATCGGGACACTAACTCCCTAACTGCGATTAGACTTCCCGGTTTAGGGTCCCTAACTAAGATCGGGCCCGATAGATCGGGTATGTAATCGCCGCTTAAGAAAGTTATAAGGTTTCTGTACAAATAGGTCTCACTCTCACTGCTTGAATGGAGAGAAAAATCGCTCGTTTATGAAAGGCATTATTTCAAAAATAGCACTCTTGCACTCGCCTGATATTTGCTGGGCATCCCTTTTCGGCCAACTGGCGATTGATGGCTGGCCACCATGCGCTATGAAATGCACCCTTTATGTCCAATGATATTACTTCTTAAGTAAATATTCTAAAGATATTACGACAACCTGCTTCTTCTTCAGTTTATTTCGAACATGTTGTATATGTCATAGACACGGAATAATAAACCTCAGAGGAAGGAACGTGTAGGCGTGGCCCGCGTGCCGCAGTTAAGCACAGCGAGTCTTAACCAGGCTCAATTGCTCTGTTGTTGCTGGTGTGACGCGACGTGTGGCTGCCGGTGTGTTACTTTGCGTGTTTCTTAAAAAAACTCTTAAAAATGACTCGATGCTCTATCCTTGAGTGCAAAAACAATAGTAGTACTAAGAACTTATTACGATCAGGTGTTTCTTATCATCAATAAGTTGCTATTTACTCTGTATTTCATAAATTTGTTTTAGCAATAACCTCTGTCTATTTAATTGAAAATAAATATTAGAGTAAATAAAAAATTACACGTATGCCTATTGGGATAAAGTCTAAAATTGTATGATGCCTCGACCAAATACGCCATCTAGTGGCGAGTGGTAGAATCAGAAATTACGACACAAGGCGAAGTAAGCCATTCTATTTAATAGGGTTGTGATATCATCGAATATCGATTTGTAAAAGTATTAATTTTTGAATTATATATGCACACGCTTTTTATTGTCACTGTGTACTGGATAATTTAACTTTAATATAGTTGACGTTATTAACGTACTAGCTTTCGCCCGCGGCTCCGCCCGCGTCAATGTCGATCCCTCGGGAATAGTACGTTTTTCCCGGGATAAAAGGTAGCCTATGTCCTTCTCCGCACTCCAGAGAACTTGTATGAAAAGTTTCATGATGATCGGTTCAGTAGTTACGGCGTGAAATCCAAGACCCACGTCAAATCTGAAAAATATCATTTTCCATCTTGACCTGACCGGGGTTGAACCCGGGACCACTCGTGTTGCAGGCTGGCATGTTAACTACTGCCCCACGGAGTTCGACTGTAGTCGGTCAGTATAGATCACAACAGTGAGGTCATTTTTAGAAACCAAGATGGCGAATGCTACTTTTCAACAATAATAATTGAATTACAATGAATTAACACCAATTTTAGAATCGATCGATTTCCTAGCGTCGTCATTAGCAAAAAGATATGAACCCAATCCCTATTTGAGTAGCAAGGACATTATTGATAAAACATTCTAGAAGAATAAATAAGGGAGTTCAAATTGAAACCTTAAATCTTAGTGAATAGGGTGTAAAATTGTGTACAACTTTTAAGTACGACATCTTTTGGCGAATAGCTGAACTAAGTAGTCTGAGATCGTTAAAAGCACATTGAAAGCAGCCGACGTAGCATATGCACGCTGTCATAAAAACCACAAAGTGTTATTGCTTAATTCTACTTTATGGTGCAAGAAATAAGGTTTTTCTTTTTGTAATGCAAACTGATTGTTATTTCTTTGTGATTCCAAGAAATTATAAGCTTTCTAATTCGTTAAATTTCAGTGTGCGTAAAATGTCATTGTGTGAGTTTGGCGACAGCGGTTTTCAAAAAAATATATGCTATGCCCTTTCCTCTTGTGTTTTAAATTCCGTGGTCATAGAGGACGCATTCGATACTTTTTGTGGCATGAAGCCGTATTGTCTTTTACTGGATTGTGCCACTTAATTTTTTGTATCAGTATTTTCATTTAAAAAAAACCCGAAACTGAAAGCAAGCCAGCCAATTGGTCGATCTGATTTCGGTGTTGCAAAGTTTGGTTTGTCTGGTTTGCGGAGGCCAACTTCCGTGACCTCCACTTTTGGGAACTGTCCCAGCACCAAACATTTATTGGCTATTGCGAGGAACACCTCTGGCTGCAGCATGATGGCGTGTTTGCAGATGTTTGCTGTTATGCCGTCTTTGTTTGGGTGGGTTGATGCTTTCTAGTGTTTCGCTGAGCGCTCGGATCCGATTTCTTATCGTTTTCTAGCGATTAATTATGCTTATATCATCATATTACGCAAATGTAACCAAACAGATCTAACCTACCATCTGTGGCCGAGTTGTTTTGTTATGTCAGGGGCTTCGCTTCGCCCACGGTTGGGGACACACAATCCTGTTTTGGTCACCCGCCATGAAGTGCCTCCCGGCGAGCTTTTGGATATGTGCATCCGATGTCTAATAATGTTTTACCACTAACCAGAAACAGTCTTAGGATGTATGCAAAGAGTAAATTTATAAATAGGGGATGTAGATTATTTGGTAAACTGGGCAATAAACCGTACGTCTGTGGCATCTTGTCTGTGGGCAAAATGTGGTTAGTGGAGTGGAAGTTTACCTTTATACTGCGTTTTGTTTACCCTCGAATCGTTTTAAAAATGGTTTGCCATTGCGATTTGTTCCGTTTCGAAATTCAATTCAAGTCGCTTTGCTTTGCTTGTTTGCTCGCTCATGTTGTGTGAACGGAAAGAGGGCGTATCTTCCTGTATTTTCCCAGTACATTACATTTTCGAAATTGCGCAATAAGAATATATTAAAATATTGGAGCCGCTCAATAATAAATAAGTATAAATTACTGAAACGCGATGTCCTTGTGTAAAGTTTATGACATGACATGGGAACGTCAAAATTTCTGGCGTCCGAGAATTTAATTGTGAGCTGTAAGGGCGGTGATATTGTTACTTTAGATATTAAAAAAAATGGGTTGATTGGGCTACGAAATAATAGAGTCAAGTTATTTAATGAGTACAGTGGAAAGAGATTCGAAATTTTAGTAGGTCAAATCCGGACGTAAGTTGTTTCGGTATGTGGCACAGCCAGGCCGTGTTATGAATGAGGAGGCTCTGTTGGCACGGGCTTCCGAGGAGCGGGAGCGAATCTTCCAGAGGTATGAGCGCGGCCGCGAGAACCTCGCTGGCCAGATAGACCCCTGGGAAGACCCCGAGTTCGAGGAGTATCACAAAACCGACAGGTAAAATGATTTTTTTTATTACTTATTTCTGTGCGAATATTCCTACACCCACGTGAATAAACATTTTAGTTCAAGCTCTTTTTATTTGGAACAGGTAGTAGAACATTGTTATTTTTACTTTAACATCAATTATTATTCCTTTTGAAGGATTTTAAAACCAGAAAAGTATAGGGTAGACATCTGTCTGGTATTCAATATAGTAATATTCGTAAAACTAAGCTGCCCAAAGGCAGCTCAAACATCTAACACTAATGTTAGCCTAACACACATAAAAATGAGAATATCTAGATAAAATATTTCATGAGTCATTAGGATATTGAGATTATTTTAGCCTTTGAAACCAGTTTGTTTTATTTGAATATTCAAAATAATTGGGCATTTCAATGGCAACATTAGTTGTTTGATGATGTTGCTATGCTCATATTGCTCATGCTGTTTTGCGAGGTTCTCTTACTAATAAGAAATATATGTATATATAATAAATACTAATTTGACTGTAAGTCAAATTAGACCAAAAAAGAAGCATGAAAGTACATAAATTCTGATCAAGCTAAAAATGAGTAATTTGTTCAAAACAAAATGAATAGTAACATTTTAAAGTTCCCCATTAGTCCAGTGCGTGCAAGTGGTCAAAAAAAATTTATTTTCGCAATTTACGAAACGGTAAGTTTTATCACAAAATTACCTCAGACAACAATTGTAGATCATAAAATGATGTATAAAAAAGATATCAATACTTATTTTCCTAAGTGCCTCTGTTTCTGAGATACATTGATTCAAAAAGTTGTGACCTCGCAATATGCATAAGCACGCCACATATTCACTTTTCTGAAGCTGTGGTGTGGAAACGTGTCTTGTATTCGTCGGGTAAGGACGGAATCACATCAAAGCTTCTGAAAACGGGCGGGACACCCTAACTGAAAGTCTTTCAGAGGCTCTTTAAGAAGGCTTGTTTCCTAAAAAAATACCATTAAAAAAAATTTGTTATATCGAAAATTATCGAAAGAAAGATTATTGAAAAATATTAGATACATATCAAACAAAAGATGCTAATGCTAAAGATAAAGGGTACACTTTATTCACTATAATTCAGAAACACTGAATTATAGTGAATAAAGTGTACCCTGGATACTGAAGTAAAACGGCTGTCCGTTTAGCCAGGAGAATGTTAAGATATGGAAAAGAGTGTGTAAAGTTTCGTATTCGGCCGAAACTATGACCCAAACCGAATTGTGTTTGGCATCAGTTCCGGCAGAATATCCTGTTCCCGTCAGCATTTTACAAGCATGAAATTTTGTAACAGTCTCGAATCCTCCGTATGTACAATCATACAGATGTTATGCGAAGGTGTTAACTGATAACTAAATACGATAAAAACACTACGACTATTTGCTGGATGCTTATCATTACTGTGTAACATATTAAGCGTAAGTACTTGATCGTGTTAGTACTTCAATATACAGAGTAGAGATATAACAACTACTGAAGTGTTGGCCTCGCAACATTACGATTTTCCAAATCAATCCTCTAAAATATAAAGGAATAATAATTATTAAACTATAGACTTCGGCTTGGACAAATAAAACAATGTACCAGGTTCCGAGGATACCATCCTGGGGATTAGGTTAGCCATGTTTAAATACTTATATATAGCCGTCTAAAATTGGAAACAAAACGCCCAAAACAGTCGCTTATTAAACAAAACACCAAAAGGCCCAGGTCCAACTGCGGCTTATGTCTAAGGCGTAAAGCACATTGATCTGGCGTCGGGCACGGACATAGCTTAGATCGGGCAAGGACATGGCTCTGATCGGGCGCAGGCATGGCACGTTTCTATTACAATAATCATGGCGAGTATGATCATAAATGACTGGATGTTTCTCTATTAATTCACAGAATGCTATGTTAAACTCGATGTCATCACGCATTTTTATTTTCTATAATCGCTTCTCTAGAAGACATATGCCATACGTGCGCGCTGACTGCGAACTGACGCCATACTGAGGGCCAACTGGCGCGGGCGCCGAAGTGGCGCGCTTTAGCGCGTCCGATGATGCCCGTTGAAGTGTGTTCAAATTGCGACTTTATTTCCAAACATTTAGTACGGTATTTAAATAGAAAAGTAAATGCCCTTGCCACGTCCGTTCCAGACGCCAGACCAATGTGCTTTGCGCCTTAGAAGATGATGATTTGGTTATATAACAGCCTGCTAATCGACGGCACCGCATTATTGGACATTTTAATTGTGGTAGAGCCACGCTACCGGCAGAAGTCATTTTTGCTAGTAGCGTGAATAGGCCGTCCCGCCTGGGAAAGTACCACACGACGTTTGAGTAGTGGCTTTACCGGTTTTATGCTTCGTTCAGTGAGTGAGAGAGCCGGAGGCCCATCCTTTTTCCATTTCCTCCCTCATGTCCTTCCCCCAACTTCTTGAAAGGTCGGCAACGCTCCTGTTACACCTTGGTGTTGCAGTTGTCCATTGGTAGTGCTGATCGGTTACCATCAGGTGACTCGCTTGCTCGTTTACTATAACATAAAAAGAAAATACTTGTACTCCATTTTCACAGGCAGTTCTGGAGCTACCCAAGGACCCTTACTAGCTTTAAATCACAGAGGTATCGACGCGTGTAGCGTCAGGAATGCTGTCTTATACGGGCTCTGACGTGTTACAGGTGATGTTGCAACTATGGGAAAACGCTCAGAAGAGAGAGATGATGATCTTCTGTCTACATACTATCTGAGAAATAATCATACTCTTTTGGCCTCTCTCTCATCCTGTGCAGTCTTTTGTGACATCGTAAACTATGGAGTGACCTTAAGGACTTATTTCGTGTTATATGCTTCGTTCTTTCTTCTATCTAACTTCACAAGAAGGCAAAGTTTTTACCTCTTCAAGATACGAGGCTTCCTAGAGTACTTGCTTTTGCAGGAAATGTTAATGATTTTACAAGAGACAGATTGATCCAAAAACAGATTGTTAATAATTATATACGTAGTCAATTGTTGAAAAACAGGCTTTTGCCCAAACAGAATTGGTGAAACCAAATGGCACTCATTTAATATTAATGTAAGCTACACGCGAGATTTTTATGTTGCATAAACTCGCAACTAACTAGCATACCGCTAAGCAAATTGTGATGTATGTAACGATTCTAGCTTGTCTTGCAACCATGCTATGCTTTTTATGTATTTATTGTGATTGTAGCAAAATATCTAAGTTAAGCCGAGTGAATATGAATTCCTTTCATGGGGTTGATCCTATCCTTTATTGAAAAAATATTACAGCGAATGTGTGTTTTATGTTGCCACCCAAGGAATTGAATGAATAGTTGAATAGCTATTTCTCTCTTTGATTTATCTTTCAGGTATTATTAATTTTCTTATATTTTTTAGGATCTTTGTCAGCCTATGTAGAATTTCAGAACTGTATTTTCTATGCCCTATCGAAAGAAAAATGTGATAAAAAACCTTAAAAAAAAACCGACTTCAACCAAACTACCAAACTGATTTTGATATCATTTAAAAAAGACCAGGGACCAGAAGTGTCCTGTCAAACCTGTAGCGAAACAAATAAATATTCAAATCAGTTCATAAACGATGGAGTAGAATGAACAAACATTAAAAAAAAACGTAAAAAATTACATCCACATTGTCAACATTCTTATTTTGAAGTCGTTTAAAAGTATTACAGAAATGTAACCATTTATAATTTCAGATATGGCTTTATTCACGATGAGCGGTTGCCGCAGAAAACGGCGCCACAAATGATTAACATCGAGGTGGAAAGGGAAAAGAAATGGGTGAAAATGCTCGCCACATGGGACTCGCCCGCTACCAAGGAGAAACTACACAGGCGGATATACAAAGGCATTCCAAAGTCGCTGCGCATGAAGATATGGTGCAAACTACTCGACATCAACCGAATAAAGTCCGAAAACCCCGGCAAGTACCAAGAAATGTTAAGGCTTGCCAAGCAGTGGTCCACTGACGTCAGGCAGATAGACTCAGACGTCAATAGGCAGTTTCGGGAACATCAGTTTTACAGAGAACGGTACTCGGAAAAACAATGCTCCCTGTTCAACGTGCTCTGTGCCTACAGCATGTACAACTCAGAAGTCGGCTATTGCCAGGGCATGTCCGGGCTTGCTGGTGTACTGCTCATGTACATGGACGAGGAAGACGCCTTCTGGGCTCTAGCTATACTCTTGTCAGACAAGAGGTACGTGATGCATGGACTGTACGTCGAAGGCTTTCCCAAGCTGACGAGGTTCCTGGAACATCATGATAAAATACTCACGAAGTTCATGCCAAAATTAAAGCACCATTTCGATAAATTTGGATTGGATGCAATACTGTACTCCCTAAAATGGTTTTTTGTTTGTTTTGTGGAGCGAGTACCCTTCAGCCTGTGTTTGCGAGTGTGGGATATTTATTTGTTGGATGGTGAGAGGGTGATCACTGCTATGGCGTATACGATACTCAAACTTCACAAGAAAGCTATAATGAAGTTACATGATATGGATCTGATTGTTAATTATATTCAGGTTGGTACTGAGATTTCTATTTATATTTACGTAGGCACTCAGAAAGATTTGAGAAATTAAAAAACTAACTTATATGAATAAAATATATAGTAGAATGTTATGAAAGTTTCGCGAACCAATCTGCAGTGGATGCTGAATTTCTTCATGTGTAATTCGCCTGTTTTTTAGAATTATATTTTGCACTGCCAGCTCACTTTTTTCGGTAACAGCCGTCGCAGGTCGACCACTTCTTTGTTCATCCCCCAAAGTTAAACGACCATGCTGGAATTCGTTATTTAGCATAGGCGGTACGGTAGATGGTTTCTATTGAAGGTTCTTCATCCAAAAATACCATTTGAAGGTTATCGAACGACTCGTCCAGTTGGCCTAACACTTGAAATCATACACGTACGTAATCATAAACATTGCACGAAGGTGTACCCCATGCAGCGAAAAATGTGTGTTCAGTAGATAGAAACTGTTTTAGTTGCAAAACTTTTTGAGTATGTGTAATTTGGGTCATGAAGTTAAATTTTACTAACAAACTTGTTTGGCCAATTTAATTATTTTTAAAGTGGTGACTTAACAAAACTAGTTGATTTTTTATGCTTTATTGCAGAAATCATTATTTTTCGAACAGTCTCCCACTCGATTAGTATTCGAGAATAGGCGATTCAGCTACATGACATTGTGACCTATTTTAGTAGGTCTCAAATACTCAATTTGTAGCAGTTCTACTGCAATGTCTAACATCAGATGCCAGAAATGAAATGTTGAAATTGATAACCAGTTATTTCTGGGTCTTCAATGAAATTATTTTTAATAATTAGGTTATTACTATTTGGATTTATTCTGCATTGTTTCTAGGTGAAGCTTCATAAAGATTTTGGTTACGAGGACGACGTTGTCATATACCACCTGGAACGGTCCATGGACGAGTTAAAGAGAGCGAAGCTAGATCACCCCGGGCCTCCGCCACCTAATGAGCTCCCAAAACGACAATTGGGTGTATTTGTTGAGCCCGATAAGAAGTCCAAAATTGGTCAGCGAGCAGAGAACTTTTCAGAAACTGAAAAACAGGCTCGAGCAACTGTGATATTAAGGTAGTGATATTTCTTTTTTACAAGCTTTATTAATTTAACTTGACTCGATGTGTATGTCTGTAATTAAATCTTGCAAGTTACATTTGGCCGACTTCCCCGTGACCAATTGAGCTAAAGCTGCACAGACATTTATGATAGGGTAGAACATAATTATAAAACTTACCTTATAAATTCTTCGTCAGCAAAAGTCGATACAAATATTTGAATTATTGGAAAAAACAAGTGAACGATTAGAGTGTTGTATGATTACAACCTGCGAGCCTAGTGTATATATCATATTATTAAGGATTAAATTTTCTATTTAACCGGTGTATATATTTCAGTTTTACAAAGCAAACACTTGGTGACTTTGGGAATTAAACCGAAATTAAGGAAATTTTCTCTTTTTGAATTTGAACATTATTTTTGTTTCTTTGAGAAGTGAAAATCATTTGAAACAACTACAAAGGCATATTTCTACAGTGGATATTTCTTTTCTGTTTGCGTGTAAACTCGAAACTTTATAATTTTGTCTAGGTGAGAGGCGAAAACATGGCGCATAGTATTCACACGTGTGCCTTTAGCTGAATTTATAGAATGAAGAAAAAATATATATTTAGTGAGTTCAGGGTAGCCACTGTCTTAGCGACCATATAGACTGCACATCACTGCATACATGTGTAAATTAGATGACATTGCAATAAAATGATTGCAACTAGCTGGTTTGACAGTGGGCTGAAACTAGTGAAGCCTTTTATTAGACAGCTTGAAGATACTGACACTTTTGAGTACAAGAAAAATGCAGAAAATTGTTATTTAAACTGGTATAGACTTTTACTATAATATTTTTTTACGTTATTATTTAAGCGGGTACCGCGCGAACGAAATACGTCGATACTGCGCAAGCCATTAGCTGCGCAGAACCATTAGGCGATTAGGAAAAAAGATGAAACGTTTTAATATTTTCATATTTATATCTTTATAAAAAAAATAAGAAACGGGGTGACCTCCGAGACGTACATATAAATATTGTCATGTGAGAATTATTGTTTTAGGCGTAAAAATTACTAAGTTTTCGAAGAAAAATGCTTTTAGATATCATACCATAAATAAATCATTTTTAAATTCCATATGTATCTGTTTCAAATTCCTTTTTGATGTATTTAATTAATTCAGCGCATAGTACTAGTGATTTAAAAACACGTAAATTTTTACAATTTCGTGCAGTACCTTCTTAATAAAAAGCAAATGCATATTTTTCATTTAATTTGCCCGCATGGTTTTAACTGGTTTCCTAATCCGGAATTATAATCGACCAGTTACCTTTATAATTACGTAATTCTAAATAATTTTACCGGGCTGCAGTATTTACTGTTGTATAATTGTTGCGTATACTGTACTTGTTTCAGACGTGAAAAAGCAGCGTTGGAGTTGCAGGAGCTTCGTGTGTCGCAGAGCGACACAGTGTCAGGTAATTTGGAGGCCAGCCTGCCCGCCTCGCTCTCAACATCCGACGAAAGCCTCGGCTCCAATCATTTCACGCATTTATAAACCCCACACACATTACGATGGCAATGTTTGTTTGTTTGTACACGCGTGGCGACACGTAAGCTGAACTGGTGTTGTTGATCGATGGTTATAGTACTATCGATAGTATTATGGTCACCTGAAGACAAGGATAGTGCCATGTTATCGATAGTAGACTATCGAGCATCAACACTAGCTCGAGTCTTGTCTCCACATTTGATACTTACGGTTTCCTAAGATTGCGGTGCCGCTATCTAACGGTCGTAATTATCACTTTGAATGACTTTTGGCCTCACTCTGAACGACGTTGATGTCACATTGACGCTGAATAAACAACATGAATGGTTAATACTGCTCGGCTTTGACCCTAAAATACCAAAAATGTAAATCTCAGCGTCCTCCGTGCAACACTCACTATAGTGTCGAAGATAAATTCCCTTTTCGCAAATCACCGTGAATGCTAGCGCTGGATCGCTAGTAGGAACTTATGCACTCACAGTTTTTGCAGTCCCGATGTTATGTGGTTACAAAAACTGACATACATACCTACACCCTTACACGTTATCATTAGCGGTCGGAATTCGTGGAGCATATTTACCTAAACTTATAGTGAATAACACCGCAGTGCGTCGCCAATAAGGACTCATACGTAAACACAGCATCTCTATATGCCCCGCGCGTTCAGGTCACTGGTTTTTATCCTTCGGTACTCTGTTAAAAAGTCATTCAAAGTATCATTTTTAATTATGCAACATTTTTGTATTTTAATATATCAAATGTGTTATCGTAATGTGGGCGAAAATAAGTTGCATGATAATTTGAAAACTCCCTTCACTTAGCTGTTAGTGCCGAATCATGTATAACATTCAACTAAAAGGTAGCATCGGCCAATGTCCTTAAATAGAACTCTGCGAATAGACGAAATATAACGCCATTGTAGTTTAGTTACAACTGCTTGGAAGAATTCTAATGATACTTAACTTAACACAACCAAGTGATATAGTCCACACACACAGTAGTATCGCGAAATGGGCAATGTAAGATAAAGACCCAACGCTTATTTTAAATGACGTTTAGGCGTATCGCAACTTAGGCACACTGCGTTATAGGTATACAGCGAGCAAAGGGTCTGTAATAAGATTTTCGGAAACTATTTTTTCCCAAAAAACCGATTCCGAAAACATCACTTTAGATTTAGATATATACAGCGGGTAACAGAAATATGCGTAACAATTTACACCACGTACTATGCATAAGCCGCCTGGGCAATTAGTATAGGAATGGTGTATTTTTTCTTATTTTAATTTAATAATAATAATAGAGCGTGATTCGGTTCACTACGCATATATCTTCAACACATTGTGTACTTGAACCCTGAAAATATAATAATTCTTTTAACTAAAATCGTTCTCGAGCATTAAGAACGTCATTAGTTAAAATGCTTTTGAGTGTTCAGGCGTTAGTCGATGATATTTATCTCTGGATGGCCTATCACAAAGCACATATCAGATTTTTTAATGTAAGCAGACTTATAAAACCTCTTTTATTAAAAATATTCCTAGTACTTCTTGGCATGTTTTAAAATGTCAGTTGTATGGATAGTTTTAGCTTTAAAGTAAGCTTAAGTTAGCTTTATTAAATAAATCTAGGAGTAAATATCTCGCGTTCCCAAAAATCCTCCTTAAAAAGCCGCAAAGTAAACTCAAAGGTAGATAATTCGACTAAATTCTACTTAACGATATCGGTCGATGTTACGTCGTGTAAGTGGACTATTATTTTTGTATCAGATTGTTAAAAAATAATATTCTTACACCAGTCTACACCACTTGCTTAAATTTTAAAAAAATATGGCAGGAGTAAATATCTTTTTTTAGATAAAAATAATAAATTATTTGGTAATTGTCATTCAAGATTATAGCTAAGTAAAAGTCTGGGTTAGCAAGTGATGAAAACTTGAGTATCATGGTTGATGCATGCATTAAAACAATGAGGATCACGCACTTAACCAGTCTACCAAAATCAAGCGCCGTGAACTCTAACGGAAGTTATTGAAGTTTTAAATCCGTTTAAGTTAGCTGCCAAGTTAAGTCCTGCTAAGTTAGTCGTAGTTTCAAAAATATTTTTTTTTTTTCTTCTACTACCTGACAAACAGTTGAGAATGGCACCCCTTGCCTTATAGCTCAAATTGATTAGCCTAAACTAAAAAGAAAAGAACCTTATATACAAAAAAAAACACATTTGTTTAAAACAGACTGAAATCGTTTGTTTATTAAAATAAAATAAAAAAACATTTTTTCAACCTTGCTCTGTAGGTACATGTAAAAAGTGGAAATCGCCGCTCATTACATTACGTTCGTCTCGTGTCTTATTAAGTTATTAATTTATTGGCATACAAAACAGTCTTACGACACAGCTTTGCAAAATAATTTATATATTAGAAACATGTCTACTGCTAAGCAGAAATAAAAATAGTGAGCACAGCATGCTATACATTTCTTTGCATTTCTTTGACCTATGAGAGCCAGCCCTTAAAATATTTGCGCTTTATTTAAATGGGCATTTAATAGGAGGAATGCCTGGGAAACTGATTTAGAGGGGAAAACGTATTTTCCCAGATATGAGACCCAGCTTTCGAATTTTCGCTTCCAAAACCCCTTAAAATTTATCGAAATTGTTGAAAACCATTTTTTTTTTTTTTAATATACAAGAATCACTTGTTTAAGTAGTAAGGTTAGACAGTTTCTGTAGACAAAGGTATGAAATATCTTGGAAATGTAAAAATTGTTTCCACGTGTGTCATAAAAAGCTTTTCGAAACCTTACTTAATAGTGGCGCCAACAAGTTAGCAAAAACTAGTTAGCCCTTGGCATTGCTCAATCCAAAACCATCTATGATAAGAATCTGCATGTAGCGATTTAAAATCTTATCGTTTGTACGCATGTGTGGATCTATACAATGGACGCGTTATACGCGTTATACTTTTGACTAACGGATCAGCAGTAATATTATGTACAATGTGCATATATCCTGTTACTGTAATACATCCAGTATCCACTATTCGCCTATGATTTGATACAAAACTCAAGCGTTAAAACTTCAATAACTTCTTTATCCGATTGAACACGTTTGCCATATGTTATGTTATAACTTTATTTATATGTGAATTACGGGTTACTCACGTACGAAGTCAGCTACAGGCCGACATGTTTCAACCTCATCCGGAGGTCTTCCTCAGGGCGAATGTGAACCGAGACGCGCGCACGGAGTCGTCCCGATTCGCACTGACACTAGTGACGAGCGACGCGGCATGCGTGGGCGGCGCGGGCAGCGCGGTCCGCGGCTCGCTGAGCTCTCTGTGACAGTGCTGGGGTTGATGGGGGTTGCTGATGTTCTGCATTGATGATTCCCGTAGCTTTTCTGGGATCCCCATTTGCGTCTTCATCATCATCATCAGTGGCTGACATTGCGCGTACGTGAAAAGAGCTCACTGTGTCAAGTTCTGCTGGCTGAACATGGCTTCTACTGTCCGTTTTCTGAAGCAATGGTTTCCAGGTGACGGGTAAGCTCCAACCTCCATCGCGATTGAAATTCGGGCGTTTACTAATCTCTATAGCTTCTCGTATTTTACGAGGGACAAAGCTTTTCTCTCTCGCTAAGACTTTAGCTTTGTCAAAGCGGATGTAATGTGTAACATCCGACTCTATCGCGTGCTCGGCGATGGCTGACCCGGTGCTGTCCAATTTCTTCAGACTCCGTATATGCTCATGCAGCCTTGTTGACACATTTCGTCCTGTCTCTCCCACATAGCTCTTTCCACAGTCGCAAGGGACTTCATACACACCAGGCACATTAAGTGGATCTCTGTCCTTTGGGGAACGTACAAGCTGCCTGATTTTTGTAAGGGGTCTGAATATGGTCTTGATGTCAAATTTCCGACGTAAGAATTGACCAATTTTGTCCGTCACTCCCTTAACAAACGGTAAGTACAATAGCGCTCTCTCAGCTGATGTCAAATGTACGCTCCCATTGGTACTAATTCTGAGACTCTGTCTCCACTTATACCCGTTGCTTTCCAACACTGTCTTTACGTGTGCTAGCTCTGACTCAATGTATTGCGGGTCGCACAGTCGTAGAGCTCTGTTTATGAGTGATCGCGGAACCGACGCTAGATGGGCTGGGTGATGGTGTGAATCAGCTCTCAGATAGCGGTCTGTATGCGTCGGTTTCCGATACACTGTCTGTGACAGTGTTCCATCGGGTTGCCTCATATGTTATAACTTCCCTGTCACAATTTACACAACTGCCTAAAAGGGCTAAAAGGTTGTGAATGATGATCATTGTACATAGGAGTTGCGTAGTACTTTCATAAGTAGCGTTCTTTGCGTCAGACTTGTGGACCCACCGTGTTTTACCGATGGACCCACAGCCATGAAGAAATAAATAGGTGGAACTATGATTAAAGCCATATTATCACTCTCATATATTCACTCTTGTATTGAATAGCACTAGGCGGACATTTATATATAAAATCTGTCACTATGAACATGACGCATGCTTCTAAAATCCCATGAGCGCTCCCGCGTGCGTAGCGTCTTTATTATTTCGGTAATGTACGTTGTACGACGTAATTCAAATAACGCTTTTAGGTCTTATCAGTATCAGTACAAACGTGGCCTGCATTTAGAACTTGGTTTAAATCATTGACAGACAGATCAGATAACGACGACGACGAGATAACGTTGCGACGACTGCGCTGCGTCGTCGCAACGCAATGATTTCAACGCAGTGTATGCTGCACGAACGCTGCGTCGTCGCGGCAACGCAGTTCCCTTCCCCGCCTCGTCTCCCTCTTCTACTTGTACGTTGCGTCGCCATCCGTCATTTCAATGCATCATTTGGATGGTTCAGATTTATATGTAAAACGACGGAGCGTCACCGCTTAGTTGACGCATCGCAAACGCAACGCACAGACAACGCTCATGTGGCATCGCCCTAACATGAGAGTTAAGTGTCAACTTATTATGGTCGGATAATGGTTTAATTAAACCAGGTACTAAAGTTAATCCATGTTTTATACTAAGACGGTTTGAGTATGGCAGACTTATCATAGTCTGTGCGCACAGTATTCAGTCTAATCCTGACGTTCCACGTCATGATTAAACTAAATACCTGTACTAAATGCCTGTACGTAGACTTAATACTGTCTAAAGAGGAAATAACGCTTAGGACCAAGTGTTATCGGGCTATAAGATGGGCCCACGAGTCTATAGTGTGATTTGCGTTGTTCAGTAGGATTAGTCACTAGCTAGTTTTGTCATTTAAAACTCTGTTTTAGTGATGCGACCTATTGAGTACAAATAATAGCCCCTTACTTTAATCACTGCACCGTGGTGTGAGTGTGTGAGGCTAGGTAGATATAGATTGTGTGATTTATAAAACTGAACGCTCCTCCACTGATTTTATGGTTATTTCTGATCAAGATGGAAAACTATATTTTTCTTGGATGTTTATCTATATATGTATCTATTATAAAACATAGTATCATTGAATTAGTATCCTACGACACAAGTTTACACACAATCTGTGTGATTTGTCCCTATTATTTATTTCTTTATTACTTATTGTAATACTCATTGAATTTGGATTAGACGACAAGCTAAAATTTCAAATAATCCAGGTCAATTGGCAAGTATAGCGGCATCTACGAATAAATAATAAGTCACTTATTCGTAGAGCGGCATCGTGTTTTTTTATGACATATATGTGACAAATATGCTCAAATTGGTCGGCAAGTCTAGTTTGAAATGTGTCAAGACTTTTTGGTAAAACAATGGCAAATATCTATTTAGTATGCCCACATACTTTGCACGGAAAACAAACTATCAATCAAGGCTTTATTTATTTATTTAATTACTAACTTTCGCCCGCGGCTCTGCTCGCGTCAATGTCAATCTCTCAGGAATCCGGAGGTTGTACGTAACCACGGTAGTGAAATTTCCGTGATATAAGCGTTAATGCATTGGCCGGGCGATCAGTTTTAGATAAGACAATTTTAATTTCAGTCGATGGTCACAAACTTGTTAAGATTTTAGTAAAATGTTCTGTGGATTAAAATGATAAGCGTATAGATAACTAGCCTAAGCTACAGTTATCTTAATATTTTAATCCACTAGAAAAAAACTGCAAATACGTTAAGTTTTGGTGCAGGATTCATAATAATCTCAGCGGCCAGACAATGAGCGGACGATGGTCAGGTCGGCGGACCTACTCGTTAACATTCGACAACTACGGTGTACAACGTTTTCATCGACACTTCAATATACATTGCGCCCTTTGTATAGATTGACTATTTTTAATGAAGACTAGCAGTGAGCGCGATATCGTTCGCGTGCATTTGTATGGGGGCCAAATCTTATCATAACTTCAAAAATTTAAGTAGCCTATCTTGTGTCCTGTACGTCTAAATTTATCTACCAAGTTTTACAAAATTCAGTTAATTCTTTAAGTTATGGAGAACATACACACATACAGAAAAAAACTAAAAATCGACAATTTAATTTCAGTATCATGTATGGAGCTTATAAACACGATATCTCTGAAGGCAAAGTAACTTATTCCATGACCGACCCTTACAGATTTGTTATTAATATTGATTGATTGATGATGATATATATTGTGGATGTTGAAATCACCATCAAAACGTTGTTTACCGTTGTTGTCTAAAGTTGGCAAGTAGCCCTGCAGGTCAGATGAGTCTGTAGCCGGGAACACACGAAGATGACAGAGACATCTATTATTTTAATTTAACGTTTTTAAGCAAATTTTTGTTAACTTAGGTTCAACAATAATGCAGTTTTCATGGGGACCCCAATTTAGAAAAAAAAATTGGTATATGATACTCGCTTATACTCTGCTCGCTTTCTACTGGTGACAGAATTTTTAAAATCTTTTCATTTATTATAAACATACTATCAAATCATTCCTCTTTATAATATTAATCTAGATGAATACATCATATTTATTATTATTCTTGCCGTATTTAATTAAGAAAGTAGAAAATATGTCGCATTTTTATGAGTATATTTTCAAGAAAATTTACCCTGCATGTGCCGAATGATATACAGGGTGGAAATGATATTTGCGTAATACATCAAACCACGGGCTTTATTAGATCACTATAGTGTAGTAAATAGGCTACCTGTTGCGTCGTCATTATTCACGTTAAGGTGGATTGAAACCAAACGAGCGAATGCTCATTTTACCCCCACTCCTTCAAATTCTCTTTGTGTAAACAGAGACAGAGCATTATTTCGTTGTTCTATCTTTGTTCGCAAAGATTCTATGGAATGTTCTGCGAATGCTCGCTCGCTTGGTATAAACGGCGTACGAGCGCGCGAACAGGTGCCTAGAGCATTCTTTCTTGATCGGCCGTGCTCGCTACTCGGAGCGGTCTCTTCAAAGCGTTCTTGTGTTCTAGCGACTTATCGATTAATATCGTCGTCACTATGGATTCGTCTCAAGAAAAATGTCTGCTAATGATAGAAGCCTACCATAATTTCAGGAGACCAACTTTTGAAAATTATAAAAATACATAATACTTTTTAAGTAATTAAGACAGAATGATAAATGTAGAACTTGCAATTACAATATCAGTCTCAGAGTCAGACATAGTTTACCTGGCCACAGATACTTGAAATGAGCACTCGTTCGCCTGTTCTAAACACCTCTAGAGCATGTGCTAGAATTCTAGTTCTTGTTTTTGTTCTTGCTCGATTGTATTCTTTTGGTGTAAATTTGATAAGTAATTATCGTTTACACCAAACAGCGCTTTTGTTCTAGCTCCGGTTCTTTTTCTGTTCGCTGTTGGTTTGGTCTAAACCCACCTTACATGATTAAGTATTAAAACATATGTTTTTGGAATAAATGCAAAAAAAAAAAAAATTACGACCAAAACGCGACGTTCTTTGATACATATATTTGATCTTAAATCGTGATAGCATTTACAAAAGTGTTTTTCATATTTAGGAATAATACTTAAATCATTGTATGTCGCTAAAATCATATGTATAATAATAATCATTAGGGCTACTTAAATCAGTATTTTGTTAGATATATGTATAGACCGATGCGCATAATTTATTTCCATTTATTTTTATTTCATGGACATAATTGAAGGCTCGAATAGCGTTAGCCAGTTAGTAATGTGTTCTTTTTATATCTGTGACTATTGATGTTAGAATGATCAGACATCCTACAAATTAGTATTAATTTATTAGTAGCCTAGTAATCATGGTTCATCAACAGTGACCGGAACGAGCGAAGCATATTTAACTAAACTTAAGGAATTGGATAGTAACGGCGCGGATAATACCTACTGGTGGTGGTATTATTAACTGTTGCGATTTATTTCCGTTCGTTCCGATGACTGCTTATAATTGTTTCAACTTTACCACTGTATATAGCGGTGTACTTGTTAAAGTTTTGCTTGCCAACTTGTTCCCACGTGCCTGCTATTGGCGCTGTATGCTACGTTGGACAGCACTATTTTACCACCATTACTATCTGAGCCGTCAGATCATAAATACATACTTTTTAACAATCCCTTTGCGCTGTTAGGACTAACTAGTTGCCTGACCTTAGAAGAAAGGACATGACACTGAGTAAATACTGGAATATGTCGTAATATACATTAATGAGTTTATGAAATTCGGTTTGTAATCAGCCTATGCAGCATGACACCTTTATCGTTAAACATTTAGACGGTGGCAGGATGAAATTGGTCTAGAGGGTGCGCGAACTGCTAACTGCAATTGAAAGGGTCTGCATATAATCGACAGGATAACAAAAAAGGAAAACAACACTTTTGCTACCTTTTTAATCCTTTCAATGCCATAAAAAAAAACTAAGAAGTGTGCCCACTACGCCGCTACTAGTTTGAATGTCATATTAATTTAGATAACTGAAGAAGTCGTTGGCGTTTCAAGGTAGTTTCCGATAGACGCCTAAAGCTGTCCATGGCGTTCAAAGTGTTAAAGTAATAATAAAGAGCAATATGGTTATTACAATGCCATGCTGCATAGTTACGTGGCAGACTCACGTTAAGAAGACGGTGGCATAACATTTATACGTCAGTTAAGTTTATGATGAGACGTCTCAGATTATATCGTCCCTCGTATAGCATGTTTGTTGGTGATACGGCGGTGGGTTTATGTCATAATTAACACAACAGTCAGATTATGCATTTAACACGCCGCGCTCCTAAGATTCGAGGATATCGCAGAGGATATTCCGTTAACATACTTATATATTGCATGGCATTGATTATTTGTTCGCATAAACGGCTGGACCGAGAGTTTGAAGAGTTAGAAGGCAACTAATATTGCCGTCTCCGCAGCCCTCTATCGTGACATTATCATGGCGCCATGTTGTGGGGTGTTGCGCCTTATATGTGGAGACACGATTTCTTCACGACACGACACGAGACCTGCATTTCCATGCCGCCACCCCACAGTAGAGGTCCACAGAGACGGCAAGATTTGTCCATTAATAATCAAGTTATTTTATATTTACAAAGTTTTTTATGGTGTAATTTGACAAAACAAATAGAACTGTTTTGGACTGCTAAACTATTAATCGCTTAATTAATGTGATATTAGAA
This sequence comes from Elegia similella, assembly GCA_947532085.1. Lineage (NCBI taxonomy): Eukaryota > Metazoa > Arthropoda > Insecta > Lepidoptera > Pyralidae > Elegia > Elegia similella. The sequence goes on along the minus strand of OX383925.1, from coordinate 28,280,379 downwards.
AAAGGGTCCTGAAAAACTGCTTGTCATGTATGTATGTTTCATCCTCGAATCTTAAGACGTATCCCCAGCTTTTTAAAGTTATATGCATTTAACCACACGATAACACTACCACCTAAATACTAATGCATTAACATTGATGCCACAAGGTTTCCCAAATATACGCACCACATTTTCATTCTAATAGCCCATACATCTATTCCGTTTTGAATCATTACTAATCGTATTATCGCTTACGTGAATCTCTCTGCTCAACACTTGATTTTGTGACGTTTTCTTTTTATCACATAAACCCACCCCTATCATGTTCTGTTTGTTAGTTATTAATCACCATACTTTTAGCATTTGTATTGTTTAAGTGAGATACCTTACCTTCAACAAAAATATAAAAGGAATAAACTGTTAAATAAAATGCGTTTTCATTAGTTTTTTGTGTCGATGAGAAACTCTGAGTTAATGGATTGTACACAGCTGTGTGGGCCAGGGGCTTATAACAATTCCACTACAGGAATGGATACTGTCGTTCTCTTATAAGAGAGAGAGAAAAGTATCTATTTCTCCGTATGATCTATTCTATTGCCTCTTTGGCACTCCATTGCCTTTGTAGCCCGGATGTTTATTCATGTTTGATGACTAAAACTACACATATCACACGATCGACATATACATAAATTTTCCTTCTATTTTAGTATTGCCGCCAGTGGTAGTATGAGGAACACGAAATAATACATAACAGACAAACATGCAATATTTTCCGGTACGTTTAGCTGATAAGCTAAGCTGTTTAGTCGTCACTATGCAAGTGTAGTCACAGCACTAGTACTGCGGTGTAGAACAGTGTCATGTTGTATTCCCAAGTTTATTTTTAAACTTTATTTTTAATTCAAAAGTGGCAATTTATATATACACTTAAAATAAACACTTTACGATCACTTCATACTGTTAATTTGTTAAATATGTAGTAAACATTGCATTTTGATCGCAGATGAGAATAATTCCTACTCCGTGCCTCTCCGTAACTCCTACGCCTCGGCCGACCTCCATATAAAACATCCTTCTCCTATCCTTGCCAGTAGAACCGACCCGGAGCTCCAGAGCTATTTACTAAACGCCCGGCGACTTAAGAAAACGAGACAGAAGCATTGATCTATTAGCTTGTAATTGTAAATAATGTTCAATAAATAAGGAATTATTTACTATGTATTTTATCCGTCAAGTCTTGAGCAGAGATTTTTACATATTAATGCATGTGCGTTTTGTGGCCCTTACGCCCTTGTATTGATTGTAAAGGTAAGTTTGTATTTTTGTTTTGCATGTTTTGTTTGCTTATTGTTATTTAAGTAGGATATGCGTCATTAAGGCCTTTTCACATGTTTTAAAAATTTACCGGAATGATAGCATTTCAAAGATTCTAGGGTAAATTTGTCATATTCATGCCAAAATAAATAGTAGAAGCGAAAGTATAACTTAAATATATTTTACCTATACTGCAAATCTTCGGCTCAAATCTCAAGAGCATCGAAATATTTACACTACTTCTCCCGATTTTTAATGACGAATATCCCATTTAAAGTTTTAATTTTTGCATGAATTACGCACCTAATTATATTTAATTGCTTCAAAAATCTGACACCAGTGTTGACATACATAAGAAAACAAAAGTTGTAAGGCGCTTAAAGATGTTTGTGATTGGGCAGAACATAGCGGGGTGGCGGGCGGCGTGCGGTGCGACGACTCCGCGTCGGCGATGGGCTCGCGGCGCTCCCTGGCGGACACGAGCGTGACCAGCACTGCGGACCTCAGCGTGTTCTCCAGCGGGCGCTCGCATGCGCCCGACAACTCCTTAGACACGCACAGCAACGTCAGCGACGACGGCACTGGGTCAGATGGGTGAGATTATTTAACGTAGATGACGGCTTTTGCGTTGAACTTAGCCTCTGTATCTATATAATAGTGACCCAGACACAGACCAACCTAGGTTGTATTGACTGTTTGACCTAGATGTAATAGAGGCTCGGATTTGGAGTACGAAATGTAATGGGATCAAAAAACTGTAAGAGAATCTATCCATGACTTGTTACGATACGGAATGTGCTTATCGTACGTAAGGATTGCTGAATTTATAATAGTTACGGGGCGGTATGACACAAAATTACTAATAAAAACATTATTATTAGAGCGTGAGCTGCCTTAGTTATATTTCATGCACATATTCGCGTCGGTGAACGTCATGTAGTATATCTTGTTTGCACTAGTGTGTCGATTCATTAGATTTTGTGTTTGAACTTAGCCTCTGTATGATTCCCAATAGTGACCCAGACACAGACCACCCTAGGTTGTATTGACTGTTTGACCTAGATGTAATCGAGTCTCGGACTTGGAGTATGACTTGTTACGATACGGAATGTGCTTATCGTGCGTAAGGATTGCCGAATTTATAATAGTTACGTGGCGGTATGACACAAAATTACTAATATTATTATTAGAGCGTGAGCTGTCTTAGTTATATTCCATGCACATATTCGCATCGGCGAACGTCATGTAAGTAGTATACCTTGTTTGCACCAGTGTGTCGATTCATTAGATGATAGTTTTTGGTATCTTATGGTATTGCTGCTAATCTAGCTAGCACCTTGAGTTTTTCTTCCCCGTCATTTTCAATTAGTTTTAGAGCTCGCCGTTAACCGGCACGTCAACGTGCCGGCCAGCGACACGACACCGTCGCCGTTGACCGGTGCGGTGCCGTGCCGTAGATGTGTGTGTAGCGGAGCCCTTGGGCGTCCATTGGTTAAAAACCTTAAAACCAAGTATTAGTACGTGTTTTAAAATAAGATTATTTTCCAAAGTGAAGATTGTGTTTGAATTTAGTCTTAAGACTTATTAAACAAGGGCAGGGGTTGAACCGCCCTTTGGTTCATGTAAGACCTAAGGTCGCAGGTTCCAACCCTGCCCCGCGTGTGAACGATTTTAAACCCCTCTATTATATAGTCTTAACAGTTGACGTTTTGCAGGCTGACGCCATTTTATACACCCGGGAAGTCTCCTCGGTGAGCAACACGTTTCTGCCAAATTCGGCCAATTGCTGCTAACATTTCGTTAACTTTTGGCCAAATCGAAGCATTCACACTGGGGGCGCGGTCGCGGGATGCTACCATTAAATATTCCACTGGAACATAGGCGACACGATCAATGAATAATTTCAAAATGCCTTCTACCAGGTGGTAGTTCTGAAATGCCAAGGCTGTTAAACTGCTGTTCTTACTTTGTGGTTGTCATTGCATAATAGCGTCAGTTCTTCCAAGTGTTTCAAAAAACCCCCGTTTGGTAATAGTCTGCAGCCTTGGTTCATTTTTAACTTCAGACGATATAGTTTTAGGAATTTTTAAGGGTAAAGACGGTGCAGCCACAAGGCCGTACAGTACGCGTCAAACTTTATTGCGGATCTAAAGTGGGTGCATGACACGTCGCACGCAGTAGCTAACTTTAGGTGACAGCGGGACGTAAACCGAAGAAGGGAGGGGGGCACGACCGCCCATGGGCCGCGCCTCTTTCCCGCGCTTGTTTGTTTCAGTGTGTAAGCACGCACGCAAGCACTCGCATCTCTTCCGAGAGAATTGACACGTTAGTTGATTTACCGTCCTTTTCCTTTTGGATAATCGGTGTCTCTTCTGTCCAGAATATAACATTTAACCAGACTAGACCACTGGCCGCGCCCGCAACGTAATTGCTTCCCTTTGTTCAAGGCTAAAGGTATATTTACGAGCGTGCAAGTCTTTTATATTAGAAGGTGTCTACTGTGATACCCCTGCTCCCAGCTAAATATTGCGGATATAAGTTGTTTTTAAGATTACTGCTGCCTCTTCTAAATAAATGGCTCGACATTAATATTTAGGATTCATGATTATCACGTTTGGTTTTTGTTATTAGACACAGTAGTTTGTGCTTACGCTTAGCCAGGCTCTAGAATTTTATTTAAATTCATATGCGCTCATGCAAAAATCATGACTTATTCATGTAGTAAACAATATGAACTAAACGTATGATTAAATAAAATCTATGATACTATTTTGGCTAAAACGAATTGTAGTCCTTTTAGAGCTCAAAAGTTTCTGTTGGCTATGATATTTTGACATTTTTATAAGGTATTATTATTAACATGATCAAATGTATTTCAGTTCCGGGATCTGCGGCCTAAGTATACAGAGGGCGCCCTCGACGACACACTCCACCCCGCGGGCCACCCCTCATCCCCCGTCCGTGTCGCCTTTGTCCGACGACGTCGTGAGAATCCACGTCACATACAACCCTCTTGCTGCTAGTCCATCCCACCTACACCCAGTCAGCCCTTCGAAATACAAAGCCTACTCCGAAGAACACCACAAACCAGTCACTCTTGGCTTCTACCAAGGCAACGGAGCCAGCAACCTGCCTTCCGACAACAGGATCAGGATACAGGTACCCTCGGAAGAACTCCTAACGCCCGTAGTTGACTCTGGGAGAATTATAACCCCACGCTACATTGAATCTCATTCGGAACTTTACGATCTGAAATAGCTTGTCAATTTTATATGTTTGAGTGTACACTGAGGCCCGTTTATATCTCGTTATATGTTATGTTATGCATGTACATAAGTCACAAGGTCATTGCGTGAAGTTGTTAGTTTCGGTAATTATAATGGAAAACATCCCGGACATACAAATGTTTGAGATGTAAATAAACTGTAATGTAACATTTGCCAATAGCTCCACGCATGCATATGGATAAAATGAAAACCTTAAACTTTTTTAAAACAACTGTAAAACAGTTTCATACGAAATCACATTGTAAGATGTTTTTATTTAAGTTCCTGCATGTCATAGTGATTTCATTTCATCATGAAATATGTGAATGTTCTGTTGTTGATTAAGAAACATAATAATTAAATTAAAAAAAAAAAAACATATCGCGATACAAATTTCAGTGTCTTATCATAACATCTTTGGTAATTTCACTTGAGATAATGACAATCTGGTATATTTTTGGTTTTAAGTAGTTTAAGTCTGGTATTTAGTATTCAGTTTTTATGATGAAGCATCGTTTGATAGTAAGGCCGCAATGCGTCCTACCGATGTGGTGGCAGGATACTTGAGGATAGCGATTGCAGTATTTGTATTGCAAGCCAGGTAGATATTCATCACGGATAGTCATACTTCCAGTTTTTAAACATCGACAAATAACTTTGAAATCCATTTTTAACGAAAATGTATATATTTTTTAATACAATGTTAATGCAGCGTGCGTGGAGCTATATGAATGCATTTAATGTAGATCTTCGTACGTGATGTAACTAGGTGACTTGTCGACGTGTCAATTTGGTATTGATTGATGGAATTGTTCACAATTAACTGATACAACGAAGTGCTTACTTTACATCTCTGTATCATAATTCCTTACTAGTTTATTTTGCTCTGAAATTAAAAGAATCTCATATTATCCTGGCGTTTTGGTGTAATTGTTTGATGAGAATTAGGTAAAATACAAAATTTAAGTAATACAATTTACAATAAGCAATAAAACTCGACTATAGTGAACATAACGAGAGAATATTAGGATATTTATTCATATAGCATAACGTTCAGCAGTATAACTTGGTACGGTATTTAAGCACAAATACAAGTAAATTTTTATTCAGAGACATAATTTAATAAAAAATCGTACGGTAACTTAGTAACCACGGCAGATTAAAAGTCAATTTGTTAAATCATTTAGAACTATCTTCATAGATCAGGAGTGCTATTTTTGAACGGGTGATTTCTCGAAAGAGTATGATTTTCAGTCGGTTGTCTTTTAAATTACCCGTTCAATAATGAAACCCCAGGACAGTGACGTTATCTTTATGGGCCTTTTACGAGAGGCCAGTAACCAATCCATAAGCTAGTGATCCTAATTGGTCGATTAGTTACTGGCCTGGCTTAATATCTTCATTTTTACGAAGCAAATCTACTGGCTTAATAGCCTGGCTCAGTTACTGGCCCCCGTGCAGGCAACAGGGCGTCAATATTATATATCCTGAGCCTGGCCATTAAGCTAGTAGATTGCCTTCGTGTAAATGAAGATATTAACGCCTAATGTGTCGATTTCAAGCTGTCAATTCATTTGAGAGAATAATGTATTGTCTACTTTAGATATTATCAGATTGTGTATTCTGGCAAGATCTGACTTTATATAAATTCTGCAATATTTAGTTTTAGAATTTTATACAAAAAGTGCACTGAAGCTTAAACTTTAATTCGCCCCTTTTCTACTGATAGCAGAGAAAAATGTTAAGGTTATTTTTAAATAGCGTCGCTCGCCTTCCTTTTAGAATGAGAATTATTTTTGTCTTATTATGAAACGTGGAACTAGGTTAGTATTTATTCAATTTAAACACAATTTTCCATGTCAAATGTGAAAACATGAAACTGGCGGGTGTAAGCTTATTTTGCATGCATAATGGTTTAAACTTAGCTATAAGAACCCGGCCACATCTCTATGGTAAGGCATCGCGGCGCCGTGCGGTGCTAGTCGAGTTGCTACTCAACGAGTCTAGTACCCAGTCCAGACACATAGCAAAATTGTAGTAGACATGTGGCCAGGCCTTAAATTTATCTGTGCTTCTTAAAAGATGGAACGTGTTTTCAAATCCATGAATTACACCAATTGCATATTAATATAACTCAACAATACTCTGTATCAATACTTTTCGACAGGCGGCGTCGCTATAATATTTTACCGATAAAATATGTATAGACATGATTAGTTGATTGCTAGATGTTTTATTACAATTTTATTTATTGTATAATACCTATGTGTAATGTTGATCGTAATATTATTTACCTAAAATTAATTGTAATGTCATTTTTATTATTAAAGTATAAAAGGCGCATTTAGAATCTCGATAGTCGTTTGTTTTAAATGTTTACGAATTACTAAACTTTCAGTGAGAAACGCAATAATGTCAGTTAAACTGTAAAGTGAGATCTTAGTGTTTAAGATAATTTATATGCGATTTGATGTAAATATTTCTGGCGAACCGTAATGTTTAACAGTTTTAGTGTCGCGCTACATCAAGGCGTGATATTGTTTCAGTTCTGGGTGATGTTAGTATCATGTAAGCTGGACGGCGGGAATATACATGAGCGTGGAGTAGGACCTTTAACCGTATCTGTTGATGTGGCACAGTAGTTAATGTGAGCAGTCGTTATCAGTTAAACGACTGCTATTTCGTTGTTGTTATTGTATAAATTTTTATGTACACATATTACCAATCACAAAACACGCGCCCCACTTTTTTCCAGAGTAGTATGCGATTTGCCTAGCTTGAAGAGCCTGTTATGTGCTGCCAGAAGCTCGATGCACACATACAGTATATTATAGCATATTATATCCATGTTAATATTATAAATGCGAAAGTAACTCATGTCAGTCTGTCTGTCCCATTTTCAGGCTTCGGTCATTGAACCAATTGGCCTTTCATATCGGGAAATTCTACTGTTCCTGAGGGATCGACATTAACGCAGGCGGAGCCGCAAGCAATAGCTAGTATACCATATATAGAGCAGGCGTTAGAATTGACGTTAACGGATGGCAGAAATGCGGAGGTAAAAGGCACAACAGGCTAGTTTCCAAGGTCAAAGTAAATATATTTAAAATTAGTCAGACAGTTAGAAATAGGAAAAATACTGGACAAGGATTTTTCTTTTGACAATTAAACAAAAACTGATAAAGATAAAACGAGAGCTCATGAATGGGAACTCGTGACATCACATGTAGCTAAAAGGTGTAGCTAAATGAGACGTCACAAGGAATTTTATCGACCTAAAACTATCATTATATGTTTAATTGGCGAAATATTATCTAAATGACGGACTAATTATATTTTAAAATCGAAAATATGTACGAATAGATTATGTCGAAGGTTTGTGTGAACTTACAAACCTTCGACATCTGGCCCGTCAATGCTCTCAACCACTGAGCTGCCGTAGCTTCAAATCAACGCTGCGAATTTGTTCATTACATATTATAGGAACACGCATTCCAAGCAATTTAAGAAAACTAGCCTATTCTAGGTGTAAATTGGATAAAAATTTGGATACGTAAACTATTAAGCTGGATATTTTTGCTCTAACGGCATGGCCACGGTTATTATCAATCTTACATATTTGGCGTTGGTTGTTAAAGTAATATTTGTGCTTAGAAAATAGGAAGTAACGTGGGACGCGTCGTGATGCAGCTCTATCTATACGTACCTACATCTGATTCTTGAATTATTTTTTGAGATATCATGTACTAAAAATATATACAAAGTGATTTTGAACCCCCTAGCTATATTGAAATCTGGGAATCAGAATCCCTAATGGAACACAGAATTGCAAGAAAAAAAGGTAAATAACGAAAAAGAAAATTAGGTTTCCCATACAAAGTTGCCGATAAGCTGGACTATTTTTTTTAAGAAAAGTTAAAATTATTTTGGCGTTTTTTACCTTTTTTTCTTACAATTCTGTATTCCATTGGGGATTCTGATTCCCGGATTTCAATATAGCTAGGGGGTTCAAAATCACGCTGTATTAGTCGAAAAGTTTGTGTAACGTGTTGAATTCAAAATAGATCTTAAGTAAATCATTCAAAGAAGCCTGTTTCAGTGAAAGAAGCATTATTGTACCGACTAATCATTATTGGAGATTAATAAATATGGTCAAAGAAAATTCTTATCTGAGATAATTGGTGTCAACTGATCGCTTTTAAATATAGGTAATCAAAATCCTTTTTATAATATACTCGGTGAAATTATGATCTTAACTTCATCAACTTTTCCTAATAGGATCAGTGCTGGGAACTCAGATTTTTTTTTGACATTCTCATACAGATTGACCTGGCGACCGGAATGTAATTTTTTTTGTTTTTCCAGCATTGGTACCATACGATAAAAATTTTTCGTGTATAAATCAAAACAATTTAGCTGTTTTTGGAACTGTTTACGTAAATCATTTTCTTGCTATGCTCCCGCAAGATATGCCCACAAGCTTAGCTAAAGTTGGGTCTTGCATAGGTATCTGCAAGAGTTAAGGGGTCATACAAATATTACGTCAGCGGCGAAAGGGGGATGGAGGGGCTGGGAGAGGCTTATTTTTGATTATGGGGAAGGGGGTTTTCACGATGATGACGTTTCGGATGCGAAAGCAAATGGAATAGCATTTCTTACTTTTGCTGACAAGAGGGGTTGATGGGGGGGAGGGGGATGTTAAAAATACCTGATCGCTGCCTACACGTACTACTTGAACGGCCTCTAACGTTCTATTATATTTTTAAACCAGCAACATCAGTAAACTCGCTGTTTCAAACCGTAGGCCCTAGTCCCTCAATTACTAACTAAAGTAAAAAAAGTGAAGTGAAAAATGCTGCCACTAATTAAATAATGTGTATACCTTTAAGTAATTTATAAACTGAACATATATTGTGTATATTAGAAAAGTATAAATAAGTCTGTTCTCGAACACGCAAAATAGAGTGTGACGTCACAATTTCAAGGCACAAATGATGCATCCGTTTGCCGATGGGCATCACAGACCTGCAGGCCTACTCGCTTACTGTTCACAACTGCGGTGTATAAATAAAACAAACTATAAATAATATTAACAAGAATATTAATATTAAGAGAGACTTCCTATAATCTTTCTGTATATACATTTTCATGTTATTATTATTTGTAGTTTAAGAGAAAATTCAAGATATAGAGATAACCTGAATAATAATATAGAGATACCTGAGCAGGCCCTCTACGCCTGCTCAGGTATCTCTGTCCCTGACTGTACGTAGAGATACCTACTACCACAGAGGAAAAAACTGCAACTACTTTTCAACTGTGCTTAATATTACATATTGCATTTTAAAGGCATTTGTGTTGTGTTGTACATAATACGGTGGTAAAACGAATACATAGGATGTATTTAATGTGTAATGTATTATCAGAATAAAGAAATAGGTTTCATCTATCCATGTCTTATAGATAAATTAAGGGCTATTCATTTATTTTATAAGACGGTTTAGGATCATCCATGTCTTATTTTTTCCTACTATGGGTTGGAGGGAATCTTAATAGTTCTTACATACACGATTTCCGGTACTTATCAATGATCCTAAAATATTTCTTTGGAAAATTATAACTTATAAAATACTTGTTTATTAATATTTTTTTTAGATAATAAATATTACAGGGGTTGGGGGTCTGCCTTTTCTTACATGGAAGAGAGGAGATGGGTCAAAAATTGGCAAACATCGTCTTACGAAATAAATGAACGGTCCCTTATTACTCCAGTAGAACAATATTTGAATTGTGTGAAATAGAAGCGCTAAATTTTGTGATGCACATACATGTGTGGTGTTTTGGTCTGTGGTGCCCGTAATGTCCGGACCGCATTAGGGGAAACCTTTAGACATCAACTTTTCTCACACATATTAAGGTATCCTTTAGTCATTAACTTTTTTCATACACATGTTTATCCGTTCACTCAGCGGTCGACAGCCAAAACTACACTGCGATGCGGTCTATGCCTAATAGAGAAGACATGTGCGCTAACATTATTTTCTTAAATAGACGTCCAAAGTTTTGTTAAATGTGCCATTTCTAAATTATAAGCGTACTTCTTATCGGGTAAGTCACTGCGTCTTTTATTTTTGTATCGATTTTGTAAGTGTTTCGCTTACTATATTTAAGTACTAGATATTAGTTTTTGTAATTATTTGTATAGATTTAAGTTACCTGCACTGTAGTGTCCCATTGTTAAAGATGCGCCGTACTTTGAGGCCGTAGCAAACGAGGGAGGAGGTGAACAAAGTACACTCTTTTACAACTTACATATACAAACACTTGTGTAGTAGTTTCCTCATTATCATTAAAATTGATTTAAGACGATATTGGCTTTAAATAGAAAATGTGTGGTACTTTTGTGTAGGTAAACAAATTTCACTAGCGTGGGAATAGGTCGCCAATTATTAGCTGGATGATTTAATTCCGAGGTGCCAAAGCACATTAAAAACTCACCAATGTATCTGGGTGATAAACCCCAGGTGAACAAAATCGATGATAACATGGCACACTAAAAGAGTGTACCTACTTATTCACTCATGTCATATTATCACTAAGGTGTGCAAAGTGGAAAAGCCAACAAAGGCCGCGGAGCCGCTATTCGATGTACTCGTATGTTTGAAGGTACCGTAAGGCAAAAAAATATGTCGCGTCTTCGTTAATGACACTTCTGTAATTCTCATTTTATTAAAATATGTTAAACGATTTAAATGTGTAATTTTTGCAAGCAGTTTATGATCGAAAAAGTAGTTTTGATAGAAGTAACTAGTAGTAGGCAGTATTGCTTATCTACTAGGAGAACAAACTATTGAATTCGGTTTTAAATTAATATTTCGCCAATTGTCCTAATGTTGTAAACCTACTTTATTTAATAATAATCTTGCTCAAGAAAATGGCCTTCATTTTTTATCGCGGATAAAGGCTTTTATGGAAATAATAGTTGACAAATAATTTTGTCTGTTCTTTTAGAATGGTTCTTTTGATATAGATCCGTCCATGAGCTTTTACTTAGTTTTTTTTAAATCTTTCTTGACGTGAACGTTATATTTTTATTCTGTACTCAAAGCAAATGGATAGTTACGTTAAGAGGATACAATGTTCAGATATTCAAAGTGAGAGACTTAAAAGTGTTTGCAAAGCCGCAAATTATTACGAAGCTGGGGCACAGATTTGAATAAAAGCTAGATACCAAATGCTTGGTGTCAGTCAAGCGAATTGAGCAAGTCTTTCTCTTATTTTGACTGCTTATACTTCATATTTGTCATCTCCAGAAACAATATGCGCAGTCAATGCGTGAAATCGGCAAAACCATTAATACCTTTAATTGGTGAGTAATTTGTGGTAATTTCATAATTCAACAGGAAATATGATGACAAGTTCGGTATCCATATTAATTAACCTCAATCGGCATCCAGCCTAATGCAGATCGTAATACAGTTGTCAGACAATAAAGAAAATTTGATTTTGAATTACCTTGTCTCCACTTTTTGCAGGCATGTCAATTTTGTAAATCCCACTAACGTAGTACATTTGGTAGTAACCAATACTTCTAACCATGAGGGCGACCTAACATGACCGTGTTTCGATATACATACTGCATGCTAGATATAGCAGTTATAACACTCGGTCATCCAGGCACCAGGCATCCAAACCCTATCTATATATATATATATATATATATATATATCTAGGCTACGCCGACCCGTTATAAAATTCTGTTCGAGCGTGAAGTCAAAAATGTTGATATTTAAAAAGATGCATCTTTCAGAGTTACTTCATTTGTTTTTCTCAATTTTATGACTAAGTGTCCCCGCGCACTGCAGATATGAGCAAGTTCGCACATTACCTTCATCAGTTGCATCTTCATACTGATTGAGAGCCAGACTAAACTTATCGGTCGATAGAAAGTCTGCAGTGTGCAGTAAGCAGAAGTACTCGTATTTTGTATTTGGACTAGCATTTGCCCACGGCTCGTTTCTTTGGCTCCAGTGTAAGGTGTTCTTAGTTCGACGTGCGTACCACTAATGCTATGTTTCCTAGACTGTTTTTCGACGCCTGTCGTGACGGTGGAAAAGAGAGGGTGTGGGTGGGTAGGTGGTGATATATGTCGCAGATGTATTGCATCATAATAATAATAAGATACACAAAATCGCTAGATGGTTTACAAAACAGCACAGATTTCTAAAACAGCTAGCTGGTTTGTCAAATCCGTAAGTTTTGACTCTAACGGGGGTAACACTTTTTTGAAATTAATGCCATCTTCTATTCTAAAACCCAAGATTGCCGTGCTCTACCATGCTTTAAAAGTCACGTTGAGCCGTTGGGAACATTAATGAATGACACTCGTTGAGCTTTGCCTCTGGGCGACTTGGAAAATCTAATATAGCTACTGACACACGTGACAAACATGATTTTTGGGGTCCAAATTCAAAACATTCAGAAAATAGGCCGTTCCATGCATTTTTTGACGTCAAATCAAATCTTATGATCTAATAAATATATTTATACGATATAGGTTCGGAATCTGCCATTGCAGAGAATAAACTCTTTTCAACAGTATTGGTCGCCTCCTGACTGATCAATAGGTATTTAGCTCAGGTATTAGGTACATCATAGATTAAAAAAAGATGGCGTCTCCATACTTCTATGAAGAAGGTACTGTTTTATTTTAAGTAGATATGAATTAAGATTGGCGAGCGATCTTCGTGTTGTTGTTTAGAACTAAAATTTGCGTCTCATTTCACGCTGTTGAGTTTCACGATAATATAGGTAAAGCGTCTAATCGCTGAGCCGTTGCATTGATAAACTCAAAACGTTAATTGAATTTTGCGGTTGATTTTACTAAACCGTGTTGTTTTGCAAACCACCTAGCGATGTTGTGTAACATCTAATTTTGCAATCCATCTGTGCATTTTAGCCCACATATGTTGAAACATGTGTAGGTATGTAAACTTCGATTCCACTCTCATACTCCTGTGCGGAATGTATTGTAGCAACGTATCGTATTATGAATTATCTATGCGGTAGATGTCTACTGATGTCTAATTCTTTCTCACACAAAAATCCGAAATAATGTGTCGTCTAGTTCAGTCTGCTGTCTCAACTAAGTATTTGTAAGTTTAATGGTTAAGCCAAACCGTCAAATATTTGTAAACGTTTTAGAATTGATGCTTTAAAATCTTAAATATAAATTAACTGTATATTTCGTGTTTAGTGGTCATACCTGTGAGTAAAAAATTGAACTTCCAAGAGTATTCGTTAGACTACAGTGAGAATATTAGTGCCTGCACGAATCTGTTATCTATTGCATAGCTGGTTAACATGTTGTAAATATATTTATTTATTCATTCTCTATGTATTTATCCGAATCTTATAAATTACTCATATATTAAGTATAAAGTTTATTATATGTAAAATAATGGCATTAAATGAAGTGAATATATTTTACTGTTTATTTTATTCACTCACCCTATGACCTCGTAAGCTTAGCCTTATGATAGATTTTCATTGGCCAGTCGGGTACGGTTTTACAATTCAAGAAAGGAAATTGGACCTTAAGGTGCGTCCATAACGTAATTTTTTGATCCCCTCTCCCCATGGTGATGTAAGATTTTAACGTGACGCTGTCCCTTCCCCATAAACTTCACGTGAGATTTTTCTGTGCATATGTCGTTGGATATGCATTATTTTTACGCATCAGGTAATAATGTTTATTATAAATATAAAATCTAATAGTTGAATGAGTTCAGATTTCACGTCAAAACGGCTGATGTTGACGAAATTTTGCACACAGATTACTTGGATCAATACATAGGCTACCTTTCATCCGGAAAAAAGTGCTGTCCGTCCGTCTGTCTGTCTGTCCGTCTGTCATCAGGCTGTATCTGATGAACAGTTTTATTAAAATGTTGGTATAAAATCACACAAAAATATGCCAATAATAAAAAGAATGGCGCGGTAAAGCAGATTTTTACCGTATTAAATTTTTTGGGTATAATATGTCTGGGCTGTATGGGCTATGTTTCCTTGACCAAATGACAATTGAAAATTAAAAAAGAAAATAACGGGAATGTTTTATTGGAGTTTCGGCCTCAGCCCAAAGAAAAAAGAGGACTGGAAATACCTACAAAAAAATCGTGTATAGCCTACCTACCTACATCACAGAATCGTTACATAAAATGGCTGCCATTGCCTAGGGTTTTCACTTCCATACTATGTAATGATCTACTTTAAACAGTACTCTTATTTTGTACACAGAGCCGACAGAGCTTATAAAAACATTTTGGGAAAGGATAATAAAATGACAATTTATTTTATAACTTTGTTTACTTAATCATTCCTAAAAAGTATCAATTTGTTTAAAAACCATCTGTCTGAAAGATATTTACATTTAATTTCACCGTGATATTTATATGTAACATAATATCTTTCAAATTGTAATTTCTTCTGCTAGTTCAAACGTTTATCTTTTACAGCCTTCATTTTTTCATATTCCACGACCTGAAATTTCAATATACTTAGTTAAATCATAATATTTTATTATTAAATTTAGAATAAGTCTGTCTCTGTCTCAGGGCAGGGGGGGGGGGGGGGGGTATTTAGTTAGCTCCAGCCAATGAAAAGATTTGAAACTTGTACTGCACAGCTGAGATAATAAGTAAGACGCATTACTGACAAGTTCATGCATACGCCCTGTATCTTAACACGCAAATGAATATTATAATTACAGATTTAAAAAATATTATATTATGCATATAATTTTTATTGTTGGATCATAATGCCACAAGGTATTGTTTTACCGAAATATTTAAAAAATATGTTTTATTTACATACCTCTTTCTGAACTTCATCTGATACTGGTAATAGGAATAAAACGTCGTACTAGCAAAATCAGTATTGATATTGCTTGTTTCATGCAGTACAAATTTCTCTTGTGTAGCCGGTGCTGAAAAGTAAACGTGCAAATAATTAACACAATTATAATAAACTAGCTTTTGCACGCGGCTCCGCCCGCGTCATTGTTGATCCCTCGGGAATAGTAGTAATTTTTTTCCGGGATAAAAGGTAGCCTATGTCCTTTTTTCGTACTCCGGAGAACTTGTATGCAAAATTTCATGATGATCGGTTCAGTAGTTACGGCGTGAAAGCGTAACAAACAAACAAACAAACTCACTTTCGCATTTATAATATTAGTAAGGATTATGTACAAGTATAATCTATTAAGTGCATTGTTGTATGCATGACATCATATGATCGCATCCATAATTCGACAATACGTTGTCACACATAACTTTGCGTACATTTGCATGCATGAGCCGGCTACTCCTGCCAAATCACCCAACGGTTTTTAGTATTGTCTGACAGAAAAAACGAATAAACCGGCCAAGTGCGAGTCGGACTCAGGCACGAAGAAGGGTTCTTCTTGCTGTATGGGAGCCCCCTTAATTAATTATTTTATTCTATTGTTTAGTTTTTGTCGTTATAGCGGCAACAGAAATATATCCATCCGTTAAAGTTTCAACTGTCTAACTATCACGGTTCATGAGATACAGCCTGGTGACAGACGGACACCAGAGCCATATCATTAGGATCCCGTTTTTACCCTTTGGGTACCGAACCCTAAAACATTTATTCATTGACATTAACTGTATACATTAAACTTACCGGAAATGAAAATATTGTTGGCGATGAGTTGTCACGAAGTCTAACTTCAAGCGTTCTATTGAAACAGCTTTCCTCAAAATGCAAAGAGCAGATGTACCAATCCTGTTGCCGAGGATTAATATTTTTCCGAACCGGATAGCCTCTAAGCATTTATTCCTCAAAGCTTCATTCATCGGAAACCTATAAAAAAAATATTGTTTTTTATTTAGATAATGCACAACCCTATTCAAGTATGTAAACAAATGAGGAATAAAATAAATGAAAATACTGACTGTATTACGAAAATATGACCAGTTAACAACAGTTTATACATAAATTTAAGATCGTGTTTTATTTTGCTTCTCAATCAGAATCAATAAAGAGCTTTCTTGCTAGAAAACGGGTTACTAACCTATGAAGAGTCAATTATGGTTGATTTATGTTTTTTCTTGCACCACACATCACAATACAACATTTAGTCAACTTGATAAACAGTTTTCTTACACTTCCACGTATTTATTACCTTATTTTCGCGTCTTTTTGTCCCAAATCTCAACTCTTCCAAATAGTAAACAACACCACAATACCCGTTTGCCCGCTGACAGCACAACTACCACGAAACTCGTTACATAATATGGCGGATTTTGGCACGTACCTAAACTTTTGACAGCTTTTACCATAAATTAGCAAAAACTAAAATATGTATGTCTCATTTGTCAAAGGCAATTGTACTGAAGAAAGAAAGAGACAAAGTTATATTTCACACTTTGTAGGTACCATAAATGCCTGATATTTGTATAAGTCTCAGAAGAATAATATACATAGAAGCCGCATAAAAATAGAAACTGAAAACAGATAGTTGACACTGTATTTTTCTTATGAGCTTTCGCTTATGACAGAATGAGACAAAAACTTCAGTCAGTTTCTATTATTTTCATGGTTGTCCCGACTTGAAATGTCAATGGACTCCATTGGACTCCAATTAAATCCGACTAAATTCAAAATAACTTATTACAGTTCAACGTCTGTGATATTAGCATCTTGCCGATTTGATCGGGTTATATATCGACAAAAACATTGCGGCGGAATTGTGATGTCTGCAAATTAAATATAGGATTGTGCTAAAATTCTCACGGAAAAAAGTATTAACCGGTGTTGGGTTGGTGCGTTATCAAATGACCATTATACTAAACAATGTCTTGTGCAATGGAGCGATGTAAATCCCATTCAGGACGAACAGAAATAAATTCTGTAAAACATAATTTTCTTCGGTAAGTTTTTCAGTTAAAAGTGCATAATTAAAACCCAAAATACCTCAAAATACAACAATAATATTGTCAATTATATAACGTATTGTATAAATGACAACTTTTATAGGTATTTTGCTTAAAATTATCGTTTTTTCCTTATTTCAAATTAGGTTAGTTTTTTTTGCTAGTGATGTGGTAAAATCACGTATCTACGAGTATATCGATATTTTTTATGACGGTCTTGCTATCAGGGATATTTTTGTTAGTGTTGAGCCATGCAATAGTAATGTAACAAATTGAACCATCATGGTAATTAAACAACCAGCAAAGTGTGAGTCGGACTCGCGCACGAAGGGTTCCGTACCATTCTTACATATAATATTATAAATGTGAAAGTGAGTTTGTTTGTTACGCTTCCACGCCGTAACTTCTGAACCGATCATCATGAAATTTTGCATCATCATCATCACCATTGCACGATCTCTGGAGTACGGAAAAGAACATAGACATAAATTACATCTCAGAATAAGGTACTGTTATCGGGGATAGACATTAACGCGCGCGGAGCCGTGGGCGTAAGCTATAAAAACGCCCGAAATTTTTGTTTGTAATATTTCAACTGTCTCACTATCACGGTTCATGAGATACAGCCTGGTGACAGACAGATGGATATCGGAGTCATATTAGTAGGGTCCTGTTTTTATCCTTTGGGTACGGAACCCTAAAAAGAATCGATTTTTACTAATATGAAGAAAATTATTGTTGAAATTTTATTGCAGCTCCCTGAAGTAAAAGGATAAAAAGGTGTGGATCCGAGGAACTTTCAAGCGACATATTGGACATAAAATGTCATACATACTCGAATTTGTTCAAAATATTTTACTGCCGTGCCGATACATTAATTTCGAATATAAAATTAAATGGAAGCGATTGAAACACGATGCTTTACCTACATTTATATTTGCCGAATTATAAATCAATGGTAATAAGAAAGTTTACGGAAACGGTTTTATTATTTATATTTAAAATTATGAAAAACATTTTATTTTGGACAGTAATGAAAGTGGGTAAAGTAATCTCTTGTTTTTCTACACCTCTTGTTTTTCTATTACCAACACTGTGAATTTTTCACAAATAACACACTGGCACTTTTTTACCCTAGTGTAAAAGTTTTATAAAATAAAAAATATCACTTCGAATTATGTGTTTCTCTTTACCTACCTGATTATGTTTCCTTTACTGACTGTTCCTCAAAGCTAGCTGGGAAAAGCTTTAGATGGTTTTGGAATATGCTGAATGGCCCATTGATCAAGTGAAAAATATATCTGACCTTATATTACCTTTTGATACATGAGCGCCCCATTGCAATTTAGAGTCTATTGTGATTCCTAAGAAGGTGGTATCATTTACAAAGTCTATTTTACCTTCAACTAGTATGTCAACGTTGGACTGCCTCACATTGGGGACTGTAAATCGAATGCATTGGGTTTTTTGCGCATTCATAGGTAAGGTAGGTAAGTAGGCACTGTTTGAATTTCGAAATAATCGAAAATATGATTGACATCATATTAGGTATTCTGCCGTTCGACCAATACTGGGTAAGGCCTAATGACCAGCAGTAGACAGTAGACGCGCGGTGGGTAATGTATGGATTTTTTTTTTACCTATTTATCAGATGAAGCCAAGCGACGCCATGCGATTAGGAGTTATTTAGGTGTATCTTGACGTAACTTTTAAAGTAAAAGCCTCTTTAGCGGCTTTGTTCACTTTTTGGGATGGGTAAAATAGAAAACTCGCGTCAGGACACGTGAATTGATCGAAAATTCGTAAGAAGGACACGGACCTGAGTATGCCGCAAAGGCGAGTTTTCACTTCTGCCGGCACTCCTGCCGGCCTATTTGCTAACTCAGTGACCAACGTTTTGATAGTCACTTCAAAATACATTGCAGGTTTCCTATGATTGACTATTTTTATTAAAGATATATAAAACGCAATGTACTTTTAAATGACTATCAAAACGTTGTACACTGAGTTAGCAAATAGGCCAGCTGGAGTGCAACTAGTTGTTTTTTTTTTTATGAATCGTACTCATTTAACGAATCGATACAATCAGAGTAGAGTACATTTATGACTTTCTTAGGACGAAACATTTAGTCGATAAATATATTTCATCGATATAGTACAACCCTGATCACATCAGTACCCCAGGACAACCTGCACATTTACGCAAATGGCATTGTATATGCATCTCTTTCTGATGCTTTAACAATGCCATAAGTAAAAACAGTGTAGAATATTGTATTTTGTTGTTATTTTAACACGGTTTCTATGCTTTAGTTATTGTTCTGAGGTATAAGTAAAAATTCATATATGTTGACAAGGGCTTCTCCATAGACTTCCTTACTCTTAGGTTTCGGCGACTGCAAGACTGTTGTTTTGAATTGTTTTGCAGATTGCTTCTAGTGGACTATATAATTGAAAATCGGTCTAATTTGGTGTGTTATAAATGCCTGTGTTTATGAACAATGTGTGGAATAAGTGAAATAAAATGACATGGTGCGGCTGTGCTGCGAGTTAGAGATTTACATAGCGGGCTGGTGGTCGCTCGCGTTACTGCATCGTCTATGATCAAACCAGAGGATTCGTGGGAATTGTCGCCAGGAGCTCTGTCGAATCAACGAAATAAATTACACCATCATTTCTTTGCAAAACGTTGCGTAGAACGCCAAATGCCGTAAAACAAATATGAAAATAAAAATGTATATACCTACTAGATATTATCGTTTTATCATATTATACTCATTTATTCCCAGTATTACGTCTTTCATTATTTCCTCGCATTTATTGAGAAAAGCATAATACATGCCTTTGCCGGGAATCGGCTTGCCGGACTCGTAATTATTGCCAAGGCCTCGCTGACGCTTGGCCTTGAAAACTTTACTCGTCCGGCAATCCTTTACTTCCCGGCCTCTGCAGTAATGTAGGTACTATATAATACGACCATTGGTAGTTACTTCTTCTTTTCGAGTTATGGTTTTATTTGTCAATTCAATGTAATGTTTATATTATTTTAGGTGGCCGCGGTGATACCTTTGTCGTTCGCCATAATTAATTGTGCGGATGGAAGGACAATTGGATGACTGAAATGAAACAAACAGAATCAAATATTTCAAGATTTTGTATTTCCATAAAATATTACGCTTATTATGCATTAAATTAAACATCATAAAACTGATATAGACGCTGTTCGAGCTGGTGGAGGATCGAAAATAGAAACATACTTTCACAATAATAATAATTTTATAGGAACTTTTAAATTAAAATAGGCAATGAATTTCAAAATCAGTTTGGACAAAGTAGAAATTACTGTTTCCTAACACATTTCTTCTGAGGAGCAGAAAACCGGCTCTACACCCACTTAATAAATTGATCATTATTTCGTTAATTCATCTAACTATTATTTGTCTCCTGATTTAATTCATTGCATTAATTTTATTCATATTGCAAGATTTAATTTATAAGTATATAAAAAAACAATAATAATAATAAAAATATCTACTTAATAACTAGTTACATAGTTGATTAACTGTTACTTAATAATTATATTTGTATAATAATATAAAAAGCACTATATAGTTTTGATGCATTTATTCTCGGCGTACTTATCAAGGCACCCACATTTGAATACTCTGTTTATATGTTTAAAAATTTCATATACGATATAGGTAAAACTGACTATATATATATATAAAATCCAATTCTCGGTATCAAATATACTCAGTCAATATAAAATCAATCTTTGGATAATTTTTATCTAGTTTTTACTTATACTATTTGCTGAAGGCCTCTTTTGATAAGTTTAAAATGGTATAGTTGGTAGTACTTCACCATATCACAATGTGTAGGGAGAAGGAGATAGGTACATAATTATGTACTTTTTACTTAGTCTAATTGTTTAAATTCAGTAGTATAATTGGCTTAGTGTTAGGTATAACTTTATCCAGATGTATCACAGGCAGACTTTTCTGAGGTAATATACTAAGTAGGTTTCCAAATATCTGTGGGTTACTTAGATAACACTCAAAACAGGGAAACGTAAGCAGGAACTTGGCCATCTAAGGTCCATTTTTATATATAAGGTTATTAAAAATATCTAACTTTCAAAAACCAACCTGCGCAATCCGCTCTTAAAAACTCTAAATGCAAAGACAGCCTGGTAGGTACTAGTTCATTGGAAATACTCCAAGAACATACGAGTACACACAAATATAAACACGGAGGTTTGCTTTCTAAAGAAGCTTCATTCTGAAATATCGCATATATCTGTTTACGTTTACACCTACCTAAGAACATACCTTTGACCTACGATTAAGTTATGACTTCTCGAGTCACTAATTACCTAAATGCCAATACATATCCAATCAGACATTATCTACTACATGTGCACCTGTTTGTTTCGATTAAATATGTACCGTTCAATAAATAAGCATACATATATTAAGATAAAAAATCGACTTGCTTTAGTCGCAGCTTCATGTTGGAACCTACCTAAAATACCTATACAAATCCGCTAAGTATCTATAAAATCCCGTCAGAAAAAGATGTCATGGATTAACAATCATGCGGATCCAGATTCAGACAGCGCCATCTGAACAGTTGTGCATGCCCAGTTAGTACCCACATTCTATGGACATTCAGATCATAGTATAATTTATTAATATCCATTATTTCTCGACTTGGGGCTGACGGCTGACTTGGGGGTGTCCTACGCCGGTAGTAAAAGAGCGAAGTAGAGTTGAACTGTAATAATTGTAGGTACACTTTAATATTTACTTTGTCACTGCTAACCATAGGCAAATATCATTAGATCAGTTGGGAATGCAATAGAATTTTCATTTCTCTTGAACAATTCGACACACAATTTCATTCGTACGTATAATAAAAGAATACTTAAGCAAGCAAACCGTCTTTGTTTCTAACTGAACGATCGGTGAACGTCGGGTCTTGCCATAATAAAACGCAATTGTTAACATTTTCTAATTTCAGGGCGTTCTGACAAATTTTTTGCGATCTTTTAGTGGCTAATTACGTTTTGGTTTGGCAAGTCCAGCATTTCCCACCGCCCAGTCTTTTAAAACTATTGATAAACTAACACAAAAATAGTTCTTAAGTATCAAACATACATAGAGTTTTAACACAGTAAAATTGTATAACCTATTGGGTGTATTGTTGTATTATACTAATTATGGCCTCCTTTGTACCGAAAACGAGTGCAAACATACCAAATAAGGTAACGAGGGCGTTTTTCCAGAGAAGGTATTTGCCAGGGCCGAAACCAATGTCCCAATAGGTGATGATTTCAATGAATGCAGGTGCAATAAGACCGAGAAGTGAAAAGCAGAAGGCTCCAATGACCCCCATGAAAGGTCCGATGGCGGGGACGGCGACAGCGAGGAGTACGCAAATGGTGACCATGATAGTCCTCAGGACGTAGTCAGCGAGGTCCGGACGCTTGGTGAACTTGTCCTTGAGGGCGTTCCATGCGATCTCGATGCAGACAAAGAACTGCAGGCCGAAGGTGCAGTACACGGCGATGGCGATGGAGATGTTCACGACTTGCGCGGGACTGGAATTCAGATGAATTGTTATTTACACGCTGTATCGCGTGTGTAAATACTACGGAGTAAAATACTAACTACCTACTACTAACCATAACTAGTGATTCGATTTCAGAAGGTCAATTTTAATAATGACTAGCTGTTGCCCGCGGCTCCGCCCGCGTTAATGTCGTTCCCTTGGGAACAGTAGAAATGATAAAAATTCCATTCAAACACCTCCCCCTCTGCTTTTTCCTCTTAAGGGGGAATTTAATACATTTCACCTGCATAGATCTTTAGCCCATAAGGAGGGGATTTTGCCCATGGAGAACTTTTATACTTATTGTCATAATTCTAAGTCTAAAAATAAAAAAATCCATACAACCTTTACCCCACCTATTTTACCCCTTCAAGGGGAAATTTCGTCCATTTTAACTACACAGATCTTTTTAATTGTAATGTAAACATATGTACTTATTTTCATACGTCTAAGTCCAGAAATGAGAAAAATTACATACAACCCCCCCCCCCCCCCTCTGCTTTTACCCCTTAAGGGGGGAATTTTATACATTTCACCTGCATAGATCTTTTTAATTGTCACCGTGGACTTCTATACCTATTTGCATACTTCTAAGTCTAGAAATGAAAAAAAAACCATACTATCTTTAATCCCCTATTTTATCCCTACATTTCACCTACACAGATCTTTTTAATTGTAATCGAGAACTTACATACCTATTTTTATATTCCAAGTCTAGTCTAAACTTTACCCCCTATTTGCCCCTTCAAGGGAGAATGTTGTCTGGTTTACCTAAACAGATCTTTTTTAATTTTAATTGAGAACTTGTGTACCTACTTTCAAACTTCTAAGTCCAGAAATTAGAAAATTCCATATAAACTTCATCCCCCTTAATTTTCTAAAAATCCTTTCTTAGTGTTCATTTACACCATAAAAAGAATCCCTGTGCCAAATTTCAAGTTTCTGGGCATAGTAGTTTCGGCTGTGCGTTAATATATAAGTCAGGTTTGCCTTTGGCCCGCAGCTCCGCCCGCGTAAGTGTCGATTTCTCAGGAACAGTAGAATTACCCGGAATACATTACTTCATGAATTTCAATGAAACACCTTAATATTGAATTTAAATTGAATAACTTCTAAAACGGAAAGTTTCATACTAACTTTGCATCCCCGTTATACCCCCTTAAGGGATGATGGGAAAAGTATTTTACTCGTGTTTCATGCCTTTCAGTAAAGAATCTTCATGCTGAATTTCATTCGACTAACTTCAAAAATGACAAAGTTTCATGCTTACTTTGCACCCCTATTTTACCCCCTTAAGGGATGATTTTTGAGTAAAATATTTTATTCGTCTTTCATACCTTTCAGTAAAGAACCTTCATGCTGAATTTCATTCGAATAACTTCAAAAACGGCAAAGTTTCATACTAACTTTGCAACCCCTTTTACCCCCTTAGGAAATGAATTTCCAAAAATCCTTTCTTGGTGTTCCCCTACGTTATAAAAGGAACCTCTGTGCAAAATTTCAAGTTTCTAACCCTTATAGTTTAGGCCCTGCGTTGATATGTCAGTCAGTCAGCTTCTCCTTTTTTATTAGTATGGATTACTATGGATAGTACGGCTAGGTATAATGCTGTCGTATAATGATGATGAATTGCCTTTGGATTTAAATTTTCTTGTCACTTATTATTTTAATTTTTTTGCTCTATATTTGTAGGCAAACTCATGCCTTGAGTTCATTCAAATGACGATAACTTTTTTTTTAATGAACCGATTTTAATGAAACAAACTTTAAATGTTTTACTGAGTTAAAACAAAGCAATTGGTGAAAGTTTGAAGTAAATCGGTTCAGTATTTTCGGAGATAATCGTGATCATACATACATACAGACAGACAGACAGACAGACAAAAAACTCCAAAAAATTTTTTTTGCTTTCTATTATTCCTTTTAAGTGTCCTTCTATCTATTTCAGTCAAAAATTCTAAATGTACACAGACAAAATATTTTTATAGTTTTTTTGTAGGCAGTTAAATGTACACTATTCCGTTTTTTGTCTTTTGACTTAAGCATTACATAGGGCATTTTAAATTACGTAGATACAATGACTCCTGCAAAATCAGATATAATCACGAAGGTTCCTAAGAAAACGATTATTTTCAAAGAATACTAAGTTTATATTTATAAATATTTCTATAAGTCTTTTTTTTATACACAGATTATTACAAAAACAAAATATATATATTCTTACACTGACCAAAGGAAAACAAAGGTCGACATAGGTACCTATTTTTTAAAATAAACTGAATAGACCTTCATTTGAACATAACGTTTTGGAAATATAGTCAATGGTAATGAATGATAAATAATACTTACATGTGATCATCGTGCAAATTCAGTGTGATAGAATCCCTAACTTCTTCACCAAATCGGAGGTAGCCAAGGAAGCCCAGTGTGAAATAGATCATAGTCACAAAAGACATGCCCTTGTTCAGAACGCCGCAAAAGCCGAGCATGGAGCGTGGAGTCTTCATGGCATTTTCCAGGGGCATCACCACGCCGATAGCCTCAATAGCAAAGATGGTCAGGGAGAAGAATTCTGGCCATTCCGTGGGGTGCTTAACCAACATGTCCTTCATGTTCTCCACTTTCATGTCTCCAGTGCCCACCAAGTAGTAGAAGGTGATGCCCAGTCCGAGTGCCATGAAAATGTTGGCGATCATGGAAACTGGAGCCAAGTACTTCAGGTTGCGGATCCACGCCATGAAGATAAGTGGCAGCAGAAGGGCTATGATGTACAATCTTATGTCTATTACGCTGCCGTCCTCAGTCTTCGTGTAGAACCCGACCACCTGGTTCAGAAAAGTTGTCAGAGTAAGTGTTTAGGTAAAATAAAACCTACAGCTAACCAGCTAAACAACAATAGATGACGACGACATTTCCCTGTGTGTCATGTGTCAGATAGATAGAGATTAAATAGAATAAATACATGTATTATTGGATGGACTGCAAGTGGCCTAAAAATATCTTGAGCTCCTCAAATCCATGCTTCGGAAGTCACGTTAAGCTGTTGGTCCCAGCTGTCATCTTTGATGGCTACGTTAGGTGCCTGGAGACAGCTTGAAAATCTGATACCAGTGTTGGCCACTTGCACATACGAAAATCAAACAAACATAGTTAGCAATTATCTCTTTGTTGTACGTAGTATTTCTTCCTATGTGCCGTTATAGGTGTACTTATATAATCTTTGGTATATGACACATACTCTTATTATGACTTAAAATTATTAGGTATACGACTGAATGTTTGCGTGTCGCAGGGTTTCTTCCCTAGCAGTAAAAAGTTTTATAAGAATAAATTTAGCTGGCAATATCACTACAAAGCCTTCTCTAGTGTGTAGGCGCCTTGTTTGAAGGAATCCCGATCAAGCCAACAAGTAGTCACTCGCAGAACTCGTAATCTCTCATGAGCGCCTTTGTATGAGTTTGCCACGGCGTTAGATGATTATTGTGACGCCAATAAGATATTGCCAATGATGGCATGTTTTCCCCCGTCGCCGGCGCGGCGTATGTCAAAGTGTTAATCTATTAGTAAATATAATAAGCAACATACTTTTTCAATATGCTTGGAAACGATGACTGTGTATACGGAGCAGGTTCCAAAGTATGTCATGAACAGGCTCACCACAATGAACAATCTAAAAATAAGAATACGTATATTAGACTAGGTAGGTACAAAGGTACTTTTAAAATTACCTATTACAAAACATTGCGCAGTCGCAAACATTTCATTTTCGTGGTTACGAGTAAAAAAAATCCCCTTGATATAGCCTCTTTTTAACCGATATCAAAAAAGGAAGAGATTATCAATTCGGTTGTATTTTATTTTAATGTTTTACCGCATAACTCCGTAATTAATGGAACCGCATATTTAATCATCACTATCGGTTCAGTAGTTGTTTTACTAAAACTTATACCTGAATTGTGATCATAGATGAAACATAGATCATCATCACCATTTCGTGTCGCACCAGTTCTTCGGAACCGCCTTTCGGCCTCTGACTAGGTTCCTTTAACGACTACCAGATGGCAGCCGGGACCAATGGCTTACCGTGCCTTCTGAAGTACGGAATCATCGTAATTATCAGACAATCAGGTGTTTCAAGCCCGCAATGTCCTAACCAAACTGGAAGCAACTAAACAAAGTATACTTTCCGTGGGAATAGAACCCACGACCCCAGATCTGCAGGCTCGCCCCACGTAGGCAGAGGCAGGTACATAGGTATGTAATTAAATCACACATATGCAGGTATCTCAGCCAAACCTGGTATTATTATATCATTCACGGGCTTTAGTGGCCACGTCATACTGGAGATCAATGTAGGTATATGTGTATTTTACGGCTATAGTTTTGATATTCTTCGTTAACATGTTGTCCGTCGACAGGAGGAAACTCCAAATCAATTTATCTAGTGTATTATATAGACTGGCCACTAGATTAGGTACATTCGTCATGAACTACACTGATTTGATAATATATCTACAAGTTTCACGCCTATATCGCTCTATACTATTAGTTCGAAAGTCGTAGGAAGGTACTAATAAAAGGGAAATAATAAGTCAAGCCACAAAAATATTTATTGGCCACGAGATCAAACTTCTAATTTAATAACTAAGCAACGGGAAAATGACATAGCCTCTAATAAACTAATTCGTCTTTTTTACACCGCCAACTAAATATTCTATAGAAAGCGTCAAATAAAGATCATCAATTATTATGACTTGTCCTTCTTATTTATAAATTGCCACCTAATTTACTAACTCGGTCACGGATTTTATATCTCGTCACCATTTTCCTTTTTACAGCTTCAACACTATGTCCTCAAAAAAATATACTTCAAGCTTCTACAGACAGCATCATTTATTATAACTTAGCATGTAAAATAATACATCATATCCTTTTATCGTGAAAATAGCCACTACATGATTTGGCGTGAGTGTGCGAGACGACAGTGACCGGCCATTTGCGCCATTCGATTCATGCATCGATAGGCAGGAGAACTGGTACCAATTTTTGGGTAGGTAGGAATTTGAAGCAAGTTGAAAAATTGTCACATACCTCTACCCCAAGTTTAAATATTATTTTTTCATTTTCAAAGATATAGGTAGGTATTTGAGGAAAAATGCAATTTTTTATGTTGTAGTTTATTTTTTAAAGAATATGAAAAAATATAAGCCAGACGATTTAGTCGGAGTTTTAACATTACCAGATGCGTGCAAAAATATTTTGCACACAATTATAAAAAAACTATTTGAGGCAGATTGAAATTTTAAAAGGGTACTATTTTTAACAAAAATATGTATAATAGGAGAGGTATGTGACAAGTTTTCAGCTTGCCGCAAATACCTGCCCCAAAATTGGTACCAGCTCTCCCACTATTATTATTATTAGTAAAATGATGGTAATTTAATAAACATTTTTTCAAAAATAAAGTCTTATTTGTCTCTCCTCAATAGCTTCTGGTAATATACAATTTGATGTCACTTTTAGCTAAATTTTGATGATATTAATTTGGGTGAGTTACATTTTAAACATGCTGAGTTAAAAATTTAGAAGCTAAATAAATATATTTTTTGATGTCAAATATTAGTATTTTAGAAGTTTACTGTTAGAATGCAAGTTACAAATTTAGATGCTAAATAATAATCATCATGCTGAGTCGATTAAGAGTGGCTTACATAGAAGATAACTAGTGGCTAAGATAGTATTATTTAGATGCTCGTTAATCGTGGCTGACTTATTAATTTAGAAGGCAACTTACATTTTTAGAGGCTAATAATGCTATTAAAAAGAAGCCTGTTTAATTAGCACCCCTATTAAAAAGGGAGGGTAACAGCCGGGTTAAAATAATTGAAATGATTCTACTTGTTTGGCACATCCAAGGGGCACATCGTGCTCAGATTAAGTAGGTATGTAAGTATTTAATGACTAAAATTATTTTCGCGTAGCATCTTAAGTCAGAAGATATCTTTGAAGTTTCCCATAAATTGTCCTGAGACTGGTTTCCAGTGCGGGCAAAGTATGTAGCAAAACTTGGGTAACTTTATATTGTCTGTCTGTCCGCCCGTCAGTCTGCCATATATTTTGATTTGTTTCAATTTTTAACATTAACCACAGATCTAAATATGGGATTAACTTCAACTCGATACCTCCACGCGCTCCTGAGACTAGGTTCAGGAGATACAGACGGACAACTGAGTGATCCTAATATTTATTTTTACGGCGGTACGGAACCCCACAAATCTGTGACTAACCTAAAAGCCTTAGCATATCTGCGCAGCCCCTGCGGCCCGTTGTCCAGCGCCGCCTCCGCTACCTCAGGGAACGTCATGCTGGTCCGCTTCGTCTTCTTGTACAGCACGTGCGCGCATTTGACCTGCAATGAAGACATAACTTTTTATTGACCACATCTTTGACGTTCCATCTTGAAAATAAGCTAAAACAAAAACTAGCGTGTCGATTTGTTAAAATGTGTTACTAAAGCATATCTTGGACCCAAGAGAGCCAATTTTTTAATTGCGCTTAATTTAAATTTATGTATGTTTGAATTAGCGATTAAGCAACCTATTAATTTAATTGGAAAGGACAATTAGTAAGTGTGAAAATCACATTTGCTAATCGTCTTTTCCAAGTTATTGTTTATGTACTTAAATGATCATATATCATAGCAGATTTGATAGTAAGGGCTAAGGGCGACTTTGATTATTTTGTACAAATAAATATTGCGTTTTAGTATTAAATGATGACAAACTTTGACCAAAATAATTAAACTTATCAGTTTGTGTGTGTGTGTACATTCGCATAGCATATAAAATTCGCCTTATAAGGTGACGGTACCTTCTATTTTCTATCTATCCAGTAGCTAATTTTTCGATTTTGAAACATCAGTCTGAGCAATCTGATGAGACTGGAGCATTAATTGTATTAAGTATAATATACTTAGATTAAATCCGTATCTATTAAATATAACAAGATAGGTACACAATCAGCAAACAAAAATTGAGTCAATATAAGGAAAAGTATCGATTTTTTGTCTTTGATTATTTGATTATCTTATCATATGTATTTTTGTATCCATAGTGATTCAAAATGAAACATAAAAGAGCATACTTATCTAAGTATAAACTTATTCGAACAGCAATCGCATGCGCTGTAAAATATAGAGTAACCTACACTACAATCGGCCTACGCCGGCAAAGATCAAAAGGAAACCGCTGTAGTTTACAGAGCCGTTACTTTCCTCTGGAATTGGCCTCGTCGTAGGTACGCCGGCGTATAGAGTGATTTTTATACAGTTTGATCAGGATCACAATAGAATACAAAATTGTACGAAAAAAATAGAAAAACCGAAAAAAGAATTACTGTACCAGGTTAAATTTCTACGAGATGTTTAGAATATAAGATAATTTAGTTAGGTACTAGTGATTCTGATTCTGAGATTAAAATATGGCCAGGGGTTTCTTCTCGTAAGTCAATCTGTCATCATCATCAACAGCTTTTCAGGACAAATAGGTATGTATATGTAAAGAAAACCCAGTCCGATCCTTGAAGGGGTGATTCAGTCCGTATATAAATTAATTTTCCTATGGAACCCATGCTGGGAACTCAATTTTTTTTTCTATACAAATTGACCGTGCGGCCGCACTTTTTTGTTTGAATTTTCTCGTTTTCTCAAAAATTTTGTCAATAATGTTTTTGAGTTCCACAGGAAAAGTTGTTCATATCAACGGGCTAAATCACCCCTTCAAGGATCGGTCAGGGCCGCAAAGCAAGTACCTACATCACAACGCTAGCGGCTAAAGGCCCACAATTAGTTTACTTTGATGAGCCTTTTACACTAAGCCAGTAGGTACCCGAGCCAGGCCAGTTAGCCTGTACTAATAAGACAGTCGGTTGGCTTTGCGTAGAAGGCAATACTAGACCTACTGGCCTAATATTATCTACACGCTTTCTTTTGACAACTACGGTGTAACATATTGATGGTCATTCAACATCTATTACAGTTTACATCTTCTTCTTCCTTTACCTTATCCCGCTTTTTATGTAGGGTCGGCACAGTATGTCAGTTCCCTCCATTTTGATCTATCGCCTACCATATCCTTTTTCGCTCCTTTCTTGTTCATACTCTCCTTGACACAATTCATCCATCTTTTCTTAGGTCGTCCTCTGTTTCGGGTTCCATTCACCTTCAGTTCCAAAGCCTTCCTTGCGATATGACCTTCGTCTCTCCTACAGTTTACATAATCTTAATAAAAGAAGTCAATCATAGGAAATGCGATTGTTCACCGTAATTGTCAAAAGTTAACGAGTAGGCCTGTATGTCACTACCTAACTAACCAATAGGAATCACTGGCTAACTGGCGTGGCTGTGTTACTGGCCTCATGTAAACAACCCATTATACTTACAAGAATATAAGAGCAGTGGGTGCAAATCACAGCTACGAGGATGGTGAATAGTACTCCAGATACCAGGCCCACGCATTTGAAGGCTTTGGGCATGGCAAGGATGCCAGTGCCCAAGGATGCCTTCAGCAGATGAGTAAGGGTGTCGTTGTTTCTGAAATGATATATAAATATTATTTTTTAGGGTTCCGTATTAATAAACTTAACTGTGATAAATATTACTACGTGATGTGATGGCTTCTATGTTAATGGACTGCGCAACACTACGTACGGCAATCACACAGGCACCCCATTGCACTTTCCTTGGCGTTTATGTAGATGCCTCTATGTAATATTTACTGTATTGAAAATTCTCGTCCTTGAACTATGAAAACGTCACAAGTAACGAAGAATGGCAAGAGGACATAAAGCATATTATTTATATAATTTATAGGAAGTATATGAAAGAATGCGCGCGGACCTAGCTTGCCCAACGACTGTTGCGGTAGGTAAATATCACCTGATAACTTTATGATTACACCCCGAATACTCAAACGAATCTTAATTAATTAAATACTTAAATCTCGTGCTGTCTTTCTCTCGCTAGGTAATCGTTTACAATGACAGATCGAGATTGAAGCTTACGTGCTTGCCTGCCCGCTAACCCTCCGCTAACCCGACCAAAAATATAAAAACCTCGCCATATTGCGGAAAATTGGAACTAATTTGTACAACTGGCAACTTCACTTTAAGACGTAATTAATGTTATCTGTCGATTGCTGTCAAAGTGCGATGTTGATTTTGCGTGATCTATTACTTAGATCTTGTGAAAAAGTGTCGAAAATAATAAAAAAATCACTTACTTTTATAACAAAGTATTGTAGAAATTGAAGTCTGAAGGATTGGACTATTCCTCTAACTAACAATAGGACCTTGTTGTCAACATGACGCATGGGTACGACCTTACAGTGGTGCCCCAGGGCACGTTTTTATATTTTTGTTCGGTTTATTTAGTTATGATACTTTTGAGTATTAGCGAGTAAATATATCTTTGCCTGATAACAAGCAAAAGTTTTTGAAGTAAAAACTTTAGTGGCGTTGTGCACTTTTAAACTCGCGTCAGGACACGTGACCGAAAATTCGTAAGATGGACACGTGACATTCCAAAATATTCAAAAATGTACAACCTTTATATTCAAGTTTTCACTTCTGCCTGCACTCCCGGAGTGCAACGCGTTTTTAATTAACAAGCTTTCATCATGGCTATTTTTATTCGCTTATTTATCCTCGTTTTAATACTGTACTTATAACTACGAGGATAAATGAGCGGATTAATGATGTTAAAGAAAGAATGTCATGGCCTGTAGCATGGCGCCCGCGACGCCGTTTATATCGCGCTATAAACTATCCACATCCCGCTCATTGATATCACGGACGGACTGACTACACGGCGACTACACGGCGGAAAACAAAACGGCGATAGTCAATTATTATTAAACGTTGGCAGGCTACGGGGACAGGGTGACCATGCTTTCTTTAACATCATTAAAGTTCGTTAACATCACCTATGGCGTAGTCGTCCAATTTACGTGTCTGCATAATTTTAGCTCAATCGAACACCGGGAAGTCGCATTAATGTATCTTGCAAGATTAAATTATTTACTGACGTACAGTCACAGGGACAGGTGAAAATGAAACTTAATTTCACCTGTCCAGGTGTTAGAACAGTACTTGTAATATATTATAATTAAAAATAATAGTCTCTAAAACTCTAATTTCAAAAACTACTGAACCGATTTTGATGAAACTCGCGCTATTTCCTAAGTGCTTAAGACTCGTCAGTATTTTTGAGTTTATCCATTACAAACCAACACACAAATCTTTCTTCTTATAATGTGAGATAGATGAATAGCAAATATTGTTGGCATCCTAAAAGACAATATCATAATTTTACAAAGAATAATGAGATTGTCTAGCTCTTGTTATAGCATTAATAGGCCATTGTAATACAGTAGGTAGATTCAATTGCAAAATCTAGGTTAATCAGCAACACCAGCTATGAAAATGGACCTAAATAATTAATACAATCGTGAGTTGCAAGTTGTGCGTTACTTGTGTGTTTTTTTGTAAATGGTCTGGAAATTTGTTCAACCCTAAAATATTACGGGACCACGACCTATATTAAATAGAAAAAAAAATGTAAGTAGCCTATCCTGTGTCCCATACGTCTAACTATTTATCTACCAAGCTTTATAAAATTCGGTTAATTCGAGAGAGGAGTGAGAACATACACACATACAGAAAAGAATCTAAAAATACTCAAATTAATTTCAGTATCATTTATAGACCTTATAAACACGATATCTCTGAAAACAAAGTACCTAACTTACTCCGTGACCAACCTTTACAGATTTATTACACACATACAAAAAAAAATCTAAAAATACTCAATTTTGTTTTGGTATCATGTATACTTAGTACAGAGAGGGTCGTGCTCCTGTAGTGGAGACTAAAAAGGACCTGATGATGATACTTAGACCTTTAAACACGATATCTCTGAAAACGAAGTAACTTACTCCATGACCAACCCTTACAGATTTATTATTAGTTTTGTTAATGAGTATAATTGGTGAGGTGCATATAGGTATCTAAATTTCAAATGGGTTATATTTTAGGTCAGAAGCTTACTCTATAATTCGCTAATAGCAAAAAGAATTCGCACATGCAACATAAAAAGAACATAGCGTTACAATACTTTTCCACTTATAGATTTGTATTTCATGTAATGGGTCTTTACCTATGAGATTGTCTTTTTTTCCCACTTGCCATTTTGTATGTCCTTATTTTCAGATTTTCAGTAAAACGCATTTTTGACGTGATAACGTCTAATAAATCGATGAACACCGGCAGCCCGAATAATGTTACGTTCCGAAAAAAGTAGTGGTAGGTATCTAGGCTATCTATCGCGCATCTATCTCTCACCGTTATCTTCGTAAAATTATCGTCCGTAAACATACTTTACAGATAACTTTTTTATTTAAATTTGTAAATGGATGAAGTGTACTTACATTCAGCATGCATTAAATATTGTGTTTTTCTGAATTTAATTATTGAAAATGCTCATGAAAAAACTCGATTCATATGTTGTCCGTTTTAGTCAAAAACCTAGTCATTTTTCTAATTTTTTGTTAATTGTATGATGCGTAAATCAATCTTACTTTTGTTCGTAAATACATGCAAAATTTTACTTTAGTTGAATTTATCAAACCCAAAATGATACTAAAAACGTGAGTATAAAAAAATCTATTTATTCGAATTACTCGCGACGATTTCATAGGTTAAGACCCTAAAGATAAGTTAAATTGAAAATATCTATAGGTAATCTAAGAACTCAAACAGAAATGAAACTCTTTTACACCATGCACCATTAGGACATAAATTGACAGTGATGTCCCACGGGTAAAGGTACCTTATGGAGCTTGGCGATTACGATATCCTTACTAATATTATAAATGCGAAAGTGAGTTTGTCTGCATAATTTTAGCTTAATCGAACACCGGGAAGTCGAATTAATGTATCTTGCAAGATTAAATTATTTACTGACGTACAGTCACAGGGACAGGTGAAAATGAAACTTAATTTCACCTGTCCAGGTGTTAGAACAGTACTTGTAATATATTATAATTAAAAATAATAGTCTCTAAAACTCTAATTTCAAAAACTACTGAACCGATTTTGATGAAACTCGCGCTATTTCCTAAGTGCTTAAGACTCGTCAGTATTTTTGAGTTTATCCATTACAAACCAACACACAAATCTTTCTTCTTATAATGTGAGATAGATGAATAGCAAATATTGTTGGCATCCTAAAAGACAATATCATAATTTTACAAAGAATAATGAGATTGTCTAGCTCTTGTTATAGCATTAATAGGCCATTGTAATACAGTAGGTAGATTCAATTGCAAAATCTAGGTTAATCAGCAACACCAGCTATGAAAATGGACCTAAATAATGAATACAATCGTGAGTTGCAAGTTGTGCGTTACTTGTGTGTTTTTTTGTAAATGGTCTGGAAATTTGTTCAACCCTAAAATATTACGGGACCACGACCTATATTAAATAGAAAAAAAAATGTAAGTAGCCTATCCTGTGTCCCATACGTCTAACTATTTATCTACCAAGCTTTATAAAATTCGGTTAATTCGAGAGAGGAGTGAGAACATACACACATACAGAAAAGAATCTAAAAATACTCAAATTAATTTCAGTATCATTTATAGACCTTATAAACACGATATCTCTGAAAACAAAGTACCTAACTTACTCCGTGACCAACCTTTACAGATTTATTACACACATACAAAAAAAAAATCTAAAAATACTCAATTTTGTTTTGGTATCATGTATACTTAGTACAGAGAGGGTCGTGCTCCTGTAGTGGAGACTAAAAAGGACCTGATGATGATACTTAGACCTTTAAACACGATATCTCTGAAAACGAAGTAACTTACTCCATGACCAACCCTTACAGATTTATTATTAGTTTTGTTAATGAGTATAATTGGTGAGGTGCATATAGGTATCTAAATTTCAAATGGGTTATATTTTAGGTCAGAAGCTTACTCTATAATTCGCTAATAGCAAAAAGAATTCGCACATGCAACATAAAAAGAACATAGCGTTACAATACTTTTCCACTTATAGATTTGTATTTCATGTAATGGGTCTTTACCTATGAGATTGTCTTTTTTCCCACTTGCCATTTTGTATGTCCTTATTTTCAGATTTTCAGTAAAACGCATTTTTGACGTGATAACGTCTAATAAATCGATGAACACCGGCAGCCCGAATAATGTTACGTTCCGAAAAAAGTAGTGGTAGGTATCTAGGCTATCTATCGCGCATCTATCTCTCACCGTTATCTTCGTATAATTATTGTCCGTAAACATACTTTACAGATAACTTTTTTATTTAAATTTGTAAATGGATGAAGTGTACTTACATTCAGCATGCATTAAATATTGTGTTTTTCTGAATTTAATTATTGAAAATGCTCATGAAAAAACTCGATTCATATGTTGTCCGTTTTAGTCAAAAACCTAGTCATTTTTCTAATTTTTTGTTAATTGTATGATGCGTAAATCAATCTTACTTTTGTTCGTAAATACATGCAAAATTTTACTTTAGTTGAATTTATCAAACCCAAAATGATACTAAAAACGTGAGTATAAAAAAATCTATTTATTCGAATTACTTGCGACGATTTCATAGGTTAAGACCCTAAAGATAAGTTAAATTGAAAATATCTATAGGTAATCTAAGAACTCAAACAGAAATGAAACTCTTTTACACCATGCACCATTAGGACATAAATTGACAGTGATGTCCCACGGGTAAAGGTACCTTATGGAGCTTGGCGATTACGATATCCTTACTAATATTATAAATGCGAAAGTGAGTTTGTTTGTTTGTTTATTTGTTTGTTTGTTACGCTTTCACGCCGTAACTACTGAACCGATGATCATGAAATTTTGCATACAAGTTCTCTGGAGTACGGAGAAGGACATAGGCTACCTTTTATCCCGGGAAAAAGTACTATTCCCGAGGGATCGACATTGACGCGGGCGGAGCCGCGGGCGAAAGCTAGTTGAGTATAATTAAGCTTAGTGTAATTGTTTTTCTAAACGTCTTAAGCACCAACCTCCGTAAGGTACCTTTACCCATAGAACGTCACATGTAATAAAAATTCGATGAGCAATTTATATTCGAATCTAATGATTCCATGCGTATTTTTGATATGTAACTAAGTAATAAATAGTGTACCTTAACAATTTTTGAGCAAAGAAACTAAAAAAAACATACTAAAGTATAATGCACGTAAGAAAAATAAACGGTCATTAATACTACATCCTTGCGAAAGACAGTTTGTTGGTTTGTTACGCTTTCACGCCGTAACTACTGAACCGATCATCATGAAATTTTGCATACAAGTTATCTGGAGTACGGAGAAGGACATAGGCTACCTTTTATCCCGGGAAAAAGTACTATTCCCGAGGGATCGGCATTGACGCGGGCGGAGCCGCGGGCGAAAGCTAGTATCTCTATTTTTTTTCCGATAATTATCGCTCGCAATACATTGGAATCCCATAGGTACTATAGCCCCTTGTGTAATCATTATACCGGTAATTGAGTAACGCACACAAGGGTAGCACACCGTGCCGTAGTGCCTTTGCGACATAAAGTGCGTAATTTGCGACTATCGTCATCGGTAACTTGGAAACAGTGCGGGGTGGCGCGAATGCCCGTTTATTTTTCCTTACGTAAATTAGACTTTACACGAACGCGTAAGTGTATATGCCCGTGCAATTTTAATTAAATACCTAAAAATACTTACGATGTAGGGTTATCCAACTTCCTCTCGGCAAATGGATCAAAATCTCCAGCTTCGGCATCCTTTGTTAGGCTGTACCTGGTAGACCAAAGAAGACTTAAGTACCAAGATTTTATATATTCGCTTTAACCTGACTTTCAAAAATCATATGGATTTGTCAAAGTGTCTGTCAAAACACACCTAATTCATAAAGGGAATTAAAGTTAAACACATAGATTAAAAAAAAATATGGTTAAACAGCAAACGGTACTTTCGTAATATTCACTCATAAATTGAAATAACTGCACCAAAGA
This sequence comes from Elegia similella, assembly GCA_947532085.1. Lineage (NCBI taxonomy): Eukaryota > Metazoa > Arthropoda > Insecta > Lepidoptera > Pyralidae > Elegia > Elegia similella. The sequence continues at coordinate 28,242,146 of OX383925.1, read as the reverse complement.
AAGGCAACAGATTTTAAGTTTCTTAAAATTATCAGCAGTTAAGATTTAATTGGATGTGTAAACATTTGTAGAAACTCCCATGTATCTATCTAACTTTATTCATTAGAAATTTCTTATCTAACTCATATAGACTGAACCCTTAATGTCACAAGACCTGCGAATTTGAAAGTGTGTAGCTAGGTCAAATATGTATATTTAATTAAAATTTTGGGGGTAAAAAATCCCGGCGTTTCTGTCTTCTGTACATAGCAAAGAAACACGTTTGAAAAATTGCAACAGAGACCAAAAAGGCCTGGCAAGATCCATATTCCTAATTTCCTGATTACCCATCCTCGCAAAGACAATGGGATGAGCAAAATTGCTCAAGATAATTTACTTGAGACGTCTAGCAATTCTGTAGAGCATGCCCGCCTATTGGCTGTGGCAGAGTGGGAATCCGGGCTTTGGTTTCAGGCCCTGCCGTCAGCTAACCTAGGCACACTGCTGCATAATGACGCCATTCGTCTGGCAAGTCTGGCAACAGCGTTACGATTACTCTCTGTGGGATACCATCGATGGTTTTGGTAATCACGGCCTATCTTGCACCAAGAGTGCCGGCCGTTTACGGCTTCATGCTAAACAATATTATCCACCGCACTCTTGCAACCATTAATATACCGGCCGCTTTAGAACCCAGTGGTTTTGTCCGTGATGATGGCAAGAGACCGGATGGAATGTGTCTGGTGCCCATGCGATTGGGGCGGCCTTTGGCATGGGATGCTACATGCGTAGATACCCTAGGGCCGTCTTATCTTTAGGTCACCAAGTCAAAGGCCGGTACAGCAGCAGCCGCGGCAGAAAGCCTCAAAAGGCGCAAGTATGTTAGGATTGGAGATAGATACATATTTGACTTTTGGGGTAGAAACCATGGGTCCGTGGAGTCCATCAGCCCATCGTATCCTTGATTTTCTGTCGAAGAGACTGCTCGAGGTATCCCGTGGCCAAAGGGCTGCCAATTACCTGGCCAGAGGATAAGCATTACCATCTAACGTGACAATACTGCCAGCCTTTTGGGCACGTTGCCGCGGGTCGACAATTTGCAGGGGCTATATGAGTAATTTGAAAATATTTATGTTTATACCTAAGTAGGTTTAATTATTATTAGTGCTTATTATTGTAGTTCATTTATAATAATAAATATAACGTGTCTTAGAAAAAAAAAACATTCGGAAAAATCTAGTAATATTTATATTATTATGCAAAAACAGAAAAGAAACGCCGAAAGAAACTTGGTAGCCTACTCGCCTGAAGGGCTTTTCAATATAAAAATGTTCTTCTTTTTTTGAATTTCGAGTAATTTTTAGTTACTTACTTTATTTATTATTACAATTTTTTTTAACATATTCCGTCTTATTATAAAACGAGGCCGTTAGTCCTCATTTTTAACAGTTACTAAAGTTATTCAGTAATTGGCATAGAGATAAGATAATATGGTAATTGGTGGTAAATCATTATCCGACCAAAATAAGTTAACACATATTACTTTGACAATTGGTCAACTGTTATTGTCAATTTGTTTTGGGCGGATAATGGTTTAAACCAGGTACTAAGTTAGTCCTCATTTTATGATAAGACGGATTATATTAGCGATCGAGTGTGCAATGATAATAAACATTATACGCAGTAGCCTCAAAGAGGCCGAGCAGACCAGTCCCCCCTAACAGCACCCGTTCACAAGTTGACGCATGTACCATTTTGACTCTTTGGCCAGTCTATCAACTTTTTTGCATTGCGTATTTAGCTGTCGCGCCGCCGTGTGTCTAAAGAAGTTCTATTTTACTTTGTTATAGGTATATGATGTTACAAATAAAACGAAAACCTTATTTTATCACTGAGAATTTTAAAGACCATATTTATTTTTGTTATACTGGGTGGCGCAAAAGTACTGGCACTAAAGAAAATACTTTTATTTTTTTTATATGACATTTTCTGTCATTCTGTTTTTGAAAATTGTGTAGTGAACAAATGTAAAATACACTGAAAATAAACATGGACCGTTTTACTCCCCAAGAACGTGGAATAATTGTGTCAATGTTCTTACGGAATAATTCATCAGTGATAAGAACACAACGTGAATTTCGTCGACGATTTCACCACCGTCCGGCACCGATTGCCCGATCTGACCAGTCCAGACTTCTTTCTTTGGGGTTTTTTGAAATCTCGGGTGTATGTGAACAAGCCACAGACTCTCGCAGCTCTAAAAGAAAACATTCGTCAAGAAATAACGAACATATCGCAGGAAGTGTTACGGCAAGTTATGCAAAATGTCATAAATAGGGCTCAAATGTGTATCAACTCTGGAGGTCACCATTTAAAAGACATCATCTTTAAATCCTAATGGTACGAAATTTAATGGCACAAATATACATTTAAAAAAACCTAAATCTAGTTTTCTAATTTAGAAAAAATGTTATAGCTGAACCAAATAGGGTCTTTACTTTTGCGCCACCCAGTACTTGGTATTTCGGAAACTTACTTGCTTACGATTTTCTCTTTGCTTTTCTCTTCTGGAGACAAGAACGACTCCATTTCTGCGGTGACTGGCACCCCTTTAGTCTCCTGTAAAAAATCATCATTTTAAAAACATCCAATTGATTATTGTTTTCCATTGAAGCATGTGCGGTTTTGCGGATAATTCTGATAGTTGTCATTTTGGATTCAATTAAATTCTAAATACGTAATTATTGATATATTTTTATTCAAATGAGAAATCACCGCCCCTTATACTAAACCTACGATATTCGTCCGTCCTTCCGTCCGTCTGTCACAGGACTGTATCTATTGAACAGAAACCGATAAAGGTAGAAAATTGAAATTTGCACAGGTGTACCTATATATCTTTTGCGAATCAAATAAAAAATATATAGTGTCCTAAATGAAACGTATTTCTTTGCCGTTTTCTCTAAATCCTGTCAACATTTCTGCTTATTTGTTACTGAGACATCAAATCACAGATAGTTAAAAATTTTGTGTCCGTGCAACAGTTTGGTTAAATTCACAAGTAAGGTGGCATGAAAGAGGTTTCATAGTAGGTAGCGCACGAAACCTGGTTTATTTTATGGCGGTACGAAACCCTTAGTGCTTGTGTGTAAATTCTTCTTTACATCTTCTCGGGCAAGTATCCAAAAACTTCTTGTGAGACCTCTTCGCCGTAATAAATATTTATTTTATTTATTTATTTATTTATTTATTTATTTCCAACTCACAACCATCATTACAGGAATAACCTAATGCAATAGTCGCGGAAAGTTATCTAAAATACACATACAATTTACTTTTTATAACAGATATGATATAAAGCTATATTTGTAAACTCATTCAGCGTGCAACAGAATAAGTCTATTTTTAGTACTATAGCGTTCAAAATCCGGAGAGCCCGCGACAGCGGCGCATCCCTGAGCAAGTTTGTCCTCCCGCACGGCACTACTAACAGAGGTGGCCGGCGACGCCTGGATACATATTCATTAGGTACACATATACAAATCCACTCCAACAACGTAGGATTGTCTATTTTCCCCTTAAAAACTTTAAAAATATACGCACAAAGTGTCAGCTCCCTCCTGACACTAAGTTCGTTATACCCTACCATTCCCAGTACAAACAAAGTAGGGTACATAAGTGGGTACTGTGGGTACACGCCGTACAATCTCAGGTAAAGGAACCTAACAAACTTATTCTGGATTTTCTCCAGCATGGCAGTGTATTTGGCCTCACTCGGAGCCCAAACAACTGCATTGCTTTCCAGATGGCTCCGGACTAAGGCGTTGTATAGCGCAACAATAGCCCTTACATTCGTAAAGCTTTTGACGGTACGTAACGTGAAACCCAAATTCCTGAAAGCCTTTTTGCACACGCCAACAATGTGTTCCCTAAAAGATAAATTGGTTGTGAACCGTACTCCTAAGTCCTTTACTTCCGTCACTCTGGGAATCTCCAACCCGTCAATGCTATACCTATATTTAATGGGCGAGTGTGCGCGAAATAAAGTAATAACTGCACATTTGGAGCTATTAAACTGCAAGAGATTTTTCTTACTCCAGGCTACTACACCGTCGATGTCACTCTGGAGTTTCCTACAGTCGTCCTCATCATATATAGGCAAAGCAAGTTTCAGGTCGTCGGCAAACAATAGGCACTGAGCATATTTTACGTTTTTCGGCAGGTCATTGATCATTAGGACAAACTGCAAGGGCCCAAGATTTGAACCTTGATTTACCCCTGAAAACGTAAAATATGGTTCAGACGCATTTCCTGCATATTCAACATATTGCTGCCTATCCCCAAAGTAACTTGCAAAGATCTGCAGCAGATGGGGGGTAAATCCGGCCTCTGATAACTTCTCGAGCAATACATCATTATTCACGAGGTCAAACGCTTTTTTAAAATCAAAATAAGCCGTATCCACCTGCCCACCGCTGTCTACTATAGGTACTACGTTAGTCACATAAGCAAGGAGATTACTAGTGGTACTTCTCGCCGGTCTAAAGCCATGCTGGGCATCTGCTAGTTGAGGACTAACCTGTTCGAGGATATTACTTTGTATAGTCGACTCAAAAATTTTCGCCGCGGCAGACAAGACGGCGACCGGTCTGAAGCCTTCCACTGTTGTATTATCTCCCCCTTTCGGCACTGGCACCACTCTTGTTAATTTCCAATTAACCGGGAATACACTGTTTTTTAAACAAAGGTTAAAAATATGAAGCATTGGCATCTCAAACACAGCTCGGCAGTGTTTAAAGATAAACGGGGGAATACCGTCCGGGCCAGCTGATTTTTTTGGCTTTAGCTGTCGCAGTGCCTGCTGCACGTCCTGCAGCCGCAGTGAATCCAGGTGAACCCGCGCCGCCCCACTCGTCGCGCCTGCCTCCGCTCGTACAACTAGGTTAGGCCTGTCCGAACTGTACACCGAATGAAAATAATCGGCAAACTCTTGGGCGCATTGCTCACCGGTAAGCATTACCCCGTCTTTCATAATTATAGGAGGACTTCTTCTCCCCTTCTTAGAATTAACAAAATTCCAGAAGGATTTAGGATCCTCCAGAATTTGGCTCTGAGCACGATGTTGATGCTGCTCGTATGAGCATGCTATCATATTTTTAACCCTTGCCCTACACTTAGAATAAGCATCGTAATCGCTCTTAGATTTACTGCTTTTATAACGTTTATGTAAAACAGCTTTCAATTTAATATTACCTATAATTTCTGGGGTATACCACTCGGGATATACGTACCTCTGTTGACTACTACAATGTCTTATTTTCCTAGGAACACAATCATCAATTACGCTATTTATATGTTTATAGAAATATTCGATACTGTCCTCTAAGCCCAGTTTATACAATTGACTCCAGTCGATATCTGACAAAGATTTATATAACAGTGGAAAATTGGCTTTACTGAAGTTCCAGCCCGACGTGTTATTAGATATTGTACCAAATGAACACTTACCCCGGGCCGAACCGGCGCGCAAGTATACTTCCACCTCCATTCAATATATATATATATATAGGGCATATCACACAAATTAGGGGAGAATGGGGTAATGGGAGTCAGCGGGCAATCGGGGTCAGGTGCCTCTAAGCAAAACTAAACGTTCGATACCTAGGTAGATGACATGTTCAGCTTGCTCTGTACCCGATGCCCATTGTACGAATGACTCGCGCTAGTAGCACCACGCGTTTTTGAGTGACAATTATGTTTCGTTTTCACGCCTCGCCGGTGTAAATTTTTGTCAAAACAACATTAACGGTGAGTATAGACGTTGTAGCTGTACCAAATTAAAGACCATGGATAGATTTATCCTTGATATTCAAAAATTAAATAAGCATATTAGATTGCGATTAAATTTATTTTGTGTTTTTAAATTTTACAGTTAACATGCAGTATAGATTTTGGGTAATGGGAGCCAAAGAGCTCGCTAGTGATTACCATTACCCGCAAAAAATATTCTTGTTTTTTTTTGCTTATAGATGCCGATTTTACAAGTCAAAAAAATCAAATAGGCTAGCTGATCAACTGGTGATTGCACTGGATGGCATACTGCCGAATGTAATGTCTGCGATTGTTTGACTCTGATTTCCCACATGTCTGATTCCCATTGTACTGAGGTTAGTGCAATGGGAGTCAAACTTGTTTTTTTTTCTTAAACGCGGAAATATATCTAAAGTTGATTCCCAAAGTGGTGAAAAGTGATATCAACTAGTAGATAAAAAAGTAAAGTCTAGTATTAAACAATTTTAATAATGATATTATTTCGAAATAAGCTTTTATTTGATAGCTCGCTTAAGCGACTCCCATTACCCCTTTTTCCCCTAAGCTCTAGCCCCACAGTAAGTTGGATACTAACTCAACGATACTATATTTTATAACAGATACGTATATAAATATATATCAAAGGCTCAGTTCAATCTGAAAAATATCGTTTTCCATCATGACCTGACCGGGGATCGATCGTGTCGCAGGCTGGCGTGTTCATCACTGCTTCACAGAGCTTGCCAATATTATATCCATACATAGAAAAAATATTAGTGCTTAAGTATATATCCTTACGTTGACCATTTTGATGTTTTTGGAGACTTTTCACCTAACAGCAGCCGATGTAGGTATCTGCGAACAAAAACAATAGACATTTAAGTCCTTTACTTATTTACATACTGTTGTAAAGTTACGATCGTTAAATACAGTATTTTGGACGAAGTCATGTCAATGAACTTAAAACTATAATAAAATAAAACATAAATAATGGTTTTATTACATATTGTAATAACATTATATTATAACTAAATAACTATGGACTTATCCTAATCCTAACTAATATTATAAATGCGAAAGTGAGTTTGTTTGTTACGCTTTCACGTTGTAACTACTGAACCGATCATCATGAAATTTTGCATACACGTTATCTGGGGTACGGAGAAGGACATAGGATACATTTTATCCCGGGAAAAATTACTGTTCTCGAGGGATCGACATTGACGCGGGCGGAGCCGCGTGCGAAAGCTAGTATGATATAATAATTAAGTGTGACCGAATCATAAAAACCGAATGTTCGTTACTTTACTTATTATTATAAACGTCATTTAATCAGTTCAGTGACGAAGGTGATAAAGTCAGCTACTTTAAATAGCATAACAAAGATAACAATGATATTTCACTGTGTTTATACATTATTCACTTACAAAAGGTTAATAAAGATATGTCATTATTATTTCAATTAAATATATAAAAATAAACACAAGCAACGTTCTTGTCGGATCGGGTGCAGAGTGCAGATGACATGTTATGGCCACTTTCTGAGTATTCATATTTATACGATTTATAGGTATAAGTATTTGTCTGTTTGGAGTTGACACATTTTGGCCTTGAGGCTTGCTAGGAGCTGTATGTGTTAGCGACAGATCGTTTTAGCCTTTTCCGCTAAGGTAAATTTTGCTTATCTATATCAATAATTGTCCAAAAATACCAAGTATTAACTCTTCCATGTTGGTTTGGGAGATAAAGAAAATGTAGAATGTATCAGCTATTTCTCATTCCGCGCAAATCACAAAAGCCGATCGAGAAAATCGGCGCAAATTTTAGAAATCATTTTAGTACCTAGGCGATGCGATAGCGATCACTATTTTGATTCCGTTTTCCACCTACATGCCCACCATACCAACATTTTTAACGTGGCTTTTATGTCTTATAGACTAAGGTTCTGTCTACCTCGCAAGGGAAAAGACGTGACCATGTTTTAATTTTATATCGACACGTAACTACATTTAATATCCTTTAAAAATGGTTGGATAGGTCTAATTGAGTCTTTAAATAAAACTTCGATAGTCTAGCCTCTAGGCTAGACTATCGAAGTTTCTACACTAAAATTACAGAAACTTTTGTTATGACGCCATTAATTTTCATAAACGCAATAATTTGTATAGGTAGCTGTCGCACAAAGTTCACACTTTCATGTTCTGAAGTTCGCGCACGCAACGTAGTAAACACGCGCTGTGATCACTGATAAATGACCCTCTATCTTATAATATTTGAATAAATTATATAATAAACCGCTTGACATTCCACAGTTTTAGGGGTCCACACCCAAAGGGTAAAAACGGGACCCCATTAATATCGCTCCGCTGTCCGTCTGTCTGTTTGTCCGTCTGCCATCAGGCTGTATCTCATGAAGTGTGATAGTTAGACAGTTGACATTGTCGGAAGAACATTTAAGGAACACTTTGTGCGCGAGTCTGACCCCACTATCCGACCCCGTCGCACTCGACACCGGAACAGAGTGCGTAGAGTAGGATTAGCTCCGATTACTGGTGACCGCCCGGCGGTCCCGGGTGACTTGCACCCAGGATAGGCCCTTCTGGCAACGTAGCTTTCGGCCCATAAGGCAAAAGATGAGAGTTGCTGCTCTACAAAGGCTTTTGCCATTGATTCTCAGATTGGCCCTTCAGGCGTGCATGCACGCATACGCGGCCCATCAGGCAATATGAGAGTTTGCTGCCTCTCCAAGCCTTGCGCACACAGGCAACGCCCAAAGCCGAGGTCCGTCCCTCCTGGGGGCCCTTTGGTGATGTTGCCTTTAAAGGTTGAGGGCACTCTGCCCTCGCCTCAAACGCCCGGTGAAGTAGCGAAAGCTCACTTGGAGCTAGCTACATAGTCCAGTACAACAACAGCTTCAGGAGTTTGTTGGGACTGCACTGGCGCTGCAGTGCCTCTGGCATGTTTGCTGATCACAGCACTGACAGCTTTCAGGCAGTGCTTCGAAAAAGAGTTGCATCGTTATGGGCACGGGTAAGGAGCAGTTCCAACACACTCCTGAAGGTGGTGTCAGACAGAGTGGATAGTCCAATTCTCAAGTATTGGTCATCCACACATGTCCAAAAAATTAACCCTCACTTTAAGTTTTACTAACATAGGATAAGTGTCTTACTAACACACTATGGACTCGTATTGTCATTAATGTACAGTCTGAAATAAATAATTTCATTTCATTTCATTTCAAAAAAAAAAAAAAGCGGGTCTGACTCGCACTGGACCGGTTTTTTTTTTATTTTTGCGATGCGGCTTTATATCACGATATCTATGGTTTATTTATACCTACTATAACTATAGTGCAATGTATTATTGTAAGAGCCGATGTAATGTGCAAATCATCATCATCATCATCAGGTCCTTTTTAGTCTCCACTACAGGACCGCGACCATGTAATGTGCAAATGAAATGCATTAAACGAATTGAATTGAAACATTTTTTCACTGATTAATAAATTAAACTTTATATATTATATAATACAAGTTCCTATTGCAATTTTCCTTCCATATCTGTTTAATGTATTTCCATTAAGTTGAAACTCTATAGTAATAAATTACCCTGTGTATGTGATGTGAATAAGCCGTAAATATTTAAAAATGAGTTGAAGTGCTATTTTAAACACAAATTATATTTATGGTAATATATTATTTTATGCCCATTTAAGAGCCTTCTTTCTATAAGTATTTATACATTCTGACAGGCAAGTCACTTTCTGGCAACGTAGCTTTTGGCCCTTATGGCAAAAGATGAGAGTTGCTGCTCTCCAAAGGCTTTTGTCATTGTTTCTTAGATCGGCCCTTCAGGCTTTGCATGCACGTATATCAGGCAATATGAGAGTTTGCTGTCTCTCCAAGCCTTGTGCACACAGGCAACGCTCAAAGCCGAGGTCCGGCACTCCTGGAGGCCCTTTGGTGATGTTGTCTATATAGGCTGAGGGTACTCTGCCCTCGCCTCAAACGCCCGTTGAAGTAGCGAAAGCTCACTTGGAACTAGCTAATACATAGTCATTCCAAAAAAAAACGTCACTTGATAAACTATTTGGGTAGTTGCTTTCTATGTTCCTGTTTAAATACAGGTTAGCAGATATTTAGTCTTAAAAAATCGATGTATGAAATTACCCTGAAACCATGTCAAGTGAGTATTTATCAGCTCAGTAATGATTTTATAGGATGGTTGCGTTCATTAACTTGAGAGTAGGCTCTTGTCGATTTCAGGTACAAGTAAACACGCACAACAACAATATAGGGCTGTGAGTACTGTGGCTAAATATATTATTTATACTTCCATTAAAGAAAATACTAAATAGAATATTATATACCTATATGTAATAAATGTAGCGTATCAAACAACGTCACTGTCATTGTTATCCGAAGTAAATTATGGAAGTATGTACGTAAGGATGTGTACAATACGGTGTATTTAATGTTAATGCTTTAGGTCCTATTGAATTTGAATTACAACTTTTCCTTTTGTAAAATCATAAATTTATGAATTCTAAAAGAACAAGATTAAAACCTTACCTATTTTAATTTCTCAACAATACCTATAAGTTTCTAGCGGAATTAGGTATAAGTAGTCTGCATTTTATACTACAACGAACTATATCGTCTGATTTTTAATTTTCGGCATTTACTTATATATTTTCGACGTTAAAGAAAATAGGGGTTTTATTTACTTACACTCCCTGAATGGTTGGTTATGAAATAGTCTTTTAATTTTACATAAATACATTTACTTATAGGTAATTGTTCATTTGATTAATAGGTACACTAATAAAACAAGATTAAAAAAATAAAATCTAATTTGTTTGGCAATACAAATTATTGCGAACTTTCTAATAGTTTTTGGGCAGCCGAGTAATTTTAAGTGCCTATCCATTTGATTCTGCTGAGTCCTACTTAAAAGACGTTTATATACCTACATGTCTTATGTCGCCGTGACATCATACGCTGAAGACAGGGCTTAAAAAACGCGTGCGCTTTGAAAGGGAGTTTCTTTCACGTACGCTTAAGTTGTGGAACGAACTCCCAGCCATGGTTTTCCCGAGTGACTATGACGTGACCATGGGGTTTTTTTAAAAGGGCGTGAAAATATTTCTTCATTGTCGGCAGCGCGCGAGTGGCACCCCTGGTGTAGCAAGCATCCATGGCTACAGTAACCGCTTTCACGTGGGCCGTGTGCCTCTTTGCCTACTAAGAGGTATAAAAAAAAAACAAAAAAAAATCTTTTACTCGTTATACATAACTTCACCTCTGACTTCATCATCATAACTTCATAACTTCACCTGTATCATCTTCTAACTTCAACTCGATTCGATGTGTTTATCGGGAAATGTTGTCATAAGTATGTATAATTAAAAGCTCTCAGAGCAGTTTAATGTAATTATTTTGTCACCTTAGTGTCCGTATTTACATCACTTTTTAACGTAGTTACTTTTTTTAATCTTGAAAGTAACAATCTCGTCCTCATTCATAGGAGATCACGATTTCAACACTATCGTGATAAACAGATAAAGTGAGATAGCAGTGGTACGCAATTCTCGGCGTCCTTGTTGGTGTGTACTTTAGATATTGTTATTTTTCTGACATTTGCATGTGACGAAGCCTACTTTAATAACAAGGTGACCATTTCATCTATACATATTATACTAAAATATTGAAATCCACAGAACTTAAAATAAGTATATTTCGATATACACTCAAGTAGCTCTCGCGGCGCCGCCCGCGTCAATGTCGATCCTCGGGAATAGTACTTTTTCCCGGGATAAAAGGTAGCCTATGGTTTTCTCCGTACGCCAGAGAACTTGTAAGCAAAATTTCATGATGATCGGTTCAGTAGTTACGGCGTGAAAGCGTAACAAACAAACAAATTCACTTTCGCATTTATAATATTAGTAAGGATACTGCTTATTCCACCTTCTTCTCGTTATTTAAAAGATTTACGCGCAGCGTGAGTTCTCTTCGTATTAATACTGATAGATAGATAGATAAATAATTTATTTTGTTCACTGTTACACACATCATACAAAAACAAAAATGGAATCAAAGTTAACGAAAAACTTAAGTCTATACATGCATTATGTGTGCCACAGTAGCACAAAATGGCTACAGCTCAGTTAAATGTTGCTCAAATTTAGCAACCACTGGTTTTCAGCTGTCACCAATTGAGAAGACACGACACTACTTACTGATGTAAGTCCTTTACAGTTCAAGCCGTTTGCCTCTGGAATGCTCTCCTACTTAATATTAAAACCGCTCAAACTATTATCACCTTTAGAAATGGTTAAAAACTCAATATTTATAGGTACAATCCTGCCTGACTTCACTTTTCATTACTTTTATTTTTATTCCTCTTTCCATTATGTACATGTTTAGTTATCTATCTTTTTATATAAGTATAATAATGTAAATTTTTATATTATAATCTTTATACTGCGCCTACCCCATTATTATTTAGGTATCTTCTACTCTATTGCTACCATTAACTTAGCCTTTGTGCCATATTAAGTCTGGGAAAAAGTATATATAATAAATATTTTATCCTCATAAAGAAAACGCTAAAACCAAGTTTGTTAATACAAACTTGGTTTTAGCGTTTGTATTAGCCTAACTTGGACTGCAACATGTCCTTAAACACCACAATCATATTCGTGACCTATTTTTAAAACTTCCCTTTTTTAAATTTTTTTTTTAATTGTATCGAATTTCCTCTTTGATCTAATACATTTTAACCCTTTGTCCGCGAACGTCGGATAAATCCGACAAACATTTAAAGTCAAAGGGTAAAGATATTTTGTATTATATATTACAAGTCCTGTGTATATTAGTACGCAATATTTATATGCTGGTACTAAATTAAATTCTCGTATTATAATAAGACTAGCTGTTGCCCGCGGCTCCAGCCGCGTTAATGTCGTTCCCTTGGGAACAGAAGAAATGATAAAAATTCCATTCAAACACCTCCCCCTCTTCTTTTTCCTCTTAAGGGGGAATTTAATACATTTCACCTGCATAGATCTTTAGCCCTTAAGGAGGGGATTTTGCCCATTTCACCTACACAGATATTTTTTTATTGTAATGGAGAACTTTTATACTTATTGTCATATTTCTAAGTCTAAAAATAAAAAAAATCCATACAAACTTTACCCCACCTATTTTACCCCTTCTAGGGGAAATTTCGTCCATTTTAACTACACAGATCTTTTTAATTGTAATGTAAACATATGTACTTATTTTCATACGTCTAAGTCCAGAAATTAGAAAAATTACATACACCCCCCCCCCCCCTCTGCTTTTACCCCTTAAGGGGGGAATTTTATACATTTCACCTGCATAGATCTTTTTAATTGTCACCGTGGACTTCTATACCTATTTGCATACTTCTAAGTCTAGAAATGAAAAAAAATCCATACTATCTTTAATCCCCTATTTTATCCCTTCAGGCAAACATTTCGTCGGTTTTACCTACATATATCTTATTAATTGTAATCCAGAACGTCCAGAAATTAGAATATGTCCATACAAACTTTATCCCCAAATGATGCCCCTAAGGAGGGGATTTCATACATTTCACCTACACAGATCTTTTTAATTGTAATCGAGAACTTACATACCTATTTTTATATTCTAAGTCTAGTCTAAACTTTACCCCCTATTTGCCCCTTCAAGGGAGAATGTTGTCTGGTTTACCTAAACAGATCTTTTTTAATTTTAATTGAGAACTTGTGTACCTACTTTCAAACTTCTAAGTCCAGAAATTAGAAAATTCCATATAAACTCCACCCCCCTTAATTTTCTATAAATCCTTTCTTAGTGCTCATTTACACCATAAAAAGAATCCCTGTGCCAAATTTCAAGTTTCTGGGCATAGTAGTTTCAGCTGTGCGTTGATATATAAGTCAGGTTTGCCTTTGGCCCGCAGCTCCGCCCGCGTAAGTGTCGATTTCTCAGGAACAGTAGAATTACCCGGAATACATTAGTTCATGACTTTCAATGAAACACCTTAATATTGAATTTAAATTGAATAACTTCGAAAACGGAAAGTTTCATACTAACTTTATACCCCCTTAAGGGATGATGAGAAAAGTATTTTACTCGTGTTTCATGCTTTTCAGTAAAGAATCCTCATGCTGAATTTCATTCGACAAACTTCAAAAATGACAAAGTTTCATCCTTACTTTGCACCCCTATTTTACCCCCTTAAGGAATGATTTTTGAGTAAAATATTTTATTCGTCTTTCATACCTTTCAGTAAAGAACCTTCATGCTGAATTTCATTCGAATAAGTTCAAAAACGGCAAAGTTTCATACTAACTTTGCAACCCGTTTTACCCCCTTAGGAGATGAATTTCCAAAAATCCTTTTGGTGTTACCCTACGTTATAAAAGGAACCTCTGTGCAAAATTTCAAGTTTCTAACCCTTATAGTTTAGGCCCTGCGTTGATATGTCAGTCAGTCAGTCAGCTTTTCCTTTTTTATTAGTATGGATTACCTACTATGGATAGTACGGCTAGGTATAATGCTGTCGTATAATGATGATGAATTGACTTTGGATTTTAATTTTCTTATGTCACTTATTATTTTAATTTTTTTTTGCCCTATATTTGTAGGCAAACTCATGCCTTGAGTTCATTCAAATGACGATAACTTTTTTTTTAATGAACCGATTTTGATGAAACAAACTTTAAATATTTTACTGAGTTAAAACAAAGCAATTGGTGAAAGTTTGAAGTAAATCGGTTCAGTATTTTCGGAGATATCGTGATCATACATACAGACAGACAGACAGACAGACAGACAAAAAATTCCAAAATTTTTTTTTTGCTTTCTATTTTCCTTTTAACTATCCCTCTATCCATTTCAGTAAAAAATTCTTAATGTACAGACAAAATATTTTTACTGTTTTTATTATATGTATAGATGGATAGAGTTGACATTACTCAAGACTCAAATGCCCGGCTAAAAAAAATAGGTACAACATGAATATAATACATAATAATACAAGCATGTCACAAAAACATATTTTTGGTCAAAAATTATTTGAGTTCCACCAATAGGTATTATAAATGCGAAAGTTTATTTACGCAAAAACTACTGGATCAATGTAGGTATATGAAAATTTTCATGATAGCTCTGAGGTTATATACGAGAAAAAGTTGCGGGAAGAAGCTACTACAAAATAAGTTCCGTTACGAAGATGTACTTACTCGTATCAAATTCACGTAGACAAAAAAGCGATAACGATGTTGTACTATCAATGGAGTTAGAATAGCCGGCGGCGGTCGTTGACTTGAGCAAAAAATGGCAAGGTACTTGTTGAAATGATGAAGACGTGTAATTAATGCCGTCTGAACTGATGGAATCTATGTCGGTTAATCTGTATGTCTGTGTGTGATCATAAACGTAAAGAGAGCCGAACCAAAATCAAGAATCTAGCTGTTTCTATTTATTACTGAGCATTTAACCGCGACTTTGTCCGAGTAAATTATTACCTATATCATAGGCATTATGAAGCTTCCTATGTGTGAAAGAATTTTAATGTCGGTTCAGTAGTTTTTAAACAATACAATGATTATCAATTATGACTTCAGTACCTACATTTTTCATTTATGTTTAACTCTTATCCTAATTAACTTTCGATTTTTAACCAGTGGCGTAACTTTGGGTGGCATGCTGGCAAAATGGGGCTTCTATATGACTGGTGGAAGCCGCTTGTTACTATCATGGCCCCATATTATGAGTTTCCTAGGGGCTCCATGTGGTATAGTTACGCCACTATCATTAACCTAGTAATGATATACATATATAGGTATGTATCGTAGTATATACTTCCCAACGATGCTTATAAAACTTTATCTAACTTCTCTTATTTAACCAAAGAACATCGTGAATAAATCTGAATATCAATTTGTTGTACCTAAGTTTGTACCAAACAAACCAAAAGTAATCAACAGTTGCGATAATAACAGATGTATAATAAGTACTTACTGAAAAGTATTTTTGTGGAGCTTTTCATAGGTGGCAAGCTTATATATATATTGTCCATCAGTTGTACTCCTATAAAACAGAATTAATTCTAATATTTTCGCGATTGTTATACATTTAATTATCTTCTGACACCGTGACGCAATACTGAGTACCTACATACATCCGGTACAATATCAATATTGTAGGAGTTAGTTTTGCATAATTCTTTTATCATAATATACAATATCAACTCTGAAACATGAAAACTAATAATAAAGATTTTACAACGTACCTAACGTCGCAAAAACTTAATAATGTATTAAACGCTATAAAACTGTATTGATTTAAATTTAAGTCGATCATTTAATTTCAACAGACAATACCACAAATGAAAAATAATATAAAAAAAGTCTAAATTAAAACTAGTGAAAATTATCCCACCAACCAGGAATGGTGGGATCATTCTCACTAGTTCCATCGGCAAATAGTTGAATTTAACTTCTTAGAAAAAAACTAGTTCCATTGACCCGGCTTGTGTGGGTGAAATAGAAGGCATAAAATGTACCAGCAGTTTCTCTAACATCAACTTTCTTCTTTAGACTTTGCCGAAAATCTAAGGAATTCTTCTATCGACATTATTCCAGGAGTCAGGTGCAACACAACACAGAGGCAAGCAATCCTTATATAGCCCTAGACTCTGATATGTATGTATTATAAGCCCACTAACATGATATATATTATATATATATATATATATAACTATATTTAATTGAAATGCATGTAATAAAAATATTGTACCTAGGTTGGAAATAAACGGGCATTATTATTATTATATCAAGTTGTTAGATTTTCTCCTCGTAAGAGGGTAAAATTATTATTAACATGCTATATGTACGTATCATTTGGGTATGATATACGTGCCTATAAGAATAAAAATCAAAAGCACATGTTTAACGCCAGAAGGTACGAGCGAAAAATCATAATTGCAAAACGGAATCGGTTTCACCTCGGTAAACCGTAACGCTTTGTTATTCAAGATGTGAGACGATCGGCAGTGATAGCTGGAGAATGGTAGACATGTGTCGCATGCAAAATACTACCATTACACCTAAGACGCCAGTTATACGAGCAATCGTTGAAATTGAAGCATTTTCACCTCGGTGAATAATCATTACGAGTATTTATTCAAGTGCTTACTGTTATAACGTGTTCCTCGTTTCCCACTGCCTGCACAAAGCAACTACGGCCTCTGTCTCAGTGTCTGTCGCATCCAACTAACTGAGTGAAAACTATAAGAAATCATCATCATCATCATTTCGAGTAAGTGTTTTGGTCAATCGACCATGCACACCCTGGTGTCAGAGTTCGGAACCGCCTCTCGGCCTCTGACGTGGTTCCTTTAACGACTACCAGATGGCATTCGGAACCACCGGCTTAACGTGCCTTCCGAAGCACGGAATCATCTTTATTATCAGACAATCAGGTGATTCAAGCCTGCAATGTCCTAACCAAACTGGAAACAACTAAACAAAGTATGCTTCCTCTGGAAATCGAACCCACGACCCCGGGTCAACGGTGGGCGTGTAGATGGAAAACGGAATCAAAATAGTGATGGGTTGCCTTTAAACATTTCAGAAATCCCTCATTATATCTAACTAAGACGTGTGGTTTCCGGCAGAGTAGAACAGGACGAACAGTAGTGTTGTGCCGTTCTCGAAATTTTAGTGAGAATAGGTCGGAAATTTGTCCCTGAAATTTCTCTCCGGCACGACACTAAGGACCACTCCTAGTCTTCCCATGGAGGTCGTAAGAGGCGACTTAGGAAATAACATCAATGAGACCTCTTCAACCCGTCAGGCCAGCGAGGAGAGTGTAAGCCAAATCCTCTGTCTGCTCTGGCCATGTATGGCTCCGGTAGTACAGAGAGGATCATGCTCCTGCAGTGAAGACTAAAAAGACCTGATGATGATGATCTCCCCCCCCCCCCCCCCCCCCCGCTACGGCCCTTATTATTCGCAAAGCTCAAACGAGCTGACCTTTTCATGCAAATTTGTGATTATTTTTGTGTTATGCTCTCTGTCGCCGCAAGATCACATGAATGTCAATGGAATCGGTTTCAGTTTCATTTTAAAGTCATATTGCTTGCGTAATAGAATGACGAGAAGTCGTCTCGCTTTATTTACCTATATCTACAATGATGAATGTACGAACTCGGTTAACAGATTGATCACCACTATATATACTGTCTATTTTGTAACTATGCTACTTAACGGAATAAACATTTTTGATTTTGATATATAATGCCGGCACATTGGCGATCAATGTGTTAAGTACATATCTGAAACCAAAAAATCACGTCCTATAGAAGACGCGGGGAGATGATCATCCAGATTAATTTAAACTACGGCAAAGGCGATTTTCACTTACGTATGTGAAAATCGCCACCATGTATGACTGTTTTATACATATCTGGCAGAATCTTCATGCTCCAAACTTCATTTGGCATAATATACTGGGCAGAATCTTATTTAAAAGAACATTTCGAACGCATAATAATATTTAATATAATTTTTGATTGGCCGAATATTTATATGTCCGAATGTACAATAGAATACTATTAAGATGTAAGTATTTTACCTTTTATATACATTAAATTTTGCATAATTTGTTTTTGAATGATTTAATTAGTGTTATTTTTATTTTCTTAAAATAAATAAATAGGTTTGGTTATAACTACGACCCCGCCAGGAAACGAATCGCCAGATGTTGTATGTTACCAGAATAGTAATGTTTTTGTTTTCCGATTGTATTTGTGTTTAATTTGGTGCAATAAAGAATTTTTAATTCATTCATTCATATTAGGTTAGGTTGGGTTAGAACTGCAGCTCTGCCAGAATTAGACTGAGGTGTCAGAAACGAGATGTTACTAGAATGTTAGGACTGCGACCCACCAGAAATCGAATTCCCGTCAGAAGCTAGTTGCTACCAGAATAGTAGGTTAGATTGGGTTAGAACTGCGACTCCACCAGAAAACGAGGTCGGGTTTGAATTAAATACCAAAAGTCGATTCTGACTGAGAATTTTACGCGATATAATGATTCTTTTTTCTTTTATATTATTATGGCTCTAAAATGTATGCTCTAAGATTATTCCGATTTTTAGCATTATTGGTTTTGAATCTATAATAAATGAGTAGACTATGATATAAAAAATTCTACTATAAAGGCAGACCCATAGGTATGTTTGTTTGATTCTCGTATCTTACGAAACGAAAAATTAAGGAGTGGTAGATTAGCTTGGTATGGTCATGTAATGAGGCGACAAGATCGTCATATTACAAGAAAAGCGCTAGAGATGGAGGTACGTGGATACCAGGGAAGGGGAAGACTAAAAGAAGAATGGATGGAATGCGTAAGGCAGGATATGAAGGCGGTGGGAGTGGATATAGGCATGACGGGAAACAGGGAGTTGTGGAAGGAAAAGACATACTGCGCCGACCCCAGATAATAGGAGGTAAGGAGGATGATGATGATTTAGATAAATGTTCATGAAGTATGCGACGAACTACCCGTATACCCGTACCTACTAAAATCTTACATCTTAAATATTAACACGTAGCAAATAAGCAAATGTTTGCACATGTCACAATGTAGCCGAGATTGAAATATCACCTAAGTTCTACGTAAAACTTAGTTTCGTAAAGTCAGAGGCGGCTCTACCTATGCAGGGTGTGCGTAGCACGCGGGTGTTGGATATTAGGGAAGCGCCGGAAAAAGGTTTAAAACTAGCTCTGTCATCTCTCCGTTGGAAGCACTCCTACCGCGCTGCAGGCTTCAGAGGATGACAGTCGGTAGGTCTGTAAGGCGCGAAAAGCTGGCAGAGGACGAACAGTGATAGCACATGTGCAGCGTTGCCGTTTTGAGTTGTGCAGCGCTGAGGGCCGAAAATGTTGTTCAAAAGTAGACTTTTGTGCGGGAGGGCAACAAAACGTGGGTGCCGGTAAAATTAACGTTATTTTTTAACAATATTATATCGTTATGTTAGTAGATTACCGATATCCATAATTACCGTTAAAATTGTAACATAATGGAAATACAGGTACTTACCGGTAGTTATAATGTGAATTTGGTACCGGTTACAAATCCTGTCCTATCTTGAGGGAAAATTTACCTAGTTATTTATTATAATATATAGACTGGACATAAAGAATCGTCAAGAAACATGAACTTAGATAGCCTTTAAAACGTTTCTCTCATCATTCTCACCCCGATGAATAAAGTTAGTGTACCATTATCAGTAATGGCGCAAGTCATTGCTGCTTACTGCCGTTGTTTAGCAGTGGGTGTTGCTGTTATCAGCTGTTGCTGAAGTTATCAATAACTATCGTTATCAGTAACAAGATATTGCCACAACGATATAATTAAACTCACGCTGTTGTGTTAATTTTGCAATGGCTACACTATTAAGCCAGATAAAGAAAGTCCTTTGCTTTTGTCGCGAACCCGTCTATAATAGGCTATATGATTGACCTATATATCCATTTATACGATCGCTCGTACGCAACAATCTCTTCGGCTCAACCAATTTTAATAAATCATAAGAGAAGAAGAAGAGAAGATAAATCAAAAGATTCATCATCGTAAGTCTTCATGGGGCAGCGGTCTCTAACTACACAATTTTTTTTAAAACCCCAGATTTTTATACTTTGTTTTTTCAAGACTTTGGGATATAATTATAGATTTAAAAAAGTAATATAAAAGAATTTAGCATAATATACACAATTTATATGCACTTGTTATTTTTTGACAATGTTTTAATAAAATTTATTGTTCTATGGTTCTTCATTTTTTTGAACAGCTGGTGCAGGCAGCCGCTTTTTTTCTAAAATAATACACGACTGCCTGCTCAAAAAAATTCAACATATGTCAAAGAGTTAAGATTATATTCTATCGCTACCTCACACACCAAAATCTGATAAGGCATTTAGACCTTAACACTCTTTTATTGCGTGAAAATTGGTAAATTTGCATGACAAATCTTGCAACATGAAGTTTACAACGAGATAAGTACATTATTTATGAATAATGAAAGTTTTTCTGCGGTTTATAAGTTAGTTGCACCATCATTGTGAGAAATCCGATTCAATGAGCAGATCTGCACCGTTATCGAAAGTATCCATTTTCGTATTAAATTATTCGGAAATCGGCCACTGGAGCGTGAATCTTTAGTAAGTATAAAAAATTGTCACAACATTACAAAAAAACTTTATTTCAAAACGAAAGTTTTCGTTTAAGGTTTTTACCACGTCTTGTGTTGTAGAAACGTGCCCCACTTTTTAGGGTTCCGTACCCAAAGAGTAGACACGGAACCCTGTTAATATGGCTCCGCTATCCGTCTGTCTGTATGTCTGTCTGACTGTCCATCCGTTTGTCACCAGGCTGTATCTCATGAACCGTGATAGTAAGACAGTTGAAATTTTCACAGATGATGTATCCATCATCACCAGATATATCTGGTGCCGCTATAACAACAAATACTAAAAAATAGAATAAAATAAATATTTAAAGGGGCTCTGATACAACAGGCATGTTTCTTTTTTGACGTTTTGTATAGATAATGGTACGGGACCATTCGCGCGCGAGTCCAACTCGTCTTGGCCGGTTTTTTTTGACATTGATATCTTAATGCATCAGTCAGATTATTTAACCCACCTATCATATTTCGAAAATAATTTTTCTTTTCTAAATTATTTATTTAGAAAAGAAAAAACGTAGAATGAGCCAGCCAAGGGAATGGGCGAAAATCTAAAGAACCATGACAATAGGCGATGCCACCTTTACGCTTACCAACACGCTAAACGTAGCCTTCGGTCCTATGACTTTAGGGCTGTCTAAGGTAAACGTCCCAATAGCCGTGAAATTCTGAACTTCGCTGACTTTGCAAATCTCTTGTGTTAAAACTATTAGTCTTACAATGATGATATATACACGTGCTTGTAGGTAATTTACAGTAGTCTTGACGTAAATAATTTAATTAAATAAAATATAAACATTTACTTAACAATATTACAAATTAAGATAAAAAGGGCTGATTGTTCTAGTATCCGGCAAGTTTGTACTAATAACCGTTATTATAGTGTACCAGAAACCGGTAAACTACACCACGATTTTGAATTCTATTATAATTAGCATAAGACTCACAAAAACAGCATTTATTAATTTTCGTCAGGACGGTCGGACTGCCTACCTGCTTTATTTTATTTTATACTTTATGTAATCTGAGAACTGTCGACAAAATGAAATATAAAAACTGATCGAGTGCGAGTCTGATTTGCACACTGAGGGTTCCGTACCAACTTGCATGTTTTTCAAGTTTTTATAGTCAAGCATGAACTGATAAAAGTTGAGAAATTTATGCATTTGATATAAATTTGAATTTGATACCTTTACGCGTTCTTGAGTAAAAGGATCTTGACAGACGGAAAGACGGACAACCGAGTGATCCTATAAGAGTACTGTTCTTTTCCTCTTGACGCACGAAACCCTAAACACAAAAAGATCCCTTCTAATTTTTTCTCAATTACCAGTTATCGGATACAGTGTGACCTTTGAGCCGGATCGGATAGTCTTAACATTCCTATTTTGCAGAACTGGTGGTTTTGACATATTAAAACCACCAGTTCTGCAAAATAGGTACATGATTTTAAATAAAACACGATCGTTTACGATTAAAAAATGAGAAGTATATTTCTACCAAACTAAAATCTGAAAACGAAATTTATCAAAAATCCTTACGTGCAGATTAAAGTACAAATTCTGAAGTTTATTTTAAACATATCAAATTATTAAACTATAGTACCCTGTAGTCACAGTAAGCAAAAGTGCTAAAAACGGCCACATTTAATAAAATACATAAAAAAACTGCAACTGTTCAGCAATTTACATGATTCTAGGTATAAAAAATAAAGTAATTCAAGCGATAGCATAGAGTTAAAAAATAAATTATATAGCTAAAACAAAAATGTATTTGTGATTATCTTACCCTTATGCAACTTTTAAGAGGTATTCAAATTTGTTTACTAAAGTAAAATTTTTCACCGTTCGTTGACCCTCCACCCTGATGCACATTGTTCTATGTTTAATTTGAATCCGGTAATAACGTTATACAGTATTTCAAAGGAAAATCAAACTTATTCCGTTGCAATAAAGTCTTAAAACGGGTTTAGGTACAATAAATATTACTGGTCTGATGCGTGTACCAATAGCCGGTAAATTTTTGCCGGATTATAGGTCAAGTAGGGAATTTTGAGTACCAATAAATGTAACAGCCCAAAATATTCACTTTTTTAAAAGACACACTAAAATTTATAGTTTGTGTTGAAAAATACATTATTTAACTTGTCAAATACATAAACAAACTTAGCGAACTCCTACTCGTATGAGTATGACACAAATAATATTACGAACAGGTCGTTGATTCGTTCAGCAACTGCACATAGCCAAATTATAAAAATGTTGGAGTACAAACTTTTAACATTTTATTGTGGTGAATCTGTCATAGTTTTTGGTACGTGTTGCCATTATTATAGATCAAAATATTACTAAAAACTATTTTTTTTATAGAAACATTGTAAATTTATTTGTAAAATCGTGCAAAATTTAAAAATATGTTAGATTACCGGTAACAGGGACACTGCCGGGAATAGATACTTCTACCTTACCGCGTAAGAGATAAGACATGGTATTATTCACTATCATTAGGTATATTTCTTTTACTCCTGAATAAGCAATTAAAAATTCTTAAACTTTACTTCGCATGTATGTTTCTTGTAATATTTTTGGTATTACTTTCCATTCATTATTTTGCAACAATTAAATTATGAGAATTCATCGGTAATCGACAGTCCCCTTATTCATCAAAGGTACAAAAATTTCTTCCTATGGAGGTCGTAAGAGGCGACTTAGAAAATACAAGCTAAACAAAGCGCCAGCGAGGAGAGTGTAGGCCAAATCGCCTGTCTGCTCTGGCTTTTGATCAACAATCGCTCTGGTCAAGTATGGCTCCGGTAGTACAGAGAGGGTCATACTCATGCAGTGGAGACTAAAAAGACCTGATGATGATGATGACAAAAATTTAAAGTTATTAGTTTGTTTCCTGCGGCGATTTTTGATTCGAAAATTAAGCAATTTCGTAAGAAAACAGTTCTCGATTTCAGTCATACCTACGCATTAGCTATTCATACTCGTACGTAGGTAACTATTGTCTAAATAATGTTTCAAGGCTGTGCAGGCGTGGTTCTAAGTAACAGTTACTCACTTTTACGTCACAGTAGATAACCAGTTTGTGACTAACCCGTAGGCGCCATAGCATTTACCAAATATCATAAACCTATTAATTAATTTAATTCTAGTGTTACGATTGCATTGCTGTTTTTTTTATGTATATTATAAGTAACAGTTGAATCGAACACAGAATCAGCACAGTACTAGTAAAATAATGCGATAGGTTAAGCAAATATGAATGAATATATCTACTTCACGTGTGAATTTTCTCTGCGGACGAATTTGATATCCGCTTGAGAAATGGTTAATTCCATATTCAAATTTCTAAATTATCCCATGTTTATTATTTTTATCGTTATTCTCAAATGAAATTTAATCTAAAGCTGTTAAGCGGTGTTATAGTGAGGAGTCAGTTATAGTCTTATCTCTATGAGTTAAATAGACTTAATTTTTCTTGAACTGGAGACCAACCGAAGGTTTCGTTTCAGCAAGTTTCGGCAACAGTTTTGGTTTAGGAACAAAATCAGCCAAACCTTCGGTCTTACTGAAACAAATAGTCAACAGTCAGCCAAGTCTCCTAATTAAATCATCATAATCATCAGGTCTTTTTAGTCTCCACTGCTAGAGCATCTCTGTTATTCCGGAGCCATACTTGGCCATAGCAGACAGAGTATTTAGCCTACACTCTCCTCGCTGGCCAGACGGGTTGGAGAGGTCTTATTGATGTTTATGAGCTTTGTTTAGCTTTTCCTAAGTCGCTGATTTTCGGTCTACGAATTTCGATGTCGTCTGAATGTCCTGTTTCGCTCATCGTCATCATTTCGTGTAGGTGTCACGGTCAATCGACCATGCCCCTGGTGTCAGAGTTTTCGGAACCGCGTCTCGGCCTCTGACGTGGATCCTTTAACGACTAACCAGATGGCAGCCGGGACCAACGGCTTAACGTGCCTTCCGAAGCCAGTTTCGCAATACAAAGGAAGCACGCTTGAATTGAGAGACGGATGAAGAAAATATATTCAGTATTTTGCCACAAAGGTGAAGGCATACGTCTGATAAAATCAATGTCACATTGTGATGCGTTGAGAACACATCGGAATAAAGGCAAACAACAGATCTGTCTCATTACTATGCACATTATATTAGAATACATCAGATTCATCGCCAATCCTTGAATATATTGGCACGTGTCGCGAAATTTGTAAGTAAAGTAGGCATTAAATAAAACATAGCTCTATTGGGTATTACATTTGTTAGGTACTATAGGTATTTCATGCTGGTCTGGGAAAATAAATTAAAACGTAGAACAATGTATTAGCTTCCAGCGCAGACCGTGGATGGGCGAAAATTTTAGGATTTAGGCTGATTTCAGTCAGAGTCACGCGTTTGATCAGCGTCCGCCGGCCACACGCGCGCTCTTTAGATAGTAGTTGCGTTTCATCGTCACGTAGTTAATAGGCGATGCGGCTTTCATTCCACTGATAAACGTGGCATCGCACTCGCCCCGCGTGTCGCTGACTGCCGTGTTAAACACTACGCGACCGCAATGCTTAAACCTCTGAGTTAAGCTGGGCCTTGACGGCCTGAAACTGATTATTTCTTTGGATTCTTTCTAATAAAGCCATCAGCTAAATATATTATTTTCTCTTTCTTTTTAGGGTTCCGTACCTCAAGTGGAAAAAAACGGAACCCATATAGGATCACTTTTTTGTCCGTCCGTCTGTCTGTAAAGACCCTTTTTCTCAAAAACGCATCGGGGTATCAAGCTGAAATCGAATACTCAAGTCTACTGTCTCTTGGAGCTGTGAAAAAATCAAACTTCTAAGCCAACGCAATCAAAAGGTACAGCCGTTATGCCGCAAATTTTCGACATTCGCAAAAGAATCAAAACCTACAGTGAACTTAGAATCTGAACAATCTGAAATTTGGTACGAAACAACGTCTTATAGCACAGATAAAGGAAAAATTGCGAAATACATTTTTTTGTTACATCATGTAATAAATATAGGTATTTTTAATATATTTTTTAACTTACCACAGATAACTTAGTGCGGAACCTTTTGTGTGCGAGTCCGACTCGCACTTGGACGGTTTTTTAATTCTTATATTAGTAAAAGGATGTTTTTTACAACTGAGTTGAAATCTGATAATCGTTTATCTATTTATTGATTTGCCCGTGGTTAATTAGTAAACCGACAGATAACACTTCACTCACGTGCAGAGGTTACACAATACACATGCACTCGTGTTATGAGCTTGGGTACTATATGTATATTATATAACACAATATTCTAATCAAAACAACTAATTGCTCAACTCATATTAATTGACTAAGTAAATATTTAAAATGAGCAATGTTTATGTTTCTCAACTCCTCACGTGGACTCAATTATTTTTACACGCTTTTAATTAGCTTCACCTGTGTGTTTGCTTGTTTGTAATGTTACTTGTTTGTTTGTAACCGATTTTGACCAACTTTAAACGGTTGGATTTAGTTAAAGATTTGTAAATAATTGGATAAAGCGTGTTTCTTTTGTTTTTAAAATTTTTATTTTTATTACTCCTTAGACTTGATATATTCTTAGTCCTTGTTCTGAGATTCTACAGATTCTACCTATTTATTTGTTCCCAATAAAACATAGATACGACTGATGACAACAAAGATAAAAAAAGTCACAATAAAGGTTGTTGTCCCTTAAACAATATGCTTTTTGTGTTCCGTGCCATATACTTAAATTTTAGTTACATATTATTTTGTGCTCTGTAATAAGACTTTCACGGAGTTGAATTTTGGCACGTTTTAGTTTGGTTGCTTTGATTATTTTTACGAGACCACCTTAACCCTAAAAAAAATATATAAATCAACGCATTTATAGTAGGTCTCAGTATATTACAATCCCTACGTCGGATAATACCACAGACGAACAATATCAACTGTAATTTGTACGTAGGTAAACTATCTCAAATCCTTTCTTACCATTCTCGCCAACTTTCAAACTAAAAAAAGTAGCTAATCAAATATACTACAATGGCAAAAAGAGGGCAAACCCAAACCACTTCAATGTGTCCCGCCAAAAATAGTCACTGTTTGAGTTTATATCTCAGAAGATATCCTCATAAGACACTGACACAATGACATCAACATGAGCCTAGCTCTTAAAATTTACGAGTTAGGTATTTGACTGATATTTAATACCAGACAGAGACCAACTAGATATTGAAAACGAATGTCACACCTAGCGTATGGCGGTAAGCCCATACGAGTACAGATCTGTAGTGATCCCATGCAGTCACAGAGGTGAGTGATCGCCGCTGTGTGGCATAGGGCGGCGGTCGGTCATAAAGTTGCAAAAACAACAGCTGCACCAAGAAGGGTTGACGTTAGGCAGGCAGACAGTCCTAAAAACTTCGCAGCATGGAAAGTTTAAGACTTACATCCTGTCCCGACCCCATATAAAGTGGGATGAGGGGGGAAGACGAAGAGGAGTCAGTTATTGTAAAAATTCCTCAGACCATTCAAAGAGATAGCGATTGTCAGTTCACTACAATCTGAGACCTACCAAATTCGGATAAGTAAACATGCATTGCTAGCAAATTCCGATATACAATTTTGTCTATGTCATAGTCAAGAGCTAGATCCTATGAAAACAGTACAGTATCACGTTTCTAGATAGGTTAGTATAAGTACATACATTGCGCCGCAAGCGAAAGTCGAAGCCGGCGGCTCGAGTTACTACATGAGAAGCCATGCCGAGCAACCGGCCAGGGATACGCTCCGATAGAAGAAATTGGAGACCATGTAAGGGCTTGAGCACACACATGAATTTTACAAATAGTAAAGACTATGTAGTAATCATGGTAAAAGTCAATGTAATTTTTATGCACTAAGAAAAATTGATGTGTTAAATCTATTAGCCCTCGATCCAAAAAAGGTAGTAGTTGACCGAGCGAGCGAAGCGAGCGAAGCGCCTCAGTTTCCACTGGCCCAAAATTATTTTGTCCGTCTGTCTGTCTGTCTGTCTGTCTGTCTGTTCTCGCCTACAGGTCGCATTTCTAAACCGATTGTCATGAAATTTTGTAAGCAGGTTCGGTAAATATATATAATGTTTTTGTCGTGCCAGTTTTTCGAAATTTTAAAAAATGGCGAAAATATGGGGGTCCGAAACTTAAAAAAACTTATAGCACACCTATTTGAAAAAAAATTCAAAAATGTCATAAGATTTTTTTGTTATTCTCATTAAGACGCAACTTTTTTGCTTGAACAACTTTTTTATACGATAAACTTGAACGTGTTTATAGTCGGCAATTTGCCCAAAAGTTGTCTGAAATCGATTTTTTGTATATTTCTTTTTATTAGTGCATTCAGTATGATGTCGTAAATACAAATCTATGGTATGATAAGTATGAAAATGGTGCGTAGTAACTGTGACGTCGCCGACGTCAGAGAAAAAATGTTTTTTATATAAACATATTGTACCATGTGCAGTATCAAATAAAAGGGTTTTATGAGTAGATTACACAGAAATAAACTTCACTCCCATATTGCTCAAACCCACAGACTATATGTAGTACGAAAGTTAAATATAAATTGAAATGAAAGAACTTAAAGTACGTGAAGTGGGAGAGGGAGTAAAATTGAACAACTTTCCCTAAGGAACATATATCAAAATATGAAAAATATTTTTTGGCTTAAAGCATAATACTGCGAATGACTTTTATGATTGAAAACACTGAATAAACATAGAATCCTGAAATAAAAATAAATAAAAAAGATTCACATGCTGTCCTGTGACTTGAACCTGGGCCTTATAGGTGCCGGCCACTTTTTTACGTAAAATTCGCATGTATGTCTGCCATAGTAGTTGAAATTAGCGTCCTATTAAAACTTTTGACCAATTAGTAACAACTATGAAACCGGGTACTTAAACTTTGCCTCCCATTCACCCATGCCAAATTCGCTATTCCGATATTTCCGATCTTGATGAGGATCACTTCAACTTAGTTAATGTGTACAAAAGCATACTAAACATGGTGCTCAAGGGCCGTGTTTCCATACAAGAGTAGTCCCTGATTTCTCGCCGGATAGTACCAATAGAGCAATGATTTTGTACTAAAAAACGAATCATAATTGAATTATTTAAAGAGATATGAACCTTCAAAGACATGAAAAATTGGTATGAATTTCCGTTGTGTTCAAACATCAAGAAACAAATTTTGGCAATATATATAAGAAAAAGAAAACACAGCCATAGCTTATTTTAAATTTTTAATGTAAAAATAAATTAAATCGGTTAAGTTTTGGAGAAGAAATCACAGGACTACGAAGCGTTAATTTTGTGTACTTTTTATAAGTATGTATTTTTCGGCCGAGCTGCAGTTATCTTTATCGCACTCTGCGGGGTTTGTTTGGGCACGCGGCTCGACAGCAATAGATAATATAAATACCTATTTTTTCAATTCTCTCGAGCTTAGTGTTTCCTCTTAAAAAAGGGTCTGGTCGGGTCTTCTGGTAAGATGAATGTAGGTTTAAATTTCCGTTTCCTCTGGTACCTAATTAAGAGCAGCGGGGATTGGGAAATAGTAACTGAAGGAAATCATCCTTTAGTCAATTAGCATATCAGTAACAGATATATTTTAGAGCACTGGAGGGCAAATGTTGATGTTGGTTGTAAGGGCTCGCGAGGTCTACTGTTCTCGCAGAACCACTAGTCTATATGTGTGTGTGACGGGTACATATTAAAATTCCAAAAAACATAACACCTTTATTTAAAATGTACGAGCCCGATATACCCGAACTCAAAATACCTTAAGATTTAAAATACCTGAACCGATTACACCTTACTGTACAATGCCAGAATTCGAAACACTAAAACATTATTATGTCAGATTTTTAAAATACCAAACCTTTAAATATTAAATTTTCAATTAACCTTACATTACAATTCCAAAGTATGAAATGCATAAAATAAATAACCCAACCTAACCTAACACTCGTATTCTGGTAGCAGCTCGATACCGACAGCGATTTTCTTTTCTGGTGGGGTCGCAGTTCTAACCCAACCTAACCTACTATTCTGGTAGCAACGTCACCACCACGTCAGAGGTCGAGAGGCGGTTCCGAAGAACTCTGACACCAGGGTGTGTATGGTTAATTGACCATGTCACCTACACGAAATGATGATGATAGTAGCAACTCGTTTCTGACGACAATCCGTTTTCTTAAGGGTCACAGTTCTAACCTAACCTAATATTCTGGTAGCAGCTCGTTTCTGACGACAATCCTTTTTCAGGTGGGTCACAGTTCTAACCTAACCTAACCTAATATTCTGGTAGCAGCTCGTTTCTACCGGCAATTCGGTTTCTGGTGGGGTCGCAGTTCTCATCCAACCTAACTTAACATTCTGGTAGCCGCTCGTTTCTTCTTCGTACTTATAAAATCAGGTAAATTAGGTTAAGTCTTTTTAAAGTCAGGTATTTATAGATAAGGCATTCCGTAATAAGATGTTTTGAGCTTGAGCTATTCAACCATAAGGTAATTTAAATATTTTATTTTTTAAATACTTGGTATTTTGAATATACGGTATTTAGAATTCGGGTATTTTGGGCTCGTACATTTTAAATAAAGGTGTTATAATTTTTGGGATTTTCATATGTACCCGTGTGTGACATTAGGTAGATAGGTACCATAAACTTAATATTCTTCCGGAAGGATGTACCTCT
Organism: Elegia similella; assembly: GCA_947532085.1. Lineage (NCBI taxonomy): Eukaryota > Metazoa > Arthropoda > Insecta > Lepidoptera > Pyralidae > Elegia > Elegia similella. Next base: position 28,211,341 of record OX383925.1, on the reverse strand, counting down.
ATGATAAAAACAGTCCCACAAGGATCTTTATGAATGTGTGTAATGTTTTCTTTTATAACTAAAGATCCTTCACACACAGCACTATCTTTCTTACACAACGTTTTCTGCAATTAAAATATAAACTGGAAACGTCACAACTAATGTACATTATACAAGATGCCGACTGGCTACCATGATAGATTAAAACTCAGAAGAATAACTAGTAGATTAAAACGATAAAAAAATTGTATGTGTGTCATACAGTTTCATACTAGTATTTTATTTTTTCTTCAAATATCAGAACTTTAGCTTTAAATTTACGTATATTTTATTATAAGTATAATACTTTATGGTCTACTTAAGTCGCTCAATAAATATCAAAATCCAGGTGTGTGTATGATGACGTTCGATTATAACATTATGTGCATATAGGCACAATGAAATGTTGAAACAGATGTATTTTACAATAATATTGATATAGTTGATGACATGCTTCGAAATGTCATGACGCTCACAGGTGGATGCAAAACCATTATGGGCTTGAGGTATTAATGAGCAACTTTTTTTTTTCGGTTCTCAAATTTTGTTTAGAAATAATATTCATATGAAGATTTCTCCTATAGAGATAAAATATAAAATCGTCCTAACGGAACCACTTGTTTGATGTACCACCTATCACTTTAAAAGGACAAAACGGTTATTTTTGATAAATTTAGGAATTTGTTTTTGCTGTGACTTTATCCCCGATATTTGTAGTCTATAGGTAATACTATTCTACTGGATTAGCTATCAGTAAGTTTGTGCATGAAGGCATTATAAACATCCTCACATTCACAATAATATTTTATATTAATACTAGCTGTTGCCAGCGACTTCGTCCGCGAAAGCTATCCTATCTTTCAAGTTGGATCGAACTGCACATGGTGTGCGAATTTTATTATAATCGGTAAAGTGGTTTAGGAGTCCATTGAGGACAAACATTGTGACACGAGATTTATATATATTAAGATTATAATTTTCATATTTTTATTGGTTGTTGCTTGTTTATTAATATTGATATTCCAAAAGTTTAATATAACAGTACACCTAATAATTGAATAAATTAAAACTAAACCTAACAATAAAAAAAGTTAAAACTATTAAGAAAAAGCAAACCTAACAGTAAAAACAAAAAACTTAAAGATAAAAAAAATCTCGCAAATCACTGTCCTGCGGAATGTGCCTAAATATTTTCATATTTACCTAGATGTATTAATTATGTAATCTAATAATAATCTAAAATAATGATAGATACTATTTTAAAAGGGCAGTAAAGATTTACGTTTGTATGATTAATGGACAGTCACTTCTATTTTAAACCGACTTCAAAAAAGGGAGGAGGTTATCAACTAGGTTGCATTTTTTAATGTTTGTTATCTCAGTACTCCGCAATTTAAGAACCGATTTTAAAAAAATATTTTTGTGTGGCAGGGTATGCTTTCAAGATGGTTGTCCCATTTCAATTTCATCATAATCGGTTGAGTAGTTTGATTGAAATCGATTTTTTATATGAAAGATTATTAAGATGTGATTATTTTGTAAAATCAATATCAGAAGGCGTGTTCAGATCGCTGATCTTCTGTGAACTTTTAATCTGTTTCATACGATCAGATAAAAACGTAATTTTGTTTCTAAATGTTACATGACACGTTGAGAAGATCAATTGGTCAATTATCTTCCATTAGACCATCTATGATTTTTATATCTTAGTTAACGTTCTTCGTTGCACCACTTCTGAAATACCTATTGTTAAAATAAAAGAAAATGAGTCGAGTCTGGCTTGGTGATCAGGTGGCGTACATTGACACACATTTTATTTATAGGCAGGTAGACAGTTGTCCAGCTATAGCTGAAATAACTCAAGATTTGTATTTTAACTCCTCGCTTGTCTAGCTGTAGAAGTATTTTGATTTGAACAAACACAAGGAAATGGACCTCTCATACAAATCTACCGACGGATTTTATGGGAGGTCTTAAATTGTTTTTGATAACGAACACGAAATAGATGAAGATTCCACTTTTGGGTAGGAGTTTGTTTCGAGGAGTGGTTATTCAATTTCTGAGTTAGCAACACCAGGTAGAAATAACATTGCTCAAATGCTAAAATATAAGTATCAACAACCAGTTGTGAAAGCTTGCAAAGTTTCCCTTTGAAAATCTTCCACAACTACATCCATCGGGTTTCAGTTGGGTAAGTTGCAAAGTTTTCAAAAAGAATTCTTAAAAACGTGAAAATTGGGCAAGCCTCCCAAAGTTGCTTAACAAACCAATTAATGTTTACTCGCACCCTATTCAGAGAGAGTTTCAATTACTTTATGGCTTTATATAACTTTGCTCTTTCAAATAATTTCCGACTTCTCAACATAAAATATTTTCGCAATGGAACAGATGAAACCAATTCAAAAAAGAAATATGTGTAATCTGTTTGCGTTAATGTCTAGCTTTACTAAGCGTTTTCTTACACAATATACTTTTAGAAACAGCACATTTACACGACATATAAATACCTAATAAATTTTAATAAGCGGTGCTATTGGACACAAAGTACTCAAAGTTATTCAGCGACGTACTAAAGGAATCAATACGAACGACAACTTTAATTTCACAGTCACCCTACTATTTGGTATTGTTTAAGAATGGTTAATCGGCTTCTACGAACGTTAGTTGAGGTTCATTGACACTATGTATAATACAGCGGGCAAACTAGGTTACTGGTGTAGGTATACATACAATTAACGCTATGATACCGATCGATCATTAGCTTGACTACGTAGCAACACCGGCAAAAATAACGATACTACAGAATTACGTATAGGATAAACACAATGCGCGTTTGAGCAACGGACACACACATTTTTTACTAATGTGAAAAAGCTGTAGTGTTTCTACACGTCTGCCAAAAAAGGAAGTGTAATGTTTTGTCAGTTCATGAGTTATGTAAATTTGTATGTATGCGAGTTCCTAATTCCACCATAACTTCACATTGCCTGTACAGATTTGGATGTTTGGGGTAGCAGTTTTAAAGTAGGTAGTAGTTTTAAAATCCTTACATCAACATCAGTCACACTTGCTAAAAAAATTTAGGCAAGTTTGTTTTTTTTAATAAAAATAAACTGTTGTTACAACAAAGCACTGAATTATCGTGATTGTTTTTACTGAAGCATGGAATTGATTTTTTAAGGTAGGTAGGTACTGTTCGTTACATTAAGAAAAAAGAATAAATCCAGTTACGCTAGTTAGAATAGGACTACTCCAAGTCTTCCCGTGGATGTCGTAGAATGACTTAGCAAATACAAGCTAAACACAGCTTTATCTGAAAGACCTCTCGTCTGGCCAGCGTGGAGAGTGTAGGCCACGTCCTCTGGCTGCTCTGGCAAAGTATGGCTCTAGTAGTACAGAGAGGGTCGTGTTCCTGTAGTGGAGACTTAAAAGACCTGATGATGATGATGACGAAGTAAATTGATAACTTTTCATTTCAATGGATAGGATAATAATGTTATATATTCAACAGATCGTTGTAGAACATCAAAAACCGGCACACAGGCTAAAAGTCGATAGACTTACCCCATTTTATTTTACAAGACCTTTCGATCAATGTGGTTTATAAAATTATATATAATCGAAGTTTATAAAGTTAAAAATCTCAGTATTGTCATCCATATTAAAGATTTGATTGATTGTCATAGATAAATAGAAGAGTACTATAATAGGTATCGTCGATAAAAGTCTATAAAAGATTCTAGAAATGTCAGAAGAGTTTAAAATGCCAGATTCCAAGAATACCGGATTCTACAAATGTCAGATTTTGTCAATGTCGGATTGAATAAACGACAGATTCTAAAAACGCCAAGTTCTAAAATGCCAGATTCGACAAATGTCAGATTTTTCAAAATTTTGGGAATATCTTACATTTTTGAAACGGGAATAATTAGTTGATATTAGATTATAACTTGTATGTGCAGTTTTTTTTTCAATGCAATATTAAAATAGCTCATAATGAAATAACTTTACACGGTTTTGTCATGTTTATTTTAAAACATCAACAACGATTCCAATATGTATTAAAATACTTTGAAAATAAACGCGATAAAACCGTATAGAATTATTTATTTCCAATAGCTCATATTTCTAAATTTTGCGTTAGAAAATTCTTCAATTCTGATTAGGCCGAAATATTGTTGCCATCCCTGGGCCGGGGCACGTCGGGGCACCTCAATACCAACTTCTTCCTTTTGACCGTGTTCAACGTCGTGCGATTCGCATAGTCGACGACGAGATCCTCGTCAGGTCAAGATGGAAAATTATCTTTTTCAGATTGGCCTGGTTCTTGGATGTTTATATATATATGTATTTGTTATAAAATATAGTATTGTTCAGTGAGTATGCCATAACACAAATCTCGAACTTACTTTGGGGCTAGCTCAATCTGTGTGATTTGTCCGTATATCATCATCATCATCATAAGGTCCTTTTTAGTCTCCACTACAGGAGCACGACCCTCTGTATTTTGTCCGTATATATTTATTATCTTTAGTATTTAATTATCTTTGTTGTGGAAAGAGAAGATCAAGTAATAAATATGCGTCAAATTCCTGTTTAATAGGAAAATTCTGTTGTAATCAAAGTAAATAATATCACAGGCGGACGTCAGGTCACGGAAAACACTGATCTTCGGGTCACGTTTGATAAAGGCGTCTCAATGACACTCACTGAGTATTTAGTTTACAACATTACCGCAAATTCAATGGCAAAGTGCTGGTCATCACATAAAGCTAGAAAAATATTGCGAAATATGTATGAGTTGACTGAGTTGCTTTTGTGATGCAAGGACGTTTTGATTAAGAAAATGTAAATTTGAGAAATATAATAAGGAAGTTTGCTAATGATGTTATTTTCTTTGTTCTCGTGAACAATCGGTTTATCTCCTTATGTAAATGTTTCAGAGTGCAGTGGATCCTTACAAAGCAAATTGTTCTGTTCGATGTTTTTTTTTAAATATTATACTGGTAAAATAATGAGGATATCTGTTTCATTGATTTCGTTTAATAGATTGTTAGTTTCATGCGTATTGTGTTGTATTGTGTTTGTAAATTTAGTTATTATCCCGTATCAGACCTACCTACCAACCCAAATACGTGTCAGGCAGGCAGCCGGTTGTAATAACTTTTGCCAAATCAGCATGATTGCTGAGATATGATTTGGCAAACGACGCAGCTGAGCTAAGGACGTAACCGGTCAAACGCTCAGATGATGATTATGATTTGCAGACCTTCGAATAGTATATGCATGCTCTGATGGGAACAAAGGCGTTGTTTGTATGGCAGGACACGGGTAAAAGATTATCCTTTATGTAGAACGGAGGGGAACAAGGCTTGTATCTGGAAAAATTAGCATTCCCTTATCAATTGTCGTTCGATTGAACACTTTTGAGATCCTAGTATATCGTAGGATAAGTCACCTCTTCAATAATACAGCGTATTAATTTACTTTTGACATTCCCTTCATAGCCAGCCAGTCAAAATAAATAAAACTTTCCCTATAAGAACAATGCTGGGAACTAGAATCATTTTGATATTTCCATAGGAAAGTTTTCAGTCGGCAATTTGAAGTAATTGCCAGAATAGGTCACTTACAAAAAAAAATTCAAATGAACGGGCTGGGCTTCAATATTGAAGGCGAATAGACACTCGGTGAGACGATTTTTTTTTTAAATCTATGCACTCGGTATATCGACCATACATTTACTATGCACACAAGTTCACCGTTATAGAAGTCGTAATTCTACCTATACATAATAAATGCCACGAATCTACGCTATCGAGCAGTCAGACTAAATAAAAGAGTAAGGGGACACTATGTGTATTGAATCTCTTTGGGGGACACAAAGAAAGTAGGTATGTTTTTAAATGACGGCCGTGGCGAAGTGCCAAAACAGGCAAGCGCATTTGTAATGATGATTGTTCTTCATTATCAATAGAAGCTAAATGACAAGGTAAGACATATAAAATAAAGTCGGTAGAAAGAATATGCTATTATTTTCTGTAATTACTGTATCATCATCATCAGGTCTTTTTTAGTCTCCACTACAGGAGCACGACCCTCTCTGTACTATTAGGGCCATACTTGGCCAGAGCAGCCAGAGGACTTGGCCTACACTCTCCACGCTGGCCAGACGGGTTGGAGAGGTTTCTTAGATGTTTATAAGCTTTGTTTAGCTTGTATTTCCTAAGTCGCCTTCTACGACATCCACGGGAAGACTTGGAGTGGTTCTATTCTACTCTGCCGGATACCACACGGCTATGTTTGCTATATTAACAACTTATTATGCTTCAATACAAAATTTTCTATGTAAAATAAATTTGCATAATAATAAAACCTTCTTGTATCTAAATAAAAAATGTCACGCACGATATTGCTCTGCGGTAATATGCCCAGGGGGCCCACTTTTGACACGGGACCTGAGACCGCCGCAAAGGCGAGTTTTTACTTCTGCCGGCAGTCCCGGAGTGCAGTACAAACCCGTTGTTTATTTTTGTCCTTCGATTTGTTCTCTGGGGATAGTTGTTTCCCTGACTGATCATGCCCCTTAAATATTATTTTGTTACACACGACATATATTATAAGCTTTCGCCCGTAAAACTTTAAAATGTGAAATTTAGTATCTATCTAGCTGGATGTGCTAGCTTGCTTGGAAGAGCTCCTGCTGTGCATGAAACATAGCAGGAACTCTTCCAAGCGAATCTCGGTTGTCGGGTTAGACACCCGACAACCGAGTTTAGCTTGGAAGAGTTCCTGCTATGTTTTTAAATAAACCTTTATTATGTTATGTAATCTTATTGGCCGCGTTATCGTGTCGTGCCGCTTCCCGTTCCAATCGAGAATAGGACTACTCAGACTCTGTTTTGAAAGTTGTATGAGGTGTACATATTTTTCTGTTGCGGGGTAGACAAAACCCAGGACTTTAAGACCTTAATTTTATCAGAATACCAAAGTATTTTAACACATTTTTAAAAGTTAAAATGTGTAAAATTTCTTTAGTATGCTGATTCATTTTTACCGACAGAAACATGCAAAAGAAGCAGTTCTTTTACTATTTTATATTCTTCTTTAAAATATCACCTTTCTCATACATACATACAAATACAAAAAAAAAAAATTACTACAAAAACTTTTCCCCGACCTAATATTTGCTAACGCACTTTATGTGCGACATCTTGCATAATTATTTTCCGTAATGACGTGTGACATCCATCCTTGACTAGTTCACGTCTAAATATAGAGTTAAAAGTAATTACTTATGTTATTGTTTCATTAGTACGGCGGTTTCAATATTCATAAACAACATAGGTGTTCGCGGCAAAGACAATAGTAATGTATAGAGTGACAACTTCATATAAAAATATGGCCCCGGCTAAGTTAGGTCCACTGTCAAGGCTGAGGCGAGGGCGCTATAACTGCATAGTGACAGTCTTTTCCATTCATCATTAGATGACGTTAGCCTAAACTTGGTAAAACTGAGAAATATTTTTTTAAATACAAGTCCAAAATATCCTTCTAAAATAAATATTTTGTGAATATTACAGTAATAATAGTATATGAATAAATAATAATAATGTAGCGAGCTGTTGGTGAGTAATGACACCACGGACCCGAGTGCTCCAGAGAGTCGGTTAGAGCCCTCGCCCCCGACGTGTCTTCATGGGTCGGGGTGGAAACCCAAGAGGGCTCGCAGGACTCTCAGCTCTGGCTTGCTTTAGTTGGACGTCCAGAAAGGAGTCGTGAGAGCTGTTGCTCTAGTGGTGAAAGTGTTAAAGGGCATAATGCCGCGAGTAAATTTGGAGAAAGCGCAGCATACTTCTCGACACCCATGAGTCACCCACACCAGTGTTGCCCATTTTGCTGGCAATAATCGTCGGCTAGTTTGAGGGACCCGTTAAGTGGGCGGCAAGCCACCACCTGCCAATTACAGTCAGATATTATGATTATGGCAGGTGTCCGACCCTTTGCAATCACCCAGTACAAACAAAGATATAATTACGCGAAGTACAAGTCCACGCAAATTTCTCAATCTGTTACGATAACCATGATCGGAGCGAGTGGGAGGAAACGACGGTGTCGCTTCCTTAAATTGAAACTATGAATGTATCATATGAATGTTGCATGTTAGTGGGATGCACTAATACTAACATTGATATGGTATGGTAGTTATCAAGTGCCAAAACAGGCATATACTTGGTTTGAAAAAAGAAAAATAATTAGGTAAAACGAGGAGTAACTGGCCACTTCAAATATTTTTTGTCTTTTTATCATTGGTATATATATTTTTTTTTGTAACGTCATTCGATTAACTTCCTTTTTAAGTTATACCTATCTGGTTAGAAAAGGGAGAAATCGAATAGAAATAATATGTACCTGGCATGTGTATGGCAATAAATGGCTTATTATTATTATTATGTTGTCTCTTACTCAAGTAATCACGGGCCGAAGCCCGGTTTTTTGAGGCTTGCATGGGGACACATGTCCAACATGTAGAGGCCTTGTGAGACGTTTGCTATAAAATGGGGTGGGGCACTATCCAGGTCATGACAGTAAACACACTATAGAAATGTGCTCACAGACAATCCCCAGAAGGTGCAAACCTATTGATATACAGGAACACTACTCTTAGGGCTATTGAGATGAATGGCTAATGGTTAGTTAATCTGGACTATGGGAATAACTATGGCACCTGCCTGACCAATGTTGATACACACGGAAAAATAGGCAGGTGGTGACTCGCCGACTCAGTCAATGGGTCCCAGAAACGGCTGCACGACGCAAAAATGTGCAGCAAAGGGGCAACATTAGTTGAGCGGCTAAAGGGTGGAGAGGTGTCACTGGACTTTAAACGTACGATCACTTGCATCCTTAGAGGGTCCCATCACGCACGCCCACTCGCCACTTATGTTTCACATCCACCCTTTGAGCATAGCTCTCGCGATTCCACTCTGACCGGCCGATTAAGGCAAGCCAGAGGTAGGGGTTCCTGTTACCTCTTCGGTTTCCACTCCGATCGGCCATCTAAGGCAAGTCGGAGGCGAGGAACAGGGGCCTCCCCTGGGAGCACTCAGGTCCGTGGGGTCGCTACTCCCCAACAGCTCGCCACAAGCTGCCCTGCGGGCTTATTATTATTATTATTATGTTGTCTCTTAAGTAACCACGGGCCGAAGCCCGGTCTTTTGAGGCTTGCATGGGGACACATGTCCAACATGTAGAGGCCTTGTGAGACGTTTGCTATAAAATGGGGTGGGGCACTATCCAGGTCATGACAGTAAACACACTATAGAAATGTGCTCACAGACAATCCCCAGAAGGTGCAAACCTATTGATATAAAGGAACACTACTCTTGGGCTATTGGGATGAATGGCTAATGGTTAGTATCTGGGCTATGGGAATAACTATGGCACCTGCCTGACCAATGTTGATACACACGGAAAAATAGGCAGGTGGTGACTCGCCGACTCAGTCAATGGGCCCCAGAAACGGCTGCACGACGCAAAAATGTGCAGCAAAGGGGCAACATTAGTTGAGCGGCTAAAGGGCGGAGAGGTGTCACTGGACTTTAAACGTACGATCACTTGCATCCTTAGAGGGTCCCATCACGCACGCCCACTCGTCACTTATGTTTCACATCCACCCTTTGAGCATATAGCTCTCGCGACTCCACTCTGACGGGCCGATTAAGGCAAGTCAGAGGTAGGGGTTCCTGTTACCTCTTCGGTGTCCACTCCGATCGGCCATCTAAGGCAAGTCGGAGGCGAGGAACAGGGGCCTCCCCTGGGAGCACTCAGGTCCGTGGGGTCGCTACTCCCCAACAGCTCGCCACAAGCTGCCCTGCGGGCTTATTATTAATTATTATTATTCTCTTTATTTATTTAATTTCTTAGGTCTAGGTTCTTATAAAACTTATATAAAAGGTAAAATATAAAAAAATATCATACAAAAAATACAACCTTTATAAAAACCTAATCCTGGAGGGCTGCCAGCAGCGGGGCAGGGCTCAAGCTACCGACAGTTAAGGCTACAGAGAGAGAAACCTCCTAACGATGCGCGCAGTGTCCAGGAGTACTGCCTTCTGTATCTGACCCTTGATCCAGCCATCTAGCGAGAGCCTCTTGAGGTGTTGATCGAGGCTCTTCGCTATAAGACCGTTCGCTGAAACGACTATCGGGACAATGATCGTCGAATCCACATCCCACATAGCGGTCACCTCGTGGGCCAAGTCTAGGTACTTAGTAAGTTTATCCTTCTCGGCCTTCACAAGGTTCTCGTCATGCGGGATGGTGATATCGATGAGCATTGCCTGGCGCGTCGATCGATCTGTCAGCACGATGCCAGGCTTATTGGCAACAATAGTCCTATCCGTGATAACAGATCGATCCCAATAGAGCGTGGCACGACCATTTTCGAGAACCGGCATTGGTGTGTACTTATAGTACGGCACTTCGGAATCCACAAGCTCATAACGAAGAGCAAGTTGCTGGTGGATAATTCTGGCTACAAGGTTATGTCTGTGCAAGTACTCTCCGTTAGCCAGATGAGAACAACCGGAGATAATATGCCTGAGTGATTCGCCAGGACGGCGGCATGCTCGACAAATGTCGACCGTACCGTCCTTCAGGATATATCTCCGATAGTTGTTCGTCATCATGACTTCGTCTGCAATTGCACAAGCAAAACCCTCGGTTTCTCCAAAGAGGTCACCAAATCGTAGCCAGTTTACCGACGCGAGCAGATCTACATCAGGCCCTGTTAAGGCCCGGTAGAACCGCCCGTGCAGCTCCTTGCTCTTCCATATGTCCCTGCGGTCTTCGGTGCTCAGCACCGTTGGTCTGTGCCAGTTCTCGCTTGCTAAGGAGAGCGGTGTAAAGCTCCTATCTACTGCAACAACGTCGCGATGCATCCCACACTCATTTTTAAGGAAATAATCCCTAAGACTGTACACCTCGCGGTTATGGAGAGTCTTGGCGTTCAAAAATCCACGACCTCCACACTTACGTGGGATGTACAGTCTCATAACGGATGAGCGTGGGTGAAGCATGCGATGCGCTGTCAGCTGTTGACGGACCTTCCTATCCAGGGCATCTAACTCAGTTTGGGTCCATCTTAGTATGCCAAAGGAGTAAGTGAGTAGGGGCATTACCCAGGCATTGAAAGCGCGTGCCTTATTACCACCTGACAAAAGACTTTTAAGTACTTTTGTCAGTCGACAAAAGAAACGCTCTTTCATCGCCTGCTTTATGTCCCCATCCACAATACTCAAACACTGTGACATACCAAGATATTTGTAAGTTTCCTCCTCCGCGAGAGATCTGAGGGACATTATCTCAGAAAGTTGTAAATTTGTTGAATTTACAACTTTTCCCCGTTGGACATGCATGACAGCACATTTATCTACACCAAACTCCATCCTGATAGAACTACTGAAATCTCTTGTGATTTTCAATAGCTCCACCAGGTCAGAGGGATTCGGTGCAAATAATTTTAAGTCATCCATGTATAACAGGTGAGAAACAATCTCCCTGTCACTTCGGAGGCGGCAGCCTAGTCTTGAATCCCTCAGTAGGTTGCTGAGGGGGTTCAAAGCCAGACAAAACCATAATGGACTCAAACTGTCGCCCTGGAAAATGCCTCGCTCGATCCTTATCAAGTCCATCGGATCCGAAGAGCCATTTCCTCTACCTGGCTGACAAAGGACCGTGGTCCATTGTCTCATACACGTGCCAAGAAAGGATCTTAAAGTTGTATTAACTTTATACAACTCTAAGACCCTCTCTAGCCATGAATGAGGCACTGAATCATAGGCCTTTTTATAGTCAATCCAGGCAGTTGAAAGGGCTGTCTTTTTCCGTTGAACTTGCTTGCAGATGGTCATGTCTATGAGGAGGAGCTCTTTAGTACCACGGGACCCAACCCTACATCCATTTTGAGAGGAAGCCATGATTTTGTTCACAACTATGTGCTGGTTAATTTTCGCTCTCAAGATGGATGTAAGGAGCTTGTAAAGAGTTGGCAAGCATGTGATAGGTCTAAAATTCTTGGGATCCGTGGTACTACCGGATTTATAGAGCAGGAAGGTGAGTCCTGTCGTAAGGAAAGAAGGTAGGGAACCAAGCTCGAGAGCTTGTTGGAATTGGGTGGCCAAACGTTCATGTGAGCTTCGAATCCACTTTATCCAGAAGTTGTGCAATCCGTCTGGCCCAGGACTTTTCCAGTTCTGCGCCGTACGAATCGCACAACTTATGTCATCGGGGCTGATAGTTACAGCCCCCATGGACTCGATAGGCTCACATTCACGTTCAACCACTGTCATCCAATCACTCTCGGTGTGTTCGACTGGCACCGACCAAATACTACGCCAGAAATTATTCATAGCAGTAGCATCCGGCAGCTGCCCGTCGATCACACATTGTTCAGTTCCCTCCCACTTCCTGTACACCTTCCTTTGGTCACTTTGGAAGAGCCGATTTAGCTGGAATCGTTCCACACGCTCTCTGTAGCGGCGAATACGTCCCGCCGACGCATAGACTTTCTGCTTCAGGAAGTCAATGCGTTCCGTAACACAGGCAATGTAGTCGCTAGGTCTAATACCAGTACCCTCAAATGCCTGGTTTACGAAACGCATGACACGGGGGCGATTGTTGCCCTCCCTGAAGCATATTAGCTTTGCAATGAGAGTCCTGAATATGCTGATACGTCGCTCAATCCGCTTTTGCCATGCAGGGACACCGCCGACGGGCCGAGCTGCATAGTCAAGGTCAGGAAACTTGACTCGAGCAACCCGACACGCCGCAATGGCCCCACAGTACAAGATTGAGTGCGTATCAACAAGATCTTCACTAGCCTCTAAATATGGGGCTAGCAGATCATTCAGGGCTCCCATTAGCGCCAAATTTCGTCTATTCGTAGGCAGACGAGGTATACGCGGCCTAGAGTCCGGTGTGGCGCGATACTGCGCGATCGTCTCCCCCAAAGTCCTCCTCAAGTGCTCATGGGCCTGGGTACTTACGTTTATGTTCGCATTGTCACCCTCGTCAGCCACAGGGTTCATCCGTACCATTCCCGGTGATTGGGCAGATGTTGGCGACCGATAAATTGGTTCGGCAGATGGACCCCGAGGTATGGCGACAGTTGGGCGAACAGGTAACGCCTCCAGGCGTAGCCGATCAAGCACAGAGTCATCTAATCGCTTGCAACGTTGAATGACCCGCACTTGATCCGATAGACGCTGTGCAGATACGGTAATGGTTGGTTCGAGGGCCTGAAACAAAGAAAGCATCCTGGGACGATACGCTGTCATATTAGTTTCTCCCTCTGTGGCCCCATAATAGGCGCGCATGCAGTTCTCGTTTATTTCTTGAGTCCATCGCATGCGACGCACTACACCACCGGTAGCGGGAGCCGGGCGCGAGGCAGGTTGCCTCGCAGGCTCCAAGCGTGCCGGCAGCGGGGGTCGTCCACGTCGCACAGGTGGTGGCGGCGGCGCGGCCGACGGCCCGCGCTCGTCGTCGCTCGACTCGCTGGTGCCGGGTGCGGTGGCGAACTCGTCACCCGACGATGTTGGCGAGGAGCTGGACGACGACGCGGGCGGAGGTGGAGGGCGTGCGTTTTTTTGTTGTCCCGCTTTTGATCGTGTAATCATCTAATCGTATCCATTATTTATCACACATATTTTAATTGACATGACAGTGTCAAATTATTATTATTATTATTAATAGTCTACGTTTTTTTTAATTTTTAAAGAAAAATAATTGTTGTTCTAGTAGTAACTGGCCACAAAATTCAATAACTGCCTAGGACCAAATTAGTAACTGGCCTCATGAAAAAAACATTATCTTTGGATATAATAAAGATACTAAAAGCTTGTTTTTAAGGCATAATAATAACATTAATCACCATACTATCTCATTTTCATATTATTCATTATTTGTAGTAATATTTTTACAGAAAATTAATATTTCGGAGATCAATAATCATTGGAAGATAGTAGACTGCATAGTAGTCAACGTACTCAATCTTTTGAAGTCTTATCTAAGCAATAGGAGCCAAGTGACTGAGATAAAGAGATTGTGTATTGAAAATAAAACCGAAAATACGTACACATCTGAAATAAAAGAAATAAAATATGGTGTACCCCAGGGATGTATCCTAGGCCCACTTTCATTTATTATTCTATGGTTCTCTATGTAGATGACAGCACACAAATTTTTGAATGGAACAATTCATCAAATCAGATAGCAAGTATGAATGTTGTCATTACAGAGGACCCTAATGCATCACAGCTGAGGATGCAACCGGGAAAGCACTCAGAATAGGAGCAGGATACTGTTCATTTTTAACTTCCCATTTTAGATTTACTTTCATTTACATTTCTATTGCCAAATATGGCGTTTCTACCCTTTTCGTTTCGAGTAGGTGTCACGGTCAATCGACCATGCACACCCTGGTGTCAGAGTTCTTCGGAACCGCCTCTCGGCCTCTGACGTGGTTCCTTTAACGACTACCAGATGGTAGCCGGGACCACCGGCTTAACGTGCCTTCAGAAGCACGGAATCATCTTTATTATCAGACAATCAGGTGATTCAAGCCTGCAATGTCCTAACCAGACTGGAAACAACTAAACAAAGTATGCTTCCGGTGGGAATCGAACCCACGACCCCCGGGTCAACAGGCAAACGCCTTAACCACTGGACCACGGAGGTTGTTTGTATAAGTAATTACAGTCGTAGATAAATCAGATACAAATATTTAAAAAAAAGTAAAAAGTCAAAGTTTTTTTTTTTAAATGGATACATGTATCTCTTTTTGAACGTCATATTTTTTTTTATATGCAGTCTCTAAATACTACTAGCGTTTCGGAACGACCACTGGTAAGAATACGCCGAAAGAAACTCAATCCAGACTTGGTACCTACGTGCCTGAAGGGATCTTATGGCATTGTTTACATTAGACATAATTTTACATACTATTTATTAATTTGTTTACATTAAATAAATTACATTAATTGTCACTAATTTTTATCAATTATATATTCATCAATGCAGTAAAAAGTTTTATAACTGGTTTTTTACAGTTGTCGTAAACTAAGTAGGTAAAGGCAGACCTAATATTTCTGCACGAATTTTAATAAAGAAGCGTACTCCTAGACCCAGAAATGAATCCTTAGTTTTCTGCAATCGCAAAACTGCTGTATAATGCTGTATATGTACTGAGAAGGTATTTCTCTAAGATATTCTCTAGCACCAAGTTTATATGTAGATCTGGTAGAGCGTTTCTGCAGGACAAATATGGTGTTTACTTCTGCAGCTTTTACTCACTACTTTAAATTCTGCATTCACTGAATAGCTTCATTATTCAATTTGGAATATTGTGTTGTCTGTATTCATATCGTTACAAAAAGCGTAAATACTAGTTCTTACTCTGAGCTAGCATTGAACCTGCTACGAGAGCTACGGCCCTTAACAGTTCGCTACGAAATTTTTCAGACTGACTTCTACGCCGTAGCAAAACATCCTAAACAAGTGGCTCGGTGGGTGACCTCGCAATTCTTTTCACAGCGAACTCACTATTCCCTGAGCACTAAAGAACTCTATGGTACTTAGGTCGTCTATGAAAATTTCAGACATTTTGGAAAAAGTCCTGAAACGGAATTAAATAAATGTGAAATTACAAAATTTTATAAGATTCGAGTTGAGAAATACGACATAGAAGAGAACAGCCGGGCAGCGATAGACGGATATACGAAATAGTTCTTCCCCTAAGCTGAAACGAAGACGCTTCGCGCTTGCTCGATCAAGAACCTACTCAAATTAAAAATGTAAAATAAAAAGAAAATACTTTCTTTGTTGTATCATTACCACAATGGCCACAAGGGTCCAAAACGAGACCTCAATAGCGCTTAGGTCCGAGTAAACCACCGGCTTGATCTTTATTCATGAAAGTAGGTATCTATTATTACCTTGAACAGCATTTGTGACACACTAGTTTTATTTTAAAACTGTAATTTTGCCAAGTGGGAGAATTCGAAGTCATTGGCTTTTGGCTAAATCCACACGTGTATAAAAATACTTTACGCGCATTATTTGCGCGTTGGTGAGTTTTATGACTGAGTAAATGCACTAAGCGAGGACCAATTTAGTTTTGCCTGCTCATATTATATATAATGCAAACGCTTGTATGCAAAGAAGGAACCCTAAAATAATCGCACTATTTTAGGGGACCAAAAGGAATATTATGAAACTTTATTTTATTTAATAACACAGAAGCATTTTCTTCAACTATACTAACATTTTTTTACATTAACGCTCGCGTTAATGTCAACTTTTTCCTGAATAAAAGTTAGCCTATGTTCTTCTCCGTACCCCAGATACCACCGCACAACCGTACCGTTTTACAACCGTACTTAGTACGGTTGTAAAATTTCATCAAATAAATGTATACAATATGTAAAGAAAACCCTGTCCGATCCTTAAAGGGGTCATTCGCCCCATCGATATGAACAACTTTTAACAACAATAAACGTAATTTTATTGTAATGTACCCAAGGATTAAAAACGGGATCCTTAAACTAAGCCTCCGCTGTTCGTCCATTCGTCTGTCCGTCACACGACTTGAAATGTTCATGGAATGTAAACCTGTTTTCGCTATAATAACTAATAATAAAGAGAACAAACAATTGAAAATTAATGGGGGTGGGACCTACAATAAACGTGTTTTTGAGCGTTTTCCGAAGTTCATTATTGCATGGTGGTCTTGCCGTTCATATGCGATCAAGACTCGCATTTGGCCAGTTTTTACAACTTGTTTATCACTATTCGCTATAGATCTTCACATTGTAACAATAGGAAGTGCTTGGTTTTTAATCAGAGTTTGAATGGTCTGTGTTCTTACGTCGTACAGAAATAATAAAAATCGTAATATAAACGTTGACTTTATCGTTTCCACGTTATGTCATGTACAGTTACGACCATTAATATTATATATATATATATATATATATATATATATATATATATATATATATATATATATATATATATATATATATATATATATATATATATATATATATATATATATATATATATATAATATACCTACAATTGTATTCCATTTTAAACCTTATCACATTGACTTAAGAACCGATGTGTTAACATAATAATGGTGGTGACTGTACAGTCAATTACAAAACTAGATTGATAGATAAATGAGTTGTTTCCATGAAACTAGTAAAAAACTAGTATCACACACATCATTTGGAAGAGTTTGAGAACCGGACAACAGATAAGAACAAGAATACAATAAAAAAAAAAATTTACATTTTTTTGACATTGACCAGCTCCGTGGCGCAGCGGTCAACACGCCAGCCTGCGACACGGAGTGACCGGGTTCGATCCCCGGCCAGGCCAAGATGGAAAATGATCTTTTTCAGATTGGCCTGGGTCTTGGATGTGTATCTATATATGTATTTGTTATAAAATATAGTATCGTTGAGTTAGTATCCTATAACACAAGTCTCGAACTTACTTTGGGGCTAGCTCAATCTGTGTGATTGGTCCGTATATATATATAATAAAATAATGGAATCCTCTATTTGACTAGGCCTTGAATGAATAAATTTGAGCTCAAAATATCTCGCTGCAATAACTTAACACTTTCGCTGACACTGCCCGCCTGTAGACGTAATTCTATTGTTATTTCTTTTGTGTCTGGTTCAGTGTCAGCGAACGAGTTAATAAAAATATTTTTGCTGAGTCTTTTTTTTTTTTAATTGGACGGCAAACGAACAAGCCGGTCACCGGATGGTAAATGATCTCCGATTCTCTGAGGTCCATGGACAACTGCAACACCAGGGATGTGACAAGATCGTTGCCGGCATTTCAAGAGAACAGACTAGTTTTTGAAGGTTCCAATGTCGTATCGATTCGGGAATACCGACACACGAAGTTGGACAGATCAAAAAAGTTAACGGCACCTTGTTTGGGAAGTGTTACCTTGAGAACTGTAGACAGGTATATTTTATTACAGTTTTTTTGTCCGGGATAAGTGATCATAGAAGTCTTGTATCTTTTCTAACGTACAACAGAATAATTTTGGTAATGACTGTACAGCACGTGTAACTGGAAATTGTTTTACAATAGTATCAGTACAAATTCGATAACCTAATCGATTTTGTGGTGGAATCACCATGAAAATTAATGAACGCAATCTCCTACATATTAAAAATCTAATCGTATTGGGAGTATATTATTTAATATGTAGGTATTAATATGTATTTGATATCTACGTCTTACTCGTTTATAGAAAAAAGTTTTGATTGTTGGTGTTTGTTTATGACAATGGATAAAAATCAAAAACTACAAAACTGGTTTTGTTGTTTGAAAGCTACATTATTAGCGGGTAAAAGTCGCGGATAATTAGCTAGCATTTAAGGGCCCGTACTACCTCACACTGCTTTGCATGATTGACTGTTATATCAATAATAATTAAATACTCAAGTTGAAATAAAAATGCAGCAAAGTTCAGGACTAACTCTGGTAACTATATGACTCAAAAACACGATTGCGTTAAATTTTCTCGATAGAAAAAAATTGCAAAGTTGCCTCCAAATCACGTCTAATTTACTCGGTATATAGCATTATTCACCAAATACATTAAAATTAACCCTTGAATATTCCTAAAAAACGAAAATATCCAAAGTAGCCAACACGTTTAGACCATCCGCGTTTGTATCGCCACGCCGCCTGGCATATGGCCGGCTCTTAATAACTGATGTTTATTGACGTAGCAGAAAATAATTTTGTAAGTATTTTCAACCTTAAGACTCTTAGTATCGTTGAGTTAGTATCCTATAACACAAGTCTCGAACTTACTTTGGGGCTAGCTCAATCTGTGTGATTGGTCCGTATATATATATATATATATAATAAAATAATGGAATCCTCTATTTGATTAGGTCTTGAATGAATAAATTTGAGCTCAAAGTATCTCGCTGCAATAACTTAACTCTTAGCTGACACTGCCCGCCTGTAGACGTAATTCTATTGTTATTTCTTTTGTGTCTGGTTCAGTGTCAGCGAACGAGTTAATAAAAATATTTTTGCTGTCTTTTTTTTTTTAATTGGACGGCAAACGAACAAGCGGGTTACCGGATGGGGCCCGTACTACCTCACACTGCTTTGCATGATTGACTGTTATATCAATAATAATTAAATACTCAAGTTGAAATAAAAATGCAGCAAAGTTCAGGACTAACTCTGGTAACTATATGACTCAAAAACACGATTGCGTTAAATTTTCTCGATAGAAAAAAATTGCAAAGTTGCCTCCAAATCACGTCTCATTGACTCGGTATATAGCATTATTCACCAAATACATTAAAATTAACCCTTGAATATTCCTAAAAAACGAAAATATCCAATATAGCCAACACGTTTAGACCATCCGCGTTTGTATCGCCACGCCGCTTGGCATATGGCCGGCTCTTAATAACTGATGTTTATTGACGTAGCAGAAAATAATTTTGTAAGTATTTTCAACCTTAAGACCCTTAGTATCGTTGAGTTAGTATCCTATAACACAAGTCTCGAACTTACTTTGGGGCTAGCTCAATCTGTGTGATTGGTCCGTATATATATATAATAAAATAATGGAATCCTTTATTTGATTAGGTCTTGAATGAATAAATTTGAGCTCAAAGTATCTCGCTGCAATAACTTAACACTTTCGCTGACACTGCCCGCCTGTAGACGTAATTCTATTGTTATTTCTTTTGTGTCTGGTTCAGTGTCAGCGAACGAGTTAATAAAAATATTTTTGCTGTCTTTTTTTTTTTTAATTGGACGGCAAACGAACAAGCGGGTCACCGGATGGGGCCCGTACTACCTCACACTGCTTTGCATGATTGACTGTTATATCAATAATAATTAAATACTTAAGTTGAAATAAAAATGCAGCAAAGTTCAGGACTAACTCTGGTAACTATTTGACTCAAAAACACGATTGCGTTAAATTTTCTCGATAGAAAAAAATTGCAGAGTTGCCTCCAAATCACGTCTAATTTACTCGGTATATAGCATTATTCACCAAATACATTAAAATTAACCTTGAAACTTTTGATTATCATTGCATTACAGATAAGGCAGCCATCATATGTTTTTTTACATAAGAACTTATATACTTATGTAGATGAGCAATGGTATGTATTATCTATCATACTGCATACATAACGCAGTTCTTCTGTTTTAAAGTAGGTAGGTATTCAAATTAAAAGATTTTGTTCATTACTAATTTAAATATTTTAATTTAAAGGTTATTTTAAGGTTATTTAAATAAAATTGTTTGTTAATTTTTAGGTTTTGTTAGTTTCTAATAATTACTGAGATTAATGATTTTAAACAAAAATACTTCCGTATGTCTCAAAAAATATGTCTCTTCCCTGAGGCCTATACCTTTCATTCATTTAGCCAATATTTGAAAATGGCTAAATGGCGAAAGATCAGACTCATATACCTTTTGTTCACTTAGTTGTTGCATACATCTCCAACACTTTCATACATCAATCCTTTATATATTTTCCCTTTAATTTGATGATGAAAAACATGAATCAATTTCCTGAGAAACCTCACTGATTATAAATTATGTAGACAACTTTTAAAAGAGAAAATAAATAACAGTAACTTAAAAATGTTACGTTTTATTTTCTAGTATCCGAGACAAACTCCTCTGTACCGAACTACAGTTTGCTTAACACATGACGAGCCAACTAAGTACATATCAACCCAAAGCAGTTCTGTAGTCATCCATACCTCTATCCTCCTCCATCATACCTCTTTTGTGTAAGTTTACGGCAAATATCAATTTTGCATCGATTATTAAGTGCAATATGGGGTATCGCAGGTGTATTAGTTAGTAATAATAGTTAGGCATCAGTATATGGTTTGGCAAAACGCCGCATGGTCCAGATCGTGGCCATTTCACAAATGCTGTCCTCAATTCATGCTCATCATCGTGAATAGGGTAATGAGCTCATTATGGCTATTGCGTTGTAATTTCCTTATTCCAAGTCCCACGTTAGGGTCTCAAAAGAAAAAATAGGCACATAAATGTGGCATTTGTTTCTGGGCAAAAACATGATAGGTAGTTATCGTAACTTGTCATTATTCTTTTAGATAAATGAATTACACAAATTACACAACTAAAAATGTTTATTTTTATTGACATTACTTGGTTATTAAAACTGCCTGATAAGTTTGTTTATAGACCAATGTTTAAATCTGTTAAGATCACATAGCATTCTTTTGAGATACTTGCTTTCAGGTAGAAGTCATATTTTCGTGAAATGTAGTTTTAAATGTAGTTTATGGTTTAATTTTCGGAATAGTGTGAAAAGTTTATTTTGTGATTGTAATTAGATACTACAATTACAGATTAAATCACCTAATACGGTTTTATCGCGTTTTTATGAAGACTAAGGTTTTCCTGTGAACATGAAAATTAAAGTTTTTGTGAAAGTGAAAGATGTAAAAATGATGTAATAAACGCTTTTAAAACGGTATTAAAAGATTTAATTAACGCAAAAACATTAGAAACATTTTATAATTTAAGTTTATGAATGAAGCTTTGATGAATCGCTGTAATACTGAAACTAATTTTAAATGTTTTCTTTTAGGAAAAAAACAACACCTCCAAAATACTTAGCATACCATACCCAATTTTTCAACCCTAGCTTTACACATATAGGTACCTCTATGTTCACATATGACGAATCGAATGAACAATTGCAAAACTGCTCGGAACAATCGTGCTTATAAAGAATTTTAACACAATCACTTCCACAAGTATTTTGATATAAATTGAACTTTTCATATTTTCGTAACTCCTTTACGCTTCTTAATCTGATGTAAAAAATTGGATATTTATGTTCACCAATGAAGTCCCACATTCGCATATGTCCGTCCACAATCACTATCATACTATACATAAGAAAATCGCGCTGGGATGACGGTCTATTATTAAAAGTTTGTTAATCACGCAGGTTCTGAGACTACGCAAGACAAGAGTTTTGGCAACTCAATCGCGATGAATTTTCTTACATAAGGATTTGTTTTATAATATTATTAAAAAAAAAATTGACGAGTAAGCAGATCGGTGCATAGTCAAATCATATAGTGGTGGACGAGATCTCTTCATCCAGTACTCTGTCTGTTCTGTATGTAAAAAAAAAGTACTGACAGCAACACAAATACAAAGTATACAATCAATTAGGTATTAACAAGTGTAACAAGGTAAGTAGTAGTAGTAAGTAGGTAGTAACAAGTGACAACTGATTTAGATTTTAAATAGTCCGCTTTAAATCTCACGCAAACTGTCTTAAGTACACAAATATTATCAAAAATATGTTCCACTTGACTTTAAGTTGCATATTTTTGACCGACTTCGAAAAAGGAGGTTTTAGATTCTTCAGGACAGGTTTTTACGTATGTTCCCCGATTACTAGGAGATGCATGGACCGTTAAGAGAAAATACTGCGATCGAGGGAATTCAAAAATAGGTATTTGTAAAATCTATTGCTGTCGCGCTGTGTGCCCGAACAACCCCCGCAGAGTGCGATAGAGACAACTGCGGCTCGGACCAAAAATACCTATGTAATATAAAATTACACAAAATTAACGCTTCGTACTCCCCTGATTTCATCTCCAAAACTTAATCGACAATTTCATAAAAAAATTGAAAAATGATATGGTTATGTTTCCTTTTTCTAATATAATCGCGTCAAATTTGTTTTCTTGATGTTTGAAAACAACTGAAATTCTTACCAATTTTTCTGATTTTTGATGGTTCATATCTATTTATAATAATTCAAATTAGAAAAACATAAACATAGGGACTTGCTAATATATTAATAGATTTTTTTGTAAATAATCATAGCTCTACTGGTACTATTTGGCGAGGAATCATATCTATTTATAATAATTCAAATTAGAAAAAAATAAACATAGGGACTTGCTAATATATTAATAGATTTTTTTTGTAAATAATCATAGCTCTACTGGTACTATCCGGCGAGGAATCAGGGGACTACGATTGTAACCCTACGATTTCCTCTTAAGAATTCGCGTTAAATTTCAGTAAATCGTGTCAGTCGTTTGGTTGTAGTCGGATTGTGATGTAACAGAGTGACCTATTAACACTCACAACTTTAAAAGAATTGGCAGTATTCAAATTCTCAAGTTTCATATCTATAAACACTTTAACACATTTCGTTTTCGCAGAAAATGTCTTGCAAAAATCCCTCAAAAAAATCCTTGAGGTGATTTGTCACTATTCTATTTCTTCCCGGGGTATAACTGTATCATTGCGCCCAAAACGCCATGGTCAAGGCAAACATCAAAATTGTTATTATAACACTTGCGCGAGTTTTGCTATTTTTACCCGATTGCCAGGAAGGGTTATGTGTTTCGCGCGTATAATGCATGTACGTTTGTATATTTCTTTATTACCTCGAAATTATCCAATTTCGAGGTAATAAAGAAATATACAATGGATGCCCCAAAGTAAGTTCGAGACTTATGTTATGGGATACTAACTCAACGATACTTTATTTTATAACAAAAACATCATTTTCGATCTTGAACTGACTGGGGAACGAACCCGGGCACCCTCGTGTCGCTGACTGGCGTGTTGACCACTGCGCTACGAAGCTAGCCAAATGTAAATATGTAAATATATTGTTACAGACATATTTTTTTTTGTTTAAGACTAAACATACGTTGGTTCTTTATCTTATCACTTTCTACTTGTTGCCTTGAAGATGTATTTTCGCAATAACATAATCAATGAAGGTTGAAACATCCGGCATGTAGGCATTCTACTTATATCCAACTTAGAGATCATCAACAGTAATTAGCAGAAAACAAAATCGAAGTAATATTATTATCTGAAAGTTTCTACGATGTGAAGAAGTGATGAAGTGGAGGGGTTCGATCGTAGATCATGGCGGAAAAACCGGCCAAGTGCGAGTCGGACTCGCGCACGAAGGATTCAGTACCGTTATTTATAAAAACGGCAAAAAAATTATGCCTTTTGTATGGGAGCCCCTTTTAATATTAATTTTATTTTTATTGAATATATAACTAAATATTTAAGCGTCTCCCTGTTGCCGTTATCAATATCGAGCAAAAACAAGCAAAAAAGTCACGTTTGTTGTATAGGAGCCCCCTTAAATGTTTATTATAATTATTTTTTGTGTATTTGTTGTTATAGCGGCAACATAAATACAATCTGTGAAAATTTTAACTGTCTAACTATAGTGGTTCATGAAATTCAGCCTGGTTTCAGACGGACAGACAGACAGCGGAGCGATATTAATAGGGTCCCGTTTTTACCCTTTGGGTACGGAACTATAAAAACGATATTTTTCAGATTGACCTACTGGGCCTTGGATGTTAGTATAATAAAATGTAGTATCGTTGGGTTGTATCCTACAACACTAGTTCATCGATTACTGTGGGGCTATCTGTGTGATTTGTTCTAAGTATATATTTATGTATTAGGTGAGTATGTTTATTTCTCCTTCACGCGCAAACTACTGGATGAATTTTGGTGATACATATCAATGTTATATATAGCTGACAAATTAGAATAGCACTTAGACTATACGTTACGACGGAATTGTGTCCTTGACTTGTCCACAAGGACCTCTGGAACTTCCTTTCCCGCTGAGCGCAATCGACGACAATGTATTAATTTTAGCACAACGATCTTGACCTACGGAACTCAGATAACAGCTTAAACACTTATGATAATGTATATAAACATACAACTACCCCTTCTACGTATTGAACATCTTGTAATTTATTTGTTTGTTTTTCGTGTGTGTAAGTGGCCGACACTCTGACACCAGTGTTCTTTTTCCAAGCTGCCTAAAGCTATCTGACATAGCTTAATGACTGGCATCAATGATAATAGGCGGGGCCAACGGCTTAACGTGTCTTCCGAAGCACGGAGGCGCTCGGAATATTTTTATGCCACTTGTGGTCACCCATCCTAGTGGGGCCTGCGGCCGGGGTGGCTTAACATGTGCGGCTCCATATCCCCTTATCCTATTTGTGATTAATTATCATTTTCACATTAGCGCTCGCTAATAATTGTCACAAATGGGATACTAATTCAACGGTACAGGTAAGTGAATACAGTTTTAACCATGGCACTAAATTATGCGGTTCGTGTTTAGCGAAATCAGAATGAAAATGACCATGTAACACATTTCCGCAGATTATTTATTTCATTGCATTCAATAATTAAATAGATATTACATTTCCTTCTCGACTTTTACGTTTATTCAAACATTAACTTTGTGTTATAATTTATATATAATTTTTGTTAGTTTTGCATTAACGCTTTATTTTGTTATTGACAAAAAATGTGGTACAGTAAATATACAACGTAGCAAGATATATCGAAATCATACTCGGAACAGCAACGTAATCTATTTTTTAACAGAACAATTAAATTATAGATAATAATTAGGCTTTGGAACTTTTTTTGTACCCGAAGAACGTAAAACGGTTCCAGATAGGTATACAATCTATCAGTCTCCCGAGAAACTTTACCCCTACCGTAAACATAGTTTGTAGAATATTTTTTTTAAATTGAATGTTTATTAGTATCTTCCTTCTAAGTAATTGTTTTCTATTTTAATTAAACTTCAATTCTTTCTAAATGATTGAATATTCATTGAGCGTATAAAAGGAATGAGTGTCGCAAGTAGTCGCATTTTTAAAGTAATAATCCTCTTTAACGTTCGTAAATCTATACTAATATTATAAAAGAGGAAATGTTTAATGAGTGCCTATGTCTACTGTTTGTAATGGATGAAATAAAATATGTAATCGAATTAAATAAATTGGTCAAATGCAAGTCGAAATGCACGCATGACAGTTTTCTTACTACCATACAATGTTTAAATACAGAAAAAACGAAAATACACGTTCATATTTTTATTCCTAGTACGGATTTATCCCCATTTTTTTTAAATTTATCTTGTATTTTATTATTTTCATTTATAGATATACACATTCAGTTACAATTTCGTGTTGCTACCTATTGCGGTTCAATAGATACGGCCCTGCGGCAGATTGACGGGTGGAAGGATAGCAGAGGCTGTGAAATAGAATCCCGTTTATACCTTAAAATTACATATTTATGATATTCAAAGAATGAAGATTTGATACCGTATTAGTTTTTACAGTGTTATTACAAATCATAAATTATTATGGTCAGAAATCAATGTCTAGGGAGAAGAATCACCTAGATTAGCATCATTTCCTTAATCGCCCTTTATCTACAAACAACCTACATAGTACGAGCCACAGCTGGTACAATTTATTTCATTGATTACAAGAGCGTATGCATATGCATCAAATAATAGTCGAGGTTAACATTTACTTGTTATAGGTCCCAGTGACGTGCACACACATTTTTCAAAAGGTAGACAAAAACATAGTCATAATTTTAACAATAAATTACGACATGTACCTAAATAAACACTTTATTTTCTATATTAAATAACAACTGATTTATGGAGCATTTTGCTTGTGATTTTTTTAGGGTTAATATTTTTATGTTAGAGAAAAAATATATACATAGGTATTTAGTAAGTTCAGGGTAGACATACTGTCTGTATGGACTGCACGTCACTGATAGGTCCAACCCCACCTAAGGATAACTTGCTGTTTAGAAGGTTTTTAGTGATTTAATAGTTGAATTAGTAAGCACCTATAAATCATCGACAATAGCCGGCGGTGGAATAAAATAACCTTTATTTCGCGTTTAGTTTGGACACAATGCAGAAATTCCATGCTTTGTTTGCGAAGGTGCAGGTTTCAGGTAGACAGCGACACGGCTTGCTACGCTCAGAACGAGTGATGTCAATGTAAATTGAAGTTGGTGTTCTTTTTACTCGAATGCGGCAGTTTTAAGTTAATTTGTAACCTCCTGGCAATAGGATACAAAATTGTGAGACTAGAAATGAGGATCGGAAATAGTTTACATTCCCTACATATATTCGACCAGCTAATGTTTTTAAATAGGTATATTATATCTCTTTATAGATATATGTATATATTTTAAACTATTTTAGATCATATTTATTTTTCTCAAACCGCGATTGGTTTGAGAAAATAGATATGATCTAAAAAATAAATATATAAACCATTAATTTCTTCAATTTATTCCATTCATGATATTGCTTTGCCATGATAAAACCTTTTGTGCTATTTTGTATTTATTTTACTTAAAATGTCTCTTTACGATGGAATAAAGTATATTATACTTTTATATTTATTAATTGTAGAATTTGAATGGAAACACATAAATTATAAAATTTTCGGCTACCCGCATAAAAATAAATAAGTACCTATCTTGTTAGTTCCTTTATGTAATAACTAGAAATTTAAATATTTTCTCAACGTTGAAATTAAACTACAAGGATATGTAGGTATTTTAAATAGTTAAAGATCCATCTAAAAAAAATGCGGTATCTAATATATGAGTTTTTTTTCAACACTACCCACAGCAAAACACAAAAATCCACTCCAGCTCATGATCTTCGGCTTTTCGTTGAGTTCGACCGGTTTATTACTGCTTATTTGATCGGTAAACATAATGAATTTATGACTTAGTTAATACCGAGTAAACACCGCCCCGAGACATTACTGTCACGCCTTACTGCATCATGTGCATGTCTACAATTTTGATTCAATACGTCTTCGTCAAAAAGTAGAACAAAGTCGCGTGTGTCCCAAATGACGATAGGCATAAGCGAATGCTGAATTAACTTATAATTAAAACACAAGCACAACGCTTGATCACTCACGGAAAATAAATAAACAATGATAAATATAAAGTGTAACTACTTCAAAACGTTTAAACAGCTGAAGTTCCCTATACTTCCTCAACTTTTATATTTGATAAGGTAGGCAGCAAAAAGATAGCAAGCTTACGGCGATCGATCACAGTGAATCGTGAAAATCAAATTGACACGCGTCAATTTCTAATAAACTGCGCGATTATTAAAATATCGTGAACAAAACTCACCTCGGCGTATTCGTTGGCAGCCGACGGGTTATAGGTTAGGTTACGATCGAACACAGAGCCACGTGCTGTTTTTAGCGAGGGGCGCACGAGCGGGCGGCGCGCGGGTTAAAATGAGAATGAGCGATGTTGGCAGCCAAAGAGTACTGATACGCGAGCGTATAGCGTGGCGGGCTCACCTCTACACTACACACCTGTCTACGTTGCAAGCGGTAGCCCTCGTTGCGTCATACACGGCTACTAATCCCATAAAAATAAAACGTACATTCTTTCTTATCAAATGCAGCCGGCATTTCGGTGGTACCAAGTGTACCGTGCAGCGATAAACCGTTATGTTTGCGGCGTCAGATTTGTGGATGTTAGCTAGTGCAACTTCAAGAAACAGGTGTTTGGGTTGGATGTGCTATTGTTCGAGCATTCCTTTTTTTGCTTGGGTTTTAACCTAACCGGTCTATTTTGAAGTCTTCTTTCTTTGCATAACTGGTTTGCAAGTTCACTAGGTCGCCGAGAAAATAGTATGCAGTGCTATCCGGCTTTTGTTCAAGTTCATATAGGTACATCCTTGTTCTGTACATACAGCGTCCATATTGGGACATTTATGTTATGACAGTAACATTAACTAGATAAAATAGAAAATATCCTCTGTTTGCTTTGGCCAAGTATGGCTCCGGTAGTACAGAGAGGGTCTTGGTCCTGCAGTGGAGACTAAAAAAGACCTGATGATAGAATATATAGTACTGTTGAGTTAGTATCCCATGATACCAGTAGCTTAAACTGCGTGATTTGTCTTTATAGGTATTATTTTATTTTATCTATTTGATTGTTGCTGTCATAATACGGATGCTATATACCTATAAGGTCAAGGGTGTCTGTCATCCTCTCAGGTCATCCTCAACTGCTTAGCCGGAGATTGCAGGTATGGCATCGAGTACGCGGGCCCGGTATCATGAGTTACAATTATCTATATTAACTGAATATAAATTTTATATTCTGTGAACATTTTAAGCGTCTACCTGTTGCCGTCATCAATATCAACCAAAAACAAGCAAAAAATATCACGTTTGATGTATAACTTTATTAGTTAAAGCCCCCTTAAAAAATTAGTTTCATTTTTAATTAATTATTTATTTTTAAAGAGAATATAAAAAAAATCTGTGAACATTTCAAGCGTCTACATGTTGCCGTCATCTATATTAACCAAAAACAAGCAAAAAATATCACGTTTCTTGTATTACTTTATTAGTTGTAGCCCCCTTAAAATATTAGTTTCATTTTTAATAATTTTTTTATTTTTAAAGAGAATATAAAAAAAATCTGTGAACATTTCAAGCGTCTACATGTTGCCGTCATCTATATTAACCAAAAACAAGCAAAAAATATCACGTTTCTTGTATTACTTTATTAGTTGTAGCCCCCTTAAAATATTAGTTTTAATTTTTAATATTTTTTTTTTTTAAAGACAATATATAAAAAATCTATTAATATTTGAAGCGCTACGTACCTATGTTGCTTTTATCAACAGCGAGCAATAACGAGTAAAAGATCAAGTTTGTTGTATGGGCCCCTTAAATATTTACTCTGGTTTTTAGTATTTATTGTTATAGCAATAACAGAAATATATCTATGAAAATTTCAACTGTCTAACTATTACGGTTAATGAGATACAGCCTCGTGACCGACAGACGGCAGCCGAGCCATATTAACAAAATATTTTGATGAATTGAGACCTATTTTGACAGCTCCGTGGCGCAGTGGTCAACACGCCAGCCTGCGACACGAGGGTGCCCGGTTTCGATCCCCGGTCAGGTCAAGATGGAAAATGATCTTTTTGAGATTGGCCTATGTCTTGGATGTTTATCTATATATGTATTTGTTATAAATATAGTATCGTTGAGTTAGTATCCCATAACACAAGTCTCGAACTTACTTTGGGGCTTGCTCAATCTGTGTGATTTGTCCGTATATATTTATTTATTTTTAGGTCACTTGAATAAGTCATCCAGGTTTGTAACCATGTGTAACACACAATCTGTGACGTAGGTTAGTGAAATAGTAATGTCACTTTCGTAATCGTTACAAACGCAACTATCTTATCAGTGTTTTCATTGCCGTGGAAATGATATCGCGGTCAGGTTCCCCTTGACCACGAATACTGACTACATATCTGAAAGAGGAGTTAGGTAGCCCAGACGTCCTTCGTCGCTCAGTGGGCTTTGGGTTCCATTTCAGCCCAGGCAAATACTACAGAACACTTAATTCTACGATTCCGGATATTACCAGAGGGTCGGCTATAGGTACAGTGTGTTAATTTACCACTGACTTTCCCCAAAAGAACCCTAATGTTTTCAGGGTCTATGCAACTATATCATGTGTTTATTTGAGTTTCATCATTTCATTATAGCCTTGCTGCAGTCTTGCGAACATAAAACTGCCATTTTTTGAAACGTTAGGTATAATAATAACAATGTAATAACCGCGATAACACCGTATTGAGTATTTTAATTAAAAATAACATAAATATATGGGGTAACGGTGACTTCCTGTCATTATTCCAGTAACATGGCTACTCACTAAAATACGTTATAAAAATAACAGAACAATAAATACAACAATAATAATACTAACTACAAATAATAATTAAATCTACTTAAAATATAAAAGTCAGGGAAAATATATTCCCCCTAATTCATAAAAAATAACAAACGCAAACCTATTTTAGTTAAAATATGTTTTGTCCTTATCCTCCTCTCCAATGTTAGACACTGTAAGAACAAAACAAAACATATGTTAACAAAAAATGGTATAATAAGCGTTTGTTTATTTTTATTAATAAGAGGGTTAGTATTTTATATAGAGACGTTATCCATTCATATATGAGCTACCTTTGATATCTAAATTCAAAGATAAAATGCATAAACTGACTTTGTGTAGGTTTAATTGGGTTCGCAGTAGGTTCATCAATATCAAAGTATTATTCGCGCCCTATTATAAATTTAATCCCTTATTTAAAAAAAAAACTTGTAGTTAATCTATCTTACTTTTACTGAAAGAAACAATTGAAATAAGCAGCAAAATATATTTTTATCATGGACGTTATATAGTAGAAAACGCTTACTATATAGATGATTTTTATTGTACTTTATTCAAATGTCACTGCTTTGACTTTCTGTCAAAATACTGGTCAAGGTAGGTATCAAACATCTCTGGCAATTACCTGGCTGAAAGAATAAGCATTGCCATAACGTGGCAATGCTTCCAGCCTTTTCGCCACTATGTCACGAGGTGGCGGTGTGCAGGAGGGTTTCAGGGTGTAAATAATAGTATTTTAAAGCAATTTTTTATTATTAGTTTTTTAGGATTCCGTACCAAAGGGTAAAAACGGGACCCTGTTAATATCGCTTCGCTGTCCGTCTGTCTGTCTATCTGTCCGTCTGCCAGGCTATCTCATGACCCGTCATACCACAGAGCGTCATACTTAGACAGTAGAAATGTTGACATATGATGTATTTCTGTTGCCGCTATAACAAGAAATACTTAAAAATATACAACAAACGTGATTTTTTCGCTTGTTTTTTCCCGATATTTATAACGGCAACAGGTAGACGCTTGAAATATTCACAGAAAATTTAGTAAGATATTCACATTAAAACAAATATTTAAATTAACATTAAAGGGGGGTTCCCATATAACAAACATGATATTTTGCCGTTTTTATAGATATCGGTGCGCGAGTCCGACTCGCACTTGGGCGGTTTTTTTTAATTGTTGTATACCTATGCACCATACCTATTCATATTTTCTGTAATTGGTAAGAAGAGAAAAAACCTTAATTTACTAAAATAGAATATTGAAATTTATGTACAATAGTTTATTTCTCTCTTTTATTCTTTTCCTTGCTGGTCTAGGAGTAAAGAAAAACTTACCTACCTACCAGAAGATACCTACCAGGTACTTCTAATTACACGTAGACCGCGGATCCGGTCGATGGAATGGGTGAAAATCATGGCACAGGCGATCCGTCTAGTAATCCATCACAGTATGCTTCGCGTTTCTATCTACCCACTAACACGCTAAATGAGATGTTTGGATCTTATGGCCTCAGGCTATATCTACCCCGTAAGGAATAAATACCCAATAAATATATGTGTAGGTAGACGGATTCTTTTAAAATCTATTCGTATATGTATGAACTACATAATTATATGATTAAACTAGCTGTTGCCCGCAACTTCGTCCGCGGCAATTTCTGTTATTATGATTAATTAAGTAGTATAGACGAATCATTTTCCCCCGTTTTTAAAACATTTTTTTAATGCTTCGCTCCTATTGGTCGCAGCGTGATGTTTTATAGCCTAAAGCCTTCCTCAATAAATGGACTATCCAACACAAAAAGAATTTTCCAATTTGAACCAGTAGTTCCTGAGATTAGCGCGTTCAAACAAACAAACAAACTCTTCAGCTTTATAATATTATATTATAGTACAGATAATGGTAAATTCAAATGATACTAACAGAGTTTTTTATAAATGATCGTACCCGTG
Source organism: Elegia similella (assembly GCA_947532085.1). Lineage (NCBI taxonomy): Eukaryota > Metazoa > Arthropoda > Insecta > Lepidoptera > Pyralidae > Elegia > Elegia similella. The sequence continues at coordinate 28,178,647 of OX383925.1, read as the reverse complement.
CGAAGCGGGGGCGGGTCGCTAGTATTGTATAACTGATAGACTAACTAGGTGAACTAATCCAAAATAACATTATAGGTATATACACATTATATGGCAAAATGAGTCTCAAACTGTCAACTCTCGAGGTGTGCGCCGTTCTCCTAACACGAAGGTTATTCGACTCTGGAATAATATTTTTGCTCCCACTCAGACCTGACACAATGTCGGTATCACTTTCATGATGCCGTGCTAAACAATGCAGTATGCAGTATTCCTTTCTCAAAAGACGTCAAATGGGCAAGGCAAAGCTGCGCTTTCAATATCAAACGCATGACCGCATCAGACATGTTTACGAGACCTTGGATGGTGAACTTACTTTACATGGACATATTTTAAATCCGCTGACGGGAAAAAGAGCCAAGCGCAAGTTCGATTAAACTAATGGTTCGTTCTTTGAAAGGAAAAGCGTAAAACGTATATACTTACGTGATTTCAATGATGGTAATCAATATGATAAGGTATTATTTTACATACCTACGTACTATCAATATTATTTTTGATTTTAACATTGTTTATTGTTTTAATATTTATAATATTTTTTAAAATAAACTGTTCCTATATTATAGAGAAAATTCGAAGTTTAGCAACATACGTAATTCTCACTTAAGTACAACCTAAGCTGTGGAAAGCGTAGTTGGTTGCACTTCCATCAATATTGTGTTGTTAATTTATATTAGTTTTAAGTCTACACGTGTAACCGTTTAAGGACACGGAGTAAGGTTTATAGGCCAAGTTAAGCATGTTGGTTAAGTGATGCCTTTGATTTTCACTCATTTAAATTGCTTAGTCGGCGGCTTCTATGGTGTATCTTCGTTTCTATTTTTCCAATAGATGCCGGGTAAATCTACACAACTTGGAGTAATCTCGTGGTCTGATCGCCAAATAAGTATGCTAATTTTAATATTTATAAACCCCGAGTAAATAATAGGGTAACGACGTAATTTTTAACCGACTTCAAAAAAGGAGGAGTTTGTTAATTTGGTTGTATGTTTTTTGTTATATTTAATAACTCCGACATTTGTGAACTGATTTGAAAAAAATTGAAAATGGATATTGTAGATCCAGACTGGTCTCATTTAAATTTCATCATAATCAGTTCAGTAGTTTATTTGAAGTCGTTTTTTTTATTATATGACAGATTATCTATGTGCCGTGGAGCCGTGTGGTTTCCGGCAGAGAAGAATATAAGAGTAGAATAGGACCACTCCCAAGTCTTCCCATGGATGTCGTAAGAGGCGACTTAGGTAATACAATCTAAACAAAGCACATAAACATCAATGCGACCTCTCCAGCCCGTCTTACCAGCAAGGAGAGTGTAGGCCAAAGCTCTGTCTGCTCTGGCCAAGTATGGCTCCGGTAGTACAGAGAGGGTCATGCTCCTGCAGTGGAGACTATAAAGACCTGATGATGATGATGATGATGATGATGATGATCTATGTGCCAGTTTGCATTACTTTTGTATTTGCACAATTAAATACTAGGTATTCGTACTAGATAGCTTTGCGGGGTGACTGCTGCTGAGTATAACTAGTCTAACTAATTAAGATATGATTTGTCTTTTATTATGCCCTTTATGCTCCACTACCTGAACAATGTAGGACCTTAACTCTGTATCAGCGAGTGGCGAGGCTGTCGTGGCCTACTGGAGGGTAAAAATAATTTATTTTCGGATGTTTTAAGCCACCAACACGACAAGAAGAAGATTTGCCTTGTGTAAAATAATGAGTTTTTTTGTTAAATTTACTATCCGGTATCTGGCCGGATACTAAATTAATATCTGTTTCATCTCTACGTATATGAAAGTTATATTTTTATGTAAAATTATATACGGGCAAATCACACAGATTGAGCTAGCCCCAAAGTAAGTTCGAGAGCTGTGTTATGGGATACTAACTCAACGATACTATATTTTATAACAAATACATACATAGATAAACATCCAAGACCCAGGCTAATCTGAAAAAGATCATTTTCCATCTTGAACTCGCCGGGGATCAAACCCCGGGCCCTTGTGTCGCAGGCTGGCGTGTTAACCACTGCGCCCCGGAGCTCGCCACATGTAAAAAGGTTGAAAGATGACCTGATTCAAAAATCTAAAAACTCGAGTGCGATTACAATTTTTATATACTTATGTACTTACTCAGTGCCACTCTTACTATTAGCCGTATGAGACTGCTTCTAAGCTAAAATAAAGAAGTACCAAAGAAATATACAAACATACAGAAAAAATGCGGCGAATAAATTCCATACTGCAACCTACTGATAAGGCTGAACGCAAGTAGGTACTATTAAAAGTTACCGAAGCCAATGCTAACTTTATTTAATAGCATGGTATACCTACCTACTTGTTATGTACTGGGCACGTGTATAACGGGAAATATAACGCTAATGTTTTGTTTTTTACAAAGATCATGCGGCCTCTTGGTGAGATTGACGGGATTGACGTTAAAGGAGACACGTCACACTACCTTGTAGTTACACGGGACCCATTTGAGGCCCAATATGGGCCCTGTGAGTGTGTAACTGTAATCCTGATTAGTGTTGCCAGGTCCTATTTGTTTTAAATCGGTACATGAGGTCAAAAAAATCGGGATTTAGGGTTGCAGATCGGGACAGTAAACAAAAACAAGGGGGTTTTTCGTCTGGGTTTCATTAATTGCGTTTTAAAGTACTAGTGCATTACGCTCTCTCGTTCATACGATGCGCTCATGAAGTTAGCTTCATGGATGCACTAGTGATGTGATGTGACGCTGATGTGTGCCATTTTGAATTTGACATAGTGATGAAATGAGTAAAAATTACGTAGCGTAAATATACATTTTTTTATGAAAATACTTTTTCATTTTTTAATTAATCGGGACATTTAGCGTCCCGATCAGGTACAAATCGGGACGCGTCCCCAGACCCCTGAAAATCGGGTCGGCCCGCGCAAATCGGGACACCTGGCAACACTTATCCTGATCCCTCTCACTACAGTGGCTGCAGGTCGTACTACAGCAGGCCTACTCGCTTACATATGACAATTACGGTGTACGACGTCTTGATTGTCACTCCAAAACATTACGCGGGTTCGCATGTTTTTTTTTTTTATTTAAGATGTTTATCCAGTAATGGATTGTGAAGTGACCATCAAAACCTTATACGCCGTGTTGCCGAGTTTGCAAGTAGGCGTGCAGGTCGGCCCCCACAAGTTACTTGTTATGTCATTTACGGTAGGTTTTGTTACAGTGGGGCATAGCCCCCTTGGGGGTACGTGATACATGTACCAGGGGCCCGCAGCAGCTCAGTCATTCTCTCTCTCTTCTCCAGGCCTTTTTCCAGTTGCATCAGCAGTCATGACATTATGTCATGATAGCTCTCCACTTCGCTGCATTTTGGTTCTTAAAAATCACAGAGTCAAAACAGAATCTCCCCTTATTAAAGTCGGTTATAAGTAATCAAACATCATAATAAAGAACCTATACAGACAAAGTGAACTATGCTTTATCGACTTCAGTCGCGTGTCGCGTCTGACGCAATCGCTTCGAGATTTCCGAAGTGAAGTTCGTTCGTTCACGGCGCGTCGATTACTACCGTCTATGACGCCGGTGACGTCACTGCTCGATGCGTAATCTACTAACATAGCTGCTAATCTTGAGGTGAACCGGCTCCTATTTATTTACGAGAAATGTGTGGTTTGATAAGGTCAAAAGGTTGACATTTTGTATGACGGTAATGTATTTATGGCCCCTGTATTTTGAGACGGCCCCTTAGAGGTCGCGCCCATAGACTCCCACTAAGCAACAACCGCTTCAGAGCAAGTACTAACGCACACTACACAAATAACCATATTGACCATCAAATGAAAAGGCTTAGAGCTACATTTCATATGTAGTATTTTTACCTCTGTGGTTGTACTAAATGTATGTAAACTGTTTACAAGCAATGTTCATTCTTAAGTGTCGCCAGTGACGTCTTTGGACGTCACCGGCGACACTTTGAATGAACATTCCTTACTTACTTTCTTAGAATCAACTCCATGTTTTTTTTAATTGTAGGTAAAAGACAGCTGTTTCATATTTTTTATGAGCAATGTCAATTTCAGCATTATTGGTGCCATCGGCAACACATATATACATATATAGAATACTCTTCCAAATTCATGTGTATTTTATTGATACAAAGTATTTAATAAAAAATCTGAATATTATCTTAGTTAACAGGTATAATCTAATTTAATTATGGAAAATTAAGCTATGTAATAAAAACGTCCAGGCAGGCACTTAGGTTGCTGTGGTGGTTTCTGATATAACTGGAGTAAAAGTCATAAAGAAAAGGTGTAATCATGTGTGTGCGTTATCAGCTCATATATATCCCAACCGAGGGGCACGTGCATACCCTAGGGTATGCTACTGTGTGACTAAAAAGTCTTCAGTGTGCGAGTGTTCCTCTTCTTAATCAAGGACTTTCCGGTTTAATTTTAGTCTTCATGGTTGGATAATATACACCAATACTAGAAATGAAAACCTACTTAAATTAAACTGGGAAGTCCTTAATTGAGAAGACGGGCTCCTCGCCCACTGAAGACTTTTTAGTCGCGCTTTGAATCGTATGAAGATGTGGGCAAGTGTTCATACTGATTAAGAGCCAGACTATACTATCGGCCGATAAAAAGTTTGCAGTGTGGTGGCTTTTAATCTTAACAATCGATTCCAAAAATATTTGACTTTGCTGTTACTGCACTAGGTCTATCCGGCACTCAGAACAATAACTAAAGATCTGGCAACTTGTCAGTAAAATGTTACATACGTTTTGTTGAATCCCAGTACATACTCCAGATATTAATACTTTTTTGCACTTGGTGACAATTTAAATGCATCTTTTTAGTATCATTAAAACTTACATGAGATGATAACATGAGATTGTCGGGATTGCCGACAATAGTTTTGGAAACGACAGGAGTCCATTTTCAAAGTGAGTTCGAGGTGCTCGGTGCCGAAGAATTCCAAGCCTGTACGGAACCCCGACAACATAGCACGTGAGTGACCCGTTTTCAAAATATAAAATAGGGATTTTTTAGGTTGACTGATTTCAAGATGTATGAGGTTTCGGAAACGGTTTCAACGATTGCTATGAAATCCACTACACCGAGTGGAGGCTGCCTTTCAGGTACCAGCCCCCTTGATTTCACTATCAACGCATCCTATGACAAGGCACTGTAAAACTACATTTCGGGGAGTGTGCATAGGAATTGCAAGATTTAATTCCTTCTGCACCATTCCACCATCGAACGACTCGGTCGGATTCCATTCATTTGTGGTCGATCGACATTTACAATGGCGACGGTGTCCTTCGAATTAATTGCAAAAAAATTAGCTGTTCCATAGATTTTGGCTAAGTAAGTAGATATTCCACTTTTGTATGAAAGAGCAGATAATTTTTTCATGATCTCGAAGTTGGTCCCATAATGAAAGTTGTTCAGATTCGTGGTCTGAGTCACTCCTTAAACGTTTGCTAATGAATTCAATTTCACGCGGTATATCGAGCGGGGCTTTGCTTTCTGAAGCTGACCTACTACAGCCTGCCCTCATCTTTTACATGCCCTATAGGTACTCATGGTCCCTGGTTTTCGACGTAACTTACTAAATTGAATCTGCAACGCCCTGAAACTCCAAAAAAGTTACCTTGGAATTTCTAATTTTCAATTTCTGTCTTTTCCCTACTTATTATAGGTACATTTCGTCACTCTACTTACTGGCGCTAGGTTAACGCAGCCGTCTTTGTCTTATTGAAAATCTGCAGGTATATCGGACCTACCAAGTTTTTTATTGTAATATAGACATAGCTTTAATAAAAAATAAGTTTATTGCTAAACAGAAAATTGCCGCAGCGCTGCAACGTTTTGCAAAGAAATGTAACAGTTACGTGAGGTGGTTACGTGATAGTTACCTATATCTTAATAATACGTGCTCAAGAGTCTATTTTTAAAAGCTTGTGGTTTTAACTTGCTCTGTTTGTTTGTCTGTGAGGGTCAAATCATGCTACCATATTTTGATGCAATTAATAGATTGAGTTTAACTTTTGTGTACTAAAATACGTCAGGTGACAATGCAATATTATTGTACCATAGGTAGACCTGATCTGATTGATTATGGAGTCGTAAAGTCATAGGCACTTTTTATTTAATGAAGATAATCCTAGCGTGGTCCGGTTTATTTGATTTGTCTAAAACCGCTCTATAATACAAATCGCTTTTAATAAATGTTAGTCAATATGTAATGAAATTTTGTATTATGTAATGAAGTAATGAAAGTTTTTGAAAAAAAAATATTACTTATTACAGTCTTTTATTTAATTTGCCCGTGTTTGTCAGTCTATCTGTGTGGATCAAATCTAATACTCTAATTAAAAAATCACATTAGATTGAGCTGCAATTTTTCATAATTATGTAAGGTAGAAGACAATACAAATTATATATCTAATGCGCCGTTCTAGCGCCGTGCCTAGAACACATCAGACTGAACTGAGAGCAGTCTGTGCACGACGGCGCAAGTAGCATCAAAATAGGTACAGCCGTTCCATAGTTATAGGCGAAAATTGTAAATAGTTTATACCTCTTTTTTTGTTTAGTAGGCTAAATAACGTTTTCAATCAGTTATCGAAGTTTGTATTAGAAATAGACGTATTTTTAGATTACTATCTTGTGTTGTAAATAGTAGTATACTAATCAATGTTTTCTACTTATGTTTAAAATTTTAGCTTTTAGGTACTATGTTATGACTTATATGTATGTTTTTTCAATAAAGAAATATGTTTTTGTTGTTTTATTTATGGGACAGGCTATAGGGAATTGAGATATAGCGAACCAGACTTGAAATTCATACTAAGTCTAACATGTAAAATAGTAAATAGACAGTACTTAACAGTTAGAAATTAGCATAGTTAGGTCATAGGCATCCTAGATAGGTAGATGTGAACACTAGGCACGCTAGGTCGCGTCTGGAAGTTTCGCGTATTCACGAAACAGTATTTAAATGCCCCCCCTGGCGTGGGGCGCGGGGGTAAGCGACGCGGAGCGTCGTTTTTATACTCGTGATTTTCCATCGCGATTTTCATGGAAACTAGCGTGTCTAGGACGATGAAAATTGTGTAAGTAGGTAGCCTAGATATAGATCTAACTAGTGATATAAGTTTTAATGATAAGAATATGTGTATACTTTGTGAAATTAAAGCAATAAAGTTAAGCGGGGCGCGGGGGAGTGCGGAGGTACGGCCAGAAACGGTATAAAAAGAGCGCGGTTTCACTACCGCGCCAGTGCTTCAGTTGGCCGCGGAATAATCAAGAAGGAAGAACTCTGAAAGAAGACTCAGGAGGAAAATTCTGGAAGAAATCTCTGCCTGGTCGTGCTGCCCGTCCACGCTCTGCCACCCTGCTAGCCAGCAGTATTCTGCGTTTTATTTACCATCCCGTTTCTTTGTATCATATTGTTTCTTGACACGTCAATCAAGGGTGTAACAACCCTCCATACTGTTTCTTTGGTGTCAGTCAATCAGAATCTTCGTGAGGCCGCCGCCGCCCGCCGACCTCAAATGCCCACAAGCAAGATCAAAAACCTACAGTCCACCCTCTGCTCTCCACACCTCGAAGAGAAAAGGAACGGCACAGCGTCGCCCCCCGCCGAGCTATCGAAGACGAGTCTGTGCTGTTCATTTGGTCCTTCGAGCCGGATTAACGCCAGCGGAGCTTAGCGAAGATTCAAGAAACGCAAGATACGTCAAGATGGTCGTCACGCGGAGCCAGCAAGGTGATGAGAGGCCGCAACCAGACAACACGAGAAGAAACCCGGTCGACTGCGCTCAGCCAGGTGTATTAGTTGGGGCCGCCGAAAACGTCGCACGCCCGCTACCTGTATTGGACGCGTTTTTGTCGTCATCAGCCGCCGCCGCCGCCGCCACAGCCGCCGTCGCTGCCGCCAGCTCAGTCTCGCCGCATCAGGAATCAACCGCGGGAATGTCAACGGAGGAAGAAAGAAGTACTCACGCCCGTAGAGATGTCAACTTCAACGAGATCGAGCACGTTAAGGCCTGGCACCGCGCAGTCTGTCCGATCGGCGGCCTCCCGCAAGAGACTCCTCGCGGAGTTGGAGGCCAAAGAAAGGCTGGCCGAGCTGAAAATTAAAGAAGCACAGGCAGAAAGGGAGCTACAGAAGCTACGCCTGCAGCGCTTACAAATTGAAGAAGAAGAAGAAGACGAAGAATCCGAGGAGGACCGTGAAGACGAGCTAGAATCGGTCAGAATCCAAGAATGGATAAAGAGGACACCGCTCAAGGATAAGGACACTGCACAGCCGCCGCCCGAGGAGAATAAAGTCGCCGAGGAAAAAACGCAACAAAAGGAAGATAAGGCACACGACAAGACGGAAGAGACAAGGCGGGCTTCGGATGAACAAGGGACCACTCGTCGAACTCAGCCGGTCGTAGATGTTGCAGCCTTGGCCGCGTCGCTGCTCAACGCCGCGCGCAGTACCCGGGAGCCGCCGAAGTACATACAAGAACTTCCATTATTCAACGGCAGCAGTCACGAGTGGTTAGGATTCCGGGCCGCCTACGAGAATTCGAGCAACTACTTAACGCCTACGGAGAACCTCGCCCGTATAAGAAAATGTCTGCGAGGTGTCGCTAAGGAAGCCGTCGGGTGCCTACTACTGAGTCAACCCGACCCGAAATCGGTGTTGGACGCGCTGGAAAGAAGATTTGGACGACCAGAAGCACTCATCCACGCCGAGATCGAAAGAATGAAGTCCCTACACAAGGTCACGGACAATCCACGGGACTCGCGTAGCTCTTGATCGTCACAAGAAAGCTGCGAGCAGGCGGGAAACACCAACCTGTGGCGTCATATACCCAGCTGGGATCGGTAATACACGGGTGTCAGAGCTCCCTCACTGGCACTTTCGACTTCTGCGGCAACATCAAACAAGTCAAGAAGAATGATGAAGACATGGAAGAGCTCATCAAGAACCACTTCAAGCTCGAGTCACTATGCATCGAGCCGAAGAAGCCACGTGAAGATCCGGAAGAAAAAGCTCTCATCATTCTACGCGAGCGAAGTCGCCGTTTGCCAGATGGAAGATTCGAGACCGCTCTACCTTGGCGGGATGAAAACTTCGTCATACCCAACAACTTCACGCAAGCCGAAAGAAGACTTCATTCGCTGGAGAAGAAGTTAGATCGCGATGAAGAATTGAAGAAAAAATATCAAGAAAGAATAGACAACTTGCTGAAGTCGGGCTACGCGGAGCGCGTCTCATTCCCACCCCCGCGCAATCGCACGTGGTACCTACCTCACTTTCCTGTCGTCAACGCAGCGAAGCCACACAAACCGCCGCGCCTCGTACACGACGCAGCAGCCAAATTCGCCGGTGTCAGCCTCAACGATATGTTACTCTCCGGTCCAGACTTGCTACAGTCACTACCAGGCGTCATCATGAGATTTCGTCAACATCCGTAAGCCGTGTCTGCCGACTTGAAAGAGATGTTTATGCAGATAAAAGTACAAGAAGAGGATCGTGACACACTCAGATTCCTGTGGAGGGACGACCGGCGGGAGGGCAAGCCCGACGAGTATAGAATGACATCGGTCATTTTCGGCGTGACATCATCACCATTCACAGCGCTATACATCAAGAATCGAAACGCAGAAGACTTCCAAGAAAAATATCCTCGGGCGGCGGCGGCAATAGTGAAGAATCACTATATGGACGACTATCTACAAAGTTTTGGAGAAGAAGCAGAAGCAGTCGAGATAGCGAGACAAGTCGACTTCATACACAAGCAAGCAGGTTTTACACTCGACGGATGGGCTTCAAACAGTCGAGAAACCCGAGAAACACTCTGCAGAGATGGAGAAAACAACACCGCCGTGTCCATAGGCGGGAAAGAGACAGAAAAGGCGTTGGGACTACAGTGGAACGTCAACGAGGACTACTTCAGCTTCAGAGCCAACCAATTGAAGACACCAGCCGACATATTGGAGGGCAAGAGAAGGCCTACGAAGAGAGAAGCACTCAGTATCATCATGGCCCTTTTCGACCCTTTAGGCCTCATTTCGCCAATCACTACGCCGGCGAAACGAATTTTTCAAGACACGTGGAAGTACAAGATCGAGTGGGACGACCCCTTACCTGAGGAACTTGTGCCTAGATGGGAGAAATGGATGGAGAATTTACGCAACATCGAGAAACTACGCATACCCCGCTGCTACGACTACGAGCCAGTGTCAAGACGACAACTTCACACTTTCGTCGACGCCAGTGAAGAAGCCTACGCATCGGCCGTATATTGGCGGCAAGAACATCCCGACGGCAGCGTGAAAGTGACACTAGCGGCAGCCAAGAGCCGCGTAACTCCGACTCGATCGGTCTCCATACCACGACTCGAACTTCAAGCAGCACTACTCGGGGCCAGACTCGCACAAACGGTCTTGGATGAACACGACTACGAAGTGGAGAAGAAAGTGTACTGGAGTGACTCGCGTACAGCGTTGGCATGGATAAGAGCCGAGCCGCGAACATTCAAGACATTCGTGGCGCATAGACTCGCCGAAATCGAGGAAACCACTAAGAAAAATGAATGGCGGTGGCTACCTACCAAGGACAACGTGGCCGACGACGCAACGCGGGCCACCCCGACCGACTTCGACTCTCAACATCGTTGGTTTGAGGGCCCATCGTTTCTCAAACTACCGGAGGATCAGTGGCCGCAAGAAACGAAGCTCGAAACCCCCAAAGAGGCCGATGAAGAAAGAAAACCGGAAAAGTGCAATGTCGGTGAACTGAAGACTGAAGATAGACGACATCCACACTTGCCACGCATAGAAAAATTCTCGAGATGGACAAGACTCATACGTACTACAGCTCGAGTCCTGCAGTTTGTGAGAAAAGTGAAGAAAGAAAAAACTGAGTCGACATACGCAACGAGAAAACGCACAAGAAAAAATAAAGACGCCGACCCCAGCTGGACGCGGATAAAAAAGAAAGACGCATCGCCGCAACAACGGATCCCCCGCGCCCCGTCGAAGCAAGTCAAATACACTGAGTTGTCGGCCGACCTACTTATCGAAGCCGAGAAACTATGGGTGAAAGCAAGCCAACAAGATAGTTTCCGCGAAGAAATAACACGCGTGGAGAAGAATGCGAAACCTACGAGTGGCGACCGGCTAGCGGCCTTAACTACTTATATTGATAAACAAGGCATATTGAGGTTGCGCGGCAGGGTGGCGGCGGCGAGCGACATAGAAGAGGAACAAATCAACCCGACTATACTAGACGGGCGACATACCTATACCCGCCTATACATACAGCACGTCCATGAGAAGCTACATCACGGCGGCGTCGAGATAGTAGTCAACGAGCTGCGACAGCGAGCGTGGATAATAAAAATAAGACCTACGGTGCGTGACGTCATCAAGTCGTGCATCACGTGCAGAATCGCCAAAACGAAGCCTTCGTGCCCAGTCACCGGAGACCTACCTGCCGCGCGCTTGGCACACCATGCGCGGCCGTTCACCTTCACTGGACTCGATTACTTCGGCCCTATAGAAGTCACAGTGGCGAGACATCGAGAAAAACGATACGGCGCACTATTCACGTGTATGACGTCGCGGGCGATACACATCGAAATCGCTCACTCACTTAGCGCAGATTCGGCTATCTCGGCGCTAAGGCGTTTCATCGCAAGAAGAGGATGTTCCAAAGAAATATGGAGTGACAACGCGACGTGTTTCAAGGCAGCAGAGAAAGAGCTAGCAGAGGCAGCGCTGGACGGGCTACAGCACGAGGTTACGGCGCGTCACATCAAATGGAAGTACATCCCACCGGGGGCGCCCTTTATGGGGGGGGGCCTGGGAGCGTATGGTACGAGCCGTCAAAGAAGCCCTGAAGACGACCCTGCATTAGAAGTGTCCATCAGACGAGACGCTGGCCACGCTGCTCATCGAAGTCGAAAACACGGTCAACTCCAGGCCGCTCACACACGTGGCAGTAACACCGGACGAGCCCGAGGCGCTAACACCGAACCACATCCTCATCGGGCCAAACTGTCATGTACCACCACCAGGGTACTTCGAGATGGGGGACCTGACGGCCAAACAGCAGTGGCGGCGCGCAAAATGCTTTAGCAGACATCTTCTGGCGACGATGGGTGCGCGAGTACCTGCCTATACTTCAACACCGGCGGGAGCCCTACAACGCTGAAGTTCCACCGAAGGTCGGAGACTTCGTCCTCATCTGCGACCCCAACCTGCCAAGAAACACGTGGCCGAGAGGGACGATCATCCGAGTCTACCCGGGAGCAGACGGCGAGGTGCGAGTCGTGGACATCCAGCTGCGCGGCGGCAACGTGCTCCAAAGGCCTACGAGGAAGGTCGTCGTGATCCCAGGAGTCTCGCCATCCGGCGACGGCGGGAGAAATGTGCACGACGGCGCAAGTAGCATCAAAATAGGTACAGCCGTTCCATAGTTATAGGCGAAAATTGTAAATAGTTTATACCTCTTTTTTTGTTTAGTAGGCTAAATAACGTTTTCAATCAGTTATCGAAGTTTGTATTAGAAATAGACGTATTTTTAGATTACTATCTTGTGTTGTAAATAGTAGTATACTAATCAATGTTTTCTACTTATGTTTAAAATTTTAGCTTTTAGGTACTATGTTATATGTATGTTTTTTCAATAAAGAAATATGTTTTTGTTGTTTTATTTATGGGACAGGCTATAGGGAATTGGAAAACTTGAAATTCATACTAAGTCTAACATGTAAAATAGTAAATAGACAGTACTTAACAGTTAGAAATTAGCATAGTTAGGTCATAGGCATCCTAGATAGGTAGATGTGAACACTAGGCACGCTAGGTCGCGTCTGGAAGTTTCGCGTATTCACGAAACAGTATTTAAATGGCCCCCCTGGCGCGGGGCGCGGGGGTAAGCGACGCGGAGCGTCGTTTTTATACTCGTGATTTTCCATCCCGATTTTCATGGAAACTAGCGTGTCTAGCACGATGAAAATTGTGTAAGTAGGTAGCCTAGATATAGATCTAACTAGTGATATAAGTTTTAATGATAAGAATATGTGTATACTTTGTGAAATTAAAGAAATAAAGTTAAGCGGGGCGCGGGGGAGTTCGGAGGTGAGGTACGGCCAGAAACGGTATAAAAAGAGCGCGGTTTCACTACCGCGCCAGTGCTTCAGTTGGCCGCGGAATAATCAAGAAGGAAGAACTCTGGAAGAAGACTCTGGAGGAAAATTCTGGAAGAAATCTCTACCTGGTCGTGCTGCCCGTCCACGCTCTGCCACCCTGCTAGCCAGCAGTATTCTGCGTTTTATTTACCATCCCGTTTCTTTGTATCATATTGTTTCTTGACACGTCAATCAAGGGTGTAACAACCCTCCATACTGTTTCTTTGGCGTCAGTCAATCAGAATCTTCGTGAGGCCGCCGCCGCCCGCCGACCTCAAGAGCCCACAAGCAAGATCAAAAACCTACAGTCCACCCTCTGCTCTCCACACCTCGAAGAGAAAAGGAACGGCACAGCGTCGCCCCCCGCCGAGCTATCGAAGACGAGTCTGTGCTGTTCACAGTCGGAAGGCGAAATTTTAAAAAATTAATGCGTTCAGGTCTAGGCTAGCATTCAGTGTTTTCGTTAGTAATAAACAATAGATAAAAAAATATTCTGTAAAAAAAATTGATCTTATTTACTAAGGGCCAGATCTGGAGTGACTTCCACAAGCTGCTTTGGATAATTTTTACTAAATAAAAATGTTCTAAAATTAGTGTGGAAGCCTGCGGCTTGCAGCGTAATAATAATTATGAAGACTATTTTAACCCTCTCCCACTCTTGTCAGCAAAAGTAAGTAAAGCTTCCCCCCCCCCCATTAACGTAGTTACCTACATTGATATAATTTTCATAAAAAGTGTTTATTTTACGAAATATTACTGCCGTAATTACCATGTAAAATCCCCGTCTCCCATGTCATCAAAAATAAGCTTACGTAACATTTGAATAGTATTGAATCCTTGGGAATAATGAAAATAAATGTTTTTTGTGTATCAACACTGCCGTGCAAACTCTCAGATTTTTCAAACAGCCTAAAAGTGGCTGACGTAGCTTAACGACCAATTAACGACTGCCATCTATGATGACAGTCGGGACCAACGCTTAGTACTTATATTAATTCTGTGCCAACGCTCATTATGCCCTCCGAAGCACGGTTATGCCACTTGTGGTCAATCTTAGTAGGGCGGACTTACTTTACATGCGTTAGCGCAAGGTTAGCGTGATTAGCGCCAATAGTGCTTACACCCATTGAGCCATGCAGATCCTTATAAGACTACATATAAGCTTGCTCAGTTATTTTTAACTTTTCGCCGCCTTGTCATGAATCCGTGAAAACACCTATAACCGTCTTATCACTGATCCTTGTCATGGGACAAGGCGGGCAAAGGATTAAAATAAATAAGTAGGTGAAAGTGAAAAAAAATATTATTGCGGACTATTTATTTTACAATTTTTGTTACTAGTCGAATCATGTACCAGATTTTTCAATTTTACAACCATTTCACAAGTATGTCGTCTACGTGCAACATCTAGGGCGGCGAGCCTTCCTCTTCTTGGGGGCGGCGGCGCCCCGGCACACCCTGCAGGGAAGGCAACACGGTATGTCTTGCTCTTCACATTGGATCTCCTTGCAGGAGTGGGTGGCTGGCCTCGGCTTTGCAGGAGCTCGAGGGGTCACTAATTCTACCTGTAGAAATAACAAAAAGTTTCATCAAAGCAAAAGAAAAATACGAAGACCATACAGTGTTGCTATATCTAGTTAGGGTTGCTAGGTCTTCAAAACTAACCACCAACTGTATTATAGCCAGGCTACCCTTGCTTCGCCGCCAAAAAAATTAATAACCCTAACAAAGCCGGACAGGCCGGACTACGACTAATATGGCCGGACACGCAACCAAAAAGCATAACAGACCGTGTCCGGCTTTGTCCGGAAATCTGACAACCCTAACTAGAGTTGATTTAGCGTCCCCAGGGGAGGTTTTTTAAATCCCTTCAGACCCAAAAAGTCCACTCTCCCAAATCGCCCACTTCCCAAAATATTCACTACCCAAAATTTTAAATCTTTGGTCGGGTTTTATGTATAACAATTTTACCTCCATTTATTTGAATTCTGAAACATTAATCACTTTTTAGTATTTCAGCTTTTTCATGTATTTATTTTCATTTTCATTAGCGCAGCCCTGTAAAAATATACTCAGAAGACATATCTACTTACTCGACAGCACTGTCACATTTTTTTAACAAAGTGATGTTGAATTTATTTTCAACGGTCCAACAGAGGTCATCAAATTTTTCGAGAAGCAAGCATTTGTATTTTAAAATGTTTTTATTACGACTTTGTATCTTTATGATACTGATTTCAAAATTTAAATATTTTTACGGAGTTAAATCCAACATTTATAACAAGGATCGTAGAAAGCCCTTCACCGATTCCGGTTTCTAACATGGCATACTAAGGAGATCACCCCTGAGCAAAACTCAGTTGCCGTGGTGGAATGGTTATGTTTTTACCTCTATATTGCCGGTACGGTTGGGCTCGTCTGTCTGTTTTCCGATTTTTAAAAGGAACACATCTTTATCCGGGTGCAGGACCTTCTGTGCCTTGACTCCTTTGGGCGCGTTGGAGGGCGTCACGTTGCACACGTTGCAGAGGTTAGCGTGAGTCTCATTGCCCTTGCTGTATGTCAGTTCGGAGTTCATCGCGTTCCTGTTGGTGAGACCTTCGCAGATGTCGTCTGGGATCTGTTGAGATAAATATGTTTGTGAGTATATCCTCTTCTCTTCTTGGTCGTTTTTCCCATGACTGAGGGTCGTGACCACCATAATTTGCCCCAGCCACAAGATGTTTCTAGGCTGATCTGTTCGGCATCGGAAATTTAAAAGTTTTATTATCTGTCCTATATCTTATAGCTATAAATAAATATACAGAGAAATATCACACAAATTGAGCTAGGCCCACACTAAATAGTGAACTTGTGTCGTAGGATATTAACTCAACGATACTATATTTTATAATAGAAACTTATAAACATCCAAGACACAGATCAATCTGAAAAAGATCGTTTTCCATCTTAACTTGTCCGGGGATCGAACCCGTGTTAACCACTGCACCAAGGAGCTCGCCATGAATACTCGGAGCTACTCTGCAATATCCATTGCTGAAATTTAGGCCCTTTTCCAACCCTTTTCACCTTAGCGGTAAATACAACCACTGAACGTTAGACTGAAAATATAAGGCTTCCAATCTGGGCATCTGATCCTTCCCTCTCCGCACTAAGTTTTTCAAGAAGCTCGTGTTCACGAATATAGAAGCCTGATGTACTTATTAAACAAACTTCCATAAACATAAACGCGCATTCTCAAATAATATCATACGATCACACGTTTTTTGGTCTGTCGTGTAAGGTTTACTAGCCGCACTTTACCGCACCTGGAAGTTAAGTTTATTCCCATATCCCTGGCCGTCCTCGTTCTGGCCGCATGTCTCCGAGCAGACGGACTCGTCGTCATCACACGTGCACTGCTGCTGCAGCTTCATCTGGGACGTCGTCAGCTTCGGAGGCTTCGACGTGCTTTTCGGCACTCTTATCTTTACCTGATGGATATACAGATGAGTTGAGTTTTAGTAATAAGATTTTGCACCCACTTTAAGACACACTTTAAGACCGTAGAAACATGTCAAGATCATTAATGGATCACAAAATGGAAATTTAAAAAAGACTAATTTGAAAGCATACCTACCCTCTAAAAAAGAACATTTAGTTAATAAGTTAACATTAAAATTTAAAATATATTGAAAACCTCCCTATATTTTGAAGTCGGTCTGAAATCTGGCGATACGCTGTCAGTCACTTCTTACCAAGAACCTGACTCTAACATCATAGGTCAATACCAGGATTGTTGTATCTATTCGTTTACCCCGCTATCTTTATAGGGGTATGCTTTAGAATAGCCTAGCACGAATTAGACATTTCTGAGAATTGGATCTAATGGATCTCGCTTTGATCTTCTTCTCAATATGATTTTTACAGCGCGGGAGACACGCTCGCTCACTTCGCTTAACGAACCTAACCTATTCTCTGAGGTAAAGTTGTTTCTTGTTAAGTATGTCGAGAACCCGCGCTATATGGTTTTAGAATGAAGAGGAAAGTGAGTTTAATTAATTTGAATACGCTAAATATCTAATTTCGTGCTAAAATATTCTAAAGCCGAACCTTACCGTTTGTCATCCCTACTCTCGCCGCCAGAGATTACTTGAAAGACCGTAATATGGTTAATCTTGGGATAATAGGTACTCAATCTTGACTTACTTCATTGCCATTGAAAAAGGCACCGATTTCTTCATATGGCTTCTTAGTTTTCCCCATCTTGCATCACTGAAAAACGCCCACGAAACGAATAACCGTACTATCGAGTGAAAATTGCTGCTTCAAGTAAATGTTAAACTGAAAATTTGATTTGGGAATTAGAAACATATTCTAAATCCCTGCCGCTGAAAAACTTGACAAGATCACGTGTCATTAACATTCTATTTGTCAGTTGTGTCCCTACTCCTCTAAAGCAAGAAGTTCTTTATCTAAGAACGGTCAAGATGTTCAAGAAAACTTACACCTACGAATAAATTACTTATTCATAGGAAAAATACGGATTCGTGATGGGTTGTTTTGCTGGACGCACACAGATATATGGTACCAATTTTTTTTAAAGCCTTTGTCGGCGCGTACCCTAATTATTGATATAATTATGGTCATCTTTGACCATTATTTTGATTAGCTTTTATCGATCTGCGCGGGAAGAGAAGCCACCATATTTTACGGCCCCAACAGTAAAAGAGGCATTGTCATGTCACGTCGTTTACCGTCTGTCTGTGAAGAAACTTATTCTCAGGAACGTTTGAAGGTTCAGAAAACCTAGAAGTTAAAATGTACTTAAGATATACTGCCGTTTCTGTCCCATGATTTGCTTGTTTGTTGACACTCGTAAGTGAATCAAAACGTACCCGGTTAAAAAAATATGTTCAGTACGCTCTGCTTTAGTTATTGCTCTGAGGTACGCTCCTTCATCATCATCAGGTGTTTTTAGTCTCCACTGCAGGATCATGACCCTCTCTGTACTACCGGAGCCATACTTGGCCAGAGCAGACAAAGGTTTTGGCTTACACTCTCCTCGCTGGCCAGACGGGTTGGAGAGGTCTCATTGATGTTTATGAGCTTTGTTTAGCTTGTATTCCCTAAGTCGCCTCTTACGACCTCCATAGGAAGACTAGGAGTGGTCCTATTCTACTCTGCCGGAAACCACACGGCTAACGCGGATTATGTATAATCTAAGGTACGATCAGTAATCATCGCGTAATCTCCCACGTGGCGGTTTTTTTAAGCATGAAGAATGTATCCACTATTAATATTTTATGAGCATACGACCAACTCTCATTATGGGACCAACTCTCATTAGTTATCCAAAGTCATGAATAAATATCGGTAACTGTGCATTATTATACAAAAATACAAAAACACTGGGATTTTCCTTTGGTACAGAAGACTGTCAAGGATTTGGCTCAAAATTTTAGTAGTGATGTAGACCGTGCTCGGCTCCTCGCAGTCTCCGAGAAGGAATCCAGCCAATGGCTTCATGCCATCCCATCATATAACGTCGGAACATTGCTGGACAATTAATAGCTTGCGAACTGCAGTTGGTCTCCAGCTGGGTACACCAGTGTGCTCGCCACACACCTGCCCGTGTGGCAGCGACGTAGATCAGTTTGGACGTCATAGTCTACATTGCCACCTCTGTGCAGGTAGGCTTTCATGACACGGCTCTCACGGCTCTTGCCACCTCCTTGTTCACTTGAACCTCGGGGTGTGGTTTGTGTCGTGATGATGGTAAGAGATCTGATGGTATGTCGCTGATTCCTTGGGAACGCGGTAGGGCTCTAGTGTGGAATGCTACTTGTGTCACAGAATAAGCTTGTTTCGATACACTGGCACCTTCTCCAGAGCAGGGTCTGCCGCAGAAGCTGCCGAGGTCGCTAAACGGCGCAAATAATGCCGACTGTATATTTGTGCCGTTTAGAGACATTTGAACCATGGGGTCCTGGTGCGAGAGCTCTCTACAAAGAGATTGCTCCTCGCCTGATCTCCGCCGCACGTGACAAGAGGGGTGACTGCTTTTTCGCAATGAGGATAAGCGTCGCTATCCAGCGTGGGAATGCAGCCAGCATTCTTGCTAACATACCATAAGGGCAAGCATTTTTAGATTTTTAAGTTCTGTTTATTTTAGTATGTAATTTTATGGTAGGTTAGCTTATTCGTTTTATTTTTAGGTTGTATGCATTACTTGATTTATTTAGGCATCTAATGGAAGTTCTCCATTGTGAATAAAATCGGATCACTCACGTGCTATTTCGTCGGTATTGCAGACTTTCAAGAAGTACGGGGCGCGCGGCTTCATGTCTTTATTACACGTTAGTTTCAATGATATAGAAGTTGTTTATATTATTAACAATTTTAACTAAAAATCATGCAGCAGTTGTTTTATTTCGTGACTCTAAGAGTTTGAAGTTGTTCATATTAAAGACATCAACTACCTTTTAAAGCCTATTTGCTGTCTAAAATTTAACAGCTGCGCCCTCAGTGCTTATTATAAGTTTTTTCCGACCTTATGATTTTAACGAATTAAGACATCTTAAGATAAATCTAATCTAAATTAAAAAAACGGCATGATAATCGATTCAGTAGTTTTTGAAATGAACCGTGAAAGAAATATTCGTTTCTTTAGCTCCTGTTACTCTTTTTTATCGCCTTCCTCCAATATCAATTTCTGGAAAGTAATTTGGAGAGAGTAACTGTCATTGCACTGCAACGAAGATGCACACGTACATAGATTTAAAAAAAAATGCGATGCTCCCGCACAAGCACGGGACATCACACTATTCTGTATGAGCTATAATCTGGATATAATGCACTGATAATGCGCTGCAGCAGATATGCACGTAGCGAAAAGGAAGAAAATTCAGATTTTGACTTAGACCATCCACAGACTTACTGCAATTTCTTCTTGTCTGCTGCACTGCGTAGGTACTTTACTCACCAATGATCAACGCGTGTTTCATCTCCTATGATAGACGGTTTTACATACCGCGGGATCGACATTAACGCGAAGGGAGCCGCAGGCATACGCTAGTATAAAATTATTTTTCATATGTCGTCATAATAAAAGTCCGACTTTAACCAAACTACTGAACCGCTTTTGATGAAATTAAAGACCAATTGAAAAGCATACATTCAATATTTTCTTTTAAACTCGTTCATAAATTGCGGAGTTATGAGGTAACAAACATTTAATAAACCTACCTACTTCCTACTTTTTTGAAGTCGGTAAATAAAGGCATTTGACTATTACAAGCTTTTATTAGGTACCTATCATTTATAATACGTGTACGTGTACAAATCTATATTACGCCAAAATTTTGCATGCATGTGTAAATCGGATGACAATTTAAAATTATGGAATCGTCACTTAGGTATACTCTGGTATACTATAGCTTCATGATCGTCACGAAGGTCTGATGATGGAGTCGGAAGGTTGCTATAGGAATTAAACTAAACGAGATATCTACACCAATCGTGTTCGAGTTTGGGCTTTCATTCGTTTAAATCGTTTAAAAAGCTTGTTACAAAGACGTCATTTTTGGAAAAAATATCTTGATTTATAGTGGGCTCAGAACAAGGAGTAAAGCAATAGTGGGTGCTTCTTAAATGTATCTAAATGAACGTCACTTGGCATCTTGTACAATGTCAAACTTATGGCTGTACGCTTTTAGCTTATATTTTTAACCGACTTCAACAAAATGAGGTTATCTACAATTCAGGTGTATTATTTTTAATTACAAGTCTATTGTTGAATTATAGCTCACAAAATGTTATGTAAAAATATTGCGCTGCATCGCGCTGTGATCTCCGCTATCAATAAAGCTACATGTTAATTTTGTATAGATTGTTTTAATACTAAAATACAATTAGATGCAACATGTGGTGCATATGAGAGCTGTTTCCAAATCTGAAGTATTCATTTCCGTTTCCTCTTGGCCCTCATGCAGCAGCACGGAGGTGGGTCCGGATCACACTGCGCCTCCCTGGTATCCACCCGGCCCGGGGGCTTGTTGTCGGGGCCTTTAGGCGTGACCAGTTCCAGCTCCATTTTGCAACGCCGATCTCCGTTGGGGCCGATTTTGGCTACCTTTATAAGAAAAACAAAAAGTTATTGTATATTCTATTATTGAAGGCTTGAATCACCTGATTGTATGATAATAAAGATGATTCCGTCCTTCGGGAGGCACGTTAAGCCGTTGGTCCTGGCTGCCATCTGGTAGTCGTTACAGAAACCACGTCAGAGACTGACAGGCGGTTCCGAAGGACTCTGACACCAGGGTGTGCATGGTCGATGTAGCAGTCATAGCAAATCTAGTAGTCGCTTCTATGGTTAGGATCTTTTTCATCGCGGATTGTGTTTCTAGGATTTTTAGGTTGTGTGTGTGTGTGTGTTACTTTCAACCCAAATTTGAGTTGGAATGAGGTTCCGAAATGCTTTCCACTAGATGGCAACACTGGATCGTAGGGTCCGTGAACTGCTGTTCTGGATAATACTTAAAAAGTGACAACTCAACCATTGTTATAACAGCTCACCGGACCTGGCGCGTCAGTGCTGCTGCCGCTAATTGCAGAAAACCCTAAGCATACACCGAGAGAGGGTGAAAACTTGGCAAGGAGGGGGAGGGTCAAAACCTATTATCTTATATATAAAATATTTAATATAATAAGATTAGTTAAAAAAATAAGGTGATTGGAGAAGAAAAGTTCAAGACCGAGTTCAGTGGCATTGCATTAGAGAGACTTTTGTCCAGCAGTGGACGAGTGTAGGTTGATGATAATGAAGTAAAATACCTAGAGAATATCAAGAATTGGTGTAGGAGGGAAAGATACGGTGCCCGTCGACCCAGACCCCCTACCCCCTTGCCCTTGGCGGCGCCCTTGCGGGGCACAAGGTCTAAAAGAAATTTACTGGGTTATAGCGAATGGTAAAGATCAAGTGGTCAAGGCAATTGACCAGGATAAGAAAGCCATGTGTTCTCATCCAGTAGTTTTTAGGATTTCAGTAAATAGATACCTATATTGTATTCCAACACCATGAAATACCTATGACTGACAAAATAAATGAATCTGAATCACTCCGTTGTCCATCTGTCTCTTAAGATCTTTGACTTCGTACAGCGAAATAACAGCTTTCAATGGCTTGGCAACACGTGGTGGTATCAAGTCAAACCATAGGTCAATTCTTGTTTTACTGCAGTAGGGCAAGAGTTGGCTAGACCTGTAAGCTACAGAGTTCCTCAGATACCATCAGCTAGCTTGAAAATCCGACACCAGTCACGGCCACTTACACACTCCCATACTAATAAAAAGAGGAACAAGATACAAAATTACAACAAGTTCTTATTACAAGATAAATTCAAAGATGTTTTTAAAGATTCTTAGTATTGCCTTGTTTCAAATTCGAGGACCTTATTTGGGCGACGGTTTCTGAGAAAAATTGTACATTTAAGGCAGAGGAATGCAACATCGTGGCATTTCAACTGCGTGTCGGCACGACAACGTGTTTGCGGCAGCGGAAAGTATCTATTCTACTGATATCATTAATGGCCAAATTCTTAACTCAAAACCTACTGTCTGTATCTAGTAGAGGCAGTTTTGTGTTTGGATTACAATAAGAGCTTATGCTATGGTTTCCTAGACTGACCGCCATGATCGAGTGCTGGTGGAAGCGGGATGAACCTTTATAAGTAAAAGGGATTTTGTATTTTATTTTAGGGTTTCTCAAAAGAAAAAAAATGGAATCCTTATATCACTTTGTTATCTGTCTGTCTGTCAAGACCCTTTTTCTTGGAATGCGTCGAGGTATCAAGCTGAAATTTATATCAAAAATTCAAGTTTACTGTCCCTTGTAGTTGTGATACAACAGGATTCTAAGCCAACGCAATCAAAAGATTTAGCTGTTTATGCCGCAAATTTTCGACATTTGCAAGGGAATCAAAACCTACAGGTAGGTACTTCCCGTGAATCAGAATCTTGAAATGAGGTACGAAGCAAGTTATTTACTAATAGCACAGATAAAGGAAAAACTGCGAAAAGCAAATTTTTGAAAAAAAAATTTTGGTAACGTCATCTATACTAATATTATAAAGCTGAAAAGTTTGTTTATTTGTTTGAACGCGCTAATCTCAGGAACTAGAAAATTCTTTTTGTGTTGGATAGTCCATATATTGAGGAAGGCTTTAGGCTATAAAACTACAGGTAGGTACTTCCAGTGAATCGGAATCTTGAAATCAGGTACGAAGCAAGTTATTTACTAATAGCACAGATAAAGAAAAAATTGCGAAAAGCAAATTTTTGAAAAAAAAAATTTTGATAACGTCATCTATACTAATATTATAAAGCTGAAGAGTTTGTTTATTTGTTTGAACGCGCTAATCTCAGGAACTTCTGGTTCAAATTGGAAAATTCTTTTTGTGTTGGATAGTCCATATATTGAGGAAGGCTTCAGGCTATAAAACATCACGCTGCAACCAGTAGGAGCTAAGCATCAATAAAAAAAGTTTTGAAAACGGGGGAAAATTATTCATCCATATATTAAGAAAAAAAGCAAATTAATCATAATAACAGAAATTGCCGCGGACGAAGTCGCGGGCAACAGCTAGTATATAAATATTTTTAACCAATTTATAGTTAATAATTATAGATAATGGTACGGAACACTACGCGCGCGAGTCCGACTCGCACTTGGCCGGTTTTTCTTTTTGGCTGTGTAGCTAGCTCCAAGTAAACTATTGGTACTTTACCGCAGGGGTTGGAATACCGGTAAAAATCCATTACCGGTACCTCTATGAAACGACAGTACCGGCAATTGGTCTGGTACCGGTACATTTGGTAACGGTAAAAATCAAGTACCGGTACCTCTATAATACAACGGTACCGGTAATTGGATTGGTACCGGTACCTCAATAAAACGACGGTACCGGTAATTGAAAGAAGTACCTGTACCAAATACCGGTAAACAGTACCGGTACTTAGTACCGGTACTCGTATTGGGAATTATCATTTCGTTAATGTGTGTCGTTGCCGTGTTGTGCATGTGCGGCGTGAGGCGGGGGCCCACAATAGGGCGGCACTTTTACAGTCGAGCGAGTCCCATGCGGTAGACGGCAACAATGCGTAGGTACCGGTAAAATTAACGCAATTTTATACCGTTAAAATTTGACAGAATAGGGGTACCGGTACTTACCGGTACTTATAATGTGAATTTGGTACCGGTAACAAGTAGCAGTAAAATTACCGTTAACTGTTAACAATATTATTACCGTTAAATACTAGATTACCGGTACCTCATATTACCGTTAAAATTTTAACAGAATAGTAATACCGGTACTTACCGGTACTTATAATGGGAATTTGGTACCGGTAACAAGCCCTGCTTTACCGGGCGTTTGAGGCGAAGGCAGAGTGCCCTCAACCTGTCACCTGTGCTGTGTATATCATCACCAGAGTTGTTGCTAGTTGTCTCTTAGCCTTGCGCACGTTGCATGTGTGCGGTAAGGCTAAGAGACACACAAACTCTCATGTTGCCTGGTGGGCCGCGATTTTATGGTTTCTCGCTGTTTTTTTATTAGTGTTTCTCGCTGTTTTATATTAGTGTCATTTCGCTCCCACTTTAGCATTAGGTCAACAGGGCCGCACCAAGAGTTTAATGTCCGTAGACTATTACTTCTGAATGGAGGAGCCATACAAAAAGTATTAGCCATAGTAAGTATTCGGGGCTTGTTTAATGAACTTTTCATGACGTCACTACCGCCCTATATTGTAAAATTATCAATTCTACAAGTAGGTACTAGGCGTCTGATGAGCAGTGTTGCCAGCGACTAATTATTTATTGCCGTTTTAGGTGTGGAAAATAGCCGTGTTTTTTACAGAAAAGCTATCATTGACTGCTGAGCAATCATTTTAAACAATTAGAAACCAAAAAAAATAAACAGCAAAACATAATTAACCTTAAATAACCAAATTAAGTTCTAATGCTTTCCACATAATCATTTTCATTTTTATAAGTTCATATTTATTTTTATCTTTTATTTTACCCACTTACGAAAATACCACCTTTCAGAATTGCCGCAGATTACGCAACGGCAATAGATTTGCTGCGTAGCCGTAGATTTCCCTATAAGAGGAAACACTGCGCTCGAGAGAATTGAAAAATAGGTATTTGTAAAATCTATTGCTGTCGCGCTGTGTGCCCAAAAAAAAACCCAGAAACATAAGCAGAGTGCGATAGAGACCACTGCATCTCGGACCGAAAATACCTATGAAAATTATACAAAATGAACGCTTCGTTCGTTCTGATTTCTTCTCAAAATCTTTACCGAGTTAATTTCTTTTTTCATTACAAATTTAAAATTAGCTTTGGCTGTGTTTCTATGTTTTCTTTTTCTAATATAATTGCATCGAATTTGTTTTCTTGATGTTTGAACACAACGGAAATACTTACAAACTTTTCCGGTTTTTTCAAGTTCATATCGCTAAATGATTCAATTATGAAAAAATTAAAACAGAGAAACATGCTACTATATCCATAGATATTTTTGATAAAAAACCATTGCTCTACTGGTACTACCCGGCGAAGAATCAGGGGAGTACGCATGTATGGAAATACGGCCCTACGATTTCCTCCTAAGCATGTCCAATTTCCGTAAAACACGCCAATTGCCGTAGCAATGGTGAGTGACCCCATCACTTACCACCAAAATGACTAGAGGGCAGCACAGGTGGTAAGATAAGTTGCATAAATAACAATTTGAGCCTTAGTAGATATTAATGTTAACTATTTGTGTTAAAGAAATATATGTATATACCGGTAATATAATGTTTTTTAAACGAGTTCTGGCGACTTTGTCTTGATTTATGTCTATGAACTTCTCTTCTGCGTTTCCCCGCGTGAACCAAACTAAAGTTTATAAAAAAGGCGGGGTCATTGTCAGCAAGAAAAAAAATCGTCACCATTGAAAGATTTTTTTTTGAAAACATTAAAATTTTATCCGAATCCCACTATTTTATTTATTTACTTCGGGTTAACAAACAGTATAACAATATATAATACATAAAAATAACGGTAATGAGCTTATTACTAAATGTTACACCAACACCGTTAACACCGGTCTAAAGTTAAAAGAAATTTTTAAATTGAGCTATGGTGGCTAACAACAAAAAATTAGGATTGTGAATTTACGCTTGCTATTAAACTAAAGTGACCTAGATACGAGTATCTATACATATATGTAAAAACAGAGGTAGATAATAGAATTGACCTTAAAATTACGATACCTTACCATGATATTGCCCTTGCCGTAACTAAACTAAAAATATAATAAAGAAGATGAAAAATCACCTGCGCAGCTATTTATGCATCCATACCGAAACTCCCATATCTGCCTGCCGTAGCCTTGTTTTATTCTGTTCGTGACATAATGATTATCTACACAAAGTGTGCTCCCAACCTAATACGCAGACGCCAGTGGGTAGACTCACTCAAAGAAGGCAATAAGACGAGAAACATGTTTACATTACATATGCCATATCCCCCAATAAATAAGTAAATATTAATATATAGGGACAAATTGAGCTAGCCTCACAGTAAGTTGTGTCGTACGTAGGATACTAACTAACTCAACGATACTACATTTTATAATAGATACTTATATAGACAGATAGACATCCAAGACCCAGGTCAATCTGAAAGAGATTGTTTTGCATCTTGACCCGGTCGGGAAACGAACCCGGGCGTGTTAACAACTGTGCTACGGAGCTCATCCAATGCAAGTGAATTATGTAAGACATCGCCCACAAACCATATCGATGGGTACGTACTACTTTACGTAGCATTACAAGATTGTTTTGAAACGTTATTCTCGTAAATATTTATTCTAATAAATACTCACTAACGCGACTTTTTCATATGGAGATCTTAGTCCATATTAGTATACAGTAAATATCCCAACAAAATAAAATAAAAACATCCCTATAATGACTACTTCATACAGAATCTCTAATTAGTTGTATGCAGTGTCAAGTTCTTAACTTTATGTTGCTCACCTTCATACCCGTTTCATAGGCAAACGACAATAATCCGCCCGCTAAGATTATTATAGCCCATGTCGTTCAGGATGAACAAAGAAAACAAACGTCCACATAGGAGCAGCAGCAAATAGTTTGCAAAGTTAAGAAGTCAACATGGACCAAAAAAAAACATACATGCACACATACACACACACTCATGCACTCTGATAACACAACACTCCCTCTCGCTCTTCGCTGAGATAGAATACGATACAAACATGAGCACCCGGAGCACGTAATATCATCTGCGATAACTAAGTAAACAACTTGAGGTTTCGTATCTACCCGCACGTCAGCATTTATCAAAAAGTAGCAATAGGGTTTTTGACCATTTGTTCCATTTTAGCAAAAGTGTAAACATTAACACAACTCTTAATACAATCGACATCGGTAAGCAAGATTTAAGGTTCTACATTGATGTATGGCCAATATCTTCTATATACATATAATAAAACAGTAAAAATATTTTGTCTGTACATTTAGAATTTTTGACTGAAATGGATAGAGGGACACTTAAAAAGAATAATAGAAAGCAAAAAAATTTTTTTCGAATTTCTTGTCTGTCTGTCTGTCTGTCTGTCTGTATGTATGATCACGATTATCTCCGAAAATACTGAACCGATTTACTTCAAACTTTCACCAATTGCTTTGTTTTAACCCAGCAAAACATTTAAAGTTTGTTTCATCAAAATCGGTTCATTAAAAAAAAGTTATCGTCATTTGAATGAACTCAATGCATTAGTTTGCCTGCAAATATACACAATGAATTTTTGATCGTTTTGGACCCTTAAAGGGGTGACTCAGACCATCAAAATGAACAACTTTTCCTATGGGAACAATGGTGGGAATTCAAAATAAAATTCGTCATTCCCATACAAACTGGCCGGGCGGCGGGACTCTTTTGTATGGAAATGACGAAATTTTTATTGAGTTCCCGGCATTGGTCCCATAGAAAAAGTTGTTCATATTGATGACCTGAGTCACCCCTTTTAAGGGTCCAAACTGTTCCTGAGGGATGGACACTAACGGCGGCGGCGTAGCCGCGGGCAAACGGCAAACCTGACTTATATATCAACGCAACCAAAACTGCTGCGCCTAGAAACTTGAAATTTGGTACAGGGGTTCTTTTAATGATGTGAGTGAGCGCTACGAAAGTATTTTTAAGAAATTTAACTTTTAAAGGGGTAAAATTTATATGGAAATTTCTCATTTCTGGACTTAGAAGTATGAAAGTAGGTATATAAGTTCTAGATTAAAATTAAAAAAGATGTGTGTATGTAGATGAAATTTGCTAAATTTCCCCCATAAGGGGTAAAAGGGGGTGGATGGGTGGTATAAACTTTGTATGGAAATTTTCTCATTTTTGGACTTAGACGTATAAAAATAAGTATATAAGTTCTAGGTTACAATTAAAAATATCTGTGTAGGTAAAATGGACGATATTTTCCCCTGTAGGGGTAAAATAGCGGGGTAAAGATTGTATAGGAATTTACTCATTTCTAGACTTAGAAGTATGAAAATAGGTAAATAACTTCACGATTACAATTAAAAAAGATCTGTGTAGGTTAACTGGAAAAAATCGCCCAGAAGAGGGGTAAAGTTTGTTTGGAAATTTTCTCATTTCTGGACTATGAAGTATGAAAATAAATAGGTATGTAAGTTCTCGATTAAAATTAAAAAAGATATATGTGGGTGAAATGGACTGAATTCACTCCTAAAGGGGTAAAATGGGAGGGTAAAGGTTTTATGGAAATTTTCTCATTTCTGGACTTTGAAGTATAAATAATATCCATACTTCCATACTAATACTAATATTATAAATGCGAAAGTAATTCTATCTGTCGTTTTTTTACGCTAAATTTGGTATGGAGGTGTGAGGCCCGGGGAAGGACATAGAGTATGTTTGATTCCGGGAAATTCTACTGTTCCCGAGGGATCGACACTAACGCGGGCGGAGCCGCGGGCAACAGCTAGTACTATATAAAACTATTTGCCGAACTCTGGTATCATCTTTGACGTTTCCACTTCGTTTAATATAAACTGGAGTTACGCTGACTATTGTCTTCATTTAACACAGACGTTCCCAAACTTTTTCTCGTCCGTGGACCACTTTCAATATTTTACTGGTTTCGGTGAACCCCTGCTGGTACATTTCTACCATATTAAAAATCATTGCTTGTGAAGTTTAGATGTAGGTAAGATAGGTAGGTAGGATGGAAATTTGCATCGTTCCAATCCTAATATCCGTGTGGTAAACATAAAAATATGTGTATTTTGTTGTATTTTATTTATTAAAATAATATGATGACATACTTAATACATTTATAACGTATCGTAGGGTTACATTGTTGCAAATCAACATAATACTAAATTTGTCATCATTTTATTGGAAGGGATTTACTTGATGGATTGACAGCAAATTATAATAAATTTGGCTTTATTTTAAAAGGAATAACCGCAAATCTTCCCGTTGTTCAATGTGCTCCTTTTTTCGTAAATAGGTTAGTAGCGAATGACAAACTCTATTTTCGACAAGAAATGACAAGGGAGACGATTTGTTTTCGAATTTTTCATGGACCCTACTAAGGACTTGTGAACACCCAATTATTATTCCTGACAGCGTAGACCCCCGCCGAGTCTCCCCTGGACCAGTTTGGGAACCACTGATTTTACAGATATTCATACCGCAACTAGCAATAAAAAGCATTTTCGATGATTACATTTTAATTTTAATTTTTATCTTTTAAATAAAGGCGTAATCTTTTTACTCATTCTAATTAGTCTAATTAATCTACTGCCACCTAACGATGACTTGGAACAGCTAGCTTGCCAAAGCGCGTGCCGCCAGATGAAATATATACATAATTATATTTCCTGAAGGACTTTAATATCTATGTCTACGACTACACCATGGAGTTATGATTTGGTTTCAACTTACTACCGATCATCTTTATGAACAATTTCGACTTACTGTCGATCATCTTTATCTTTCATCAACTTTATCAACATCAACTTTCATTTATCTTAAATTATCATTTATCAACTTTAATTTTGACACAATCAATCTGACATAATATTTTAACTAGATACGAGTAGGTAGGCTTCATATCCGGATTTAAGAAATTAGAGTTTAATGTTCTAAAATCCATTATTACAATCTTCAAACACTATCACGTCAGAAAATAGCGTTGGAAAAACAATGTTAAAAAGTGCTTACTTAGGTTTTGATTCTCTTGTGTGAAAAAAATGTAAAATATGCGACATAAATTGCATATTTTTTGTTTTATTACGTTGACTTTGAGGTTAGATATCCTAAGTACTAAGTAGCTATAAATTTCCACGTATGTCTGACAAACGGAGTTTTGATAGACGGATAACAAGTCATTCTACAAGGGAACTCTAAAATGTATGAGTTAAATTTATAAAACATTGTGCAAGATCAGTATTCATACTTGATTTTTTGTGTTTTTCATGAATCCATGCAATATGTATTTGCTGAATTCTCCTAAAAATTTAAGGGTAATACGTACGTACCATAGGTTAATTCAAAAATATTGTGCAAGGTTATGCACAGCGTGTAAATTAATCCTTGACATTCCCTCAAAAAGTGACTAAGACCAGCTCAATCTTTTTTTTTCCATTTTCCCATACTAAATGCCCGGGCGGCTTCACACTTTTGTATGGAAATGCCGAAACGTTTTTGGGTTCCCAGGATTGAGTTCCCAAAGATCAAGTTGTTCAAATAGATATCGACGGGCCCTTTAAGGGAAAGTCGAGGGTAAGTTGTGTGATTATTTAATAATGTGTGATTATTTTCCAATAGATGTTCTGCAAAATGTGATCGGTCGGGGTGATTATTTTTAAACGCGTTGATATGTTCGTTATAACGAATTTTAAAATTACGTCCTGTTTGTCCAATATAAACTTGTTGACAATCATCGCAAGTTAATTTATATATACCGGATTTTTTATCTGATTGAATTTTGTCTTTAGTATTACAAAGTGATTTTAATGTTTTGTTTGTTTTGAGAGCGATATATTGGACAAACAGGACGTAATTTTAAAATTCGTTATAACGAACATATCAACGCGTTTAAAAATAATCACCCCGATCGATCACATTTTGCAGAACATCTATTGGAAAATAATCACACATTATTAAATAATCACACATACAAAATATTACACACAAAAAATATAATTTCCCCCTGAAGGAGTAAAATAGGGGGGTAAAATTTGTATGGATTTTTTTTCATTTCTAGACTTAGAAGTATAAAAACCGGCCAAGTGTGAGTCGGACTCGCACACCAAGGGTTCCGTACCATTATCTAACGTCTTAAAACGAGCCCACATAAGACGGTGGTAACTGAAGAAAGATATAAAGTCCTACTTCACAAGAGAAATTAGAAAAAATATTATCCATTTGAGTACCACCACAAGTAGAGGCAAGCGCTGGTAACAATATTTCGTAGGTATATTACCTACTTTGATTCCCGAGCGCAATAGGTACCAATCGTCCTCCTATCGTTACGCCAAGCGCCGCGCGCTGTCGAACGTAAACACATTGCTATTATATTTATTTATTTTAGGTATTATTATTATTAAAACTGCTATGATTTCATATTTACTTGACTTTACATGGTTCGAAAATTTATATTCAGTAGTTGTTGTACGTAATGAACAACTGTCTTAACTAATTTTTAATTCAATTTGTATGAAATTTTACTTTACAGAGTACATTTATAAGTTGGTCGATTATTATAACTCTTTAATTTATAAACTCTTATTAGCTCTGACAGTTTTCCTTTAAATTTAACGAAATTTATAACGATATATACTACTACCGTAATTTTTTTTCATGTGTTCATATGTAACCATTTAGTAGATAGAGGGGGGGGGGGGGGGGGGACCCTGGACTCTTAACAAAAAATTTGGACTATAAAACCAAATATTTCCGAAACGGATAAGTCAATCGAAAAATGATGTTTACAAGCTCACAATATTTTTGAAAGACCTATTCAACAACACCCCAAAAGTTAGTTGGGGTAGCCGCGAAAAAAAATTGACTCCCTTTTTTACTTGTATGAAAGCTACCTTAAAAATTGGATGAAAGACATGGCGAAACTATAAGGTTTCATTGTTCGGAACCCTAAAAAAGGGTAATAAGTTCACGATTACAACTAAAAAAGATCTGTATAGGTGAACTCTGTCTTTCTGTCGTCTTTTCACGCTTCAACCATTGAACAGATATGCGCTTAATAAATTAAGAAATATAATATGGTGAAAAAATTTAATGCGGTTGGGACTTGAACCGACCTAGGTCTATGTCAGAGCATACCTTCGACCATCTACGGCAGACCATCTGAGCTACCGCACAATTCAATCTCGGCGCCGAAATTCTCCACCATATCCCATTTCCCCTTAAACGTATTAAGGCTTACGTTACCTACACAACTACCCGACTTTTAGAAGTGAGGTATTTGATTCAACTCATTTTACAATGAATTTGAAAATCAACTAATGAAACATGGCTTCCTACATATTAGTTGATTAAACACAGAAAAAACTTTGAACAAATATTTGGTATGGAGGTAGTTTGAGGCCCGGGGAAGGACATAGGTTACTTTTCATTTGGGGAAAATTCCGGGGAAATACTGTTTCCGAGGGATCAACATGAACGCGGGCGAAGCCGCGGGTAACAGCTAGTTAAATATATTTTCAATACAAAACCAAAATAACGATCAGTCCCCTCCCCCCTCCCAGATAGTATAAAAGGTGGCAATACGGCGTAATTTTTGTTCGGCCCATAAGGCAAAAGATGAGAGTTGCTGCTCTCTAAAGGCTTTTGCCATTGTTTCTCAGATTGGCCCTTCAGGCTTGCATGCACGCATACGCGGCCCATCAGGCAATATGAGAGTTTGCTGTCTCTCCAAGCCTTGCGCACACAGGCAACGCCCAAAGCCGAGGTCCGTCCCTCCTGGGGGCCCTTTGGTGATGTTGTCTACAAAGGTTGAGGGCACTCTGCCCTCGCCTCAAACACCCGGTGAAGTAGCGAAAGCTCACTTGGAGCTAGCCACATAGTCATTTAAAAAAAAAAAAAAAAAATAATTTTTGTCATTCGTTGCTTGTCATTCGAACGATCAACATCTAGGTTTCACTGCCTGAAGATGCCTCGTGTAGCCAGAGGAATCCCACTATCCGACCCCGTCGCACTCGCCACCGGAACAGAGTGCGTAGAGTAGGATTAGCTCCGATTACTGGTGACCGCCCGGCGGTCCCGGGTGACTTGCACCCAGGATAGGCCCTTCTGGCAACGTAGCTTTCGGCCCATAAGGCAAAAGATGAGAGTTGCTGCTCTCTAAAGGCTTTTGCCATTGTTTCTCAGATTGGCCCTTCAGGCTTGCATGCACGCATACGCGGCCCATCAGGCAATATGAGAGTTTGCTGTCTCTCCAAGCCTTGCGCACACAGGCAACGCCCAAAGCCGAGGTCCGTCCCTCCTGGAGGCCCTTTGGTGATGTTGTCTACAAAGGTTGAGGGCACTCTGCCCTCGCCTCAAACGCCCGGTGAAGTAGCGAAAGCTCACTTGGAGCTAGCTACATAGTCATTTTAAAAAAAAAAAAGTAATTTTTGTCATTCGTTGCTTGTCATTCGAACGATCAACATCTAGGTTTCACTGCCTGAAGATGCCTCGTGTAGAGGCGAAACACGTGTCGCGAGCACGACGGCCGACATTGCTGCAGCCTCAACGGATGCAGCAGTATCGACCAGGGTTACATGCATCAACTATTGGTGGCGGGTATGAAGGGACTAACAGTAGTGGGTGGGCGCTAGCCAGCAAAAGTTTGCATGAACTAACTGGTGGCGGAAGCACACAAAGTAAATTGTCTCAAAGTAAATGTAGCTTTGACTTCCGCAAAGTAACACCTGAACTGAATCTATCAACTACCATATTTATCAATTAGGTACTAGCTTGCGCCCGCAGCTTTGCTCGCAATAACTCCGTTCCTCTGGAACAGTACTTTTTCCGGGTTGAAAGGTAGCTTATGTCCTCCGTACTCCAGCGAAAATTTATGTTTATCGGTTCAGCATAGGTTCAGTAGTTACGACGGGGAAACGTAACAAATAAACTCACTTTCACATTTAAATTATTATTAAGGATATAGACTATACGAAAACTAGAGAGAAAAGTTCTTGGCACTTACGAAGGGTGGCTACGGAGGCGAGGATGGGGGTTAAAATATTGTAAAAAAGGGTAGTATGGTATATAGTACGTTCCCGTATCTACTACTTTTATCTAATTTATAAGTAAATTTAGCTACTAGCTTTGGCCTGCTTTGCTCGCTCCTTTAAAGGTATCTATAATCTATTTCCAAGGGATCTCCCCTTGGGACTATACACCTATAATCAAAACTCAGGGAATTTCCCGTGGGAAAAGATTATACGTACCTTTTACCGAGAAAAAAGTATGCCCAGGCCTTAAATAATCTCCATACCAAATTTCATTTAAATTGATTCAGTGGTGCATGCGTCACGAAGAGGTGCGACTAATAGAGCTGTTTTCGCATTTTTCATATTACAATAATTGAACGGCGGATACCTCAGACTTGCAAAGTGGATGTCGGTGCTCTGTGTTGTTCTTGCAATCTTTATCAGACTTTTGACTCCTGTTTGTTTCCTAACTTAAATCAGGGACGGATTCACAATTTTACGAGTGATAAAACCAGACAGATTTTGAACCCTGCATGCAAATTCTTTCATGGTTAAACATTGATAGATTACTCAATATTTGAGAAATAAAACGTGGTATTGTAAATGGTTAATTGCAGTCCAAGAGATTAAATATATGATACTCAATATATGTGTGATGCTGGTCTGGGAGAAAAGAAAAAGTCTACGTTTTTCTTTTCACCCAGATTATTCAATTTTAGGTACATCCTAAGCTGCTTCTCTGCACGTGTAGATCGAAAAAGCCGATCGAGGAAATAGGCAAAAATCTGAGTAATCATATTAGAATGCGACTGGCAACCCGTCACTATTTTGATTTCGCTTCCCACCTACCTACATGCCCCCCACCATGATGCTAAACTTGCCTCTTAGGTCTTATAATCCTAGATCCTGTTTACCCCGCAAGGGAAAATAAATAATTAAATATATAGGGACATATCACAAAAATTGAGCTAGCCCCACAGTAAGTTGTGAACTGTTTCGTGGAATACTAACTCAACGACACTATATTTTTATAATAGATACATAGATAAACATCCAAGACCCAGGTAAATCTGAAAAAGATCGTTTTCCATCTTAACCTGACCGGGCATCGAACCCAGGAACGCTCGTGTCGCAGGCTGGCGTATTAACTACCGCGCCACGGAGCTCGCCAATAGATGCCGCGCGAACGAAAAACGTCGCTACTGCGCAAGCCATTAATTAGGCTGCGCAGAACCATTAGGCGATTAGGAAAAAAATGAATAGTCTTAAATTCTCATATTTATATTTTTATATAAAAAAAAATAAGACAGTGGGCGACCTCCGAGATGTAAATAAAAATATTGTCATGTGAACACATAGATTTAAAAAAAAAAATTTTCGTCTCTCTGAATAGATGTCACATTTTGCCATTATTGTATGGGAACCTAGTGTGTCATTAGCGGGGGTGTGAGGAAGAGGAAAGGGCGGCGTGGTTTCAGGAGTGCTATTTGTGAACGGGTGATTCGATAAAGACGTACAAGTTTCCATATAAAAATCTGTCATTTAGTAAAGTGGAAGGTTTGAAAATAGCACACCTGACTTTTGACGCCGTTGTCATAAGAGATGTATCAATACAGCGTAATATCGATATCGAAAAATACACATAAAACCTCTTCTATGCTATTGTGAGGTGCAAACTCTTACTTGTAAAACACTATTTTTCTGGATTTTCTGTTTTGAACTCTCAGTAATAAATGAATTACAAAAAAAAACAAGTTTCTTATATGGGAAGGGTTCTGTGAAAAGGACAATGCCGATTCGACTATTGGAAGTGGCAATTTTATTTTTTTCGCGCGGCCACCGACCCCGCCTTTTTTTTCTAGCAGATAATAGCGTTATTAACAAAACTTATTATGACATACATAACTGTAAACTCAGTCTGGATAGAGTTATCAGAATTAGAAATTGGTAATTATTATATTTTCATTTAAGTGCCAGCACAGTGAAATCATATATTTATATGAATTTTATTGTAATATATATATATATAAATGCATACATGTATATAATTACTAATCACTTCTTTAACCATTACGTGGTAGATAAACACCAGTGCTATATGATCTAAAGGGTACGTTTGGCTTTGTTAGGTGGACGTGTAGGTAGATAAGGGAATCCAATAGCGATGGGTTGTAGCCGCATCGCCTTTGACATAGTCCGAGATATTCATCTGAGACATTTGCTTGATATTTCAGATTATTTTTTTTATTATTTATTCCCGTGAATGTCTTTTACGCTTTGCTTTTGTACAGCACATGGTTTTTGCTTATGTCGTAGACCAGCATGATAGAATTAGATTTTAATTATTTTATGAGATAATAACAATAACCCTTCTGTACCCCTCTCCACCAAACTGCATACGATTCAAAATGAGACGTATTTTGAATTATTGCTAATTGTGCAAACAAAGCACATTGAGAGGGCCCTTCCCGGCCCGTTGAAAAGCTTGTTGTTTCATCCATTTGATTAACAAGCAAGTGAGAACGTAATAACATTGAATGAAAAACTTGTTCCAGGTAATACGTGTTTTTCAGTAAGCCTTGCAAGTTAGTGAAATAAATGTTTTTCATTTAGAATGTTCATTACATTTTCAAGGTTTATATAAAAGAAGTTTCTTTACTTTTACTATTTATGAGTACTTTGTGAACGGCCGAAGTTCAGGTAAAGTTTGTACAAAAATAAGATTTTTGGAGACTTATACTGAATTTATTTGTCATATTTTTTTTTATTTCAATAGAAACCTAGTAATAGTGCACAAGATAACTGTAAGTTGAAAAGATTTAAAAAGTCTGTTACAACGCCATAATTACGTACGAGGGTAGGGCTCTCTTAAGTCCTGTATGTATTGGGGTACATCTCTTATGGAGTTGCGCAGACCGCAAGAGGGGGCACCATCTAAGTAAAACACTTTTGTCATATCAAAACCAAGATAATTGTCGAAAGCCTACTTCCATTATGTTCCAAGTGCAACGTATGGTCTGCCTGCTGAATAAGGTAGTTCGCCATCTGCTGAAGTGACCCCGCGGTTTACTGTTGGGTCATCATGCTGCCCAAGCGCTGAGTGGCGCCACGAAAGCTCTCACAGGTGTTCATGAAGCAGATCAACTACTAATGAACTGGCAGTTGCGCTGTTAGTATATGGAAGTGAACAATGACAGCAACAACAAGGGGAACGTCAAAGCTGACGTCACTATGCTATCGGCTGCACCAATAATTCAAGAGTGAAGCGAAACAGTGAAGACGACGGCCAAGCAAAGAACAAAAAGACCTACCTAATGTATCAAGTATCTATCAAAGCTACTTCAGACTGTCCCAATAAACAGTTACTATATACTCTTAACCTCAAGGAGGTAGCGGAGAAGAGCCTGCTGTTGTATCGTTGATGAAAAAGACTTCAAAAAAGTATAGTAGTGATTAAAATGTCCAAAATAATTTTATTTATTATTTAATTGCAACTTTTAATGAACTTAGTGAAAAATAGTGCAAAAACCTATGAATATAATATCTAATCCTTATAACTCAGTTCGGACTGAGTTTAGAGGTATATATGCCCTTATAACTTTATTTTGTTATTGACTATCGGGAAAACAAGGTATGGTTAGTGGCCGCGCGAAAACAAAAAGACGCCAATAACCGGCATTGTCCTTTTGAAATATTATCTATTTCGGTTCAATAGATACAGTCATGTGGCAGATGGATGGACGGATGGACGTCGAAGGCTTAGTATTACCTTTCCGTTTTTACTCTTAGGGAACGGAACACTAAAAATAATAAATTTTCGGGAAAGTCGTGGAGAGTGAATTAATTATTATTTATTTCTTGGTATTCACTTTATTACTTATATTATTACACTCATCTGTATTCATGTAAATTATCGATGTTTGGCAAAAAATAACAAAGTGCATCACTATGCGTCTTTCCGCCTTTCACTGACAATGGAATTTGACGTTTTTAATGGAGGATAAATATGTTTATTATATTGTAAATAACATGAACTTGCATTACTTAAATGAGAAAAGTCCAGCGCGATAGTTTACTATAATATTCATTTTAGTATTTTAGAAGGACAGAACTTCAGAAATTGGCCTGTTTATAATTTTAAAAATTTAATTCCACTCTGTTACATACCCCTCGACAGGCGTCAGAGGACTGAGGCCTAGTGTATAGTATACGCTACTTTTAAGGGTATCAGTAACATGACGTATCAAGTAATACGCTGCTTCTAGAGACTTCATACTTCTATGTGTGAGCATTATTGTTTTAGACGTAAAAATTACAAAGATTTCGAAGAAAAATGTTTTTATATATCATAACTTATTTAAATCATTTTTAAATTTCATATGTAAGTATCTGTTTAAAATTCCAACAAGGGGGCGATCTTGTTCCAGGATCGACCTAAATAATACAAATACTTTTAATGTATTTAATTAATTCAGCGCATAGTATTAGTGATTTGAAAATACGTCAATTTTCACAATTTCGTACCGTGCAATGCATGGGTTTTACAATAGCTTAGATGCACGAATTTGGATATTTTGTATGTTGGCTAGCCCGCAACTTCGTCCGCAGCAATTTCTGTTATTATGATTAATTAGTATGTTCAATAGACGAATAATTTTCCCCAGTTTCCAAAACATTTTTTATTGTTGCTTCGCTCCTATTGGACGCAGCGTGATGTTTTATACCCTAAAGCCTTCCTCAATAAATGGACTATCTAACACAAAAAGAATTTTCCGATTTGAACCAGTAGTTCCTGAGTTTAGCGCGTTCAAACTAACAAACAAACAATCAAACAAACAAACTCTTCAGCTTTATAATATTAGTATAGATAGGATAGAACTCGCTTTTCTCTTCATTACGATATTACACCTAAAGCGCGCAGTTGCGTCATTCGAGCATTTTAATTTTCACTTCGGCTATACAAAATTACACAATGGTATATTTATACATTTTCGCAACCTTTATAGGCCGGCCCATACAGTGTATCGAAGGGATGTGTAATCATGCGGTGTCATATCTATACATATAATAAAACAGACAAATTATTTTGTCTGTACATTTTGAATTTTTGACTGAAATGGATAGAGGGACACTTAAAAAGAAAAGTAGAAAGCAAAAAAATTTTTTTGGAATTTCTTGTCTGTCTGTCTGTCTGTCTGTCTGTATGTATGATCACGATTATCTCCGAAAATACTGAACCGATTTACTTCAAACTTTCACCAATTGCTTTGTTTTAACTCAGTTTAACATTTAAAGTTTGTTTCATCAAAATCGGTTCATTAAAAAAAAAGTTATCGTCATTTGAATGAACTCAAGGCATAAGTTTGCCTGCAAACATATAGCAAAAATAAAATAAAATAATAAGTGACATAAGAAAATTAAAATCCAAAGTCAATTAATAAAACAGTAAAATTATTTTGTCTGTACATTTTGAATTTTTGACTGAAATGGATAGAGGGACACTTAAAAAGAAAAATAGAAAGCAAAAAAATTTTTTTGGAATTTCTTGTCTGTCTGTCTGTCTGTCTGTCTGTCTGTCTGTCTGTCTGTCTGTCTGTCTGTCTGTATGTATGATCACGATTATCTCCGAAAATACTGAACCGATTTACTTCAAACTTTCACCAATTGCTTTGTTTTAACTCAGTTTAACATTTAAAGTTTGTTTCATCAAAATCGGTTCATTAAAAAAAAAGTTATCGTCATTTGAATGAACTCAAGGCATAAGTTTGCCTGCAAACATATAGCAAAAATAAAATAAAATAATAAGTGACATAAGAAAATTAAAATCCAAAGTCAATTCATCATCATTATAATACATATAATAATACATATAATAAAACAGTAAAATTATTTTGTCTGTACATTTTGAATTTTTGACTGAAATGGATAGAGGGACACTTAAAAAGAAAAATAGAAAGCAAAAACATTTTTTTTGGAATTTCTTGTCTGTCTGTCTGTCTGTCTGTCTGTCTGTCTGTCTGTCTGTATGTATGATCACGATTATCTCCGAAAATACTGAACCGATTTTCTTCAAACTTTCACCAATTGCTTTGTTTTAACTCAGTTTAACATTTAAAGTTTGTTTCATCAAAATCGGTTCATTAAAAAAAAAGTTATCGTCATTTGAATGAACTCAAGGCAAAAGTTTGCCTGCAAACATATAGCAAAAATAAAATAAAATAATAAGTGACATAAGAAAATTAAAATCCAAAGTCAATTCATCATCATTATACGACAGCATTATACCTATCCACACTATCCATAGTAATCCAT
Organism: Elegia similella; assembly: GCA_947532085.1. NCBI lineage: Eukaryota > Metazoa > Arthropoda > Insecta > Lepidoptera > Pyralidae > Elegia > Elegia similella. Next base: position 28,137,778 of record OX383925.1, on the reverse strand, counting down.
ATTAAAAAAAAAAAAGGAGAAGCTGACTGACTGACTGACATATCAACGCAGGGCCTAAACTATAAAGGTTAGGAACTTGAAATTTTGCACAGGGGTTCCTTTTATAACGTAGGGGAGCACTAAGAAAGGATTTTTGGAAATTCATCTCCTTAGGGGGAAAAACGGGTTGCAAAGTTAGTATGAAACTTTGTTGTTTTAGAAGTTATTCGAATGAAATTCAGCATGAAGGTTCTTTACTAAAAGGTATGAAACACGAGTAAAATATTTTACTCAAAAATCATCCCTTAAGGGGGTAAAATAGGGGTGCAAAGTAAGCATGAAACTTTCTGTTTTTGAAGTTATTCAATTGAAATTCAGCATGAAGGTTCTTCACTAAAAGGCATGAAACACGAGTAAAATATTTTTCTCAAAAATCATCCCTTAAGGGGATATAACGGGGATGCAAAGTTAGTATGAAACTTTCTGTTTTTGAAGTTATTCAATTGAAATTCAATATTAAGGTGTTTCATTGAAAGTCATAAACTAATGTATTCCGGGCAATTCTACTGTTCCTGAGAAATCGACACTTATGCGGGCGGAGCCGCGGGCCAAAGGCAAACCTGACTTATATATCAACGCACAGCCGAAACTACTGTGCGCAGAAACTTGAAATTTGGCACAGGGATTCTTTTTATGATGTAAATGAGCACTAAGAAAGGATTTTTAGAAAATCAAAGGGGTTGATGTTTTATGGAATTTTCTCATTTCTGGACTTAGAAGTTAGAAAGTAGGTACGCAAGTTCTCAATTAAAATTAAAAAAGATCTGTTTAGGTCAACCAGACAACATTCTCCCTTGGAGGGGTAAATAGGAAAATTTCCCCCTTAAGGGATAAAGGGGGGGGGGGGGGGGAGTTGTATGGAAATTTTCTCTTTTCTGGACATAGAAGTATAAAAATAAGTATATATGTTTACATTACAATTAAAAAGATCTGTGTAGTTAAAATGGTCGAAATTTCCACTTGAAGGGGTAGAATAGGTGAGGTAAAGTTTGTATGGATTTTTTTTATTTACTTAGAAATATGACAATAAGAAGTTCTCCATTACAATAAAAAAATATCTGTGTAGGTGAAATGGGCAAAATCCCCTACTTAAGGGCTAAAGATCTATGCAGGTAAAATGTATTAAATTCCCCCTTAAGGGGAAAAAGCAAAGGGGCAGGGGTTTGTATGGAATTTTTATCATTTCTACTGTTCCCAAGGGAACGACATTAACGCGGGCGGAGCCGCGGGCAACAGCTAGTACTTGAATAAAGTAAAATATAAATAAATAAAATAAGTCCCTGGGCATTTAAAAGTAGAATACCTAAATGGGTATCTCTTGGATAGGCATGTAACATCCTCGTCTTCATTGTCACTTATACCATCAGGTGAGATGGGAGACAAATGACTACTTTTTTATTAGTAAAATAAAAGTATAGTACTAGCCTTTAGAACAAATACATCCTTGTTCGGATGGAGTACCGCTTGAGCCGGCCCCGGTTCTGGTACGTTGATGGGAACCTGATTACAGAGCCAAGGGCATGGTCCCAACTTGTGTCTGGGCTCCTTCTTCTTGCCCTGCACTTGGGTGCCTTTCTCAGACATCTTTATTTAGATGTCAGTTACTAGAATTTAGAACAATTTGCTTTTCCGCATGTTAGACGACCATTCTTCCAGTCATTGATAAGTCAGCCTGACAGAAGTTTGGAAGCCAAAAGGTTGGCTGTTTTTTGTTTTTAACCACTATTGTTTTTATTTTTTTTCATATTACTTTGACCCATAGAGATAAGATTATCCTCTTTGCTATGACCTCTCAAAAATACCACAGACTTGAATGCTTTTTAGGGTTCCGTACCTCAAAAGGTAAAAAGGAACCCTTGTAGGATCACTTGGTTGTCCGTCTGTCTGTCTGTCTGTCGGTCTGTCAAGACCTTTTTCTCAGGAACGCGTGGAGATATCAAGTTGATATTTATATCAAATACTGTCTACTGTACCTTAGAGCTGTGATTAAATCAAACTTCTAAACCAACGCAATCCAAAGATTCAACCGTTAATGCCGCTAATTTTCGTGTTTTTTCGACATTCGCAAGGGAATCAAAACCTACAGGGTACTTTCCGTGAACTCAGAATCGTGAAATTTGGTACGAAGCAACGTCTTATAGCACAGATAAAGGAAAAATTGCGAAAAGCATAAATTTTTAGTTACATCATATTATAAAAATATTTTTAATTTTTATGCCGCAGATTTTCGACATTCACACGGGAATCAAAACCTATAAGGGTACTTCCCGGGAACTCAAAATCTTGAAATTTGGTGCGAAGTAAGGTCATATAGCACAGATAAAGGAAAAATTGCGAAAAGTATACTTTTTTTAGTTACATCTATACTTACTTTATTATAAAGCTGAAGAGTTTGTTTGTTTGTTTGAACGCGATAATCTCGGGAACTACTGGTTTAAATTGAAAAATTCTTTTTGTGTTAGATATTCCATTTATTGAGAAGCGAAGCATCAATAAAAAAATATGTGAAAACGGGAAAAATTATAGATTAATCATAATAAAAGAAATTGCTGCGGACGAAGTCGCGGGCAACAGCTAGTTATTTATTAAGGAAGTAAAATATGTTAGTACATGAAGTAAAAAAATATTATGTTTAGGTATAACACTTGCCAATATTATCAGTATTAAAAGTAAAGTAAATGTAGTAAATTATATTATTAAATTAATAAATCTATGAAGGGTTTTAGCTTTGAACATTAAAATTTGACCGACTTCAAAAAAAGAGGAGGGCTGAAAATTCGATATTTTTGTTTGAAAGAGTATGCGCTTTCAATTTGGTCCCATTTAAATTTCATCACAATCGGTTCAGTAGTTTGACTGAAGTTGTTTTTATGGGAAAGATTATTTATGAAACTATTTAAAAATCAATTTTAATAGATTTTTTAAGTATGATTTCATTTAATTTCATCAGAAGAGTTCATTAGTTTGATTAATTAGTAATAGTGGGAGAAGGATAAAGAGAAAGAAGAAGGTTCATTCGTTTGAAGTCGGTTTTTATAGGAAAGAGTATCGAATGGTGACCGAATGTACAGTCTTTAGATCTCAGCTATAGATTCATCATTTAAAGTCAAATTATGACTAACTTTGCTCGCGTCAACGTCAATCCCTTGGGGACAGCGCTTTTTCCGGGATGAAAGGTAGCTTATGTCCTTCTCCGTACTCCAGAACTTTTATGCAAAATTTCATGATGATTGGTTCAGTAGTTACGGCGTAAAAGCGTTACAAACAAACAAAATTTCGCATTGATAATATTATATATACTTAGTATGAAAGTATGGATGACAACATGGCGGATTTTGTGATGAAAGAGCAGAGTCCCATAGAATAGACTTACAAGACTGAAGAAAGAATGGAAGAAACCCTTTAATCGGCAATAACACAGTAAAAATGTTTTCATATAAGTAAAGGTTATCATAGCATCAGCTTTAATAATAATACCTAAATTAATAACAACGCATTTTCGTTCGACGGCGCGCGGCGCTTGGCGGAACGATACGAGGTAAGTAGGATTTTATATCTCTTTATTCAGTTAACACCGTCTTATGTAGGTTCGTTTTTAGACGTTTTTAGTCTTAAACCGTGAGGCGTGAACTCAAAGCTGGCATTCGCAACTACGGAACCCTAGTTACTTTGCGCGTGGCTCGACACGCACTTTGCCGGTTTTTTTTTCTTATTTATATGAAGAAATATAGTATTACCGACTGTGTTCTTATTATATTCAGATAGGTAATAGATGCCGTCATCACATCACTATTAGTAAGTGGCAGGTATTGTTTAACTTTAAAATACCCACCGTACCGTACCAGGGATATGGCCAAGGGTATGGTGGGTCGTAGGTCTATAGTGATGCCCGAGCATGCTTTTGTATAGATGACTTTGTTTTTGACCGACACGGCGACGTATCGGTCGATGGTGAACATTTGCGTGATGTCTACTGGCGATGAACGGCTGTTCAAAGCTGAGGTTCAAAGGCGACGACGGGCCTACTATATAAACCTCATAGCCAACATAATTATGACAACTACCACTACAGTGAACAACGTTTTGACCGTCACATCAAAAGACATTGCGGCTTTCGTATGATCGTCTTTTTTATTTAAGATATATGAACCGTAATGGGGATGATGAAGTGACCATCAAAACGTTCTACCTATACTGTAGTTGTCAAAAGGCAAATGCATATATCTGGAAGTTGTCTGCGTCGGCTCGGGCTCTGTTCAACCGGCTTCTTTCGCGTCGTGTCTTCGCTGTGAACTTGATTCCAAAGCCAGAAAGATGTAGTTCCAGATCCTAAGCAACAGTCAACAGAATTGACCAGTACAACCTTTCATCCATCATAGAATACACTAAATAGGTAGGTACCTGTAGAGAATGTTTTCCAATGGTATACGGAATTTGTTGCACAATAACAAATCATGAGATATTTATACATTAGATGCACCGGGCCGGCTCGGATAAGCCGCGGTATATTTACTAACTCAGTGACCAACGTTTTGAGTCACTTCAAAATACATTGCAGGTTTCGTATGATTGACTTTTTTCATTTAAGATATATAAAACGTAATGTATTTTGAAACGACTATCAATACGTTAACTCCACCATAGCCGGTCCCAAGCCCGTTTGCGAAAGGAGGAGGGTTGGCCTGTTGGCAGCGTTTATCCAACACCACCCAGGATGATGACAGCCGTAAAAAAAAACACGCCAACGCCGAGTAGTAGGCGGCGGTGAAATAACCTACTCGACACCTTGGGCCACGGAAGCCCTGGGGATTAAATACCCCCTAAAAGAACCGACGTAGAAGGCAATGGGAAACCACTACGATTACACTCCCAAGAGAACTCCATGATGATGGTCAACGACAGAAATGCTAGTACGTCGTGCGATCCTGCTGACCCCCGGCGCTCACCAATACCCGGGTTGGCGAGTATGAAATATGCGACCGAAGACTCCTCTTTGCTGTGTCCTCAGGCTAAGGAGACAGTTAATGTGACTGATGACGACAATAAGACACCTACAATGCGGTCTAAACACCGTATAGGAACTTGGAATGTGAGGGGAATGCTGCAACAAGGAAAGCTTGAGATCATAGAAAGGGAGATGAAAAAACATCAGCTTTTAATACTGGGCTTATGTGAAACCCATATGCAGGGCAGAGGCCATTTCTCTACACCATACGGGAACACCGTTTTCTTCTCTGGTCACGATTCTGAGAGCAAGAATGGCATAGGGTTCATAATACCGCGAAAACTGTTTAATTTCGTCACTGGATATAACACCGTAAACGATAGAATAATGACCATCCGTATAAACTGTACGCCCCTGCCTTTGAACATCGTACAAGTCTATGCACCAACAGCTAAATCAACAGAGAAATACATTTTTATTTAAAGTTACAGGTGACTTTGGAGAGCATCTCTAAGCGTGAGATACTAATGGTTCAGGGTGACTGGAATGCGAAGGTGGGGAGCACTCAATTTGATGATCACTTGCGCCATATAGTTGGGAAGTATGGGCTCGGCACGAGAAACGATAGGGGCGAAAGTTTTTAGACTTCTGTGTAAGCCATAATTTAACAATTACCAACACATGCTTTAAACACCATAAGAGAAGGTTGTACACATGGATATCCCCTGGTGACCGATATCGTAACAAAATAGACTTTATCACTATTGCAAATAGATGGAAGTCGTCCATAACGAACACTAGGACATTCCCGGGTGCAGATTGTGGCTCCGATCACCAATTGTTAGTTGCAGATCTAAGAGTTCGCTTAAAATCTTGTCGTAAGGGTACACAATTTATACCAAGACTAACTCCTCAGGAGTACGAATCATTCCAAGCGAAGACTGAACCGGAACTGCTTAAACTGTACCCAGACATGGCACAGCTGAACCCGGAGGAACAATGGTATCAGCTCAAGTCAAGGATCGTCGATGTACTTAAAGATATGGTCAAGAAACCCGAACACAAGAAGGATTGGATGTCGGATGAGGTTTGGCAAAGTATAAAAGCAAGAAAAGATTTAAAAAACGGCGTAAGATCTGAAAATTTTCTGGAAAAATACTCGCACTTGACTGCAATAATTCAAAGACAGTGTAGGAGGGACAAAAACCAACATCTAATGAATATTTGTACAGAGATTGAAAATCATGCAGAAAAGTACCAGACGGCCGATCTTTTCAGAAAAGTCAAACAAATAACACGGAAGATCAAACCCACCTCATGGATTATTGACGACAAGAATGGCAAACCGATACACGAAGGTGCCGATGTTGCAGAAAGATGGAGACAGTACTGTGAAGAGCTGTATCGCGATCAAACATCTCAGTCTCCCCTGCCAGCTGAAGTCGCAATGGATGAAAAACCTGACATACTCTTGGCAGAAGTGGAAGATGCAATCCGCAAGTTGAAGAGGAATAAAGCACCAGGTCCTGATTTGATCACAGCGGAAGCCTTGAAAGGATTAGGCCTAAATGGAGTAGCTTCATTACATGCGCTCTGTAATAAGATATGGCATACCGGTCACTGGCCAACTGACTGGACACACTCTTCTATTCTTCCTCTTCATAAAAAGGGTTCAGTACGTAACTGCAACAACTACAGAACTTTGGCTCTAATATCGCATGCGACTAAAATTTTACTTTACATAATTAATACGAGACTGCGATATTTCCTGAACTGGCAAATACCTCAAGAACAGGCGGGTTTTGTCAAGGGTAGAGGAACAAGAGAACAAATACTAAACGTACGGCACATTGTGGAGAAATGCTACGAATATAACACCCCAATCTTTATGTGTTTCGTGGACTACAAGCAGGCCTTCGACTGTGTTAGGTGGGAGAAACTGTGGCAGGTACTAATTGAGACTGGTGTTCCGAACCACCTTGTGATACTGATCCGTAAATTGTATGAGTCGGGATATGGCACAATCACTGTAGGAGAAATGAAATCAAGCCGTTTCAAGTTCCAGAAGGGTGTTCGACAGGGATGCGTGATTTCTCCGATTCTCTTCAACATATATGGAGAATACATTATGCGCCAAACTTTAGATAACTGGAATGGTGGCGTCAGGATAGGTGGAGTCCAAATATCCAACTTTTTTTTTTTTTTTTTTATGTATATCCGACGGCAAACGAGCAGACGAGCCACCTGATGGAAAGTGGTCACCGTCGCCCATGGACATCTGCAACACCAGAGGAGCTGCTGATGCGTTGCCGACTCTTAAGATACCTGTAAACACGCCTTTTGAAGGACCTCAAGTCATAGCACAACTTCCGCTACGCAGATCATACAACTCTTCTGGCAACGTCCGAGACGGAAATGGCTGAGTTACTGGATCGGCTAGAAACAATCAGTTTAAGTATGGGGCTAGCTATCAATAAATCTAAAACAAAGATCATGATAATTGACCGTTTCGCGACATTTCAACGCTCTGACCTCCTACAAGATTATGAGACTGTAGACCAATTTCAATACCTTGGCTCAGTGATCACAAATAAAGGCAGCAGCGAGACAGAGATACGCAGACGAATTGGCATGGCAAAGACAGCAATGACTCAACTGAGCAAAGTATGGAGAGACAGAAACATAACTAATCGGACTAAGATACACCTCGTCCGCACACTTGTCTTTTCCATCGTGTTATATGCCGCAGAGACCTGGACACTCAAAGCCGCCGACAGGCAAAGACTTGACGCCTTTGAAATGTGGTGTTGGCGCCGTATGCTAAGGATACCTTGGACGGCCTTTCGCACAAATGTCTCTATCCTAAAGGAATTCAAAATAGAAAACGCTCAGCGACTGTCGACAACCTGCCTACAACGTATAGTGCGGTTCTTTGGCCACATTGCGAGGAGAGATGGCGATAACTTGGAACGATTGATGGTAACAGGAAAAGTGGAGGGAAAAAGACCGAGAGGCCGCAGTCCAAAGCGATGGTCGGATCAGATCTCAGAGAGATTGGAAACACCGATCAGCGCCGCACTACACCAAGCAACGGATCGTTGCCGATGGAAAAAGTTGGTTGACAGAATCAGGAGTCACGATACTCAGTAATGAGTAACCGATTAAAAAGAAGAAGATCAATACGTTGTACACTGAATTAGCAAATAGACCGGCAGGACTCGGCTAGTCAGGTCGGTCTGGAGCACAGATTGACGGGGTGTGCGATTAAGCGTGATTATTGTATGAGACGAAAGAAGTATACAATATAAGGACAGCTTCTTGAGAAAAAATAAACACTTAGAGATATAGGACTGTATCAGGATATAAACTACTTTATGATGACTATATTCACCACATCGTTAAAAAGCTTCAAATGCCCTTGGTTTTATAATGAGAGCCACGGCCAATTTCAAAACAATCCAAGGTGTTTACTGCTTATACGTGCGCAGTATCCTTGAATATACTTCCATTGTATGGAATTCCTTGTTATGACATTTATACGCATTAAATCTATTCAGAGAAGTTTTCTAAAATATCTTCAATATAAATATAAAATAAACGACCCTACTAAGGAGATGTCACATCATTTTTTGCTACTGCAAGAACGGAGAGACATACCTATTCTAGCTGATATTAGGTACTTATTTCGTCCAAAAAAATATTTGAGCTACCTTTGCGTTACCAGTGGCTAGCACAAATTATAGGCAAAATTCAATGTACTACGTTAGGACCACGGGTGTACATCACAGAACTGAACTACCACCTGCAGTGTACCCTTAATAAAATCCGATGTACTTCTTTTGATAAAAAGATATTCATTTAACGAATTTTGTGCAAAGGGTGTTGACGTTGATATTTTCAACACGAAATCCACACAAATCAGGCAAATAATTATACATACGTTTTTTTAAATTTCCAATCCACTCTTTCCTAATAATTTTCCCAATTAATGTAGATATAATATATATTTGTCTACGTCTATGACAGCAAACTTTGTTTCGCTTTTATTAAATTAAACTAGCTGTGCCCGCGACTTCGTCCGCGCATGCATTTCGTATTTCCGAACAAGGAACCCTTATAGTTTCGCCATGTCTGTCCGCGGTTTTACTCAGAGACTATAAGTACTTACTATAGAGCTGTAATTTGGTATGGATATGTATATTAATCATGTCGATAAACAGTAAAATAAAATCTTGGAAAAAAGAAATTTTAAGGTAGCTCCCATACAAGTAAAAAGGGGAGTATTTTTTTTTCCACGGCTACCCCAACGTGGGTATTGTTGAATTTTTCGATTTACTTATCCGTTTCGGAAATATTTGGTTTTATAGTCCAAATTTTTGTTAGAGTCCAGTGTCCTCCCCCCCCCCCCCCTCTACTAACTACTGAACCAATCATCATGAAATTTTGCATATAAGTTCTCTGGAGTACGGAGAAGGACATAGGCTACCTTTTATCCCGGGAAAAAGTACTATTCCCGAGGGATCGACATTAACGCGGGCGGAGCCGCGGGCGATAGCTAGTACTGTATAAGTAAACAACATAAAACATATTATGTACGTAGTTGTATGAATATATTTACAATTCTTTTTCATAAACCATATTACCTACATGTCATGTGCATCAATAAGTATAAACAGACTTTACGCACTGGTTACGCGTGACAAAGATACATAAAGCTGCCCGTGAGAGAAACAGGACTTTTGCAGATCCACACTAACGAGACTCATAGTGCCCGAGCTTTATTTATAGTAATGCAATAACTCACACTTATTGAGAACTAGCTTTCGCCCGCAGCTCCGCCCGCGTTAATGTCGATCCCTCGGGAATAGTACTTTTTCCCGGGATAAAAGGTAGCCTATGTCGTTCTCCGTACTCCAGAGAACTTGTATGCAAAATTTCGTGATGACCGGTTCAGTAGTTACGGCGTGAAAGCGTAACAAACAAACAAACAAACCAACAAACAAACAAACTCACTTTCGCATCGCATTTATAATATTAGTAAGGATTGCTTACGTTTAAACCGAAACGGATAGTTAGATAAGCGGTATTCGTGGAATGAAAACACGCTCTCCTGCAGCAAATCCTGACAGTATTTGCCTATTTCACATTCCTGGAAGCGATGTTTCTTTTAAACGTGTGCCGTTACAGAATTTTGGTGGATTTAAATTTCTTAGTAAAACTATAGGCAGCTGACTTTTAATTTGATAATATCTGCCGGAAGACCAGGTGCAGGCAAAGAATTCAAAAACTTAACGGGATACGTTGTTGTAGGTTCTTATTGATCGACAATCAACACTGTTTATGGGTGGATCAGCAGCTAATCTTTCTTCCCTTTGCATAGCTATTTTCGAAGACAAAAATCCAGCATAATGTTCTTGTCTCTCAGCAAAACGTACCTCATGTTCTTCTTCAGTTTCTTGACATCTAACTTGCCTCATTCGTTTAGTCTCTCGAATACTGAGAAAGACTTGTTTTCTTTCGCAAACGCATTATAATTCTTATCCCAATAATGCTTGGATCAAGAATTGTTAAGAAGTATAGTGTTTGTTGACTGTGTAACCGTGTAGGCTACTGCCATCTCAAACGTAACGTACTTACATTAAAGAGGGAGTTTTAGACAGTATTAAACTTTACCGCCTTCACCGCGTGAAGGTAATCCCAGCTTATGTCATTATTGTTTTGCATTGTTAAGTTCAAATACCATATGAACAACGTCAAGGATATATCCTTGGTATTGCTAGTTTGGGAGAAAAAAAAGCGTAGAATGTACCAGCTACTTCTCTTCCCATGCAGATCGTAAAAGCCGATCGAGAGAATGGGCAAATCTGATGAATCATATCAGTAGGCGATGCGTCTAGCAAACCATCACTATTTTGATTCCTTTTTATATACCACTTAGTAGGACAGGCATAAGGCCCACCTGATGGAAAGCGGTTATCGTAGCCTATGGACACCAGGGGTGCCATTTTCCACCTAACGCCCACTAACATGCTAAACGTGGCTTTTAGGTCTTAAAGACCTGGGCTCTGTCTAACCCGCAAGGGAAAAAGGTGATACTATGTATGTAATTTCTTCCAGTGCCACTTATGCTACAAACTTATCAAAAATAATATTTTTAATACTTAGGTAGCGGTATATTAGTAAAAAGCGACCGCATGAACCATGCTTTCTAGTTTCCTTCGCAGTCTTGGGGTTTCACATCATGTGTTCTAGACCTTAAATTTTCTTACGTCATCAGTGAGTGCTTATCACGCTGAACAAAGGAGGTATTTTTATATCACTTAGGTAAGGTTTAGCTGGGCTACTAGGGTTCCTCGTACTCGTTTTTTTTATGTCAACAATTAGTGCTCATGTTGATCAACTTTTCCTAAGGCGGTATATAAATATCTATTAAATATTAGACGGGCTCTTACGGTTCCACATTAAGCATTCAGAACTTTAAAATAAATTATAGCCTATATGTTGCCGAGGACTAATAGCTATACAAAAAATAAAGTTTCATCAAAATCCGTCTAGTAGTTTTAGGCGAACAACAGACAGACGGACTTCTGTTTCTTATATGAGGACCTCTCGTTGTATTTTTTTTAGTTTATATTCAATGTACAGAAATGAGACCTTCTACAGTTTTATTATATGTATGTAGAGTTCCTTATTTCTTATATTTGGTGGTTGTTCTGCTTTTCGGGATGGTAGCAAAACAACAGGTCAAAGATTGTAAAAATTGGTTTACCGGTTTTTCAATAAATTTTCATCATGTAAGGTCGACTGACTTTTGCCGATTTTTCTAGTAAAATATCAAATATGTTGAATTGGGTAAATCGGAGAGAGGCTGGCAACACTAGCAATTAGCGGGGGACGAGGCATTCTTGACGCGGCGACGGACGAGAGCGGACGCTCTGCATAGTATGATTGAGCATTGTGTGTGCACCATATGTATGTGTCTGGGAAATTGAAGATTAAACATTTGTTGACTACATCAGTGTTTTTCTACAATCATCACCATCATCATAATCATCATCATACCAGCCGCAAGAAGTCCGCTACCCTAAACTAAGTTTATATTCATGTTTGTATTTGGTTGGGACACTTTTGACACAGTCATTAAAATCCTTTCTTTCTCATTCCTTATTAACCTTTTGGTTATACGAAGATTTATGTGGCAGCTAGTCATGACCTATTTAATGGGTGCTTCTTGGAAGCATATAAATTGGTCTAACCAAGCTACTTAGAACAATACTGCCGACCGTGTTTATAAAGAATTTTAACACAATCAATCTTAACAAATTCAGGAATTTTCGAACTGCCCTATTTAAGCTGGATGTTTAGAAATGTAGGTTGTGGGTTTACAAGGGATGGAAAGCACGATGGGGATCGAAAGAAGAGTGGCTGCTGGTAACAGAGTGAATGGGGCATTGCATGTTTTTATGAACAGTCGGAAGATAACTAAAAAGGCGCGACTGGCTGTTCATGAAGGAGTGTTGATTCCAACTCTTATGTATGGCAGTGAAAGTTGGGTATGGCAGAAAAGGCATGAAAGTAGAATAAATGCAGTGGAAATGAGAGCGCTTAGAAATATGTAAGATCGGATAAGAAATGAGGTAGTGCGGGAGCGATGTGGATTAAAAGATGATGTTGTGACCAAGATTGAGAAAGGAATGTTAAGATGGTTTGGCCACATTGAAAGGATGAATGAAAGAAGAACAACAAAGAAAATATATAAAGCCAGTGTGAATGGGAATAATGTTCAGGGTCGACCTCGTCGAATCGAACGTACTGCGATCAGATTGCAGACGTTCTTAAAAAAGGAGCTGTCCGAAGTACCCGAAACCGTAGAGCATGTATGAGGAGAGTAATGAGTGTAAAAGAAGCTAGAGATATATATCAGGATCGTAGCAAGTGGAGATCCATAGTCTCTGCCTACCCCCATGGGAAACAGGCGTGATAATATGTATGTATGTATGTATGTATGTTTGCAAATAAAAGATAGTGTATCTACTTTTGTTCTAACTATAGCAGTGTAAACTAATAACTTTTTTTTAAAAATATCTTTATTTGCTTACAACAACGGTGGTTATGAATATATATATTTATATAGAACCTTATGAAAGTAATTAATTGTAGTTATACCTTTACGAGACTAGTTCAGCGAAATGCTCCTCTTCTAGTCCTAGATGAAACGTATAATGTCGTTACTTTTTGTAACATAGGGATGCGAGAAGCCGTGCTTGCCATGCCGAGCTGTGCCTTTTATCAAGGCTTTAATGGAATTATTTTGCTGTAAGCGATTTAAATTTAATCCATTGTGAGAGTTGGCTCCACTATTTCTCTTTGTATGCTTCATTCGTTACTTTTACTTAATTTTATTTTAATTCTGTTCAGTAGCATGCATCTAAAGTTAGTCCAAAATTTGAAATCGGTATATTTTTAATCAGGCGCAACACGACGTGCTACTCTTGCAACATCTCGGAGGTTTGCATGGACCAATAGAACAGCATTTCCGTGGCGGGCACCGCGGGAAACTGCAGCATATAAGGCAGGGTCCGGGCAGGCTCCTGCACCGTACAACGGGGCACTGTTTTGAGCGGTTACAGCAAGGGGATAAACGTTTACGGCGAGCCTTAATCTTAGGCGAACTTCGGGATTTGCGAGGCCGCTTGCGTCGGCAAGGATGCAAACAAGGCGTACTTCTGCAAGGTGTTGCACAGCATGCTTTTTTGCAGCACGGAGTCGGGCCAGGAGTCTTGAGGCGCGGGACTGGACAAGGTTTGCTAGGTGGACAAGGCTTGCAAGAAGGCTTGCAAGAAGACACTGGGCCGCAAGGGCGAGGACATGGTGGAGGTGGAAAAGGTCTACAAGAGGAGCAAGACTTACACGGCAATGGAGGGCAAGGCTTGCAAGGTGGACCGCAGGTCTTGAATCGCCATGGAGGTAATGGCCTACATGGCCATGATCCTGGACATCGACTGCAACACCCAGAGCCGCATCCACCACATTTAGGGGGTGGACAAGGTTTGCAGGGTGAAGGAGGACATGGTTTACAACATTTCTTGCAAGGCACAGGTCGACATGGCACGGGTCGGCAAGGCCTTTTGCATCCCTTCCTACAAATCTTAGGTTTACAAGGAGAGGCTCGACATACAATCATTTTGCACTTTGGTGGGTGACATGGTCCTGGTGGTGCGCAAGGTGAAGGCCCACAGGGAGATCCGCAAGGAGGGCGAGATGGTGGTGGTGTCCATTCCAGCATAAGTTCATTCTTTGCCAGTGGCGCTCCAGTCATTCTTCGAATGACTAACTCGAAAACTCCACGACGGGGATTAGTTACTGTTGACACTTTGACAGGAGCCTGATCTTCTCCCGATGATGCCAGGATGCATTTGGGTCCCTGGCAAGGACTAGGGCCGTGAACAGGACATGGCTCTTTAGGGCCGATGCGTATATGAGATATTGTTGCCATCATATCGCCTTTAACTGCTGCTGTAGCTGGACACGGTCTGTCCGATTTATCGTCTTTGATACATACAGATTTTCCAGTACATGTGCTAGCACACGATCCTTTAACAGCTTTGGTTTGAGCCGCACAACAAACAGTGCCCTTAGATTGTGTTTGTACAGTTGATGATGATGCTCCCCGCGGGTTTCGAGTTACATTAACTGTCGCTACCCCTTTCGTTCCGCCATATATTCCTGTTTTGCTCGTTGTTTCTTTTATACTTTCTTTTGATCCTGAACTTCCCATCCCCTTTGGTGTTTCTTCATTTTTCTTTTTACCAAAAAAGTATACATCGGAGTAGCGTAAAGTATCGGAAACACGACTTCTCCTGCAAGTTGTGGTCGACATGGCACATACCGATGGCTCATCTAAAATTGTACCACAACTGGATGGACAATAAGAATTCCTGTTAGCTGCAGCATTGAAACCAACTTGCAAACATTTGTTTATTGAAGCTGTAGCTTGTGTTCCTGAGGAGCGATGGCGAAAATCATCTAGATATGTCATATACACTGCAGTTTCTTTTTGCCCATATGTGTCATTTACTATGAATAAATTATGTTTGCTATTGTCTTTCATCGAATCACAAGACATTTGGTCAAGTGTGTACATCCAATCTGTATCGTTACGTGATAAATGTAGCTCATTCGCTTTAAATGTATTAATTGAAGTAACTGACAATGAATCTGTTGAAGAACGAAAACTTCCAAACATGTAGCTTATGGAGGTTGTAGCTCCGCTAAGTGTCTCCAAATATTTGTAGATATTGTCTAATACTGGAGATTTTACAAAACTGTTAACATTCAAAGCTGTCACATTCATAGTATATTCATCCATATAGCCCTTTGTGGTGAGGTTCGATATTCTAATTTCCAATTTTTGTTCTTCAGTTAGTTCTTGATAAAACGGCAAGCTCGGCAGGACACCTACGACCAGTTGACCACAATTATTTATGTTCACAGGTAAGAATTATGAGATGATAGATGAATACTAATGAGTATGCATAAACAAAACAAAACTACCTATTACTCCTGCAAAAGACATGAAAGAGCTATTAAATTCGGCCATTCGACAGATACTCGCTAGAAATAAGACAATTTTTAAAGACCATTAAATATGTTTAATAAACGCAGAAACATAGAACAGATATTTTGATGCAAAAAAATAAGGTTATTTAACAGCAAAAATTCCTTGGGCAGCAATCTGGGCAGCAAGGCTTAGCGCACTGCGCTGTACGGTGATCACGGACCGGGATATATTTCTCTTGGCACCTAGATGGCGTTATAAACTGATATTCAAGTTTGGATTTTCTTCCTGGCATCTCTATCGTTTTGCCTATTCTCAATTTGATTATTTGTCTCGGAAAGTCATATACCACCCCTGGGTAGTCTTCTGCAGTGGTTGGCATTAATTGACCAGGTTCATCTCTCGACAAATCTCCTACACCATCGGATGTGAGGCTAAAGTGCGCTCGTTGCGTGTGTGGGGCGGATGTCGGGCCGCAGATATCCGACGGCATTTGGAAAATCACTTTGTTCCCCGTTGGACAGCAATCTGCACAATTGGTTGAGATTGAGAGGATGTATGTCACAATTATAAAAGGCTTATTTATATTATAATATCTACTTTTATGTATTTTATATCAAAAACCTAACATTAATTAGTACAACTCAAAAGCGACGCTTTTTCCCTTTTGGTTTCTTAAGGCGTCTCACGCAACATTCGCAATCCAAATCTGACTGTAATCGTGTATTGATTTTTTTAATAGGCGGTTTTCTCTCTGGGCCACTGGGAGTCACTAATTCTAGCTCCAGTTTACATTTTTTATCGCCTTGCATTGCAGTCTTTCCGACTTTTAATACAAAACAATCTGTCGGCGGCAAATCTCTAGCGGCGTCTCCTTTTTCGTATGGCTGGCCATGTTTTGTTACTTGGGTGCAACCTTCAGTAGTGCAAGTGAACTGCGTATTGGTTGGCTGGGCACCACCGCAACAAGTGGCTTCACTAGGTAAAGCCAAGCTGATTTGATTTTTGCCACAAGGTGGTTCGCAAGGCCCGCTGTCTGCCTTGCCGCTGCCCTTTACGTATGGACATTGTAGCGCGCAACGTGTCTGACTTATCTTCTTAATAATCGAGGACGTGGCTGGTACTTTGATCCTAAGTTCGTTTCCGGCCAAAGTCGTGCCTATTTCTTCGAACAGTTTGTCGGGACCTGTCCATCAACAAATTGATTCTGAGGCAGGGGCGGCCCTGTTGTAGGGTTGCAAGAATGAAATGATTGAACTTACTAAGTTCAAATCTATATGCAAATCCAAAATCATGTTGCAAGACCTGGTGATTAAAGCCCGTGAGAAAACCCGTTAATGCTTGCATCCCCAATAACTGAAAGCCAGAGCCGCCCCTCTTTTTTTTATATCTAGTTCGTAAATAGATTTAGAACCTTTAAATTGCCTCCAATCACAATCTGAAGTTCACAGTATCCGCCCTTTGGTTCTCTTATATTTTCATTGACATAATTCATTCGCTAATGCTACTCAAATGAGGTCTAGTTAATGAATGTATAATTCTGAATCTAACAAAAACTGATCACGGACACGTCACGGTCTTGTCATAATGATTGGAGACATTTCAAGATCTTACTCCTACGGAAGTTTAGGGCTCATAAAGGCGATGTCTTTAATATTGTTTATACCAGCTTTAAGGCCTGATTTTACAACATGTACTAAGTGATAAGTGAAACTTAATAGGTATGATGAAATTTGATAAAAAGATTTTTGTCGATTATGCCTTTATGGCCCGCTTTAGTCTAAATCATGTAGTTTTTGAAGAAAGTTACCTTTTGGTACATGTAAGCAATACTGATCTGTGTTTCTGCAAGCCATGGGCGATTTTGGATCTGGTTTTGGGCCGGAACAGTAACAGACGTCATCTCCATCTATGCATGGCATGCTATTGTACGGATCTTTTGCTGAAAAATATTTTTAACAATGCATGTTTAGTATATCAACTAAAAGGTTATGTTGAAAAAACCAAAACTATGATGTTTAATATCATATACTTTCACTTTACATCCCGTATGTCGATTTTATCAACCATATCGATTAACCGTCTGCCAAAAAACTATCGTAAGGAAACCAGTATCGATTGAATTAAATTCATGGTTAGATGTATCTTTCGTTAAATAGCATCGTCTATCTGTTAGATTCGCTAGGTCAGTTTGAAGCATTCGACACTAATGGCCACTAACACACACGAAAAAGAAAGAAAGAACCTGGAGGGCAGACGCCGCCTCCTGCTCCACCGGGACATATCTGCCCGCCGGCGCCTCCGCCGCCCATACCGTCCGCACCGCCGCTGCCGCCAGGCACCCCTCGAGCAGCCCCACAAGCGCATGGATCACTCGTCGTCTGGAAATCTCTTCGTGGAGTACAAGAACGATCGACAATGGCTGGACCGGAGGGTCCACCCAGGGTCGGTGGACCGCCACCTTGGAACCTCGTGATGATCAACTTCCCAAAACATGAAATCCGCAAGAACATCACAATTTCACCGCTTTCAGCGCCGTCGGGGCCGACGATGCGAAAGGAATCTTTCAGAGCTTGATAGCTAACACTCGTGGGATCCTCTAAGAACTTCTTTCTGGCTTGAACAAACTCTTTCGTCATATCGATCGTTGCTTCTCCCATTACAATCTTTGTTGGTAAACATCCACAAGGCAGTGATTTATAAACGGATACTTTAATGGGAAACTTGCTCATGGCTTTAGAGATATCGGCTTCTTTGAGAGAAAAGAGACAGGATTTGCCATTGTTGAACGTTTTGACGAAAGGTCCTCCGCTCTTTGCGAAACAGGCGCCGGGGTCGTCATCGCAAATCTCCAGGGGCTCCACAGACGGGCACTCTATGTTGACACAAGTTCTGAAGTCTTTATCGGTGAAGCAGGGGCTTTTCACGAACACTATCTTATCTATGAGTACCTCTAGAAGGAAAAGGCCATCGTCTTGTTTCGCCATCGCTAGGCTTGGGGATGGGAAATTTAGAATTTTGTATTTTTTTTTTCAAAACTGTTTTACCACATTTATGATTTTGACTTTTGTAACAAAAGAAGGGAAGTAGGGTGACAGACTTTTCTTACTCTTTTTTCTTATGCTACAAAAAGTCTACATTTGCTAGTCCAAAGAGGTTAATTTTGCCACATCAGGCAAAGATGGCCCGACTGCGAGCAAACCTACGGTTTATATTTTACTTTTCAACATCAACTTGTTTTAGAACAAAAATCTCAAGGATAACACGATACTTTAAGAGATTCAACATGAAATTTAATCGGACAAAACTTCCGTAACGATTTGCTAGCTATGTTCTTATTACGCCACAACTATTATATTTCTAAACGTGTCAACTTACTATGCCGCCATATACTGAATTCAGTTAATAACGAGAGGGACGCCGCAGTTTTTAGCATAGACATACCTTAGACTTTTAAAATCAAAATGAGTAGTACGTCATTATACGGATTCACTATGTGCTTTAGAAAGAGAGATAAGACTGCTGACAGCAGGCCCATTTTTAATGACATTTGACATTACCTGGGCTCAACTAGGGCCGCTGAATTTGAAAAAGAAATAATTTTACCTAAAATATAAATAATCTTTTAACTTACACAATAAAATTAGGTAAATACCAACATGGTGTCTTGTGCGGTTGTCGAGTGCACTACAACCCGTAGGAATAATCCTAGCAAATATACATTTCATCAGTAAGTATACATTTTTGTAACCGGTATAATTTCGGTAAAAAAAACTCTAACAGTTTTGATTTCTACTAGGATAGTATTGTTAAGTATGCTTCATAATTGATAGGAAAATTAAAACATTTAAACATAAACGAGAATTAGCGAAAATATTATGTAAAGAAAGTTCGCACACGTTTACACTAGTGCTTCAAGTTATTCATATTTTATCGACATCGACAATAGTTTCGATTGCACTCACTGACACTCGCAGTCGGGTAAAATATCAAGTAACAATATTTACTTGATATTTTACCCGACTGCGTCCGAAGCAGGTTTGTTGTGGCTTTCACGTACTTATATGTATGGTATGCTATTTCACTCTTCCATACTGTTCAGACAGAAAAGAATAAAACGTAGAAGGAACCGACTGCTTCTCTTCCAAAAAAAATCTTGTAAAAGCCGATCTAGGAAATGGGCAAAAATCTGATAAATCATATTAGTAGGAGATGCGGCTAGCAACCCATCAATATTTTGATTCCGTGCTTAACGTGGCTTTTGGGTTAGACCTGGGGGCTCTGTCTACCTCGCGAGGGAATAAAAATTTAATAGTATGGATGTATCTATACATTTTATGGTACGCTCCATAGCCCAAACTAACATAATTGTTTGTGTTTTATTTATTGCATTACAGTTTTTAATAAGAACAAAGCTAATAGACTAGAGCATCATTAGCATACTTTGAGTACGATGACCATTGGTAAATATTGCGTTTATGTAAATTGCTATGAATAACAAGTGTCATGGTTGTATTATTTCGTTTAATTTTAAACTTGCCCATTGAAGTTATTCCAAAATTAACGTCATCATCATCATCACCTCAGCCACAAAAAGTCCTTTGCTGGACATAGGCCTTCTCCAAGGATTTCCAGTAATATAATTGGAAAGGTCAACTCAGGTCGTCAGACCACCTGGTCGGTGGGTGTCCAACGCTGCGCTTGCCGGTACATGGTTGCCATTCGAGGACCTTTCTACTCCATAGGCCGTCCGTCCACTTCACGTAACGATATCTAACAAAAGTGTGCTTAAAAGTATTTTCAGCTAGATGCTTACGTTGCCATTTTTTTTAATCTATTTGTTATGCATGTTTCTTATTCTTGCAGACTCGCGGGTGAAACTATTCACATGGATATAAAAAAATCATACAGCGAATCTTTAAACACAGTAAGCTATAATAAACATCATAGAGTTTATTTAGGTACGACTAACTAAACAAATGATGTTAAGAGTAGCCTGAGCCTGTATATCAGGTGTGAAATATGTTTGTATACTTATGGTTTATTTTCCGTAAAATATTTTGATATGCGTAGTGACAATGTACGTATTATATATCCTCGGTGGGGTCATTTAGTCTGTGCACATGACAAATTTTCTCTATAGGAGCAACACTAGTTAAAATACATTGCTAAATCTATTGATTTTCTGGTTAAATTATTATCTTTTTATCTATTATTATTATATATTATTAGCTAACCATTCATAAATGGGCTGATTTGTTAAACGACTTAAAAAAAGGAGGAGGTTACGAATTCGGCTGTATGCTTTTTTTAATCGCATGACTGTTTGTGTCCTCATAACCGCATAAATCTTTTTTTATATAAAACGGTATGCTTTCAAGTTTTTTTTCCATTTAAATTTTATCAAAATAAGTTCTGTAGTTTGATTGAAGTCGGTTTTTTATATGAAAAATTGTATTTAAACTATTATTTATGTATCAATAAAGAAATAAAAAAGGTATCTATGTTTTATTTGCTGTGTTTCAATGTAAATAAATTATTTATAGAAGTTCATTGCCTTTTACTCTATGTGAAGTTTCTCTTCAGAAAATATCCTTGTAAAACTGTATAATTTTGCTTCTTTTCTCAATGGAAAGGTATAATGATTTGACTATCGATACATGGACATACACCAGGTACATTTTAGCCAAACACTACTGAATACATATGCAAAATCACACCCACAACTGCATTTCAAAATCGGTCTCGTTTGACAGCATCCTTTTATATCTCTATCCGTGAGGATTATATTATCTCTATGGTTTTTAGACACAAAGTGATGTGCCGTTCCCGGAAGCGTTCCCATATCCCATAGATTTCCAAAATCTTCCCGGGAACGTTTCCAATAAATGGAAATGTCAGGGAAAGTTGTAATTTTATTTACACTTATTCTGTCAATGCAAATATCGTAAACTAATGTAAATGCATCACGTTCTCAAATTCCCAGGGAACGTTCCCTTGTTGCCGGGAAGGTGACCAAAACCTAAAGTTTTTATTAATAGGTTATACAAAACCAAATATCAACAAGTAAACAATGTATTTTTTCATAACTTAAAACTAAAACCAATCATGTGAATAAATACTTTCTTTTTATTTTAGAGAAAACCTATATTTATTCAATTCTATTTTTTTTCTATTATTACCTGCTCAATAGTTATATAGTACAGTCTTGAATTTTCATCACATCGTTGTTGACGCACGTACTTCCAGCAATAAGGTTTTTATTACTTTTTCAACATATCAGCATCATCAATACATAGTATAAAAAGAAGGTCCCCGGCGCGTATATCTGTCTATTTAGGCTAATCTCGGTAACTACTCGGCCAATTTCAATGCGGTTTTCATAGTAAAACCGCATTGAAATTGGCCGATTTAGTTGTTTCCAGTTTGGTTTGGACATTGCAGGCTTGAATCACCTGATTGTCTGATAATAAAGATGATTCCGTGCTTTGGAAGGCACGTTAAGCCGGTGGTCCCGGCTGCCATCTGGTAGTCGTTAAAGGAACCACGTCAGAGGCCGAGAGGCGGTTCCGAAGAACTCTGACACCAGGGTGTGCATGGTCGATTGACCGTCACACCTAATCGAAATGATGATGAATGCGGTTTTCACTATTAGATAGATAGATAGATAGTAACCCTTTATTGCACATTAAGGAGAAACAAAAATGGATACATGTGTCATCTTATAATCTAGAAAATGCGCAAAAGGCGGCCTTATCGCAGAGCAATTTAGCATATTGCAATTTGAGATAGAGTGACTATCTGAAGGTTTGTGTATATAAATTGACAGCGTTAACATTTTATTAATCCTTCGTTTTTTTATTTTATTTCGATAGAACTTCAAAAACTAAGAAATACCTACGTACTTTTTAATTTCTCAAGATATTGAATGAGTCGGTGAGAAAAAAAATTAAAATGAATTAGGGTAAAACGAGGAGTAACTGGCCACTTAAGCGTTTTTTTCCACTTCAAATATTTTTTTGTCCTAATAGTATTTATGTATAATTTTTTTTATAACGTCATTCGATTAATTGTTTATTTCTATGTAATTTCTGGTGAAAAGAAAATTAATTCGAACAGCCTACGTTTTTTTATATTTTTTTAAGAAAAATAGGTACTATTTTATTAGTAACTGGCCACAAAAATTCAATAACTGGCTAGTACCTAATTAGTAACTGGCCTCATGAAAAAACATTATCTTTGGATATGAAAAAGTTATTAAAAACTCAATTTTAAGGCATAATAATCTATACATATAATAAAACAGTAAAATTATTTTGTCTGTACATTTTGAATTTTTGACTGAAATGGATAGAGCGACACTTAAAAAGAATAATAGAAAGCAAAAAAATTTTTTTGGAATTTCTTGTCTGTCTGTCTGTCTGTCTGTCTGTCTGTCTGTCTGTCTGTCTGTCTGTCTGTATGTATGATCACGATTATCTCCGAAAATACTGAACCGATTTACTTCAAACTTTCACCAATTGCTTTGTTTTAACTCAGTTTAACATTTAAAGTTTGTTTCATCAAAATCGGTTCATTAAAAAAAAAAGTTATCGTCATTTGAATGAACTCAAGGCATAAGTTTGCCTGCAAACATATAGCAAAAATAAAATAAAATAATAAGTGACATAAGAAAATTAAAATCCAAAGTCTATTCATCATCATTATACGACAGCATTATACCTATCCACACTATCCATAGTAATCCATATAAAAAAAAAAGGAGAAGCTGACTGACTGACTGACATATCAACGCAGGGCCTAAACTATAAAGGTTAGGAACTTGAAATTTTGCACAGGGATTCCTTTTATAACGTAGGGAAGCACTAGGAAAGTATTTTTGGAAATTCATCTCCTTAGGGGGAAAAACGGGTTGCAAAGTTAGTATGAAACTTTGTTGTTTTTGAAGTTATTCGAATGAAATTCAGCATGAAGGTTCTTTACTGAAAGGTATGAAACACGAGTAAAATATTTTACTCAAAAATGATCCCTTAAGGGGGTAAAATAGGGGTATAGGGGTAATGCAAAGTAAGCATGAAACTTTCTGTTTTTGAAGTTATTCAATTGAAATTCAGCATGAAGGTTCTTCACTAAAAGGCATGAAACACGAGTAAAATATTTTTCTCAAAAATCATCCCTTAAGGGGATATAACGGGGATGCAAAGTTAGTATGAAACTTTTTGTTTTTGAAGTTATTCAATTGAAATTCAATATTAAGGTGTTTCATTGAAAGTCATAAACTAATGTATTCCGGGCAATTCTGCTGTTCCTGAGAAATCGACACTTACGCGGGCGGAGCCGCGGGCCAAAGGCAAACCTGACTTATATATCAACGCACAGCTGAAACTACTGTGCGCAGAAACTTGAAATTTGGCACAGGGATTCTTTTTATGATGTAAATGAACACTAAGAAAGGATTTTTAGAAAATCAAAGGGGTTGAAGTTTTATGGAATTTTCTCATTTCTGGACTTAGAAGTTTGAAAGTAGGTACGCAAGTTCTCAATTTAAATTAAAAAAGATCTGTTTAGGTCAACCAGACAACATTCTCCCTTGAAGGGGTAAATAGGGGGTAAAGTTTGTATGGAATTTTTCCATTTCTACACTTAGAGGTATGAAAATAAGTATATACGTTCTAGGTTACAATTAAAAAAGATCTGTGTAGGTGAAATGTACAAAATTTCCCCCTTAAGGGATAAAGGGGGGGGGGGGGGGAGTTGTATGGAAATTTTCTCGTTTCTGGACATAGAAGTATAAAAATAAGTATATATGTTTACATTACAATTAAAAAGATCTGAATTTTTTTTTTATTTATTTAGACATATGACAATAAGAAGTTCTCCATTACAATAAAAAAATATCTGTGTAGGTGAAATGGGCAAAATCCCCTACTTAAGGGCTAAAGATCTATGCAGGTGAAATGTATTAAATTCCCCCTTAAGGAGAAAAAGCAAAGGGGCAGGGGTTTGTATGGAATTTTTATCATTTCTACTGTTCCCAAGGGAACGACATTAACGCGGGCGGAGCCGCGGGCAACAGCTAGTAATTAATATTAATTATCATACTATCCCATTTTCATATTATTAATATTTGTAATATATTTATACAGAAAAAAATATTTTGGAGATCAGTAATCATTGGAAGATAGTTTATGTAGATATTTCTATGATAAGCTCTAAAAACTACCTACTTAATGAATGTATAAAGAACGTAAAGTTTCTTAAAATTAGTTCTCGGTCTTACTCCAGATAGGGGTTTAAAAAAGCCGTGATTTTGAGCTGATTTGACTATACAGTTAACGATCTTTATTTTGTTTTAAAACATATTTATATTTATTACATAATTTTTCTTTTGCTTTTCTTTCTTTGCGAAGTCTATTTCTGATCTGTTTTGACCTCTTCTTCTCAGTGTTTATTCAACTGTTTCGGTTTTTGAACATATTAATTAAAGAAAATTTTCATGATAACCATTTTCTTTGTCATTTTAATGATAAGTTTTCAAAAAAACTTTTTGGTTAGCATAACGTCTTTTTTTATTATAATTTTCTATTGATAAGTGGAAAAAAATCAGGTGGAGAGACCAGAAGAACGGGCTGCCCCAGGGAAGCGTCTTGGCTCCAATCTTATTTAACATATATACCGATGATCAACCTCAACATGTAGGTACAAGACGCTTCCTCTACGCGGATGATCTCGCGCTCACATGGCAGGGAAAAGATTTCAAGGAAGCAGAAACGCAGCTATCTATTGCTTTAGGAAAGTATAATAAATACTACGAGCAAAACTCCTTGAAGCCTAACCCCACTAAAACCGAGTCGTGTGTGTTTCACCTCCGAAATCGGGAGAGTGGAAGGAAACTTAATATGTCTTGGAACGGTGTAGAGATAACGCACAATAATTACCCCAAATACCTCGGCGTTACCTTGGACAGATCTCTCACATTCAAGAAGAACTGCGAGAAAGTAAAGGCTAAGGTAAACACGCGTAATAACATCTTACGCCGCCTTACCACTACGCATTGGGAAGCTCCACTACACGTCCTCCGTACCAGCGCATTGGCTCTTTGTTTTTCGGCTGGTGAGTATGCTTGCTCAGCATGGGCTCGTTCTGCTCATTCGAAAGAGGTTGACGTGGTACTTAACGAGACATGTCGAATAGTAACGGGTACTCTGAAGCCCATCCCACTATCTGTCTTATATCCCCTTGCAGGCATTGCTCCACCCAGTGTGCGCCGCGAGGTTGTATGCGCAGCCGAGAGACAAAGACAAATGCAAGATGCCAGGCACCCCCTACACCAACACTCGCCATTCACACAGCGCCTGAAGAGCAGACGGAGTTTTTTAAACAATGTCTCCCCTTAGACAAGGAACCATCCGCTGCGCGCTTGGAACTCTGGGCTAAAAAGTTTCCAACAACGACTGCTTCACAGTTGCCACCTGCGGAGAAACTGCCACCGGGTCACTCCTTGCCCTGGAGTACGTGGAAGTCTCTCAACAGATTGCGAGTAGGTGTGGGCAGATGCAGACAGAACCGCAAAAAGTGGGGCTTTTCTACTAATGATAGATGTAGCTGTGGCGCTGTGCAATCCATGCCACATCTGTTATCATGCCCCGAATGTCCCACCTCTTGTAAGAAAGAGGATTTGGCGAAAGACACGGATGCGGCTGTAAAGGTTGCATCATTCTGGGCAAGATTTATTTAATCGTTTGAACCATTGACACGATAGAAGAAGAAGTACGAGTATTGATAAGTAGTCAAAGAAAACTGCCAAGTTAAACTCCTGTAAAGTTCATTAATTGCGTTCTCATGGTCATTGTAGTTTTTTTGTGATATTGCCCCACGATGATATAACTGCCCTGGTCTCAAATGTCAGAGTCCCAGATCCAGTTGACTATTTCCTTCTTAAGATTGTTTTGCTACTTCTTCCTTATCTTTCCTAAAGTTGTTACTTCCTTCATTAAGAATCGTGTTAGTTTCTGTTTCTTCCAGTAATTTTTCTTCATTTTTCTTCCAATTACCTTATAAATTTCATAAAATTTAGTCTTAACCTATTGATATTTTGTTCTTTTGTATGGCACCTTACCTTTTAATACCGTAATCAATTGTGTAGCGTTATTAAAAGCATACTGCATTTTTTTGACATGATTTAACTTCATGTATCAAAGTTTCAAAGAAAAAAATCTCATTCAGTAACTGGCCACCTTACTGGCCACCTATGCCAGTTTCTGATAAATGATGATAAAAATTCCTGATATTTTTTTATACGGTTTTATGTCTAATGCACAATGCAAATAAGAGTAGTTTTTAATCAAATTCCGTCATTGACTATTTTATCAGTAACTGGCATAGGCGGCCAGAAACTGAAATCTTGCATTTATTTTTTTGAGTTACTGGCCTCCCCCTCTTTCTCATCTTTTAATGTATCTAAATTAGATTAAACATCAAATAATTGTCGCTTACTGCTTGAACTTCTATAATGTTACAACTCGCACACTTAATTTGCCTTAATTAATCAGAAATTACAATGTTTTTACCAGAACCTTCCTTAACGTTTTAACAAGAATACAACGTGTACGTCGAAAGACAAACGACAAGCGACAAAAAATTACCGCCAACTTTGGCGCCAGTGTCCATAATGGAAATTATTTGTACTAAAATGACAGCTAGATAACTACGGAGTTCGAAATTAAATGAATAGATGGCGTATTGTTAACTGAATTAGTATAGAGTGGCCAGTTATTGCAGGTGGCCAGTTACACCTCGTTTTACCCTATTTTGCTATCATGGTTAGAGGCTGAATAATATATATTTTTTTAAATATGTATGCAAAACTATTTGCTTTGCACACATATTTAAAAAAAACGGCAGCTTGATAATGTAATTTTCTGAAGCAGAGTCATAACGTCATATCCTTAGGTCATGAGGTCATAACACTCTGTATATATTTTGTTCTTAGAATTGTATAGACCAAAAAGTTGAGCCATACAGCAGTAGATGGCGCTATTACTATATTTTGTAATACATTTTACAAAATATAACACATTTTTACAATATTGTACTAACGAAATTAAGAAGCAGTGCATATTTGAATCAAACTTTTATTTATCAAATAGCCGTAACAAATACTGCAATCCATAAAATACTCAAGAAGGGGCTGTGTTAAATATGTACATTATAAAATAAAAACGAAATAATTTGGCTTTAGCATCTTATCAACAATATAGTTTAAAAAATGGCTGCTCAGCCAAGTGTCAGTGTCAAACCAATTTAAAGTTTTCATTCAAGTTTTCATTCCTTTTTCTGTATGTGATTAGCCCATAGAAGTATGAAGTCTCTAGAAGAGGCGTATTACTTGATACGTCATGTTACTGATACCCTTAAAAGTAGCGTATACTATACACTAGGCCTCAGTCCTCTGACGCCTGTCGAGGGGTATGTAACAGAGTGGAATTTAATTTTTAAAATTATAAACATGCCAATTTCTGAAGTTCTGTCCTTCTAAAATACTAAAATGAATATTATAGTAAACTATCGCGCTGGACTTTTCTCATTTAAGTAATGCAAGTTCATGTTATTTACAATATTATAAACGTATTTATCCTCCATTAAAAACGTCAAATTCCATTGTCAGTGAAAGGCGGAAAGACGCATAGTGATGCACTTTGTTATTTTTTGCCAAACATCGATAATTTACATGAATACAGATGAGTGTAATAATATAAGTAATAAAGTTAATGCCAAGAAATAAATAATAATAAATTCACTCTCCACGACTTTCCCGGAAATTTATTATTTTTAGTGTTCCGTTCCCTAAGAGTAAACACGGGAAGGTAATACTAAGCCTTCGACGTCCATCCGTCCATCCATCTGCCACATGACTGTATCTATTGAACCGAAATAGATAATATTTCAAAAGGACAATGCCGGTTATTGGCGTCTGTTTGTTTTCGCGCGGCCACTAACCATACCTTGTTTTCCCGATAGTCAATAACAAAATAAAGTTATAAGGGTATATATACCTCTAAACTCAGTCCGAACCGAGTTATAAGGATTAGATATTATATTCATAGGTTTTTGCACTATTTTTCACTAAGTTCATTAAAAGTTGCAATTAAATAATAAATAAAATTATTTTGGACATTTTAATCACTACTATACTTTTTTGAAGCCTTTTTCATCAACGATACAGTAGCAGGCTCTTCTCCGCTACCTCCTTGAGGTTAAGAGTATATAGTAACTGTTTATTGGGGCAGTCTGAAGTAGCTTTGATAGATACTTGATACATTAGGTAGGTCTTTTTGTTCTTTGCTTGGCCGTCGTCTTCACTGTTTCGCTTCACTCTTGAAGTATTGGTGCAGTTGATAGCATAGTGACGTCAGCTTTGACGTTCCCAGGCGAGGGCTTGGTGCGTCACGAGGCAACACAACAAGTACCGAAAACTGTACTTATTGTTGCTGTCCATGTTTACTTCCATATACTAACAGCGCAACTGCCCCTTTATTAGTTGCCATCATTCGTAGTTGATCTGCTTCATGAACACCTGTGAGAGCTTTCGTGGCACCCCGCTCAGCGCTTGGGCAGCATGATGACCCAACAGTGACCCACGGGGTCACTTCAGCAGATGGCGAACCACCATATTCAGCAGGCAGATCTTACGTTGCACTTGGAACACAATAGGAGTAGGCTTTCGCCAATCATCTTGGTTTTGGTTATGACAAAAGTGTTTTACTTAGATGGTGCCCTCTCTTGCGGTCTGCGCAACACCATAAAAGTTGTACCTCAATACGTACAGGACTTAAGAGAGCCCAACCCGTCTTACTTTTTATACAAAGGCTCGTACGTCTCTAGAAGCAGCGCATGTCTTGTTACTCATACTCTTAAAACAGCGTATGCTTTTTCGCGGCCTCAGTCCTCTGACGTCTGTCGTATTATTGGATGCGGAATCTTATGAGCCGAATGAAAATTTATTTTTATAATTATAAACATGCCTAGTTGTGTAGTGAAATCCTGCAAAAATACTGTAAAAAATGCTAAAGGGAAACCACAACCTGTGACTTTTCACATGTAAGTAATGCAAAGAACATTTAATTACAATATCATAAACGATAATGACAATCTCCATGGTACAGTGGTTAACGAGCCAGGTACCGGGTTAAATTTCCGGCGCAGGCAAAAACTTGTACTTCAGTTTCATATTTATGTATGTCCGCGTTACTGGAGTTACAAAAGGAGAATTGGCGTTGGGCCGTAAAACATACATACATTCATATTATCACGATCTTCACCCTTACGGTGTAGGCCTCTGCCTGAAACCAAAAGCCACGTTTAGCGTGTTTGTGGGCGTATGTAGGTGGAAATCTGAATCCAAGGTTTAATAGGTTGCTAGTCGCATTCCCTATCAGAGAAGCAACTGGTACATTCTCAATTTTTCCTTTTCATCTAGACCAGTTATTACAGCATGAATGCTGTCATAATAGCGGACCCCGGGCTTGGACGCAGCACAACTGAAGATTCCAGGAGTATAAGGAACCAGGGAATCTCTTAGATGATTATGACTATATAATTATTACTACTTCATATGTTGTTTACTTAAAATAAGTCAAACTGAAACAAAATCTTGTTGTGGGTTTTTCTCGATATCGATATTACACGGTGTTGTTACATCTCTTATGACAGCGGCGTCAAACGTCATGAGTGCTATTTTCGAATCGACGTGTTTACTAAACGACCGATGATGTATGGAAAATTTGTACTTCTTCATTGAGTCACTCCTTTACAAATAGCACCCCTGACACCACGACTCCCTTTCGTCTGCCTCACACCCCCGCTAATGACACACTAGGTTCCCATACAAAAATGGCTAAATGTGACATCTATTCAGAGACACAAAAATTTTTTTTTTAAATCTATGGATTAGCCTATTGTACTAGGCAGGAAATTAGAGTATCTAATTTACGTGGTTGCACTTTAATTTATGTTAAAATGTGATGAGAACAAAATACGAAATTCATAACTTCACAAGGAAGTACAATATAGATTAGAGACGTGCATAGGGCTGGAATTTTGTCGATAACACAAAATAATTGTATCGAAATAACGATTTCCGAGATGCAATGTAGGTAGATGCCTCTAACAAATTGCCACAGATAAGAAGGGCGTGAATATGCAAAGTTAATACGGAATGACGTCTTTTGTTTACAATTGTGACTTTTACGACGAAATTGCTATATCCCCGGACTCCGGAGAACTCACCAAATGTTTGACCTACGCTTGAATTCTGGAAAATGGCTGCTTTTGAAAAAGGTTGTTGTGTGCCGAAATGCGTAGAACACAGAAGGTATGAACTTTTGTACTAATATTATTTATGATATTTTTGGTACAATTTCTACTGAAAAATTTGTTTATAATACATGTGAACCAGCTGGCTTCACAAGTAAAATCGCTACTAGCAGTCGTGAAAAATGTAATTAAGAAAAATAAATAAGATGCTTCAATGTAACTAAAAATTGTTTTATTTTAATCTCTATAAGATTCAACATCAGCAGTTCTCCCACATCAATTATATCCAACAACAAAATTTACTAATAGATATTGATTTGGTTATTGAGTATTACTTTGAGGTGAACTTAAGAATAAAATCGAAAAGGCTGAAAACCTCTTTGCCTCAGCTCAAAGACCGTTGCGATATTTCAAACTACGCCATTTTGCGTCAGATGTAATCGATGGAAGCCATTTATTTTTTAATAGTTTTATGCAAGGTGTCTTTCTGCCTTCCTCTTGAAATCTCAGTTTTTTAAAGGTATCTCTTTTATTACTTAACCAAAAAATCTCAAACAATGTGTTTTGTGTAAATCATAGGAATATCTCGAAATGGTTTTCAGTTTAAGGCACCTTAGTAAAAATAAAACGTTGTCAATTGTATATATTTTATGATAAATTACAAAACTATGTTAACTTATTCTCAGAAGAAAATAGGTCCGAATACTTACTTAATAAGTTTCAACGCTGGCTGATCGTACGAGGTACCGAAAAATAATGTAGATACTAGTAAGTTATAGAACTTAAAAAGACCTACCTATAATAAAGTATATATTCTATTATACATCTATTAACCTATATACTTACAGTAACTATTTTTAGCAATATAACACGTTGTTTCATTGTAAAACGTAAACTCCATAACAAATGGCGGCCAAAAAAGTTGTAGGTATACCTCCAAGTTGTATTTATTCTCAATTCCCTCGTGTAGGAGTAGGAGTTTATAACTCTTTCTTCAGTTATCACCGTCGTATATGGGCTCGTTTTTAGACGTTTTTTTTGTCGTTAAACCGTGAGGGTGTACTCATAGCTTGCATTCCCAACTGCGGAACCCTAAAATGTACGTAGCTCGACCTGCACTAGGCCGGTGTTTTTTGTATCATCTCTCTAGCTAAAATAAATACACACAAACTGTACAACTTTTTTATCCCTTACAGAATAGACCACGGAGTGAGTAGACAGAGGCAAAGACCGCAAAACCGAAAGCAGGATTGTAAATTAATTGAATAAATAACACTGTTAAATGCTGTGCACCGTTTTATTTTGCAAATTTTCGCATAATACAATTGTATTTAGCTGAAGGGAAGTTCTTGTAGTACCAAATACACGCTTCATGCTGGAACGGGCGGCCGACTCTGCAACAACAACCAAAATATATAAAATCTACTAAAATTAAGCGCCAATATTGTATGCGCTGGCTTTAATAGGTCATGTAAATGCTTGGTAGCAAATTTTAAGAAATCAACAAAATAGTTTGTTATCTGTCTAAAATACGTTTTCATTCCCTATTCCTGAGGATCTATAAATAGTAAATTGTGCCACGAGGGGCTAACATATTACTTTTTGGTGAGGGCATTATTTTAAATCCAGAGCGGAACAAAGCAGGCTAGAATACTAAAGTAGACTCCTGAGTGAAGCAAGGGATTCAAAATATATTGCCCCGGGCAAAAGTATTATGTTAGGTCCCGAGAAGACACATTCTGCTTTCATCTTCCTCTATGAGACATTACAACTGTTTAAAAATATGATTCGAATTTTTGGTCATGAATATTTTCGGATAGTTTTAGGAACAATATTTGTGTTTACAATTCAAAATCTTATTATTCCCTTGGGAATAAAAACGTATTTTAGATCCTGGTTTCGAGCAACCGTTCTTTGTTTTTTGAATAGAGGAGATGAAAAAGTATTTTTTTTAATTCACATTTAATTTTTTTTTATTTCCGTGGGCATGAAAACACAAATTTTGTTTTTCTCATAGAGGGAGATGAAAAGCAGGATGTGTCATTCATCTCGGGACTAACATACCTACTTATACTTCAGACAACAGAATCCCTTCACTCAGGAATTTACTTTAGAACCCTTGCAATTAGGCTCGTTCCGCTCTGGATTCAGAATAATGCCCTTACTAAAAAGTATTGTCTTAGCCCTTGTATCACAATTTAATAATTATGCACAAGGTGTTATTTTCCGTCTGTTCTTCCTTAGTAGTAAAGTTATCAGAATCTGAATCAGAAATATTTATTCCTAGAAATATGGTAAGTAGTATGATATAGTCATGGTGTTACAATACAAGTTTGTGTTGTACACATATTCTGCCGTTAAAGGCGTAGGAATTTTAAATAATAAATAATGTATCTAATTATACATATTTTGAATATTAATTAATCACAATTATATTATTACAATGTTCAGCTAATCACTACTGGATCGTCAGGTTGATTGAAACATTTCATTAACTTTTTAATAACACTAGCTGTTTTCCCGCGACTTCGTCCGCGTAAAACATAGCCTATCTTCAGCGCAGATGGTGTAGCTTCCCAACTGTGAAAGACTTTTCAAATCCGTCTAGTAGTTTCGGAGCCTATTCGCGACAAACAAACAAACAAACAAATCTTTCCTCTTTATAATATTAGTATAGAAGTATAGATATAGAAGTATAGATTTATTAAGGAGCCAGTTATATAGCACACGGTTAAATTTAGTATACCCAGAAGTTTGGGATTAGGTAATGTCTCCTGCATGGCAATTAGGCACAGCTCCAATATATAGAGGCTAGGAAGGGGAA
Source organism: Elegia similella (assembly GCA_947532085.1). Taxonomy (NCBI): domain Eukaryota; kingdom Metazoa; phylum Arthropoda; class Insecta; order Lepidoptera; family Pyralidae; genus Elegia; species Elegia similella. The sequence continues at coordinate 28,104,097 of OX383925.1, read as the reverse complement.
GGATTTTTGATTTTTTAAAACAATGGTGTAGACCAATATTTCAAAAATCAAAAAGCCCTCCACGGCGCGCCTACGAATAAGTATAGATGGGAGCCCCTTAAATTTTTAATTTATTCTGTTTTTTAGTATTTGTTGCTATAAGGAAACAAAAATACATCATCTGTGAAAATTTTAAATGTCTATAACGGTTCATGAGGTAAAGCCTGATGACAGACGGATGGACAAACAGCCGGACAGCGGAGCCATATTAATAGGGTCTCGTTTTTACTCGAAACCCTAAAAACTAAACCCTTATAGGATCACTTTGTTGTCTGGACGACTGTCAAGACCTTTTTAGGGTTCCGTAGTAAACAAGGAACCCTTATAGTTTCGCCATGTCTGTCCGTCTGTCCATCCGCGGTTTTACTCAGAGACTATAAGTACTAGAGAGCTGTAATTTGGTATGGATATGTATATTAATAAGTATTAAAATAAAATCTTGTAAAATATTTTTATAGGATAACTCCCATACAAGTAAAACGGGAGTCCATTTTTTTTCGCGACTAATCCAACGTGTGGGGTGTTGTTAAATAGGTCTTTTAAAAATATTGTGAGCTTGTGATATAATTTTTCGTTTTACTTATCCGTTTCGGAAATATTGGTTTTATAGTCCAAAGTTTTGTTAGAGTGCCGTGTCCTCCGCTAACCGTCAACTATCGGGGAAGAGAAAGATATGTGTGCTGGCTAAAGCGATATGTGTGCTAGCTCAAGAGATCTGTGTGGTCTGTGTGCTGGTTAAAGCAAGTATTCGCCACTAAAGCTGAGCGAAGACGAGTTAAATGAATAACGAAATTCTAATGGTCGTTTGAAAAAACACATCTCACATCTTTGGCGGAGTCTGGGCCTTAAGGACTTGTAAGGGTTCCGTGGAACTCACGCTAAAAGACCTGTTTTACGCAAAAGGATACGTGGAAGCAACATATAGGTTTGTCCATACTCATCCATTGAGGCTCGAATCTGTTCGGGAGTGAGGTCTGTCGTCAGATCGGGATAGTATCTCCACCGCTGCTGGACCGCATCCTGCGCCCAGGCCAGCTGGAAGGGTGTCAACCCAGGGTCTAACCAGTTCTTGCAGTCCCTGCAGTGAGGGGCTAGTGGTTTCTGGGAAATAATCATATCAGTTACAAAAGAACCTATTTTTACGACAACCTTACTCATATCCAGTAAGTTGCGAACACTGGTTTTAGACACTGACATAGCTGGATAGTTTGAACTTTTTGTTGTTATTACCGCTACATTGAAAAGGGTTGAAAAAATGAACAATGGCTGTCCCATTGCAGCTATGAGATATACCTAAGTAAAAATCTTTAAAATACCGAGCCTCTAGGTAGTGGCACCTGACCCCTGCCCTCTTTAGCGACGCCCTTGGGCGTTACTATTAGGTTGGTGGAGTTAGCAAAACGGCTCCTTTTCCAAGGGGGCCGGCCAAGATCAGAAGAAGACTCTCAAGGACCGATTAGATAAGTGCAGGCCTTAAAGGCTTACACCACTGGATGAATGGTCAAATTTTAGATCAAAGTGCATATACAGCGTATAAATATACCCTCGACATCAGCCCATCCATATGAAAAACTCAACCTTTTTTGACATTTTATACAAGTTGCCGGGCGGAGACATTTTTTTAATATTTTAATTAGGGTCTTTTTTTTGTATCCACAGGGCTGGTTGAAACCCTGCCCGCGTGAAATGTTTCACTATAGTTATCTTATTTCTTCATTTAATAAAAGTTATTTTTTAGTTCTCAGCATAGGTCCCATAAGAAAAGTTAAAATCGAAAATATGTGATAAAAAATTTCGCCACCGGTAGAACTACAACCTTCGATATTTGGCCATTGAGGTTCGTAGCCTCATATCATCGCGGCTAATTTGTAGGTGCACGCATTCGAAGTATGCGTAATCTACTCCATTACTAGCCACAATTCATTATGAAATTTTTTCGTCATATATTTTCGAGTTTAATATTAAACCGAGCATTTTAATGCTATATATTTAATTTATAATCCTTACTATCCTTACTATATAATATTATAAATGCGAAAGTGAGTTTGTTTGTTTGTTTGTTACGCTTTAACTACTGAACGGATCATTATGAAATTTTGCATACAAGCTCTCTGGAGTATGGAGAAGGACATAGGCTTCCTTTTATCCCGGGAAAAAGTACTATTCCCGAGGGATCGACATTGACGCGGGCGGAGCCGCGGGCGAAAACTAGTAATATTATAAAGCTGAAGAGTTTGTTTGTTTGATTGTTTGTTTGTTAACGCGCTAATCTCAGGATACACAGGTACAAATTGGAAAACTCTTTTTGTGTTGGATAGTCCATTTATTGAGGTAGGCTTTAGGCTATAGAAAATCACGCTGCGACCAATAGGAGCAAAGCATCAATAAAAAATGTTTTGAAAAAGGGGAAAAATTATTCATCTATACTAATTAATCATAATAACAGAAATTGCCGCGGACGACGTCGCGGGCGACAGCTAGTTCCTCCACTTTTAATCAACTTTGAATTCATCTGATATGAATTAAGTTGGATACCACACTTTTAAATAGGCGGCAGTGATTTGAAGCTACGGCAGCACAGTGGTCGAGAGATTCGAAGGTTGTAGGTTCAAATCCTACCAGTACCGAAATTTTTCCACCATATATTTTCGATTTTAATATAAAACCGAGCATTGTAATGCTATACAGCGTGTAAATTGACCCTCGACATTCACTGTGACTCAGCTCTTCAATATGAACAATTTTTCCTATGGGAACAATGTTGGGAACACAAAAAAATTCGACATTCCCATAGGAAGTGGCCGGACGGCAGAATTCTTTTGTATGGAAATGCGTCGAGGGTACATTTACAATCTGTATTATAAAACTAGCTGTTGCCCGCGACTTCGTCCGTGGCAATTTCTGTTATTATGATAAATTAGTATAGATGAATAATTTTCCCCCGTTTCCAAAATATTTTTTATTGATGCTTCGCTCCTATTGGTTGCAGCGTGATGTTTTATAGGCTAAAGACTTCCTCAATAAATGGACTATACAACACAAAAATAATTTTCCAATTTGGCCCAGTAGTTCATGAGATTATCGCGTTCAAACAAACAAACATACAAACAAACTCTTCAGCTTTATAATATTAGTATAGATATAGACTAACTGTTGCCCGCGGCTCCGCCCGCGTTAGTGTCGATCCCTCGGTCCTTCCCCAGGCCTCAAACTACCTCCATACCAAATTTCATCCAAACCAGTTCAATGGTTGAAGTGTAAAAAGACGACAGACAGAGTTACTTTCGCATTTATAATATTAGTATTAGTATGGAAGCATGGATATTATTTATAATTCTAAGTCCAGAAATGAGAAAATTTCCATAAAAACTTTACCCTCTCATTTTACCCCTTTAGTGGTGAATTTTGTCCATTTCAACCACATATATATTTTTTAATTGTAATAGAGATCTTACATACCTATTTTTTTTTATACTTCATAGTAGAAATGAGAAAATTTCCAATTTCCGTATGGGCTTTCCTTTTCCATTTTGCCATGTAAGTGGGGAATTTTGTCCATTTCATCGTCACAGGTCTTTTTTAATTGTAATCGAGAACTTATATACCTACCTATTTTTATACTTTTAGGTCTAGAAATGTAAAAAAATTCGTACTCAATTTACCCCCTATTTCACTCTTTCAAGGGAAAATTTTGTCTAGTAAACCTACACAGATCTGTTTTAATTTTAATCGAGAACCTTTATACCTACTTTCAGACTTTTAAGTCCAGAAATGAGAAAATTTCCATACAAAGTTTATACCACCCATCCACCCCCATTTTACCCCTTAAGGGAAGAATTTTGCAAATTTCATCTACACATATATTTTTTAATTTTGATTGAGTAGTTCATTATAATGACTAGGATGACGAGAATGACCTATAACTTTTTTTTTTAATTAACCGATTTTGATGAAACAGACTTTAAATGTTAAACTGAGTTAAAACAAAGCAATTGGTGAAAGTTTGAAGTAAATCGGTTCAGTATTTTCGGAGATAATCGTGATCATACATACAGACAGACAGACAAAAAATTGGAAAAAAAATGCTTTCTATTATTCTTTTTAAGTGTCCCTCTATCCATTTCAATTAAAAAAATCTTAATGTACAGACAAAATATTTTTACTGTTTTTGACCGAGCGAGCGAAGCGAGCGAAGCGTCTCAGTTTCCACTGGCCCAAAATTCTTTTGTCCGTCTGTCTGTCTGTCTGTCTGTCTGTCTGTCTGTTCTCGCCTACAGGTCGCATTTCTCAACCGATTCTCATGAAATTTTGTGAGCAGGTTCGGTAATTATATAGAATTTTTTTGTCGTGTCAATTTGTCGAAATTTTAAAAAATGGCGGATATATGGGGGTCCGAAACTTAAAAAAACTCATAGCACAGCTATTTGGAAAAAAAATCAGAAATGTCATTAGTCTTTTTTGTTACTCTCATTAAGATGCAACCTTTTTGTCTGAACAACTTTTTTATACGATAAACTTGAACGTGTTTATAGTCGGCAATTTGCCCAAAAGTTGTCTGAAATCGATTTTCTGTATATTTATGAAAGAAGTTGAAGTACGTGAAGTGGAGAGGGAGTGAAATTGAACAACTTTCCTTAAGGAACAAAAATCAAAATATGAAAAATATTTTTTGGCGTAAAGCATAATACTGCGTATTACTTTTATAATTGAAAACACTGAATAAACTTAGAATCCTGAAATAAAAATTAAAAATAAATAAAAAAAGATTCACATGCTATCCTGTGACTTGAACCCGGGGCTTATAGATGCCGGCCACTTCTTAACGTAAAGTTCGCATGTTTGTCTGCCATAATAGTTGAAAATTAGCGTCCTATTAAAATTTTGATATTAAAATTTTGACCAATTGGTAACATAACAACTATGAAACCGGGTACTTAAACTTTGCCTCCTATTCACCCATGCCAAGTTCGCTATTCCGATATTTCCGATTTTGAAGAGTATGGAGTGATACTTACACTTAGTTAATGTGTAAAAAAAATCATACTAAACATGGTGCTGAAGGGCCGTGTTTCCATACAAGAGTAGTCCCCTGATTCCTCGCCGGATAGTACCAATAGAGTAATGATTTTTTTACTAAAAAAAACCGTATGTTAAAATTTTGTGTGTGTTGCGAATTTCCGTTGTGTTCAAACATCAAGAAAACAAATTTGGGCAATTATATAAGAAAAAGAAACGCACAAACACAGCCATAGCTTATTTTAAATTTTTAATGTAAAAAGAAATTAAATCGGTTAAGATTTGGAGAAGAAATCAGACTACGAAGCGTTAATTTTGTGTAATTTTTATAAGTATTTTCCGGCCGAGCTGCAGTTATCTCTATCGCACTCTGCGGGGTTTGTTTGGGCACGCGGCGCGACAGCAATAGATATTATAAATATCTATTTTTCAATTCTCTCGAGCTTAGTGTTTCCTCTTAAAAAAGGGTCTGGTCGGGTCTTCTGGTAAAGGGAATGTAGGTTTAAATTTCCGTTTCCTCTGGTACCTAATTAAGAGCAGCGGGGATTGGGAAATAGTAACTAAAGGAAATCATCCTTTAGTCAATTAGCATATCAGTGACAGATATATTTTAGAGCACTGGAGGGCAAATGTGGATGTTGGTTGTAAGGGCTCGCGAGGTCTACTGTTCTCGCAGAACCACTAGTATTATATGTATAGAATAGATAGATTAATATGAAAAGTTGTTTGTTTCATGGGCTGAGTCAAGGGAATTTCGAGGTTTAATTTACACGCGGTATTTAACTAAACTGTTTATAATACTTAAGCACCGACCTTTCTTTCACTGGGAGCAAGCTTCAGACCATCGCAGGCACGTTGACGACGATACTTAACGCAGTCCAGATCGTACTGGTAGGAACGAGGGAACACATCTTGATGAGCTAACAATTAAATATTATTGTTAAATAATGTACGGACTTACGGAATCCTTGTTGGAGTGTGTGTGTTAATGGTACTCACACTTAGCCAGTTTTTAGTTGAAATTGTTTTTATTCATTATTTAATATTAAAGCGGCAATCCACACATTCAGTGAAAATTTCTCTCATCAACATCATTACAGCAGCAACAATCCACTGCTGGGCAAGGGCCTCTCCCTAGGATTCCTCGTTCCATGGGAGGATGTTGCCATACTCACCACGCTTGGCAGGCGGGTTGGTGAAATCAGTTTTTGGACTACTTGAGCTTCCAAAGCTGCTGCCCATCGGAAGGATTGTTAAGCTGGGGTAGGAGAGGAATTTGTTGGATCTGCGATACTATATAGCGAGAATACTTATAGAATACTTATATTTAAATGTCCCAACAAAATAGTTTTGATTTGCCAAATTATGCGATAAACAATTGAATACGTATTGTTGCACGAACGGATTAATCTAAGAACAATAACAATTAATGTGTTAATTATTCGTTCGATGAACTGTCTAGCTACTTTACTAAACGGCACCATTTAACTAGTGGCCTGAACGACGATGCTATGAAAGAGTTGTGAAAAAACCGATCGTGGCCAATTTCAGGTGAGTACGCCCTCCACACGTTGGTAATTGAATGAATAGATTAGTAAGATACATACGAGGTAATATTTTCTCCGTGGTCATTCCATAATTATAATAGGCTTCATGAAGTGTGTAGGCGTTTGCCTCCGGCTTGTCCACCCAGAAGGCCTTGTCCTTCTGAACCATCCGGTTGATGACGGCATCAGGCAACTCATCTATGGTAGGCCTGTCGAATTAAATTTAGCCACTAGACGGTCGCGTTAACTCTGATGATGATAACCCCTTCCTCCGTAATCCGCGGCACTCTCTCGTCTAGTTACTAGGCGTTTTTCCTCATCAGCGTTTTCCTCAGCATGCTGTAATATGACTTGGCAATTTTTTAAAGCCAGCAGCCTGCCTTGTGATCGCTCGGTCGATTTCCCATCGGCAAAGTTGACGTGACGTGTTCTTTTTGCTTTGTCCTGATCAGGCTATCTCTGAGTTGCTGTTAACTCTCCCCGCCAACTTATTATACGGTAAATCGGACGGAAAAATTATATATTGCGTGACAATCTCTCTATTATAAATCTCAATATTAAATTTGCCGTCCATTTACCGACCAATTTCAGCTTTTAAAACATACGTCTATGTGCAGATTAGAACGACGGTTCAAGTTTCCTCAAGAATGTCTCAAATAGAAGTTGATTTTGAACCTCCTGGCAATATTTAAATCCCAGAATCAGGAGAATAATTTAAGGCATAGGAAAATAAAAGATTAAACACGTTTTTAGACCTCCCATAGAAATTCAACGATCAGCTAGTCAAAATTATAATGTAACTAGTTATAACGTGTGTGCTTCTAGCCTTTTCCCTTGCGACTTTGTAATCTTAAGTGATTCACATATTGCCAGGAGGTTAAAATTAACCAATATTTTACATGGAGTATTCACAACCTATCTGGATTTTTTTATATTGATGACTTGCGTGATGAGAAGAAACGATATCTAGCGTGGTACATTACTTACGCAAACTCCAATAAAGTCCACTATTTAAGTTTAACGGTTTTTGGTACGGGCAGGTAATCAGTGAGCAGATTAAATCGCAGTGAATTAGGAGCACAAATACTCCTGTTGAAAGCGTCGAGGAATAGCCTTCTTCGCCAAGAACATTTCGCGGCTATGAAATTAAAGTTTGCATATCATTCATGAAATTCGCTCTTGATTCTCAAAGACATTTTACGGATAGTTAATTGGTTAGCCTAACGTGAACAAAGCCTTATTCTGTTATAATCTTATAATGCTTGAAGAAGCGGCTGACGGCGTAATGGGATTGATAAGCTTTACTTGCAACCAAGACGTTGCAAATCGATTCCCGTGTCTTTCAACATACCCCTGCTTCTGAATACTAACCCGGCTCATTCGTTTCCGGTAAAGGAAAACATCGTGACGATACACTGCCATAAATTTCTACATTGATACAAATGTCATTTTTCTACACTGATCGAGTCGACAGGGAACGTTATTCACAATGCAATACAGAAAATTTTATCTTTATTATAGTAAGTAGGTATTAAAACATTTCATAATTTAATCCAGATTTGAGATCCGTTCAGGACGGTTTTCTTTTGTTTATCCTATTCAGATATGGAATTTATAGAAAGATTCATCCTTTTTTGCATTGTAGTTCCTTTTTTGCATTGTAGCGCGCCTACCCGGGCCGGGTAGGCGCGGTCCGATCTACTTTGAGGTTAAATAAAATCTTTTAAAAAGTAAAGTTTGAATGTGAATGGTGCAACTACTTTGACAAGTTACCTCGGTGGAACTTCAACCAGCTCTCGAGTTAGCGGCTGCAGGAACTTGCCGATGGTTATCTGCGTCAGCCGCGGCGGCGCCCCAGGCGTCAGGCATTCGTTAGTTTTGACAGTTAAAGAGGCGTTATCTAATACGTATCTGAAAAAAAAAAATTATACTTTTGGAGTTCTTGGCGTTCTCCCAGACCAGCATGAAAGAAAATACATAGAATAAACGTCACAAATCGCGATTCAGAAGAATAAAAATAATTGTTAAATAGGTGCAGAAAATGATCTTGTCGATAGTTACCAAAGCAAAAGTATGAAGCTTATTGTTTTAAATAAAAATGCATGTTTAAAGGAAATTGGTTTCCCTCTGAAATACAATGTTCCACTGTTTATGCGATATGTTCCGTAAGTAAAATTCAAAAACGTTTATTTAATATAGGTCATTTGGACACCTATTAATTTACTTATGGCTAAGTTTAATGCCGCTTCCAAAGCGGAGTGCAGATGGAGCGGCAACAAACTGCACAGCGCATTTGCTCAAATCGATGTCAACTTACAATTTTAGTTTATCTTAAAAACTAGGTATGTGGACTGGGTATACATTGTCCTTATATAATGACTGAGTATACATTGTCCTTATGTAATGTACGGTCATGTCTAAAATTTTATTTAAACATCTTGCAAGTATTCTTCTTTATTTATATTGTGTTAAGGTCGAAATAAAACTGAAAATATATCAACGTTTTAGACGGTAACGGAGATACTTTGTAAAATGCATGATAGTGCGGCCACTTGGACGTCATAACAAGCTCGCCTTACTTCGTGTTTCTTCATGTATCAGAGCGAGTAAAACTTTGAAGCGCTTGACGAACGACGAACGACGCGACGACCAGCATTACTTTAGAAACTGGTGCATGTCTTTTGTTTAGAAAGGAGTACTTTAGCTTACTGAAGTGTATGGATGACATAGTATACATTGGGAACAACGTTTAGCGACGCCAAAATAGATACTGATAGGTGTACATCTCGTAAGTAAGTAGGAAAAAATTCTGCCATCTGCGAGTTATTTTGGCGCGCGCTGCAAAAAATCCGTTAGGCTACACGTATAGTATGATGTAAATGAAAGGCGAGCTCCGTGGCGCAGTGGCGCAGCACGACAGCCTGCGACACGAGGGCCCCGGGTTCGATCCCCGGTCAGGTCAAGATGGAAAATGATCTTTCTCAGATTGGCCTGGGTCTGGGATGTTTATCTATATATGTATTTGTTATAAAATATAGTATCGTTGAGTTAGTATCCCATAACACAAGTCTCGAAATTACTTTGGGGCTAGCTCAATCTTTGTGATTTGTCCTTATATATTTTTTTAAAATGTCTAACTAAAATAGTTCTACAAAAAAGTCCACGGCAGCATGTAATGTACCTATATTTTTTGTGTAAGCCATTATTGCCAACATTCAATAAAAAAATATATTTCTAATGGACATTTGGTCGTAACAAATTGATCCTTATCAAAATAAATACTTTTATCGCTTCTGGCATTTAAAGTAAATGAAGCTTTGTCGCCGTGTTGCAAGTCCACGCGGACAAAGTCGCAGGTAACAGCTAGTGACTTTATATAACAGAAATACGACGCAATAATAATGGACCCTATTATTATTGCGTGTTATGTCTAGACCCAACTTTATTGACCTTATTATTATTGCGTCGCATTTCTAGGGTGTTCACCCGAAAATAATCGAGACGCTCATTATAAATGATACTTATTATTTTACGGCCCATTCCACACTTAAAACTGAGAATCCTTTAGGCCACGTTTACGAAGGGGCTTGGCGTGGCACAGAGAAGCGTGGCGTTGAGCGGTGCGTCATTTATTCGTCGCATTGCGTGGCGTTACTTTTGTATATATTATCTAACTAGCTGTTGCCCGCAGCTCCGCCCGCGTTAGTGTCGATCCTTCGGGAACAGTAGAATTTCTCGGAATTAAACATACGGGCCTCAAACTACCCCCATACCAAATTTCATCCAAATTGGTACAATGGTTGAAGCGTGAAAGAAGACAGACAGAATTACTTTCGCATTTATAATATTAGTATGGATAGGTATAATGCTGTCGTATAATGATGATGAATTGACTTGGGATTTTAATTTTTCTATGTCACTTATATTATGTAAGTGTGCTAATATATATTTGCAGGCAAACTTGAGTTCATTCAAATGACGATAACTTTTTTTTTAATGAACCGATTTTGATGAAACAAACTTTAAATGTTTTGCTGAGTTAAAACAAAGCAATTGGTGAAAGTTTGAAGTAAATCGGTCCAGTATTTTCGGAGATAATCGTGATCATACATACAGACAGACAGACAGACAGACAGACAAGAAATTCGAAAAAAATATTTTTGCTTTCTATTATTATTTTTAAGTATCCCTCTATCCATTTCAGTCAAAAATTCTAAATGTACAGACAAAATATTTTTACTGTTTTATTATATGTATAGATTTTAGTGGGTATAAATCTGCTGTCCAATTATAAGGTTTTTCAAACCAACGAAGCTGTCTCGTCCATCGTCCCCATTTCTTCGATCATTGTAGAGGGATCTCAAATCATAGTATTAATCTAAGATGAAGGCTAATTTCATTTAGTCCTTCAATTTAGGTCGCTTTCGTGAAGATCTTTGCACACGAATGCGTCATCCGTTTCGAATGTCGAACCCCATAGCGTCTACCATTAGATTGAAAAATGCACGTCAGTAGAATACGGTAACGTTGTTAGGGTTCTATACAAAGGGTGCCAATAAGAACCTTATTATTAAGCCTCCGATGCCCATCCGTCTGCCCGTCACAGGGCTGTATATATTGAACCGTAATAAGTAGAGACTTGAAGTTTTCAGAATAGTGTATCTATATTGCCGCTATAAAAACAAATACCTAATAAAAAACAAAATAAAATTAGATACTAAAGGAGGTCCCATACAAGCATACGTGACGTGTAAGGAACGTGTTCTTATGGCGTTTTCTCAAGTCTTTCAAAGTTGCTGCATAATTATTACTCAGACGTCAAATCAGAGATACTGTTCGTGTATCGCAAGAGTTTGGCTACCCCATATAGGTAGATTGGAAGAGAACATACTACAAGAAACGTGATGTTTGTACATACCTAGTTGTATACAATACTGTGGTACGGAACCCCTAAGGTGTACTAATGTGATTCACACTTTGCCTGCCAGAGTGAAATGGAATTGGGCAGGACATATTTGTCGTAAGAGCCCAGAAAGGTGGGCTAAGTTGTCTACCTTTTCGTATACAATTTAGCCCACCTTATTTGTCGCCGAGGTAGAGGTAGACCAAGAAGGAGGTGGAGAGATGGGGGGATAATGGGAGGCCACTGGCAGGCCTTTGCCCAGCAGTGGAACATATTATCTAGAGGCTAGAATAAAGGTCTTAGTCATAAATTGATTATTTACTAGACATTTCAGTATTTTTTTGAGGAATTCACTCTTAAGTTTCGGGGTCTATTTTATCAGTTGATCACATTCTGATTTGTTGATTTTATATTTAAAATAATCAGCATAAACCATTTTGCGAAAAAAAGCGAATGGATGAATGGAGGCTCGCATACAATGTATGTTGGATGAGTAATCCAACATACATTGTATGCGAGCCTATATGAAATGGACCTTAAGTTTTAGATAAGACAATAATTTATTATATGTTGACGAATAGTTAGCTCATTACGACGCAGCGGTTGTGCTTTCCTCAAAGCACTTTGAGAGGGAAGCGAAACCGGCCGTGTCGCGTCCCTAAATCTCGCCCTGATCCCTGATGGTCTTCGCAACACAAACAGACCGAACCAGTCGGCGTGACAAAACGTGAGCAAACCGTGTTTTTATATTGAATTTATGTCGAATAAATTTTAATTTTCTTTCTTCTCTTTCTTTGTCTGGTCTTAGAAAATAAACTACGTTGAATGTACCAGCTAAGCTACTTCTCTTATATTTATCTTTATATTAAATCTTTTGAATTCTTGAAGTGGTCGTGACTACAGTTTGGAAAACTCTGTAGAAGTTAACAGTGGCGTAACTATATTTGAGGCCCATGAGTTTGAGTTCAGCTTCGGCGGCTTCTTGTTTGGTTTAGCTTTGAACCCCTCCCCCCTCCCTAGCTCTTTTACTTCTGTCCGGACCCCCCTAGGACCGGCTCCCGTGGCATTTTGCCAGTACTGCCACCCTGTAGTTACTGGAAGATAAGTATCTTCAAGGATACAACTGTCTATACTTCTATCAATAGACATTATTTGTCGTTTCGTATATCTATTATTTGAGACATCTGGCAATTCTGTAGAGCGTGTCCGCCTATTGACTGTGGCAGAGTGAGAGTCCGGAGTTTAGTTGCAGGTCCTGCCGTCAGCCAACCTAGGCACACTGCTGTACATATAATGACGCTTCCGTCTGGCAACAGCGCTACGATTAGGCGCCACGTGCATAATCCCTCACCGTAGCCCCTGTGGGGATACCAACGATAGCTTTAGTCACCATGGTTTATGATGTTTAGGAGTGCCGACCGTTTGGGACGTCATGCCGCCCTAAACAATATTAACCACCGCTCTCTTGCAACCATTAACATGCCGTCTACTTTAAAACCCAGTGGTTTGGTCCGTGATGATGGCAAGAGACCGGATGGAATGACTCTGGTGCCCTGGTGATTGGGACAGCTTTTGGTATGGGATGCTACTTGCGTTGAAACCGGTAGAGCAGCAGCCGCAGCGGAAAGCCTCAAAAAGCGCAAATATGTAGGTATCGGAGACCGCTACATATTTAAGACTTTTAGGGTAGGAACAATGGATCCGTGGGGTCCATCAGCCCGTCGTCTCTTTGACTCAAAGGGGCTGATTGCAGTATCCCGCAACCCAAAGGCTGGCAATTACCTGGCTCAAAGGATAAGCATTGTCATTCAACAAGGCTATGCTGCCAGCCTTTTGGGCACGTTTCCGCAGAATGACGATTTGCAAGGAGTATATAATTTGTAAATTATTGTCTGTCTGTCCGACCGACCGTCCGTCCGTCTGTCACCAGGCTGTATCTCATGCACCGTTATAGTTAGACTGTTCACAGGCGCGAGTCCGACTCACACTTGGGCCGTTTTTTAAGTTAAAGTTTGGCTACGTAAAGGTTTGAGCTTTGCTTAGATTTGTTTCTTGAATCTGTTCTAGCAAAAGAAATTGATGATGCCAATGAGATGAAAATTATTCAGTGGCATATTATCCTGTGTATTATCTCCTTGCGGGTAACGAGTGGTCCTTAGAGAGCTTACTTATGTATGTGGATTCGTCACGGTTAAATTGTGAAAATCGTTAGATTATAGTCTATGTTACGGTATTATATTTTAAGCTGTCGTAAGATTGGGAACCATAACATACTTACTGATTTTAATTTTTTAGTTGTCAATTTAATGGCGCAACTAAAGTAGTCAATGGCGCTCAATGGGAACGCTACAGATTGTGATACAACCATAACAATAGTTTGTGGATACAACAGCTCCACTTATATTATAATGTGCCAAACAAATTCGTTGTCTGTAAAGTCGGTTTACGGACGATTATTTTACGTAATAACGGTGAAGAAGAGATAGATGCGTTACAAGCCGAACGCTTAGACCAATCGTGCCTCTATCGCGTTTCGCGCTAACGCTTGTACACGGAACGTGACACTTTTTGGTGCGTACAGCCTGCGTTCATCAATTCGTCAAGACGTTTTCACATCAGAAATTGGTTGTCTGTAAAATCTGTTACGGCTTATATTCGTAGGTTTACGGACGATAGTATTTCGTGATAACGGTGGAAGAGAGACAGATGCGTCACAAGCCGAGCGTTTACGCCTCCGTGGTTTAGGCCGATCGTACCTCTCTATCGCTTGTTCCGTGCTCTCGCTTACCAATCGAACGTGGCACTTTTACTTGCGTGCAGCCGGCGTTCATCGATTTATAAGACGTTATCATATCACGTCAAAATTAAGCGGTAAATTTTAAGCAGTATGTTCTTTACATGCATATAACTGTTACACCTTCAGTCTTTCTACAGTTTACAATCTGGCGAATAAATTTATAAACAGGAGGTACCTACCTATTTACAATTTTACGGTGACAGATAGAAGCCACATAGTGGTGGTAATCGTATACATAATCAAGTAGAGGCCCTTTGGAGAAGTTGATTATTATTAGATGTATAGGTATCATGGAGATAAGATAATCCTAGGTATATTGAATCTCTTCAATGATTATAGGTACGGTAGGTACTTACTTATCAGGATCATATCCACCAAACTTTGCTACGTTACTGCGTGGGGCCAAGGGATGAGGTTTTCTATTTTCCATTATGTATGTTATGTTGAAGAATTTTAGAATATTTAATAAATTAATTTATGAAATATTTACAAAAACATTTTATCAAAATATCTTTGATTTTGATTACATGTTACAAATTGTCATGTTGTCACAGCACTTTTTTTTATAGCCTTTTTACCTAGCTGTCAAACTTTATTCGCATCGCAAAATCCTTGTTCTGTGCATAGCTTCCACATCACTAGAAATAGGCACCCTGAGCAAAGAGTATGCACCACAGGTACCACTATTATGTTATTTGTTCAGAGTTTAAAATTGCCGCCACTAAGCAAGCTAATTATAAGTACTTAGAAAGTACTTATAATTATATATCTTGCTCAGACACAGATTAATTAATGATGTATCTACGTTTTATATAATGATTTTAATTCTAAAAATCCCGTTAATATTTCGTTGGGTTTCGTCATCTTATTTATATACACTTTTGACAGTTCTCTGAACTGAAACTCTCAGTGCTGTCGCCTGGTTAGCAACAATTCAGGAAACCCTCAATATGGCAAAAAGTAGAGATAGGTATTCAAAAGTAAAATAAATAATAAATTTACAACAATAGAAGCTAAGCAGTATCACAAAAAAAATAGTCCATGTATACTTCCAAATATCGGGAAAAATCATAGAGATAATATAATCCTGACGGATAGAGATTCAAACGGATGCTGTCAAACGAGACCGATTTTGAAATGCAGTTGTGGGTATGATTTTGCATATGTATTCAGTAGTGTTTGGCTAAAATGTACCTGGTGTATGTCAATGTATCGATAGTCAAATCATTATACCTTCCCATTGAGAAAAGAAGCAAAATTATACAGTTTTACAGGGTTTTTTTTTTTTTTATTTTATTTTATTTTGGCACAAAACAGTCATTATAATAACAAAATCACACAGATATATTTACTTATGTAGTAGACAAGACAGTGCCGAAACTATGTTAGATATAAGTATATAAGATTGCTTATGTTGACAAGCCTCATTTTAAGAAACCATAGAAGTACAAATAAAATCAAAATTAAACGATGTGCTCACAGTGTTGAAGTTAAAAGATTAAGCTTTGACAGTAATCCATATAACAATAATTAATAATTTGAATATAATATTAGTATTATTTAAAATGTGAATTGACGTGAAAAAGTGCCTGAAAAGGCATATTTTCTGAATAAATCTTTGAATCATCAAATAATGATAAAATACAATAAAACAATTTTTTAATTTTGTGTAATAAACAGTTTTGTAAAGAGTTTGTTTTTTGTAGCCGGCAATGAGTTCGAAAATATGTCAATATCCGAGAAATCACTATTGTACTTCGTTATACATCGATGAAAAAAGCTGTTACGAGTATAGTTTTTGCGTAAAGTTGGTGGTACTAAAATGTTTAGACGACGAGAGGGACGAACCGGAAGCCTTGTCTTTATTATGAAATTAATTTTTGACAGAAGTGTGGGGGAATCGATAAGGTTATTTATGATTTTATATAAAAATACTATATCAAATTGAGTTCGTCGATTCTGAAGAGAAAGTAGTTTGTGACGTCTAAGGGATTCATTGTATGATAGGTCCGAGATATTGTTCCGGTAATTTAAGATATTAACGAATTTCTTTTGTATCCTTTCGATAGCGTTAATGTCGTTTTGGTAATTAGGATTCCAGATGATACTGCCAAAATCTAAAATTGATCTTACAAAACAAAAGTATAAAATTTTAAGAGTGTTACTATTTTGAAAGGGTTTAGTAACTCTGTTGATGAAACCTAAATTTCGAAATGCTTTTTGTATCATGTGATCATAATGATTCTTGAATGTTAGTTGACTATCCATAATGATACCCAAGTCTCGAAGAGAGTCCACTCTAGCCACGGCATCACCACCTAGGAAATATGTATGAGTAATAGGCCTTTTTTTACGAGTGTATGTGATGACTTTGCATTTTTCAATGTTAAGGAAAATTTGGTTATCGTCGCAATACTTAACTAAAGAGTCAAGATCTAGTTGAATAAGGTTACAATCATTAATATTTCTGATTACTTTAAAGAGTTTAGTATCATCTGCGTACAAAAGTTGGTTTGTATTGGCTAGAGCTTGTTCTATGTCATTTATATAAATAGTAAATAAGACAGGGCCTAAGTGAGAACCTTGTGGTATACCTGAAGGAATAGGTAAGTAGCTAGAGCAGTACCCTTTAATGCAGACGGCTTGACTTCTGTTTCTGATGTAGGAGTCAATCCATCTGAGAAGGTTGCCATGTACACCGATCTTCCAGAGCTTTTTTATTAATAAATTATGGTTGATTTTATCAAACGCTTTGGAGAAATCGGTGTACACGACATCGACTTGAGTACCAGTTTCCATAGATCAATAGACCAAACAATCAAAAAATGTCACCATATTAGTATCGACGCTTCTATGCTTGAAAAATCCGTGTTGGTTATTTGAAATTATACCTTTTAGGGCGTATGACAGTTGCTTAGTAACAATTTTTTCCAGGATCTGGGCGAATTTGCTTAATTTTGATATGGGTCTATGTTCAATTATTAATTCGCGGCGATCACTCTTAGGAATGGGTGTGACCAACGCTTGTTTCCATATGTTAGGAAACACACAAGTCTCTAATGATTTTTTGTAAATGAGATACAAGGGCGTTAATAAAGCATTAGCACACTTATAAATAAAAATAGAAGGAATACCATCGGCTCCCGCGGTTTTGCGAAGGTTAATATGTTTAAGTTCATATAAAATATTGTCTTTATTAACATCGATTGAATTTATAAGAGAATACGAAGATACATTTTTGCAAACACTATTAGGTTCTGATGGTGGTTCACTACGGGAGTCAATGAAAACTGATTGAAAATATTCGTTAAAGGACTCACAAATTTCTTTTCCTGAGCTAAGCCGTTTATTACTACTACTATACATGATATTAGGCATATCACCTAATTGTTTTTTAGACTTAACATAAGTCCAGAAGTAGTTTGGATTGTCCTTAATGCGCTCTTCAGACATAATAAGATATTTATTGTATTGTTTGTATTCTAATTTTCGTAGTCTTTTCCGAAGCAAAGAGAAAATTCTATAATCAGCGCTGTTTCCGTAGTTTTTCCATTTTTGATGATATTTTCTCTTCTCATTGGTAAGTTTAACTAATGGTTTAGTGTACCAAGGTGGATATTTACTGCTAATGCATGTGTTACCGGTAGGTACATGTTTCTCTATTAAACTGTTTAATATGTCATAAAAATGGGCGACAGCGGCATCAACATCCAATGCAGAGAAGATGGCAAGCCAATTATATGAATTAAGTTTACGATTTATTGAATCATAGTCAGCCTTATAAAACATTTTTTTGGTCAAATTGTTACCCTGTAGTGCAATAAAAGGCGAGCAAGATGGTAAATAAATGTCTAAGGCTTTATGGTTAGGATCCTCTTTTCCCAACGGAGTCCGTGAATGGGTGATTGAGCAGACTTTATTACAAAAAACCAAATCGAGAAGTCTATTATTAATGTTAAATTCTTTATTGTATTGATGATGGTGAGAAAAGTTCATAAAGTCAATAGTTAGACAAGTCAAAGAATCGCCACTTCTTTGTGCTATCATACCACTTGAGTTAAGGTCAGGATTCCACACCGCATGAGTGACATTAAAGTCCCCAAGTACCAAGAAAACATCATTCGGATACGAGTGTGTTAAGTTAGAAACTCTGTCATAAAAAGATTCGAGCGTAGGTTCATGTATTGGTGAGTGGGGAATGTATGTACAAACTACGTGGAGATACGACTGGTGTGGGGCGGCGGCGGCAGAAGGCGCTGGCGAATCTGCGGGGCGCGGGAGGGTGCGGCCGCGCAGCGGGACACTCAGCCACAGCTCGTCGGCAGGCGGCGGCGCGCGCCGCTCCGGCCGCACGGCCGCACAAAGCTCGCGCCGAATGGCCACCGCCACACCTCCGCCAAGCACGCGACCGGTTGCAGATGCCAGGCGGTCAGAACGGAACACGTCATATCTCGGGTCGAAATATTCAGAACTGTAAAATGCATCACTTAACCAAGACTCTGTAATACAAATAATATCGTAAACATTATTCAAAACTTCGCGTAAGAAATGTTCAGACTTGGTTCGTAGTCCTCTCACGTTTTGGTAATAAATAGTTAAACTAGTTTTGTTAATCATTATTTATATATTTAACCAAAAGTTCAAACAGGTTATAGGTGTACCACCAGCCACGCAAACAAAGTAATTTTGAGAAATATTGACAGTCGTAATGAAGCCTATGACAAATAGTGATTCTCGTTACATTACCTAGCAAACAACTATTTATTTTATTATCAACTATTATAACACTCTTATGCATTATGTATTTTTTTATATGACATGTAACCAGAGCTATTGGAAATAACAAACGATAATTGTGTGGATATATTAAACATAAAAAACGAAGATATATATCCAAGCACGTAAAGGTAATGAAAATAACCATCAAGTACAAAAATAAAAGTCATTTTATCTTAGCAAGGTCACTTTCACTCGCGATCAGAATTGGTTTGGATACGTCGCTCTTTCTAACAAAGATTTTACAGTCTCTTATCCAAATATAAGAATAGCCGTATTCCCTACCTAATTTACGCGTTTGACTATATAATATTTTGTTATTAGGAGTAAGATGATCATTCACAAAAATTGGCTTCGCGGGCCCATCGATTCCCAAGTCGACGGTAGTTATGCCGCGCCTAGCGCGGACCGCTGTCAGCACTTCGGATTTTTTTTGACGCTGCGTAAACTTCACCACTATGTTAGGTATTTGTGACTGGTTATGGGAGCCACTGTTAGCGCTTGATATCGAAGCTGGGAAACGTCGAACGCGATGGATATGGTCAATATCTGATGGACTCAATGAAATGCCAATTTTAGTCGCAATTAATTGTATAGTATTCAAAAGGTTTTCAGACCTCGAGGCGGGTACGGGTATACCGGATATATACATTTTCCGAAGAGAAACTTCACAAAGAGTAAAAGGCAATGAACTTCTATAAATAATTTATTTACATTGAAACACAGCAAATAAAACATAGATACCTTTTTCATTTCTTTATTGACACATAAATAATAGTTTAAATATTTTTCATACAAAAAACCGACTTCAATCAAACTACAGAACTTATTTTGATAAAATTTAAATGGAAAAAACTTTAAAGCATACCGTTTTATATAAAAAAAGATTTATGCGGATTTATGAGGACACAAACAGTCATGCGATTAAAAAAGGCATACGGCCGAATTCGTAGTCGTATGTATTCGTAGTATTCGTCCTTTTTTGAAGTCGGGTAACAAATCAGCCCATTTTTGAATGGTCAGCTAATAATATATAATAATAATAATAGATAAAAAGATAATAATTTAACCAGACAATCAATAGATTTAGCAATGTATTTTAACTAGTATTGCTCCTATAGAGAAAATTTGTCATGTGCACAGACTAAATGACCCCACCGAGGATATATAATACGTACATTTTCACTATGCATTGCATATCAAAATATTTTACGAAAAATAAACCATAAGTATACAAACATATTTCACACCTGATATACAGGCTCAGGCTACTCTAAACATAATTTGTTTACTTAGTCGTACCTGAATAAACTCTATGATGTTTATTAAAGATTCGCTGTATGATTTTTTTATGTCCATGTGAATAGTTTCACCCGCGAGTCTGCAAGAATAAGAAACATGCATAACAAATAGATTCTAAAAAAATACGGCGACGTAAGCATCTACCTGAAAATACTTTTGAGCACACTTTTGTTAGATATCGTTACGTGAAGTGGACGGACGGCCTATGGAATAGAAAGGTTCTCGAATGGCAACCATGTACCAGCAAGCGCAGCGTTGGACACCCACAGACCAGGTGGTCTGACGACCTGAGTTGACCTTTCCAATTATAGTACTGGAAATCCTTGGAGAAGGCCTATGTCCAGCAAAGGACTTTTTGTGGCTGAGGTGATGATGATGATGATGACGTTAATTTTGGAATAACTTCAATGGGCAAGTTAAAAATTGAAAGAAATAATACAACCATGACACTTGTTATTCATAGCAATTTACAACAATGCAATATTTAACAAATTGGTCATCGTACTCAAAGTATGCTAATGATGCTCTACTAGCTCTGCTCTTATTAAAAACTGTAATGCAATAAATAAAACACAAACAATTATGTTAGTTTGGGCTATGGAGCGTACCATAAAATGTATAGATACATCCGTACTATTACATTTTTATTCCCTCGCGAGGTAGACAGGTCTAACCCAAAAGCCACGTTCAGCACGGAATCAAAATATTGATGGGTTGCTAGCTGTATCTCCTACTTATATAATTTATCAGATTTTTGCCCATTTCCTAGATCGGCTTTTACAAGATTTTTTTGGAAGAGAAGCAGTCGGTTCATTCTACGTTTTATTCTTTTCTGTCTGAACAGTATGGAAGAGTGAAATAGCATACCATACATATAAGTACGTGAAAGCTACAATAAACCTGCTCCGGACGCAGTCGGGTAAAATATCAAGTAACAATATTTCTGTGAGTGCAATCGAAACTATTGTCGATGTCGATAAAATATGAATAACTTCAAGCACTAGTGTAAACGTGTGCGAACTTTCTTTACATAATATTTTCGGTAATTCTCGTTTATGTTTAAATGTTTTCATTTTCCTATCAATTATGAAGCATACTTAACAATACTATCCTAGTAGAAATCAAAACTGTTCGAGTTTTTTACCGAAATTATACCGGTGACAAAAATGTATACTTACTGATGAAATGTATATTTGCTAGGATTATTCCTACGGTTTGTAGTGCACTCGACAACCGCACAAGACACTATGTTGATATTTACCTAATTTTATTGTGTAAGTTAAAAGATTATTTATATTTTAGGTAAAATAATTTCCTTTTCAAATTCAGCGGGCCTTGTTGTGCCCAGGTAATGTCAAATGTCATTAAAAATGGGCCTGCTGTCAGCAGTCTTATCTCTCTTTCTAAAGCACAGTGAAGCCGTATAATGACGTACTACTCATTTTCATTTTAAAAGTCTAAGGTATGTCTATGGGAAAAATCATAGAGATAATATAATGGAAAAATATTCCCCAACTTGGCAACTCAGACTTGGCAGTCAACGTCATAACTTTTTGACAGATTGACAATGACATTGACATTATCATAAGGTTAAGCATGGGAATATTGCTTTATAAATCGTACATTTGGGATTTCTTACAAAAAATCATAAAATAAAATAATTTTGGATAAAAAAAAATTAAAAATTCTGGAGGTATTTACATTAAAGCTGTGCGTGCACTGGACCGGAATCGAAGCGGACGGAGCGGACGGAGCGGACGGAGCGGCCGGATTTTAAAAATGCCGGTGGGGTGCGTTCACTGCATTCGGATTCCGGACCGGCATTTATACAGTGTTGCCAGGGCCCTTGAGTCATAAGTTACGTTTCGTTTCCTGAAATGTTACATTTTTGCAGCAAAAGTTACAATATTGTAATTTTTTTAATTTACGTGTTTTTGGGGTCGGAGTATAACCCTCCACACAGCGCTATCCTATAAAGTGGTCACTAACATATAGCATAACGCTTTGCTTTATTTACCGGCGGTGACTTTTGTTTATAATAATAGAGATAGAGAAGATACCACCTAAACCTGTACCAACCTGCCCTGTCCAATTATTATGTCTGTGTCATATTTAAGTCTGTCTTTACCAAAACACAAAAAAAAATATTCTAAGATCTAGATCATCACGATGTCTATACCTTACTGGGTAATCATTACTCTGGCTGGAGTGAGATAGATATGGGTGCATAATATGAACTCTAAAAGACTCCTCTATGGAGAGTTTCATACATTATATGCTGATTTATTAAAAGATGAAGATAGATTCTTTGGGAATTGAAGAAAAATTTTTTTGAACTTCACTATATTCTTGAACCTTATATTTTATTTTACTACTTTTTCGGCATGATTAATATACATATCCGTACCAAATTACAGCTTTTTAGTACTTATAGTCTATGAGTAAAACCACTGACGGACAGACGGACGGACAGACATGGCGAAACTATAAGGGTCCTATTTACTACGGAACCCTGAAAATTGGTTGACTGTAAAGTCAGTTTACGGCCAATAATTTTACGTGATAACGGGGAGAGATAGATGCGTGATAGATACTACTACTACTCCTGCTGCTGCTGCTGTTGCTGGTCTGAAACGTGACATTTTTCGTGCGTGCAGCCAATGTTCATTGATTTATATCTTTGTTTTTAATGTCAGTATTTTCATCACTCTGTATTTTCGTCTTACTCATTCACGACATATGTAATTGAGGAAGACTACAATGAATGACTAGCTAATGAATTTAAAAGTTATGGATGATCTAAATCGAATTCCTACGAAATGAGGTTTCTACCATTCTCTGTTATTCATAATAATATTCCAATATAAAAAGTTCTACCATAAGGGGTAGATCTTCTTATGAACGGCAACACTGACGACTGCCGATGCCGGTGACGTCACCGGCAGAAATTCCGGTCTCCGGCACGGAAATGCCGATGCAGTGCACGCAGCGCCATACAAATCCATACAAAGCAACAAATCCGTCCGCTCCGTCCGCTTCGATTCCGGTCCAGTGCACGCACAGCTCTAAGGTACTTTCGATTGCATAAATTAAAACCAGTTTGTAGTACTTCCGATTTGTTGTAAGTTGTCAATTGCAAAAAATCACATGGTTAAAGATACGACAATTTTATCAATATAAAGCGCCTATTATACCATCATGAATTTAGGATCCGGAATTCAGCATCCGATAAGGACAAGAAATTCAGTCGTCGGAGTTCCTGATTACACCGTCCGGAACGTGTCCTGAACGGAGACTGCGCGTCCTGAGAGAGCCATCCGTTGGCCATCCTGAATGCGTGAGAGGGACGCCGCTATACGTGCGATGCGATTGGAGATATTCTCGTATAGTTTCTAACGTATAGCGGCGTCCCTCTCATGCGGCGATCCTAAATTCCGGATAGTTTCACCTATGCTTCCGATAAGGACGTCGGAAGCCATTCTGTCCTGAAAACGGATCGACAGTCCTGAATGCGATTAAACTGTCCGTTGACTATCAGTTGACTGAATTCCGGATCCTAAATTCTGGATGGTCTAATTGGCGCTTAAAGCTCATCCATCCATCACCAACTAACTACTTAGGTACCGGATACTACAGGGTACTATTTTAAAAGTATGACATTCGTCTTCGAGCGATTTTTGTATGGAAAAATCACTCATTTAAGAACGGCGTCATTTCAAAAATAGCACTCCCGGAGAGCGAAATTAGCATCATCTACATAGATCATCTATCACTTTAACAGTTACTGGCGACATTGTGAAGGTAAAATTCTGAGGTAAAATCTTAATAGGTACTTCGTAGGGTAAAATAAAATTCAAAATTTTGTGTTGCCGTACCGTACTTATCAATCATAAAGATAAGATAATCCTATGATATCAATATTCAATATACATTACACAACAAAAAAAAATACCAAAAGTCCAAATCGCATTTAACTGAATACAGTCACTGACGACACTGAGACGAGTAGGACGCTGCAGTACGTTAGACACAATTTGGAGATATTTTCAGTCGTGTCTAAAGTACTGCGGCTTCCCTCTCGTCAGTGACGTGCCGGAATTAGTAAAGAAAGAGTGACTAACTTATTACTGTGTTGGAAGGTCGTAATGCTGTCCACGTATTATTGTCTATGATGCACTGCATTTGTATTATGTTTTTTTTTTTGATGTACAGTGTCACTATGTAAAAATATATTTCTCTCTTATACAAGTAAACACAATGTTTGCAAGTATTACTTACGTTTTAATTCATTCCTATAGCCGCTAGTCCACCCTATCAGTGGTAGCAGAGCGTAGTTGGATAAATATATAGTGGCAAATGGAAGAAACATTTTTAAAATAGTAAGTAGATGAGAAAATAAAAATTTTGTAAAATTAGCTCGAGTTTCAGAAGCATAGAACCGTTAACAAAAGCAAACTATGATACCTGGTGCTTACAAGCACAGGCGATTCTCATAAGATACGATTTGTGGGAATACGCTAGTGGTGATAAAACGATAGCGGCAACTGCGACTGCCGAAGAAAAGAGTGCGTTCCTAAAGGAAGACTTAAAGGCAAGGTCAGAGCTATTTTTACTTATATCTCCAACAGAACTTAAACAAATTAAAGGGTGTAATACATCCAAGGAGGTATGGGACAAACTAAAGTCTGTATATCAAAGTTCAGGACCGGCAAGAAAGGCTACGCTATTAAAGCAACTAGTATTGAAGAAAATGACTCCACAAGAAGATGTGAGAGATCATCTCAGTAATTTTATGGATGTAGTAGGTAAATTAGAAGATATGGATGTCAAAATTCATCCAGACCTATTAAGTATAATGATGTTGTACAGTTTACCTACATATTTCGATAGCTTCCGAACGGCAATAGAGTCGAGAGATGTTCTGCCAAGTCCTGACAATTTAAAAATAAAAATCGTAGAAGAATACGAAGCAAGAAGGCAAACCGAAGTGAGTGAACCTCAGACTTCAGAAGCATTCTACACAAAGACGAAGAAAAAGGTACAATTTTGCAAGGATTGCAATAAGAAAGGGCATTCCACAGAAGCTTGTTGGTCAAAGAAGAGACCCAATAACCCCAATAAAACTAAAGGTCAAGAAAAGACATATCATATCTGTTTATCGACAGGAACGTCGAAATGTAAAGGCAATTTATGGTGTCTTGACAGTGGCTGTACGTCACATATGACGGGTGATAAAAGTATACTCCATAACTTAATCCCCGCGACTGACACTCTAAAGCTAGCTTCAGAAAAGCATACGACCGAAGTTAAAGGGAAAGGAAAAGCCGAGCTTTATACAAAGGATCGACGCTATAAAATTAGTCTTTCTGACACATTATATGTACCTGATTTGTCGAATAATCTAATTTCTGCAAGCAAAATTACGGATCGTGGCTATAAGGTTCTATTTGAAAAGGAACAAGCCAGTGTCACAAAAGGTGGGAAAACTGTATTAAAAGCTTACAGAAGAAATGGATTATACTATCTTGAATTTGATAAACCGGAAGAGACAGCAAACTTCACGCCTAGTGATGAAAGCGAAATTATGAAATGGCACAAGAAATTAGGTCACGTCAATGAAAGAGACCTAAAAGAAATGGTTAAAAATAAAATGATGCGAGGACTCGACTTTAAAGAAAAGACTTTGGGTACCTGTGAGACTTGTATCAAAGGAAAATTTTCCACTCTACCATTCCAAAGCCATGGACAAATAATCTCTACCGAAGTGCTCCAGATAATTCACAGTGACGTGTGTGGTCCATTTGAGAATGAATCGATGGCCGGATCAAAGTATTTTGTAACATTTATTGACGATTATACAAGATACTGCTGTGTATATTTCTTAAAAGAAAAGAGCAAAGTAATCGATAAATTCAAGGAATATAAAAATTATGTCGAACTTTTTCATAAGAAGAAACTTAAAATTTTACAATCAGATAATGGAGGCGAATACAGGTCCAAGGCGTTTGATAAATTACTCAAAGACAACGGTATAAGCCGAAGACTATCTGCGCCTTATACTCCTCAGCAAAATGGCATGAGTGAAAAAAAAAATCGGTCGCTGATGGATAAAGCCAGATGTCTGATCCTAGATGCCAATATCCCTAAAAAATTTTGGGCAGAAGCAGTAAACACTGCAAACTATCTGATAAATAGAAGCCCAGCAAGAGCTCTGAAAGGCAATTCCCCATATGAGAAATGGGTACAACGAATACCATCAGGAAATCACCTACACGTATTCGGAAGTAGAGCGTTTGTGATGAACAAAACCCGAAGAGGAAAATTCACAGCCAAAGCCACAGAAGGAGTATTCTTGGGATATGCGGAATATACAAAAGGTTTTAGAATCTATATACCTGAAAGGAATGATGTTGTTATCAGCAGAGATGTAAAAGTAATCGAAAAGATGCATTATGGCGTTACTCCTGCTGAGAAACGCGAAGATCTTACTCCAGAACCTGAAACAGAACAAATTAAAATTGAAATTCCAGAAAAAAGGAACAAAATTAATGAAAACTTACCTTTTCAGGAACCTAACCCCCTTTATTCCAGCTCTAGTCAAGATTCTGTTGATGAACCACCTCTCTCAAGTGGAAGACCACAAAGAGACGTGAGACCACCAGCATGGACCAAAGATTATGAGTTAAGTCGCTGCGTGACCATGTTTACGTCAGAAAATAATGACGACTATGACTGCTCTTTACTCACATACAAAGAAGCTGTGACTGGCACCGACAGACGTAATTGGGAGAAGGCGATACAATCTGAAATGGAATCATTACAGAAGAATAACACCTGGGTATTAGTTGACAAGTCAGAAGCCAAAGGACACAAAATACTGTCGAACAAATGGGTATTTCGAATTAAAGATGACGGTACGTACAAGGCAAGATTAGTCGTACGTGGATGTGAGCAGAAAGGCAACCTGGATTTCGAAGACATTTATAGCCCAGTTGTAAGTCAATCTGCATTAAAAACTTTATTAGCAATTGCCGCATCTAAATCTTATTACTTCATGACATTTGATGTTAAGACAGCTTTCTTATACGGAGGGTTAACAGATGAAGTTTATATGAAATTACCTGTTGGCTATGAGACTGGCTGCAATACTACTGAAGTAGTTTGTCGATTAAAAAAATCGTTGTATGGATTAAAACAAGCTCCATTTACATGGAACAGAACTTTTACCCAAGCGATGTATGATTTGGGATTCAAGACAATCAAAACAGATCGATGCGTTTTCATAAACGAAGATAAGTCAATAATAATAGGACTATTCGTTGATGACGGACTTGTCATAGGAAAAGACAAGAAAAAGATCGAAGTTATTTTGAAGAAACTTGAAACCAAATTTGAAATGAAAAAGAATGAAAATCCAAGTACTTATCTGGGTATGGAAATAAAAAACTCAAAAGAAGGAATAATTCTTACTCAGAGATCCTACATAAATGACGTACTGGAAAAATACAATATGAAAAATGCCAAGCCTTGTGACACGCCCGCTAGTAGCGATTCAAAGTCGATACAGGAAACTGCCCAGGAGAAGGAATATCCCTATAGGGAAGCAGTGGGAAGTTTACTGTACCTGTCTACCAGAACCAGACCAGATATCGCACAAGCGGTCAATCTAGTTAGCAGGAAGGTTGAAAACCCCACTAGAGAAGACGTCACAAAAGTCAAGAAAATATTCAAATATTTAGTAGGAACCAAAGAGAAAGGCATTTTGTTCAAGCGAAACAAACCGATAGAGAACATCGATGCTTACAGCGACTCGGATTATGCTGGAGATCCATTGACGCGAAGAAGCACTTCTGGCTCCGTGCTAATGATAGCTGATGGACCAATATCATGGGCATCCAAGAGGCAGCCTATAGTAGCGCTATCGTCGACTGAAGCCGAGTACATAGCCGCAGCAGACTGTTGTAAAGAGGCATTGTATCTCAAATCTCTATTGCAAGAAATAACCGGTTTGGATATAAAAATAA
This sequence comes from Elegia similella, assembly GCA_947532085.1. Classification (NCBI taxonomy): domain Eukaryota; kingdom Metazoa; phylum Arthropoda; class Insecta; order Lepidoptera; family Pyralidae; genus Elegia; species Elegia similella. The sequence continues at coordinate 28,075,693 of OX383925.1, read as the reverse complement.
ATTTGCATGTTGATAATCAAAGTTCGATTCAACTTGTGAAGTCTGGATCCTTCAACAAAAGGTCGAAGCACATAGACGTGCGGTACCATTTTATACATGAACACTTCGTGCATGGATTAATAAATATTAGCTACTGTCCCACAGAAGTTCAGTTAGCTGACGTAATGACAAAACCATTGTCAAAAGTAAAGTTTGAAAGACACTGTGCAAGATTAATGCATTTATAGAAACGTGTCTCGGCAACATGAGTGAACATCAGGAGAAGGTGTTGGAAGGTCGTAATGCTGTCCACGTATTATTGTCTATGATGCACTGCATTTGTATTATGTTTTTTTTTTTTTTGATGTACAGTGTCACTATGTAAAAATATATTTCTCTCTTATACAAGTAAACACAATGTTTGCAAGTATTACTTACGTTTTAATTCATTCCTATAGCCGCTAGTCCACCCTATCATACTGAAGCTTTGTAACTACAGTATTCATGTGTTTATTAGAATTCTGGACAGTACTATAGTTTGTCCTTTCCAAAAATTTTATTGGAAATAGCTTATTATGGTGTTAAATGGGTGTTAGAATGATTTTAAGTGGATTGAAAATAATGCTTGGATTTTAGGGGAAACCCCGTGTGAGATACAATACAGGAACTCCCAAAATCTTTGGATAATATTTGTTTTTGATCGTATAATATAATAAATTATTATGTTATTTTATTTTTTGTTGCAGCTATTTTGTATAGGTAATAATCAAGAATCAACTCTTAATCGTAAAACGTGAATAAGTTTGCGATAAACCAGTGTTATACGAAGCCTTTTGATAAAAAAAGTTTCTTGCGGCGCGTTACTTCTCCTGCCTACGCTGGTAGTTTGTAGCTTTTAAACAATAAATAACAATAAATAATTGGAATATAGATAGTGAACAATTTAATAAAACATTTTATATAATATATTTTATAGATTATGTATGTACCCACTGTACATTATAAATACTTAATACCAATTTGCCTATATTTTAATTAATAATTGTACATAAATAGATATAAATTGATGTGTAAGTAAAAGTGACTGACACGTTCTTTTTTCTAAATAAATCTTTGAATCTATATCTTGTACAGTGGGTTCATACATAATTTTAAAATTATTATAATTCATACTGAATTCAGGTGGGTAAACCTATTGAACAGCGAATCCGAACGTGTTTGTTATTGTTATGTTGGCGTCATGATTCAATGAAAGAAAAAAAATGTACAGGCTATGTATTCTATGAAGTATGGACGAAGAACAAATTGCACAAGTTTCTAAGTATTTTTAGTGACTCATGTTTCAATGATAAGCCTTTGAGTTAAAACAATGTCTAAGAATATTGTGTTCGAAGGATGGTTGACCAAATCACCACCAACAAAGCGTATTTGGAGAACGGTAAGTATGAATTCTGTTCCATACTTTTACCTTTGTTGACAAGACACAACTGCTGCTTTGTAAGATGCACTGAAATTGTTTTGCCATGTATTGTTCGGGTTTATGCATTATTAAAATGGTATATTTGTCTTTATGGTACATAAAAATTAACATATTTGTTCACTTACTAGAAATGGCGGAGAAGGTGGTTTGCCTTGCGACAATCGGGGGAGCTCCCAGGACAGTATTTTCTCGATTATTACGCAGACCGGAATCGCAGGCGGCTCAAGGGCACTATCAACTTAGATTTGTGTGAACAGGTATTTATGTCCAAGTTCATAATTTGGATATTACTATGCTGCAGTGAGTAAATGTCGGTTCAAAACATGTTTAAGTTGTAACAAATTTGTAATTTATATGATATACATTACATATCAACACAAAATAAATACAAAAATACCTATAATTAAAATGTAGGTATAGATCCCTTTAGATGTGTTGATTATGTTCTTACCATTTTTTTGGGTGGAATTGATAGCCTTTGACAGAAAAGCTTTATTTAGTATTAACCCGGCTATGCCCAAGCGGTCACTGGTGACTACATTTAGTATGAAAAAGTGGTTTATGCCACGACTGATGGGGTAATAGATCATAGTTAAATTGCTATAACTATACGCTACTCAGCTTTCAAACAAGTATCTATACTAAACTACAAATTAAAAAACTATATACACAGTATCATACAAAAATGACATTACATATGGCTTCTAAAATTATCTATAGGTATGTAGATATTGATGTTATGAAGTACCATCAATGCAAACAAAACCTTCCTTGCGTGCTTTAAAGTTGAATATTATAAGTAGATTGTCGTCAACTTCTGAAATTCTGAATTTAAATTTAAATGGAATGATTGAATGCTACTGAGTCATAATAGACTGTCGTCCCAACACAATTTTCTGATGTATAAGATAGTGTTTGGGGACTATAATATATGAATGGCAGGCACTTTATTAGTGATCATATATATCAAATTTCTTACATCTGGTTGGGACGTATAGAAGCTATAGAAAAGTTCAAAATTTGTTAAAAAAATTTTGGGAGATTGTTTTAAAATTGTTTATTAGTATGATCGGCAGTATTGTTCTGAGCAGTTTGGATCCATTTCTGTGACAGTTTCAGTGTTAGTACAGTTTCACATATAAAACTTCATATCTTGAAAAGCTTCATAAGAAATGAGAAAGAAAGAGTTTAAATTATTGTATGAAAAGAGTCCTAACTCCTAAATATGGTTTCTTTACACTCAAGTACATACATTTTGGACTAATGGCAACCAGCTGTGGCTCTGCTTCCTAGAACCGTGACAAGAATCTATCTAAACTGCTTGGAACAATACTGCCAATCGTGTTCATTAGAATTTTAACACTATCTATTCTACAGACAATGCCTCCTATATGCATCCTAACCCAATGTAAATATCGATGTTTATGAATCTAATGAAGTGCCCATCCATATATTTTGTTTGAAAAAAGAAAGAAAAATAAAAGTAGGTGCACATTTGGTACCAACTCTTTTTTTGTTGTGGATTGTATATCGACTTTTTTATATGTAGTTGATGGAAGTATTCAGCACGCAATAAATCTTTAGATTATTTGACCAAAACTAATACTTAAGCAGTTGGCCTCTTTTTGTTTATTTTGCTTTTACACATAAACTTTGAATTTACTATAATGACATTTTCTTACAATAGGATGATATGGAATAACTTTCATCCAGAAAAATATTATTGTAAAAATGTCTACATTCATTGCCATATGGTTTCCAGCACAGTAGATAGATAGGACCACTCCTAGTCTTCCCATGGAGGTCGTAATAGGCGGCTTAGGACATACAAGCTAAACAAAGGTCATAAGCATCGATGAGACCTCTCCAACCCGTCTGGCCAGCAAGGAGAGTGTAGGCCAAATCCTCTGTCCAAGTGTGGCTCCGGTAGTACAGAGAGGTACATGCTCTTGCAGTGGAGACTAAAACACCGGATCATCATCATCATCATCAGGTCCTTTTTAGTCTCCACTACAGGAGCACGACCCTCTCTGTACTACTAGGGCCATACTTGGCCAGAGCAGCCAGAGGACTTGGCCTACACGCTCCACGCTGGCCAGACGGGTTGGAGAGGTCTCTTAGATGTTTAAAAGCTTTGTTTAGCTTGTATTTCCCAAGTCGCCTTCTACGACATCCACGGGAAGACTTGGAGTGGTCCTATTCTACTCTGCCGGATACCACACGGCCGGATGACCGGATGATGATGATGATATGCAAATATATACAAAGTGGAAGTCGTAAACGATTGTCTATCTTGGACATCGTTTATCCTTCGAGGCAGTATGGCAGAAGAGGGAGATTGAGATGCGTGTTTGCATGGGATGGGCTGCTTTTGGAAAACTTGACGATGTCCTTAAATCTAGACTACCTCAAAGCCTGAAGACCAAGGTATATGACCAATGTGTCTTCCTCATACTCACTTACGGTGCAGAAACATGGACGCTCACAAAGCACATGCACATTATCAAAGTAGCACGAAGAGCTATGGAGTGCGCCATGCTCGGCATCACACTGTTGGATCGTATACCGAACGTAGAAATTCGCCGTAGAACGAAGGTTGAAGACGTAGGTAGACGAATCACACAGTTGAAGTGGGAATGGGCGGGACACTTGGCCAGAAGAAGAGACAGTCGTTGGACCAAAACAGTGATTGGAGTGGTGGCCGAGAGCATGGAGAAGACCAGTCGGTAAACCACCACCCCGCTGGTCAGGTGAAATTGTTGGGCTGAGTGGTAAACAGTGGATGAGACTGGATGAGACAGGATCAGAGAGAATGGTGTAAAAAAAGGGAGGCCTATGCCCATCAGTGGGCTGATGTGGGCTGAAAATGATGATGAATGATATACAAACATCGTTATCATGTCTTTATCCCTTACGGAAGGGTTGAAGGCCGAAAGACCATGTTTGACACGTATATAAATATGTAATAGTGGCGGTGATATGCATTTCAGATATACCTGTTTCCTTTGATTTATAGCCATTACCTGACCTTCTATGGTCTACACAGGATAAGAAGCTGCTGGTCATTCATACCAGCATGAAAGAGATCATTTAACGTTTCGACTTATTGTGTATTTAGTACTTGTGAGATAACAAAATAGTTATACATTTAATTGGTATGAAGGTTATTTTGCCAGTTATTCAGAAAGTAATTTTATATTAAGTGGCTATACAAGTATTGTTTTTTAAAAAAAATCCAGGCAATCAGTGTTAATGAAATTTAAAAATATTGAGGACAATACATACACAAATAATTCTCTTTTCATCTTCATTCAATCATACTACACACTTTATTCTCGGAGACTTATTTTTTTTTTACTTTCATATTGCATACTTGTGTTTCATGTTGCTATGGAAATACCTAAAAGTTGTTATCAATATAGTGGGTTTTCTTATCAATTTTTAATTGATATGAAATTAAAAGTGTCCTTTACAGTATTTTTAAGACAGATAACAGTAACATTTGACACATGTTTTGTATAATCAGTCAACCATATTTATCATAAAGTCCTCTATTTTATAACCTGACTGTAACCTTGTCTGTATAGGTTTTTATTGGATAAAAATACCAGTATATTATTTATACATAACTGAATCCGGGAAATATACATAAATGATAAATTTTGAAAGAATATATTTCGAGGTGATGCTCTTCCATGCGGGTCTGGGAGAAAAGAAAAAATGTGCCAGCTGCTTCTATTCCCGCACAGATCGTAAGAGCCGATCAAGGGATCGTGCTAAAATCTGCGGAATCATGTCAATAGGCGATTCGGTAGCAACTCATCACTATCTGATTTCGTTTTCAATCTACACGCCCTTCAACATGCTATTTTGGTCGTAAGGTTTATAGACCCGGGCTCTATCAAGCCCGCAAGGAAAAAGACGTGATACCATGTATATTTCTATGTTATCTTATCTGACTTAAATACATTAAATGCCCTTATTGAAGTGAATGAGACAAGTGAATACAACCAACTACTCGGCTTTTAATTGACAGTTCCGTGGCGCAGTGGTTAACACGCCAGCCTGCGACACGGAGTGCCCGGGTTTGATCCCCGGCCAGGTCAAGATGGAAAATGATCTTTTTTAGATTGGCCTGGGTCTTGGATGTTTATCTATATATGTATTTGTTATAAAATATAGTATCGTTGAGTTAGTATCCCATAAAACAAGTCTCGAACTTACCTTGGGGCTAGCTCAATCTGTGTAATTTGTCCGTATGTATATTTATAATTACTGAATATATTTAAAAAAAAAATCAAAATTCAAAATTCTTTTTTACTTTGAAAACAGTTTTTTCGGCGTTACTTCTCAGTACAGTGGTCAGTTCCAAAACGCCAGTAGTTTGTGGCTTTTTAAAATTAATGATTTAGTATATTAAAGTACTTACATATTAGTATTTTAGTTTCTGATTTGACGTGAAAAAGTGACTGCGAACGCCCAGTCTATTATGTAAATAAAAAAAATGGCTTAAATAAATAATGCTTTGATTTTGCTTGATGAATCTGGCATAGTAAAATTTTTATGCCTGATGCCTTTCAGTTTCTGATAAATAAGTATATTACAAAATTTCAAATTTCTAGCTTGAAAACTTACCTCTCAAACATGTTTTCCCTCCCCCCAATCACCATTTTAAGGTGATGAATTTCAAAAGTCCTTATTATAAGGTTATAAAATATATTAACTTTTGTGCACAACTACAGTATATTGATTGCAGATTAATGTAAAACAAAACATAAATGTAAAACAAAACATATCTCATGTAACATACATTTCTTTCACGATTCCCTTATGCATTATGAATAAAACCAAATCGTATATGAAAAGTTGAATTGATTTTTAGCAAATAGGGCGCAACACTTTTTGGTTTTCATGATGAAATGCTGATCCTAAATCACTGTTCCTAACGCCATTTTTTCATGAATTTCATAGGCCGCCAAATTGTTTTTTATTTGAAGTGGGTTGATAGACGGCCAAAGGAAAAATTTAAATGCCTTAACCTAAGGGGTACTCGAATCACACCCATGTATGGTCCCCGATTTTTTGTAATTTAGCAGTTTTTTTTTAGTTTTTATTGATTTTTTTCCTGAAGACGGTTTTATTCTTTTATAGTTATAATTAATTGTAATAATAACAGCTATGGTCTTAAGAAATAAGATATGCCTAGGTATTAGGGAACTTTCCCAAAATGTCATCTAAAGTTCAAACTTATTGTTAGAAAATGATTAATTTTTGAAAAAAAATGTTCCGTACCTCAAAAGGAAATAAAAACGGTACCCTGATAGGATTATTGTATTGTCTGTCTGTCAGTCTGTCAATACCCTTTTTCTCAGGAAGCTGAAATCCATATCAAATACTCAGGTCTACTGTCCCTTAGAGATGTAAAAAAATCAAACTTCTAAGCCAGCGCAATCAAAAAGATACAGCCGTTTATGTCGCAAATTTTCGACATTCACAAGGAAATCAAAACCTACAGGGTACTTCTTGTGAACTCGGAACCTATAAAGCTATAAGACGTTGCTATTTACTAAATTTCAATTTCAATTTAGTAAATCATATAATAAAAATATTTTTAGTAATTTCCTTTTTATAATGGTACGAAACCCTTTGTGTGCGAGTCCGACTCGCACTTGGCCTTTTTTTAGTAGTTATTTAAAGCGTATCTTTCAGTGACATACTTAAGAATAAATTTTAGGATACAGCATTAAAACATCAAAATAATAAAAATCAAAATATTTACGTCTTTACCAAAGGTTTCGCGAATATATTTGTTGTTGAAGTTCAAAAATATTTATTATTGAATGTAGAAAAAGATTTTTGTACTTTGGATTGAAACAGCGACTGCGCACGAAGAAAATTAATTTTCCAACCGACTTAAAAAAGGAGGATGTTCTCAGTGGGAATGGCTAGCTAGCCAGGCAAAGCTATTTGTAGACGTCGTTGTGTACGATTGTTTCTCACAAAAAAAGTTATCTTATTTCTTTGGAGACTTTACCCAAAAAGTCTTGGCGACGACGTTTGTTCTAATACCGATTTTTAAAAAAAAGCGGCCACGTCGAGGCATACTCGCCCAGAAAGGTTCCGTAGCAGCAAGAAACATAAAAGTTCTTGTTATATTTGAATTGATTGAATGAAATTGCGGTTTACGATTTATGACGTATCAATTTTTTTTTAGTTTTATCATTCTCTTATTTTAGAAGTTACAGGAGGGGGAGGGGGGCACATTTTATCACTTTGGAAGTGTCTCTCGCGCAAACTATTCAGTTTAGACAAAAAATCTATTAGAAACCTCAATACCATTTTTGAAGACCTATCCAATCCATTGATAACTCACAGTAAAAATATATTTTCGAGTTCCATTTTTATTTTATTTCTATTTTTTGTGTGAAAATCTTAATGCGGTTCACAGAATACATGTACTTACCAAGTTTCAATAGTATAGTTCTTATAGTTTTGGAAAAAAGTGGCTGTGACATACGGACGGACAGACAGATATGACGAATCTATAAGGGTTCCATTTTTTGCCATTTGGCTACGGAACCCTAAAACATTTATATTTTTTTTTTATTTGTTTAAATCTCCGCACATGCAAATTGACACACTAAATGTGTGTGTCAGTGCAGTGCTATGCGCCTTTGAAACCAGACGCGCATCACTCCGCTAACGAATTATTATTTTTAATTCGCGTATCGCGCGGCTTTGCCGCTGCACGTCGTCGCCATGGATACCAAAAAACTCGTGGCAAATGAGCTACTCGCTTTCCTGGGGAAGCAGCTGGATTGCATGGATGAGGTCAGTGTGATTCAGATCTGCACCAGTAACTGGAAAGAAGAAGAGATACGCAGTGCAAAGGTGCTGATGTATGAATCACTTCAAATGAGTGACCGTATGCCGTCTCGCCGGAGGGATGAAAAGGGAGAGAAGAGCCTTAAGGACATGATAAGACTGTTCAAAGTGACTGATCCAGATGACTGGCCTGTGGAATTCGTCTGTAAGGACCTACATCGCCTTCCACCGGTCACCTTTGACCACGTCGATGTCACCAGGTTGTTGAAAGACATCAACACGGTGAAATCCAACTTGGCCGATCTACAGCTCAAGTTTGAGGCGTCGCAAACTACCATCAATGATTTGCGTGCGGATATTGTTGAATTAAAAAGCAACAAGTCCGTAAGTAGGTCACCCGATGCCTCAAACGTTAACCCGTGCCGCGGTGCAGTCGATGCATCGCAGTCAAGTTTTGTGTCAGCGAAATTAGACACATCGCCGGTCATCGCCGTCGAACGACACGCGTCATCTCGCCCGCACCTCGTGCATCCCCTGCGGTGACGAATATGAGCACGCCAACACCTCGTGCTTATGCGACTGCTGCAAGCCAAACTCCCAGGATTGAGCTGTCATCACTAAACAGGAAAAAGGCTCCAGCAAAGGAAGCAGTTTCCGAACCAGTTCCTGAGAAGGGACATGTTGATAATGAGGGCTTCACAAAAGTGGAAAGAAAGCGGAAGAAGCCCCTTTGTAGAAACAAGTGCGGAACAGGACTCAGCGGTCCCAACATGCTGCTGCGTGCTGCCGTACCGTCAACTTTGCTCTACATCTCCCGCCTTCAGTACTCTACAAAGAGTGAAGATGTGGTGGAGTATATTAGAGTGAAGACAAAGTACACCTTAAGGGTCGTAAAGTTGGAATCGCGTTACAACATCAATTTCAACTCGTATGTAGTGCGAGTTCCAACAGCACAGCTGGAGACCTTTACTCGTGAAGATTTCTGGCCGAAGGGTGTCGTCTTTCGGCGTTATCGCGGGAGGCTACCCGACACCCCGTTACAGTGTTTGGCGTCACAGACTAAACGCACCAATTAGTGATTATTATTAGAGTTATATTTTATATTTGTTAGTTTTAAGGTATATATTGATATGGGCCATGTTTTGTAATCTTCATTCCATGTTTTGCCTGAAATAAATGATTTGATTGATTGATTGAATGTGACATCAAAAAACATACTGACTGAACAAAAACGTTCTTAGGAAGCGCTCGGTGTCAGTCGGCTCATTAATTACGTGAGACGATTTTGTAAATTTTTCGACCCCCTCCCCCGTGATGAGATCTCGTAAGATTTAACTCAACCTCAAAGTCAACCTCAACTCTAGTTGGTCATTTTAAATTCTCGATAAAAGTCGTAAAAATCGCTGTTTCATTTGACAAAAAAAAAAATGAAAGATTGAATATAGAATTATAAAAAAAAAACTTAGCTATTAGTAAAATAATCAAAATGATTATACCAAGTAAAATTTAAAAAAAAATATTGTATCTTGTTTCTTGCCCAGCTGTAACAATTCTAAAAGATTATGTTGGTTGGTAAATTGAAGTGTGGGTGAAAAATACGGCGAACATGAAAGTATTTTCTGATATTTCTCCTTATTTTGAATCCAGAGCGGAACGAAGGGGTATTCCATAGTAGACTCTCGAGTGAAGCGAGGGAGTCAGAGTATGTTACCTTATAGCATTACATTAGTTCCGAGATGACACTATCTGATTTTCATCTTCCTCTATGAGAAAAACAATATTTGTGTTTTCAATTCTAAAGTAGACTCCTGAGTGAAATGAAGGATTCAGAGTATGTTGCCCGAATTATAAGCATTACGTCAGTCCCGAGATGACACATTCTGCTTTTCATCTCCCTCTATGAGAAAAACAATATTTGTGTTTTCATTGCCATTGGTTGGATTTGAATTATGAATGAACTTTTTAGTCCTTCGGGAATAAAAACGTATTTTAGACCCTGTTTATTTACCGCGCTTCATTTAGCGTTCCGTAGCAAGGCAAAAACGGAACCCTTATATATTCGTTACGTCTGTCTGTCCGTATGTCACAGCTACGTTTTTTTGTAACTATAAGAACTATACTGTTGAAACTTGTTAAGTAGATGTATTCTGTGAACCGCATTAGGATTTTCACAAAAAAAAAATACAATTTCGTTTCCCCATACTTAGAACTGAAACTCATTTTTTTTTATTCAAACCCATACTTGTGACTTCAAAAATGACATTGAGGTTGTTAATATAATTTTTTTCTAAACTGAATAGTGGTAAAATGTGTCCTCACTGTAACTTCTAAAATAGGAGAATTATAAAACTAAAAAAAAATAAAAGTCAAAAAAGTCAAAGATTTTTATTCAAAATTGGATACATGTATCTCTTTTTGAACGTCATATTTTTATTTCTTATATTTGTTTAATTTATGCAAAATCTAAATACTACTAGCGTTTCGCAACGACCACTGGTGAGAAGAATACGCCGAAAGAAACTCAGTCCAGACTTGGTCCCTATGTGCCTGAAGGGCTCCGATTACATTGTTTACATATATTATATCATCAAATAAATTTATATTAATTGCCAAGCATTTTTATCAATTATATAATCAGCAATGCAATAATATGCTTTTTTTACTAATTGGTATTTTACAGTCGCTTTAAACTTAAGTATAGGCAGACCTAATATTTCTGCAGGAATTTTATTATAGAAGCGTACTCCTAGACCCAGAAATGAATGCATAGTTTTCTGCAATCGCAAAACTGGTGTAGCTAATTTATTTTTATTTCTCGTATTTCGATCATGAATATCACTATTTTTCTTATATAAATCAAGATTATGGCGCACAAACATAATATTCGCAAATATATACTGAGAAGGTAATGTTAAAATATTTATATCTTTAAACAATTCTCTAAGAGATTCTCTAGCACCAAGGTTATATATCGATCTGATAGCGCGTTTCTGCAGTACAAATATGGTGTTTACTTCTGCAGCGTTACCCCATAGTAAAATTCCGTAAGACATAACACTATGAAAGTAACTGAAATATACTAAACGCGCAGTATCAACATCGGTCAGTTGTCTAATTCTCCTAACAGCATAAGCTGCAGAACTAAGTTTACCCGCTAACGTAGTAACATGGGCACCCCATTGAAGCCCGGCATCAAGAGTTATTCCAAGAAATGTTGTTTTATCTGTTAAATCTAGTGGTTCATTATCCATTATTATACGTGTAGGAATTTTTTTAACATTTGGTAAGTAAAATTTAATACATTTCGTTTTCTTAGCATTTAATAACAGATTGTTCGCTGTAAACCAATCCAACACCTGAGCTAAAGTACTATTAACCACGTCAAAAGAATCAGTTTGTCTATCAAATTTGAAGACAAGAGAGGTATCATCGGCAAATAGTACAGCCTTACATGTATTCACACAGTAAGGTAGGTCATTGATGTAAATGAGGAATAACAGAGGCCCTAGTATAGAGCCCTGGGGTACGCCCATCTTAACCGATGATCCGGAGGATTGAACCCTATCTAAACTAACTTTTTGAGTTCGCCCACTTAAATAAGATTCAATTAAATCGCGAGATTTCTCTTTTATTCCATAGTGCTCCAGTTTCGAGAGAAGGGTATTGTGGTCTACGCAATCAAAGGCTTTGGAAAGATCACAAAAAATACCAATAGCATTTTGTTTTTCCTCCCAAGCATCATATATGTATTTCAACAGAGCTACACCCGCGTCTGTAGTTGACCGACCCTTTGTGAAACCATACTGTTCACGATGGAAAAGACTATGATTGTTGAAATAAGCTAATAACTGATTAAAAATAATCTTTTCAAATATTTTACTAAGCGCTGGCAGAATAGAAATGGGACGGTAATTAGTGGGATCATTTTTATCGCCAGATTTGTACAACGGAATTACTTTACTTAACTTCATCAAGTCAGGTAATGTCCCATAGTCTACACACTTATTGAATATAGAAGCTAAATACGGTGAAAAAATATGATGTACATTACCATGCAAACTTCCACCGAAAATTGGTTTGAACGAGATCTAGTAAGTAGTTTTTGAAATACGTCATAAATCGTTAACCGCAATTTACCTTTCATTCAATCAACTCAAATATAACAAGAACTTTTATATTATGAATCAACTCAAATATAACAAGAACTTTTATATTATGTTACTTGCTGCTACGGAACCCTTCATGGGCGAGTCTGACTCGCACTTGGCCGCTTTTTGTTTAATAGAGGAGTTGGTAAAAAACAAGCATACATCATAGACTCGGACCCCCAGTACTTAAGACGGTACTGCACGAAATTGCGAAAATTGACGTTATTTCAAATCACTAGTACTATGCATTGAATTAATTTAATACATAAAAAGTATTTGTATAGTTTAGACCGATGCTTGAATAAGATCGCCCCCTTGTTGGAATTTGAAACAGATACACATGAAATTTAAAAATGATAATATATGTTATGATATCTAAAAACACATTTCTCCGAAAATTTTGTAATTTTTACATATAAAACAATAATTCTTACATGACAATATTTATATTTACATCTCGGAGGTCGCCCTCTTTCTATTTTGAATCCAGAGCGAATAAAATATTAAAATATAAAAATATTAAGAGTTTTCATCTTTTTTCATAATCGCCTGATTCTGCGCAACCTAATGGCTTGCGCAGTAGCGACGTTTTTCGTTCGCGCGGCACCCGCTTAAGTTTTTATTTTTGACCGGGGCAGCGCGAATCTTCCGTTTCAGCTTAGGTAAATTTTTGTTTGGTATATCCAGCTGTCCAGCTCTCTACAGTCTATAGGTAATGAAAAAAAAGATAAGTTACTCTAGACTCTTTATAATATCCATATTAAGTACTTTGCATATTATCAAAATTTTTGCTGTATGTATTAAAAACAAAAAATAATAAACTGTCATTTTAACTATGCTTACTATCAGTGTAGTTCCATCACCTCCAACTAACACATTTGTTAAATTCGAGTTGGTGTTAAAACATGTTTTTTGGGGTCCCAAAGAGTAAAAATGGGACCCTATTAATATGGCTCCGCTGTCCGTCTGTAATCAGGCTGTATCTCGTAGACCGTTAAAGATAGTTAAAATTTTCACAGATGATGTATTTCTGTTGTCGATATAACAACAAATACTAAAAAACAGTTATGTAAGTATTTAAAGCGCTCCCATATATCAAACGCGATTGCTTTTGCTCGTTTTTGCTCGATGTTGATAACGGCAACAGGTAGACGCTTGAAATATTCAACGAAGATTTAGTTATATATTCATTTTAAAAATAAAAATATAAATTAATTATTTAATGGAGCTCCCATACAACAGACATTATTTTTTTGCCGTTTTTATAGGTTAATGGTACGGAACCCTTTGTGCGCGAGTCCGACTCGCACTTGGCCGGTTTTTTATGTATGTCTGTCTGTATGTTCCACGGTAATTGTACAATTGCGATCCACTCGCCTAATTTCGAGGGTTTCTAAGTAATATTACTTAGTACAGTTGTCACTTTCGAATGGCATCAAAATCGGTTTAGTAGTTTGTGAGAGATTTAAATGAATGTTCGCGTGGTCAAAGTTTATAGTGAACTAGGTAGTCTGGCTAATGAAAGATAAACCCAATAATTTTTGAGGGCTCTCAGTGAGGGCTGCAGCACTGATGCAAATGACTGGTATTTAGTTGTCAATTCCTACTTTGACTTATTATTTTGAAATGTTCGTCATAGAGATTTTGATACTTGTAAACATATGAATATTTGTGGTAGTGTTAGATTTGTAATTTCATTAGGCGTATTCCTAAGATGTGTGTAGTTAGTGTGGAGTTAATATGGTGATCATCATCATTTCGAGTAGGTGTCACGGTCAATCGACCATGCACAGTCATACCCTGGTTTCAGAGTTCTTCGGAACCGCCTCTCGGCCTCTGACGTGGTTCCTTTAATGACTAGATGGCAGCCGGGACCAACGGCTTAATGTGCCTTCCGAATTACGGAAACATCTTTATTATTAGACAATCAGGTGTTTCAAGCCTGCAATGTCCTAGCCAAACTGGAAACAACTAATCAAAGTATGCTTCATATTATAACAAACGGTTTCACTCACGTATCGTTAGTCGGTATCGCCGACTAGTTTCAGCCAATTCAGATGGGTATGGAAAGTATGCTTCCCGTAGGAATCGAACCCACGACTCCCGGGTCTGCAGGCAAATGCCTTAAGACGAGGACTCAAATGTTTGGTACCTTCGCTCGGCAAAGGACTGATCAAGTGCGCGCAAGGGATAGCGCTTGGCGGTTTAGCCCGTGAATGATGAGATAGGAGATAGTCTCGAGTCGCTCAAAGAAAAAAACGTAAGCGGTTAATTGTATTTTCATATTTACATTTTGATGAATTACTAATAACCTATCTTTTAGTCTAAAAATCATTATTTCATTCGTCGCATTTGAGCTACAATAACAAAAACTCTGCGAACGAAGACCATTTTTCAAAAAATATTTCTATCGAGAAAATTTTATCAAAACGTGTTTTCATCTTCAATTTTTGGAGATGAAATAGTCAAAAATCATATTACTTACATTTGAAACTCCTAATTTAAGTATTTTGCGAGATAAATAAGGTTCAGAACGACCTTATTTACAGTGGTATCGCCTTAACCACTGGACCACGGAGGCAGTGGTGATAATTCGTGTAGTGTGAGATATTGTGAATATTGGAAGTTTATGTTAATAAATCGTGTAGTGTGAGATATTGTGAATAGTGGAAGTTTATGGCGGTAATTCGTATAGTGTGAGATTTTTGTAATATTGGAAGTTTATGGTAATAAGTCGTGTAGTGTGAGATATTGTGAATTGTAGTGTGGAATGTTGAAAGTACCTCCGTACCTCAAAAGGTAAAAAGGAACCCTTATACCCGGTTGTCTGTCTGTCGGTCTGTCAAGGCCCTTTTTCTCAGGAACGCGTTGAGGTATCAAGCTAAAATTCATATCAAATACTCAGGTCTACTGTTCCTTGGAGCTATGAAAAAATCAAACTTCTACGAGTATAATCAACGCAATTAAAAGATACAGCCGTTTATGCCGCAAATTTTCGTGCTTTTTCGACATTCGCAAGGGAATCAAAACCTACAGGGTGTGGGGGCTCGACCGTCCCGACGCTCTAGCCGAGTTCCCACATATAAGGATGTTAGGGAGAGCACAAGACGACACACAGAACACAGAGAATAACTTTATTATAACTTTGCTTTACAACTTGAATAAATTAATAACAGAGACTTATGCTCCAAGATATGGTAGTAGACTCAAAGATGTTACAAGGGTACTTCTCGTGAACTCAGAATCTTGAAATTTGGTGTGAAGCAACGTCGTATAGCACATATAAAGAAAGAAATACGAAAAGTATATATTTTTAGTTACATCATTCAAAATCCAAAATATTTTTTATTTTAACTTGTATAAGATAACGGTACGGAACCTACGTGCGCGAGCCGACTCGCACTTGACCGGTTTTTCTCACAATCTATTGCCGGCTTTTAGTGGGAAAACTATGCCGAAGATACGCGGCCGAAATTCTGCGGCTGATCTGCTCCGACGTATTCAGGTGAGATGACACTAAGCGCCTTAGTTACGCGGCAGAAAGACGACTGCGCAACGTTGTATAGCAATAAAATAAAACCTATGTATAGCAATCAAATACTCCTCCTGATACGAGTGTTTTTCTGGTTTTGTCTTCGGCTGTGATGCTCTGGAGCCCGGGGTGCGCTATTATGACAGAATTCATGCTGTGATATGATTTGGCAATAAAATACTAATACTCTCCTCGCAATAAGATTTACTATTATAATTGTATTGGAGCCTGTCCTGACGAGACCTTAACTGATATGAAAGTGGGTTTCGCTCTTGGGTTCATCCCCGGCAATCGAGTTGAACTTGGGCCGCGCGCGTATAGTGTATTGCTATCGCCGTCGAACTTACGCCCAGCCGAAGATCGGCTGTACGCGATAACGCGGCGTAGTTTCGGCATAATAAGTCGTGTCTAATACAAATACTTTGCGTTATCACTCCGAACTTCAGTTGCGTACCTTCGGCATAGTGTGTTTACAGCCTTAGATTTTTAATTTCCCGCATTTTGCAAGGATCTTATATCTTTCAGTAGCCAGACAATTTTTTATTACAAATCTCGTCTATTTACGATGCACCAAATTTTTTTTTTTTTTTTCTGTATGATGTGACAATGTTGATCAGGTTAGGTATTGAGAGGTGTATCTATCTGTATCTCTCTGTATAGCTGTGAATGTCCATCCATGGGTAAATTGTCTTGATATTTATCGTGTTAAGACACACGGCAAGAAAGGACGATACCCTATTCCCCTTTTGTCCTCGACACCAAATATGCAGAATTTAAATGGAACTGACGCTTCTGAAAGATAATAAATTCTTTACGCATTTTTACGTTGTTTGTTGGTTTTTCGTGTGTGAAAGTGGCCAGATTTTTCAAGGTGATGACAGCAGGGACCAACGGCTAAACGTGCCTTCCCAAGCAAGCACGGAGGAGTTCGTGATATTTTTATGCCACTTGCGGTCACCTATCCTTATCACTGAAGGGTACGGACGAACGGACAGACGGACAGACTGTCTTCGTCTCGTTTTTACCCATTAATTAATGAATTCTACTATACTCATGTTTAGCTGGTAAAACATATTTTTAAACTATTACATTAAGCGGGTGCCGCACGAACGAAAAACGTTGCGACTGCGCAAGCCATTAATTAGGGTGCGCAAAACCATAGGAGGTTATGTAAAAAGATGAGAAGTCTTAATATTTTCTATTTACATTTTTATAAAAAAAATCAGAATTATTGTTTTAGACTTTAGACGTAAAATTACCAACCTTTGGAAGAAAATGTTTTTGGATATCATAAGTTCATAACATATAAATATCAATTTTAATTTTCATATGTATCTGTTTTAAATTACAGCAAGGGGGCGATCTTGTGCAAGGATCGAGCTAAATTATATAAATACTTTTCAGCGCATAGTACTTTCTACCAATCGATGTGCGCTGGGGTTCGGATTGTGTAAGAAAATAATAAATTCTACCACGTGTGACCAATATTTTTACTGTAGACAAACTGAGATGCTATGACAGAGAGTTTTCACTTATTTAAAACAAAAGTAAAAAGAATATAATTCAAAAATATGTACAGTCTAAAGTGTATTTTTATCAAACAAAGAGTTCGCAACAGCACTAGTGATTTGAAAACACGTCAATTTCCACAATTTCGTGCAGTACCGTCTTGGCTTTTTCGCGCCTGCTGTACCAAGTATCCTTTTACAGTTTAAAACCAATTCTTCGACCGGTATTAAATTCACGCGTCACAAAAATTTTAATACGCAGTAACATTAAAAAATATATGTAGTGTAGGTATTGGGAAATAGATTTTCTTCTTTGCAACCAGACTTTCTGTTTTGAATTATTGTTAAAAAAAAAAGAGCAAGAGGACATTGGCCTCTAACAAAAATTCGCACTATAAAAACAAATATAGAGAGTGAAAGAGATGAGTAAATTGAAAAATGATGATTAAAAGCTCACAGGGTTTCTTGTCTACTACGGAGGGTTCCTTGTTTACTACGGAACCCGTGCTGATAGTGGGATGATAGTGGAGGACGGGCAAGATGAAAATTATTTCACCGACAAGAACATAGTCTGATGATAGTGGGATGGCCCTATGTTGACAAAGGCCCAATGCCTTTGCCAACATAGTTACACTTAGTACAACTATCTTAAAAGATATGCTGTAATTATCTACAGTATATAATTTGAGAGAGGCATGCGCAATTTAAGGCCGACCAAAATACCTGATATCAAACTTGCTTTTTAATCAAAAATACCGCATCTTAATCGGTTCACTGGTCTAAGGACCTACGATTCCTCAAACAAACACATACACACATATAGCGGTCAAACTTATAATACCCCTGTTTTCACGTCAGGTTTAAATACTGTCGCGGGCACCTGCAATGCCTGCTTCTCGTTAAAAGACTACTAACTTTTGATCCTCGACTTGACCTGGTGATTAACTTGGTTCTGGTAATTACACACATGAACTTTTGCTCATCCGTACCAATTATTTGAGTCCAAAATCGATGTTTTAGTTACAATAATTCAGGGTAATCCGAATTCCCCCGTAGAAGAAAGATGAGGCTGACGAATCTAGTTTCAAATAAAGAAAACACATTCCAATTCGCATCTTATTTTTTTTGGTGTAATTCATATTACAACTGCAATAAGAATTTTATGAGGGCCAATGAACCTTATTGACATCTAATAATAATCAGTTCTAAATTATACTGCTGAGCCGTTCCTTTTCTGATGAATGAAAAAAGTATCATTATTAATTATTGAGCAAGCAAATTAGCTATATATTTTTTTTCAATGGTTAGTAGGGTTCCGTTACAACAAGATTGTTACTAAAGTCTGGCCATCACATGGCTGTATATGATATTTACCTCTGGTCTGAAATTTTCACTCTAAATTAGGTAGGTAAACGCTGGCACAGAAGACAAATACTTTTGAATACGCGTCTTATTGTTAACCATAAAGGGGAGGAAAGTTAAGAAAAAAAAAACCCTGCGTTTGTCTAGACTCATAACGAGTAAAGGTTCGTTTCGAAAAATAATTCTGACCCATCCCGTATTAATGGTTCCGCTAGGACAAAAAAAGATTTAGTGATCCTAGAAAGCTACTCAGTATAGGTCTCTTGAACAATTCGAAACGTCTGGTCCGTATAGCGCTTATACGCGCTGCAATGCACAGACCGCACACAGAATAAAATATCTGATTTTGTACAGAACCCGGTATGTTTAAGCGCGCCTCACACTCGGCTAGTTATATTTTTGATTTCAATGTTAATCAATTCATATTCAAATTGTGTTGCAGTTTCATAAATTTACAACAGTTCATGCATTTTGCACTATTGTGATTCTCTAGGCATAGGTTAATGTTTATTGAGTCAGACAGAAGTCAGACTGTATTTGTGACACAATGTTGTTTGTTTCCCGATGAACTAATATTACAATAAAATTCTTATATTTTCCTGTTAATTTAAGTTGTGTTGCTGCAAATATTACACAGTATTGTAATTAAAAGTTTTAGTAAATATATTTTTATTATTAAAAAGTTTAAGAATAATAAAATAAAATCTAATAAAAATAGGTATAAATAATTATTTATAAATGTATCCTGACGAATGTGAGAATTGGCTACGTTATTGGAAATCTGTATTTGAATAATATAAATATAAAATACAAGTAAATATGTCTGGGCATAATGCACAATGCACAGACATTTATTAACTGATATGAGGTGATATTTCAGGTGGACGCAGGTTTGCACATGGAACGCACCGGCAATGGGCCACTAGACACTAAGCAGCGAGGATCAGTGTTCACCATCCAGACGCAATCGCGGACTTATCACCTGGAAGCTGATTGCGAGGCTGACATGGAGAAGTGGGTGGATGCCATCTGCAAAGTGTGCGGCCTGCGGGCCACCGAAGACACATCCCATGCTATAGGTAACTAGCCGTCCCTTATTTTCATATATTATATTCGCATTGCTCACTTTCGATATTTTTTTTTAAATTAGTTTAAGATTGTTGAACAGAATTCAGAAAATGAGGCGCTGTATTCGTTTTTTTATATCATAAAGTATTTAACTAAATTCGTAATCTCGATTTAGCGAATATGCACTAAAATGCTAAATATTATTTCTTATTGATTTTGCTTAGGTTTAACATCTTGAGCAAGTTTTCTATTTTTAACCGCGAATGTGTGTGCTGAATGTAATTGAGAACCTCCTCTTTTGGAGGTTTTTAATTCGTCTCAAACTGTTTCTAATTGTCCTATGTTTTTTTTACCTATGTTAAATTTCTTTAGGCTTTTATAATTTGGGAAAATCTTTGATTTTTTACTTTTTGATCTTTTCTGGAATGAAAAATAATTTATACGGAGCTATTAATAAATACACAATACTCAAAAGTATGCAAAATGCAAAGTCTTAAAAATAGTAAGATGATAATTTAAACTGGCTTTGAATAAAGGAGGAGTTTCTCAATTAGACTGTTTAATGTACATATATCATAAATGACGGCGTTACGAGTAACATCAGTTGTTTGTATGTATTTATATGTAAGGGGATGTTTTTAATCGGTTCCATTTCAATTTCATCAAAATCGGTTCAATAGTTTAAAGTTTATTTGTGAAAGATTATATCTGAAAGGTTATGCTTCCGAACTGGATCCATTTGTTTTACAAAAATCGGTTCAGTTAAAAAATATATCATAATAATTATCAATTATTCAGAACGTACATATACTTCACATAGTAAAAGCCTTCGCCGTAATAGATAATGTTTTTACGCGAGTGCTCAAAAATGAGTATATTATTTTTAGAGTTCATGTCTGAAAGTAGTGAATATTCTCTATCTATTCTATTTAGTCAAAAACTAACGCCTCTCCATCATTACCATTGCGCTCATTTATCCTCACATACTAAATGGTCTTCTTTATTGGTATTTCAAAACGGTTTGTAAAACTTCCGAACGTTCGGTATGTTGACCTCCTTGTATATTGATTAAATAATAGAGGCATTCATATTCCAGATTAGATAAACTCTTTGTATGTACTCGTATGTGAGTTGTTTTATTCCATCATCATAACATCTAATTGTAGTGCTTCGGATTTGAACGTATCGTTAAAATCCTCACATCCTCCCGAGTGGTCGGGCTTTAATATTTTTAGCAGGGTAGTCGTGGTTTCATTGTTTTATATATCGTCTTATAAATCATTGAACGCCGGCTGCACGCGAAAAAGTGCCACGATCGGCCAAAGCGTTCGGCTTGTGACGCATCTATCTCTCTTCTACTATTATCACGTAAAATTATCTTCCGTAAACCGAATTTACACAATTTTTTTGTATTGTTGAGGGATTGGAGGGAAGAAGGAGAAAGGGAAATTATTTTTTGTTCGTGGGTGCTGAATATTAATTTGGGATTCTTTAATTTCATACAGTAATTGAAGAAATGTTTTTAAAAATTAAAAATAGGATGCGAATAGGATAAAAGTAAGATACTTTTTATCGGATTACTACAAGTGAAAATCAAATAGTTTCAGATATATATCAACGACTATCGCTTGCGACTTCATTTGCTTGTAAATATTCTCAACACTCTGTAGCGATCTCAGTAGTTCCGTTATAACATCGTGATACTAAATTGCCTGATCTGTTTAGTGACTAAACGTAAAACCGAAACAAACAGACATACTCGTATTAACACTTTTACATTTAAATATTTTTTAGGTTATAAATATATATTTTTAAACATAAAAGTAAGCATAAAATCCATTCTAAAATATCTCATCTATTCATCATCATGATGATGATGATGATGATGATGATGATCTCATCTATTTCACTTGCATCACATGAATTTCTCTTCAAAAAAGGACATTTTGACACGACATTCTACAAAAATGGACTGTTATGATTTTTATAGTTAATTTATGTATGTATATGAGTTTTTTATTCCACCATAACTTTTACATACCTAAACATATTTAGATGTGTACGATATTGTTAGAATCTAATCTACTTTATGCCTTGTCATAGACTATAATTTTTTTGGAAGGGAAGTAGAGATTTATTTACAAAAACAAAGAACGTATTTTAAAGTTGCTAATAGTTTTGATTTTTCTGGGAAAATAAAAACTTGTTTTAAGAGGGAAGGCAGATTTACTTTGTGAAAATTTTATTACTTAATTTTGTTTAAAGGGAGTGGGGAACGGTGCTATAAAAAGAGCTCTCAACCCCAGAAGCACCAGTGAAAGAAATACCTTGATTACCCAAAAATTAGATACCTAAAGGTTGCTAAGTCATAATTTGTGACACTCTGCCTCAACGTGTCGCCTTTAAAAAACAACACTAGTGATGTTACATATTTAGCATTTCAATGCGTGATGTGAGAACTCTGTTCGAGAGCTCTGTTAAATATTGCGTTTATGGAAATGGCTAAGGAAGCCATTTGCATGTTTTTACATTGTTATAAATTTTAAAAACTATCTTTTGGTAGAATTTTATTTATGTTGTCAGGATAAAATTTAAACCAGATTTAATGTATCTATATCAAATTAAGCGTCCTGTAACAGTTTATTTAAATTACATGTTTACATAGTCAGCAATACTATTCAAAATCTACTCTTAATGCAAGTTCCGAATTGTCCCCACCGTTCCTCTATTACTAGTCTATATAAGATGGTTAATAATTTAATAATCATTTTCTACCTATGGTAGCTGGTATGGTAGTACTTATGGTACCTGGTTCAAAGGTTATCCATAGCCATTCAGAGAGGCAATGCAGCTAGCATAATGGGTACTTTTGTGGCTGGAACGATTCGGGGTGGCATTTTTGATTGACTTTAATTAAGATTTATTTTATTTAAATTTTCAATTTTTATTTCGCTTTAATTTAGGTTTAATTTTTAATTATAGGTTTCTAAGTTGTACATCAATCAAATGTTTGTAATTTGTTTAGCTAATAAATTGATTAAAGTGCTCAACAGACAAATATTTTCCACCTGCGAAGTGCTGCTTTACGTTTATATATTGTTTTACTATCATTCTTGGAATGAAGCACAGTGTGTTGTTTCTTCACATGCGAAATAATGCTTTATCATTTTTATTACCGACTTCTAAAAGAAGGAAGTTCTCAATTTGGTTGTTTTTTTTTTTATATTTGTAACCTCATAATTTTTCAAAAGTTTGAACAAATCTATTTGAAAGGGTATGCTTTCCAACGGGTAAAAACAAGACCCTATTAATATCGCTTCACTGTCCGCCTGTCTGTCCGTCTGTCACCAGGCTGTATCTCATGAACCGTGATAGTTAGACAGTTGAAATTTTCACAGATGATGTATTTCTGTTGCCGCTATAAGAACAAATACAAAAAAATAGAATAAAATAAATATTTAAGGGGGCGCCATACAACAAAAGTGATTTTTTTGCTTGTTTTTGCTCGTTATTGATAACGGCAACAGGTAGATGCTTGAAATATTCGCAGAATATTTAGTTATATATTCACTTTAAAAATAAATAACGAATTCAAAATAAAATTAATATCAAAGGGAGCTCCCATACAACATACATAATTTTTTTGCTGTTTTTATAGATAACGGTACGGAACCCTTCGTGCGCGAGTCCTACTCGCGCTTGGCCGGTTTTTTATTATGTATGTAAGTGACCTAAACTGGTGTCAGATTTTTCAAGCTGTCTAATGTATCTGACATAACTTGTAATTGCTGATGACAGCAGAGATCAATGACTTCGAAACAACTTATTTAGCAAATGCGAAAGTTTTTTAAGCTTTCATATTTACGTAAAATCGACTAACGTATTTGATTAAACTGGCCACAATTTGTTGATGACAGTTCCAGACGTTGGACATTATCCATCCTATTATACAACGAGGACTAACTTTAGTTCCTGGTTTTAAACCATTACTCGACCAAAATAAGTCAACACTCATAACTTTGACGTTTTTAATAGTCATTGACTATTTATTTTGAGCGG
This sequence comes from Elegia similella, assembly GCA_947532085.1. NCBI lineage: Eukaryota > Metazoa > Arthropoda > Insecta > Lepidoptera > Pyralidae > Elegia > Elegia similella. The sequence goes on along the minus strand of OX383925.1, from coordinate 28,051,732 downwards.
ATAATGGTTTATACCAGTTCCTAAACTTGTCCTTGTTTTATGCTAAGACGGTATGTAACTAAATGAACTTAAAGCGAACGGAATAATGTGCAAGAAGTGTCTTATTTTATAATTTCTTCACGTGAAAGATAATCTGTCAAGCGAAGGCTTTCTTTGTTTTTCGTGTGTGTAAGTGGCCAACACTAGTGTCTGGTTTTTAAACTAAAAAACAATAAACTCTAACTGATAAAATATTCATCGGACCTGTAACTGCTTCATAAATCATACATAACGGAAAAAAGTTCTACGATCAGTGCAAAACGTTAAACCTTATCATTTGAACACGATATATTATTTTTTTGAAAAATTACGGTATTCTTACTATATACAACAAAATAGTCTTATGGACAACGCAAAGAAAAAACACAATCCTGCCAATTATAGTGATTGTGTGTGTTTCTTTCCATAAAATTATATAAACAAGAGCGTAGCTCCTAAATGTCAAACAGGATTTTTTACCGAAATTTGACTGCGCTGGCTCCGACGCTGTTTTAATTGGACAATGCTTGGAACAGCGACAAGTGTCAATTTTTTGTCAAATCACATCTTATTTGAAGAATCAGTATAGGGCCATCACGAAGTTCATAAAATTAAAGTTTTAATTGGACAATGCTTGGGAACAGCGACAAGTGATAATTTTTTGTCAAATCACATCTTATTTGATTTGAAGAATCAGTATAGGCATCACGAAGTTCATAAAATTAAAGTTTTAATTGGACAATGCTTGGGAACAGCGACATGTGATATTTTTTTGTCAAATCACATCTCATTTGATTTGAAGAATCAGTATAGCGTTTTTTTTTTGGTGGGTAGCAGTGAAATAAATAACACCACAGTGAAATCTATCTCATTTATAAAATTAAAATAAATACATTTAAAATAACTTAAGTACCTATTATATGTACAAAGAAAGTCTATAACTCACTCTACCTGCTAGCATATTTCCTTTTCACTGCAATACTATGGAAGCACTACAACAATCTATGACCACAATGATGGAGCACTTCAATGTCAAAATGGCGGAATTCCAAAATGAGCTGAAACAGGCAAGTCCCTCGCCCACAGTCACTACACTGGCCGCAGACTTCTCCTCATTCAAGAGCTTTGTGTCCTCAACCATGGCGGATTATCACCGACAGTTAGAGCTCATGATGCGGCATGAAGATCATTTAGAGATGTCAGGACGGCGGTACATGTTGCTGATGCACGGAGTTGCTGAGAGTGCGAACGAGGACACCGCAGCTGTAGTTGTGCAGACAGTTGTAGAAAATCTGATGGTCAACAGCTTTACTGAAGTAGACATCAGAGGATGTCATCGCTTGGGACACAACTCACAAGATCGACCCCGGCCGATATTGATTGAATTTCTCCGTATGCCCATGAGGAATCGTTGCTGGATGGCCAAAACCAGTCTGAAGGGTACGGGAGTGACATTATCTGAGTTTCTCACGAAGATGAGGCACGATGCATTTCTAGCCGCCCGTCAACACTATGGAATCACTAAATGCTGGACACGCGACGGCTGTGTCATTGTGATAGGCGACGATGGTAAGAAGCATCGTGTTTATTCCGTAGGCGATGTGGAGCAGCTCAAGAACGCGTCATCGCAGACGACTACGGCAGGTCCGCCGCCTGGTGCGGCATCGACGACAGCGTCTGCGCCGGTTGCTTCCCGTCCCAAACGCGGCAAGAAATAATCTCCCTAATCCTTGTTTGATGATTTTCATTGTTACATAATGCCATCTCTTGCAATTATTGGTCAGGCACCCACATTAACTTCAACAATTTTTGTATTTGTCTTATTTCTCGTGTACCTACTATTAAATCTTAACTTTAGGTTATTATGACAGCTGTCACTGACAACTGTCAACAAATGTCAACATTTTTTTTTCTTTTTTCTTTTTATGTGGGCCTGATAATTTACTTGGATAACGTTGTGTTTGTTTCTTATTTCCTTAAAAGTTTTACTTCTTTGTTTTGTTAGTATTGTTTCATATATTTATATTTAAATATTTGCTGGCGGGTGAGATGTATTGCAGTAAGTAGCCAATAATTTTATTTTTATAGTTTATTTATTCAGTATTATATCTAAGTATACATACATAAATATATATTTTATTAACTAATGAGTAATGTTCATAATGATAGCTTTCATTCTTTATCTTCTAGCAATAACAGTTTTCACTCTATTCCAATGCCTCTCAGTGAAACTCTGGATAATACTTTTTCAGATGTAGCTAAAAACTTTAATGTCGTACATTTGAACGCTCAAAGCATTCCAGGTCACTACCCTGAATTTCTTACCACTTTTGTTAGTAAATCTATTGATGCCATCTTAGTTTCAGAATCTTGGCTGCAGCCTTGCCTTCCTTCTACTTCCTACTCACTTCCAGGCTTCCATCTCATTCGCAACGACCGAGTAGGTAAAGGCGGTGGTGGTGTTGCAATATATCTCCGTGCCCATATACCTTATAAGGTTCTTAGGAATTCTGATGTTATAGATTATTCACGTGAAGCCGAGTATCTTTTCATTGAAGTCACCCTTTCACATACTAAAGTCCTACTAGGTGTTTTCTACAGCTCATCATCCTTAATTAACTACTTTTCTTCTTTTGAAACACTTTTGGAAGAATTATCTCCTGCTTACAACCACACTATAATTTCGGGTGACTTTAATACTTGTCTCCTTAAAGATGATTACCGCTCATCTTCTCTCTGTAACATTGTCAAATCTTGTAACTTGTCCATTCTCCCTCTCCAACCGACTCACTTTTTTCCAAATTGCCAACCGTCGCTTATTGACCTTATTATGGTTTCATCCCCAGATCTTGTAGCAAAGCACGGGCAGCATTGCGCCGACATTTTCTCATATCACCATATTCTATTTCTTTCGTATAAAATTCGTCCTCCCAAACCTAAATCCAAAATCCTTATGCAGCGCAATTTTAGGTCTATTAATATAGAAATTTTGAGGGAAGATGCACTTGGCTATAATTGGAATGCGATATCTGACCTGAGTTCAGTTGAAGACCAGGTGCATGAGTTTAATAAATTGTTAATCGGGCTTTATGATAAGCATGCTCCTGTTCGAGCTATTAAAGTTAAACACTTACCGGCACCTTGGTTAACTGACGACATCAAAGCAGCGATTAATAAAAAGAACATTGCTAAGGCCAAATTTAAGTCAGATCCCGACAGGTATCGTGATAAATATATCAGAGCTCGTAACGTCTGCAACAGGATGTGTAGGGATGCTCAACGCCGTCATATTCACAAGTCCGTCGAAAACGGCGATTCAGCCAAGGTCTGGAAATTTTTAAAGTCTTTGGGAGTGGGAAAGAATCCCCATAACATTTCCAATGATATCGATATCGAAAACCTTAATAGGCATTTCTCATCGTCTTTAGTTTTTGGTGGCACTAATAAATCTAACATATTAAACCATCTATCTTCAATTCCCACTCCTGACTATGCTCCTTTTGATTTTAGTCCGGTCACTGAATGTGATGTTCAGAAGTGTATTCAGTCAATTACATCTAATGCCGTTGGTGCGGATGACATCAGTCGCAAGATGTTCCTTCCTATTCTTGACATCATCCTGCCTGTTATCACCCTTATTCTAAATAATTCCTTATCCTCCAGAGTTTTCCCCACTGTTTGGAAAACCTCACTTATTATTCCACTTCCCAAAAAAGCTAATCCTTCTTCTTTTTCTGATCTTCGTCCGATATCCATACTTTCTTTCTTCTCAAAAATCCTTGAGCGTCTCGTCCAACTTCAATTAGATTCCTTCTTACATTTAAACTCAATTCTCAATCCTTTTCAATCAGGGTTTAGAGTAGGACATAGTACCACTACTGCTTTAGTAAAAATTACTGATGACATCCGTGCCGGTATGGACAGCTTACAGTTGACTATATTAACGTTATTAGATTTCTCTAATGCATTTAATACCGTAGATTTTGAGGTTCTTTTAAACCTAATGCGCTCACTGAACATATCTCCATCAGTTTTAGACTGGTTTCACTCTTATCTTCATGACCGCCGGCAGTGTGTACGTATTGAGGATAAATTTTCTTCTTGGTGTAACACATTATCCGGGGTCCCTCAAGGCGGTATCCTTTCTCCATTACTATTTGCGTTATTCATCAACTCTATTTCTCTTAATCTTCGCTCCTCTTATCACCTGTATGCAGACGACCTTCAGATTTACTGTCAGGTTGCTTTTGATAACTTAAGTCAGGGTATAACCACTATCAATGATGATTTATCACGTGTATCTGAATGGAGTAAGTCACATGGACTTATAGTTAACCCTGCTAAAACGCAAGCGATAGTTATAGGAAATCCATATTATATTTCTCGCATTGACTGGAACTGTCTTCCACCCCTTGTATTCAACGGCGTTCACGTTGACTTCAGTGACAAGGTTAAGAATCTTGGCGTCATTTTCGATAAAAATTTTACATGGTCACATCAGATTTCTGAAGTTAGTAGAAAATTGTTTGCCGCAGCAAGCTCTTTAAAAAGAATTCGCAACTTTCTACCTGTAAAGACTAAAATTGCGCTGGCACAAGCTCTCCTTCTTCCCATTCTTGACTATGCTGACACCTGCTATCTGGATCTCACTGAAGAGCAGTTAAATAAACTTGAGCGTCTCCAAAACTTCTGCATTAGATTTATATTTGGACTTCGCAAATATGATCACATATCTAGTTTTCGTTCGCATCTCAAGTGGCTTCCTATAAGACAACGTCGTAATTTACATATCCTTTCACTTTTATTTTCTGTCCTTTTTAATCCTACTACTCCTCAATACCTCAAAGAACGTTTTACCTTCTTTCGCGAATTTCAGAACCGCAGCGTGCGCAGTGCTGTTTCACTTCGACTTGTAACTCCTGCCCATTTGACCCGTTTCTTTTCAAATTCTTTTACTGTTCAGGCGGCACGACTTTGGAATGCTTTGCCACTCGACATTCGTAAAGCACAGACGGCTAAGAAATTTAAAGAACTAGTCACTTTACACTATCTGTCCACTGTTTAAAAATATATTTATTTCTTTTACATATTATATCTTATCTTTGTGTATATGTATTGATTTTGTCTATTATATGTTTATGTGTGTTATTTTTATGTGAAAGTTTTTATTTAAATTTTTTTTTTATATATATTTTTTTCGCTACACTGCACCAACACCCAACTATTCTTTTAATTTCCGAACAGCCAAAGGTTGGCTGGAAGAAATCGCTTTAAGCGATAAGCCCGCCTTTGTACCTACTTGTTTGTATATTTATTTTTTGTGTAAGTACTTTTAAGTTGGTGCAATAAAGAGTTTTTCATTCATTCATTCATTCATTCATTCATTCATAGGGCCATCTCGAAGTTCATAAAATTAAAGTTTTATTGGACAATGCTTGAGAACAGCGACAAGTGATAATTTTTGTCAAATCACATCTTATTTGATTTGAAGAATCAGTATAGGGCCATCACGAAGTTCATAAAATTAAAGTTTTAATTGGACAATGCTTGAGAACATCGACAAGTTTTTATCCAATCACATTTTTGAAAGATTTGAAAAATCAGTAAGACCATGACTAACTTTACAAAATACCATTTCTATTGGATATTACTTAAGAATAGGGACAAAGTTAGTTTTTTGTCAAATCACATCTTATTTGATTTGAACGATTAGCAGGGTCATCACGAAGTTTATAAAATCCCATTTTTAATTAGTCAATTCTTGACAACAGCGACAAGTGACAATTTCTTTGTCCAATCACACATTATTGAATTTGAAGAACAGTATAGAAAATATCATGAGGCTCATAAAATTCTCGTTACGCCAATTATTTCGAAAGGAATAATTGTAGTTTAATGAAAATGTGTTTTTCTACATTTCAGGGATGTATCAAAATAACTTTCACATGAGCACTGCGATAAACGACCAGTGTGATACCACTGGCCCGTACATACCGATATCGGAATGCATCACAGGCGTGAGAGCTCAGGTAAATTGATAAGTTGCATGCATCTTTAGGGTTCGTTAGCGCAAAAAGTAAAATAGGAAACCTATAAGGATCACACCGTTGTCGGTCTGTCAAGACCATATTCTAGCTGAATTTAATATCACTCATTAAGCATTTGCAATCTCTTGAGCTCTAATTCCGATCAAAGTAGCCGTTAAAGCGGGCCGCACGCAGTTGCAGTTCAGAATCTGAGGAGAGGTACGCCGTGGTACGTTGGGCACGAATGGATATATCTCCATTCCTGTATAATGTACTGCGGCGTCCCTCTCGTCACAGTCTGAATTCAGTGTTAGGCCGACTTAATAAAGTTTTTATTCAAACTAGTAAATACTCCTTGGGTACGTATTTTTATACACGAGATGTTGGTGCTCTTGTACTTAAATGGTCGGTTCGGTCGGATCGGTTTGACCGACAACAAGACGATATCGTTCTATTTTGAGCCGGAATCCTCAGGGATAGAATAGCTTAAAGTCATCTTTCATATGGTCTGTGGTTGCTATTGGAAATGAAGTGAGAGGGAAATCTATAGAAAACTAACCGCACATTTGTGAACTGGGCGTGGCTGTGCACAAAACATTTCGAGGGCACAAAACGTGTAGAACCGATTGCTGCTGAGGATGAACATTCTTGAGTCCGGGCGTTGACAACTTTTCGTAAATAATATTAAACGTTTCATGTGATTAAAATAATATCCGTAGATCAAATATTTTACTATCTTTTATACGTTTCAATCATATAAATTTATATTTTTAATTTAAACATTTGCAATAATGCCCGTTGTATTACAGATTAGTTGAGCGTTTCGTCTTATTAAATTTACGTCGAAAAACGACTTTCAAAATGTTTATTACTTTTCGTCCCAATATATTTATTATTTTATTTTTTGAATGAAGTAATACAGACAGCCACATAAGCTGAGTGTAACCTAGTAAGCCATGATATAATTCATTTGACTTTTTTGCTGACATTACTTTCAAAAAATCAATGGGATGAATCGTACACAGAATTCTAAATACTCTTTTGTGTGTTTCGTCTCACCGTGATTGGGACGAAAAGTTCATGGGACGAAACGCTCGCATTACGGTCATGTGATTACGTATAACGTCATCGTTATAATGCAAAAAATCGCTGATGATTAGTGTCAAAACAACACTATGAACTCTTTCTCTTCGCGTGAAATAATGTGCTCTATGACGTCAACTACCTACATCATATATGAATAACCTATTAGCTGTCAAAAAAAAATTAAAACGTCACGTTTTCTGATTGGCGTTTCCAATCACGTGACTCAAGGATAGAAAATCATTTTTAACTCTAAGGAAAATTAAAAATAAAAACTATTTAAATGAATTTTAAATATAGTTCATTCAATATTTATTTTCAATTCAAGATTGTGTTAACTCGCTGAATATGACCACATTGCAATCAGTAAGACGACCTAGGACCGATGATCTGCCATCACAATACGAATTAGATAATATTAATGAAAAGCTTACTCGCGCATTACAGCTCAGTATATAGTTCAGTGGAAGTCTTAATCAGTTACATGTTTTAAATGAACAACGTGGATAAGACATGTACGATATAAGTCGAACCACATACAAATTTTAATGTGTTTTTGCATACCATCATTATACTATAATAATGATGGTATGAAAAACTCATTAAAATTTTGATTTCGAAAATCACTCTTGAAATAACTGTTTTAAACCTTCTTTGTGCATAGTGTGGAAAATATAACTGAATAGTTATAATTTCAATGTAATAAAGGCACCTTTTATATCCCACGGTTTGATTTATTACGCAAATGTCGTATCCACCTATATTGTGCATAATGTTCTATAACAATCCGTGTGTCTCGGTCGCGTGGTGGACGATTGTTTCATTTGATCTCTCCTCCGAGCGTGTTTCCAGACACATCGTCAGCTGCAATGTGCGAAGCTAGGCTTAAATAACATGTTACTTTATACTATTGGTATGTTTATATATAATATTCATGGTGTGAAATAATAAAAAAAATTATGGCCGGCTGTCTGTCCGTTACAGTCGTGTATTCAAACACAATACTTTTGTTTCAAATACGTATTTATTGAAGTCCTAGGTAGGGCTAGGCCCTCTTCTCTGAGTGATTTCCCGATTGCATTCTCCGCTGTAGTTTAAGTTTTTTGTGTAGGACCTCCATGGGTAGTTCCAAAACAGCTGATACATATCTGTACAATTTGGAGGAATCGAATCCAGAACGCTAGCATGTTTAACCAATGCGCCATAGTGGCTGTAATATGTGGTACTCATTACAGATTTAATAAAAAATCAAATTTTTTTAGCATGATTCCCGAAGAGCGTTCACGTTCGACCCGAAAAATATAGTGACAAGCAGACTAACGTCGTTCGACAAAGTGTCCGACAACAGGGGGCACCACATGTACACCAGCCAACCACAAATACGGCTGAACAACGCCGACTTTTCCGAGAACGAGTCTACTATGAGCGACGAAGAGTGCAAGTCACTGAACGCTAGTCAGTCTAACATACGTACGTACACATGTTTCCCGAGAGAGGTGGCCGATACAACTAGTAGAGGAGCCCATATTGATAATTGTAGATTTACTCGAGCTGATGATTCTTGAGGACCTATTAGACTTGAAAGAATAGGTGGTACAAATAAAAAATGGTTATATGATGGTAACATTTTGACTAGCCACAGAATTCTCTAGGCTGTTATAATAGATAATAGCAAAGAAATAGTCACATGGTATTTCCATGTGACTATTTATTTGCTTTAAACTGGAGTGCGTCAGATTAATATAACAACCGACATTTTAATCTGACTTTTATATTAACCTTCCCAGTAACCCAGATTTTATTAATCTGACGCTCTAGGTTCGTGCTGGACAGTATTCATTTCAATTATGTATATATAATAAACATCACAGTCGGGCACGCCAAAAAGTCCCGACATCTCATTTGCACCATTATGGTATTATCAAGCGCAGTTGATTCTTTTTTAAATTCAAGGTTTTCAAATATAAAGAATAAATATTATCAGTCGATTTCAACAAGACAATGTACTTAATTTGTCTTAAAAACTCTCTTAATATAGTTCTTAAATTTGGTAAAGTTTACTTTACCGCGTGCTAGGTTTAATATACATAGAAAATGCTAAGCTAACGCGCGCGAGTAAATCATATACAACCCTCTTTTGGGCTCCCCAACTATTCGTATCTCTAACTTCACCTACACTCAACAATTTTCTTACGCATGCACTTTGGATATCCCTTTAATCTCATCAAATTAACCCTTTAGAACTATTTCAGAGCGTTTATAATCCGATCGTATTTTCATCGTCGAATATTTGTATGTAGCTCGAAAATCAAATACCACTAATAGCCACTAACACGCACGAAAATATGCACTTATCGCTTCTTTTGCATTCCACTCACACGTAAATAAAGATGGATTTGGTGTGACGACGTGACTTCAGTGACTTCAGTCATTTGTATATAGATAGACTATAACGCGATAAAATAGTAAATAAAGAATCAAATGAAAAATATTATCAATTTTCTAATATTATAAATTAATAATTATACCAACGGGTTTATTATTACTACTTTATTCTTTCCTATGAGAAATCAAAGGTATATAGAATACCTCACCTAACGCGAGTTTGAGCCTCGTCTAGGAGTCAACTTCAGTTTATGTTTGAAATCTGCGGAAAAAAGACGCGCAAATTAATGTTTTAAATTATCCATTGCGTCGAAACTCAAAATAAGACATTAAGCGGAGTAAACAATAGAAGATACTAAACCTCCGATGACCGTCCATCTGTCACAGGGCTGTATCTCTTGAAACGATTGCAGCAAATTTAAGAAAAAAATAAGAGCATAAAAAAATTTGTGATCCTTTTGTTATATATTGTAGGGTGGTACGGTTTTATTTAATTACCTACTGGTAAATGTCACACTGTCGATTTCCATGCTAATAATTCCTCAAACGACATCTTGTCTGTGAGTCCAATGTTATTCAGCCCGTGAAAATGAACAACGTTATGGGATCAATTCTGGGTCTAATTAGAATGTTTTTCTTTATTTTTATTTAAGTTCCCAGCAACATTTTGGCCGGCTGAGTGACTCCTTCGAATGAATGTCAGTAGCAAATTTACAAGCTTTATACTGGGTTATTTGTAAAACACTAATAACCTCGGAGGACTAGATAACTAACATCATAAACAACAGCGTTTGTTATACGACTTTTGATAATTTTATTTTATGTATACTATAATAACTATTGCCTGAGGCTTCGCTCGTGTGAATGTAGAACGCTTGGAAGCAATACCCGGGTCTCAATATACCTCTATACCAAGGAAGAACACCGAGTTTACATACAAACTGGGGCCTGGCGCTACAGGGCTGAAAATTGGATGTCAATAAGAACAAAGATATATATCCCTTGCCTAATTATGACGTGGATTCACAATAGACAAGAGAAAAAAAAAAATAGTTCGAAACTATTTGAGGTTATGTCAATTATTTCCGTTTTTAGTATAAAAAATACATATTAAGGTTTTAATAAGCTTGTAACATCATTGACTGCCAGCACAGACATATGCATAGCTTTTAATTATGCATTCTTACATTTACTTAGCGGGCTGGTGGTTGTCCGCCTCGCTGCGTCGTCAGTGATCAAGCCAGTGGATTCGTGGAAATTGTCGCCACGGCTCCGTAGAACCAACGAAATAAACTATACCATAATTTCATTGAACATAAGATTCTAAATGAAGATTGAGGGCCAAATAGAAGAAAAGAAAAAAAAGGCTAAGAAAAACCGCGGGAACCTTTAATTATACTTGATACTGGCTGAATACGTCACTCGTAGCCATAAATAAAAGAAAGAAAAGGCACAGAGATCAGCCAGCCTACTCGCTAACTTTCGAGAAGGATAGTTACACACGCGTTTGCAGAGCCAGTTCGAAAAAAAATTAAAATAAAAAAAAGATTTGTTTAATTTTAAGACGTTGGGCCTAAAGTTGGTATACTCATTTCATGTTAATCGGTTCAGTGGTTGAAGCGTTAAAAAGCAAGTAACAGACAAAGTAACTTTTACATTTATAATATTAGTGTGGATATATATAAGTAGAAGTAGTAAGTAGTATGGATATATTTTAGACCAAGCGCGGGGCCCGTAGCATTTGCTTTTCCTGCCATATGGTCCAGCCCTGTTGTGAGTCCGTCATAGAGAAGAACAAGTAGTAACTGTGCTGCTACTGAATATATCTGTATTCTTAAAAATATATTATTATTCTATATTTTGAAATGTTCTTCATTGCTTTCAGGTGAATGGGCCGTCGAGAAATCGTTCACAAAATTAACAGTAAACCCCAAAAGAAATGGCCTGTCGGAAGATGGTACTTTTTATACTTTCATATATATAGTACCAGCCAAACCTGAAGGCAAAATAGTTTGTCTTAAGCTTCTCAGGGTGAACTAATTTGGCCTAGGACAAACTACACTAGAAGACTCGCTTTATCGGTGATTCGTTTTAGTCATGCTCGCTTGTCACGCTTCATGCATTCATGCATGCAGCAAGCAAGCATGTAATAAGAAAATAAGCATGCAGCATGTAGGTAAGCAACATGCAGCATGCAAGTATGTCTGGATGGCTCCACTACTAGATTCGCTTCGTTGGTCCTGCGTTTCAATTGTGGACTCGACCTTACTTCGACATTGTCCCCTCTATTCACTCAAGACCTCCTTCGCATGTTTCTGATTCAGCAGAAAGGAATACCATTCTAGAATAAGTTAAATTTGAGCCATGTGGAGTTAGTGTCCTCTAAGTCGGATTTATATTGTCACTAAGGTCCATTGAATAAATCAATATTATTTTTATTACGCTCAAGAATACATCGGATATGTAATTTTCCGTACATTTTAAATTCAGAATAGCTGAATATAGTGCTTTTGATATTAGGAAAATTATTTTTTGTGATTTTTATACTTGTTATTTCCTTCCTAAAGATCTATGAAACTCGGAATCTTTTCGGAGTTCTTGTGTGTTCTTGAAAATTATGTCAGTTTTGAAATCCAAGATGGCAAGCACTACTTTTTACGAAAATACGTCATGGGTAGTTTTCGAGGTATTCTTGGGTGCAGATTATGATATATTGACATCATTTCGATGTCAGTAATGTTGACTAAAGGACATTTCGGGAAAAGGACATCATGGGCTGATACAAATAATGGGTTCCTAGATAGCGGAAATTTAAGAAGTCAGTTTGTCCTAGGCCAAACTAATTTGTCTTTATCCTAAGCTAAACTACTTTATCCTGAAACGCTTAGGATAAACTAGTTTGTCTGGTAACATACATAAAGCGAGCATAGATTTGGTCACAAATATTTATAAAAGGCATAAGCATAGCTTTTAACGTGATTTTGAACTCCCTAGCTTTATTGAAATCTCAGCATCAGAATCCCTAATGAAATATAGAACTGCAAGAAAAAAAGCTGAAAATAAAAAAAAAAATTAGGGTTTCCCATACAAAGTCGCCGATCAGCTGGACGAAATTCTATGGAAAGTCAATTTTTTTTCGGTTTTTACCTTTTTTTCTTGGAATTCTGTATTCCATTAGGGATTCTCATTCCAAGATTTCAATATAGCTAGGGGGTTCAAAATCACGCTATATTATCTCTAAATAAAACAAAATTGGGTTAGTTACACAAATTATTAATCAATGTTAATCATTGATTTTTCAGATTTCTTTCCACCCCAAACGGCCGAGGAACGCTTAAAACTTGCGAATTTCACGAATAATTAAATGAGGCTTGTAATAAATAACTTATTAGCGCAATGAAGCTTGCCGGGTCAGCAAGTTGAATATAAATCTGTAAGACACCCATAAATAAAATTATGTTTTTATATTTTAGGACCACCTGTCCCACCAAGACCGCCGAAAACGCTGTGTCAAAAAGACATACCACACCAAGGAGTGAGATTTCAAGAGACGGTGGATGCCCATGTTAAAAATGACTCTGAAAGACCTGTGAGTACATAAGATATTTAACTTTACTATAGTATTTTTTTAAAGGCTTTATGAATTTTTATTGCTGCTATGCTATAATTATTTATTTAAATTTTATTGCACAGTTTAAAAAAGTACATAAGGTGGACTTAACGCCTCAGGTCTTTTCTCCATTCTACTATTTATTACTGCCATAAAAGTAACGAAGTCTCTAAAGACAGCGCATTACTTGATCCGTCTTCCTACTCAACGGCTCCCATGCAACAGACATTTTTTGCTGTTTATATTGTTGGCTGTATATAATGGCACGGAACCATTCGTGCGCGAGTCCTTGCACTTGGCACGGTTTTTTGTTAATTACTCGAAAATTATCGATATTTAAGAAATTAAAAAAATACGATTAATAAAGGAAAAAAATCCTAACGTAAACACATTTTTTATACCTATATAAAAAAAATTATGAAATGACAATTTGTTATTTTTTAACAAGAATTAATTTCTTAACTTATACATATAGTTTTTACGTAATTTTTAACTATAGGTAATTTTAGTTTATAGTTTTAATTTATTCTTATTATAATATCATTGTTATACTTATTGAATAAATATAAAAGCTGACTGACTGAATGAATGACTGACTGACATATCAACGCAGGGCCTAAACTATAAGGGTTAGAAACTTGAAATTTTGCACAGGGGTTCCTTTTATAACGTAGGCGAGCACTAAGAAAGGATTTTTGGAAATTCATCACCCAATAGGGGGTAAAACGGGGTAATTTTTTGCCTTTTTTGATGTTAATCGAATGAAATTCAGCATGAATGTTCTTTGTTGAAAGGCATGAAAAACGATTAAAATATTTTTCTCAAAAATCATCCCTTAAGGGGGGTCAACCAGGGATGCAAAGTTAGTATGAAATGTTCCGTTTTTGAAGTTATTCGATTGAAATGCAATATAAAGGTAATTTATTGAAGGTCATGAACCAGTTACTAGGCAAATCAATGATGAAGAATGTCTGTCTTTGTATACCAATATGTATGACTACTGGTCCCAACTGGTCAACTAGTGGTGCTTGCACCCTAATAAGTATAAAAGATTTGTCATTCGCCCTTTCATTTCATTTTCTCATTGTTAAAAGATATGTAATTTGCTATTGTGTGGCGGCGGTCGTGCTTCACCAATTTTCACCAAACATAGCTAAGAACACTCCCGACTAATACACCTTTCAAACAACAAATAAATAAATCTAAATCAGTCCCTCCGTGCCCCGGCACGGAGGGACTGATTTAGATTTATGAGCTACGATGACACCGAAAGACTCAGAATCACATAGACACACACACCCACACCCACACCCACACCCATCCACCCGCACACACCCACCCACACCCACCCACACACAACCACCCACACCCACCCACACACACCCACACACACCCACACCCACACACACCCACACACACCCACACACACCCACACACACCCACACACACCCACACACACCCACACACACCCACACACACCCACACACCCACACACACCCACACACACCCACACACACCCACACACACCCACACACACCCACACACACCCACACACACCCACACACACCCACACACACCCACACACACCCACACACACCCACACACACCCACACACACCCACACACACCCACACACACCCACACACCTATACACACACACACACACACACACACACACACACACACACACACACACACACACATACACACACACACACACACACACACACACACACACACACACACACACACACACACACACACACACAAACACACACACACACACACACACATGTCTAACTTATAACACCCTGTCGTGTTTTCGTCGGGGGTTAAAAACAGAGGTATAAAATATATTTGTATGAAATATGTATTTTAATATTATTTATTTTAATATTTAATATTATAATGATTTTCCTTTCGAATTCAAAAGACTTCAGTTCTTTTGCCATGGCCATAAATAAATCTCAGGGCCAAACTTTCATATTAGCTAGGGTTGACATAAGGCAGCCCTGTTTCTCACACGGCCAGTTTTATGTTGCGTGTTCACGTATGACGTTCACGATACCAAAAATGTTGTATAAAGAAATAGACCGGGGGCCGGTGGCAGGACTTCCTACCTCATAAGATACCCGAATGAGACTAGTATGTAGTGAAAGTAGGTGCTTTGGAGGTGGGGGCCAGGTAGGGTTGCCACTCCCTAACCTGGAAGAACCATAAAAAAAAAGCTGTCGAAAACGTCAGTTTTGGCCAAAAATTATCTCATCAGATACTCGAACGGGAGTTTGACGTAGTGAAAGATATCCTTATGGAGAGGTGAACCAGCTAAGGTTGCCTGCGGCAACCCTGGAAGAAGTCCAAGTTCAGCCACCCTGAAGGGGGCGATTTTTCATGGTAATTTATCTCATAAGATACCTCAATGAAACTAGTGCCCGATGTTAGTTCTGAGGGTCGGGACTGCGAATAAAATAGGTTGCCTGCGGCAACCCTGGAAGAACCCATGTTCAGGCACGTTTAAGACGTGGAATTTGAAAATTAAAGTACAAAAAAAAAACTTGGAACCATATCCAAAAGCACTGCAGGATTACGATCATAACATTATTTTTAACCGACTTAAAAAAAATAGGTTTTCAATCCAATGTTCAATATTGTTACGTGGTTAGGGTTCAGGATTTGGAGTAAACACTAAACTCTTCAGAGGGATTTTATTCACTACGGAATCCCAACACTGACTGGTCTTCCAACACGTCGAATATCCAAAACGCAAAGCACTCGTAGTCCTGGTCCGTTGCTGTGGTCGTAGAAATTATCACTTATCAGTTGCACACAAATCACTCGTATTAGTATCGCTCACTAAGAACACTCGCGGTACTGATTAACGATCGCCACGTCCGCTCCCTTATATACTGACTTATGGGTCTCTAGAAAGTTCCATATACTTCCGGTCCCGACGGCCGACAACCAAAACATTCCAGAACATTCGAGTACATGTAAGAGCGGGATAGAACAAATATGTGTGAGCAGGATGGAAGATGTATGAGCGCGACAGACGATGTTCGGAAAAGTTCTAGACTATTCTGTTCTGGGAGCTTCGCGACACTGCCCCCTTCTTAGAGACGCTTGTCCCGAGCGTCACTGTTGCTGCCATGATAACGTGCTAAGCGGTCCACATGCACCACTTTGAATGCTCCTCTTGGTTGTCGTTGAATGCGATATGTCACATCGTTCATGCGGGTGATCACCTTATATGGCCCTTCCCATCTCGTCTACAGCTTTGGAGATTTTCCTTTGCGGCGTATTGGGTTGTGAAGCCACACTAAAGCTCCTTCTTCATAGCCACGCGTATTTGCTCTTCGGTCGTATCTAGTTTTCATGTTCTCACTTGCTTGCAGCCCGTTTTCCCGAACTAGGTCATATACATCTCGCATTCTTTCCCGGAGATCCGATACATAATCTGTCACAGTGTGAGAAACTTCTGGTGGTCTTCCCGTTAGCAAATCTACCGGTAACCGAAGTTCTCTGCCAAAATTTATAAAAGCTGGGGTCGCTCTTGTGCTTTCGTGTTCTGAAGTCCGGTAAGCGAGGAGAAATAGCGGTATGTACTTGTCCCAGTCTGTTTGATGGTTATCAACCAATTTCGCCAAATGCCTCTCCAGCGTCTGGTTAAAGCGTTCCACCATGCCATCTGACTGAGGATGATACGGCGTGGTCCTTGTTTTGTGCATTCCTAAAATCTTACAGATTTCTTGAAATAGTTGTGATTCGAAGTTCCGTCCTTGATCGGAGTGGATTTCCAAGGGCACACCGAACCGGCATATCACTTCCTCAACTAATTTGGAGGCTACTGTTGTAGCTTCCTGGTTAGGTATGGCAAATACTTCAGGCCACTTGGTGAAGTAATCCATTACCACCATGAAGTATTTATTTCCCGACTGAGTTATAGGAAATGGTCCTGCCACATCAACTGCAATGCGTTCCCAGGGTGCACCAACGTTGTAGAGCTTGAGGTTACCGCGATTTCTTGTCGATGGCCCTTTCACAGCAGCGCATATGGTACATTTGCGACACCAATCCTCCACGTCTTCTCGACAGTTGAGCCAGTAGAACCTTTCTCGTATCTTTGTTAATGTTCTCTTGACGCCAAGATGTCCGCCGGACACCCCATCGTGGACTTCACGAAGGACGTCTTTTACTTTAGCTCTTGGAACAACTACTTGTAGGTGAAACTCTTTGCCATTTGGTTTTTCCCATTTACGGTAAAGTATTCCGTCCTCCAAGACAAAACTGTCCCATTGAGCCCAGTAAGCTTTGGTGATTGGGCTTGTAGGTGCAACTTCTACCCATTTAGGTTTTTCTGCTCCGCGTTCCTTCCATGCAATAATAAGCCTTATGTCTTCATCATCCTCCTGAGCTTCTCTGAAGATCGCGTCATCCCATGGTCCCGGCGGACTCGTCCTTGTTAATTTCACAGCGATTTCTTTAGACTCCTGTTTGACACAGTGTTTACAATCTTCTGTGCAAGGCCTTCTTGAAAGCGCGTCAGCATTTCCATGTGACTTTCCACTGCGATGTTCAGTAACAAAGTCGAACTCTTGGAGTTGTTCAATCCAACGAGCAACTTGACCTTCCGGGTTTTTAAACTGAAGCAACCACTTCAAAGCAGCATGATCAGTTCTCAGTTTAAACTTTCTGCCGATGAGATACTTGTTGAAATGTTGCAGCGTTTTAACCACAGCTAAGAGTTCTTTTCGTGTAACGCAGTAGTTCCTCTCAGGCCTTGACAAAGATTTACTGAAGTAAGCTATTACAACTTCTGCGTCACCTTGTTTCTGAGATAACACTCCACCAATAGCTGTGTTACTTGCATCTGTGTCAACGATAAATTGACCATCAGTCTGTGGATATCCCAAAATTGGAGTTTTACATAAACATTCCTTCAATTTTTGGAAGGAATTCTCGCAAGTCTCATCCCAGAAGAAAGGTCGTTTGTCTTCTGTCAAACGATGTAAAGGTTTGGCAACCTCTGAGAATCCTTTGACAAATCTCCTATAGTATGAGCACAGTCCCATGAAGGCTCGCACCTCTGTCTTGTCCTTCGGGGTAGGCCACTTTTTCACTGCTTCAACTTTATCAGGATCGGTTTGTACACCCTCACTGCTAATTACGTGACCGAGGTAGTTTACTTTGTACTGAATAGATGACATTTCTTTGAGTTCAGTTTTAAGTTTGCTCCCCGTATCTTCCTTAGGACTTTCTCTAGATTCCGCAAATAATCATCAAAGTCTCTGCCCATGATGATGACATCGTCCAAATATACTAAGCAGGCATCTCCTACTAATCCAGCTAGTACACACTCCATAAGTCGCTCCAAAAGTAGCCGGCGCGTTGCATAATCCGAAGGGCATAACATTGAACTGCCATAAACCTTTGCCAGTTGAGAATGCGGTCTTTTCTTTATCCTCTGGGTGTATTTCTACCTGCCAGTAGCCAGATTTTAGGTCCAAAGTAGAGAACCATCGCATTCCACTTAGAGTATCCAAGGTGTCATCAATTCGGGGCAACGGATAACTGTCCTTCTTAGTGATCTCGTTTAGTCGTCGATAATCTACACAAAACCGAGTACTGCCATCTTTCTTCTTAACTAGAACCACAGGAGAACACCAAGGACTTTCAGATGGTTCTATAACTTTATTTCTCTTCATGCCCTCCAACATTTCTTCAACTTCTTTCTCCTTGGCAATCGGTATTCGTCTTGCTCGCTGACGAATAGGTCTTTCGCTTTCAGTGTCAATCCTGTGCTGAACTAATGAAGTTCTTCCAAGATCTTCTTCTTTGGAAGAGAAGACATCAGCAAAACGCAACAGTGACTTGTTTGCATCCGAGTATTGCTTAAAAGTCAGATTATCTTTGCTGTCTTTCAGAAGATCAATAATTGTAGAGTTATTCGCGATGTTAGGTGACACTGAGCTTAGATTTGATTGACACTTTCTCATCCACACAACTTCTTCGCATTTTCCCACAGTATCTCCTTCGTTGAGGCTAACCTCATGGAAGTCTAGGTTAACCACTCTAACCACTGCAGTATCGCTTCCACGCACTAAGGTTCTTGCTGTTAGGTGTCCTCTCGCAGTTGGTTTGTGTAATGTGTCCTCAATCAAAACACATCTCTTTGCCTCTGTTTTCTTAGCCGTCGTGGGCAGTCTCACCATTATTTGAGCCTGTGTTCGTCCCGGAATAACAATTTTGTTAAGGCAGGTTACTTTTCCAGTGGAAGCTCCAAGAATGAAGATTTCTTCATTACCACACTTGAAAACACCATTCGTGATATCAATTCCACAATTATATTTCTTCATAAAATCTAGGCCCAGTATGCAGTCATCAATGATTTCAGCTACGATGACATTGTGAGTATAGGGTGTCTCTCCCACGTACATCGTAATTGCCATTTCTCCTAGGACAGGTATTGGCTGGCCAGAAGCAGAAAGAAGCCGAGATTTGATTTTCTTGCGTCCCCTTGCCGCTTTCACTAGATGTGGCTTAACTATAGTCCTAGATGCACCTGTGTCTACTGTCATCCTACAGTTTTTCCCATCCACTGAACCACATATTGCCAGACAATTTTCATTGCTTGCCTGTGAGATGATTATTGCTGGGGCTTTTTCTGAGCCAGCCAGTACCCGCCCCTTAGTCCTGGCTGTTACTCGTTTCCCTGCTTCTTTGAAGAAGAGATCATAAACTGATTACTTAGGTCTTCCTTTATCTCTTTCTTGATCTCTTCTTTAATCTGTTCCCTGAGCTCTTCCTTTAACTGTTTCTTTTTGCGGCAATTGAGCTGTAAATGGCCTCTTTCACCACAATTCCAGCACATGGGTCCAGTTCCATTATCCTTCTTTGAAGGGGCCTTAACCGCCTTGACTACCTCGCTCATCTCGTTAATTTCTCTTAATTTATGAACTTGCACATCTTGTCTTACCGCTTCCACTTCAAGGGCGTGTGCAAGGGCATCTTTAAGCGAGGTGTGATGTTGGAGCTTTACTGTAGCCCTTACCTCTGAATTCTTAATTCCATCCACGAAGGCTTGCAGTAGATTTTTCTCCACCATCCGGGGGTCTTCTGAGGGAAACGCTTTCCTTACGAGCCTCTCGATCTCTAGTGCCCACTGTTGTAACCCCTCGCCTGAGCGCTGGACTCTGTCGCGAAGCTGGGCTCGGAATACGTGCTCTAAGTGGCGTTCTCCGTACCTTGCTTCAAGAGCCTCCAACAAGTCCTTGAAGTCACTACCTGAGTTAGGTAGTGCTTCTAATACTGTCAAAGCGGAGCCCTTCAGTGCAACGGTGAGGGCTGTCAGGCTCTGTTCATTAGTCCATCCATTTGCTGCGGCAACAGTTTGAAACTGCTGTTTATACGCGGCCCAGGAAGTAGTTCCGTCGTAAGATGGCACTTTCACCTTGGGTCCAGGTGCATAAGCAATAGCGTCGCTTGACGTGACTTTCACGCCTACTGTCTCCAGGCGCAGCACTTTCTTCTCTAGTCCGGAGAAGTTTGTTTCCAGACCTGTCACGCGATTATCCACCAAAGTCTCCAAATTCGTCACTCGGTTCTCTACCAAATCCACATCCTTACGGATCTGGTCCACCACGTTGCTGACTTTGCTGACAGCTGCTAATACCATTCGTTGGTTCTCACTCATATGATGCAGCTTTTCCTTCTGCTCTTCCCGCATATTTTGTATTTCTCCATTAAGTTCCACATTGATGCGTTGCAATTTACTCTGGTTCTCATTTATGCACTGCAACATTTGCATCAAGCTACCAAAATCAAAAGATGCTTGAGTAGGAACCTGGTGAGAGGGGCTAGGGAACGTGGCTTGATGATGGGCGGCTGGCATTTGTTGGGCGGCGGCAATCTCTTGGGAGGCCGTAACTTCTTGGGTGGCTGTGACAACTTGGGCGGCCGTAACGGCTTCGGTGGTTGCGACGTTTTGGGCGGCTGCCCTGTCTTGGCCGGTTGCCATGTCTTGGGCGGCTGCCATGTCTTGGGCGGCTAACATGTCCTGGGCGGCTACCATGTCCTGGGCGGATACCATGTCCTGGGCGGCTACCATGTCCTGGGCGGCTACCATGTCCTGTGCGGCTACCATGTCCTGGGCGGCTACCATGTCCTGGGCGGCTGCTATGTCTTGGGCGGCTGCCATGATCTGGGCGGCTGCCATATCTTGGGCGGCTGCGACCTCTGGAGCTACGGGCGGCAGTTGCTCGGCTGCGATGTTTTGGGCGGCTGGCGCACTTCGAGCGGATGCAACTTGGGCGGCTGCGGTAGCCTCCATTGCACGTTGTGCCCGGGTCCTGACGCCTTCCTTATCTTCTTCGACCCTCGGCAACACTGGCATTTCCAAATCCCACACTTCTGACGCCAAATGTTACGTGGTTAGGGTTCAGGATTTGGAGTAAACACTAAACTCTTCAGAGGGATTTTATTCACTACGGAATCCCAACACTGACTGGTCTTCCAACACGTCGAATATCCAAAACGCAAAGCACTCGTAGTCCTGGTCCGTTGCTGTGGTCGTAGAAATTATCACTTATCAGTTGCACACAAATCACTCGTATTAGTATCGCTCACTAAGAACACTCGCGGTAAACTGATTAACGATCGCCACGTCCGCTCCCTTATATACTGACTTATGGGTCTCTAGAAAGTTCCATATACTTCCGGTCCCGACGGCCGACAACCAAAACATTCCAGAACATTCGAGTACATGTAAGAGCGGGATAGAACACATATGTGTGAGCAGGATGGAAGATGTATGAGCGCGACAGACGATGTTCGGAAAAGTTCTAGACTATTCTGTTCTGGGAGCTTCGCGACAATATATTCTCTAAAACTTTTAATTGCATTGTAACTAATATTAACTGATGTTTCGTATTACATTTGATTTAGTGTAAGTTCCATCAAAATCGGTTCAGTAGTTTTCGAGATATAGGCTAATACGTATAACTGTGCAATTTTTTTAAATCTCATCATCATTTCGAGTAGGTGTCACGGTCAATCGACCATTCACACCCTGGTGTCAGAGTTCTTCGGAACCGCCTCTCGGCCTCTGACGTGGTTCTTTTAACGACTACCAGATGGCAGCCGGGACCACCGGCTTAACGTGCCTTCCGAAGTACGGAATCATCTTTATTATCAGACAATCAGGTGATTCAAGCCTGCAATGTCCTAACCAAACTGGAAACAACTAAACAAAGTATGCTTCCGGTGGGAATCGAACCCACGACCCCCGGGTCAACAGGCAAACGCCTTAACCACTTGACCACGGAGGCTGTTCGTATAATCTCATATAGTACATTAATGAAACTAGTGCCCGATGTTAGTTCTGAGGGTCCAAACTGCGAATAAACTAGGTTGCCTGCGGCAATTCTGGAAGAACCCATGTTCAGGCACATTTAAGACGTGGAATTTGAAAATGAAAGTAATAAAAAAAATCTCGGAACCATATCCAAAAGCACTGAAGGATTACGATCGTAATGTTATTTTTAACCGATTTAAAAAAAATAGGTTTTCAATCCAATGTTCAAAATATTCTCTAAAACTTTTAATTGCATTGTAACTAATATTAACTGATGTTTCATATTACATTTGATTTAGTGTAAGTTCCATCAAAATCGGTTCAGTAGTTTTCGAGATATAGGCTAATACGTATAACTGTGGCATTTTTTTGAATCTCATTAGTACATGAATGAAACTAATGCCCGATGTTAGTTCTGAGAGTCCGAACTGCGAATAAAATAAGTTGCCTGCGACAACCTTGGAAGCACCCATGTTCAGGCACATTTAATACGTGGAATTTGAAACTAAAGTAATAAAAAAAATCTCGGAACCATATCCAAAAGCACTGCAGGATTACGATCGTAATGTTATTTTTAACCGACTTCAAACAAAATAGGTTTTCAATCCAATGTTCAATTTATTCTCTAAATCTTTTAATTGCATTGCAACTAATATTAATTGATGTTTCATTTTGTATTGGATAAATTATATTTAATTACCCACATATGTTCATAATAATTATAATAAATATGTCTGTAGTCTAGGATAAACATTTCAACACAATTGTTTTTTGTTATGAAATAAATGAATTGAATTGAATTCACATTACATTTGATTTAGTGTAAGATTCATCAAAATTGGTTCATTAGTTCTCGAGATATAGGCTAATACGTATAACTGTGCCATTTTTTATCTCATATAGTACATGAATGAAACTAGTGCAGGGTATTTAGCACTGACGATCCTGTATATGAATAATTGCCAATCCGTGATCTGGAACAATCCAAGTTCGAGGATGAACTTGGATTGTTCCAGGTTACGGATTTATACGTGGAATTTGAAAATTAATCATTTAAAAAGGAAGTTGGAATCATATTCAAAAGCAATGCGAGGTTAAGATTGCGATGCTTTTCCGACTTCAAAAAAGTGAGGTTATCTTTTCCATAGCCTATTGGTTATGTTAATTTTTCTTGTTTTATATTATTTTGGTTTAACTTGTTGCCAGTTGCATTAAACTAGGTTAGTAGTTTTCGAGTTATAAACAAATACGTCTTAGTGTAACCTTTTAGCTTATACGGAACATTTGTCTCCGTGATAAATCAACTTTCTATGTCTACAGAGGCAATAAACGATATAAGAGTATTTCAGACATTATTCTCGCCACACCCGGTGTTGCGAATAAGTTTAACAACTGGCGAGTAGAAGCAGATCTGCTACCTTTGCCTGATCATAGAGCCATGACCATGGAACTGGTATATGTGAATTAAATGATACAACAGCAATCCCCCCAAAATACTAGTACAAGGAAATACCAAACAGCGAAAGCTAACTGGAGTATATTTGAAAAGAATGTTAGAGGAAAAGTCCTAGCAGATCAAATAACCCAGTACTCAATCAGCCGTATTAAAGATAGGGAAGGCCATGATGACCTGGTGGCCAGATACTCGGAGATTGTAACAAGGGCTCGCGAAGCATCGATTCCCAAACTTAAGCCTAAAACGAAGTGTAAATTAATAAAGTGGTGGAACCCGCTACTGGCTGAGATGAAAGCTGTTAAAAGAAAGAGAACATCTGAGAACGGCTTATAGGATTGTGAAAGCGTCACAACGTCCATGCGCACAAATTAATTAGATCCAACAAAAATAGTTCATAATCACGAAAGCGTCTACTAATCTCAACTCAATCGACTGAAAACCTCTGCACTGTATCTAATCTTTGACGGCGCAAGCCGCACACAGAAAGACTTATTGTAAGTACGTGCTCTACCGCATATACACTCGCATAATCGATCGACACCAAGTGCAGAGCAACGAGCGACACAACCCTCCCGTCCGAGTACTGCCTTGCGACTGCCGTGCGCGCCCGCGCAGACACCCTCCGAACCTATTACTTGCGGAATCCCGGAAAAGACTGTTTTTATATAATAACACTAGCTGACCCGGCAAACGTTGTTTTGCCATATAAATAATGTATAAAAAATAAAAAATAAAATTTAGGGTTGGACTACCCCTCACATTTAGGGGGATGAAAAATAGATGTTGGCCGATTCTCATAGATACCGGATAAGCACAAAAAATTTCATCAAAATCGGTTAAGCCGTTTCGGAGGAGTATGGCAACGAAAACTGTGACACGAGAATTTTATATATTAGAAAGATTTTGCTTGATTTACATATGCTACGTTGATGTTATAGTACATGTTGAGACAATTGTTTTAGTGTAAAAATATTTTAAAAGCTCTCAGCAGTTTAGCAGGAGATAGCATTGATACCTGAAAAATATAACGTTTTCTTTATTTGTTTACAACAGTATATACATATAAATACAGTAATACACATATAAATAAGATAAACGTTGAAAATATTGTAAGTGAGTTGATACAAAATATATATTTTTTTCAAATTTTTCGAACTTGTGGTTTAGGAGAAGTTGCATTTTAAAGTTAACCTTTTTTGCACTTTTCCGGTACCAACGGCCTTAAGATACGGAGCGACTATCGTTGGTTCGTTCAGGAACACGAAGACCCAACTCTTTGACAAAGGCCCTTACTTCAGAACCCTAAGCACCCGTGGTCCCAAAAGCTACCGGCACAAAAATATAGGCAGGTTTTAAACAAGCGTACTTACCATGTTTTTGTTTCGCAGCATTCTCGGCAGCTGATCCTGTAGTTGTCATTGTGTCTTTAAGGTGTGAAGTGGCCAATGTACTCACACAAGTTGCATCCCACAATAAACATCGACCATTAGACCAAGGTATCAATGTCAAGCCATCAGGTCTTTTGCCATCAGTGCGACTCAATCCGGGAGGCTCCAAAACACAAGGGATATTGACACTGACCATAGCTCGTCTCAAAATATCGTTAAGTGCATGATGTCTTGGAAACCTCCCAGCAGATCTCACGCAACTCAAGCCATGATGGCCCCGGATATCAGTGAGAGCTCCGCAAAAACATTGATGCTGCTCACAAATATTGCTACCAAGCCTAAGTGCTGCAGCAATTCGAACACAGTTGTCATCCATGAGTGTTTTAAAATGAGGTGAAAGCAAAGCATGCAGCCAAGCATCGGATTCTGGAGACAAAGAAGATTTCACTCAACTCCAGTCCTGAACTTTTGTTTAAAAAATAATCAATGGCGGTCTTTGCTATGACATCGTCCCATTTCCTCTGAATTTGCGGCTGTTCGGGTAAATTCTGATTTGGATATTGTGCCCGCCATTCAGCTAGAGCCTCATTCACATAGGGAAAGGAGAATCTGTCATCAAGTAAAGAAAGAATACGAGCGATGAAGCTAAAAAAGCAGGCAGTCCAGTGTCTTTTACTCGACGAATACCTAAACCCCTGTGCCGCACTGGGAGCGATGCCTGTCGCCACTGATCATCATTCAGGCTTACATTCAAAATCCCCTCTAATATATTCTTAGGTGTTAAGTCTAACGTCGATACTTCATTTGGAAATAACCATACTGCTCCTTTGTTATGTCCAAATAACAAATGTTAGAATAATAATGGATAAGAAAAAGCAAGGAATGTGGGTGCGCCACTTTGATGCTATCAATGTTGGAACAAAGTGAGGGAGAGGGCACGACTCTCAAGATTCTCGAATGGCGACCACGTACCGGCAAGCGAAGCCCCTACCAGTAGGTCGGACGACCTGACCAAGGTAGCAGGGAAACGCTGGATGCAAGCCGCTTCCAACCGATCATTGGACATCTTTGGGAGAAACCTAAGTCCAACAGTGGACTTCTTGCAGCTGATATGATGAATGTTGAAACATTTTGGGAGGGCGCGCGTGGCTGCTACTGGCAGCCAATAGTTAATTCAGAATCGGTTGTCACTAATTGACAATTGAAAATTAAAAAGAAAATAATGCGGGCTAGAATGTACTATTGAGAGTTTCGGCGGACTGCACGATTGTTGTTTTGGATGGTTTTGCAGATTGCTTCTAGTGAACTTTATAATGTAAAATCGGTGTAATATGGTGTTATAAATGCCTATGTTTATGAACAATGTGTGGAATAACTAAAATAAAGTGTCATGGTGCGGTTGTGGTGAGATTTAGAGAATTATATAGCGGGCTGGTGGTCGCTCGCCTTACAGCGTCGTCTATGATCAAACCAGAGGATTCGTGGGAATTGTCTTCAGGAGCTCCGTCAAATCAACGAAATGAATCCATCATTTCGTTGGTAACACGTTGAAAAATATGAAGGACTAAAAGGCGTAGAATGCCAAATGCCGTAAAACAACTATGAAAATAAAAATGTACATACTATTATCGTTTTTTTATATTATACTAATTTATTCCCAGTATTACGTCTTTCATTATTTCCTCGCATTTATTGAGAAAAGCACTATACATGCCTCGCCGGGATCGGCTTGCCGGACTCGTAATTATTGCCAAGGCTTCGCTGACGCTCGGCCTTGAAAACTCTACTTGTCTGGCAATCCCTTACTTCCCGGCCTCTGCAGTAATGTACTATTTACAGAAATACTTTTTGAAATACTCTTCAATATTTCGAAATAAGAAAATGTGCACGTACTGCGTTTTTAAATGTCAGATTACCGTTCATAACATCAGTTGAGGCTTAGTACGACCCCATTACTAAGCTTCCACCTGCGTCCCATCTGCCTCCAATCTATTGAAGTGCAAGTTAACATATAGACTTAAAAAATAATATGAATATGTGATGCCAAAAATAATTTACTTTTAAAAATGTTGTGCACGCAGACGTTTCCCTCGACGCGCAGTCACCGACGAGACATGGTTCAAGGAGGCGCGATGGCTATGTCCAATCGAGGTCACCTGCCGCTACAATCAGCTTCGAAGCACACCGACGACGAGATGGAACCATCTCCCGAGCCTGTGGTAACATTTAACACTATATAGTTTGGCTGTTCGTATTTGTGGCCAATGCTGGTGTCATAATATTCGATTTGTCTGATACTATCTGTTAATGCTAAACTAGTTTTTCAACCTAGATTGATTAAATAAGGCGAGTCTGTGTGATGACGACAAATTATATTAGTGAGTTATTATTATGACTTCCGTAATTTGACAGTAGCCTAGACACGAAACAGTCATGTGTCCAGGAAGACAGTTGGCATTGTTTTATACCTGCCCTATTTAGCGGTTATCTCTGTTGTAAAATATCACAAGTGTTTCTTTCTTTGCCCTGTAAAAGGGGTTTTTGAACTGTTTAAAGATATTAGACATAACGTAAATTGTCTTTTAAAGCACGATGGATTTCGAGTAACGAGTAGTAGTGGTAGCGAGTTCATGGAAGTACAGCCCGAACAGCGAGAGAAAAACTCCGTAGAATGAGCGGGATATTAAGTCGCAGGTTTTTCGGCGCTACTACTAAAATTAACCCTTATGTTAATTTTTAATATCTCCGTCGAAATTAGAAATGTTTTCCTTAGTAACAAGAAGAGTAATTCCACAACTCGCCCCATATGCCTACGGTCTATATATAAAACTATTGTTTTATTCTACAACTCGTCTCATGTTTATAAATGGTACAATCAGTAGAAAATTCATTTATCATACAAAATTAAATTATAATAGCATTGTTACATATATACTAAAATATAATATAAAAAAAAAAACAAAAGATACAATCAACCAATACGAAGGACAATCCTAAGGCTTTTTCATTTATGATTTACTCGTTACTCTACAGAGAACTCTTAGTTTCCATTACAATCTTATAATAGATAATTGTATTTTAAAAGTATTCTACAAACAAACCTCCAATAAAAAAAAAACAGATTTAAGATAATTATTGTATTATATTATCTTTAATATTATTGTAAAACATTATAGAGAATTCTAAGGAGTTTCTATTCCAGTCATAATTAATACCTAACAGTAATAAAGATTATAAAGATAATTATTTATAATATTAAAGATAATAAAATAAAAGCGCCATCACATTAAACTGTATATTTTGTGTAAGAAAGTAAGGCGCGGGCAGACTTGCTAGCAAAAATCAGAATTGTATTTTCATTACGATAGTCTGCAAATAAAAAATCGTTGAATTTTTCCGTTGTTAAAACTTGGCTAACATTTTAAAACCACACAATCAACGCCCATCTGTTCCTTTTCGATAAAACTCATCATTTACGTTTTTGAAATCTGGTATATTTTTAATAAAGTTTAGCCCTCTATCTTTTAAATTACCAACCGCTTCCCGAAAAATAGATGGAATATGCACATCAACGTTGGCAACTATTTTTTTGTAACACATCTTGTTTAGGAAATTAGCCTATCTACAGGTCTAAAAAAAAAATTGAAAAAATAAATGTCCACGCAGACGTATCCCTCGACGTGTGGTCCCCGGTGCATTTGTTACGAAGGCGCGGTGGCTCTGCCTACTCGCGCGAACATGACGCCGGCACAGAGGCACACCGACGATGAGAAGGAACCGTCTCCAGAGAATGTGGTATACACACTATTTAGTTTTGCTTTTTGTGTTTGTGGCCAACGTGTGGTGTCATAATTTTCAGTTTGTCTGATGCCATCTGACAAAACTTAACACCTTGGACGCCGCGTCGGCCAACTGGTACCCGACAAAAAAATTAAAGACTATTGTGTCTGCGATTCCGGCGTTCAAAGTGTTCACATAGAAACTACGGTGCGTAAATATATTGGCGACTTATTAACACTTCCGTGATTTGACAGAAGCAGAACAGAGACACGGAACAGTAATCTAGGAGACTGTTGGCAGTGTTTTGTACCTTCCCCATTATTAAGCGGTTATCTCTGTTGTAAACATTTAGGTATCCTTTAAGACAGTTTGAGAAAATAAAGTAAAGAAAGAAAAAAGAAAATATAACAATTAAATAATCTTTAAGGTTTCCAAAACTTGATAAAAGATAATTGATCAGTGAACTGAGCTCCACGCCATAAAAAATACTAAAAAAACTTAAATGTAGTTTGGGAGAATTGACAAAAGGAAGAACAGTAGGGGTCGGGAGGCGAAGCTCCTTAAAAGTATTAAAATTTTAATACCTTTTAGATGGTTCGGGTTCAGGGGTGTAGCCTCCAGCGACAAAGAAGATTTAAATACCTGAATATGGTTTGAAACTTAACAATAGGGAAGAATTCAGTCCCCTGCCAAAAATAAGATCACAATACTCCTTTAGATAATTTTGAGAAACTTGACGAAAGGAGGCAAGTTTGAATGGTGTAGCTCTCGCCTATTAAAGCGCAGAGCCGAAATCCTTATTACTTTATTTATTGTAATCAATAAATAAAGTAATAAGGATTTCGGCTCTCATCTTTTGAGCGACATGCTATTTTCGTTAAGGGAAGGCAGTTCAGTTTTTTTAAATAATGCTACTTGTTCATGTTTTTAATAGGCTATGAATTGATAATGTCGTTTACTTGCTATTACTCATAGCACAGTACTGTGCTTCATTTCAACTTTCTCGTTGAAGACGAAATGGTTCTTGTGCTACTTGTAACCATTAACCCAACCAAAATAAAATAAAAAATCCGGCCAACTGCGCGTGGGATTCGCACACGAAGTTTTTCGTACCACCGAACAAGTAACTTTACTTTTTTATTTTTTTATTGATTGTTATTACGACAATATAAGTACATATTTTGAAAAAAATCAAGTCTATCTATTAAGCTTTATCCCTGAGACAAAAATCGGGCATATCGCAAAAAAAAAAACACGTTTCTTATATACGTCCCATACCTTCTATTTTTTTTTGTTTATTGTAAAAGTGACAGCAAATAAAATAAATACGTACATTATTTGAAAATTTTAAAGTTCTACCTATTACGGATCAAAATATTAGTGGAAGCTTAGAACTACCCTACTCTAAGCCTCCTTTTTGTAGACCTCCGCCAATCTTTTGAAGTGCTAGTTAATTTACTTAAAAAATAATATTATATTTTTAAAAATGTTGTCCACGCAGGCTTTTTCGTCGACGCGCAGTCACCGGCGCATGTCTCAAGGAAGCGGGATGGGTATGTCCAATCGGGCGCTTCCGCCAATACAATCGGGCCTGAGGCAATTCGACGACGAGAAGGAACCGGCTTTCGAGCTTGTGGTAACAGTTATTCTATTTTGGCCAACGCTTGTGTCATAATTTTCAATTCGTCTGATGCCATTTGACATAACTTATCTAGTGTGAGTTAAGTCCGTGAAATAATAGTGAATATATTGGCGTCTTATTATTATACATACATATTATAACGCCTGTTTCCCATGGGGAGAGGCAGAGACTATGGATCTCTACTTGCTACGATACTGACAAATATTTTAACTTCGTCTACACTTATTACTTTACTGATAACATGTTCTACGGTTTCGGGTACTAATAATATCTCCTTTATTAAGAATGTGTGCAACAGAATCAGATTGCACGCAGATGCAGGACGCAAGATAACGATAAGATGGAAGTACATTTTTTGTAAAATGCATCTCTGCCTATTAAGCTTTAAATGATCATGCCTAAGACAAAATCGGGCATAACGGTAAAAAAGAAACATTTTTTTTTTATATACATCTAGGGAGGGGCCTTTAATTTTTTTCGTTTTATTATTTGTTGTAAAAGCTACAACGAATATAATACGTATCTACATTATTTTAAATGTTTTAAGTTCTACCTATATATGGGTCAACAATTAGTGGAGACTTAGTACTTACCCTGTTACAAAAAATAATCTAAATTTTAAAAATTTTATTCACGCAGGCTTTTCCACCGACGCGCACTCACCGACGAGAAATGTCTCAAGGAGGCGCTATGTCCAATCGAGCGCACCCGCCGCTACAATCGGCCCGGAGGCACACTGACGACGAGGAGGAACCGACTCCCGAACCTGTGGTAACATTACACACTATTTAGTTTTGCTTTTGTGTTTGTGGCCAACGTGTGATCATAATTTTCAGTTTGTCTGATGGCGGCAAAGGGTGGAGAAAGCCACAAAGAAGATCTAAGTAACTGAAGAAGGTTTAAAACTTAACAAAAGAAAAGGGAAGAAGAAGTATAGTTTGAGAAATTGAGATAAAGAAGTGCAGTTTCGGGGGGAAGGGAGGGGAGGGGGACCGAAGCCGCACGCAAAAAATAAGATTTTATCTTAAAGATGGTTTGCCAAATGTGGCAATAAGGTGAATAGGGAAGGGCAAAATAATTTTGTGTTACTTGATAAAGGGGGTCAAATTTGGATGGCAAAGCCTTCGGCCACAAAGGCACGAGTAAGATCCTTACATCATCCTATGGCAGCGGCGGTAGAAATACATATTTTGTAAAAAACAAGTACCTATTACGCTTTGAACGATCATCCCTGAGACAGAATCGGGCATAACGGGAAAAAACACGTTTCTTATATACGGCCATGCTTTATTCCTTTTCTATATTTATTTTTCGTTTTTTCTTTCTCGGCCTTTCCAATACGATCCCTGAGACAGGATCGGGCATAAAAGAAAACACGTTTCTTGTATACATCCGCCTTCATTCCTTCCCTTTATTTCTTTTTCGTTTTATTATTTGTTGTAAAAGCGGCAACAAATATCATACATATACTTACATTATTTGAAAATTTTAAAGTGATACCTATAATGGTCCAAATGGTTGGTGGAGGAGTACTTCCCTATTACAGCGTCCCTTTCGTAGGCCTCCACCACGGGCGTCCACCAATCTTTTGAAGTGCAAGTTAATTTACTGGCTTCAAAAAATAATATTGTCGCAATGCTCCCAGAATAGAATAGTCTAGAATTTTTCCGAACGTCGTCTGTCGCGGGCATACATTTTCCATCCAGCTCACACACATACTTGAATATTCTGGAATGTTCCGGCTGTCGGCTGTTGGGACCGGAAGTATATGGAACTTTTCTAGAGACCCATAAGACCGAATATAAGGGAACGGACGGGGCGACCGACAGTTTAGCTCCTATTACTGGTGATAACTGCCTCCGTGGTCCAGTGGTAAAGGCGTTTGCCTGTTGCCCCGGAGGGCGTGGGTTCGATTCCCACGGGAAGCATACTTTGTTTAGTTGCTTTCAATTTGACTAGGATATTGCAGGCTTGAATTACCTGATTGTCTGATAATCAAGATGATTCCGTGCTTCGGAAGGCATGTTAAGCCATTAGTCCGGCTGCCATCTAGTAGTCGTTAAAGGAACCACGTCAGAGGCCAAAAGGCGATTCCAAAGAACTCTGACACCAGGGTGTGCATGGTCGATTGACCGTGACACCTACACGCAATGATGATGATGACTGGTGACCGCCCGGCGGTTCCGGGTGACTTGCACCCAGGATAGGCCCTTTTGGCAATGTAGCTTTCGGCCCATAAGGTAAAAGATGAGAGTTGCTGCTTCCAAAGGCTTTTGCCATAGATTCTCAGATTGGCACTTCAGGCTATGCATGCACGTAATCGCGGCCCATTAGTCAATATGAGAGTTTGCTGTCTCTCCAAGCCTTGGGTGTTGCATGTGTACACCCAAAGCCGAGTTCCGTCCCTCCTGGGGGCCTTAGGTGAGGTTGTCTATACAGGCTAAGGGCACTAAAGGACAGCAAAAGCTCACTTGAAGTTAGCTACATACTCAAAAAAAGACCTACAGTTTACCGCAACTGATCTTAGTGAGCGATTCTTATACGACTGATTAATTGTGTGCTACCAGGACTACGAGTGCTTTGCGTCTTGGATATTCGACGTGTTGGAAGACCAGTCAGGTGTCAGTGTTGGGATTCCATAGTAAATAAATTCTCTCTAAAGAGTTTGGTGTTGTACTCCTAAATCCCGAACCCTAACCGCGTAACAATATATAAATGTGACGCCAAAAAATAATTAAAACTTTAAAAATGTCCTCTCAGGGGTTTCCCTCGACGTGTGGTCCCCGATGCCTTTGTTACGAAGGCGCGGTGACTCTGTCCACTCGTGCGCAGCTGCCGCTGCAATCGGCCCGGAGGCATACCGACGACGAGGAGGAACCGCCTCCTGAGCATGTGGTAACATTATACACTATCTAGTTTTGATTTTTGTGTTTCTGGCCAACGATGGTGTCATCAGTTTCTCTGACAAAACTTAATTTGTATTTTAATAAGTGTTACTTTGATTGACAGAATAAGGTGAGTTTGCTCCGTGAAATGACGGCGAATAAATATATTGGCGACTATTATTATGACTTCCGTAATTTGACAACAGCCTAGACATGGAACAGCTTTGTCTCTAGGAGACTATTGGCAGTGTTTTATGCCTATCTCATTTAGCGGTTATCTCTGTTGTATAATATCACAAGTGTTTTGTCCTTCGGAGTAACATTTGGACCTTTCAAAGATATCAGTCAGTATGAAAAATGCCTTCTGAAGCATGATTGATTCGAGATTTGACCACGACCAGTTTTACGTAATATAGAGCTTTTTAAACCTTTCCGGGAAAACTACAACCTTCGAGTGAAGAGTAGCTGGCGTTTTTTCTTTCCTCACAGAAAAGCATATGAAAATAGTAGATAGTGTTGCAAGGGGCTAACATAATACATTAAAATTGTATTTATTTGATTTAGGTAGAAATATAAAAGTTTACACAAAATAAATAATCCTACCTTACCTTACCTATCTTACCGAGGAAACTTCTTGGTGAGGGCATTATTCTGAATCCCGAGTAGCCTGAGTAGAGCGTGGGATTAAAAGAGGCAGAGTATTTTGCCCGAAGTAAAAGTATTATGTTAGTCCCGAGAAGACACATTCTGATTTATCTTTCTCTTTAAAAAAAATAATTGCTTCCTATAATCCTTACTTCCTTACTATAATAATATTATAAATACGAAAGTGAGTTTGTTTGTTTGTTTATTTGTTTGTTTGTTTGTTTGTTTGCTTGTTACGCTTTCACACCGCAACTACTGAACCGATCATCATGAAATTTTGCATACAAGTTCTCTGGAGTACGGAGAAGGACATAAGCTACCTTTTATCCCGGGAAAAAGTACTATTCCCGAGGGATCGACATTAACGCGGGCGGAGCCGCGGGCGAAAGCTAGTAGTGAATAATTGTATAATGTTTGACAGTCTGTGGTAACTGACACATTGTTGGCCAATCAATATTTAAAAGAAGTTCCATAGAATTAAAATAATATGTTACATTTTAGTGCGTGGAAAAATTATGTTGTTTATCAAAATTCATTAAAATAATTTTCCATGTTGATCTCGGTAAGAAAAAGCACAGAATTTATCGGTTGCTTTTTTCCCACAAACGCCGAAAAGCCGGCTAAGGAAGTGGGCGAAAATCTAAGCAACAACGTCTATAGGTGATGCGGCTAGCAACTCATTCTGATTCAATTTCCATCAATACACTCGCTTACACGCAACTCCTGGCCTTCGGGTCTTATGGCCATAGGCCCTGTCAACCGGTATAGGACGACGAAAGATGCGATGATATCATATTAATACCATTGTTTGAACCTCCGCACATTATTTCAGAAAAAAACACTATCCAAGCCTTGGGCGCAATCAGGCATTGATGGACTAACGTATGTGTGCCTCGACTTCGGCTCGGCCCACATTCTTACGTTCGTCCATCAATGCCTCTTTTGTTGGCTGCCAAAGTACTAATGTTTCAGTCAATACAGTACTGCAACATGTCGTCGTTGCCGCCGGCTGTGGACCGCGCGCTGAAACCGAGGCATTCCAGCTACAGCATAGGCCATATACACCACCTCAGTGGACAGGTATTTTATCTAAAAAAAACTGTTCTATGATAACAATTGCTTTCTAGTAATTTTTATCTAACGAGCGTGTTTTTACTCCTAGTTGTACTAACATATACTAACTTGACAATGCCACTGTTTAAATGGGCAACTATGCTAAATGAATAATTTCCTATAATAAGACAGTCATAAAACTAAAAGCCGACTGCTATATTTCTGGGCATATTTTAATGTAACGAAGCTCGGTATTAGCTAAAACAACATGTTTTAGCTAATACCGTGTCAATTAATTACTGCTTAAGCTGTATAATGCTTTGACAAAGTTTTTAAGGTCTGCTTGACACCAAACCTCTTTTGATAAGTTTTGTTTCGCGTGGTAGGAACGATCAACATGGCCCTATTTCAAATTCAGAAATCGTAAGGCACTGGTAAACCATTGACCATAAAATCCAACCCAATGCACGGAAACTATATATACATACATTTATAACAAACATACTTATCAATACAATTAGTTTACTCAACTTTAACTTAAGTAAATTAAGGACTAATACATCGTCGACTAAGATAACTTATCCCACAATTTCCCCATGCGGATGGAATATTGGCTTCAAAGATTTTAGAAACACACATTATATTACTACATAGCATTCTTTATAATACCACTAGTCGATTCCCGCTACTTCGCCTGCGTCGGACTTTGAAGGACCTCCTAGTCCACCCCGGGTCCCACCCTGGGTCAGACCCCCGATTCCATACTGTATAAGGTGAGGATATGACTGGAATACGCTCGGATGACAGAGACCCAGAACATCACCAATAGTTTTTGCAGCGCTCGCCCATAATTGACGGTTACTTAAAAAAAAAATACGGAGTTTCATACAAACTTTTATCCCCTATTCAACCTCCTACACATTTTCTTTAAACCATAAGCTCATGTTATAATAATGTCATTTCTAACTTCAAATATGACAATCTTTAAATTTTTTAACCGTCATTTAAATACAATAGGGAATGAATTTTCAATAATTCCTTTTTACTGTACACGTCATTCATGGACGTTTGTGCAAAATACTAAACCCAGGACTTATAGTAACAGGATTATAATTGGTAACGTAAATATCTATATAAACGGGACTTAGCACGAATCTTTTCATTATTTGTTTCCGTTGACGTTTCAATGGAGTTATCCATCGTGGTCGCAACGTGACTGGAAATGAATATAATTGGTAAATCGACCTACATCCGTTGAGAGGTGATAAATTTTATCGAATTAAATCATTTTATCGCGTTTATGACATTATTTTTGCACCTAAAGTTTCGATAACTTTACTGTTTTCATGTTCATAGGTAGTAGACCGGGGGCCGGTGGCACGACTTACTACCTCATAAGATACCCGAATGAGACTAGTATGTAGTGAAAGTAGGTGCTTTGGAGGTGGGGGCCAGGTAGGGTTGCCACTCCCTAACCTGGAAGAACCATAAAAAAAAAGGTGTCGAAAACGTCAATTTTGGCCAAAAATTATCTCATCAGATACTCGAACGGGAGTTTGACGTAGTGAAAGATATCCATATGGAGAGGTGAACCAGCTAAGGTTGCCTGCGGCAACCCTGGAAGAAGTCCAAGTTCAGCCATCCTGAATGGGGCGATTTTTCATGGTATTTTATCTCATAAGATACCTCAATGAAACTAGTGCCCAAAGTTAGTTCTGAGGGTCGGGACTGCGAATAAAATAGGTTGCCTGCGGCAACCCTGGAAGAACCCATGTTCAGGCACATTTAAAGCGTGGAATTTGAAAATTAAAGTACTAAAAAAAAACTCGGAACCATATCCAAAAGCACTGCAGGATTACGATCGTAATATTATTTTTAACCGACTTCAAAAAAATAGGTTTTCAATCCAATGTTCAATATATTCTCTAAAACTTTTAATTGCATTGTAACTAATATTAACTGATGTTTCATATTACATTTGATTTAGTGTAAGTTCCATCAAAATCGGTTCAGTCGTTTTCGAGATATAGGCTAATACGTATAACTGTGCAATTTTTTTTAAACTCATCTAGTACATTAATGAAACTAGTGCCTGATGTTAGTTCTGAGGGTCCGAACTGCGAATAAAATAGGTTGCCTGCGGCAACTCTGAAAGAACCCATGTTCAGGCACATTTAAGACGTGGAATTTGAAAATTAAAGTAATAAAAAAAATCTCGGAACCATATCCAAAAGCACTGAAGGATTACGATCGTAATGTTATTTTTAACCGACTTCAAAAAAATAGGTTTTCATTCCAATGTTCAATTTATTCTCTAAAACTTTTAATTGCATTGCATCTAATATTAATTAATGTTTCATTTTGTATTGGATAAATTATATTACATACCCACATATGTTTATAATAATTATAATAAATATGTCTGTAATCTAGGATAAACAGTTCAACACAATTGTTTTTTGTTATGAAATAAATGAATTGAATTGAATTCACATTACATTTGATTTAGTGTAAGATTCATCAAAATCGGTTCATTAGTTCTCGAGATATAGGCTAATACGTATAACTGTGCCATTTTTTATCTCATATAGTACATGAATGAAACTAGTGCAGGTTGTTAGCCCTGACGATCTTGTATATGAATAAAATAGGTTGCCAATCCGTAACCTGGAACAATCCAAGTTCGAGGATGAACTTGGATTGTTCCAGGTTACGAATTTATACGTGGAATTTGAAAATTATACATTTAAAAAGGAAGTTAGAATCATATTTAAAAGCAATGCGAGGTTAAGATTGCGATGGTTTTCAACCGACTTCAAAAAAGTGAGGTTATCTTTTCCATAACCTATTGGTTATGTTAATTTTACTTATTTTATATTATTTTGGTTGAACTTGTTGCCAGTTGCATTAAACTAGGTTAGTAGTTTTCGAGTTATAAACAATAACGTCTTAGTGTAAACTTTTAGCTTATACGGAACATTTGTCTCCGTGATAAATCAGTAAAACACACCAACTTTCTATGTCTACAGAAGCAATAAACGATATAAGAGCATTTCAGACATTATTCTCGCCACACCCGGTGTTGCGAATAAATTTAACAACTGGCGAGTAGAAGCAGATCTGCT
Organism: Elegia similella; assembly: GCA_947532085.1. Classification (NCBI taxonomy): domain Eukaryota; kingdom Metazoa; phylum Arthropoda; class Insecta; order Lepidoptera; family Pyralidae; genus Elegia; species Elegia similella. Next base: position 28,013,288 of record OX383925.1, on the reverse strand, counting down.
ACCTTTGCCTGATCATAGAGCCATGACCATGGAACTGGTATATGTGAATTAAATTATACAACAACAATTCCCCCAAAATACTAGTACAAGGAAATACCAAACAGCGAAAGCTAACTGGACTATATTTGAAAAGAATGTTAGAGGAAAACTCCTAGCAGATCAAAAAACCCAGTACTCAATCAGCCGTATTAAAGATAGGGAAGGCCTTGATGACCTGGTGGCCTGATATACGGAGATACTCGGAGATTGTTACAAGGGCTTGCGAATCATCGATTCCCAAACTTAAGCCTAAAACGAAGTGTAAATTAATAAAGTGATGGAACCCGCTACTGGCTGAGATGAAAGCTGTTAAAAGAAAGAGAACATCTGGGAACGGCTTATAGGATTGTGAAAGCGCGTGGACTGCTGGAGAAGGACAGACTAATGAGAAATCCAGACGGAAGCGGCCTTTTGTGTCCAGAAAAGTCCGCAGAACTGCTGGCTGAAACCTTTTATCCAACCGACACATAGGCGAGGCTTCTTGAGTCATTGCTTAGAATGACTCAAGAAGCCTCGCAGCGATACGAGAAGAAGCCGAAAACATTTTACGGCCCCTGGATACCGAAACGCTCATCTCGATTTAAGATTTTGGGACCCTAGATAGAAATCTAAACTTTAACGCCCACATAAAAGAGGTCGCCAAGGAAGCCGTGAACCTCCATAAAATGGTAATGAGAGCGTCAAGAGCACAAATTATAAAAATGCTATTCACAGTGGTAATAGAGCCCACAGTACTCTATGCCGCAAGTGTGTGTGATGATGCAATGATGTAGGTGGTACAGGTGGGTAAAAGCGACTCTCGATCGCCTCACGAGACGGTTCACAATAATGATCACAAAGTCACACCGAACAGTCTCATTAAATGCTACGTCTGTAATGGCCGGAACGCTTCCCTTAGATCTTAGAGCCAGAGAACTTAGAGCTCTTTGAAATGAAAAGAGGAAAACCGATACCCAGTCTTCCAGGACGCCCTCTTAAAAGACCTCTGAGTCTTGCTGACCTCCAGCTCCAGATAATAGAACAAGAACCCTATTCTCACTTATAAGTAATTATAGTGATGTCAATAAGTTGGATGCGGAGAATATTTGGATCTATATGTATGGGAGAAAAACTGAGGGCAGAGTGGTAACAGGTGCATGCTTCTGGAAGCTTGGAAGGAAATATTAAAAACATCTTTTAAATTAGCAGACTACTGCACCGTCTTTCAAGCAGAGCTGGCCGCCATACTAAAATTCCTTGAAATAGCCACAAAGAGAACTTATGATAAGGCTGCAATTCTCAGTGACTCAAGATCAGTTCTGGAAGCGGTGGCTGTCGGTGGCTCTCTGCACCCTATAGTCCGCAAAATACAAAGCAAGATCAGGGAGCTAAAAGATATAAATGAACAAATTGATTTATTTTGGGTAAAAGCCCACATCGGTATCGAGGGGAATGAAAGAGCTGACGAATTGGCCAAAAAGTGTGCTCTTACAGATAAAAGAGCTCCATTTTACGATTCAGTGCCTCTTTCCTACGCGAAGCGCCTCATAAGAAGCTCCATACTTGACATATAGCAAACTCGATACACAGAGACAACAACCGGAGCATCCCTCAAGCTATTTGTTATAGATGTCAGACAGGCTCAACGGATTTTCCGAGGAACTTGCTTCACGAACCTAGAAGCACAAATGTTCACTGGCCATGGGGGATTCCGAGCTTATCTCTTAAAAACATGCCGGTCTCCGTCCCTATTCTGTATTTGTGATGATCAGTCCCAGGAAAACACTCAACATTTAATACTTGAAAGTCCACGCTTTGGGATCCTGAGACTGGGTTGTGAATTGGGACTCGCAATCGATAGCATGACTCTCTCTGTACTACTGGAGCCATACTTGGGCCAGAGCAGACAGAGGATTTGGCCTACACTCTCCTCGCTGGCCAGACGGGTTGGAGAGGTCTCATTGATGTTTATGAGTTTTGTTTTTTTATCTTGTATTGCCTAAGTCGCCTCTTACGACATCCATGGGAAGAATTGGAGTGGTCCTATTCTACTCTGCCGGAAACTACACGGCTATCGGAAACCACATGGCTAAAAACTGTATAAAAGAAGGCAAACATAACCATTTTGATTCGAAAAGAAGAAGATTGGGACTGGGTATGGAGTTGACACATGAAAATACATTGAGAGCATTTGCAGACAACCAACTAAGGGAAACGCTGTTGGACTACTGTAGACGAGTCATACGATGTGTGGCCCGGGCGAATCGGGAAAAATATTTAATGTTTACATATAAATAATTAACATAACCAATAGGTTATGGAAAAGAAAACCTCACTTTTTTGAAGTCGGTTAAGAACCATCGCAATCGTAATCTCGCCTTGCTTTTAAATATGGTTCCAACTTCTTTTTTAAATGATTAATTTTCAAATAACCCATTTTCAAATTTTCAAATAAATGAATAAAATAGGTTGCCAATCCGTAACCCGGAACAATCCAAGTTCACCCCCGAACTTGGATTGTTCCAGGTTACGGATTGGCAACCTATTTTATTCATATACAAGATCGTCAGTGCTAACATCGGGCACTAGTTTCATTCATTTACTATATGAGATTTAAAAAAAATGGCACAGTTATACGTATTAGCCTATATCTCGAGAACTACTGAACCGATTTTGATGGAACTTACACTAAATCAAATGTAATATGAAACATCAGTTAATATTAGTTACAATGCAATTAAAAGTTTTAGAGAATATATTGAACATTGGATTGAAAACCTATTTTTTTTGAAGTTGGTTAAAAATAATATTACGATCGTAATCCTGCAGTGCTTTTGGATATGGTTCCGAGTTTTTTTTTAGTACTTTAATTTTCAAATTCCACGCTTTAAATGTGCCTGAACATGGGTTCTTCCAGGGTTGCCGCAGGCAACCTATTTTATTCGCAGTCCCGACCCTCAGAACTAACATCGGGCACTAGTTTCATTGAGGTATCTTATGAGATAAAATACCATGAAAAATCGCCCCCTTCAGGGTGGCTGAACTTGGACTTCTTCCAGGGTTGCCGCAGGCAACCTTAGCTGGTTCACCTCTCCATAAGGATATCTTTCACTACGTCAAACTCCCGTTCGAGTATCTAATGAGATAATTTTTGGCAAAAATTGACGTTTTCGACACCTTTTTTTTTATGGTTCTTCCAGGTTAGGGAGTGGCAACCCTACCTGGCCCCCACCTCCAAAGTACCTACTTTCACTACATACTAGTCTCATTCAGGTATCTTATGAGGTAGGAAGTCCTGCCACCGGCCGCCGGTCTATAGACAAAGTTGACATAATGTCAACTTTGTCTACCCGCGAACATGAAAACAGTAGTTTAAATAATCAAGCGGTAAAGAAGTAACGCGGCGATTAATTAAGCAAAAGAATTTCATGTATGGATAAGTTCCACTAAAGGTTTAAATTAACCTATCTTTATCAATTATTATTTAAATTAAATAATCTTTCACATTTTAATTAATATTTAAATTATTATTTAATTTAAATATTAATTAAAAATTCTAAGAATTCATTCTTAGAACAATAATGTAAGTTGTTACTAAACTTACATTATTATTCTAAGAATCTTTCACATTTTGCCTCAGTATATCAATTCATACTAGCGCCAAGTCGAAGCGAAACGAAGTGACGTTAATATGGAAAACTTACCTTTAACTTAACATCGTATAGTACATTACTGCAGAGGCCGGGAAGTTAGGTATTGCCGGAGCCGGCCATATTACTCGTATCATCCGTTTACACAAAAGAGCTTTAACTTTGATAGTTTCAAAGACAAAATATCTGGCACTGAAACACCGCGCTTTTAAAAAAGTAGGTTTACTTAATCTTAACTTTGCTTTTGTGATCTTACGTAAGAACTATCAAATCCTTCTCTCACGCTCTTATAAGAACAAATTTAGTGATGGTTAACTCGAGTTGAATACTCACTGACTCGAGTATAAGTACCTATGTTCATACCTTCATCATAGTGTGACTTTATTATGTAAAGACTGCTATATAGACGTAGTATTAATGATAATAACAGTTTTTTTTTTAATTAAGGTTCTAGACCACAATACTTTAATAAATGATTTGATTTCATACAGTAACTTCTTTTTTTATTAGCATGATATGACCCTCCAAACATATTATAAATATATAATATAAAAAATTAAAGAAGTGAATCAGATATAAATATCATTTGTATATTCCAATTATTTTAAATTATTAATCTAACTAAACCGAGGGAAAAATATGTATAAATTTAAAAACTAATTCACTCGTTTCCTCTAGTTATCCCGAGTTACGTTACTCGAGTTAGTTAGTTCGAGAGTCCTTGGCAATAACTAAGTACGAGTCCGGCAAGCCGATTTTCTCAGCGAATGTGAAGAAATAATGAAATACGTAGTACTGGCAACAAATGAGTATAATATAAAAAATCGAATAATAGTACATTCCCGTGATTTTTAATTTTTATTGTCAATTAGTGCAAAGGAGGAAACATAACCGATACAGCCGAGTCATATTTTACGCAAAAAAATTATGCCGTAAAAATCTGCTTATCCGCATTTATTCTTTTTTCTTTCCAATTATCAATAAGTGTTAAAGAAATATAGCCCATACAGCCCAGTTATATTTAACACAAAAAATATGCTGGAAGAGTGCATTTTTTATAATGTAGTAGCAATTGGCTGTAGGGCAAGTTACATTAATAAGAAGTTTTGAGCACCGTCCAGGAATGAATTTTCATACTTACATTGCCTACGTTGAGTCCATCATACATTGATCATTGTATGGGGCAATAGTACGGAGGCCCAAAGAATGTTTATAGCCCAAAAAAATTTATTCGAGCTATAGGTGGACAAGAGAATCCTGCAGACCGCATTTCAAAACTCTCTCTCTATTACCGTTTCCCTCGCTTTATATGTATGCATGTTTGTATACAAGCACAAAACCTTATTTAAGAAAGCAAGTGAAGTTTACCCTCGAAATACACGAGATCCTAATAGACTAGTACTTGATGTTACATCTAGGTTAGAAAAATATAAAGACAACGTTTTATATTATGTGTATAAAATATTTAATAAAATTCCTGAAGACATAGAACCGTTGCACCTTGTAGCATTTAAGAAAGCACTGTATAAATGGCTCCTTGATATATTCATGTACAGTATAAAGGACTTCTTAGATAAGTAATTAAGTATCATACTATATTTGCATGCTATTATTTTTAGCGTAGCACGTAGTCTCAAATTCTGATTGAACACTAATAATGTACCATGTTTGATGATGATTTATTTATTTTCTTTCCTGGCCTAGGCCGGTAAAGTAATGCAGCAGAGACTATAAGTACTTGAAGGCTGTTATTTGGTATGGATTTGTATATTAATTATGTCAAAAAAGTACTCATCAGTTTCTGAAATATTTGGTTTTATAATGATCCAGTGTCCCTTCTATCTACTAAATGGTTGTATATGAACACGTGAAAAAGTTCAGTAGTATATATAACGAAATTTAAAGGAAAACTATCAGAACTAAGTAGTTTACAAATGAAATATTTGTAATCAACCAACTTATTACTTGGAATAGTAACATTTCATACAAATTTAAATAGTTAAGACAGTTGTTAGTTACGTAAAACAACTTATTAATATTATTATTAACTAACCTATATTGTCTCACTGCTGGGCAAAGGTCTCCCCCATTTCCTTCCATTTGTCTCTGTCCAATGCAATTTCAGACCATCCACATTGAAAAACGTCGAGGTCGTCGCGCCAACAAAAACAACAAAAAAACAAAAACAACAACTGAATATAAATTTACGATCCAAAGAAAGTTAAAAATTATAAAATACTCAAATAGATAATATTTTTTCTAATATTCCTTTTGAAGTAGGATTTTATGACTCTTACTTTAGTTATTATAAAATTATAAAATACTCAAATAGATAGTATTTTTTCTAATATTCCTTTTGAAGTAGGATTTTATAACTCTTACTTCAGTTATTATAAAATTATAAAATACTCAAATAGATAATATTTTTTATTATATTCCTTTTGAAGTAGGATTTTATACTTTTTTTACCTCCCTGATTTCTGATCAACTGAGTTGGCAACCCTAGTGGCGCACGCAACTAAGCGCGCGAAGCGCATAGTCGTGGTCTTGTAAAGCACTCTGCCCCACGTCAGAGGCCGAGAGGCGGTTCCGAAGAACTCTGACACCAGGGTGAGCATGGTCGATTGACCGCGTCACCTACTCGAAATGATGATGATGACTCGTCATATAAAAAAACCAATGAGACATCACATGATAACCTGTTAGGGAACCACCAAATAAACAAATATATAAATCCAAAACTATATCTACATTATGAGTGTAAGTGCAGCGGCCCGGTTGACGGAATGAGAATAGTACTCATTGAAATAGGAATGTTGGGCACATTCCAATTGAGATTGTATCATAAGTACAATATAAAAAATGTGGTCCTAAGCAAACAGTAGTATTGTAGAAGTTAAAAAAAAAACTTGAATCTAACGATGTACGCGACTGTACTATTTTACGTGAATACTACTGCTAATTTAGGATGGTTAGCAATATATACTGTAGCGTCGCTTTTTGCTATACTCCCGAAAATGGTCGGCTTATTATGGTATTTCACCTACGGTTGGATATTTAATTATATTTCTTAAACTACTGCGTGTATTAAGCTGATGTTTTGCAAACTTATAGTTAACTAACCCTTACAAATAGTTTGATAACTGTCGACTTCCGAACTAATAGAAAAACTGGTCAAATCGGCTGTCGAAATTCCTGGAGACCTAGATATGGTTCTTTTTCCTCATAACTAATTTAATACTTAAAGATATCATATTGATACTTACCTAGGCATTGTAGGCAATTATAAGATACAAACTAACGTCAACAATTAGTTTCTAGGTCCTATATTTAAAGTACAGGAGTTAAAATACCTGATTTCATATTTTCATTTTTAATCCCTGAATAGTAACATTTTTAGAAATTCTGTTTTTGCAGTCATGATCTACAAATTCATAACAGTGTAAATAAAAATAATCAAACTCCTACGCCGTGCCGATTATGAGATCCAGCAATCGACCAAACGTTACCCCAGCAAAAAATCGAATATCGCAAAAGTCTGAAGACGTACAAATTTTATTTATACAAGTACATTTACAGCATATCAACTACTAATTATTGTATTAACTTTCATTCGGATCCGAGAAAATTTTTTGCTGGCGTAACGTTTGAAATGTCATCCTAGCAGAATCTGATTTTAATTAATATGTCAAAAATTAATGGACGTACAAATTTAAAAGTTTCAACTACATTTACACGACGTTACTTACTAATTATCTAGCAATATTACGTTTTGATATTCAGTACTTTTTTGCTGGGGTAACGCACACTTTTATGCTCAGAATACGAAGAGTATTGAACTTAATAAATGTGCACATTTATTAAGTTCAATACTCTTATTATATTTACATACATGCTTATTTTTATAACAAAGTTATAATTATAGCTTTGTAGCTGTGGGACGATAGAGAAGCTTTATCGTATTTTTTTTAAAACGGAAACCTTTTTCACGTTATTTCGGGAAACCGAAATTTAAAAGTAAAAGTTTATCTACCGTTTTGACAGGCGTATGTTTTTACTTTCGGTACTGTGCAATATTTAAACGTAATTATTAGCTGGCTTAAATAACTCTTTTTGCAATGCATACTAACACAAATAACCATACTAAACACGGCTGCGCAGTAGCGGCTATAAGGCCAGTGTCGTCACGCAGCTGCCGGACAACACCTAGCCGAGCGACGCACTCGTTTCAATGCTACTTGCTCTTTTTTGGTCGTGCAACAAAAATAATTATACCATTATTAATATGCGAATTACTGGGTGCTCACGTACGAGGTCGAGCTTACCTCGTACTATGCGCATATTAATAATAATTATACCATTGTTTAGAACTACATTCTCTTATTGTTTGATCCAAATAGTTGGATTCGGTTTTATGTTATTATTGCTCTTTGACCAAAAGAGAGTCTTTTACAGTTACAGGTTTAGCGATTAAACATCCCAAATGAATCGAACATCCAGTTAAAAAAATCTTATTTACCTACTTGTCATTGCAAAGTAAGTGATTGATATGTGTAAATAATTTTAAATTGGGCGTTAAATTTATTAGTTGCTAAACCAATAGATTCGTTTGTTAAGATCTCTGCAACAAAAATAGTAACGTTCTAAATTTAAATCACTTCGCCAAAAGGCTAAAGACTGTCTATAAATCACGCATACGTTGCTGCTTTAGTTTGCATGATTGATGCTAATGAAAGCAGTCACAGTCTCGGTGCGCTAGTAAGTAGACGCTTGCTTGCTTAAAATCAGTGGATCTCAAAATTTTGTGACTCACATCAGACACTATGTATACCTGCGCGAGTTGTGGTGGTCAGCATTCCGAGGGAACTGTTTGTAGTGCTTGTAAACAGCACTTTGATTTCCCTTGTTCTGGAGTTACTGAAGCGGGCTACCGTAAGCTTGGTGAAAGGAAGAATACATGGAGGTGTCCCAAATGTAAATCTGGATCATCGCAATCAGGTGCATTATCTCCCTAACCTAGCCAATTGGACAGGATGCAGGATCAATTGAATAAAATCATGTTCCAGCTTAATGCGCTTTCATCCGTAGTGGAAGATGTTAAAATTATAAAACAGGATGTTGGAAGCCTTAAGGTGTCACTAGAAATGGCACATGAGCGCATTAATAGTTTTTGTGACAAAGTGAATGCCTTAGAGACACAGGTTGTAGAAGTACAGAAGATAGCTGAGGAAGTTCCAGCTCTGCAAGAAGAGGTTAACAGGCTGAAACAGGAACTAAGAGAAAGAGACCAATGGGCTAGAGCGAATACGTAGAAATTCGAGGAATACCACTAAAGAAAAATGAAAATCTATACGAGGTTGTTGGTAAAATCACATCATTATGCAACTACTCGGTGAGGAAAGAAGATATTAATTATATAGCGCGTATACCCACTCGGTCCTCAGCGTCTGAGAAACCTATTGTAATGTCTCTCATTAATCGCTACACCAAAGAGGAGTTTGTGGCATTAGCGAGAAAGAGCAAAGAGCTTAATTTGTTGAATTTGGGCTTCTCTACGGCTGGAAGTTTCTACATTAATGATCATCTGACTCAATTCAATAAAGAACTGCTAAGGAAAGCAAGATCTTTGGCTAAGGAAAGGAATTTCCAATACGTTTGGGTTAAACACTGCAAAATTATGGCCAGGAAATCGGAAACATCACCTATAATTTTTATAAAAAACGAAAAGGACTTACAAAAAATAACATAATTTACTTTTACCTAATGTTTTTGATACTAATAAATAAGTTTATAGATCTCAGTTTGGGAACCATGTGTTGTTTACGTGAGTTGAGATTCTCGGAAACGCACAATACAATAGTTAGTGGCATTAATCATCGACACGGCGTAAGTACAGATTTAAACTTGCAATTTTCGCTCGAGTATGCATGTCTAGTGAATGCAATTCCGGTCAATATTGCGTGCAGAGATACTGCATGGCAACTGTTCTCTCCAGTCGTTTTAATACAAATGCGCCTTAGTAACAAATATGATTCGTTTTTAACCCATTACTTAGTGCCTGTGTATTTCAATACCTACGCTGACATAAATTATTTGCGGGTTTTAATACACAAATCTAGTGTAACTTTAAAATATTATGTCTTTTTGATTTACTGGTTATTACAAGTCTGTTACAAAACAAATATTATAATTAAATATAATTTTTATATTTTAAAAGTAATGGTCATTATCTTTTGTTTTTGTGATTACGTGTTTTGCTTTATAAAGTCGCAATTTAGATATTGGGTTATTATTTTCGGGCCTTGATAAATTGAGCATTTATTACCAAAATACCCGAGGTTTACGAAGCAAAACACATATTTTCAAACGAAATTTATTGATGAACCATTACGACGATATATCGATTACGGAAACATGGTTAAAAGATGGTATTAGCGACAATGAATTATTTGATGATAGGTATATTGTGTGGAGAAATGATAGGAAGTATTCACGTACTTTGGAAAAACTTGGAGGAGGAGTAATTTGCGCCACGCGCCGTGATATGGCCGCGGTGGGTCGTCCAGAGTGGAGTTCCTCAGCCGAGGACCTATGGGTCACTATTACGCAACGAATGAGCGACCGGCAACTTAAAAAAATACACTTTTGCACTATATACCTATGTTCGGAAAAGTTTGGATATTCGTTTAACAGCCAACTACAAAATTTTTCTGATAAGTTATCTATGATTGTGAATTCTCATCCCGACGACATTTTTGTCATATTAGGTGACTTCAATCTAAGCAACGTTGATTGGTCTTATTCAAGCGGAGAGTTGCAGCCATCGGGTATAGCGGGTGAAAGCCAGGTATATTTTTTCGATACCATATCCGAGTGTAATTTAACCCAATTTAACTCTTTTCGTAATGTCAGCAAAAACAGGATTTTAGATTTAGTATTAAGCAACACGGACCTATCTGTTACCTGTTGTGATGATCCATTGGTACCTGAGGATGAACATCATAAAACTTTAAATATTTATTTAAGCCTATTTACTAGTGAACCTCCCAAAATAAAACCTAAGATTAAATATTTTTATGAGTCTGGAGATTATGATAAAATTAATTTATATTTAAATCAGATTGACTGGGATGTGTGCTTAAATAACAAAAGTTTAGAAAGTGCTGTCACGTATTTTTATCAATGCCTATATGATATTAGAGACAAATACATACCTAATAAAATTATTCACCAAAATTCGTTTCCACCGTGGTATAATGCTTCTTTAAAAAAAGTTTTAAAAGAAAAATTTAAATTTTTGGTAAAATTCCGTAAGTACCATAATACATCAGATTACAATACATTTTCATTACTCCGCAAAAGAGCCAAATCCATGGAGCAGCAGTGCTATACTGATTATATTAAGAAAACTGAGAATTCAATAGGAGAAAATCCGAAACTATTTTGGTCTTTCATTAAATCTAATTAGAAGGCATGTAACTCTCTGCCTGCAACTATGACTTATAACAATCAGTCGGTGGACTCTGGTGAGGAAGTGTGTAACGTTTTTGCTACATACTTCCAGTCAACGTTTTTGCCTAACTCCTCCAGTTATAATGATGCTTCCTCTTTTGGTGACGTTCCTAATAATGGCACTGGTCATACAATAGGTGACATTTTAATTGATCCAGAGAATGTTTATGAGTTGCTTAAATCTATAGATATAGGAAAGGGTACAGGACCGGACAATATTTCTCCAATTTTTATTGTAAAATGTGCAAAAGCTTTGGTAAAGCCCCTTAGTATCCTTTTCAGGCGATCTATTCAAGTAGGAGTTGTTCCAAAATTGTGGAAGTCAGCATTTATTACGCCGATTCATAAAAAAGGTAGTAAAAGTGAGGTCACCAATTATCGTCCGGTTTCTAAATTATGTATTTTTGAAAAAATCTTTGAACGTATTGTCTATACCCAGGTCTATGGTGCCCTTTCAAATATGTTTATAAATCAGCAACATGGTTTTTTAAAAAATCGCTCAACTGCTACTAACTTAATATCATTTATTGATTACGTTACAGTTAATATGGAGTCTGGAGGGCAAGTCGATACCATCTTTACCGACTATAGTAAAGCATTTGACCGCATTGACCATTGTATTCTATTACAAAAGTTAAATTCAGCTGGTATCCACGGTAATTTATTTAGATGGTTCACTTCCTATATACAAAATCGATCACAGGCTGTAGCGGTAAATGGTTATGTATCTAAATGGAGCCTTGTCCCATCCGGCGTTCCTCAAGGATCATTCGTTGGGGCCTTTGTTGTTTAATATCTTTATTAATAACATATTTTCTTGTTCCCATCATTGTAATTTTTTATTATATGCAGATGATATGAAAATCTTTAGAACGATAGGTAGTGTGGATGACAGTAATCTAATTCAATCAGATCTTCAAAGAGTAGAAGAATATTGTGAGCAAAACAAATTAGACCTAAATGTATCCAAATGTCATATCATCACATTCACTCGCAAGTTACAACCTACACTGTATTTATATAAACTCAAAGGCCAGATAGTTAACCGAGTAGACAAAATTCTGGACTTAGGCGTGATGCACGATGCCAAATTAACTTATGAGTACCATGTTGATCTTATCGTAAAAAAGGCTAGTAAATCTTTGGGATTTATTGTCAGATCCTGTTCTCAAATTTCATCTATTAAATTAATAAAAATTTTGTATTGTTCGTATGTACGGAGTATACTCGAATACTGCTCACAGGTATGGAATCCACAATACAATGTTTATATTGTCAGACTTGAGTCCATTCAGCGTAGGTTGTTGGAGACATACAGTATAAAAGCAATAGTTTCTTGGTGGGTTATAACGAGAGATGCAAGAAACATCACTTGCTGCCTCTTTTGGAAAGACGTAATATTGCAGACATTGTGCAACTTGTAAAAATAGCTCAATCCAAAGTAGATTCGTCCTATCTCTTATCGAGGATCGATTTAAGAGTCCCAAATCACTAACTACAGAAAAAATACATTCTTTTTACGTGCTGCTGATGCTTTTAATAAGCTTGTCAATGTAGAAGAAGTAGACCTACTCAACACCAGCATTAATAAACTTAAAAAAATACTAAGTAAACGGTGGTTTGACATGGTTCCCTAATGCACTATTTTTTGTTTGTTTTATAGCCCGGTATCCTGACTATACTATATTTTAATTCTCTTTTATTTTCACTTTAATTTTGTATACATATTTGCATTGTTATTTTCTTTCTTTCCCAATTTTGTTTTGTCTGTCCATTGGATTGATAAAATAGTAATAACTGCAAGCAAGCATATTATTACCTATATGCGGAAACTTAATAATTGTGCTTTATTTTGTTACTTATGTACTTATATATTTAAGATTTTTTGTACTGTTTGGTTTTCCAAATAAAATAAAATAAAATAAAATAAATAAAATAAAATAAAGGTGTTTACTGGCACTACTACCTTACGAAGGCAAATCCCTATCGGTGTTATAATAATTTTCTATATGTTCGAGAAAAGTGATATTTATGTCTAAGGCGCGTATGAGTTAGACCACCAGTTGCGTGGTCGAACATTGCTCGATCAAAATTGTAGTAGCTATGTGTAATATGTAGCTATGTGGAGTGCGTTGCTCGCAAAATTTTATAGGCGCGCCAAGCTTCAATTCTTTTATGCTAGAGAAATAAGAAGTGTATATATTTAGTGAGTCTATGGGGCTTTGTGGACTGCGCATCACTGCTAGCTCGGATGAACTCCTGAGATAATTCTTATTACCCAACGAGTCATAAGAATTAATTCTGTCAAAAAAAAAAGAACCCAAGAAAGGTTCTTTTTTAATTGATTTCACTTCAATGCTTGAACCAGTATTTGATCGATGTTTTGCCACATACGAGTATTACTTAATAGTAATGCTGCTTATTCAGATGATTTAAATCACGGCTGTTGCTGGTGCAGGTTTTTACTCCATGAGCGGAAGCTGATGCTGATTTGTTAAGATCAATATCAGCAGTTGGTGATGCTGATATAAATAAAGAATAAATATATACGGACAAATCACACAGATTGAGCTAGCCCCAAAGTAAGTTCGAGACTTGTGTTATGGAATACTAACTCAACGATACTATATTTTATAACAAATACATATATAGATACACATCCAAGACCCAGGACAATCTGAAAAAGATCATTTTCCATCTTGACCTGGCTGGGGATCGAACCCGGTCACTCCGTGTCGCAGGCTGGCGTGTTGACCGCTGCGCCACAGAGCTAGTATATTAATAAATTACGTTAATAAAATATTAAGCCTATTATTAAATGATAACTAACTCCCGTAATTAGGTATGGACTTATTATTTGTCATCATATTAATACACAAACTAGTTCAAACCCACGTTGAAAAAACAATCGAATGAGGTAATAACTGACAGCTTCAATATTCCCCAAAAAAGGCTGTTATAATTTCTGATTAATATTTCTATATTGGTTTCTTTATTCCACCATAACAAGGCAGAGCAGTCGTGTTGTAATTTTTCTTTAAAAATAAAACTTATTACCTTGCTATCTATGATTGGGTGTCGCCTTCGACTAACATTTTTCGACATGAATATCGGCATAATAGCACAGTGGTGGCACCCCTGTACGTGAGAGTTCGGGCACCGGTGACCTTAAGTCAACGAGAGAGACACTCACTACTTACTTCGCGCCTGTCCTGATGCTCCCGCGCACGTCTATATACCCACGTATAGGCGCAAGTGATTTTACGTGCAAACATGCTTAAGTGACGTTTCTTTTCGCATAGTGTATGTATATATTCTTTGATAATAGGCTGATGTTGACGCTGATGTTAAAAACACAGCTGGTAATCCGCGCATGCTGATGCTGATAACTCATGATGTCGCGAATAACAACCCTGGTTTGAATGTCAGCTAAAATATTACCTGTGTACAGTATTTTTGTCTCACGAGCCAGGACGAGCCAATGTTGTCGGCGTACATCGCTATGTTGGTCCACTCAAAAAATTTCAGTTTGTTGCTCGTAATTCCCATGGAGGAAGTATAAAGTACGATTATATTTACCTGTATAGGACTCCCGAAATTCAACTTGGCCATCACCGGCCGAGTTGATGTTTGGGAGTCCTATTTTGAAATTGTTGACCGCACGAAGTCATTCGGTTGTTGTATGGAAAAATCACTTGTTGCAATCACCCAATAAAAAAACCTTTGCAGTAGTGTCAAAAATATTTTATAAAGCTCGTGTACGTACGCAATCTAACTACAACTACGAAGCTAGTGCTAATGCGATAAAAGTATTGTACATGGGAAATGTTAATTGTTTGATACAATAACTTAAACAACATAAACAGTAAATTAATTTCTCGCAGGTGTTGTCGATCAGTCCGAAGAATGCTGCGAAAACTGACGTCCTGCAGTATCTAGATCTGGACCTACATATGTCGAAACCTTCGTTAACCAACGTACGTATGCATTTATATTGTATTGCGGTATTTTGTATACTCAGAAATCAGACAAGAAATAGCAAATTCTCAAATTTCTTTCTCGTAGTAAATCTACATGATCTGCAGTAGATAAATAATTACTGATTTTTTTAAATATAGAAATTACTGCACTCTTAAACGACTGAATACAATAAAGACTGCACATCCCGCAAGAAAACAATAGTAAATCGTGAGGCAAAGGCCTCACATAATACTTTTTGTTGAGGGCAATATTTTGTATCCAGTGCAGAATAAAGGATTCTAACTGTAGACTCCTAGGTGAAGCGACATGCGAGGGATTCGAGTATATTCGGAGTACATACTTTATTATGTAATAGATACATATATGGATAAACATACAACCCCAGGCCAATCTGAAATAGATCGTTATGCATCATGACTGGCCGTGATTAAAGCCACACATAAAATAAACAAACTTTATTTAACAAATTTTAAATTTATTTATTTTTATTAAACATAACCCTTTATCATATTTCAGACCCAAGATCGCAAGTCAGTGAGAACAATCGACATAGCCCACATAAAGTCTCTGTCGGCGGTAGATGCCGACGCCTACAAGACGGTAGACTTCCTCAAGACGGAAGCCTTTAACATCACCAGACAAGATGCCGAAGCCTCCAGGAGCAACCACTACTGAATAACTACTTGTAAATAACATTGTTTACCAATATTTACCACGAGACGACAGTTTTTTACTAAGCTTTATAGCCGGGTAGAGATGTCTTTCGTTAGTCAATAGAATCCAACTATAAGTATAGTATTTTCATTCCACCAGCCCATACGCACTTCAAGCGTGTGAATTTTCTGCTAGAGGCGCTAATATCGCGTGGGGCATCCGAAATTACATTTCTAGGATTAACCTGGGTAACCGAAATTTAGACGAGATAACGTATTTTCCCAGGTATGAGACCCAGCAATATCGATTTTTCGCCCTCATATATACCAAATTTTATCAAAATTGTGGAAGCAATTTCGTAATTACTTTTATTATACTTTTTTATATTTACACGTATTCAAGAATTGCTTTTTTAAAGTAATACAGTTTATTTATTTACACAAATGCATTAAATATGAATTAAAAGTAAACTTTGTTTCCACGCGTGTAATTCGAAGCATTTTCGTAATCTATCCCAACAATGGCTCCAGATTGTAAGCAGAAAAACGGTAGCCCTCATTCAGTAGAAGTACAAAGTATATTTTCCTCTGTGGTGATGAGATGCCGTTCTGGTGTGCTATTTTTGAACTGGTTAGTGCACGGAAT
The DNA here is from genome assembly GCA_947532085.1 of Elegia similella. Classification (NCBI taxonomy): domain Eukaryota; kingdom Metazoa; phylum Arthropoda; class Insecta; order Lepidoptera; family Pyralidae; genus Elegia; species Elegia similella. The sequence goes on along the minus strand of OX383925.1, from coordinate 27,996,828 downwards.
GTTATGGATAAATCATTCGTACAGCACAGACGCCCGTTCCTAAATCTGTATATGTGGAAAAAAAATGCGTCACTCGTGTTACGCACACAAATGTAAGCGTACATAATGCGCATCAGAAAAAAAACAAATACGTCTTTAAGCGCTGGTGGGATAAAAGTACTCGTATTTGTTATTTTGTCTATTGAACATCCATCATAGATCTAATAGCTATCTTTTAATATTTGTTAAATAAAGACATCACACACAATAACCTGTTCAAGTTAAGATAGTTGTGTAATTTATTATGAGCAGTGGTCAGAACGCGTTGGACATACGATATATATATATATATGAGCACAGCCAATGATAAATTGCAATAGTGATAATACCTCTGCGAAAAGTGCGTTTTCGTACGTCGCTTAGGCATCATCCGCGCTGTGTAAATACGCTTTCTTTAGGTTCAATATGTTCTACGCTCTCGATCACTCATGATTAGATATATAAGATTGAACCAAAATATTTTATTGACTACCGAAATATATCCCTTTGGAAGGCTAATTATAAAAAAAAATTAACCGAAATTCTCGTTAATACTTCACAACTTAACAGCATCATCTACTTAAGTATATTTTTTATAAATGATATTTATTATTATTATTACCAGTATATTAAACGTAACTATAACTCTCTAAGTATCTCTCTTGTTTTCAGCTATTTTCTGCGATATTTTTATCACTTTTATTTATTAAGTATTTATACACTATATATTATCTTAGCATTTTTGATGGAAAAAGTTATAAATTCCATGAACTAATAGTGAAATTAAGGTGCCTTTTCAGAGTTTGTAGTTAATGTTTCTACGTTATATACATATAAAGTCAATGTACCGAAGTGCGGTCTGACTGCCCAATATTTAAAACTATTTAATTAATTTTACAAAGGTGATTACATAATTTTGATAATCATAATCAAATATAAGCTTGTAGTGGTGCGTTTCAATATCTGCAATTATTTTTGATGACGCTTTGTTACGGTGTTGCTGGGCAATGTCTAATCGTAAATAATGCTACAATATTTTTATCTCACAAGCACGGGCATGCCGATATTGTTTGCGTACATGCACACACACATTGCCTTTATGTGCGTGAGCTCGAGAGCTGTCAGTATCGCCTAGGCTTGTTTTCTAAAAAATACTATTTATAATTAGTCCATCTATAGATTATCAAAAAGTATTAGATACGTATTTTTTCTTTTTTCAAGTCTATTACCAAAAGCGACGACGCGACGTAACGTGTATTACATGCAGCAAATGAATTTGGATCTTATATAAATAAATTAGCTGTTGCCCGCGGCTCCACCCGCGTTAGGGTCGATCCCTCGGGAACAGTAGAATTTCCTGAAATAAAAGTTACCCCAGGCCTCAAACTACCTCCATACCAAATTTCATCCAAACTGGTTCAATTGTTGAAGCGTCTTCTCACGCTTCAACCATTGTACTAATTTGGATGACAGACAAGAGTTACTTTTGCATTTATAGTATCAGCATGAATAATAGTAGATTGTGACGAAAGGTAAGTTGTATGTGAAATAAATATTCTGTATCAAGAGTGAAACGAAGAAGCCTTGCAGACACATCATACCCGGCTCAAAAGTACATTACATTAGCGACGATACCTCTTTGAACCAGATACCATCCGGTGCAGTGGTTATATCGTATTATATTCTTATATGTATTATATATTATTCATTTTGGAAAGCCACAAGTGATCTTGGTAAGGGACCTGGCCTACCTGCAAGCGTGGACGGTAAGAGTGATACTGAACAGATCGCAAATATGTTTAGCGAGCATTTTCAAGTGCGATCTCCTCTGGGTCCATGCACGGAAATGTCTGATTCTGGTCTGAGTGACTGTGGGGGTGAGCCACTGCTTATATTTACTTCGGGTCAGATAAGCGACGTAATAAAAGGCATGTGCAGGGGCAAATCCCCTGGTCATGATGGGCTCAGTATCGAGCATTTGAAATATGCAGGGAGTAATCTTCCGAGGGTCCTGTCCTTGTTTTTTACAATGTGCATAAGTCATGCATACTTACCAGCTGAGCTTATGAAAACAACTGTTGTGCCGATTGTTAAGAACAGAACAGGAGACATTTCGGACAAAACCAACTATCGTCCTATCTCCCTCGCGACAATTGTGGCTAAAATATTGGACAGTCTGCTTGATTCTTGCCTACAAAAGTATCTTAATCTGCATGACGCTCAGTTCGGGTTTCGGCCGCGACTATCTACGGAAAACGCGATATTGGCGCTCAAGCACACTGTCCGGTATTACACCGACCGTAGGACACCGGTATACGCCTGTTTTCTGGACCTTTCTAAGGCTTATGACCTCGTTTCATACAATGTGCTTTGGAGTAAAATGAGGAACAGGGGCATACCGGATCACATAGTTAATTTATTTAGATATTGGTATGCAAACCAGACCAATTTTGTAAAATGGTCAAATAGTGTCTCTGAAGCGTACAGGTTGGAATGTGGAGTGAGACAAGGGGGGGTTTCGTCTCCTACACTCTTCAACCTGTATGTTAATGAGCTCATAGTCGAGCTCAGTAGCAAGCGTGTCGGATGCAGGGTGGGGGGAGTTAGTGTAAATAACATTAGCTACGCGGATGACATGGTGCTGCTGGGACCGACTGTGAAGTCGATCACAGAGCTGTTAGGGGTATGTGAGACATATGCAACGTCGCATGGGCTCGTGTATAATACTAAGAAAAGCGAATATATGGTCTTTAAGGCCGCCGGTAGGTGTCCTGAACATATCTCCCCCATGTTGAATGGAGTCAATTTGACACGTGTGTCTCAATTTCGATACCTAGGACATATACTTACCGACGACCTTAAGGACGACGCAGATGTAGAGAGGGAGCGTAGGTCGTTGGCGATCCGCGGCAACATGCTGATCCGTAGGTTTGCCCGATGTTCTGACCAAGTTAAAATTACCCTATTTAAGGCATATTGTCAGGGTCTGTACACGGGCGGCCTATGGTTTAAATTTGCCAAAACGTCGCTAGATACACTACGCATCCAATACAATAACATTTTCAGGATGATGTTGAAACTTCCTCGTTTTTGTAGCGCCTCCGCAATGTTTGCTCAGGCCCAAACTGACGGTTTTCATGCCATCTTTCGAAAGAAAGTAGCGTCCTTGGTAAGGAGGGTGCGAGGGAGTGACAACAGCATCATGAAAATGCTAGCTGAGGATGTACACACACCTCTACTGAGACACTTCGTCCGGACGATGACGGAAAGACAAGATTGTCGTCTGGAGGTTCGGTCTCATCCGCACGGAGTGCCTCGTAGATATGTGATTTATTAATGGTCACCTACCTATTGTTATTTTTACTTTTACTTAAATCATATTTGTAAAGTAATGGATCTAGTTGTCCGAAAATAAAGAAAATTTGAATTTTGAATTTGAATTTGAATTATTATTTGCGGACATCTGCGCCAAATGAGTATTTTTTTCATTACAGTGGACATACCATCAAAATACCATCGGTTTTAATTGTTGCAATATTATTCGAGATTTCTGTATTGATGACTTAGCAGACTTATGTGAACGGGAGTTTTGATTTCTTCTTTTTTGTTTTTTTTTTTAATTTATTTCTTTTGTTAATTTTTTGCAATTCTTTTTTTTTATATTATCTTGGACAATTCATTTAATTGAGATGTCTAAGGTTTTTATTTTCTGTCATCAAGAATCTATCTTTTTAAATATTGCGAATACAACACGCTATATTCATATGGTTAATAAAAATATATAAACAACTCAAAACAAAATAAGGCCCAGTAAGATTTTTCGTTTCACTTTTATTAAGATTTCTGTAATGATGACACTTAGAAGACTATACAGCGAAATTAAACTTTTCTATTCCTTTTTTGAAATTTTTAATTTTGTTAAAATTGCAGTTTAAAACACACTATATATTTAATAATAAATAATTTAATAATAAATAATAACAAAATATTTATATACAACTCAAAACAAAGTAGGGCCCAGAAGATTTTAATAATAGCACTGTTTTCCTGATTTTTTTAACAAAAAAGTTACCTTTCGTTTGTGGATTTAGAAAATGTATAAAAACTATTTGATAACTGTAAAAGTAATTTTTCATAAAATTAAAAATGTAAAAAAAGACTGTGGTATTTTGTTTTTGGTAGTATCATAATCTTTGAAAATCCTTTTATGTCACCTACACCGAAGTGTAACAATAATAATGTAGAAATAAAACAACGGCTTTGAAGCGCTTGTGAGATAAAAGGTCTGTACCTCGACGTTAAGGATAAAATTTTTGCAAAATTGTCTTTTCTTCTTATTTTGGGATTCTTATATTATATTATTCAGATCTTTATGTGTCAGCAATAAATCAATCTTTGTTAATATTGCAGCTTTAAATACAACACAATGTCAATTCATATATTTAATTTTTGAAAAAAAAAGGTAGGGCCTAGCTAGGTTTTCCTCGTCACTTGTAATTGCAGATATTTTAATGTATTGTTTTACAAGAATTTAAACCTTTCGGTTGTTAATTTAAAAAACGTATAAACATGCCTTTTTGAAATCTGTAAGCACTTCATTTCCAAAAAAGAAACAAAATGTTGCTGCAGTAAAAAAAAACTTAATGGTTTTTTGTTTTTTGTAATTTATATGTAGTCATCCTACTTCTTTACACAGTATAAAATGAAGTCGCTTCTCTGTCTGTTCGATAAGATCTTTTAAACTCCTCAACGGATTTTAATGCAGTTTTCAGCAATAGATAGAGCGATTCAAGAGGAAGGTTTATATGTTTAACTTACTGCCCCATATTAGTATCTACACGCGGAGCCGGGGCGGGTCGCTAGTTAACCCTCTGATAAACTATTTTAAATATATATCATCATCAGATCTTTTTAGTATCCACTGCAGCAGCATGACCCTCTCTGTACTAGCGGAGCCATACTTGGCCATAGCAGGCAGAGGATTTGGCCTACACTCTCCTCGCTGGCCAGACGGGTTGGAGAGGTCTCATTGATGTTTATGAGCTTTGTTTAGCTCGTATTTCCTAAACATATATATACTAGCTGTTGCCCGCGACTTCGTCCGCGGCAATTTCTGTTATGATTAATCAGTATAGATGAAAAATTTTACCCCGTTTTCAAAACATTTTTATTGATGCTTCGCTCCTATTGGTCACAGCGAGATGTTTTATAGCCTAAAGCCTTCCTCAATAAATGGACTATCCAACACAAAAAGAATTTTCCAATTTGGACGAGTAGTTCCTGAGATTAGCGCGTTCAAACAAACAAACAAACAAACAAACAATCAAACAAACAAACAAACAAACAAACTCTTCAGCTTTATAATATTAGTATAGATTTGGCCTACACTCTCCTCGCTGGCCAGACGGGTTGGAGAGGTCTCATTGATGTTTATGAGCTTTGTTTAGCTCGTATTTCCTAAATATATATATATATTTACAACTATATAGTAATAATAAATAAAACCTTTGGTGCTGTTTCACCAATAAAAAGATAGTTAAGAAATTACGACTCATCACAAATATTATTGCCTATGACAATTTTACTCAATGTTATTGATCTTTTGTATTTATAATGTATACTTGATATTTCTTAAGTGTGTTTAGACAACCCCATACTTGATCGTGTATATTATAGTGTATATTATTTTTGAAGAATCACATCTTTTTTTAGTCTTTACTATATTGCTATTTTATTCTAAAATGGACTTTCTATACCGTCTATAAGTTTTAATAATATTCAGAAACTCCTAAATAGGTTGAATTATTATTATTGCATACCATTCGTGTACCTATTTATTCCTCAAACTAAACTCAGTTAATAATCAAAAATCCCACGGAATGTATTATGTAATATGTGGAACTGATATATGGTAGGTCTATTTAATAACGTTTTTATCTCAAATTAAGAATTATAAGTGGCTCAAATGTTTTTTGGCATCGATGCCTTACGTAAGCTATAGAGGAGGAGGAATGACGCTACACACAAATATTGTTCATAACATGTAGTCACGGAATGAATAACAGAAGGAAAAGTAATATTAGTATAATGTGGATAAAATTAATCTCCCGAATTTGTCTGGTCTGTTTAAGGTTGCGAGCCAAGCATCGAATGCTTGGCTCGCAACCTTAAAAAAATACACAATTTTCACAAACCTTTATTGACGTTGCTACTGTGCTCATCATTCTGTATTAAACGAGCATATTTTTTATATGTAAATATTTATAATAAGGCTCTCGGAAACTGCTCTAACGATTACAATGAAATTTCGAGGGGTTTCGGGGAAAAATCAATCAATTTACATCCCTGGGGAACTCTTCCGAATGCAGCTTGGTCGCTCAGTTGACGTCGTAATAAATGAAAACCTAGTTACATTCCCTGGTGGATAATTTAATTTTAAAAGGGACGTTCCATCCAAAGCATCAACCATATTTAAAAAAAAAAATCCAGTGCATTTATAATCTTTACAATTTTATGTATTATTTATCGTTTAATATTAAATATATTGGTTCTTATATTAACTCGAGACCTACTCTCGAGGCCTTCTTATTTTTTAAGTATATTATAATCCCTTTTTCGCGTAGGGAGTGAACAATGGCAACAAAATGTATATGTTCAAAGTTTGTAATGCGATCATAAAAAATGCAATCGACTTGGTAAAAACATATCCTTTTTAATTTTATCTGATTGTAAATGTTAATCACTTTAAAATCTGCGTTTAAAAACATATTTAGGAAAAACTAGCTGTTGCCCGCGGCTCCGCCCGCGTTAATGTCGTTCCCTTGGGAACAGTAGAAATGATAAAAATTCCATACAAACCCCTCCCCCTCTGCTTTTTCCCCTTAAGGCGGAATAATACATCTCACCTGCATAGATCTTTATATATAAAAATAGGTATGTAAGTTCTCGATTACAATTAAAAAGATCTGTGTAGGTAAAATGTATAAAATCCCCTCCTTAAGGGGCAAAAGGGGGGAAGGGGGGGGGGGGGGGGGGGTTAAGTTGGTATGGACATTTTCTCATTTTTGGACGTTCTGGATTACAATTTAAAAGATGTATGTTGGTAAAACCGACAAAATTTTCGCCTGAAGGGATAAAATAGGGGAGTAAAGTTAGTATTTTTTCATTTCTAGACTTAGAAGTATGAAAATAAGTATATACGTTCTAGATTACAATTAAAAAAGATCTGTGTAGGTGAAATGTACAAAATTCCCCCCTTAAGGGATAAGGGAGGGGGGTTGTATGGATTTTTTCTCATTTCTGGACATAGAAGTATAAAAATAAGTATATATGTTAACATTACAATTAAAAAGATCTGTGTAGTTAAAATGGACGAAATTTCCCCTTGAAGGGGTAAAATAGGTGGGGTAAAGTTTGTGTGGTTTTATTTACTTAGAAATATGACAATAAGAAGTTCTCCATTACAATAAAAAAAATATCTGTGTAGGTGAAATGGGCAAAATCCACTCCTTAAGGGCTAAAGATCTATACAGGTGAAATGTATTATATTCCCCCTTAAGGGGAAAAAGCAGAGGGGGAGGGCTTTGTATGGAATTTTTATCATTTCTACTGTTCCCAAGGGAACGACATTAACGCGTGCGGAGCCGCGGGCAACAGCTAGTTTACATCATAAAAAGAATCCCTGTGCCAAATTTCAAGTTTCTGGGCACAGTAGTTTCGGCTGTGCGTTGAAATATAAGTCAGTTTTGCCTTTGGCCCGCGGCTCCGCCCGCGTAAGTGTCGATTTCTCAGGAATAGTAGAATTACCCGGAATACATTAGTTAATGACTTTCAATGAAATACCTTAATATTGAATTTCAATTGAATAACTTCAAAAACGGAATGCTTCATACTAACTTTGCATCCCCGTTATAATTAAGGGATGATATTTGAGAAAAATATTTTACTCGTGTTTCATGTCTTTCACTAAAGAACCTTCATGCTGAATTTCATTTGACTAACTTCAAAAATGGTTAAGTTTCAAACTTACTTTGCACCCCTATTTTACCCCCTTAAGGGATGATTTTTGAGTGAAATATTTTACTCGTGTTTCATACCTTTCAGTAAAGAACCTTCATGCTGAATTTAATTCGAATAACTTCAAAAACGACAAAGTTTCATACTAACTTTGCAACCCGTTTTACCCCCTTAGGAGATGAATTTCCAAAAATCATTTTCTTAGTGCTCCCCTACGTTATAAAAGGAACCCCTGTGCAAAATTTCAAGTTCCTAACCCTTATAGTTTAGGCCCTGCGTTGATATGTCAGTCAGTCAGCTTCTTTTTTTTAGTATGGATTACTATGGATAGTATGGATAAGTATAATGCTGTCGTATAATGATGATGAATTGACTTTGGATTTTAATTTTCTTATGTCACTTATTATTTTATTTTATTTTTTGCTATATGTTTGCAGGCAAACTCATGCCTTGAGTTCATTCAAATGACGATAACTTTTTTTTTAATGAACCGATTTTGATGAAACAAACTTTAAATGTTTTGCTGAGTAAAACAAAGCACTTGGTGAAAGTTTGAAGTAAATCGGTTCAGTAATTTCGGAGATAATCGTGATCATACAGACAGACAGACAGACAGACAAGAAATTCGAAAAAACATTTTTTTGCTTTCTATTATTCTTTTTAAGTGTCCCTCTATCCATTTTAGTCAAAAATTCTAAATGTACAGACAAAATATTTTTACTGTTTTATTATATGTATAGATGTATAGATAAAAACAAGACTTGTCTTATACCAAGCACTCGTGAGAGTTTGGAGTTATAATTCACTGCTCATATAAATGCTATACTTATATATGTTTAAGTGGAAAGTCCATAGTGAAATGAATGTGAAGAGATCGAAATTAATGTGTGATTTGTTTTTACCACAAAACCTACGTTTAAGACATACATGTATAATGACAAAACTCTCCTACGAGTACATTTTACAAGACGAACGATGGATGCTAGTGTGTTGTATGCGTTTCACGAAGATAAAGAAACTGTTGAGCGATTTTAGAATTAATAATCAGTACCATGCCCCTGTAGCATGGCACGTGCGAATTCTAGCGTATATCGTTGTCTTGTTTTATCTAATAACTAGCAGTTTTTTGCGACTTTGTTCGCTTAAATTATACACTGTGTTACCCGCTGATAACGTAGCTCCTGTCGGTGAAGAATTTTTAATATCGGTTCAGACATTAAAAATTTTTCCATTACAAACAAAGACATAATCTAATCTGTCTTCTTTATAATATTAGTATTTAGATATAGATAATGAACGAGGCAGCGATAAATGATCTCGCGCTATAATGGCGAAGCGGGCGCTATGTTTCCAGGGCTGCAAGCCAAGTTAGTCTATGCGCACAAAATTAAATAATTATTGTTGTGTAAGTGTTTATATGAACGCAATAACATATTTAGACGCAGTATTCTTTACACGTTTTATAGTAGCTGTAGCGAGTATTTGATTCATGCACATGTTTCTATGTATAAGATAAACTTGTGCAATGCAATGTAGACTTATTGTCATTATGATTTTATAAGTAGATGGTACCAAATATGTATAGAGTTTTCAGCAATATGTCTCTCAGTGGCATTGAACCTTAGTTTTAATGTTAATGGTTATACTAAACAACTTCAGCATTTACTGTTGTTTTCAATGCCTCAACCTATGGACATCGCATAAGCCTGTTTAATGCGAGACGCTCATGGTGTGATTAAAAGTGATTATAGGCTTTTAATCACTGTCTCAATCAAACTTAATCAATAATCGTTTGTGAACTAAATCAATAAATTTTCATAAATATAAATGGCTACACATGAACTCGACTACGGTCATGCGCTACAAAACAAAGTAATAAACAATTTACAAAAATAAATGTGCTTCCACTGTATGCTCATTAGGGGATCTCCTTCGTTTTAAAACATTAAATTTAAATCTAATTTTTCATTGTGTTCAGTATTTTTAAAGTTAGTTCTACCACAATTTTATTTATCTTCTCGATTTTGCATTTTATTTAATAAATCGTGATATTGCTTTGTCAATTTGAGTATATTTTAATTCATTTCGCTACTTGGTTTTCTTTTATAAGGCTTAAATAGAAATTCCACTCCTTACAATTATTGTAATTACGCATTAAATATTTTTTTTGTTGGCGTCCTTAAATTGTTTTTACAATTTATGTACAGAGAGTGCCATACGTGAAGAATCGCTGCACTAGATTTGTCTATCTAGATTTATAAAACACAACTATCATAATATTGGCCTCTAAATGGACACTTCACGAGGCAAGTGCCCCTTTGAGGCCTTTTGGAAGTGAACAGTCCAGGCCAAGGGGTAGTAACCACTCCACATTGTTCGGTATTTATCGAAACCCTTGCTTTGAAGATAAGTGCTCGACAAATCCTCATGCGTGGCGCTCAATGTTGTTTTTTTTGTAAACTTGTATAAACATTACTTACCTACATTTATGTAATACTAGCTTTCGCCCGCGGCTCCGCCCGCGTCAATGTCGAATTCTCGGGAATAGTACTTTTTCCCGGGATAAAAGGTAGCCTATGTCCTTCTCCGTACACCAGAGAACGTGTATGCAAAATTTCATGATAATCGGTTCAGTAGTTACGGCGTGAAAGCGTAACAAACAAACAAATAAACAAAAAACTCACTTTCGTATTTATAATATTAGTAAGGATTATCTATGTTGACATTAAAATAATATTATTCTATGTTTAGATCGTTGTAAGTGTATTATTATATTAAATTTTATTAAATCTGAATTGCAAATATAAGTGCAAATATATGTACAGTCCTCTGGCTGCTCTGGCCAAGTTTGGCCCTAGTAGTACAGAGAGGGTCGTGCTCCTGTAGTGGAGACTAAAAAGGACCTGATGATGATGATGATGATATGTACAGTAAGTTAATGGTCAATACAAAATAAATCATATTAATGTATGCAGTGTTTTCATTAATAAGACGACCTGGATGATAGTGGCATGGTTTCTTTGTATTCATGTTAAAGCATATGAAAGTTAAGCGATCTGGTAACTAATTCCTCTGCCGCCGGCTAACGCCCCCCACTGGATTTTGGTGTGCCTGCGCAGAACTACGATAGTTGGGATCACAGAACAGTGGCGGGGAGGTGGTTGGCTAGCAAATATTATTTTGGCTCTGTGTCTGGAGCCCCCTCGGCGAACGTGATGCCCTAACATTTGCTTCATTTGCTTTATTGCTAATCCGGCACTGCCGGGTGTAATTTTACCCATTTTACCCACCGCATAGCCTTGAAGTGGTGTTTCTAAGTTCATGAGTCGTTTCTCTCACATCACGTAGATAGGACTTTAAACTCGTTACTTTGATTTTCGTTAAAGGAACCCGCCCTTTATAGACGACAAACCAAAACCTCGACGTAATTCTGAATACCTAGGCACCAGCGATTTCGCTGCAAGGCGCTAATGCAGACGGTGGAGTGAAAAACCATTTTTTTGATAGTTTTAGTTCTTATTTTGTCAACGATGCTTTAGGTGCATTGACGAGAAAATTCTATCTAAGAAAGAGGGTACCTACATCGATACGGTTTCCCTGCTCTTCAGTCAGACTTTTTAAAAGTTTAAACTACATTTTAACAGTCTGAGCTTTTGATGTTGAGCATGTTAAGTAAGTCGTGTCAAGGAAACCTACGTTTGCACCATGAATGGCCTGGCCAATAGTGCAAATGAGACGTCAGGAATGTTTATGATGTGATTTTTAATTTATTTTTATGGTTTAAACCACGTTTTGATATCTAGGGGATGGGATGACGTTCCAACATCTAGTCGCAGCATATTTAAACCTTAAAGCAGTTTTATGTGTAGGAAAAGTATCTATTTGACAAATTAATTTAGTGAAAATAAATTTATTAAATAGGTCCTTATGAGGGGCTTTTGTTTTTAATTATACCAAATAATAACACTGCAAAGTTAAGTGAACGACAGGCTTCCATGTTCAGTAAGTCGTGTCTGTTTAGGAAAGGAGTTATACGAGGGGGGGTCAAAAAGTTCGCGGAACGGAGGGGAAGGGAGGTGAAATAAAATACTGTACTATTTTTCTTTTTCAATATATTCCCCCTTAAGTCGAATACATTTTTCAGATCTCTCTATTAACTTATTAATACCGTCGAAAAAAAATGATTTGTCTTTGTCCTCAAAATAGGCCGAAATCGCCGACTTGACTTCTTCATCGTCGGAAAATTTCTTCCCACGAAGCTCTTTTTTTAATTTGGGAAATAAAAAATAATCACAGGGGGCTAAGTCTGGACTATATGGAGGATGGTTTAACATTTCGAAGCCACAGTGATGAAGGGCAGCCATCGCAACGCGGCTCTTGTGTACCGGTGCGTTGTCATGCAAAAGCAGCACACCTTTTGTCAACTTTCCCCGCCTTTTCTCCTTGATTGCTTCTTTTAATTGTCTCAGTAGATTAGCGTAAGTAGTATTCTCCCGTTATAGAAACACCCTTATCTTTATAATCTATTAGTAAAATACCCTCTGTATCCCAAAAAACAGTTGGCATGATTTTTCCAGCCGATTGTGACACCCTGTATTTCTTAGGGGGGGGGGGCTGACCCTTTTTATGCCACTGCATAGACTCTTGCTTCGACTCAGGCTCATAATGATAAACCCAAGTTTCATCTGCAGTAACAAGTCTTGCAAAAATTCCTTCGTTGTCGGCGCTACAGAGGTCTAAAAACTCCATTGAATACTCGACGCGCAGCTGTTTCTGTGGTGGTGTGAGCATTCTTGGCACCCATCTTGCGCTGACTTTTGACATACCAAGATTGTCGTGTAGAATATTTAAAATGGTTGTAGGTGATACTCCAACCATTTCTGCAAGTTGTTTCTTCTTAAAACGAGTATCCTCCAGTATAAGATTCTCCACTTTTTCAACGATGTTTGAGGTAGTGGCCTCAATCGGCCGTCCTGAGCGAGGGTCGTCTTCAAGAGACTCTCTGCCTTGCTTGAAAAGGCTATTCCACTTGTACACCATGGTTTTCCCAGGGTAAGAGTCCCCGTATACTGATTTTTTTTTTGAAAGGACTGTGTAGCTATCTCCAAGTGAGCTTTCGCTACTTCACCGGGCGTTTCAGGCGAGGGCAGAGTGCCCTCAACCTTTATAGACAACATCACCAAAGGGCCCCCAGGAGGGACGGACCTCGGCTTTGGGCGTTGCCTGTGTGCGCAAGGCTTGGAGAGACAGCAAACTCTCATATTGCCTGATGGGCCGCGTATGCGTGCATGCAAGCCTGAAGGGCCAATCTGAGAAACAATGGCAAAAGCCTTTAGAGAGCAGCAACTCTCATCTTTTGCCTTATGGGCCGAAAGCAACGTTGCCAGAAGGGCCTATCCTGGGTACAAGTCACCCGGGACCGCCGGGCGGTCACCAGTAATCGGAGCTAGTCCTACTCTACGCACTCTATTCCGGTGGCCAGTGCGACGGGGTCGGATAGTGGGATTCCTCTGGCTATTCGGAGCCGAAGAGGGGTCGGGGCGGGCTTGTGCGATGTCAATAGGGTCATCGGGATCGTCAAGTACGTTCCTAGGACGTCTACGACGTAAGGTCGTATCGTGTAAGTTGGGGGAGTAGTTAGCAGCTTGCACTACTAACGGGTTGGGGTGGCGTGCGGCTTTCTCAAAGTAACGCTTGGAGGCGTTTTTGAGATAGCCGCGAATGGATGGGAGATCTAGGTCACGGTGTAGGTCTGTCATGCGCAAGTACCGATGGTGACTCGTATTTGTGGCACGGGTGACGAAGCGGTTCTGCAAGCGTTGCAGCCGATCGATGTGGGAGGGCGCGATATGGGGGAAGACTACGCCGGCGTAGGTCATGATAGGGCGGACGCAAAGCTTATAGAGTGTCAATTTATTTCTAAGTGACATCTTAGCATTGCCTATCATGGGGTGGAGACAGCCTAATACGAAGGCGGCATGGTTGCGGACTTTGGTGATGTGGGGGCCGAAGGTCATCGCGCTATCGAGTACGACACCAAGGTATTCAGCCTTGCCTGCCCACTGAATGGGCTTTCCGTACAACGATACTGATCCTAACGAGGGGAGTTCTGCTCCGGACATGGTGATTTTTCGACGTGACACAGCTTGGTTATCCTTTGAGAAAAACACAGCTGTGCTTTTCTCCGGATTAACTTCGATGCGCCACCTCTTGAACCACCTGCCGAGAGCGTCCACGGCGGACTGAAGACGATTCACGATGACCGTTTTAAGGTGATGGGACGTGTAGAGGGCCGTATCGTCGGCGAATAGTGCCACTTCTACATTTGGGGTCTTTGGGATATCGCTTGTGTAAAGCGAATAAAGCAGGGGCGAGAGAACAGCGCCTTGCGGGACGCCGGCTCGAATGGGACGGGGCCTCGAGAGGCATCCCTCTACTCTGTACCGAAATGACCGATTCGACAAAAAGTCTCGTATGTTGTGCACGAGACTATCCGGCAGGCCCAAGTTGGTCACCTTGGATATCAAGCCTGAATGCCAGACTTTGTCGAAGGCTTTCGCTACATCGAAGAAGAGTGCTCCCGCAGGACGTCCCCAATTTCTCAACTTGAGAATATGCTTCGTGAGGCGGTGCAGTTGGTGGTGACACGCGTGTTTGGCCCGGAATCCAAACTGTTCGTCGGGGATGAGACTTTTGGACTCTACGTAGTCTTTGAGTCTTTTAAGGATGATCCGTTCGTAGATCTTGCCTATACAGTTCAAAAGACTGATAGGCCGGTAGGAGGAGGGGTTCTTTAGGTCTTTGCCTAGTTTAGGGATCCCGATCACGATTGCTTCTTTCCAGGCGGCTGGAAAAGTGCAATTTGCAAGACAAGCATTGAAGATGCTTACGAGCAGGAGGAGGAGGGCCTGTGGGAGGCATTTGAGCACTCCGTTCGAGAGTCCGTCAGCGCCGGGCGCTTTTCGGGGTCTGAGATCGCGGATGATTGACTTCACTTAGTCAAGTGTCGTCGGGGCAAGGGGGGTATTCGGTGGGATCGTCTTAGAAGCCACGAAGCGTTCTACGTGCGATTCCACCTTGCGAAGGTGATCGGGGTCAACTGGCTCACGACTAGGGGAGCATTGGCTCTCCAGGCTGTCTGCTAGGCATTCAGCTTTTTCGTCATCATCGAAGGCGATGGAGCCGTCTGGACGCGTGAGGGGGGGGGGGGGGGGGAGTGGCCGCAACCGTGTCGGTCTTGAGGCTTCTGGCTAGTCGCCAGTATGCCTGATGGGAGGGCGTCATCTCGGCAAGGAGATCACCCCAGCGTTCGTTCCTAATTTCCGCGATGCGTTCCTTGACTCGCCGTTGCAAGAAACGAAGGTGGGCACGGGCCTCTTCAGTGGGATAATTGTCGTGTAAGCGTGAAGCGCGATTCTTCTCTGTCAACAGCTGCCGCATATCCTCGGGGAGCTCCATTCTATGGGTGGGATCCACAGAAGGGACTTCCCGAGAGCATTCCTTGTAGGAAGCTTGCAGGTAGCTGGTGAGAGAGGAGATTGCGCTGTCAGTGTCGTCAGTCGTGGTGATTTTGTCAGGGATTGCATCCAAGTGCGGTGTTGGCTGGTTGATAACTTTTCCAAGTTTCTTCCAGTCAGTCACCGTCCTTGTATGCACTATACGTCCGTTGTCTGTTGGTCCTAGTTGTAACACTACCGGTCGGTGGTCGGAGGAGATGTCAGGGTGGACCTCTACTGAACACACCTGAAGGGTGATGTTCTTAAGGAGGGCAATGTCAAGAACGCTGGGGTTTTGTCCCTCTTGTGTGGGGTAACGCGTGGGAGCTAACGTGGCAACAACGTCAAAATCTAGTTCGTCATGGAGACTCTCTAGGATAAGACCGTTGGGCGAGTCCGTGACAGAGTGCCAGCGGACTGATTTGCTGTTAAAATCTCCAGCCAAAATGGTAGAGTTTGACAGCGAGAAGAGGGATTCGAGGTCGCTACGGAGCAACGTCTTTTTGCAGGGGAGATAAATCGAGGCGATGTTGATAGGCGCATGACCGGTCATGGCTTTCCGGAGGAGGGAGCACTCGATATTTGTAAGAGCTGGGGGGTCTAGCTGGGTGCAGTAAAGCGATCTTTTGTAGTAGATTACTGTACCACCCTTTTGGGTGCGTAATCTGTCATTACGGATGATGTTGTAATTCGCAATCCGAGGATTGCGATGGTGGGGCTTCAAAAAGGTCTCTTGTGCAAGGAAAACGTCCACCTGATGTGTTGTAAGAAACTCCTGGACGAGGGGTTTCACATCGGTGAATTTGCCGTTGGCGTTGTAGTACGCGATAGTGAGGGAGCGGGCTTTAATTCTCTTATTGAGACTACCCATATTAGCGCGAGGGGAAGTAGCGCGCGAGGAAGGGCGCGTTTTCTAACCTTTCGATTAGGAACCGGTGTTGGAACACGATGTCCAAGATCGCGTAAGCGTCGCCGTTGGTCGCGAGAATGGCGTGCCCCATTTCGAGGATCTCGGCGCGGTCCTCACGTGTTTCTCGCGCTATGTTGAAAACCACTCCGAAGGCCAGAGCGTCCTGGTCCCGGCTAGCCGGAGGAGCGCTGTGGCGCATCAGAGGTGGGGGTCTGCTGGGGGGAGCGCGGTTCCACGTTGAAACCTTTGGGGCTTCTGAGTGAGACAACGGCTGTCTCTGCTTCAGAGGGGGGAAGGCAGCTTGGCTGCTCATAAGGGGTTGAGGAGCTGTGGGCGCCGGCGCCTTGGGGGCACGATTTGTGCGTGATTGGGGGGCAGCGTTTTGCGACGATTTTGAGCCCCAGGCGTTCCTGCTCGCTTTGGGGGCTTTTGAGCACCCCCGCCAGTTGGCGGGATGGCCTTCCTGCCCGCAAAGTACGCAGGCCGCCTGAGTCTCGTTCTCCGCACTGCGGACTCTTTCACAGTCCGCTGTGCCGTGATCCCCCAAGCACTTCACGCATCTGGGGTGGGCATGATAGTTACGGGCCGAGTGCCCGTAACATTGGCAGCGGTGGCATTGACCGACAATGCCATGCTTGTGGGAGGGCTCTACTTTAAACGAGGTTAGCCCTGCGCATGACGAGATTTCGAAAATCCCCTTACCTTCCGGTGTGTTGTCTAAGACAACTAGCACCATTGGGTACGGGGTTTTCTTTTTCCCGTACATGCGGAAGACCTCGTTAACGGGGAGCGACTGAGAGACGAGGGTGTCTTTTACGTATTCGACCGATGTCGAAACTGGGATGCCTTTTATGATCGCCCTGAGTTTGCGGTCCTCAGGAAGGCCGAATGAGTGCCAAGGGATTTGGCGCTCGTTGAGGAGTCGGGTAAGTATGCGGTAGTCCTCCATGGACTTGACATTAATGTCAATGTTACCGTCACGATTGGTGGACGCGCGTGTATATTGCACCTTTTGTGCATTTAGCGAGCGGGAAAGAGGTTCCCACTGCTTGGGGTCTCGTAGGACTACCATCGGAGGTGGTCGGGGCTTCCTTCCGGTGGAAGAAGGGGCGGGCTGGGAGGGCGTCTTCGCGACGGATGAGCCGTTCGCGGTCTTTTGTGCCTTAGGGGCAGGCTCTTTCTCGGAGCCCTTCGCCTTACACTGGCGCTTTGCTCCGGTGACGACGGTGTAATCGTCATCGTCGGAGCATCGCGACTGCTCTGGCTCGGGTTCCTGTCCAGAGGGTGGGATCTGCTGGGAGGCTGTCTCCGTCTCCATATCATCGGACTCGAGGACAGTCTCTAACGTTGCAGCTGGGTATCGGGGTTCGAAGGGCTGAGCGGCGGTCTCAGCCGGGTCATCGGTGTAATAGTAGTCGGTCTCATCTACGGGGAGGCCGTCGTATCTATTACCGGGGAGGGCGGTCGCGGTCGCGGTCGGAGAGGGGGAAGCCGGGGCAGAAAATACCACCGGGGATCGGGGACGCGTCACGTCTGGTGACACAATCGGGTTCAAACTTGGCATATATACTCACAAAGAGTTGCTCATTAGTTACTACCTGCGGCAGGTCCCCCACCGCCCGATAACCCCTCCATTCCGCGAACTTTTTGACCCCCCCTCGTATATAGGAAAGCAAAGTGTTCACAGTTTTGGAGACGTTGAATAAGATGTATCATATATTCAATCGCGGTACATAAGTCCTGTTGTGAAAATTATAGTGAATGTTTTAACGGAGGACATTCCACGTTCACAATTCTCAAATATTAACTGAAAAGCTGAAATTAAATCATAAAACAGTCTTTTGTAAATTGTTTTACACTAATTGACAACGTTTCATTTTTTTTACCCATTTGTTTTTTTATTTTATATCTATAGAACTTCAAAAACTAAGATATTCGAGGGTTCTCTTTTATCTATGTACGCCATAGATAAAAGATAACCCTAAAAAGTAAAGTTTATATATTTTTTTCTTAGAATTGTTTAGACTAAGAGTTGAGTTGAGCCATATAGCACTGGATGGCGCTATTACTAACAAAATATAATACATTTTATAAATATTAGATTATCGAAATTAAGAAGCAGTGCATATTTGAATGAAACTTTTATTTATCAAATAGCAGTAATAAATACTGCAATCCATAAAATACTCAATTAGGGACAGTGTTAAATATGTACACTATGAAATGAAAACGAAATAATTTGGCTTTAGAATCTTATCAACAATATGGTTAAATAAATGGCTGCTCAGACAAGTGTCAATGTTAAACAAATGGTAAAAGTTTTCATTCCGTTTCCGATTGTTCCGTTTCTTATTTTTAATTAATATTTTATCGTGTGTAATGGGTACTTCTATAATTGACCGAGCGAGCGAAGCGAGCGAGGTCTTCAATTCAAGTTTTTTCAATTCAAGGGCGAAAAGACATTTTTTGTATGTATGTATGTATGTAGATATGTTTGTTCCACGATAACTTTAGAACCAATGCTATATAACTTTAGAAATTAATATGAAATTTAGAATATGTGTAGGTCTTATTAATATTAAATCATTTATTTGCGTAAAAACAAAGAATAATCAGCAACATGCTTCGTCAAAAGTTTACAGAAATAAATCAGCAACAGTCTTATTAATACAATTTTCAAGTACAACATCAAAATCGGTTCAGCATTTTACGAGATATTTAAATAAATGTTAAGTTTTTTGCCATTTCGTGACATTATCCTAAAAATTACACAAGATGGCGCTTGAAGGTTACTACCGCCGCCGCTAGGTGGCGGTATTTCGATGAAGCCTGATTTGTCCGTGTTTTGTGTACCAATTAATTTAAATAGTAATTAATTGCCATAGATTAGAACAGTACTTTCTCCCCTATATTTATCGAATGGTTGGCTCAGTCACAATATGGTAGATACCCGATCGAAAAGATCAGATTTCGAGCCAACAAGATTTTTTTTTGATCCAAGGTTGCAAATGTTTCTTTCGTTGTCTGTTCAAAGTTAGATTCCAGGTTACTTTCTTATTTTTAATTGACAACATTTTGTTCCTATATAACAGAAATATATACAAGTTAATGTAAATTTCCAAAATTAATTCTTGTTACTTCTAAATTTGATTTTTTATTACTCCACTAGATGGAGCCAGTGTTCCTAAAAATGCGTAGGGGTATTTATTAAGCTTTTATTTATTTTCAATTTTAAGTATGTATATATTGGTTCGGGTTTAATTCTCCAATAAAAATTTAAAGCAGTTATCGTCGACCAATTTAACTGCAATTTCGCATTGTACTGCAAAACCCAAAGGAAAAAGGGGCTGGGGTTGTCCGGATAGGACAAGCCAGAAAATTAATATCTACGAATGAAACCCAAAAGTTTTATAAGTACAAAGCTCAAGAGAAGAAACGTGGGTTACATACATACTCGTATGTCTTGTCGGGGACATAGACCCCGCTAAAAAAATTAAACGTTGACGGGTACACATAAAAATCATAAACGTAGGTGCATATACATATAAAGCAAAACACATACATACGTCACCTACATAGTTATCATACCGACCCGTGATACCGACCGAAGTTTAGTCACCTGGATACTAACCTATTAAATGACCTTTTATATTTCTATTCCCTGAATTTTAAGTTGAAGACCTATTAACATTTTCAAAACCACCTGAAATATATTTGGTTCGCAAATAACTTTTATAAAAATTTCCTATGTCGTGATTCCGGTAATAACCATGGTCTTACAGATAAGAACGTTTATGTGTCCCTTTAGTGCAATTATATTTATTATTAGGGTCCCGTACCTCAAAACGAAGAACAACAAAGTATATATATCCTATAAGGGTCCCGACCCTTATAGGATATTTAAACTTTGTTGTCCGTCTGTCTGTCTGTCAAGAAGTGAGAAAAAGGTTCTTAGGAATACCTGGCGGTATCAAGCTGATATTCATATCAAATACTCAAGTCTACTGTCCCTTGGAGCTGTGAAAAAAATCAAACTTCTAAGTCAACGCAAACAAAAAAAACCGCATATTATTGACATTCGCAAGGGAATCAAAACCTACAGGGTACTACTACAGGGTAGTACTTCCTGTAAACTCAGAATCTTCAAATTTGGTACGAAGCTACTACTTATAGCGCATATGAAGGAAACATTGCGAAAAGCAAACATTTTTAGTTACATCATTATAATAAATATATTTTTAATAATTTTAAACTTATTATAGATAATGGTACGGATCCCTTCGTGCGCGAGTCCGTGTTTGTCTCTGAGGACTACTCAAATTGTGTATCAGCTCTCCAGCTACACGTTGCAGTCGTTTAGGTTCAAAATGACCCAATCCCAAAATGTCCAGAGGGTGCAAAACGTCCATACCTATCCCAGAATGTCCAAAACCCCAAAAGGTCCAAATCCCAGAATGTACAAATCCCAAAATGTCCAGATCCCGGAATGTCCATATCCCAAAATGACCAAATCTCAGAATGTCCATTAGTGTCTTTTTTATTATTTTAGGGTCAAAATGTAAAAAATTACTGATGTCAACATGTGATTTGATTACACAGTATTTTACAATCTTTTATTTAACTTGCAATGTATGTATGGATGAATATAACTAAGTTTGTTCGAGTGGGATCTTGCCATTCAATTGTGAAGCAAATCTCTTCAACCGATTGAGTTGAAATTTAATATGCATATGTATATCGCGTGACAATGCTATATTATGAAGTCAGTGAGTTGATCTGATGATGAGGATCTTCTCAGTGCTGAACAGCCCGGTCGCCATATTTTACAGTGTGAATTCGCTCATATTAAAATCTTGTAACAAAATATTATTTTTGTAAAAAGTACCTATGATGAGTGAAAGTATTTATTGCTAGCCTTATTTCAATCGTAAAATTGATAGGTATTCCATTCAGCTGTCTCAGCGTGAAGAAGTAACAACCGTTCATAGATACATACACAACACACACACAAATTTTCGATTTTAAATAAATATAAATATATACGGACAAATCACACAGATTGAGCTAGCCCCAAAGTAAGTTCGAGACTTGTGTTATGGGATACTAACTCAACGATACTATATTTTATAACAAATACTATAGATAAACATCCAAGACCCAGGCCAATCTGAAAAAGATCATTTTCCATCTTGACCTGGCCGGGGATCGAACCCGGTCACTCCGTGTCGCAGGCTGGCGTGTTGACCGCTGCGCCACGGAGCTAGTCAAATTTTATATCATTAGTGGGATTTATTATAGTTAAATTGATTAGTTGAACCTATATCTTTTTTTAATAACATTAATATTGCTTCTTATTTTTCTCTAGATAGTATTTGGACTATCTGGGAGTTGGTCATTTTGGGATATGGACATTCTGGGATCTGGACATTTTGGGATTTGGTCATTCTGGGATTTGGACGTTTTGTACCCTCTGGACATTTTAGGATTTGGACATTTTGAAGCTAAATGAAATATATGAACGGACAAATCACACATTTACTTCTGACTCAGAAACCACCCAGCTGTTTAACCATCTAAGTGGCTGTATCCCTACGAGGTCACGGACCACGCTGGTAGAGAGGCACGCAATTTTGCTCTTTCTTTGGACCTCACCCAGTTGGTTGACAAACCAACCAGAGTGCCTGACATTGTTGGCCACACGCCTAATTGCTTGGACCTTATACTAACAACTGACACAGATCACATTAATATTCAGGTCTCTGCACCTTTAGGTACTTCTGATCACTGTTTCATCAGGTCTGTCTGTAACCACTCACCACCTGATATCAGTCCGAGGTCACCCCGAAGGCTGTGGAAATACAAGTCGGCTAACTGGGACGAGATGCGTCACTTCTATGCATCGTATCCTTGGCGACAGACCTGCTTCTCGAGTGACGATCCATCTGTCTGTGCGGACTCAGTTGTTGAAGTGCTGCGTCAGGGTATGGAGTATTTCATCCCATACTCCGACATTGCGTACGAAGAAGGAGCACGGCCTTGGTTCAACGGCGGATGTTTACTCGCCGAAGCGAATAAACACTCTGCTTTTGTATCATGGTCTAACGCTCGTAGCCGCAAAGACCCTGATGTTCACGTCTGGAAAAAAGCCTACAACCAAGCCGCCAAGGCGTGTAAAAAGGTTCTAAGAAAAGCCAAATTCTAGTTTATTGGCCGGATCAGTGGTAGACTTGCCGGATATCCTTGAGGAAGTAAAGCCTTCTGGTCCCTTGCGAAATCTGTGCAAACTAATTTCTGCCGTCCTTCACTACCACCGCTACTGAAACCAGATGGGACACTGGCCCATACTGCAGTTGAGAAAGCGAACTTATTTGCCTCTCAATTTGCTAAGAACTCCCAACTTGATGCGGGTTGCGCCGTACCTCCTGCTCTGCAGACATGTGAGTCCACCATGCCTGAGGTAGCCATCCACCAAAAGGACGTGCTCAAAATCCTGCGCAACCTTGACACAAAGAAAGCCAGTGGCCCTGATGGAATCCCAGCGGTGGTACTAAAAAACTGCGCACCTGAGCTTTCTCCTATACTTACGCGGCTCTATCGTCTGTCGCTGAGGATCGGTAAGGTTCCGAATTCGTGGAAGCTTGCGAATGTGCAACCGGTGCCTAAAAAGGGAAATCGTGCTGACCCCGCAAATTATCGACCAATAGCCATAACTTCCATTCTCTGTAAGGTAATGGAACGTGTTCTTAATGGTAAGCTCCTGGCATATCTTGAAGGTAACGATCTCCTCAGTGATCGACAATACGGATTTCGACAAAATCGGTCAACTGGGGACCTTCTTGTGTATGCCACACACTTCTGGGGCGAGGCTATCGATAAGTGCGGAGAGTCTATCTCCTTATCGCTTGACATCTCCAAAGCCTTTGATAGGGTGTGGCATGATGGCCTATTGGGCAAATTACCATCTTATGGAATACCTCCCGGTCTTTGCTCGTGGGTAGCTGAATTTCTGAGAGAACGATCAATACGAGTAGTCATCGATGGCTGCTCGTCTGATCAATTGGCTATAAATGCCGGGGTACCTCAGGGGTCAGTTCTTTCTGCAACCCTCTTTCTGCTGCATATTAATGATCTGCTTGAACCTGGTATCCTTGGTTATGCAGATGACAGCACTGTTGTGGAAAGATATATACCCGATCCGCGAGATGGAACCAGGGAGATCCAAGCTTATAGGGAAAGTTTAGTGGAAAATATAAACAGGTCCTTGCAGACTGTGTCGGACTGGGGCGAGGCCAATTTGGTTAACTTCAACGCCTCAAAAACACAAGCATGTTTGTTCTCTGCTAAAAGGACCCCGTTTAACTTGTCTCCCACTTTCCGGAATGAGCCTGTGGTTATGACTGGCAGCCTTGAATTGCTTGGAGTGACTTTGGACTCCACCCTAAACTTTGGGCGCACCATCGAACACAAGGCAAAAACTGCGGCCAAAAAGCTTGGTATCCTAAACAAAACAAAACGATATTTCTCGTCCAAACAACTTCAGGTTTTATACCAAGCTCAAATCCGTCCTTGTATGGAATACTGTTCCCACCTTTGGGACGATTCGGCCAAGTATCAGTTACACGCATTGGACTCTGTGGAGCGTCGTGCCCTAAAACTTATAGGCAACGATAAGTTCAGATTCCAAAGTCTTGAGCAGCGACGTCGAGTGGCTCGTCTGTCAGTTTTCTACAGGTTGCATTTCGGGGAGTGTTCACAGGAACTCCACGAACTTATCCCACCCACCCTTTTCCGACATCGGTCTACTCGACGGGGTGAAAGTATGCACCCGTATGTGGTTGATATACCACCAGGTCGCACGAAGCGCTTCTCCTCTTCGTTCATCTTGCGTACGGCTAGGGAATGGAATCTCTTGCCACCGGATGTTTTCCCTGACACATATAATTTGGGTCTCTTTAAGACTAGAGTGAATAGGTTGTTAATGAGCCAGCGAGTTCCACCATAGGTCACATCTTCACTTAACATCAGGTGAGATCGTGATAAGTCGCTAAATCATGCAAAAAAAAAAAAAACACAGATTGAGCTAGCGCCAAAGTAAGTTCGAGACTTGTGTTATGGGATACTAACTCAACGATACTATATTTTATAATAAATACATATATAGACTAGTGGTTCTGCGAGAACAGTAGACCTCGCGAGCCCTTACAACCAACATTTATAACAAATACATATATAAATAAACATCCAAGACCCAGGCCAATCTGAAAAAGATCATTTTCCATCTAGACTTGACCGGGGATCGAACCCGGGGCCCTCGTGTCGCAGGCTGTCGTGTTAACCACTGCGCCACGGAGCTTGCCAGGTCTTAACCTAATTTTATAATAACTACGGAAATAATGTTAGTACAGCTAGTATTTGGTGAAGTTAGGTAGTTATAGAGAGGTTAGGCTTGTAAAATAAAAAATAAATAAAAGTAATGTTTAGGTTAGGGTAAAATGTGACCGCGAAAGCTTAAATCATATGATACCAAAGTTAATTGAAAGTTTGTACTACGTTCCTGAATTCAGTTAAGTAAACTGCGTGAATAAATAAGTGTCAGAAAAGGTGAGGTAGGCGGACATCCTCGACCCATTAACCTTAGTTCCGCCAGTTCATTAGTTTACGTAGGACACTAAATTATTCGGTGTCACGCGAATAGCATTTCGGTAAAAAGTAGTGATGTGCAGAATACCCGCTCGCTGAGAAACCGAGTACTTACCGAGTATTATTATATTATACCTATTGGATAGTGGGACTTTACAGTGGCAATAGGCTTGTTTCCTAAAAAAATATATAAATAAGCAGTCTCTCGGTCAGATAAAAAAATATTCTACACGTAGTTTCTTCATCGATTAATTAAACAATAAATGATAAAGATATATCTCGTTAAAATTCCATGTGACGTCAGAGTTAGTTACACTTTTTAGCTAACTGTGACGCCACGAGACGAGTGAACCCACCCATGAACTTTGACGTGCTTTATCTTTTAAAAGCTTTTATTTAACTTGCAATGTGGAATCTATGAACTCAATTTTGAAGTAGATATCATCAACCGTTTGAGCTGAAATTTTGGTATACACGTTTAGTTTGGATGACAATGCACAACATGGTGTGTGACATCATTCTAAATCCAATATAGCGGATTATTCAAGACGGTGGAATAGTTATTTTTAATACATTTCTACAGTATGGATATCAAATGAAAGGGATGGTTGATAGTAACTCGAAAAATAATGTGGCGTCATTCTAAATCCAATATGGCGGACCATCCAAGATGGCGGAGTAGTTATTTTTAATGCACTTCTACAATAGGGTATCAAATGAAAGGGATGGTTGAGAGTAAGACGAAAAATAATATGACGTAATTCTTAATCCAATACGGCGGATCATCCATGACAGAGGAATAGTCATTTTTAATGCACTTCTGCATTAAAGGAATCAAACGAAAGAGCATGTTTTGAAATGCGGCGGTTCAACGACTAACCGGATTGTCATTGCGATACGATCTTCAATAAGGCGGCCCACGTTTAGCCGCAACGTACTTCTAGTTAGATTGTAGGGTGTCCTTATTTACAAATTAAAAATGTTTAAGTAAAATCAATTATATTAAGAAAAGATAACAAATGTCGTCTTACGATATTCTATACTAATCAAGAATTATTATTATAGTTAGTTATTATTATATTTATCACATTTTCTTTGTTTATTTCACTATTAACTTCGCAGTTTTGCAACACACTTTCTGTATCCGACGCCATTATTGTTGTCAAATTGTTGTTATGTCAGGCAGCGCCACGAGTGTTAAAAATGGGAACTAAAAACTGTCATAGCGGCACTGAAGACTCGCTGTATTACATTATGGCTAGCCGTGTTGAATAACGTAGGGCGCCGAATACTTTCTGGCGGATTTTCATTCAGCCGCATTCAATTCAGCTAATCGTTGAACCGCCATATTTCAAAACGGCTAGCCATAATGTAAAACGGCAGATTATACGATCCGACTGCGACATATACAAGTACTCTATTGTGTCAGTACTTTCCTATCTCGCGGTAGGCCAGGGGTCAAGGTGACCAATCTGAGGAACTGAGTGATAAAACAGTACGGTATTCGCTTCACTCACAATCTGAGGCCTGTGCAACAAATACGTGAGTGTTTATTTACGGATACCTGTGAACTATTGTCTATTAGTACTGGTACTATCACAAAGGGTTTTGATTAATCGTAAGTGTTATATATTAATATTTTTGAAGTAAAAAATTCTTTAGCGATGTTGTGCACTTTTGGGATTGGTAAAAAATGTTAAACTCGCGTCAGGACACGTGACCCGATCATAAATTCGTAAGACGGACACGTGACCTGAGGCCGCCGCAAATATAAGTTTTCTTTTCTGCCGGCACTCCCGGAGTGCAACCCATTGTTTTTTTTTCATAGTTCGTTTTATAGCCTGGTTATGGCGGCACAAACTTAAGGAATATTTATATAGGATAAGTGAAACCAAAAATAATACATAAAACATTTAATGAACCAAAACTATAAACATTAATCTAAGTGTACATCATTTTTCCTTTTTTATTTTCAGCCAGGATATTCGTATTGTATTCACAGTTATTACATGCATAGGTATTAATACATCTCTCATCACTAGCAAAGTTTCCGGAAAGCTTACCAACTAGTCATTGCTAGATGGCAGTTACTCCAATGCTAGTTAACTAGCATAAAATGGATATTACGCAATTATTTGAAACTGTTAAAACTGTTATCTGAATAAATTAAAAAACGAAAATGCTTTTTATCTAAGTAGTATGATGTATTTTCTAAGTAGTATGATTATTATTATTAATAATCATCAAGGTAGAACAAACAATTAAAAGCATTTTTGTCAGTAAAATGTAGCACATAACGCCCTCAGTGTTAATTGAAGCTTAGGTAAAGCGCAACTTCGGTTTGTATAAAACGCCGTGAAAACGTCAAAGATGATGATGATGATACCTACCACCATGCCTTTATGTACCTATTACAAGTCGCTATTAGATTCCAATCCACTGCTCTCCTTATTGACCTTTCCCAAGTCCTTTGTATATTGGTTCCTGTGTAGAACAATGTTTTTACAAGGTCTGTTTTGATCAAAAACAAAGGATGATTTTAATTCAAACAGCCATTTGTTTGGCTTCTGGATTTTATGTGGAAATGGATATTCTGTTTGACTTGGAAGCCCAATTGGAATGGCTCTATAATAAACCCGTCCTTGGACGATTTTTTTAAGAGGACGTGCTTCATATCATGTTTGTATTGATTTCTAGGCATCATCTGTTACTTATTCGTAGCTGTTTAGGTCAAATTTATGTACCTATGTACATTTGTTTTTACAATTCAATAGATACAGCTTGTGATATACGGACGGACGGACAGCGGAGGCTATTACTAAGCCTCCGCTGTCCGTCCGTCCACCCGGGTCCCCCATATTATCCTTTGTGTACGGAATGTTAAAAAATAAACATGACAACACATTTGTGTTTTTGTTACAGTATCGAAGAAAGAATCAACCATTTCGGAACGTGACTTCGTGTACGACGGCGAGCAGCGTTTACTCGCCGAACTAAATAAGTTACTTTCCGAAGACTCCACTCCTAATCAGCCTGAGCCACGGAGGGAGAGGCAGGAGCAAAATGTCGCTGTAGCTAGTGGTCATCATCAATTCAGACGTAAGAAGTCAGCCCAAGGATTCTTCGTTCCATGCGAGAATATTGCTAAACTCACCACGTTTTTTCTTCTTATTGCTATTCGCATTTTTATGCTTCCGACGCTGCTGGCCACGGGAACCTTTTTTAAGCTAGGGAAGGATAGGAATTTGTTAGATTTGGGACTAGTGTGAAGGTATTGGGATACTACTCACTTGAATGAATGGGGGGAAAGCAAGTATCAGCTCGGGAGGCCGGGTGCGTGTTCCCAATGCCATTTTGTACCTATCATACAGGCAGTTGGGGATGACACCTCCCCCTGAAGCAAAAGAAGGTACTTTTTACATCTTATTACACAAAAATGTAGATGATTGTCTAATCTAAAAGTCAACGCCCCTCTAGTGCATTTACCCTCACGTACAATGTATGTTGAAAACTTACCTAATACACATTAAATTTATCTTCGCTATTTAGGTAGTTGGTTTTTCAAATTAACTAAAGTACGACAGGGTGGACGAGTCATCTAATACAATTGACACGAATACTTGACAATCGATATTTTTTTTTGCCTAGACTAGTACGAATTTACAATGAAATCGTCGCGCGCCCATGAGTTACAAATAATAAATAAATAAATATATACGGACAAATCACACAGATTGAGGTAGCCCCAAAAGTAAGTTCGAGATTTGTGTTACTAACTCAACGATACTATTTTGTCCAAGTAGATATTCCAATTTTATATGAAAGAGCAGATAATTTTTTCGCGATGTTGAAGTTGGTCCCATAATAAAAGCTGCTCAGATTCGTGGTCTGAGTCACTCCTTAAACGTTTACTAATGAATTCAATTTCATCCTGTATATGATATACGCTTTTAACTCTTGCGCATTTCACCATTGGTACATATTTGCACACAACAGCACCAGGTGCTGTTGTATACAAATATGTAGTTCAGCAGGTCCTGTTCCTATCAGGTAACAAGCAAAAAATGAACGCAGAGATAGAAAAATAATACACACAACCTAAACGACGACGGTACGAGAAGCTGGAGAAAGGCGCTAGCGTAATACACAGAGTTTTACCGTAGCTCTTACGTAGTTCTGTGGCCCTGGTAATTTTTATTAGGTTTTACGTAAAATTATCATGGCGCAAATGGGTGAACTGACCTCGGTTACAATCTCAGCTATTCAGCCCAATAATAAGCGCGCGGACCAAGTTAACACAATGTTTCTTTATAAAATTCTAAAAAAAAAAAATTCTGTACTCATGGAATAATGTGAATCATGTTCAAATTAATTTGGTGTATCTTTGCTGATCAAATTCATTCAAACGAAGATCGATGATGATCGAAACGAATTTAAACGAAATTCTTTATTACTAGGCACTATACATATTTTGCTCAATACGAGAAATGTGAAACCAATTCTAGTTTTATAAACCGAGTTCGAATCCAGGTTAGTAGAATATCAACAAGATTTAATATAATATTTTCTTTCGAGTTGGCACATCACTAAAGATAGCCTATAATGTGGTGCGTAACACAGTTACCTACCCATGTCCTTGCAGTCCAAAGTTTCGATTTCTTTTCTTTACATATTTATTATTCATTTAAAATTTACTCTTCTGTGCATATATCATAAATAATAATTTATTTATTTCTTAATCAATTTCACAAATTTAAACTAAAACATTAATAGGTAGTAACGTTATATAATTGTACTCGTAATGTACGACGCAGAAACGTCTGAATCATATTGTGATAACTTTAATACACAACAGATTGGCGTAAACAAGTGTCTCCTGAGTGTGAGTAATGCGCTGATAAGCAACAAAGTAGATAGATAATTATTGCAAGTTAAACAAAGGAAAATTCAGATCACGGCAAATAATATATATCTGGTACTTTGTAATAGAAGGTACTTCAATTTTGTCTTTAAAAACTTTTAATAGTTTGACTTTATAATTTCATTCAACGTTGTGTAATATTTGTAGATTATTCACAAATATGCGAATTATTTCAGTTAGTATGTTTTTATACTTAAAGTTTTATTCACAATTATTATTAAGTTTACATTTTTCTTCAAATGTATACTTAGTTTTGATTTTATTGTTTGAGTATTCAATATCTTACATAGGACAGGAGGTAGATTTAGTATTTATAGGATCGAACAAAAGCATGCGTCCCGTAACATAATCAGCTTGCTTTTTAATTTGGTATTTGTTAAGGTTGTGTATTTCGACAATTTTGTTGCTTAAGTAGTAATTAAGTTTAAGAGCTTTACTGCTGTAGAGCTGTTTTGTTTATTTTTCATGATGTGTGTAAGTTGGCAATACTGACTGGTGTCAGATTTTTCAAGTTGCTTAAAGGTATCTGTCTTAGCGTAACGACTGTCATTAATGATGACAGCTGGGAACATCGGCTTACGTGCCTTCCGTAGCACGGATAGAGCATAAATCAATGGCAAAACAAACTTCAAAAAAGTTCATATGGAGTGGGATGTGGGAAAAGTACACCGATCGTTCCGGAGAGATTTTCTGAAATAATAAGTCTGTTAAATTTATTCATTTATTTATTTATTTCGATACAAAATCATATTTTGTTGAAATATAGTTTACAATACAATCATGAAATTTACTTAAAACTGTTAAATAATTCATTAATATCAAATTAAAAATTTAAGAGATTCAATAATCATAGAATAGAAAAAATCACAATGTTACATTAAAATCGAATTGATGGTCAGACTTTATCTTTTCTTCGTATCAAGTTATATTGCTTTGGTACCTATGTAAGATGTTGGTTTATGCTGAAATAAATTAGTAAAAACATAAATTTCTTCATACAGTAACTGGGATGGATAGGGGAAGGAACAAATAAATAAATAAAATAAAATGAATATGGGTTTAAATTTTAGTACTTTTAGAAGAGATTGAAGTGGTCTTTCAAGAGGCAACACATTTTTATTTCTCGCATCACGCCACGCTCTCATGCAGTGCAATATAATTGTCCCAGCGCAAAGTTTATGGATCTCGGAGACGTCTCGATAAGTACATTTGTTTGTAGTTTCCAGATAAGCGTGCTTCTCGGTGAATGCACTCCTGGGTATTTATTTAATTGTTCTAGATCCCGCTTAAGAGTACACCCAGCAGAATCAGTGCTGTAATTACACGTATGTGTGATTTCACTTGAAAATTGATAGTGGATCGCGATGTAAGGGATTTTTTATTGAGTATAAGCGTAAAAGTATATAGCCAGCTCATCATGCGTCTTAAGCCTACTTTGGCATTCTAGATAACTCTCACTTTTTTAACTTTTACACAAACGTTTTAAACCAATTATTAATGTACTCGTATATCAAGAAAAGAGTAGGTCCAAGAACACTACCTTGCAGGACTCCAATGTAACTGCGGCATTGATGCTATCATAGTTATCAATGATGACACGTTGTAGTAGACAGGTAGGATTTAAATAATTTAAGAATCAGAACACGAATACCCAAACATAAGGATCTATTGTTGTTATCTTTTTACTTGCCGACTTGTTTGGTTAGTTCGATGACATCTGTGGACTTACAATAGCTAAATCCAATTTTTGTAACAGAAATGAAGTTATATTTATTGTGGTATTCAACCAATCTCTTGCTCATGATTTCTTCGAATTTGTTTGAGAGAGCCGAAAGTACTGATGAATAATTTCCTTTTAAAAACCTGGGGAAATATACATGTATTCAAGCAAAGAATGTGTGTTATAATTTAACTGGGACTAAGGTAAAGACACTTAATTCTGAGGGGTTCTGAAAATGGCACCATATTGCGATGTTACTCGTAAATACATCGCATCGAATAACGGGGTTTTCATCAATTTACAAGTTCTTTTTATTTACAAGATACATTATTTAGTAAATTTATCTGTACATATATATATGAGCAAAGGACGGCTTTAGTATAAGTACGTTTTAAAAATAATGGTCGGTTTCGCTAGCAGCGCTTGATATAAAATATATAAATAATAATTTTTGACGATGAATTCGGTAGAAAATATAACCCTTTCAATATTAAAAAAATATATATAACACTTAATATTTTAGTATTTCCTTCACAAATTATAAGAAAATATACTTTAGTTGGTTCGTAAATGCTCTTATAGCAATAGACGTTATCTTTTCTTTTTAATTTTGAAGGTAGTTTTATGATAACGAAATTAATATTTTAGTTCTCAAATATTCAATAAACTATTTTCGAGGTGCGACTCATTTATAGCAGGTTAAAGAATATCTGTTAATGGAAAAGCTACGTACACAAAATTAAGTTAGTATTTGTTGATGTGTTCAGATATAATCCTGAGTGTGATTAATATATTCTTTACAAGACATCTTAATTCAGCTTTAATTTATTTGCAAAATGTGTACAAAGATTTGTACACATTTTGCAGCACCTTTTACGAGCTTTTATTTAACTTGCAATGTATGTATGTAACTATTTTGGTTTGGGCGGAATCTTGCAACTCAATTTTGAAGCAGATATCTTCCACCGGTTGAGCTGAAATTTTGTATACTCATTTAGTTTGGGTGACAATGTATGGTTAGCTGTATAACGTCATTCTAAATCCAATATGGCGGAACCCTCAAGATGGTGGACTAGCAATTTTTGATGCAATCCGATAATATGGATATCAAATTAAGTGACTTGCTAAAAATAACTCCAAAAAAAGTGAAGTACATAAAAGCTTGTCTTTAAAAAGTTTTTAATTGTAACTTACTTCGGTGAAGGAAACTTGATGGAGTAATGTAAATTGCTCTTGCGATGTATTTAAGTCGGGATAAGATTGTTATGAGAACCTAATAATAATGTGGTATTGACACACGTTAATCACAGAGAGTTCACTAACTTGCATAGTTTATTATGCAACCTTTGTTTGGTTTTAGTAACTAAAAGAATATAATTGCCCTTTAATAGGTATATCTTTTGAAATACGATACTGTGTGTTCTCTATTACAGCAATGAATAGTCGCAGTACCTAGTATTTTACAAAGTTTCTCGTAATTATAATATTTTACACATGACATTTTGAGACCAACGTACGCTATTGGACAATATAGTGGTAGCTGCCGTTGTTAAATATTTAATGACATACCGGTAACCCAAATTGCTTATTTACTGTTTCCTAAGAAACTTCTTCCTGTCAAAAATGGTTACGTTTCGGCCATGATTTTATTAGAGTACCTACATAACTTTTGTCAGCAGAAAAGTCCATAGAATCATGCTGGCTTCCATAAAATCGGTTTCCCGCCAGTGTGACATAGCCTCGCTTACGTCAGGTCTAAAGAGCGAAAACAAGGCAAGAGGTTAGATCAGTAGTCCCGTGTCAGTCTTCAGTGCCCACAGTCGAAGAAAGCCGCTGTAGCTAAGTCGTTACACTTACGTAGTTCTGCGGCCCTAGTACATTTTATATAAATTGATGTAGAAACTACATTATGGCGCGCGTATTTTATTCATGTCAGTGCATTCCAGGTTTTACAGATCCCGGGATGAGCTTTTCCTTTTCAACTTAATACATATTGGTTGTGAGAAGATTTATGCTATCTTATGCAGAAAATCCCGCAGTACCTCCCAGCCGGCCCTCCAAAGTACGTACCATCTTCCTTGGTACTCACCATATGGACAAAGCTAACAAAAGGATACAACTACGTCCAGAGAAGAAAAATATCAAGTTATGAAGTAAGTATGTGTTTTGTCATCAGCCGGAAAAAGTAGCTACGTTGTAATTCGGACCTGTACCCTAGTACTTACTGACTTCACTTCACACTTGAAATTTTTACTCATCGTCCCAGCTAGGGTATTCCAGAAAAATTGGGACATAAAGTTAATGTGCTTTTGAAAGCTTTACAACTCTAAAGTTTCAAAGTTACAACCATGATATATATCATTGTGATATGTTTGACTCTCCCTTCACACCCTGCGATGACGTAATAGACCGCGGAAGTGAGTACTGAAAAACTGTAGTCTCGCACAAGTCCGATGATTAATATTAATATATTAATATAATTAATTATTATATATTAATATAATAATTATATATAACGATCCACATATTAGCAGAATTGCCGCCGACACCGTAACTCAAAAGGACAAAATTAAAACTAAAAGGTTAAATACCATTTGCAATCAACGAAAATTGACCAGTAATATAGAAATGTGTTTATCGAATTAAAAAGAAAGAAATGCAATAAAGCCACACCAGGTTGGGATCAAAGGAAGCAGAAATTATGCGTTCTTCAAGTATTCTTGAATCCATGGTTCAAGCTGTGTGTCACGTTTCTACATTTCTTTCTTTTTAATTCGATGGTAATGTTCCAATAATAGTGATGACAACATAATCATCATAATCATAATCATTTATTAAGTAGTCAACATAGGACCTTCAATGTTGACCAGTTCATTTCATGTCAATTTAGACATGTCCATCCTAGTCAGATCCCCCAATAAACCTCCTTGGAAAACATTGAAATTATAAAGAAAAACTAGTTTTTGTAGTAAAAGTAAACTCTTTCGCAGGCCATCTTTCAGATAAGGACTACACCGCACCGGTTTGTCTATACAGCAAATACTTCCGTCTGCGCGTTTACAAAATAGACAATGGAATTTGGCACTTTCACAATGGTGAGGATGAAGCTTATGCATCTACTAAAGCTAACAAGGAGTGCTTAGGGTGAGATATCTCTTTTTACTCTCTCTTAGCTTTACTTTCTATATACCTAGGTTAAGTCTACTACGACATATCTACAACAATTATTTTATAGAACTTGAGGTGAGGAAAATATGTGTGAAGCAGTAGTGGGTCAGTGGTCTTAGAGCGCAACCCATAAGCGAAAAGTATTGGGTTTAAATCCAACCAGGCCTGACCTCTAAATTTGAAGACTCGGTAATTTGTATGTACCGCTAAGTGCTTGCTGCGATGAAGGAAAACATCGTGGGGCAACATGCACACTAGTGTGTGAAATGGAAAAATGAAAGAAGGCAAGGGCAACGTACTCGTAGATAGATAGAGACAGAAAACCCTTTATTGCACATATAAAATATACAAAGGATACAAACTAAACTTAGAAATAGTAAAATGCACAAAAGGCGGCCTTATCGCATAGCAATTTCTTCCAGGCGTCCATTCGTACTCGTAGTCGATTATTCCTCACAGACCTTCGACACCGAAATGAGCCTAGGACTGAAATTACGAACTGAAACTTCAAAGCCCCCGTTCTGCAATCGAGCTTTAGCTATATGTGCTATTGAGAAATACCGTCAACAGTCATCAAATATTCTGGACCTGCCGAGCTCCCCCTCCTCTTGAGATTTGAATATGTTATGTCATATTATATTTGATTGTTTTTTTTTTGCTACGCATACACAAACACATACTTGTATTTTGATATATTTGCCATATAACGGTAAAATATACAAAATTGCATAAATATACAAGAAACGTGCCGTTTGTTGATATTTGTAATTTTTTCTTTTATGTCTGGCCCTTCGTACCAAGTTGGGAGTGGTCGCTCGTATCGCGCGCTCGCCCCTGTCTTGGTCACACACAAGCAATCTAACGAAACTAACCTAATATAACCTCCGTGCGTGGGGTATACGTCGGGGACGTTCGCTAGCTTGTGTTTTGGTTACAAGCAATTGAATCTCTTTGTTTGTGAGCAAAGAGATTATACACGGTGAAATTTTTATCGTTTAAAGGCGTGACTTAGATCATCAAAATAATCAACTTTTCCTATGGGGAAAAATGCTGGTAACTCAAAAAAAAATTCGACATTCCCATACAAACTGGCCGGGCGCCGGGACTCTTTTGTATGGAAATGACGATTTTTTTTTGCGTTTCCAGCATTGGTCCCATAGAAAAAGTTGTTCATATTGATGGTCTGAGTCACCCTTTTTTAGGGTCCAAAACGATCAAAATTTCACCATGTATGCCTAATTAAATATATAGTTCTTTAGAGGGGAAAAAAATCCAAATTTTAGGCCTAAAGTTAGCACGAAAGCACACTACCACCATGCTAAACGTGGCTTTTAGGTCTTAAAAACCTAGGCTCTGTCTACCCCGCAAGGGAAAAAGATGTGATACTATGTGTGTATGTATGTATTATTCTAATGCCGACCCAAGCCTACTAACCTACTCTCAGTACTCCGAAGAAAAGTCACAATGCTTGTTATTTACGGCTGCTCAGCTATAAGCTGATGTGTTTCAACTCCATCAGGAGGTCTTCCTTATGCGCACGGAAGTAATCTGGTTATGACAAAGAAAATACTACTAAAGTTGTTTTATTTTTCCACAGCTCAACAATGCCAGGCGTAACCGGCAGGTCGTCACAAAGGTATCCTGGTAATGGACGCCGCAACAAGTACATCGCCCGGCATTGTTTCTATTAATCACGTTGATGACCTTAACTTGTACAACTTGTTGGTACTCGCACTAACTGTTTTCTAAAGATATGTCACTTTTCCAAACACCAATTTGTAAAAATTTTAAGGTAAAAAATTAATTAAAAAAATATGACCTCAAAAAAGTTTTAAGCTTTATTGGAAATGAATGAGTCAACATTTGAGCCTACGAGCCAAGAAGTGGGACCTTAAGGCCTTAAGCGTTATCTCGCCTATTAGCCTTCGAACCCCTAAAAAAGGGAGAGGAAGAGAGCTTTTACGATCTCCAGGGGAAACCTAAGACGCAAAAAGTAACTTTAAAAGACTTAGTAAAAACGTCTTGTGGCCTACTGCATGTTATCCTAGTACTTCTATATTTAGAATCAATTAAAATATTGTGCATTAACTTGAGTTTATGATGTTCAGTAATCGGAATAGGTTGTGCAAGTTAGAGTGAATGACCTTAAACTTGTGATGATCAAATGTTTTTCTTTTGACATAAATAAGTTTTTACGTAATTACTATATATATTGTAATATATTAGCAATATATTGAAAAAAAAATAAGCAATCAAATATGTTAGTTTGAAGACTTTGTATAAATACCTACCAAGTGGATTTCAAAGGCATATCCATATAACGTAAACGTTACGAAAACCCACAAAATTGCACACCT
Source organism: Elegia similella (assembly GCA_947532085.1). Taxonomy (NCBI): domain Eukaryota; kingdom Metazoa; phylum Arthropoda; class Insecta; order Lepidoptera; family Pyralidae; genus Elegia; species Elegia similella. The sequence goes on along the minus strand of OX383925.1, from coordinate 27,959,582 downwards.
ATTTTTTTCATATGGAACATCATTAATGTTCAAAACAAAAAAAAATCCTTTCAAATGGCTCCCGGTGGAGAACGCAGCTGCAAGCAGCCCGCCTAGTACAACCGTTAGCCGTGTGGTTTCCGGCAGAGTAGAATAGGACCACTCCTAGTCTACCTATGGAGGTCGTAAAAGGCGACTTAGGAAATACAAGCTAGACAAAAGTTCATAAACATCAATGAGACCTCTCCAACCCGTCTGGCCAGCGAGGAGAGTGTAGGCCAAATCCTCTGTCTGCTCTGGCCTAATATGGCTCCGTTAGTACAGAGAGGGTCATGCTCCTGCAGTAGACACTAAAAAGACCTGATGATGATGATGATGATGATGATGATTCGATATTTTTTTAGACGTTGGTAACGTTACTAGTCCATGGATTTAAAACGAAGTTGCTACTTTAAATGCGACCATTCAATACTAACTCGAATATTTTACCTTGCATGAAATTAGGTAGGTAGTTCTTACTTATTAATAGTATCGAAGTAGTCTGAAATGTTATTTGATCTAATTGCAGATAGGAATTAAGTCTTTTTTATGTAGATTTGACGGCAAACTAGCAGACGAGCCACCTGATGGAAAGTGGTCACCGTTGCCCATGGACATCTGCAACACTAGAGGAGCTGACGCGTTGCCGACTCTTAAGATACCTGTAAACACGCATTTTGAAGGACCCCAAGTCGCACACAGGGAAACCTCGGTCAAAAACCACGTGACGCTCTGACATTTTTGGAGACCCAAGTGTCCCTTGACACTTGGGTCAAGTCAACATTCATACAACAGGTGTAAAGTCCATCCTTCCATCATCCTTATCTGGGGATTGATTTTGTTCCTGAGGCGGGCGGTGCGGTGGTACAAAAGTGACGGTGGCACCAATTCAAACAGGTCTTCAGAATAATCCCCATACTGCCGTGCTATCGATAATGGCAGTAAGTACCTGAAGCATAGTTTCGAGTAAATGGCGATTAAAGATTTCGCGACGTTTTTGCATTTTTGTAACATATAGCTTAAAGTTACTGCCAATGTCCTAAGCTAATAACATTTTAGGTTAATTAGATGTTGCATATCTTATCGGCAGTATGTACAGTTACGAAATTGTTAGATCTGGGAAGAGAATGGAGGTATTGGGATACTACTCACTTAGATGATTGGGGGGAAAGCAAGCAGCAGCTAGGGAGGCTGACCGTACGCCTGATGCCATACTCGCCAAGCAGTTGAGGAAGACACCGCTTACCTTCATTAGTCATATTTCTCTTTATATTCATAGTTTAGCAAACTATAAATATAAAGAGAAATATGACTATTGAAGGTCTGGCTGATGTAAATCTTGCTTTTGGGCTCTCCTGTAAAATTTGTTCTCCCTGTCTATTTTTGTATTTTAATTTTTGACAGCCTAATTCTGGTACGAAAACTATACTAACCGGAAATAAATGTAAGTAGTTTAGCAAAAGAGACAGGGGGGCCAGTAAGTTCCCTTTTTTTTCACGTTTCTTATAATTTTACGTCACCTTAACTAAGTGGATCCTAACTATTCGAGTTGGAGCGAAAATATTTTTTTTAATTATTTTTTTATGAATTATACAATTTTAGAAATTATCACTGCTTGAAAATTGCACTGAAGCAAGTGCAATTTTCAAGCAGTGATAATTTCTAAAATTGTAATAAATGTTCGCAATATTCATGATGGCGGCGAACTACTCGTTTTAAAAATAGTCCTGAAGTGAAATAAGTTGTATACCCCTATTAAAGTTAAACAGATACCAGGTATACAGAACAGAGAGAGAACAGAAGATACGTCGTTGGATGCGGTTAATCTAACTACGCTTAGCTCGGCGAAATGACTGGTGGAGCTCGAGTACAGACTGCGACGATTCCTAGCTCAATTAACTAACGAACTAACTACCTATAGTTTCTTCAGACGGATAAGGATGCTTAAGTAATGATAATTTGCTAGTCCGTCTTTTGCAGGTTCTGGGTTAATTTTTCCATTCTGGCCTGGAAGAAAAAACGTAGAATGTACCAGCTGCTTCTCTTCCCGCGCAGATCGTAAAATCCGATCGAGGGAATGGGTAAAATCTGAGGAATTATGTTAATAGGCGATGCGGCTAGCAACCCATCACTATTTTAATTCCAATTTCTACCTAATGCCCACCAACATGCTATACGTGGCCTTCAGGTCTTAAATAAATATATGCGGACAAATCACACAGATTGAGCTAGCCCCAAAGTAAGTTCGTTACTTGTGTTATGGGATACTAACTTAACGATACTATAATTTATAACAAACACATATATAGATTAACATCCAAGACCCAGGCCAATCTGAAAAAGATCATTTTCCATCTTGACCTGACCGGGGCTCGAACCCGGGAACTCCAATGTGGCAGCCTGGCATGACGATCACTAGGCCACACAGCTCGTCAATGACGTGCAGAATCAGACGATAATAAGGCTCGTTAAGCCGTTGGTCCCGGCTGCCATCTGGTAGTCGTTAAAGGAACCCCGTCAGAGGCCGAGAGGCGTTTCCGAAGAACTCTGACACCGGGGTTGTGCAGTGTGAGTGTGTTTGAAATGATGATGATGGCTAGTGTACAGGTTGCCTCATGATGTTTTCCTTCGCCGGAAGAAGCTAGTAGTCAATGGAAATTACAGAATATGGGTCATATTGGGCTACGTACCTACTCAAAAATCCAAGATGGGTCTTGCGGAGTTCGAACCCGGGCCCTTTCATTAATAACTTGTGCATTTAAAAGTTCCATTTAATTATTTAGCCACTATCACTTCTGTCGGCTGAAATACAAATATATTTTATTTTTAGTTACGTTTATTTGTGAATTACCTTAGTTGTTTTTAGGGTTCCGTACCCAAATAGTAAAAACGGTATCCTATTACTAAGCCTCCGCCGTTTATCTACCTGTCCAACCGTCTATCACAGAGCTATATCTACTGAACAGTAATAAGTATATACTTGTATTTTTTTACGAGTGTGTAAGTATATCTAGTTCTACTTGAAAACTAGATTTTTAGAAGTTGAAAGAGCGCAAAGAAACCTCCTGAAAGTGATGTACTTTAAAAAAAGAACATTCTCAACAAGTAATCTTTATCAAATATGCAATTTACTATCAATTAGAAAGCTGTACGTACTTCAAATGCTACTAAAGAAACACAAAACCTTGCCTTTTAATTTACAAATTTATAATAGAAGAATACAGAATGCAGCACGTGTTCCCTTTTATAAGACGGAATTTGCACGAGTTCAATATAATGGTCGATCTGCTAAAATTTATAACAAAGTAAATAAAGAATTTAAAATACATAACAAAACTTCACGTGAATGTAAACTGCTACTAACAAACTGGCTCAAACTATTGAGCTATGATGAAATGGAGAATTTCATAAGTAATTAAGGTTAAAATTTATGTAACATTTGTGTAAAACTTAATTTAATATTGGCACTAAACACACACACACACACACGCACACGCGCACGCACGCCTGCGTGCATACAAACACAAACACACACACACACACACACACACACACACACACACACACACACACACACACACACACACACACACATACACACACACATACACACTGTAATTTGTAACTTAAATAGATTTTAATAAATTTGTTTATCTGGTAGGTATTAATATTAAGCGCTATGGAGGAGCGGAGCCTACTGGCACAAGTATTTTGATACTTAAAAGTAGGCTCCAACTACTACCTATTTTGTAACTATATACTTAACAAAATAAACATTTTTGATTTTTTTTTGATTTTTGATTTTTGATATCTATTGCCGCTATAACATTAAAATATAATAGAAAACAAAATAACACTAAACATTATATAAAGTAAAGGTAAAAACAAGAAGAGGTCCAGGGAGGAATAAGAGAAGTTGTGTCATGTTGTATCAAAAATATAACGTAAGATAAAAAAAAATTGCACATAATAGTCCACCGACAACAAAAATACAAAGCTAAAATAAATAAGTTTATAGGAATTGAGCTAGCCCCACAGTAAGTTGTTAACTCGTGGCTTGAGATACTAACTCAATGATACTATATTTTATAATAGATACATACCTATATAGATAAACATACAAGACCAAGATCAATCTGAAAAGGATCGTTTTCTATCTTGACTGGGGATCGAACCCAAGACCCTGTGATTCACGGGCACTTGCCACACTTGGTACCACTGTGCCACACAGGTCGTCAAATAATAAGGATTTGTAACATTGAAAATATACTTCAGGCTGATCTGGAAGAAAAGTTAAACGTATTATATATCAATACATACATACATAGAAAGGGGAAGGAGGATTGAGCTAGAGCCCGTAAGGGATAAAGGCATAGTTTGAAAATATATGAGTCAACGGCACGGTATTGACACGGTTACAAAAATCGGGCTCGTGCGAGTAGGACTCGCGAACAACGGGTTCCGTACCGAAAAATACGCATTTGTTGTATGAAAGCCCCCGTTAAAAATGTATTTTAATTTAATTATTAATTTTGAAAGTGAATAAACAAATAAATATTCAGTGAATATTTCAGGCGTCTACCTGTTGCCGTTATTAATATCGAGCGAAAAACGAAAAAAAACACGTTTGTTGTATGGGAACCCCAATTAAATATTTATTTTATTCTGTTTTTAGATTTGTTGGCATAACGGCAACAGAAATACATGCTCTATGAAAATTTAAACTGTCTGGCTATCACTTAGAATAGTTCTGAGAGAGAGCTATCACGATTCATGAGATACAGCCTGGTGACAGACAGACAGACAGGCAGACGAAGTGGAGAGAGACAGTAATGGATTCTCGATTTTACCCTATGGGTACGGAACCCTGGAAGGGGTTCGCCCAACCACTCTGTGGCCAATTAGCATAGTACAGTGTTCCATAGTACAGTACAGTAATAATCCAGTGTGGCGTGCGTGGCGCCCTTTCTACAAATAAAGAGAGTGCAGATGCGACAGCAATCAACAATTTAAAAAGAAAATATATATTTTTTGAAACTAAGTGCGGATTTTCTGAGATCTGTAGCGGCAGCACTTAGGCGTTGGGTCTGGCAAGCTGTAATTGGGCAACAATGTTGTTAGTTGTTAATTCTGTCTAATATTATTTAATTATTTAATGACAGCGGCTCATCGGACCCTACGATCGAGTACTGCCATCTGGCTGTTGAAATGAGGAATTTTAAAAATTCCTCATTTCAACAGTATTTAAGTGTTTAATTCTTGATTTTTTGATGTACATATAAGATAGTGTTTGGAGACCATTATATATTGATGGGCACTTCATTGGTGGACATAAATATCCAATTTCTTACTTACGTCAAAAACCCGGTGCCTCTCGGGCAGGCTATACTTCTGTGCCTTTTTTTTGAAGGTGCAATGCTACACCTGATATGCGGGCATGTAATTTGTGCCACCCTTAATCAATATTCATAAGCATTCGACCGCGCTGCACTGCAAAGGGTAGTGTCAGGGCCATATCAAAGAGCTTTTATACTCGTACAAATGAAATCGATTTTTTAAAAAATGCTAGTCGTATTCGCCCGGAAAGGCTTCCGTGAATGTAGTTTTCTGAATTGTTCCTTCATATTCAAGTCATGTAGGTGTTTACTGCAATCTGTAACAAATAAATACCTTCTTATAAGGAAAATACTATTCCACAATTTTACTTCCTGTGAGTACGAAGCTAAGGAGGGGGGAATAGTAATTACCGTAGGTATGTTATTTGAACTATCAACGAAATACATATATTTAAGATCATGCACAACTCCTTTCTTTTGAATTATCATTTTATCTCTGTTACCTACTATATTTATCATTACTAAAAACCTGCATAATTTATTTATTTACCCAATATCTTAGTGTTTGTGCTCTCATAAATTTATCATAATCTTATCAGCCGTAACAAGTCCACTGCTAAGCAAAGGCCTCCCTAATGATACATTGTTCTATGGGAGGATATTAACATACTCACCACGCTTGGCAGCCGGGTTAGCGAGCGCAGTTCCTTTGGCTTCCTGTGCTTGGCTGTTGCGATCGGTAGCATTTATAAGCTGGGAACGGATAGGAACTTGATGGATCTGGGAAGGAAATGAAGGTGTTGAGATACTCTCACTCGGATGAATGGGGAAAAGCAAGTACAACCACCTGTCAGGCAGTTGAGGATGACACCTCCGACCATCATAAATGTATGAGTGTACCAAATTTAGACTAAATCGGTCAGGTAGCGAACTGTTACAGATAGACAGGATGGACAGTAATATGAATAAAGTGAATGTAAAAGCATAGAAACCGCCTTGAACTGCAAAGGCCCCACGCAGTGTGCCATAGCAGTTTTTTTCCTAACGCTGTGACACAGGAAATTAACACCTCATGAGTCTTAGTTTATATGGTGTATATATATATATTTACACGGTGTATTGTATATATAGTCTTAGTTTATACGGTGTATACTCTTTATTTGTTTGTTCCGTCAAGAGCTGCCATTTTGCGTGGTGCCAAAAATTATAGATTTTATATAAGGCGGCTTCTACATACATACTTACGTATTAGCACGTCTGTATCCCTTCCCGGGAAAACAGCGTTTAAGGCCTAAGAACCAAAGACCACGTTTAGTGTGTTGGTGGGCGTGTAGATTGAAAACGGAATCAAAATTGTGATGGACGTAGATTTTCCTGCCCATTCCTTCGCCCGGCGTTTACGGTCTGCGCGGATTCTATGATATAAGGGTTCCGTACCTCGAAAAACAAAAACGGAACCCTTATAGGATCACTTTGTTGTCCGCTGTCTGTCAAGATCCACAGGTAAAGGAAAAAATAGCGAAAAGCATACATTTTTAGTTTATTATATTCTTAATAAAATATTTTTATTAATTTTAACTTACTAGTAGTTCGCTGCGAACGTGGACCTCGCGATTATTTAATTTTCCTGATAATTTCGTGAGCTAGCCACTATTATGCTGATTTTGATAACCATGTTGCTTATCAAAATCAGCATAATAGTGGCTAGCTCACTTCAAAAGCACTCTGCTTCGATGACTTCAAAAGCACTCTTTTTATTTTACTCACCACGACTTATTTCAAATTAACATACAATGAACACGATGTCCTTACTTTCTCGTACTAATAGTTAACATTCATTTCTATCCAAACAAATAAACTACCATACAATGTTAAACCCCATTTTTATTACTGTTGCACGAATAGTTGAAATAGTTTTTTCCCTTCCAATCCCTAAATGTACGAGTAGAATTTCATCTAATTAATATGATAAAATCAAAACCGGGTTTCAATACAACATCTGTGAGGCGTTTAGTTCTCGATAGTGCGACGTGTGCGTTGCAATATCGAGCATAATTTGAGTAGTTCCTCACAGAACAATAAATTTAATTTCACTAAGGGACAAATAAATGTAACAGTTTCGTCATATCTGAAAGACTATGGTTATCAACGGAATCCATTTTATCAAAATAATTTTCGTACCTGATTCCACATGCGTTTTTGAGTGTGTGAAAATGTTAATAGGCCTGCGACTTAAAATTCAGGGAATAGTAATATAAAATGCCAGGTCATTTAATACTCGTAGGATAGTATCCGGGTGACCGAGCTTCGGTCGGCATGATAATGATGATTAAGGTTCTAAAAACGAGACATAAGTGTTTTGCATTCTAAACCTATGGTTTTGATGTGTACCCGTCAATGTTTAATTTTTTTAGCCCTGCTAGACATATTACCCCCGTTTCTTCACTTGAGCTTTATACTTATCAAACTTTATTTTTCATACGTATCAATTTTCTGGCTTGTTTTGTCCGGACAACCCCCCAGCTTCTTTTTCATTTGGCTTTTGTTTTTGTTTCTCTCGCAGAGTGCTGCACTCCCATACTCCTCTTTCTATGCTTCGGCTTTACCTTCCAAATATGGTTTTCGTACATCTGGATTCTACATCTGTATTTATCTTTCGCCCACCGAACCCCATTGTCTTTATTGTGTCTGTTTTGCGGAATTATTTGTTTCTTCTTACACTTCTTTTTTCATTCATTTTTAGGGTTCCGTACCCAAAGGGTAAAAACGGGACCCTATTAATATCGCTCCGCTGTCCGTCTTTCTGTCTGTCCGTCCGTCTCTCACCAGGCTGTATTTCATGAACCGTGATAGTAACTGAAATTTTCACAGATGATGTATTTCTGTTGCCGCTATAACGGAAAATACTAAAAGATAGAATAAAATAAATATTTAAGGGGCTCCCATACAACAAACGTGATTTTTTGCTTGTTTTTGCTCGATATTGATAACGGCAATTGAAATATTCATAAAATATTTAGTTATAAATATATCCTTTAAAAATAAATAACCAATAAAAATAAAATTAATATTAAAGGGGGGCTCCCATGCATCAAACATGTTTTTTTTTGCCGTTTTTATAGATAACGGTACGGAAACCTTCGTGCGCGAGTCCGGCTTGCACTTGGTCTGTTTTTTTACCAGCTTTTATTGTGAAAGGATTGAAACTGTAAAATGTTGTAAACGGGATGTTCATCATTAAATAGCTCGTCATCTTCAAATCAGGGGGCCTACCATAAACTTTAACAAAACCATCATGGTTTCGGTCCATTTTGTTTCAAGCTTATTATAATATTGTTTCAAATCGTACCATGAACCTTCGTTTTATTCCTGCTTAGTGATGTGAAAGAACGAATGAAATTCTATTCCCTGACGATTGTGAGAACGAGACAACGCTATACAATTTGTATAGCTCCATCCCTTTTACGCGGCGTTCCGATCTATAACCAACATTATCCTTCTTTTAAATTAATAAAATATAAATTGTTTTTTATAAATTATGTTAAAAATTTTAATTATGTAACAAACATTTAAAATGCATTTTTTATAACATAAATTTAATAATATAAAAAGTAATTAGGATTTTAGTTAAGGTTTTCAAAAACATTAGATTTGCTAGCGTGATACGGAACATTTTTTTACATTAGGACGTGACGTACGTTACCTGTGGTTCGCGCGCCAACTGAAAAGTGGTACATACAATGTATTCTTTATTTTTGGACAACAATTAAAAATTCGTCTTTTACCATTACCGTTAATTACCGTTAATATACCTAATTACAGTGTATTATTTTTGTGTCCTCTCCAACCCGTCTGGCCAGCGTGGAGAGTGTAGGCCAAGCAAGTCCTCTGGCTGCTCTGGCCAAGTATGGCCCTAGTAGTACAGAGAGGGTCGTGCTCCTTTAGTGGAGACTAAAAAGGACCTGATGATGATGATGATGATGATTTTTGTGTTTAAATTGTGTTAGTTCTTTACGTAAAAAGTAAACTGTGAATGTCATTAGTAAAATAAAACACATATTTAAGTATAGGTACTTATTTGTTCTAACCATGAATAAAATACAGTCAGGAATTTTCAGTGATTTACTATTTTCAGCTTTATAACGCGTCACATACCTTGATGGGAATTCTTAGATTTCTATAGAGAAAAATCAGCGGCATAAGCGTAATGGCTAGTGTAATGTCCACGGAGGTCATATCGTATCAAAAATTAAAGAAAATAGCAGAAGATAGAGAAGTTTCGCGCATACTCCATCGGCAAGAGCTACACAGTTTATAAATAAGAAGAATCATGTGACCTACATCAAAGTCAAAATGATTGTGAAAGGCTTACTATACCTAATAAAATTCTTATGAACATTTTTGTTTTATTCTTTTTGATTGTGCAGTGATAGTGAATAGCAATTCTTGTATTGGATTGAAGTAAGTAAGTAGGTAATCTCGTATTCGAGGATCTGCATCAGTGAAAGATTTCGATGAAATATGTACCTAGAGATATTTATGCAGCAAAAAATCGATATGCCAGCATAAAGCTATGCCTATGGCTTATAAACTGTTTATGCATGTTAAGCAACCTCGCGTGTGATCCCCACTAGGATAGGTGATACCAACCAGTGTAGTACATATTAGGTATATCGAGTTCCTCCGGCCTTCGAAAGGCACGATAAGCTGATTGTTCTGGCTATCATCATTGATGGCAGTCGTTCAGGTAGGTATGTCAGATGCCGTTAGCCCAGCTTATCAAATCAGACACCAGTGTTGGCCACTTAGGTACCTATATGAAAACCAACTAACCATTCTTAGAGAACGTCACCGATTGCAGCTTGGCCATCCAAATATGTTAAAGCCTATTATAATTAATGGAAAAAAGAATAAAAATACTTAGGTGCTGGAAATTTTGATCTTTATTAGCTTAGGTACATAAATAGGTTCTATTAGGTAATTACATCCTTATCCCTAGCAGGGATATAACCTTGCCCTAAATATCACGTTAGCCGTGGTGGTGTAAAATAGTAATAAAATAGTGACAGACAAACACATCGCGTTGTCATATGAATCCTTAGATGTTCATCCACTTCACTTTTATGATTTGCGCGTTAACAAAAACAGCTAGTTCTTATTATGTGTAGGTGTATTTTGTACACGTTAATACTTATTTCAACACCCTGTCATAACAATTAAAACCACAAACTTAATTTTGTGTACACTACAGGTACAAAGGCCACTAAAATAATCGCGCTCAAAAGGAAAATAGTTTTGTTTTGGACACAGCCGACCAACTTTTTTAAGATCGTCAAATTTGACATAAATAAAATATTGCTAACTGTCAAATAGTAGCTCATGGTACCAAATCGAATGAATGATTTGCTCTGACGTCACCAAAACTGCTAGTAAACACAACATTAAAATAATATTGTTTTGTATACGTCATGGTAGGAATTCCACAAGTAATATTGAAATAATACTGCTATAAGAGGTTATGGTAGCCCCCCAGATCAGTATTTTTATAATTATCTTCCACCACCATAAAGTTAAGTACAATGCGAAATTGCAATTAAATTGGTTGTATATAACTGCTTTAATATTTGATTGCAGGCTTAAACCCAAAAAAACATATACATACTTAAAATCAAAGATAAATAAATAAAAACTTATTAAAATATCCCTACGCATTTTCGGACGTCTGACTCCATCTGTTGGAGAAATTTGGAACTAACAAGAATTTATTATGGAAATTTTCATGGACTGGTATTTTTTCTGTTCTAGAGGAAAGAAATGTTGTAAATTAAAAATAAAAAAGTCACTTAGAATTTAACTTGGAACAGACAGCGAAAGAAATATTTGCAATCATAGAAAAATCAAATCTTCTTGCGCGGCTCGAAGTCTAATCTTTTCGATCGGGTAACTACCGTACTGCGACTAAGCCAACCATTCGATAAGTATAGAGGAGAAAGTACCGTTTTAGTTTATAATTGTTCATGTTTTGTGAAATAAATTTAAATTTAATACACAAAGCATGGACAAAGCAGGCTTCAAGGAATTACCGCAACCTAGCGGCGGCTGTGGTACCCTTCAAGATGTAGAATTAAAATGAATTTTAGCGTCATCTTGTAACATATTCAGCCTAAACGTCATTTTCAATTTTCATTCCTCAAAATTCTTTAACATTTATTTAAATATCCCGTAAACTGCAGAACCGATTTTGATGCCCAACGAACTTGAAAATTGAATTTATAAGACCTATATTCATTTTAAATTTCATCTTAATTGGAGCATTGGTTCTAAAGTTATCGTGGAACAAACAAACATACATAATACTTAATAAATAAAAAAAAAAAAACATACTTACATACGTACAAAAAATGTCTTTTCGCCCCAACTGAAATTGAAGAAATAGATGAAGAATGGTACGGAACCTTTAGTTCGCGAGTCCGACTCGTATTTGGCCGGTTTTTTTTTTCTTCTTGACCAGCATAGAATAAATCTATCTTTTTTATTTACTGAACGGCGGCTTCTATGCTTTTTTATTTTATTTACTGAACGAATGGTCCTTTAATAAGGATTCTGTTTCGTCACTCAGTCGTGGCGAACCTTAAAAGTTTTCTTCACAATTCATAAAAACTTCGTAATAATTTTAATATTCTTTTTTTAGAAAACTTTATTTTCAGCTTAGAAGAAAGGATTTCGAATCGATATTTTTTTAAGGAATAAAGTTCAAAGTAATAACGTACACTTGCTACGTCTCATTTCGGTAAGAGTCAGCCTAACTTTTGCGTTTTGATCAGTTTTTATTGTAGACCTAATTTCTACTTTATAAACAACACGTTTTAATTAGTTTCACCTCTCCTGATGTTTGCCTGTAATCAAATCTTGTAAGTTAAATTTGATCCACATTAAATTTTGCTCGCATCTTTAAATCGGATGACAATAGAATATTATGGAATCAACAAGATGATGGAGTCGAAATGTGGCCATAGGAATTCTTAAACTTAAGAAGGTACACCATTCGTGTTTGGGCTCATTAGATTTATTATCTTGGAAAGCACTTGAAATGTGAATTCGTTTATAATAAAAAACTTGTCTCAAAATAGTACATTACTGCAGAGGCCGGGAAGTAAGGGATTGCCGGACGAGTAGAGTTTTCAAGGCCAAGCGTCAGCGAGGCCTTAGCAATAAATACGAGTCCGGCAAGCCGATTCCCGGCAAAGGCATGCATTGTGCTTTTCTCAATAAATGCGACGAAATAATGAAAGACGTACTACTGGGAGTAAATTAGTATAATATAAAAAAACGATAATAGTATGTACATTTTTATTTTCATATTTGTTTTACGGCATTTGTTGTCCCACGCCTTTTAGACCTTCATATTTTTTAACGTTTTATCAAAAAAATGATGGTATAATTAATTTCGTTGGTTCAACGGAGCTCCTGGCGTCATTTTTCACGAATCCTTTGGTTTGATCATAGACGACGCAGTAACGCGAGCGACCATCATCCCGCTATGTAAATCTCTAAATCCGCACCACAGCTGCACCATCACACATTGTTCATAAACATAGCCATTTTTAACACCAAATTACACCGATTTTACATTATATAGTCCACTAGAAGCAATCTGCGAAACAATCCAAAACAACAACCTTGCAGTCCGCCGAAAATAAATAATAGTACATTCCCGCTTTATTTTCTTTTTTAATTGCAATTGTTATTTAGTGCTAAGGAAACATAGCCCATACAGCCCAGTCATATTTAACCCCTAAAAATGTAATACCGTAAAAATCTACTTTCCCGCGTTTTTTCTTTTTACTATTGGCATATTTTTGTTTGATATTATACCAACATTTTAATAAAATTATTTTCATATACTTATATGCTCGATGAGTGCATTTTTTTATAATGTGGTAGCCATGGCTGTATGAGAAGTTACATAGTGCAAGTTACATAGATTAATTAAAAAGTTTTGAGCAGCGGCCAGGAATGAATTTTCATACTTACTTTCCTGGCCTAGGCCGGTAAAGTAATGGACCGAGCCAAGAATTACAATCTTCGTGGCGTCATTTTACTCCAATAATGCCTAAATTTCCGAGCATGTTTGAGAAAATGTATTTTTTCAAAAAAACTTTTATAAATTAAGATGTTCAAGTGAACGAAATTCCTCTTTCTTATCTGAGCGTTTTCCTGGTTGCATCCTCAGTTGTAAGTGGTGTAATAGAACCCGGAGTCCGTTATTACGACAACATGATAGTAAATAATGCTCTTTTGTAATTAGGCCAATTTTTAATGCCGGCCAACCCTTCTTGGGTAACTCCAAAACCATTAAAAAACCTACCTACCTGTGAAAATATCTTTACGTATTCTTCTGTTATTTTCTATTAAAAATAATATGTGCAGATGTATAACACATTTGTAGAACTATCGAAACTTTTGTAATGACTTTGAAATGAAATAGAATTTTTACTCAAATTTGGATATCATGTATCTCTTTCTGAACGTCATATTATTATTTGCAAAATCGGTAAGCTACTAGCGTTTCGAAACGACCACTGCTGAGAAGCCGAATACGCCGAAAGAAACTCAGTCCAGTATTGGTCCCTACGTGCCTGAAGGGCTACACTTTCACATATTTGTACGAGTCAAGATCGTACATATTTTAATGCAACGCATGTAACCTACTTTTGGTCACGGCCGTTGCATTCTGTACTTGTTACATCAGTGTACTAAATAAACACATAGCCGTCAACACGTATCTTTGATTTATAACAATTTACCTAAAACTGTTCTCAAACCAACATAACAGGAACTCAACTTCACCATACGAGTTGCAAACTGTGGCTCATACAGACTTTATCTCATAATTCTCAAGAAAGATATTTGACTAACCTACGCAGATACGTACATCAGCGTTTGGTGTTTAGAGGGTTAAAACTTTTTTAAATATGAGGAATATGCGTTTTATAAATGTCTATTCCTCTGCTACGATGACTGCTCTTTCCCGTATTACCGCACACTCATGGTAATACGGGATATTACAATTCCAAGGGATTATTTAGTACAGGAATCTATGTTTTATAGTATATATTTATCAATCTATCTTATATTCATTAATCTACAGTTTAATATCAGTCTCTTATAAGCCAAGAGAAAGAAAAAATAAACAGGAAAAAAACGCAAACTTAAATTTCTTCTCGGCGTTGTAACTCTGAGGGTTTGGTGTAAATAAACCTATGGATCTAGCGATATAGCTACACTGTATATGACTTTGGGCTCTAAATTTTAGAAAACATCGCATAAGTATTACAACGCAATTGCATTTGAAAGCAATGCACACAGTATCGGCGCGGGCGTTATAGCATTAAGCGTCGGCCACAATGCGGCGGAGGTAAAGCGCGCATGTGCGAGTCAGCTTTATGTAAGCGGCGAGCGAACCAAAACCGAGCGCGATCCATGGACTCACGTCCGTTAGGAAACTTTACTCATTCATCTTTTCCCTAAAAGCGGGGTGCGGGGCACGGGCGCTGCGCTACGGCGCGTGTTACATAACAGTGGTCGGAGGGCGCCGCCGAACCGCGATTCGAACCCGAGCCGCCCTCGTGAGCGGACCTCTGTCCCGCGCGCGACAGTTCGCACCCTCGCCGCCGTCGCCTGTCGCGATCGCTAGTCGCCGCGTTTCCCGCTCCGGCGACGAACCCCGAGATTATCTTCTATTCACAACATTCCCCCAAAGACGTTTTCTAAACTTTAATACTTGGTTGTTGGCTTCTCACTTCTCGGCGAAAGCGGTAAGTCATTTGTTTATTTAATATAATTCTGTTAAACTGTTTGTATTTTTGCTCGGCTATTTTGTTATATAACATTGTGTCGCTCTTTTCTTTTGTTCATATTTTTCCTTCACACTTTCGCCGAACTTGCTGAGCGAAAGAATGCTAGTACCTATTTTAAAGTTTGTTAAAATTTATGATATTTTTAAGTTAGGTTTTCGAGCGAAGTTAGTTTTGAAGAAATATTCTCGAGTACAACAGGTTTATGAAGTTACTTTCTTGGTATAAACATGGATGAGTGAAAACGGATTACAGTAAAGTGATAACTCGTCAATGGTGTGCCTTTGTTGCCTCTACAAGGACTCACGTAAAACACTTTGCCGCCTGGGAATCGTTATGTGACGGAGGCACGCAACGAGACAATGATGTTCTTCGTACTTAGCGCACCCGTCTAAAGGTGGAAATAATTTTAAAATTAAAACGGATTGTGTTTTTTCGTGGTGCGAGATTTTAGCAGTGATATAAACTTGCGTCGGTTGTAGCCGTGCTCGGAGCATACCTGTGGGAGTTTAATAAAGTCCCTATAATTTTTGCACGTCTGCCACGGACCTGAGAGCGTGATTAATGCTTTTCAGGAACCTCATATACCATCATGTTGTGTTGATATATGAACACCGACCGCGATCTAACGGGCGGCGTTCCAAGCTTCCGTTACGTCGTAGAGTTCTGTAGACGTTGCGTAGCAATTTTCGTAGCACCGTTTTGTAGGCGTGTTTGTAATTGCCTTTAGAATGTTATTTAAAAGCGTCTATATATCTTACAATAAGAGATAATAATATAACTCGAATTTTTAAAAATATTAAGGTAATGAAAAATACCCATGCGATTTTGAAGGGAAGAAAATAAGTAATTTTACAAACTTACATAGTTTATTCTTTATTAAAACCGTTTAGGCAAACATATTGTATTTTGTAAAGAGAATTAATTGTTTTCATTCCGTTTCTCTTTCATTAATAAAATAAATTGCTCACTACGTAAGATTTTATTTTAGATTCATATTTAATGATAAAAACGATATGGTGACTGTACTAGATCGAAAAAAACTTACGAAGTGACAAACATTATACGGAAGCAAAGTTAGCTTGATATCTAACTGAAGATAAGTTGCTCTACACCTGATAGTCTATTATTTTTCGTAGAGAGAATAACAGGAAACAAAATAATAGAATAAATATCGGAGATATTAATTTAGAGTATCGTAAATATTTGCTCTATTCGATTGCCGGAAAATGAATTTCAGACATCAAAAACTGGCGCCTTTAAATAAATGAACATTCCGTTTGTCTGTTGTTCGCACTTTCAATTAATTTGTTTTGAACGTTCGATTTACTGTTAACTAGGCAAGCGGACAGGATTTAATAAAGTCTGAGCTTTTATTGTAGTCACTGCAAAAATAGTTACAACTTTTTATAATGAAACTTTTACCAACGGCGATTTACGTTTGGGGGGTACTTGGGGTAAATCTTTAATGATGACCACTTCTGTGGCGCTGTGGTGCCGCAAGTGCCTTTGAATCGCAGGGTCTTGGGTTCGATCAACAGCCAGGTCAAGATGGAAAAACTTAGACCTTTTTCAGATTGACCTGAGTCTTAATTATTTGAATATTATAAAAATTGTGTTGTTGAGTTAGTATTCCACGACACAAGTTCACAACCTTACAATGGGGCTAGTTCAATTTAAGTGATTTGTCCATATAAATTTATTTATTTCATACGAAGTAAATAAAAACGTTATTTTAATCACAGTACACGTTGTGTGTGAGCCAGTTTTATGTATCGTTTATATTGATCCCTCATTTACGATGTATTGAAAAAATTCGTCTTTGAACAGAGTCAAGTAGGCGCTTTTCTTCCATAACAAGCTTATAAAACATGTACGTTTATAACAACAACATATACTTTTAACTGACTCCGCGTCTGTCAGAAAATAATTTTTAAGTAAACAGATTAAGGGCCCGTACTACCTCACTCTGCTTTGCATGATTGACTGTTATATCAATAATATTTAAATACTCAAGTTGAAATAAAAATGCAGCAAAGTTCAGGACTAACTCTAGTAACTATATGACTCAAAAACACGATTGCGTTAAATTTTCTCGATAGAAAAAATTTGCAATGTTTCCTCCAAATCACGTCTAATTTACTCGGTATATAGCATTATTCACCAAATACATTAAAATTAACCTTCAAACTTTTGATTATTATTGCATTACAGATAAGGCAGCCATCATATGTTTTTCTTTTTCGAATAACCCTTGAATATTCCTAAAAAACGAAAATATCCATAGTAGCCAACGCGTTTAGACCATCCGCGCTTGTACCGCCACACCGCCTGGCATATGGCGGGCTCTTAATAACTCATGTATATTGAATCTCTTTGTTTTCAACCAAAAAAATGGAAAATATACTATTATTCGGAGTTGGCTTTTGGACTTCGGAAAAATTTGACTTTACACGAATATTCTTTACAAGATATTTCGATACAAATGACGTTTAAACTTATAAACATTTTTTAAAGAGATTCAAAGAGTGCCATCTTGTTGAAGCTTGAGAGTTTGAGAATAAAAACTTGTGTTGAAAACGAATTTCAATGAAAGACTTAAGAACGCCTCAGTCCGTGGCCGTGTGAAATGATTCGTCAGTTCTTTTTCATGAAGATTTGAGATTTGAGATTGAGACTGTAATATTTTTGATTTGAGATTGAGACTGTATATACATTTTGATGCCAAGTGTTGTTACGATTGTCCTCAATAAATATTTATGATATTAAAATAATGGATGCTCGGTAAAACTATGAAAGGCTCCTACTACGGTATTTATGTGACAATTCCGTAGAAACGTCGCATACAGTATTACAGATGAATATGCCGTCAACAGCGGACCCCGGATTTGGACACATCGTAGCTTTTCATTATTTTCTATAATTTATAGATTTTTTTGCTAAGTGGTACCACAGGGACGTGATGATATCCTGTGGTCCCACCAGTACCACGAGTACATGGTAATATCCTGTGGGACAAATCGGTAGGACCACGGGTACAACATCTTTTGAAAATTATTCTTATGTCAGCTTTAAGAAATAGATTTTTAATTTTATTAGACTTCAGCATTTCTTTCAAATGAAAGATTTAGATTCATGTAGCTTGTATGCATGTCTTGCAAGCTAAGTAAAAATACTCATAGTTTACCTTGTTAAACTCTCGTATAACTCGCATACATAAGATATTGTTTATTTTATATTATGCCGTTGAAGATCAAGGTGAACAGACAACTTGATGGCACATTATACATATAATTAGGAAAACTGACAAGGATAGAAAGCTATGGCGGAACGAAGGGGAAGCCTTTGCCCAATAATGGATAACTTTTGGCAAAAAAATGCTGTTGAATATTTCTTAAACTTATAATACAATATAAACTCAATTAATAAAACGGATAAGTTTCATTCGGATGTCAGTTATTTAATAATTAGTTCTTATTTAGCCTTTTGCTTGTCGATGTCACCTCAGTCACAAGCTCTTTCAATAGAAAAATAATTGAAATAACATCTGTCTTACCAAAATAAATATAGCCTATGACACTTGGGGTAATGTAATGATTTCAAGTTACATTTAAATCTGTCGCGTTAAGAAATTACGACTCTACAAATAAACTCACATACAAATTGCAGATGTGTTGTAAGTGAATTTCTTCAGGGAATGTAATTCACAAACAATACACAAAATTTTTAGGCAGTTGTGTGAAAAATAAAGCTCAATGAAGTAAGAATGAGATAAAAGAGTTTCTAAATCCCAACATTTAGCCATCATTGCTGTCAATCGTTAACTGCAGCGGTTTGTTTGATTACCACCCGCGGAACTACAAGCTGGAACAATCCGCCGCGACTGACTTTATTGGACCACTTTGTCGGGTTTGACAAATCGATGGTTTCAATAAAACCTGCCGATGATTTGCTCTGAGGAAATAGGAAACTATAATGACGTCCCTGACACACCCTGAAGATTGCCCTTATAAGAATAGGCTGAAACTTGTCGGCTGTACCCTCTAAGAACATTAAATACTAGCTGTTGCCCGCAACTTCGTCCGCGGCAATTTCCGTTATTATAATTAATTAGTTTTTTTATTAGTATAGATGAATAATATTTCCCCGTTTTCAAAACATTTTTTATTGATGCTTCGCTCCTATTGGTCGCAGCGTAATGTTTCATATCCTAAAGCCTTCCTCAATAAATGGACTATTCAACACAAAAATAATTTTTCAATTTGAAGCAGTTGTTCCTGAGATTACCGCGTTCAAACAAACAAACTCTTCAGCTTTATAATATTAGTATAGATTTTTTTTTTCCTATTACAGGCAACGGAAAAGATATTTGAATTATTTGCCCAACTAAATTTGGTATGCTTACTATTTTGAAGGTTATGGTTTTATATTTTTATATGAATGAAAAAATATTGTAAGAAGCGAAGTTCGTTATAAACTTATCAAAGTCATTCATAAACTTGAACTGTATAAATTTTCTGAAGGTAACATCTATTTCACGGCGGCTTTTTATTTTGTGGGAATAAGGCAGAAAATCAATATTCGAAGTAACTTAATTTCATGTTTGATGTCTATAATTGAGAAACATTTTTTTTAATAAATATCTTTATCAACATGGTTTATTATTCAAAATTAGTAAAAATGCGTTTTACCTAATTATAAGCTTTTATTAAGTTTCACCTGTCCCGATGTTTGTCTCTAATACCAATTGACCTGTAATTTTGTATGCATGTTCGATGCTGTGTACCATCGATACTATGTGCCTTCGATGCAGTTTACCATCGATATGGCGGGCTGTCGATGCAGCGTACCAGCGATATTGTGTACCTTCGCTACGTTAAACCGTCGATGTAACGGGCGCGATGCAGCGACCGGCGATGTAGTGAATGACGATATTATGACCTAGACCCGTGTAAACCAGATCCAATATTATAGAATCGTTGCGTTGGTCTGATGATGGAGTCGGAAGGTGGCCATAGGAACTCTTTAACTAAACAAGGTACACCAATCGTGTTTGAGCTCATTTGATTTTTCTTGGTTTACAGTGTGTCGTTACCACGTCAGAGGCCGAGAGGCGGTTCCGAAAAACTCTGACACCAGGGTGTGCTGGTCGATTGACCGTGGCATCTACTCGAAATGATGATGATGATGAGTGTAGATTCTTTTAAAATAAAAATTTGTCACAAAAATGTAATTTTTAGCAAACTATTTAATGAATTTGATTTGAATCTCGAAATGGTGGATTCAGCCAGTCAAAGGAAAAGTTTGCTTAGTGAATTATTATGATCGGATCGCGTCTTGCTCGCCTTACAATTAAATTATTTAAAACATAATACTTATTATAAAAAGAAATAACATTTCATCTATAAATATCAATTGATCATATTTCCATCTTTTATAAGTTAATATTTGGTATTGCAAAAAAATGTTTCTTATATAAAATTGTTGGTGGTGTGCCCCAAGTCAAATATGAGATAATAGAAATGGCATTATCTTCCAATTTCTTTTCATTTGCAGCCTTGGAACTACTTTCATTGGACGCTACTTTCAAATTGTTTTATTCTAGCTTTCGTATTTCGTTTTCCTTGAATGTGTATTTCTCGGAAACAGTATCTTTTTTCGAGATGAAAGTTTTCTAGTCTAGGTCCTTTACCGGGCCTCAAACTATCTCCATACCAAAAGACGTCTTGACCTCTCAACTACCAAGCGGGCCGATCGGGCCACGTAACAATAGAAAATCCATTGTGTCTGTGTTTCTCGCGCTTGATGAGCTAATCGATTCAGTGGTTGAAACGTGAAAAAAAAATTGCAGGTAGCCCAATCTGTCTCAAGTACGGTCATTTATGTCATTATCTGCTTTCGGTGAAGGAAAACATTATGGGGCTACCTGCGGCCTGCGCTAGTAATTTTTCACTAGTGTCTGAAATAGATGCGTGAATAAGATGACCAGATTGTAAACCTTGGCACATGTATTTCAAACGTAATAATTAAAACACGCAACGACAAATGTGCAAAAAATGTTTAATTGCAAATTTTATCTCTCCCACGGGATTTCGCCCGGTAAAAAGGCAGCCCGCTCATATGTCACTCTCTAGTGCGCCAAAAAAGGTCATTTGTTGCCATTTTGATGCGAAGGCAAAAAGACTATTTCTGCTTAGCAGCAGTAATTAAATAACTGATTTAGGTTTTATCTCGATTAGTGATAGGTGTGAGCTGCGTACATCCGGAGCAGATCAATAAATAATAGCATTAAAACTTACGCGAGATAAATTAATTATAAAAACACGGTTTCACTCACGTTTATTCAGCCAGCTAGTTTGGTTGTTTTCGATGTCAGGGATCAAATTAGGCAATTTTAATTTTACTAGACTTCTTTGAATCTTTATTTCAGATATTAGTTCATAATTTAGTTCGACAACGGATCAAAATATTAGGTTATTAGATAAATAATATTAGGTTTTTACCTATAAAACCATCGTTGTCTATAGAGAATTTCGAGTAAATTGAATTTTTCATAAATTCTAAATAGGTTTGATAAATTTAACTAAACTGAAATTTTGCATTTATTGACGGACAACAGTAAATTTGATTGACGGATTATAAAGTTTACAAAACGTCAGAAAGAGAATAAAAAAAAATTACGCCATTTTTTATTTGAATTGAGGTCTTTTCATGAGCATTTTTCAGTAATTAAATTCAGAAAAAAAAAATCATGCATACAGAATGTTAATAATATAGTTAGTACACTTTCAAGGTTAAATAAAAAAATGTGTTTAACTGAAAATTATAGTAATTAAAAAAACAGACAACAAAATGTCAAGCGAAAAAATACGACAATTTCATAGGTATTATAAGGACACATTATTATCTCCCATGGCTACATAGAGGTACAAACTTATATGCCAATAATTTATGGAAGTACAAACAAGATACAATTAATTTGACCAAATGAGATAAATTTCTCTTTCATTTGTTATTTGTGACAACAATTTTCGTCCGCCGATATATCAAGAGTGAGGTTTTATCGGAGATAAATTCGACTTAGCTATTTATTATAGCGATCTGAAGCAACCACAGACATGTTTGCAAATAGACTACAAAAACGTAGAACGTTAAAGTGACCATTACATTATAACATATAGGGATTACCTATGTCGAGTCCAATTCACGTACTGTAATAAGAATTAGACATTCTAAATCAATAGTAATTAAAGCAGGCTGTATGGAGATCATTGGCATACTTATTAGGCGAGACAAACTTATTTTACCCTACTGCCGAAGACAATACATATGTTTTACACCGCATTCAATAAGTGCCTTTGTAGCTCCCTGTCTTATTCATAATTCATATAATATCTCAGACATAACCGTTTTTAACAAAACTATTGAACCGATTTTGATGATATTTTATATGCGTTCAATCGGAAAGTACACTCTTTCAAAATAAACAAAATTAAATCGGTCCATGTATCTTTGAGTAATCGAGGAAAATAAAAACATTAAAGTTCCGACAAATTGAAAAAGTTTTCTTTCTTAGCACCTTGTTTAAATCATTATCTGATCTGTCAAGCTATATCAGATGCATTTATGCAGCTTGAACTGACTGGTCTTACACCAGTGTCGGCCACTGCTTACTTTACACACGAAAAACAAGACCAACAACAAGTTTGCTACTGCAAAGCGCTAAAAAAACATTGCAATTAGCACTGTTACTTTGTTCTTTGAAAGATACACAAACCTCGCGAACCTCCAACTATATAACTATTATTGCTAACATATGTTATAATCATAACATGTGGATTTAAATTAGTCTAAATATAGGTGTATTAAAGTCGTTCCACGATTAAACGCGCGCACTAAGCATTTAGGTCACCACGTCTGAGCCAGCTTAAGCCACATCTTGCTAACCACCTTTTAGTGAGGCAGAGTTAAACCTTTGAAGACAATAGTACTCCAGGTTTGTGACATCTGTTTTTACAGTTGGTCTGTGTAAGCAGCGTTTAAGATATTGCTGGCGGCTGTCTCTGCCTCGACATCGACTGCTTCAATTCTGGAAGATAATATGGGTTTATCGAATTCAGTTCCGTCCAAATGCTTCAGGATTCAGGAGATTTCAAGGTCAACTACACCTTTAAAATGAAAGCGAGGGATCTCTCTAAAGATTGGACTTTTAATAAATGGTCTGTAAATTGCTTGTCATAAACTTAGGTACTGCACAAGTACCCAATAACATCTTTTTATATATAAAAATTAATCCCTATTTCCCTTGGTCACGGCATCACGTGTGAACGGTTGGATTCTTCGGATAATACGTTGGATAATTCTTTTTTTGTCGTGTTTGTTTTTTCTTAGGGGAAGGTTCTTATGACAGAAAATACTAGAAAAAATTGCGAAACGAAGTTCGCCAGGATAGCTAGTCTTAATTATACTCGTAGGTAAGTTTTGATAAGATTGTTTTTACATTGTGAGAAACGCATTTTACATAACAGATAAACAGGACAAATATTTTGGTGTAACTTTTGATATACTTATATCAAAAGTTACATTGAGGATTTCAAGATAAATTCCCACAATAGGACATACATTCGAGAGAGTCCACCAGAGATTACTTAATGTTTCACAGCCTATCCAGCCTATCTCCGAAACAAATATATATTTATTTAAACTATAAAATCGAGTTAAGTAACTTATATGTTAAATTAACAAAAATGGGTTTTGGGTAAAAACAAACATCGTCGATTTTCCAGCCATCGCTCGTTTTCAATTCATGTCGGATAGAAAAAATAATAGGAAAGATTAATTAATATATAATGTTTTAATTTTGAATTAAGTAACTAAGTATTCACTGTTTTAGAAGAAATAAAACGCTTAATCAGGCGCGCAGACGGTTTATAAGTAGACAGCGCTCACCTCCCAACGATTTGTGTTCTTTTTGCGAAACTTCTTGGACAAAAGAAATCCGTTCGATAAATTGTCCGGAATCGGTGGTGGTGGGGGAAAATATTGTTTACATCATCCGCAAATACCTCGGTAATATATTATTTTTCTCCTAGTATTATCTACGAGATAGCATTTAGGACTTATTACTTATTCGTAGATTTAGACGCATTTATTTCGTTATGTAGAAAGAGCTCAAAAAAGGGGCACACCAGTGAACATAATATCTAGTCAACTCAATTTTTTATTAGATGTAGAAATTATACTTAATCATATTTTTTAAGACTTGCCACATATACTCCATAAAACATGAATAATATATGTACATACATACTTAATATGAGAACTTAATTTGGACTACAATATTAAATTTTGCGTGTATGGGAATGGTTTCAACACAAAATTTGCTAATATATTGCCACCCAACTTCAAAGGATCATTGAGCGAACTTAACGTAGCGATATCAAATTAAAAGCGTACTTAACAGATAGCAATATATGACTTAATATTAAAACATATACCAAAGTTTCAACATCAGTTCAAAACCATTTACGATTCATGTTTCAAACACCTACGGATTTCAAATTTCTTGACTAAAAATTCAAAATATAACAAGAACACTAAACCTTTGTCGTAATCATAATTATTTCATTACATACTTTAGAGTGTTCCTTTATTTCGTGAAAATAAATATAAATTTAATTGTGCAGAAAATGTTACTTATAATATTAACTTCTTTTTTTTTCTACGTTGAATAGTACTGTTTCAACGACTATTAACTTAAATTAACTATTATTTAAAAAAGCCTCTCCCAAGAATTTTTTGTTTAATGGGAGGATATTGCCATACTCGCCATGCTTGGCAGGCGGGTTGGCGAACGCAGTTTCTTTGGCTTCTTGTACTTCCGACGCTGCTGCCCATTGGAAGCATTTTTAAACTAGGAAAGGATATATATAAATTGGATTTGAGAAGAGAATGAAGTTATTGGGATACTTCTCACTCGGATGAATGGGGGAAAAGCAAGTAGCAGAAGGAGAGGCTGGGCGCGCTAACCCGATGCCACACCTGCAAACACCGGGCAGGCATTTGAGGATGACACCCCTGCCTATGATCACTACACAGAAACACAATTCAAAGATTTTTGTAGTATTTTTTTTTATTTCACAAATTTATGAAACAGCCGAATTATTTTTTACAAATTGGTACTTATTGTTTGTTCGTTCTATTTTTCTATAGTATAAAAATAGACAGAAATGAATAGAAATATCTTTTACATATCAGTAAGATTTATTTAGCGTTAAAGAAATAAGAAGCACCCGCCACTACATAAACAACCAGGCCACTTGTTGTGGTGTCTGGATGATATGTAACTTAACCAACTCAGGGCGAAATTGTTTAGAAACTGCCACCCAATAAAATGTTTTCCTGCCCCTTGAGTTCTACATTATTTATCTATTTAACTTCATACAAGATGCAGTGTAAAGGCGGACTTAAAGCCAAGGGCTTTTCTTACCTATCAACCAACTGGGTGATGTCGAAAATTGTAGGGCAGTGCCAAATTTTGATATTGAAAAATAAAAATAACGACATCAATACATTAAATAAATAAAATATTAAATATATACGGACAAATCACACAGATTGAGCTAGCCCCAAGGTAAATTCGAGACTTGTGTTATGGGATACTAACTTAACGATACTATATTTTATAACAAATACATAGGTATATAGATAAACATCCAAGACCCAGGCCAATCTGAAAAAAGATCATTTTCCATCTTGACCTGGCCGGGGATCGAACCCGGGCACTCCGTGTCGCAGGCTGGCGTGTTAACCACTGCGCCACGGAGCTGTGTACTCCTGTATTAACTAAATTGTCGCTGTATTAACTAAATTGTCGCTGTATTAACTAAATTGTCGCTGTATTAACTAAATTATACGAAGAACAATAATATATCCATCTTGCTAAATGTGGCCATAAGGTCTTATAGACCTAGGCTCTGTCTACCCTGCAAAGAAAAAAGACGTGATGAGTATGTATTTAAAGAATATGGGATTTGTTATTTATTATAAATAAATAAATATATACGGACAAATCACACAGATTGAGCTAGCCCCAAAGTAAGTTCGAGACTTGTGTTATGGGATACTAACTCAACGATACTATATTTTATAACAAATACATATATAGATACACATCCAAGACCCAGGCCAATCTGAAAAAGATCATTTTCCATCTCGACCTGGCCGGGGATCGAACCCGGTCCCTCCGTGTCGCAGGCTGGCGTGTTGACCGCTGCGCCACGGAGCTACTCAAATTTATTCAATGATATGAATATGAAGACTTTGGTTTTTCTATGTTACAATTTAATAAATGATTTTCTTTAAAGTAATTCCAATCTTTGTATAAGTATAAGACAATAGGTATGAGAAAAAAATATACAAAATAATATAAAACTGTTATCTATAAAACAGCGTACAACAATAATTTAGCCATTTCAAGACACATCCTAGAGTGTAAAATCTATATAACGCATGTTATGGCGTTATTTAGAGTCGTATCGTAAATATATAATATAAATCTTTTTCGTCAATATACAGTGATTTTCTCTTCCTCGCTATGTTTACAGTTTAAAAGCCTGTGAGTAACTAAGAATATGATATCGTATAGATTATACATCACTACCTAACATCGTCCTACATCACGGGTAAAGGTATCCCACTTTAAAAACAAAAGACCGTATTTTTTTGAGAGTGGGTGTAATGCTACTTGGAGTGCGTCATCGCATGGAAAACAAGCTAAACCAATCAGAGTTAAGTGATTTCGACGCTTTGTTGAGGGGGTTTGTTGTTAAATCGAATGAGGTAACAATAAGTTTACACTAGGTATTTGTCATTGCACACAACTTATTTAGAACATTCCGCATTTGTATTAAATAAATTATAGTATTTAGTTGCTAAAAAAACCTCATCACAAAGAGTTAATTCATTTACTAAAAGTATAAAACACAACCTTTTCTTTTGGTAAGATTTAGGAAAAAAAAAACACCATTTTTTGACCCCGAGCTCTCCAGATGAATTTCGCTGTACGCAAGACCGGACATTTGGCAGCGCGTCTCTTCTCATTACCGTAATAGGTTTTAGAGAGAAATGCGGCATTTTTGACCTAGACTGGTTTTAGGGTTCCGTACCTAAAGAGTACAAACGGGATTCAAATATAAGCTTCCGCTATGAACCGTTGAACACAGACGCAAACAATGAAACTTCTCCCATGCGACCTCTCTTGAGGTTAATTTACTAATCTATTTCTTGCATAGACACTATTGCCCTTAATTATCTGTGATTTTCTTTACATTTTTAGGGTTCCGTACCCGAAGGAAAAAAATCGGGATCCTATAACTAAGCCTCTGATGACCGTCCGTCTGTCTAATACAGGGCTAGGCTAATAAGAAGAGTAATATTATGAGAGTTAAGATTTTCTCAGAATGTTATGATAACCGCAACAAATATTAATAAAAAGTACGTAAGTAAAGTTAAAAATTAATAGGGTGTTTTTGAGCATTTTTTGTAGGTAGTTAAATTTATGGTGATAGATATGAACCCTTCATGCACAATTGTCATTGTGTGCGACAAACGTCATCATGCGTATCATACTGCAGGGGCTGATTTACCGATTTTTAACTCATATAGTAGTGTATTAACCACGAATGCTTTAAGGCCGAAATAAAACAGTAGGTAATGTAAATAGAAAGCTCCAGTGCGCTAAATTAAGTAACTCTTAAATTATTTTATTGTCAGAGTTTGTTTGTTTAAATCTTAATCTTAAGTTTGTTATTCGTTTATACTACTAATTATACATAAAATTTAGTGAACAAAAATAGTAAACATTGCGTTATTAGTTTTGACTCGTATTTACTAATAATAAAGATATTTAAAGGAAACCCTGGCCGATCCTTGAAGAGGTGATTCAGCCCTTCTATATGAACAACTTTTCCTATGGGATTAAAGATGGGAATTCAAAAAAAATGGACATTTCAAAACAAAAATATTCGGTCGGAGGCACGGTAAATTTGTATTTTGTAGTTCCCAGTATTGGTCCTTTAGTTGATCATATCTACGGGCTGAATCAGCCCTCCACATATCAGACAGGGTTTTCTTTACATATTGTATAGAAACTTTAATTATGGCAATACGCCACAAACATATATTTTAAATTATTATAAGTAGGTATTGGGCTCCAACGTCGATATACGGAAGTTGCTGGCAGTGATTGGAAAAGAAAAGCTCAAGACCGAGCTCAGTGGCGTGCCATGGGAGAAACCTATCCAGCATTGGACGAGTAGAGGTTGATGATGATGATAATAATGATGAAGTAGGTATTATAAAATAGCTGCAAAATATCGTGAGTACTTACGTGAGTACTTTTAAGTGTTAGCCTATCTATCAAATAGCTATTTACCTAAAACATATATCGCGAAATGGCCAATCTATACTAATATTATAGAGCTGGAGAGTTTGTTTGTTTATTTGTTTGAACGCAATAATCTTCGGAATTTCTGATTCAAATTGGAAAATTCTTTTTGTGTTTGATAGTCCATTTATTCAGGAAGGCTTTAGGCTATAAAACATCACACTGCGACCAATAGGAGCAAAGTATCAATAAACAATGTTTTGAAAATGGAGGAAAATTATTCATAGTTGAGGACATCCGTAGCGTGCGATGCGTAAACATTTTTTGGGTAACTTGAACTTACCCAAAAATGTGTATTAAAGAATTATTACTTTTACGAACTACAGCTAGTGTAAGATGTAGACCAAACGCTTATTTGAAATGACGTTTAGGCATAACGCAACTTAGGCACACTGCGTTATTGGTATACAGCGAGCAAGGGCTCAAAATAATCGCTACTGAACTGTTTTCAACAAACTAATTATAAGATCGCAATCGCTCGGCCAGCGAGCACAATTTTCTTCTTTACCGTTATTCTTTCTATCCAGATTTTAGGTTAAATAGCCCTACCGTTTAGATTCTAATTTACTCAACCGGCACCTCCGGGGCCGGGAGTGCGGGATATACTGCCCTCTGGGAAGGAACTCTGGCACTTAATATTCATTAGTGAGCCCAGTTCGCACGCACTGTCACTAAACAAGCCTGGTTAGTCCTGCTTCATTATGATTATGAGACGCCAGGTTTGTTTTTGTCATTGATTAGTTAGGAAGATGATCTTTATTTTTGGGTTACTATGTCTTTTATGTATTCTAATATATATTTAGTATTTATAAAACAACGTAGCTTCCCGCTGTGTATCCCCTATATAATGCTTAGATCTTTAAAACTAGGCAACGAATTTTGATACGGTTTTTTTTAAATTGAGTGATTCTGAGCAAGGTTTATATGTATAATATATCGCACCCGTGCGAAACCGGGGCTGGTCAATAGTTGCCTATAAAAGAAGTCAATAGGGATCGGATTAAAAAACAATATATCCGTCTTAAAGATTATTCAAAAATATTTTAATTTTTCTTATATAATAACTTGCGAAGATACATTGGTTTAAAATACCGCATGATATGACGTTATACAAGGGTACGTTTTATACTAACATGTGACGTATTTAGTAGCCCCCACTCCTGAACTTTAATCTAAGTATTGTTATGTTATTTCCCATGGTTAGGTATTCCGAAGAAGCAAAAAATACGGGTCGAAGACTTTTTATTATAAAAGGTGGACTAAATATTTGGTCTCTTTTTCGTACCTTGTCCGGGCCCCTATTCTTTAAACCAAGAGGTTTCTAAGACCTATTTATCTGTGTTTTTTATGTGTCATTTATATGAATGCAAATTTATCATTTTCAAATTATTCATTTTGCGATTCAGTAGTCGATGATCTTTTAGATATCGACTTCGGAAGAAAGAAGCTTTTTTTAAGTTTTTATTTGTTTTAGTGTCTGTGTGTATTGAAAATTTGATTATTTTTCATACATAGTAATCTGAGAAATCATGTTACGGCTAACAACCCATCATTATTTTGAATCCATTTTCCACCTAACGCCCATAAACATGCTTCAATCCTTACAGACCTGGGCTCTGTCTACCCCGCAAGGGAAAAAAGCGTGATGCTATGTGTGATTATTTTTCTGAAATATTTGGTGGCAACACTGAGACGTCGGATCCGGTAAGCGTGATGAGCGACAATGGGTCTGTTGATGCTGCTTGTCAAATATTCTTCAAAGACAGCGACTCGTCGGACCTTACAATACAGTGCTTCCATCCGCGCCATAAAATAATGTCATGAACTTACACTCACCTAGTAATCCTGAACTAGAAGATAGCTCTGTGTGGTTTCAGATTAAGTATATCCCGTTCATCTACATTTACTTTGGCACTTAATAGTATCGTAGGTTGAAGAAACTCAAATTTACATATACAAACATACTTTCTTAAATACAAATAATTCAATCATGGTGAATAGTACGGTTTATGTAAAAACACAGTTAGAAACTAGGTATGCCACCAGAAGTCGTTAGAACGTTGTAAACTTTTAAGTCATTAGTGCAAAAATAAAAGCAATACCTGTTTTTAACGAACAGACACGTTACGATTCTTTAATAATTGTTTGTTTAAATATATAAAGAAACAATATATAAATTTGTATTCCTGTATAAATTTCTCTAGTCATATTATGTAAGTCGTCGTTTCTTCACATTTATACAAAACGCCCGTTTTATTTTTAAACAGTGTCACAAACAAAGGTCTTGAACGTCAGTACTCGAAAACAGTTGATTATTATAATAATCCTCCAAAAGAGCCTTTACAGGCACAAAATAATCTCTATTTTGTGCCTGTAAAGGCTTACTAATTAATAAGGTAAGTAATCCGTAGCTTTTAAAGGATTTACTTGAAACCCACGCGAGTACATATATGTGTACATGTATGCAGTTAAAAAGCTATTTTTAGCTAAAAAGTTTTAGTTAAATATAATTTGCATACGCTACTGGCAAAATTCATTTTTGCTAGGAGCATGAATGGGTCGGCTCGTCCGGGGAAGTACCACACACTCATAGAAAATCGACGTTTGAGTAGAAGCTTTACAGCTTATATGCTGCTTCGTTCGGTGAGTGAGAGAGCCGGAGGCTCATCGTTCCTCATGTCCTTTCCCAACTCCTTGAAAGGCCGGCAACGCTCCTGTCGTACACTGGTGTTGCAGTTATCCATTTGCAGTGTTGATCGCTTACCATCAGGTGACGCGCTTGCTCGTTTGCCGTCCTATATATAAAAAAAAACTTGATTAAAAGGCGTTAAAGGCAACCTTCGCCAAAACATGAATGTTGTCATAATAGCGGGTCCTGGGCTTCGACGTATCTCAAATTTTCGACCCGACTGATGATGCAACCAAGAAAAATACTAAAAGGCAGTGGACATATAAATGTATTTTGTTTCTTGTGGCCGTAAGAAAAAAATAAGATGGATCCGGCAACTGGGACCGCGGACCGAGTCTACTGCGGGCCCAGTTGCCGGAATTCTCTTTCATCTCAAAAGCGCTTCAACGGTAGGTGTAAAACATATGCATTTTAACGTGTAACATGATAGTATCCTAACTTGACATTGTTGATCAAGGGTTCGTTCTATTTAAGATCTGGCGACTGCGCTAAACGGCGTTTTCATGCAGTGTTCAAAATTAGCACAGCAGGTCTATTTGCTAAGTTTTGACTATTGCGATGTACAACGTTTTGATGATCCCTTCAACCTCCATTACGCTGCGTTTCCACAGACGCGGAGTGGAGCGGAGATGAGCTTTGCGGTGTATGAATTGACCAAGCACAATACTCGAAATCTGATTTCTTACGGTTTTATTTTTTATTTAACTCTTTGCACATACAATCATTTGTTTATGTACAAAAGGTAATAACTTGATGCATAAAAGGGATGTGGTGAAAAGCTGATAGCAGAGTTGCAAGATTTAAGTGAGAAATTTGACGAAGGAGACGTTTATGTAGCTAAAATCAATTAAATAATAAAAATATACATATTACAAAGCAAATATAATTAAATATTTTTATATTTAATAAACATACATTTAAATATACACAAATAGAGATATATATATAATAATTAAACAAACATACATATATTATTGCAGCATGGATTGTTCGCGATAATGTCTGATTACAAGCATTTTAAAGTGATCACGTGTATGTTGTCAGGGAGGGCGTTCCAAAGTCGTATAGCCGTATCGGCAAAGGAATCAGCAAGAAAATTAGTGCGGTGATGAGGTTTATATATCTTAGTTAAAAATAGTCAATCACACGACAAACACAATGCCTTATGAAGTGACGATCAAAAGGTTGTACACTGTAGAAAATAGGCCCGCTGAACGGAAACTCGGGCGTCCCCATAGATATAATATTTTATATTTACCGTCTTTATGGAAATTATGAGCGACATTGACTGTTCTCGAGCAGATGCACATAGAGACCATGTGTATGAGCACGTAAATACATTGTACACACATAACATAGGCTCGTTTGGGCTTGGAGCTTAAGGCGATATATAATATTAAATTAATTAATTTCATCATAATCTAGTACGTTCCTATGCAGCTTAATCAAAAATTCAATGGTTTAAAAAATATTAGCCCTTAAACATAGGTATTTTAGCACAATTTTTAACCCAATTTTGGAGGTCAATATTAATAGTATTATACTTAAATACACGTATTTTGGCTACTCATAAGTTATAATTATAATAACATATTTTCCCGTGACTTAATGGAATAGTTTCCTCAAAACTCCTTATATCCTAAGAGATGGCGCGTTGAATAATGCCCCGGGTTTTGGTAAAATCCTCGTCCCCTCTCGCTCGCGAAGCGCCCCCGTTTGATACAGGTGAAACAGCAATTACCCAATAATCTGTCTATCGCTGAGTTCGCTCGGGTATCCAGTCGACTCTACCATCAAAGAAATTTTAAAAATAAGTTAGACTTATCCTGGTTATAATAATTTCCTGTCATCTCCACAGAGCTATTTACTCAGTGCCAAGCCACTCGTTTGGAAGAATCGGGTTCCCCACGTCCCAGTTACCCGCCCAAGTTACAGCGACAGCAGACTGTTTTGCTTAGCTCCTGCTTAGTCTTGGCCGGTTATAACTTATATGGGTTACTCACAGTATTAGTTTAGGCGACGATAAGAAACCTAAATCATGTATAACCCACAACTAGCTTTATTATTTTACGGAAGTTTTGGGTCAGACTGGTGGTAATTAATCACATCTTTATTCCTTATATACCCTATAAGACAGAGCCTAAGGCCATAATAGCGAATGGCTTTATTCTTTTTAGTGAACGTATAGATAACATATAACGTAGTTTTTAGGGTTCCGTACGACTATTAGACAAAACGGAACAATAACAGATTACTCTCTATACTCCTAGTATCTGTCTGACCGTCTGTCATAGCCAATTTTCTCCAAATAAACTAGTCCGATCAAGTTGAAAATTAGCACATTTAAGTTTATGTAACGCACACACAAATATTTTGGGGAAGTAAATATTTCATCTTCTGGTCTGGGAGAAAAGAAAAACGTAGAATGTACCAGCTGCTTCTCTTCCCGCGCAGATCGTGAAAGTCGAACGAGGGAACAGGCAAGATTCCGTGGAATCACGTTAATAGGCGATGCGGCTAGCAACCCATCACTATTTTGATCCCGTTTTTCACCTAATATCCATCAACATGCTAAACGTGGCCTTCGGGTCTTATAGACCTAGGCTCTGTCTACCCCGCAAGGGAAAAATACGGGATATTATGTATGTAAATATTTTTTAATTCCTAAGGAGCTCATAGGTAGTAAATCAGAAAATTAATATATGTCGGCGTAAACGACACGTGAGCGATCGCTGCGTCGTCCTCGCGGTTTGGTGGTACAGAATCCATGGCGTAGGTACTCGAGATTTAAAGAATTAGTTCATTATACTGAGTTTATTCTTAATTTAGAATAATATCAATTTCCGTTTTTAATAATCGGTAGACGAACCGATAGTTTCGCTAGGCGGTTGTTGACGGCTCAACGATTCAGATGAGACTGCCGTTCCGCCTCACGACTCTGCCCACGTGATGTCAGTGACGTCACGGCCGTTCGCCCCCCCGCTTTACAATCAAACTTAGTTCTAATAAAATCAATTGACAATTTTTATTGTTTGATCATCGTTTAGTTATCGCTCATTACGACATATATATTTGCAATCATATCATATTTGTCTTGCGTCATCTTAAATATAAAGATTTGAAATATAAATATATTTATAATAATTTTAAATATACAGTTTTAAAGTAATTAATTTTATATTTTAATTGCCTAGTGTTTTTTATAAGTTTTAATGTCGCTTATCGGTGGTGTTTCGTCTGGGAATGTTCGCCCAGGTGAGTCTATATCGTCCGAGAACTTAATTTTGTGCTCTCAGTGTTCCCAGCCACGGTTTTTCAAGGGGCAAAGGGGTTTAAAAATTCATGTGGCTAGAGTACACAAGACCCATGCTAGTAGTGGATCCCTTTGCCCCACCGGCATACTTTCTAATCATACTTCATTAGCACATAGTCTTGTTTCTCACTCCTATCATAATCTCCACGAACACCTGTCAGCTTTAAAACATTCAACTCCCGTAATAAAACGTATACCCAAAGGTGCTCGTCGCACTGTATCACTAGCGCTCGCTAGTGATATAAGAAGGACAGTCCGCGAGAACTCAAAAGAGGCTTGGGAACATTTACTCACCTTCGCTTTTAG
This sequence comes from Elegia similella, assembly GCA_947532085.1. Lineage (NCBI taxonomy): Eukaryota > Metazoa > Arthropoda > Insecta > Lepidoptera > Pyralidae > Elegia > Elegia similella. Next base: position 27,924,616 of record OX383925.1, on the reverse strand, counting down.
GATTCTACATGTATCAAACGAAAACCCATCTGGTATTCAAAATCTTACATCAAAAATAAAACAAAACTGTATTAACCCAAATTCCTTAACATTTCGGCATATTTCGGTTTCCAAATTAAAGCAAAAAAGTTTGTCACAGTATGTGGAATCAAAAATAAGCGAAGGTGACCTCAAAGGTGCAGCAAGAATTCTTTTCTCGGACGATGCAATTGCCCCAAACACTCCGGACACTCTCTCTGCTTTACAGGAGAAGCATCCATCGTCAGCAGACGACCCCAACCTGCCTGACCCTCCCAATAACATCGATGAGGCCCTGCAAGCCACAGAGGAGCAGGTTTACGCGGCTGTGATGTCCTTCAGAAGTGGCTCAGCCGGCGGTTTAGATGGTTTGTCACCTCAACATTTAAAAGATCTTTTGAGCGGTGACAGCGTTGACGCCGGCGGTTCGCTCTTGAGGGATCTCACAGCTCTTGTCAACCTTATGTTATTGGGAAGGGTCAATGATAGCGTTACCAGCATTTTATACGGTGCTAACCTATGTGCCCTGAAAAAGAAGGACGGCGGCATCCGGCCTATCGCTGTAGGCTCAACATACCGCCGACTTACAGCCAAACTATGCTGTAGAGCTATCGCTGCCACCCTTGGAGACTACTTTCAACCGATTCAGTTAGGCTTCGGTTCCAAAGGTGGCTGTGAGGCCGCTGTCCATTCTTTGCGCACCTATTTAAATATTCAAAAGGGTGGGGTGTTGCTGAAGGTGGATATAAAAAACGCGTTCAATTCGGTTGATAGGGGCGCTATGCTGGCACAAGCAAAGATCAAAATTCCTTCGGTTTACAACTTCCTCTGGCAGTGTTATAGTCAAAATTCTAAATTGATGTACCAAAACAATCTCCTTTATTCGGCAGTAGGGTGCCAGCAGGGTGACCCCTTGGGTCCGGTTATTTTCAGTCTTGCAATCCACCCAGTCATTGAAAACATTAATTCCAGTTTTAACACATGGTACCTTGACGATGGGAGTTTGGGAGACGTCCATCCTGACACCGTTTTGAAGGACCTAGAAGACCTTAAACGTGGCTTGACTTCTATTGGTCTTAGTTTAAATTATTCCAAATGTGAACTATTTATCGACCATGAAATGCCTCTTTTAACCAAAATTAAAACTGTTACCCAATTTAACGCCTTGGCCCCCAACATCAAAATTATTGACAAGTCTTCGCTTCGTCTCCTAGGCTCCCCGATTTTTGATGATTCTTTTCTCAGTTTTGTTGAGGAAAAAGAACAAAGTTTTCAGTTAGCTTCCGTCCGACTTTCCAATATCCATAGCCATTTCGCTTTTTCTATTCTAAAACATTGTCTTTTTGTTCCAAATTTCACATATAATTTACGGTGCAGTCATCTGTGGAAATACCCGGATCTTCTTACAAAATTAGATAACGTCATTAAAAACACTTTGGCGTCTCTTTTAAACATTGAGTTTGATCACTTTATTTGGGAACAAGCCTCCTTACCTATAAGGCTAGGAGGACTTGGAATACGAAAAATTTCTAGTGTTGCTTTGCCAGCATTTTTGTCTTCTGTCCATAGCATACAAGACCTTTTTAAGAAAATTTTACAATACCCCTCTTATGAAACTGCTTATATGACAGAAGCCAGAGACGCTTGGTCAGAGCTTTGTTTAAATTCGGAATTTCCAGATAACCCTTCTTCTCAGAGGCGTTGGGACGAGCCGCTCTGCAGACTTGTACAGAGTAACCTACTTGAATCTTCTTGTGGCAACTCTGCAGAACGAGCGCGTCTCCTTGCCGTTGCGGAGTGGGAGTCAGGACTTTGGTTACAGGCCTTACCTTCTTTCACTTTGGGTACCTTTCTGGACGATAATACATTCCGTCTGGCGACATGTCTGCGTTTAGGAGCTAAAGCGAATGTCCCGCATCGTTGTCTTTGCGGCGATACCGTAGACCAGTTTGGGCGTCATGGACTTTCGTGTCTCAAAAGTGCAGGTCGCATGGCGCGCCATGCCACCATTAATAACATAATCCAAAGGGCTCTTGTCACCATTCACGTGCCAGCTGTTTTAGAACCAAATGGCCTGGTGCGTGAGGATGGCAAGAGGCCGGACGGAATGACCCTTGTGCCGTGGAGGATGGGAAGGCCACTTGTTTGGGATGCCACGTGTGTCGACACATTCGCGCCTTCCCACCTCCCCAGCACTGGGTCTAAGGCAGGCATGGCTGCAGCCAATGCCGAGTCCCTCAAACGGCGCAAATATGCCTGCATCGGCAACGGTTTCATTTTTGAGCCGTTTGGGGTGGAGACACTTGGTCCATGGGGCCCATCGGCTCATAATCTATTTAAGTCATTAAGCCGAAAGCTGGTAGAGGTGTCGGGTGATCAGAGGGCTGGCAATTTTCTAGGACAAAGAATAAGCATTGCCATCCAACGTGGCAATGCTGTCAGCCTTCTAGGTACCCTTCCGCGTGACAACGAACTGCGGGACATTTTTTATTTATAATGGTTATTTTTAATTATGTAGGTTAGGCTATTTTATTTTAGTTAGTTTTCGTTTAAATAATTTTATAGTTTCAAAGTTGTTTGGAAAACCCGATTAAAGTCCAGTTTTAAAGTTATTAACAAAATAAAATAGACTAAAATTACCATGAGCTTATATTCGAAACCACCCCGACCATAATAATCTGAAACAAATATATAAAACAGGTTATTACTAGTAATAGGTATTATAGTAACAGGAAAACATGTAAAAATATTGTTAGGAGTATAATTGAAGAAAATTAATTACGTTCATCTTACGGAACCCTCTCCACGTGAGTTCGACTCTCACTTGGCCGGCGTTTTATATTTTTAGATAATATGTCAACATGCGCCAGCCTCCCACTGCCCGTACGTACCTACTTTACGGACCAGAAAGTTTCCGAAGCAAAGTACGAATAAAGTTTCTTTTTTCAATAAAACCAGTGTAAATTAAAATTTTAATTCAAATGCGATTCTTTGATCACACTTACAACTTGACAAAACCTAAAAAGGACAAAGGTGGGATAAACTAAAAGCTGAATCCAGACTAAAATTGAAAACTACTTTCAAACCTCGTCTCGTATGCAATCTGTTCACCATTTTCTTTTACAAGATACAGAAAGAAACGCAATCTGCATTTGAATGCAACCGCGCAGTGCCTTATCTCTATTTCCCAACGTGTCGGATCTGTCATACTCATGGGAATAAGCGCAGCCAATGCATCTTGTGATGTAGATATAAATACCATAGATACAAGATTGATCACAAAGAGATTTATTCATTTAATACTGAGTCAGGGGCGTCAATGGTTTGGCAGTGGTTGCAGGTATGACATTGAGAACGTACGTCCAGCCTCTTGAGCTGCTACTTGCTTTTCCCCCATTCATCCAAGTGAGTTATATTTCAATACCTTCCTTCCTTTCCAAAATCAAATACCTATCCAACCCTTTCGTACTTTAAAAATGTTTTCGATCCAAGAACCAAAAAAAACTGCGCTCGCCAGTAGTCAAAATTCAACCAGAATACGTCACGTGAAGGATATTCTCACATGTTCACATCACGGGTTCACATCCATAAAGTTTCACATTTATATTATTATAGGCTGCCATATCGGAGTTCCCGTGTTTGATCCCCGGTGTGGTCAAGATAGAATATGATATTTTTCAGATTGGCCTAGGTCTTGAATGTTTATCTTTATATGTATTTGTTATAAAATATTGTATCGTTGAGTTAGTACCCATAACACAAGTCTCAAACTTACCTTGGGGCTACTTCAATCTGTGTGCGTGGTCCTTAAATATGAATTATTAATATTTATTATTGGTAGGACATTGTAATGAAATGTATGTATTCTATGTTGGTCGGCAAGTTATTTATGTTCGCAAAGTAAAAAGTAACTCTCTGCATCAAAAAGTATTGTTTCGTAAAAAAAAAAAATTATTCCTCACAACGAAATGACACTGATCTTGAAAGCTTTTTCGATTGAAAGGATTTTGAAATTGGCGGCAGCACAGCATTGAGTCTTTGGGTCGTTTGGTTTGGGTTATTGTCCTTGTTCTGAGGTTATTGGGCACTAATATGTCAGTTGTTGCTGCTTCTTAAGTATTATGCAATGGCGACGACGGTGCTATTATCATTTAAAAAACTCTCATTGTTTTATTTTACAATATTTAGCTTTATGTATATCCATTGTAATAAGTTGGTTTAACGAATCCCAACCGTTTTGACCGCTAAACATATGAGTGTGTGTCTGTCTGTATGTCTGTCCGAGGCATCATGCTTTTAAACCGGTAAATCAATTTGGAGGCAGTTAATTTTTTAAAGCAGGTTTTCAAACTATCGCTCTTAGAAATGTTGTATCAAAATCGGTCTACCAGTTTACAAGAGAGAGGATTTCAGGCTGCTTAAAAATTTTATTTTGTATAACTTTTAAGTTAGTATATTGATGATACTAAGTTAAATGTTATACAAAATAAAATTCAAAATCAATACACTTGATATCTATTTTTTTTTAATGATAGAATCTACTAGCCTTTTTCTCTTTGGTTTCGTTCAAATATCTGCATTGTGTTCGGCGTTTGGCGATTTCTGCCCTCGCCTACCCCTTGTCCGATAACGTAAAATAACCGGGACCGGGGGTGGGGCAAAGGGGTCACGAAGAATTCGAACACAGTTAAGGTTTTATTTAAATTTAGAATTTTTCCCTGCTCGCTTTTAGCATAGATTTTTTCAACCAGTTCTTCCGTTTAAGCGTCATTTGTTTAAGTGATTGTTTTTTTTTACCTGAGACCAAAAAGATGGACTGAGAGGACGGATAAGAATGATTTATGTATTTAAAAAGTAAGTAGTTTAATAAAACTAAAAAAACATGCTTTTATCGTATTGTCATCAGTCATTGATAAGTCTACAAAATTTAAATTAAATCTGACCGTTAAAAGTGGGTCAAAATCGAAATCAAAGAAGGCGGTTACAACCAAACAAACAACTAAGCAAACATAAAGGAAGCTAATAAAAAGTGTGTCAAAATAAATAAATATATACGTTCAAATCACACAGATTGAGCTAGCCCCAAAGTAAGTTCGAGACTTGTGTTATGGGATACTAACTCAACGATACTATATTTTATAACAAATACATATATAGATAAACATCCAAGACCCAGGCCAATCTGAAAAAGATCATTTTCCATCTTGACCTGGCCGGGGATCGAACCCGGTCACTCCGTGTCGCAGGCTGGCGTGTTGACCGCTGGGCCACGGAGCTAGTCAAAATAAAATTATGCGAGCGATGTTTTTCTATAGTCGGGGGAAATAGAATCACCCAGTGAACGGAAAAACATACAAGCCGCCTCCATACATAAATCTCAAATAAATCCCTAATATTTTTGTAACCACGCGCTTTTGACGAATCAAAAAACTTAAGAATGACATAATTATTATGATAAACTATAATTTATATTACTTATTGAAATATCCGAAGTTTATATTACTTATTAAAATAAACCAAAGTTTATATTACTTATTAAAATAAACTAAAGTTTATATTACTTATTCGAATGAACCAAAGTTAATATTACTTATTCAAATAAACCAAAGTTAATATTACTAACTTGCTTACCCTGCATACGAGTTTTGACTCGAGAACACATTACATTACATACTATCACGTCTTTTTCCTTACGGGGTAGACAGAACCCAGGTATTTAAGATCTAAAAGGTTTTAGCATATTGGTGGGCGTTAGATGGAAAACGGAATCAAAATAGTAATGGGTTGCGAGCTGCATCGCCTTTTAACTTGATTTGTTAGATTTTCACCCATTCCTTTGATCGGCTTTTACGATTGGCGCGAGAAGAGAAGCACCAGCTGCTTCTCTTCTCGCGCATATTCATACATTTTTATTACTCCCAGATCAGTATGGAAGTTGACTCGTGAGCACGTTGCCCTGCATTGCCACGGCGGCTGCCCAATACTCCCATTCTTGGAGCCACATTGGTAATTCGGGGCTTTTTTCGTTCACTGGGATCACCCTATGGAGAAGGATCGAAGGCATCTAGACATGACAGCTAAAACGTCTATATCTCAAACGATAGCCAGGTGAAAGACCACGCCATGTCGAGTGTTATATGAAAAAGAACAAGTTCAATAGGAGGAGGTCTCAATTAGTTATGTTTTCAAAATGTTTATTACCTCACAACTCCGTCATTTATGAACCTACTAGCTTTCGCCCGCGGCTCCGCCCGCGCCAATGTCGATCCCTCAGGATTAGTAAAAAATTTTCCCGGGATAAAAGGTAGGCTATGTCCTTCTCCGTACTCCAGAGAACTTGTATGCAAAATTTCATGATGATCGGTTCAGTAGTTACGGCGTGAAAGCGAAACAAACAAACAAACAAACGAATAAACAAACAAACAAACTCACTTTCGCATTTATAATATTAGTAACGATAAGGATAAGGATAAGGAATGGACTTAAAAAATGATGGTCCGATCTAAATTTCATCAAAATCGGTTCGTTAGTTTGGCTGTACCTAGTTGCTTTTTTTATATGAATGATTATTGAATTTTCGTATATATCGTACATGTATTTTTCCCTTGTGGGGTAGACCTACCTAAGAGCCACTTTTAGCATCTTGAGCGTTAGGTGGAAAACTAATATGTCTTAGATATTATTGATGATATTTATATGATCGTATTTTTGGAATATCTTATTGTACAAAATACTCATAATATCACATTGGACGCCTTATTGAAAACTAGTCTTATAAAAATTTCTTGATATATATTTTCCAAGAGAAAATAAGATTTATGGAATAAGCTTTTATTGTGAGCAAATTATTACTGAAAATTTTGGTGACTAAGCTCAATAGGTTATAAAATATAATAATAATATAATAACAACTGCGTCCGAGATAATCAAAAAATATTGGACACGTATAATCTTTTGTCAATAAACATTAAAAAAATTCCATGTAACGTCACGCTACACTGTTAAGCAAACGGTGACGTCACGAGTTAATGAATTGAAAAAAGAAAATAAAAGTATCCATTATTTTTATTATCTTCCTGACGTACTTAATTTGATATTATTTTGACCCAGGAAACTAGCCTATTGGACACCGAGAAGACGGTCATTTTTAGCTTAACTTTCAAGGGTAGATAACGATTAAACAGAAATTTGTGAAAAAATGTGACATGTCTTAATTTTATCTGTCATAACCTCAGAACAAGGGGTCATAACCTAGCTTGCTAAATCTTTTAACACAGTGAAATAAGGTTCTCCGTGCTCTGCAAAATATTGATTTGAGCAGTTGCCAAATTCATTGAAATATTAGGATTTTACTTTACAGAGGAGAGGTAGCTCTCGAGACTCCTCTCTGGACAGCCAACTAAGGCAAAGCAGAGCAGAGAGTCCTGCGAGCCTTCTTGGGTTTTCATCCCGACCGATGGAGACACGTTGAGGGATCGACTCTCTGGAGGACTCGGGTCCGTGGAGTCGTTACTCACTAACAGTTCGCTACAATTAAGCTGCATTGCGGCCCCACACATATTAAATTACTATTTTTATTTAAAGTAGGAATAATAATAATAATAATATGTGTAGGTGTATAACTTTTACATTCAGCTTTTTCACAAAATTCTAACCATCACCACAGAATTAGTACTAGTACTTTCGTACAGAAGATGCACTCTGCAACGGTATTTAAAGAACTATCAACTCAATGTATATAGTTAGGGTGTAATTTAGCTCGTGTCAGAACGCAGCACCTTTTAGTTTAAATACGACCAGCAAACCAATTTTATACTTAAGCTCTGAACAAAAGATTCATAATTTGTTGAATTCGGTGCACAGATATGACCAAACGCGCGTCGATCAAACCGGATTTGTTGGGCTTTCCCCTTCGAAGGGGTCGCCTCGCGTAAGTATGTTTTGATACCGACTCGGGGAGTGAGACAGGCCTGCCATCACTTGAATATTTCCTGCGTAATTTACTACTATCTAATCCAGTTACACTGAACCCTTTTTCCCCTGGGACCATATAGTCGCTACTGCTACACCTTGCGGGACGCGATACCTTGCCAACAACGAGCGACAGCCTGTCGCCGTGACTGAAAATAATAAATATTTATTCAGTTGAACAACATTTTTGGAATGATTTTGTTACGTTATCATAAAATACTGTAATATATTTGTATATTTCAGCGATTCTGTATAAGTAATACTAGCCGTTGCCCGCGACTTCGTCCGCAGCCATTTCTGTTATTATGATTAATTAGGTTTTTTCTTAGTATAAATGAATCTCTAAGATAAGATAGATAATTTTCCACCTTTTCAAAACATTTTTATTGATGCTTCGCTTCTATTGGTCGCAGCGTGATGTTTTATAGCCTAAAGCCTTCCTCAATAAATGGACTATCCAACACAAAAATAATTTTCCGATTTAACCAGTAGTTCCTGAGATTAGTGCGTTCAAGGAAACTCTTCAGCTTTATGATATCAATATTAATCTATACTAATATCGTAAAGCTGAAGAGTTTGTTTGTTTGTTAAGGTTTTTCCGCTATCGGGAAAAATGACATGCTCTATGTCCATTGATAGTGAAGGCTAGCGCATTAAAGCGAACTGACATACAAACAACCCTTCCGATTTGGGTCAGATTATGCATTGAATAAGCCTCTTTTGTATTGCCTTCGAGAATGCAAAGTAGCTGGCAAGGCAACGTGTTTGTTACCCGACTACGGCTAAGATACTTACTGGTTATGATTTTTGCCGTTATATCTGTATGAACACACATATGTGTGAATGAATGTTTCTATGTGTCAAAGTTGCCACATACTGGAAAGACAAAATTTAATTCCGTGAGCCATTGATAAGAACACGATAAGAAGAAGAATGTATAAGTATAGATCAATACATATAATAAAAGAGCAAAAAACAAATGGTTCTGTACATTGAATATATTTACAAAAAATATATATAGGGATGGAGACATACTAATAGAGAAAGAATTAAAAAAAATGTCTGGACTTTGCCTGTTATACTAGACGGATTCGAATGAAAGTTTTTTTATTGTATAGCTATCAAGCCTGAGCAACATATAGGGTATAATTTATTTTGGAAACTGGAACACCTGATGCAGAACTATAACGGTCCAGCTAAACTATAAGAAATATAAAAATGACGCCTTAACAAAAGTTGTTTAGCCTGATGAGCATTTTCTGCGGAGTCATAAAGTCCACGCGAACGAAGTCGCGGGCATCAGCTAGTATTTAATAAATCATCCGCTTGTCGGCTAGAGGCTATGCGTCGTCATACGAACTTCAACATGATATAAGGTAGGTACATAAAATAACAAACTTGCAACCGAAACTAAAAATCTTGCAAAACTATATTATAAACATGACTGCTGTCATAATAGTGGATCCCAGGCTCCGGGACGAAACACATCAAGTCAGGGTGCAATAGGAAAATGCTTATATGAGTAGGGATTAAAATACGGTTTATGCAAAAAACAACCTGCTTTCTTCGTTTTGATTTCTCGTTAAATGGCGGTGAAATATTTTAGAACGCCGCGGTTAAGAACGCAATGAACTGCATAATGAACCGCTATGGATAATGTTATAAGGACAAAGTGCTAATGATTAGCTAAATTAGCGTCTAATACGTTAAGCAAACCGGAGCGTGGTTCTCTCTGGAATAGGTGACCACAAGTGGCTTGAAAATGTCTTTAGATTTCGGAAGACTCGTTAAGACCCAGCTATCAATACAAGATGACAGTGGGTAAATTATGTCAGCTTGAAAAATCTGACACCAGTGTCGGTCACTTACACACACGCAGTTAAAATCCAATTAACGAAAGAAAAAATCTCAAATGTTTTCTCTGTAAATGTTGGCGAATCACTTCTTCGAACATATTATATTTATGCTTTGAGCGTTGCGATTCAGAATACAATGGTCAGACACGCGATACTGTACAATGGAACACCTCGGTTCATATTATGTGTATATATTAGGTGAATAAGTAATATAAGTGTTTGATTGTGCACTTTTTGGGATAGATAAAAAATGCTAAATGCTAAACTCGCGTCAGAACACGTGACTTGATCCAAAATTCGTTAGACGGAGACGGGCCGGTGCGACGTAGGAGAAGAAGTAATATCCCCCTCTCTCTCTATCGCGCGGAGTTTTCACTTCTGCTGGCACTCCCGGGGATTATGTCTATATACATAAACTTCTGATAAAACGCCCAGTGAAGTAACGAAAGCTTACTTGGACTTGGAGCTAGCTACATAGTCATTCTAAAAAAACTAGCCATTGGTCGAACGGATTTCGCTCTTGATCAGTAAACCTTGGTGAGAGAAGTTTATAAGCACTGCTAAAAAATATAGTTATTCTGAATATCTATGCAATGTTTTACTAAACTCCTACGATTAACGTACTTATTATGAGTTTTTGGCAGCTTTTGTACTTTTTTTTATTTCCATACGACTAGTGGGAGATACGGAATCCTTATAGGATCACTCGTATGTCTGTCTATCCGTCTGTCACAGCCAATTTGCTCTGAATCTACTAGACCGATCAAGTTGAAATTTGGCACACTTAGAATACTTATCGGTGTACCAAATGGCAGATATTACAATGAAGGGAGTCCAAAGCTATCAAATCATTTTAAAAAATCTAGTAAAAGTATTTATTTTCGGAGTACCAACATGACACCCCTCTTCCATTTAATTTGTAACAGAGTCATATTTTAATATTAAAAGCATGGAGTTAAAATTAAACTAGAAAGGGGTCAAAAGCACTCAAATAAAAATAAAGACGGACCCTTGGCACCGGTAACACATGTGCCGGGTCCACAGCAGTTCTGTTAACCTTCAAAACGCATGCATCGCTTCACATATATTTGAGAGAATCAATGATTTTCACACTCAAAAAAAAAGAACTACTTAAGCTGAGGAGCCCGCTGGTCCTGTCGGTCCTGACCATTATTAGCGCTTACGTATGTGAATCAACTTTGAGCGCGGTCCCTACTGGGATGGATTTATTTATTTATTTATTTAGGAATAACAAACAGTTACATAATAAAATCTTAAAGATATAACAAGGTGTACATGAAATTGATAATTATGAAACCCACAACGCTATTCACAGTTTAAATCTGTTCATGTTAGACTAAATTTGCCACTAGAGGTATATAGCTAGATAGTAAAATAAAGTGAATTTGATCGCAAGTGATGATCGCAAGTGGCATAAAAATACTCGAACTCCTCCGTGCTTCGGAAGGCACGCTAAGCTCTTGATCCCGGCTGTCATCATTGATGGCAGTTGTTATGTTGGACACCTTTAGGCAACTTAGACAATCTAACACCAGTGTTGGCCACGTAAACACATGGAAAACAACAAAACTCAAAAATCCGGCAATTTTCTCATTCATTCAAAGTTTAATCAGACCTCAATTTTGAGGTCTGAACTTCTTTACACACGAAGGTGTGATGCCTCAAAATTGAGGCGAAGAGCGACTTTTAGTTTAGCTTATCGTATTTCTCAACATAAGAAGGCACATAATACCGCTATAATATTTATTTTTTCTTTACAATAATCTTTGATACTACATAATTAATCTTTGAATTCTTTGAACCCTCAAAGTGGCCAAACTGCTTTAAGCATTTAAAGACAATAACTAATCTGTAAAATAAATTCATGAACAAAAAATTCCGTTAATTGAAAACCAGAGATGCGCCGAATAGTGGTTTCACCGAATAACCAGATACCGAACCGGATATTAGGCTGAATTATTCGGTTTGCGTTCTCAACTGCTAGTTCGGTGATTGCAGGTATCGGGTACGTGTGCTGCTACTTGCTTTTTCCCCTATTTATCCGAGTGAGTAGTATCCCAATACCTTTTTTATTCCCTACCCAATTCCAACAAATTCATATCCTTCCTAAGCTTCTCAATATGCTTGCGATGGGCACCAGCGTCGGAAGTATAAGAAGCCAAGAAGACTAAGCTCGCCAACTTGTCTGCCAAGCGTGGTGAGTATGGTAATATCCTCCCATGGAACGTAGAGACCTTGGGAGAGGCCCTTGTCCGAGAGTGGACTGTTTACGACTGTAATGATGATGATGATTCGGTTTGCCATTTATTTGTTTTGCCGCGTAAACAGTATCTTATAAGACTACCTTGCGTGTTGCTGCTGGCTATATGACGAGTGAGCCGTACCTCAACGCCCGGGACTGTCACCTCGCTTCAAATGTCGCAAGATTAATGTGCTACTTTATGCTTATTATTAAAAAATATTGATACCTTATATTAATTTTATTGTGTTTGCAATATAAGTGGGCGTAAAAGACCACGTGCTATGGAATTTTAAACAAAAGTAATACTACACAAAGTAAGTGCTTTATGTACTTGTGTAATTTCTCGGTCGAACAGGGCGCAGTGCTTCGACGAGTCGAATATATTTGGCATTGGCACCAAAGCCGATTAATTCGGTGGAATACAAGTAGTGAAAAAGATGCCAGATACGCCGAATACCGAATACCAAACGAATATTCGGCGCATCTCTATAGAAACCATTTATTTTAAAATTAAATAGCTTTAATTCTAGAAAGTCGTCCGCTAAAAATTAAAGCTGAAAATTCCTTTTCATCTCTAATCTAAAGCTGCTGACATAAGCACTTAGCTCTTATTTGATGCTGTATAACTAAACGAAGCGAATGTGGTAGAGCGGGGTCTTAATACATGATATCCACGTTCATTTGCTTTTGGAATGAGTAGTTTTTAGCAAAGGTTTTCCGTTACATATATTTTTGTACTTCAATTCAAAATTACATTCGATGAGGTTTTTGATTTGTTTATACAAACGCACGGATACCATACCACTTAAAATGTATCTTTTAAACACCAAGTGAGAATTCCGTACCACATTAAACTACAAAGTACTAAAAAGCGGGATTTTTCGAAAGTGTTACGTAAACATGGAAACTTTCGAAAAATCGAATGAAACCAAACTCTTTATTGTACTATTCTCACAGTAGTAAATTAGCATCAAATTTGACAGAAACAAGTAAAACACCAAAAACCTTTAATTTACGAATTTAATGATATAGTGGCAATAATATCTATTGCAGCTATAAACACAAAACGTAAGTAACCTTTCATAACAACAAAATCGCAGCCAGATTCTAGACTACCACGTTCAAGTCTCAGAATACAGAACAAACGTTCAAGTAAATTAAACATGGATGCACATTTGCTTAGCAATTTTGTTGAATTACTTTTAGAAGTATCAACAAGTTCATTCCCTCTTTTGCTACTTTGTTGACTGATATCAAATGTATAATTACTAGACGCAATGGTAAACAATGTATGTGTGTGCAAGACTTGTCTTTGGAGTTCTCTCATGCAAAATATTGTAGCTGATTTTGCTAAGGTGAATTAAGTGCAACTGTAATACCCCACACACTTAGCCATGATAGCCGAGTGTGTAGAGCGTAACCGCATGTGATCAACAATGATCGGCATGTTGTATCAAGCGTGTTCGCCACAAATGTTTGTTTTTCCACGGAGTTTTTTCGGACACTCATCAAAGTAAGTACGGCCATGACTGTACTGTACGTACACATGTTTACACTATTGCCCATGATCGCAGAGCGCTCGGTTTGTATTTGTTTACGGTACGACTCGGATGTGCGATATTTATATATAAATTGTTTTTACAAATTTTGAATCATTTAAATTTATACAGTTTATCATCATCAAGTCTTTTTAGTCTCCACTGCAGGAGCATGACCCTCTCTGTACCACCGGAGCCTTATTTGGCCAGAGCAGACAGAGGATTTAGCCTACACTCTCCTCGCTGGCCAAACGGGTTGAAGAGGTCTCATATATATGAGACCTGTTTATGAGCTTTGTTTAGCTTGTATTTCCTAAGTTGCCTCTTACGACATCCATTGGGCAGACTTGGAGTTGTCCTATTCTACTCTGCCGGAAACCACACGGCTAATTAAGTGATTGCTTCCATTATGGTAATTGAACGTAAATTTGGCACAATGGTAGTATTTTATATGGCATTGATTTTATAATTATAGATATATGTTTTAAAGCCTTCTAATGTTTTCGCGATAGTTACATTTAAATAAAATCACATAATACGATTTTATCGTTTATTACATTAATATTATACCTTTCGAAAAATTTAATTTTTTTTATATCTTCACATATTTGCTACGCTACGACAATGACAATCACGGTTGATTTCGTAGAGGACATCGTTGTCATTCTATAGAGGCAGCATAGGAGGCCCATAGCTCCATACAAACGGCTAAAACGAATCGATTTCTAAAGGACCCCCGTTCATGCAGATAAAACATCAATTACCCGGGAATATGTTCATCGCCAAGGTCGAGCGGCTATCTAGTCAACTCTTAAGTATTTAGTAGCGGTGCAGTATTACCTTATTTTATGTATATTTGACGGCAACCGAGCAGAGAGCCACCTGATGGAAAGTGGCCATCGTCGCCCATGAACATCTGCTCCACCAGAGAAGGTGCTGATGCGTAGCCGATTCTTAAGAGACATAGCAGGTATCTGCGCCTTGAAAAAAAAAATATTTTACACGCGTTTTGTATGAATTTAAACTGTCTAAAATTACAGGGCAGTTTTTCTTCAGTTGGTGATTTGGAAGACGATTCCGGGATCGCTGCATCTAATTTGATATTGTAGCTGGATTATTTAATAGACATGATTGGTACTGAACAACGAAATACCACGTACTTAGTACATGTAGTGTCTAATGGAACACCAGGTCAGGCTGGCTCTATATAATTTAAAATTTGGCCTACTTATATTCTTTTCATCTGAGATAAAAAAAATCCCGGATTTTCTGCTCTCAGGCGTTGAGACTCGGGGTCCCTGTTGAGGCATTATGACAGCATTCATGCTGTAACTAATATGATTTGGCGAAGATTTTATGGCTGGCCGCCTGTGTGACCCCAACTGGTGTAGCTTCATAACTGCGAAAAAAACCTATAAAGGATAAAATAAGTATTTGATGGCGCCGGGATTCAAACCATAATTGGGTTTATTTATTGGAAGCAACAAACTAAATATATAAATTGATACAGATAATATATTTTTTGAAGATCCTAACAAAGTATACAAGTATTTTGCAACGTTTAGTTACCTCTTTTGTCTCCAGACTCTCAATACATTTCATATAAGCCGAGCTTCGTGAACTCAAAGGGTACTTAGTTCGCGACAAAGGCTTCGAAAGCTGCTGCTGTATGTACGTAGATAAAACTGCTTTACATAACTTATGTCGGTCTCGTCCACTGCAGTTTTGCAACAACATTTACTGGGTATTCATTTATTACAATTAAGTTCAGATTTTTAAAAATGTTTGATAATATGTATATGAAACTTGATAAAAAAACATTACCACAGAGAACGATACATTACTAAGCACACTTTTATATTGATATCAATACTTTTTTCTTATTAGTAAACTCGCCTCTAAACTAGTAAGATTCAGATGAGAGAAGGGGACAATAAGCAGACTGATTGTCCCCTTCTCTCATCTGAATCTTTCAGTTGCATCCTTTGCATCTAGCTTTGGAGCCCCGCTTAGAGACTAGTAGTCTGAGTTCCACTGACTATCACTAAAACAAGATCCCTGAATCAGATCAAGTAGAAACTAAACAGCGTGTTACGGTGCAGCCCGGCCACAGTTGACTTTTTAATTTATATACATATCAATTAAATTTGATTTTGTTGTTCTTGCAGTAGATACCTATAAATAGATTAAATGTACCACAAATATATCTCGTTAAAAAAGCGCTTGTTAGTGGCCGGGGAGTACCGTATACGTTGCAGCCCGGCCATCAAGCATCAGAAGTAAAATATCACCTATTAATATACTAAATCATGTGCTATTTGTCTCAATAAGCGGGACAATAATTTTCAAGTTATCAACAGTTTTGCCTAAAAAAAACTTTGGAATGGTCAAGAAGAGCTCTTGAATCTACACTTAAAATAATCATGACTTGCAACAGAAGTGATATTTCAGGTAATACAGCACTAAGTCATGCAGTGTTTGTCAAAGCGGCGCAATGGGATCTAAATTAACGACGAAACCCTCGTAGCCGTAAAATGGGGAGCTTATTATCACCGGTAACGCTGTGAACCGCAGTTTGACTGTCTTGGATCACGATATGCTTTAATCGCGCTTTGTCTTCTGGCTGATTTTACTTCAGTACGTTACAAGTAAAACAATTTAATTCTAGCTTTCCTTTTGTTACGTAGTACATATATACGCGGGATCTTAAACAATAGCTGGTTAATTCTACTTTTTAGAGTTCCGTTCCTCAAAAGGAAAAATCGTAACCCTTATAGGTTTATTAGTTTGTTGTCCGTCTATCCGTCTGTCTATCAAGAACCTTTTTCTCAGGAACGGGTGGAGATATCAAGCTGAAAATTACATCAAATATTCAGATGTACTGTCCCTTAGAGCTGTGAAAAAATCAAATTTCTTAGCCAACGCAATTAAAAGAACAGCCGTTTAAGCCGCAAATTTTCGACATTCGCAAGGTAATCAACACCTACAGGATACTTTCCGTAAACTCTGAATTTTGGAATTTAGTACGATGTAACGCCTTATAGCACAGATAAAGGAAAAAATGCGAAAAGCATAAATTTTTAGTAACGTAATATAATAAAAATATTTTTAATCATTTTAAACTTATTATAGATAATGATACAGAACCCTTCGTGCGCGAGTCCAATTCGCCCTTGGTCGGAGTTTTCTTTACTCTCAGAACAACATGGAAGAATTAATTTCGAGGAGCCCGATAGCCCAGTGGACGTGAGCATTATTAGCGCTAACGTTAAAAATATCTCGAGCTCCTCCGTGCCTCGGAAGGCACGTTCATCCGATGATTCCAGTCGTCTCGACATTGATGGCGGTTATTAAGCTTTGTTAGATGCCTTTAGGCAGCTTAACATCTGACACCAGTCATGTCCACAAATAATATTTGTAAATAAATATTTGAATATTAACGTCATGTATAAATTTTTTGATTTTTCTAAATTAGGTTTTTAGTTTTTAGGCGACTTAGCCCAGTATGTTATAGCCTGTGTTACTCGTTGACAGCGTAGATTTCGCCCATAGAGGTGAAATACTTTTTTTTTATTAGTATTTCTTGATTTTATTCGATTAAACATTTATACGAATAATAAATACATCGGATATTTATCAATGTCAGCAGTATGCAAACTTCTTTTCTCAGTTTTGCAATAAATTTTCTGTAAGAGCTGCCTTTCACGAATTTTACCTGGAATTTCTTTAGTAAGAGCCTCAATAGGGATTTTTAGAAATTCTGGGGTCTGATGAGTCGTTGACATTGGATATATTTGACGAGGGACAGGGACTTGAAGATTTGTCTGATATTTCTTTAAAATAATCGCGGTAGGTCCCGCAGTGACAATAATAGAGATTGTGACCGCGAAAACATAAAATCGTATCTCATTGTTTTCGAATAACAGCTTACTGGACCCGACGTCTCAATGCTGCCGCCCCATAATTCCGAAAATCCTCCTTAGAATGATTTGAACACTCATAATAAATAAGTAAGTAAAAATCCTTTTAAATACAAGCTTTTATGTACGAGTATATCGTTTTATGTTTCAAGTTATTTTCAGCGAGCCTATTAAGTTGATATCAATATATTCGAAGTTCATAAAAAAAACTAGATCACTACCCTAGATTTAGAATGACGTCATATTGATTGCAATTGTCAGTCATCCTAACTAAACGAGCATCAAAATTTCAGCCCAGTGGAAGATGTCTGCTACAAAATTGAGTTGCAAGATTCCACGCGAACAAACATAGTTACATACATATATATCGGCGCGTAGCAATGATAGCAGAAATATTAAACGTGCACGAAGTCTTCCTATTGATGCAAACAAGTGAAGTAGGACTCCCCTCTCCGAGGAATGGCTGTTTTGTAACCGGCGACGCGCATTTATTCTTTCGTCAACTCTTAAAGTGAGAACATATTTATTTGTATGTGACCGATTATACGTTTGGTTATGTGAAAGTCGATTAGATGATTGTTATTAATTTACTTATGTGTGATTATTTAAAAGTGAATTATTGATTGTTTGATTGAATATTAATTTACTTCTGTGGCTATTTAATAGAGAATTGGTTAATTTTTTCAGTGAATATTAGTTTACTTGTGTGAATAAACGGTTACCATGGTTCATGATGGTTTTAATAATAATTCAATCCTTCTTCATACTACATACATTGCAAGTTATTTAAAAGCTTGTAAAAAAACAAGTGATACGGACTACCAATATCTATTTCAATTCTTTTATTTTTTTTAGTTTTTGACTCCTTTTACAAAGCTATAAATACCTGCTTACAATTTTAGTATAATTATTATCAGGTCGAAATTCCAGGACAATGTTAATATTGTATTGTAAATAAATTGCTTCATTTGCGAATCCTCCTAATCAACGATCCTTTATTTCTTTGTCTTCTACTGAATTTAAATTGCCTAAATTACAAGTTTATTCAATCAGTTACGTTAAATGAATTTTGAACATTTAGCTCACGAGGGATAGGCCGATCCCTTTTAATGATTTATGATGTAGCATGTAGTACCCTAGCCAAGAAGGGTTGGCGTCAGGCGGCTGTAGAAATGTTGTCAAATCGTATTACACCATCAATACTAATAATAAATCTGTAAGGGTCGGTCATGGAGTAAGTTACTTTGTTTTCCGAGATATCCTGTTTATAAGCTGTCGATTTTTAGATTTTTTTCTGTATGTATGTATGTATGTTCCTCCATAACTCTTAAATGATGCAATCGGGAACTTTCGATTGTCGATTTCAAACTAATGATGTATGAAGTCGTTGCAACATTTTATCTTATAATGCACCTGATACCACACCACTATTTTGCATCTTTGAGGAATTTTGTTAGTAGGCGATGCAGTTAAGCAACCCATCACTATTTTAGTCCGTTTTCCACTTACACAACCACCAAAATGCTAAAGGTGGCTTTAAGGTCTTATAGACTAGGGCTCTGACTATCCCGCAAGCGAAAAAGACGTGATATGTATGTATGCATGTACATCATAGATTTAAAAAAAAAAATTTTGTGTCTCTGAATAGATGTCACATTTAGCCATTTTTGTATGGGAACCTAGTGTGTCATTAGCGGGGGTGTGAGGCAGACGAAAGGGAGTCGTGGTGTCAGGGGTGCTATTTGTAAATGAGTGACTCAATGAAGAAGTACAAATTTTCCATACATCATCGGTCGTTTAGTAAACACGTCGATTCGAAAATAGCACTCATGACGTTTGACGCCGCTGTCATAAGAGATGTAACAACACCGTGTAATATCGATATCGAGAAAAAACCACAACAAGATTTTGTTTCAGTATGACTTCATTTAAGTAAACAACATATGAAGTAGTAATAATTATATAGTCATAATCATCTAAGAGATTCCCTGGTTCCTTATACTCCTGGCATCTTCAGTTGTGCTGCGTCCAAGCCCGGGGTCCGCTATCATGACAGCATTCATACTGTAATAAGAAGTATATATTCCATGCTGGTGTAGATGAAAAGGAAAAATTGAGAATGTACCAGTTGCTTCTCTGATAGGGAATGCGACTAGCAACCTATTACACCTTTGATTCAGATTTCCACCTACATACGCCCACAAACACGCTGAACGTGGCTTTTGGTTTCAGGCAGAGGCCTATACCGTAAGGGTGAAGATCGTGATAATATGAATGTATGTATGTTTTACGGCCCAACGCCAATTCTCCTTATGTAACTCCAGTAACGCGGACATACATAAATATGAAACTGAAGTACAAGTTTTTGCCTGCGCCGGAAATTTAACCCGGTACCTGGCTCGTTAACCACTGTACCATGAAGATTGTCATTATCGTTTATGAAATTGTAATTAAATGTCCTTTGCATTACGTAAATAAATAAATATATACGGACAAATCACACAGATTGAGCTAGCCCCAAAGTAAGTTCGAGACTTGTGTTATGGGATACTAACTCAATGATACTATATTTTATAACAAATACATATCTAGATACACATCCAAGACCCAAGCTAATCTGAAAAAGATCATTTTCTATCTTGACCTGGCCGGGGATCGAACCAGGTCACTTCGTGTCGCAAGCTGGCGTGTTGACCGCTGCGCCAAGGAGCTAGTCAAAGACTATCACTTACATGTGAAAAGTCACAGGTTGTGGTTTCCCTTTAGCATTTTTTACAGTATTTTTTCAGGATTTCACTACATAACTAGGCATGTTTATAATTATAATATTAAATTTTCGTTCGGCTCATAAGGTTCCGCTATAAATAATACGACAGACGTCAGAGGACTGAGGCCGCGAAAAGCATACGCTGTTTTAAGAGTATGAGTAACAAGACATGCGCTGCTTCTAGAGACGTACGAGCCTTTGTATAAAAAGTAAGACGGGTTGGGCTCTCTTAAGTCCTGTATGTATTCAGGTACATCTCTTATGGTGTTGCGCAGACCGCAAGAGACGGCACCATCTAAGTTAAACACTTTTGTCATAACCAAATCCAAGATGATTGTCGAAAGCCATTATGTTCCAAGTGCAACGTATGATCTGCCTGCTGAATAAGGTGGTTCGCCATCTGCTGAAGTGACCCCGTGGGTCACTGTTGGGTCATCATGCTGCCCAAGCGCTGAGCGGGGTGCCACGAAACTCTCACAGGTGTTCATGAAGCAGATCAACTACTAATGATGGCAACTGATGAAGTGGCAGTTGCGCTGTTAGTATATGGAAGTGAACATGGACAGCAACAACAAGTACAGTTTTCGGTACTTGTTGTGTTGCCTCGTGACGCACCAAGCCCTCGCCTGGGAACGTCAAAGCTGACGTCACTATGCTATCGGCTGCACCAATACTTCAAGAGTGAAGCGAAACAGTGAAGACGACGGCCAAGCAAAGAACAAAAAGACCTACCTAATGTATCAAGTATCTATCAAAGCTACTTCAGACTGCCCCAATAAACAGATTCTATATACTCTTAACCTCAAGGAGGTAGCGGAGGAGAGCCTGCTGCTGTATCGTTGATAAAAAAGGCTTCAATGAACTTAGTGAAAAAATAGTGCAAAAACCTATGAATATAATATCTAATCCTTATAACTCAGTTCGGACTGAGTTTAGAGGTATATATGCCCATAAAACTTTATTTTGTTATTGACTATCGGGAAAACAAGGTACGGTTAGTGGCCGCGCGAAAACAAAAAGACGCCAATAACCGGCATTGTTCTTTTGAAATATTATCTATTTCGGTTCAATAGATACAGTCATGTGGCAGATGGATGGACGGATGGACGTCGAAGGCTTAATATTACCTTTCCGTTTTTACTCTTAGGGAACGGAACACTAAAAATAATAAATTTTCGGGAAAGTCGTGGAGAGTGAATTTATTATTATTTATTTTTTGGCATTAACTTTATTACTTATATTATTACACTCATCTGTATTCATGTAAATTATCGATGTTTGGCAAAAAAATAACAAAGTGCATCACTATGCGTCTTTCCGCCTTTCACTGACAATGGAATTTGACGTTTTTAATGGAGGATAAATATGTTTATAATATTGTAAATAACATGAACTTGCATTACTTAAATGAGAAAAGTCCAGCGCGATAGTTTACTATAATATTCATTTTAGTATTTTAGAAGGACAGAACTTCAGAAATTGGCCTGTTTATAATTTTAAAAATTAAATTCCACTCTGTTACATACCCCTCGACAGGCGTCAGAGGACTGAGGCCTAGTGTATAGTATACGCTACTTTTAAGGGTATCAGTAACATGACGTATCAAGTAATACGCCTCTTCTAGAGACTTCATACTTCTATGATGTACATTATGCTTTGGAAACTGACACTCGTCAACATTAATGTTTTTTGATGTAACGAATGCTCGGAATTTGAAAATATTTTCGATATTCCAGGGTTTCTTCCATAAGAAAAGTAGTTCAAATTAACAGGTTCAATGACTCTAATTATACTTTACCATACAATTCTCCTCATTCGCTCTGTCTCAAAGTTAAAAACCGAAAAACTAACTACATTGCCACAGTAACATCAAGTGTTAAATGGTCGCGTCAATCACATTAATTAAATTTCTACATATATTTTATGTTCCCTTTAATTGAAGAATTCCTTAAATCTTGATCACAGTTTCCCCAACTGTGATCAAGATTCAAGGAACTCATGCAACCGGAAAACCGCTGAAATGATGTACATATTAAAAAAGTAATAAATAAATAATCTGTGGTCTATTATAAATCAGTGTCAGGTCGTTTATAAAACAATAAAAACTACAATGAAATAAAACAAATACAATTTACATAAACCGAAACGACATTCATACATTTGTGCACAGAAACCCACAGGTTACCTCAGCAAAATCTGATTGGGGAGACTCTTTTGTAATGCGGTTATTTGTATGCAAGTCTGTTTGTTTTTGTAGGCCTCCCTCAGCCCTCCCTCCCTTCAGTCCACTTCCCCATCCCTATTGCGTATAAGAAACAATCGCAATCGCTGAGTGCACAAAATAAAGTGGGCATCAGAAGGATAACCCGTAATTGTTAGAGACTTAAGCTAACTGCAATTTCGTTAGTTTTAGTTCCTATCTATACATAGATATACAGAGATAGATTTGAAAGGCATAAAGTGGGTGTGCTAAGGCAAAGTTAACGTTGTCATTGGAAATAAATAAAGTAAAATCAACTCTTTTCAGATAAATCAGCAGAAAATGTCTTGTTATCATATCTTGTCATGAAAATCTATTTTAACAATAACGACCGCATAAATTCCCCTTGGCCATACTAAAAGGTTAAAGAATCAATCAATGGACACACATATTTGTCTCATATACATTTTATACTATATGGTCAGGGGTGTCATCCTCAAGGGCACAAGAAGCAAAAGAAACTGCGCTCACCAACCCGCCTGCCAAGCATGGTGAGTATGGCAATATCCTTCCATGGAACGAAGACTCCTTGGGAGAGGCCCTTGTCCAGCAGTGGACTTTTTGTGGTTGTAATAATTTTGCAGTTATACGTGAAGTGTCGCTTCTGTAACCATTTTTAATTCTTTATGAGAGGCTATTAAATCCCACCCGAGGCAGGCTAGACCGAGTGAAGGACAATGGCAAATCACGTAATTTCTGGAAAACAATCTCCTCGAAGAGCGGGGAGCACTTTGATTACACAATATCTGCATTAATCAGGATCCGAGTTATGAAGAAAACACATAGATAATTTATTATAATATCTTATATTGTGTTTATATCACACAACCATTCATTCCGGCCATTTCTGAAGCCCAAGGTTATATTTAAATCTCGGAATAAAGATCGCTAATAGTACAAATATTTATCAAGTTTAGATCTCCCGTACATATTCACTAATACGCTGGTTGTTTCTATGGGACACCTAAATCATCATCATCATCATTAGTCGTAAAAAGTCTAAGCTAAACAAAGGTCTCTGTCAAGAATTCTTCGTTCTATAAGCGGATACTGTCATATCACCACTGTCACCACGCTGGGCAGGCGCGTATGCGAACGCAGTTTCATTGGTTGTATCTGGGAAGAGAATGGAGATATTGGGATACTACTCGGATGAATGGGGGAAAAGCGATTAGCAGTTCGGGAGGTCAGGCGCGCGTACATGGTGCCATACCTGCAACCACCGGGCCAGCAGTTAAGTTGACAACCCTGACCTAAACATTATATCTCAACAAGTATTTTAACAGATTTCGATGAAACTTACAATATTTCCTAAGTTAGACGTAGTTTAACTAAAAAATAGTTAGGCAAGTACGTATGTATATATTTGTATATATTAATTATGTAAAACTTTGCTCTAACTTTCCTTTTACTTATATCTTTCTGATTAGTGACACCTA
The DNA here is from genome assembly GCA_947532085.1 of Elegia similella. NCBI lineage: Eukaryota > Metazoa > Arthropoda > Insecta > Lepidoptera > Pyralidae > Elegia > Elegia similella. The sequence continues at coordinate 27,900,584 of OX383925.1, read as the reverse complement.
TTTATTTTGTTTGTTTTATTTTTTCCCCAAAGGTTGACTGGAAGAGAATGCTTTTAGCATTAAGTCTACCTTCTGTAGCTTTTTTTGGCTCAATAAAGTTTTTAAATAAATAAATAAAATATTTTTTGCTATCCGACTTATTTAAAAAAAGAAAGAATAAGTTTAATAATAATAGATTAAAGAAATATACTAACATATAAACAAAACTACTAACATTATCTTATGAAATTTGGACACATATTCAGAAGCTGGTATAGAATTACTTTACAACGTTGCGATTCTGACAATATTACTTAATTACATATGGGTCGAATCGAAAACCTGCTTCTTTCACAGTCGGTTAAAAAAAGGGACTGAGTTAAGGGCAGTAATACCAATCGTTTGAAAAGTAAACCGACTTGTTACTGAAACCTGTTCGTCCAGACCAGACACGATTTGTTACTTATGTGCAGAACACTTCATTTAGACACATTCCGTCTTATTATAAAACGAGGACTAATTTTACTATAGTAAAATTAGTCCTATTAGGACGGATAATGGTTTAAACCAGGTATACCTGGTTTAAACCATTATCCGTCCAAAATGAGACGACACGTATCACTTTGACGTTTAGTCAACTGTCATTGTCAATTTATTTTGGATGGATATCAAGAGGGATCTGTCTTATTAAAAAACGAAGACTAACTTTAGCACAAAGTTTAAACCATTATCCAAACAAAATAAGGTGACACTTGTCTCTTTGACGATTGGTCAACTGTCATTGTCCATTTGTTTTTGACGGATAATGGTATAAACCAGGTACTAAAGATAGTCAATTCGGGACTGAGTTTCTTGTGGTTTATTCTTCACACCAGTGGTCATCTGACAGGAGCTCGTCACTAGTTACTAGTATTTAAGATTTTCGATTGTTCAAACATACCAGTGAAAAAATGTCCTTCAGGACCAGGAAGATAACGTTGAATAAGCGATATATGTAGGTATCATAAATTTAATAAAGGAATTTGATCGCAGGACGTTATGTGATTCGTTTCTATAGAATCACTCTTACTGCAACCCGACATAAAGAACTTCATCCCAACAATGACTTTGACTTTGACTCTCAGGCGTCACATATCTATCGTATAAGGGATAATCGACTTGACGCCGCTGAAACCGCCGTTCGTCCTGACACGGTTTGTTACTTAGGTGCAGAACGCACGGTTGCCTTTTTATCGTTTCGTTTATCATCGGGCTATGGATTTACGACATGAGATGAATAGGTAGCTTTTGCCCGCGGCCTCGATATTAGGGAATATACATTATTTTTTTAAGTATATATTACATATGATGGCTTATATTATAATATATCAGTAAAAATATCTACAAGATAATTTAAATAAATACTTATTGAATATCAGAGTCACGCATTTTAAATGCTCCTAACACTAACACCCGCCCTTTTTGGTGTGACTTATGAATAAACTGACTATTTTTTTAAACTCAAAGCGGTACATGCGTTTATTTATGTGAGTTAGCTGGTTAATATTGAAATATACACAACTGTTTAGATTTCCTTATTTCAAAAAAGTGTAACCAAATAAGTACAACTAATACATATATACATACATGCATATTATCACGTCTTTATCCCTTACGGGGTAGACAGAATTAAAAGTCATAAGACCGAAAGGCTACGTTTAGCGTGTTCATCCTTACTAATATTATAAATGCGAAAGTGAGTTTGTTTGTTTGTTTATTTGTTTGTTTGTTACGCTTTCACGCTGTAACTACTGAACCGATCATCATGAAATTTTGCATACAAGTTCTCTGGAGTGTGGAGAAGGACATAGGCTACCTTTTATCCCGGGAAAAAGTACTATTCCCGAGGGATCGACATTGACGCGGGCCGAGCCGCGGGCGAAAGCTAGTAATATCATAATCAGGTCTTTTTAGTCTCCACGGCAGAAGCGTGACCCTCTCTATACTACCGGAGCCATACTTGGCCAGAGCAGACAGAGGATTTGTCCTACACTCTCCTCGCTGGCCAGACGGGTTGTAGAGGCCTCATTGATATTTATAGCTTTGTTTAGCTTGTATTTCCTAAGTCGCCTCTTACGACATCCATGGGAAGACTTGGAGTGGTCCTATTCTACCACACGGCAAAACGGCAAATTTAGCGTGTTGGTGGGCGTAATATTAACTATAATTATGTTTCGATCAATGATTATTTCTATTATAACAAATTATATAAAATCAAATTAATCACTGGTTCACCAGCTTAGTAAAAATAATAAAGCAAAATTCCTTTAACATAATTTTTTAAATTATATACAATATACATATATTTTTAAATTATATTTATGTTTCTCAGAGGAACAAATTGCTTCAATAAAATTGGAGATGGATGAGCTCCTTATTTTGAAATTTTCGCGCGGATTCGGAAAACGGGACTATTTTACTTCCCGGCGCTTTGTCTAGGGACAACGGGACAATTGACCGAGAAAAGGGACCAGTCTACGGGACAGGCTCATTCAAGACGGTATTTATGCTCACTTTACTTACGATTCATAATAACAACGCGATGACAACAACAACACAAGAAAACAAATAACCTACAAATACCTTTGTTTATATGAACTTAATATCAAACTGACGTCAAATTCGACTATCGCTATAAATCAGATCGTCTGATCAATTTAATAGTAAATATTTCGTTACAGTTTATAATAAATATTTTTTTTAAAGAAAATGAAACAAGAAGAAACAATATGAATAGAGATATAATAAGCCAAACCAAAATGGATTCCTTAAAATACTCCTGCATCAGTTGCATATTCCCTAAATTCAGGAGCTGCTTTTGCTGAATAAAATTTACCGATTGTAATTATTTTACTATCGGTAGTTTATCTTATTTAGAGTTCATAGCTACTAGGTACTATAAATTACGGCTCAAACATAGATTTTTTTTAAAAATACGTCTCTTTGAAGGCTCTTTAGAAGAATATTATAAATGTGAAAGTTACTCTGTTTGTCAGTCTGTGTCAAGTTATGAAATATTGTAGACAGATGCGAAGAAGGATATGGTGGTACCTTTTAGACAGGAAACAACTAACATACAAGCCACCAACATTAGCTGAAACAGATATTGCAATATACGTTATGTAAAGAAACCCCTCTCCGATTGACAGCCCGTCGATTTGAACAACTTTAAAAAAGCTTAAGAACACAAAAAAAGGACTTTTCCAAAACAAAAATGTTCGGCAGCACGGTAATTTTCCATAGAAAAAGTTTAATCGGTCAGGGTTTTCTTTACATCCTTACTTCCTTATCCTTACTAATATTATAAATGCGAAAGTGAGTTTGTTTGTTTGTTTATTTGTTTATTTGTTTGTTTGTTTGTTTGTTTGTTACGCTTTCACGCCGTAACTACTGAACCGATTATCATGAAATTTTGCATACAAGTTCTCTGGAGTACGGAGAAGGACATAGGCTACCTTTTAACACTGGACAAATTATGTAGGTAAATATTATGCGTATTATTAATCCATAAACAACTCGCGAGATCGATTTCAGGGCTGGAAGTACAGTTTAGCTTTATAACGCTGATAAGATCGTGACATTAAACTGAAAATCCAGTTATGATCAACAAAGCTCCTTCCATCTCATTCTGCAAGATAATCCTTGTAACGCCTCCCAGCATATTTTTTCATTATGGTGTAAATTCGTGGGCAATAAAACTGTTTTGTTCGCACGGAGCTTTGTTCGCAAACAAATTCTTTCATTACTATCCACGCTGTTATACTATGCATTATATTAGATAATTGTGGCATTATTATGAATAATGTATATGCCTTTTTTGGATTATTTTAGAAGCTGATATACATTTGCTCGTGGCCGGGCTAAATTGATATTTTTTTTTAAAAGAAGTTTCTATCAGTTTCTATCAAAATTGATCAGATAAATTTCGCAGTCAAACAGTGATTACAAATCTGTATCAGCATTTGAAAGCAATGTCTGTGTTTATAATCTTCTAAAAAAAAAAAAATCTTCTATTATTTTCATCTTAACATTTAAAGTATGACTAGATCACAATATCTATGGCCACAACTGGCCTATCTATCTATGTTTGGAAACAGAATCCCCGCATCAAATTCCTACATAAGAGGATAACCTGCTATCAAACCTAAAGCCCGCGATGCCGATCATTTTCGCAGTCAAACAGCCATTTCCAAACACCGTCGGTTTGAGAGCATTGTCTATTTCACGTTGATTTGCCATCAGCCGTCAAATGGCAAGGGATGATATTGCTCCCATCAGAAATCAAAGAGCTATTCAATTATTTGGCTTTGTTGTTTATTTCATGCATTATTCACGGTTTTTTATTAAATGAAAGTATATTTTGTGTTTGTTTTGGGCACCTTTGGACGAGAAATGATAAACAGCGATCTATAAATTACATACTTTATATGTATGTATGTTTTTATGAAAGCTAGCTTAAGAATGTGACAAAGTTAGTGTAACCAGTAACCTATAAATTTCCCCTGAATTAACGAATTACATTAAGTAGTATACCTGGTAAAAAGATCGTTTTACTAGGTACATAACTGCCCCCAGCAATATTTTTAGTAATATTCTGAACTAAACTACCCTTAAGGGAGTGCTAGGGGACTAATAATCCTGTGAAATTTATTAATCTAATTTCTCATCATAACTCTTGAGACTTGATAATGAAGACAGGCAGTTATCATGTTACAGGCAATATGAAAAAATCCACTCCACTTAATAAGTTTGCTTTACATTGAAAATATTATGTTAGAAGGGGAATTTGAAACGCCAAGTAATGTTATTAGATGAGGATATAGGGTGAGGCCTAAATTATGAGAAAATAAATGATAGGTGCACCTGATGGCCACGACGTTGCTGCTCGAGCGTTTTTTTCTGAAACTGTGGAGAAGATACATCATAGAGAATATTCAGATAATGATTCATTGTTTCTGTCACTGAGAATTTTGCGAATAAATAATTAACTAGAAACAAGATTATAAAAAAATTAGGGTTTGGTGTTATAATGAAAACTTCATATAGTTAAAGAACTCTTATTTGAACTTTCTGTAGAGTAACTTATGGATGCCATGTGTAGAGTAACCTCACAAAAAGTTCAAAAAATACAAACAAAACATGAAAATTTGGACTCATGTAAGAAACCATGTAAGAAACAAAATGTTGTCCAGCGCAGTTTGGGGACGTGATCGGTCATGGTCTCCGTAAAACATTAGTCTTTAATATAAAGGGTCTGGGTTCAATTTTTGGCACGATTTAACACTTGTGCTTTATTTTTTATATAGTTTGCGATTTTGGAATGTACGAGTAATCCAGAAATGGATGCAATAAATAAGAATAATAAAATATATAGGACATACGTTTTTATTTATTATTATATATATCACACAAATTGAGCTAGCCCCACAGTAAGTTGTGAACTTGTGTCGTAGGATACTAATTCAAGGATACTATATTTTGTAACAGAGTCTTGTATAGATAATCCAAGACCCAGGTCAATTTGAAAAGGATCATTTTCCATTTTATCCTAGCCGGGGATTGAACCCTGAACCCTCGTGTCGCAGGCTGGCGTGTTAACCACTGCGCCACGGAGCTAAATGAGGAAAATAATATGGCATATAATATATTGAATTACTTATATCTTGTCATAGTCGCGAATCCCGTTTTGCTGATGATGCTGATGGAAAACTTCTGGTGGTGTCATTGTATAGAAAGAAACGCGCACAATGATTAATTTTGGTGGAAATAATGGAATGGTTTGCGAGACGATTGCAAAACGCAACATCTTCTGCATGACACACGCTGATGTCGTGGCCTTAATTTAAGTGCGGGCAGGACAGACATAAAGATTTTACGACCAATGATTATATCGAGCTTTATAAAATAAAAATAAAAATTATAGCTGGTAATTTAAAATTTTAACTACTTATAAAAGACTTGTTGATTTACGCGTGGTAAAATTTTCATGGATAAGGAAAGTTATAAGTTAGTATTGGCTAATTCTTGTGGAACAATTTCCATTCATTTTTCTATCTTCAGTCAGACAGACAGAAAAAAATACTCTATTAGAGTATTTTTTTGAACATCGAAGACAGGTAAATATTAAACTTATTACATACCGGCGTACAAACGGCGAAAAGTAATTCCATACTATTATTATAAATGCGAAAGTAACCTTCAACTATTAAACAAATTGCGATGAAATTTGATAATTTTAGGCCTGGGGATAGAAATAAGGTTACCTCTCATCCCGGAAAAATCTACGTTTCCCGAGGGATCTACATTAACGTGAGTGGAGTCGTGGGCAAAAGCTTTTTCTAAATAAGACCATACTGAAATAAATCCACCCCATTGTTCTACTTGACCCTGGACAATAATTTCAACCCAATACTAATTCTAACTAAGGAAATAAAGAATGGAACACCCTCCCCGCGTCACTGTTTTCCGATACGTACAATTTAGGGAATTTCAAGGCAAGAGTGAATAGGCATTATTTGAGTTTGCGTGTACGACCTAAGACTTCATCGTTTCTCTCATCAGGCAAGTTAGGGATCAAACGTACTCAAATTACCAATCGGTTAATAAAATGATAGAAAATAGATTTATACCCTTGACCTTAATGGGATGACTTTATTCTGTCAATATAAAAGCTTTGCCTATGGGACCAATGATGGGAACTCAAAAAATTATGTCGTTGTTTCCATACAAATTTCCCGGGCGGCTGCATTGATCGTATGTGAAAAGTTGTTAATATTTATGGGCTGAGTTAACACTTTCAGGGAACGTCAAGGGTAAATGTGTCTTTGATTCTGCAAGCTAATCTTGGTGCACCTGGAGCACTTAATCTGATTTTAAATGTGGATGTCGAAGTCACAGTCAGACACATAGGTACACACACACATACACGTGAAACTTATTACACCCATCGTTTTAGTCGGGAGCTCAGAACAATAACTATAGTATTGTCCTGAGGTCGGGAGCTAAAAAGTACAACTGAAGCGAAAAAGGTATGACAAGTGTACGAGTATTTACGTCTTATTTTAGACAAATTAGTATTTTTCTTACACTCTGCACCTGCTTGTCCAATCTATTGCTAGTCAGGTCAAATTAGAAAATTTATAGACTAAAACTTTTTTAATTTTCTCGATTGAGTTGTGACAAGGAAATTTATTCGGCCATTTTATAAATTGACGACTAGGAGTTTTCCAACCTGCGGGTGCCGCGCGAACGAATAACGTCGCGACTGCGCAAGCCATTGGGCAGCGCAAAACCATTACGTGATTATATGTAAAAAGATGGAGTCTTAATATTTTCGTATATATGTGTTTATCAAAAAAGTAAGAAATTTTCACAATTTCGTGCAGTATCGTCTTAAAGAAATGATTTTATGGTGTTTTCCACCGATGATGACTTTACTTGCCAAACCTAGAGAAATTCAAATCTAATCCGTTGTAAATGTGTAGAAAAGATGCATTTATTGACTTTCTATTTAATAGTCCTTCATTATTTCCAATATCTGAAAATGTTATTCTATTTATTAATTTCCTCCTATTTGTGGAGTAGTTCCAAGGGCAATCGCGCATTACTCAAACTAATTATAATTCACGGGTACTTATCTCATCGCGATTTCCTTTATCCATTTCATAATAATCTTCTTCATAATATTAAAAATCTTTTTCATAATATTAAAATGAGCAGGTCATCTTAATATTATAAAAAAGATGTAAAAAAAAAACCTTACGTGCATTTTAAGATTAAGGTTGTAAATTATAAGTTGAATATTCACTCCGAAGATGAATTTTCAAAATTTATTTTCGACTGTCCATATAGTCACGGTAATATTTTCTTCAGAAATGATGACTATACAAAAAAAAAATGCCAATCACTGCATGATAATACCGATAGGACATTCTCACTAGATCGGAAGTCCATTGTATCATCGATGGGTACTCCACCAGACAGTAAAATATAACCATATAAAATACGAGCTCTCAGGTTAAATATTGTAGCAGCTAAGCCGTATGTGATGACCTTTTAAGATATTAGATGTAACATTGATCGGGTCACTCCGCGGTAGGTGGGGCTACAAGGTTTCGTTGTGTAACATGCTTTCTGAGAACAGATTGTTTTTAAACATGTATGAGTTTTCGTCTGATAATCCCTACATAGTATAAAACAAAGTCGCTTCTCGCTGCCTGTCTGTCCCTATGTACTCATACGCTTAGATCTTTATAACTACGCAACGGATCCTGATGCGTTTTTTTTAAAATATATAGAGTGATTCAACAGAAAGGTTTATATGTATAATTTATCGCACTCATGCGAAACCGGGGCGGGTCGCTAGTACTAAATAAATAATAAATAAGTTTATTAAGCCAAAAGTACAAATAAAATATTTATAGATTCATTAATTTAACAATCCTAAATAATACTATGTATAATATATCAATGAAAAAGTGAGTTATTTATTTTTCGTTGTACTTTTGTATCTTGATTACTGAACCGATCATCATAAAAATTTGCTGACTCATACTGACAACTACCTACATACCACTTCTTATCGTCATCCAATACATCTCCATAGAGTTACTACTACTCTCACAAGAAGAACCTATGATCTTTGTGACCAGGAGGCGTATATAGAAAAGCTCATTAAGTACGTCCCCACTGCCTAAGACCAACTGAATTAGTATTTCCCAACTTTTCTGACGATAACAACGCGTAAATGCTGCTTCATTATGTCTCAGAGGGTGATGTGGAGGAAAATAGTTATTTTTCTTCTATTTGAGAGCCAGGCGTTTGTCGGCGAAGTAATTTTCAAATATCCCTATCCCTGCCTGAGAATAAAAGAAAATGTTAATATTGAATTTTCACTGCTGTTTCTAGGAAAACATATTTCCTGACAGAACCTTGCGACGTAAGGTCTTTGCCATTCCGCAAATTGGCGAAAGCTCCTGCGCTTGCTGAGCTTAAAACAACGTGTGTCACAACGCAACACTCAGGCTGCTGTGTTTCGAACGTTAATTAATGAGTAGGAGCTTTGGTAACCATTTTGCTTTTGACTATTGTATGCTTTGATTGTAGCCGTATTTGGACATTCGAGTCAGAATCAAGTATACTTTAAAATTTTCAAGATCTGATTAGTTGTCAAATAGTGGAAACTAAATTAGAACCATTTTCTGACGTTCGATTGAGCTGAAATTTTACAGACACAATACGTAGAAACTAGTTTATAGCTAAGATATTATTATATTCTCATATTTATGTTAGACTAGCTTTCGCCCGCGGCTCCGCCCGCGTTAATGTCGATCCCTCGGGAATAATACTTTTTCCCGGGATAAAAGCCTATGTCCTTCTCTGTACTCCAGAGAACTTGTATGCAAAATTTCATGATGATCGGTTCAGTAGTTACGGCGTGAAAGCGTAACAAACGAACAAACAAACAAATAAAGAAACAAACAAACAAACTCACTTTCGCATTTATAATATTAGTAAGGATTAAGGTATAACTCATAGAGTTATACCTTAATCCTTACTATGCAAGGCCTATGTAATGTTTACCTGACATGTCTGAATGCCTGACAATAAACGACTTTAAGTTAAAAAGTTTTATGTATAATAAAACTTTTTAACTTCATATTATTGGATTGGCTTATAATAAAAGAGTCACAAAAAAGTAAGTTCAGAAAAAATGCTTCACAAAAATATATTGAACCAAAGTGCTGCTAGTGGTGCAATTAACAGTTTCACGAAAATGCTCCGTTGAAAATTCTGGATTTTAGATAAAGGCACCTCTAAGCCGCGGCCGGGGTAGCCGATATACGTTGTTTTCACGCCAGATGTCGTGTTATGAGCACGGAATGAGTGCACACCACTGCTCACAACTTATGGTTGCTATTATTTTTATGAAATGGGCTTAGTGTGTACAACGATTGTTGCAGTATTTTTCTACGTATCGTAGTCATCATCTTCAGGTCTTTTTAGTCTCCACTGCAGGAGCATGACTCTCTCTGTTCCACCGGAGCCATACTTGGCCAGAGCAGACAGAGGATTTGGCCTACACTCTCCTCGCTGGCCAGACGGGTTGGAGAGGTCTCATTGATGTTTGTGAGCTTTGTTTAACTTGAATTTCCTAAGTCGCCTTTACGATGGGTTAGTTGGATGGGATCTACATGGGAAGACTAGGAGTGGTCCTAATATACTCTGCCGGAAACCAAATGGCTAATTAAGTGATTGCTCCCATTTTGATAATTCAACGTAAATTTGGCACAATGGTAGTATTTTATATGGCATTGATTTTATAATTATATAGATATATGTTTTAAAGTCTTCTACTGTTTTCGCGATTGTTACATTTAAATAAAATCACTTAATACGGTTTTATCGCGTTTATTACATTATTATTATACTTTTCGAAAACTTCACATTTTTTATGTTCGCAGATAGACTATGTAAGTTATTTTTTTATCAATTTCTACATTCGAATACAAAGAATTTTCTGTACAAATAAGAAAATTTATGAACAAAGTCTACTATAAAGAGATATTCTGCTGACTAGTATACGTAATTTATGGACCTCGCTCGCTTGAAGCGTAGTGAGCGAAATCTTTAAATTGGGTTAGGGTGGAACTAGTTATTTCTATGTATGTATGTAAATTGCGTGACAACTCTTTAACTGGTGCTTTAGAACTGATTATATACAACATAAAAGAACAGTTTGAAGGTTCATTGGATATCAAATAGGTTCAGGTTGTTTTAATTATGAGATTACCTATACAGCGTGTAATATAATACTTTTGTATGAAAATGTCCATCTTTTTGGTTCCCAGCATTGATCCCATAGGAAAAAAATTTCATTTTGACGGGCTGAGTCAACCCTTCGCGGTAAAGTCGTTGGTTATGTTACACGCTGTATAAACAAATTATCGCGAGGTCCAAGTTCAGCAAACTTGGATATGGAATAGGGATATGGAATAGGGATACAAATAATGTTTAACGAATACTAAATATTCGTTAAACATTATTTGTATCCCAAAATACCAACGAATACCAACATATGTAAGTTTTAAAAGGCACATTTCATATCACGGCTTTCCACAAAAAAACGAATCTACAAAAAGTGAGCACAACAGTTTAACTGCTATCTCACCGAAGCGAAATGTTTCACCTAGCCGAGACCCAAATCGAAACAAAGGTTTGACAATAAGGATCGGTAACGCTCGGTATCTCATCCCATCTCGCCCCATCTCAGCTTATGGTGCGTGTAATTAGGTGAGTGAGTCGACCGACCTTTCGCCCATCGCGCCCGACCGATGTTAGCGAATGCTAAATCCTGATCGGTATTTTTATAAAGACTCCTACTGAAGTGACATTTTGAATTTGTTTTCCGTGTTTGCGATAAATACTACCTATAATTATATTAATCACGTCTTTATCCCTCGCGGGATAGACTGCGTCCAAGGCAACCAGATCCAAATGCTACGTTTGGGGATGTTGGTTGGCGTTAACGAGGAAAACGGGACAAAAACAATGATGATGGATTGCTAGCCGCATCGTCTAATGACATGATTCATTAGAAATAAGCACATTGTGTGTGGGAAGATAAGCGGCTGTTGCATTCCACGATTTCTCGTTAAGCACACATAACCGTCAAAATAAAAACGGCGGATATTACCTGCACCTTATAAGAATGTTGAGATGGATATGTGGACTGACTCGAAAAGATAGGATAAGGAATGAGTAAGTTAGAGGAAGCACGAAAGTTGCCCCAAAAACGGAAAAATTAAGAAACTGGAGATTGGGATGGTATGAACGAAAAAAAGTTTTGCGAAGAGTGTTGGATATGAAAGTAATTGGGAAATAGAGTAGAGGTAGGCCGAAGAAAAGGTGGATTGAGTGTGTGAAAGAGGATATGGGTATAAAGATGGTAACGAAAGAAATTGCTTAAGAGCAAAATCCTTTCCTTGTCCCGACCCCCTAAAACTGGTATAAGGTGAGAAAGAAGAAGATTACCCGCACCTCATCTAAATAAGAAACATTACCCTTACACATCGAAATACATTGAAATCAATATTACAATATATGTATTATTTCCATACATATAGCGCACTTTGATTTAAATATTCATAGATGTCAGAATAAAAATAGGTTCTTTAATCAGTATATATTTTGTTTGTGTATTTGTTACTTCATTACTCCGTCATTTACTTTTCGTCTCATCCGAATGTATTCAGATATTCGGATTTGTGGCGCACTTTACTTTGGTATGTCGCGTACCTTCGACAACGTTTCCGCCAGCAGGTTACATTCATGTCACAGCCTCGCGGTACAAGTATCTTACATATCGAATAGTATTCAGATCTTCGAATTTGAATGTCGCGTACATTCGACAACTTTCCCCCGACACGTTACATTCACGACACAGCCTCGCAATACAAATCACAACCATTTCCTAAGTTGTGTATTCATTGTAACCTGCCTTTGAACAGTTTTGATAATATGAAACATTGCATTTACAATTAAGTCTGGGGGAAAAGATAAAATGTAGATAGTATATATAATAGTCGAACCAAGGTTGTCTTGCGATCAAATCGTTAACGTGGAAGAAAAAACCCAGTTTTTAAGAGTATCATTATGTGATATCTACACACATACGAATATATTTAGTCACATGAACACTAAAACATGATTTTAAAACTATTACTTATAGTTCTTAGGCAAAGTCGTCAAGAATATAACTTAGTACAATATCGATGCATACTTTTTAACTAACCTAGTGATTCAATACCAATGAAGCCGTTTCCGAATAATTGGTAAAACACTTCTATAGTCTTCGAATTCATTTAAATACTCTGCTTATTACCGATAAACCGGTTATTTAGGTACATAATGACGATTAGTTTAACAAAACCAACAAACAAGTATATAAATAAGCATACTTACAAAAGCTTGATAAACTCGGTGGCCCAGTCGTAAGTAATATAAGCGCCTACGTATGTTAAGCAGCCCTAGGCGAGGTCCCATTGTTGGAATGTGCGCCGTCAAGTGGCATAAAAAATTCACAAGCTCATGCATGCACGCTAAACCATTGGTGCCAGCTATCACGACACCAGCCGACTTAATAAGGCAGCCTGAAAATCTGACACCAGTGTTTGCCACTCCCGAAGCTTTGAAAAGAAAAGAAGAATATAAACAAATACAACATATAAACAGAGACAGACTAAAGAGTCTGTCTCTGTTTATATGTGTGGGGCATTGTAGCCAAGGCCACGTCCATGTCCTCGCTGGCCCTGGGTTGCTTTATACACCCCCTCTAGCTAGACGGGGTAAAAAATGTTGTTATTGTGCGAGGCGCCCGCCTGAAGCTCTAAACCGAAGGAGTTTCTTTGTTTTACACATTTTATGGCGGGAAAGGGGAGGCGTATCTCAACTAGAATATTTCATAAGCCTACAGTCGTAAAAAGTTTGGCACGTCATTAAACTAATTAATTTTGCTTGGCGCAATTTCGACCCCAATAACGTCATTGTAGAACGCGCTATATAGAAATCTAAATTGTGTGTTAGCTGAAATATTTACTTACATTTGATTTTTTTTTTGGTTCATTGTCAGGGTTACAGAAAGAAGGGAAAAAGGACATATTAGGATATTTTTAACCTCTTGTGTGCCGGAATATCAAAAACATTTAAACAATGCATTTTTGCGTAGATCTTCGCATCTACACACGAGTAGGTAGTTAAGCTACATGATGCGAGGGAATCCAAGCTATTTCTAACTATAGCTCAGAATCTAGCCTGCTTCTTTTTAGCTTATCGACTTGGTTGAATTATTCTGTGAATTAATGAATAAGAAAATCAGACATAACGCATATATACTGTAGAATCACATATAAAGTATTACGGGATGTTACGGTTCACCGTTGTCCATCAAACTATCAAATTAGTACATCAAAATGAACAACTTTCTATGAGACCAATGCCGGGAACTCAAAAAAATCCGACGTTTTTATACAAAACCGTTCGACCGGTCCGGCAATTTGTATGAAACTGTCGAGCTTTTCGAGTTCCCAGTATTGGTACTATAGGTAAAGTTGTACATTCTGATGGGCTGATTTGATCGTTTGAAGGATAACGGTGATTAACTAACATCCTGTGTGCGTATTGACCGAGCGAGCTATTTCAGCTTGGGCAATTCTTTCGTATGTCCCGCTGTCCGGGTTGTTCGTTCTCCTCCACAGGGCGCATTTCTCAACTGAATTCAGTGAAACTCTGTGAGCAAATTCAATAAATAATAATTAATTTTGCGATTTACTTACTGGATTTGTTCAAAATGGAGGAATTGCTCATTATCAGTTTGCTGTCATAATATGTCTATAGCTCACAGAGTCAGTTGTATTTTTTATTATTGCTCAAAAACTGCAGACTATTACGTAACCTCAGTACGTAACTCTAACTCAAACTCTACTGACACAGGTGTGACACATCACACGCACAAGCGATTTTAGAGCTGAAAGCCGATTTGTCCATATACTGCTTGCTTCGGCCGCAAAATGTTACGAAATAACGTCACTGGCAACTGAGATTGGCAACAAGCAACAACACCACGTAGGATACCACGGACAGACAAATACTCACACACACACACACACACATCTTATCTTATCTTATCTTCGATGGGGCCGACTCAGAGTCGGTAGCACGTCTAACCTTGGGTTATTTTGTACTTACCCCATGCCTTACTCACCCGCACGGTTTATTCTGAAGAAGGACTGCATGAGCTTCAGAACATCGCCCAGTGCGTAGTGCCTGTAGTCCTCTAGCTCAGGATAAGGTGATCCTAAGAGGTCCAAACGCTTACCAGCTAACGAGTCACAGATACACAAAATGTGTCTCATTGTCTCCTCCGATTCCTCACATGCCCTACATAGTGGGCTTTCGACAATTTTTAGTTTAAAGAGATGACTGTTATTTTCTGGGCTCCCACTAGAACTCTTGTCTGTTTCCTGCTGTATTTGCAGATCACTTTGTGCCACCTGGCGCTGTCCAAGCCAAGTGTTTCCTTCGAGTGTATATGTCCACTCATATTTCTCCATTCAGCTTGGTGTCTACTGTCGACATACGCATTGATTGCAGTAGTTACCACGCTATAGGATAGGCCTACGAAGGGTTCGGGTCCCACGAATGGCATACTCGATCCTTTCCTTGCCAGCTCATCGGCCCTCTCATTGCCCTCAACCCCAACGTGACCCGGTACACCCACACACACACATAGACTGACGTGTGAACATTATAATAGCATAGTCTTATAATTACTTAAAAGAAGGTTCCAATTTGCCATCTATTGTACAGTCGGCCAAGCAGATACCTGACCCCCTGACTTTTAAAACGTAAATTCACACTTTGCTGTGAAGCGCCACCTACCGTGATTTTTGGCAAGTAGACAGACAACTGCTAGTATAAATTTGTTTCTGATAACCGGCTCAGTTGCAAATTTTGTATTTCTAATAATCTGAGCTAATAATTCAAGTAATCATCAATGGTAAGAACAAGAAAGAATCAAAAACAATCCTAAGTAAAGTTCGATTCGAACCATGGACCTACGACTTGAGAAGCTAGCGCTCAACTCAATACGCCAACCGACGATATGACGTCTCGGGCGAAATTGGCTATCTATTTCTACTGCTATGACATCGTTGTCACCAACTGCAACGCATTGCTTTAACAAATAAATTGAGGGTAATCTATCAGATTTATTTATACCTGATGCCAACTAATCAAAAATATTGTTCACTCGCGTCACAATTACATTCAAGATACTGCGATTACTGTGTAGTGATCCAAAACCCCACCAGTTATTAGGCATCCCGTTTCACCTTATTTGTTCATTCACAATTCAATAGATGGCACTAGTCGCAAAGGATATTACACTTGTATATTTTTATCTTTGGGTTATAACCACGGATGGTTCTTTAGTTTGCGAAAAATGGCGCTGTTGTAGGGGGGTCAGATATCTCCTTGGCTGACTGTACTTGTTAAAAAAAAAAAACATTTTCATATATATACATATATTTATATGTCGGTGCTATACAAGTTTTAGCCAGTAAATGCAACAGTTAAGATAAACTAAAAACATTAAACGTCTATTCACTAGTTTAATATTAGAGAGCGGCATGTTATCGAAGTCGTTGGGGTTTTATAGGAGCCTTTATGACGACAACTTAAGCGATGGGAGGGCGTAAAGTTTAAACGGGCTACCAGTTTAGAACTGTCAGACCAATATAGAAACTGTTACAATCTTGTTATGACCCGAGGACTATCTTTGGTAACCTTGTTTCATTATATATTTAATTTATTGTACAATCAATATTATTTTATACGAAAGGTAATGACTTAATGCTAAGCGTTGTCTCTAGTTTTACCTTAGGGGCGTGGTAAGGTGATAGAAGGTGAGTTTTACAAAGAGAGATTTAAAGGAAACTCTTGCAAATGTATTTGTTAATAAAACACAGATTTACGGGTATGTGTGTCCCATGTAACTCTGTGAATGTTTACTGACACAAAAAATAAAGAATCGCTACGTCGCGACTTTTCGTGAGGTAAAGTGAAGGTAGGCCAGATTTTTACAACTTTATTACAATGATATATTGCAGTATTATGATATTAAATAATATAATAACAATAGTTATAACATTTTTCCTTTGACTTCTGTGACTTTCGAGCCGGCAGTAGGAGGCAGAAGGAAGAGCTTTATACATGCATCAGTGACGCGCCGGACGTCGTACGATACGACGCCGGATTACTTAATAGTACACGATTCTATGAGAAGTTGCATATGTTGCAGTTTAGGAGTCTATATGTCTGACATTAGCCAGATTCAAGGTTGAACACGTGATATAATTATAATCTTAAGACAGTTATCTACTGCTATAAATAACCTACTTAATCATACAGTTGGAATAATATACTAATTGCCCAAAGTACCCAGTGTCATAATTCTTGCCGCAAAGTTACGCGCTTCATTAGTATGCTAGCAATCTGGAAATCTTCCGAGAATCCGTCTCGTTCGTGATATATTGCGTGAAATATCAGTTCAAAGTGGCGTATTTTACGTTGGACGCCCGGGCTATCCTTATAGTGGTATTTGCTATACATACGTATATACATAGTAATCATTTATTCCATGGGATAGATAGAGCCTAAGACTATTGATAGGTAACAAAGGCCACGTTTAGCATGTTGGTGGGGACATAGGTGGTACTCGGAAACAAAATTGTGATGGGATGATAGCACCGCCGCCTATTGCTCAATTCCTTAGATATACATCATTGAATTAGAAAAAAATATGGAAGCGTAATTCTCATACAACTAACGATTCAATATCAGTCCCATTTACGCAAACAAACTTAACTCAAATCACAACGAAAAACTTACGCACTCATAGAAAAGCTACTTTGCGATTGGCCGCGGCAAGATCACGGGGCGGTGTCAACATATCTAATGAACGCTATGGTGTCAACTTAGCGGAGGTAGGTAGGCCAGCAGCTCGCCTCGCTCGCTATGATAAGTTAATCCAGTATCACTGTTGCATCTTTCCTTGCGTTTCCTGCACTACTTTACTACACAAGATGTAATTTTTTTCTTAATTCGTTATGATTTCGCCGATGTTCACAAAAAATATGTCATTAAATGCTTTTATTGACGCATCCTTCCGTCACAGAGCGCGCGGCAGACTAGTTCTTGAAGAAATATACTTTTTAAGCCCCGACCGCTTTGATCTACTTTTCGTGGTGTCAGTTTTTGATTTACATCCTTCTTCTTAACCATGCTATGTTTTTTTTATTTTCACCTAGACTAGCATGAAAGGTTCATAGTTCACCTTCGGAAATCAACAAACCTAGCATATATACTCCCTCCATAGATTGTCGCCCCGGGTATGATCACTAGGGATGTAGAAAAATACGTTCTCGAATATATTTTACGACTTTCCGAAACTCGGAAATTATCTTAGCTTCAAGCCAAGCGCATTCGTAATCTTGTGCTTTGAATCCCATAGCAGAACGACGCCATTATCTCTCCCAATTTTCATTGTCCAATTTTCATTATTTGCTGTTGCCCGGACATTCACATTCAACGGGTTCAATGTATAATGAACCAGATTTGCATAGTATTGAAATAAGGTCGCTTGGTAACTTATGATAGGTTTTGACGGATGTGGAAGGAGGAGTAAATTAGAGATCGTTTCATTTTGGAATTGCAGGACGAAAGCCGATCGTATCGGGATAGATACTAACGAGCTTGTCTTTATTAAAAAACAAGTTGTACCCGCGGCTCCGCTCGCGTTAATGTCGTTCCCGCGGGAACAGTCCTTTTTTCCGGGATGAAATTAAATAATATTTGTTAATCCAGGTACTAACCTATGTTCTGAAAAATTTCGCCAAAATCCGTTCAGCCGTTCTGCCCGAGAGAACAAACATCCATACATACTCACAAACTTTCGCATTTATAATATTAGTAAGGATAAGGATATATATTAACGTCATGAAACCATCATAATCAGTGTTACATTGTTTATAAACAACTAGAAGCGAACGCAAAAAGCATATAAGTCACCCGAATTACTGATTTGACCTCACGAATGGTGAGCCGGCAGACTTTACCTAAAGGCTGTGATGTGAAATGGGACTAACGCCTTTGTGTTCGCGAGTTCTGGTTTATGTTACAATAATATAACTACGTTCTGAATGTAATTAAGCCATTCTTTAGTTGTTTGCTCCTTCAAGAGCTGTTATTTTTCGTGGTGTTTAAAATGATAGAGATAAGAGTATATAGAAGAAAATTTAAAGAGACATATTTGGCCGTGAATAAAATTTGCCGGATTTCAAAGAGTTCGAATAAAAAGAGCGGTGTTGTTAGCTTTCACCCGTTAATCTGTGTGTGTCTATTTGTTGGTGGCATCATAGCCGCCATAGCGGTATCTAGTCAAAAGTGCACGTCTAGAAGCTTATATAAACTAAAGGTATATGATGGTAAGGGGTCTCATCCTCAACTGCCTATCCGGTGGTTGCATATGTCATCAGGTACGCGCGCCCGACATCCCGATCTGCTCTTGCATTCACCCATTCATCTAAGTGTGTAGTATCTTCCAACAAGTAGTATCTAACAACTTCCTATATTTTCCCAGCTTATAAATGCTTAGGATGGGCAGCAGCATCGGAAGCATAAGAAGCCAAAGAAACTGCGCTCGTCAACCCGCATGCAAAGCGTGGTGAGTATGGCAGTATCCTTCCATGGAACGAAGAATTGGGTGAGGCCCATGTCCAGCAGTGGACTTTTAGTGGCTATAATGATGATGATGATGAAGATAAACTATAATATAGAAAAACTGTGCAATTATTACATACATACCAGTTTAATTGATAACCATCTTATTTTTTCTAGTCAATTAAATGTAAGATATTTCGCTTCCATAATTAACATATCCTTAACTAAAACTCTGTTTGTAAAATGTTTGTTTAATGCTCTAGGGTCTTACTGCAGGTGTTAAGGACCGCAGTGATATTACAAGGAGCTCAAGACTCGTTTCATAAATAAACAATGCAATTTAGAAGTCATGTAGAACTATGAACTTAAATAATAAAACTTGAGCAGCATTTTTCGTGTAAATTACACGTCTGGCATTTACATGTTACTCGAATATTCAGATAGAGATCAAAGGTACTATTTTTATACGCAAGACTTCACAAGATTTATATTATCATAAAATATTAAAAAAACGTCATTATTGTAACAAGTTTTGTTAGAAACGAGTTCATGCTGCAAAGGCCGAGATAGATGAATTGCAAGGGAAATGAGTCCTAAGGCGAATTTATCTTGTTACACAAATGACCAGCAAAGGTTTGTACTGTTTTTATAAATGTTCATATATGTAAGTATGTGCGTTTATTTTATCTAACATTCCTTAATGCACTGTAAAATTAGAATCCTTACATCAGCCCGAGTAACACAGGCTATAAAAAAATTAAAAGGCTGTCATTGGAGTAGAGATACTTCATTAGACCGGCTCAACGACTTCCTTTATGTACTGCTTGCAGGATTTCAACCTTTATGCTGTGGGCAAACCTTACCACGGTTTGTTTTTCTTTTTTTCGCCACTGTCGTCTACCGTACTACGGCACAATTTTTCCGGGTGTGATTTCTGCTCAGTGTAGCGCGACATGTATTAGTAAATCTCGTTTAGCGTGTCTGATGAATTGGAGGACCTGTCAATAATCCAAGAGGCAACCACTCCTAAAAGTTGACTAAGAAGTTCGACGACAGTGACAAGTATTGCGCTATTTGTATGAAGTGTCAGCCTGGCCGGTCATTGGACAATCAGGTTCTTAAATTATTAGTATGAGTACTTTTTTGTTTTGGGCCTGTGTAGCCATCAAACAAATTTGCTGGTATTTGTAACCGTTGCGCGTGATAAAATATAATTATAATATATATAACAAAGTCGGGTTTGTTCACACACATAACTTAATGACGGGTGAACCGATATTTATAATCTTTGGTTTGTTGTAACCCCGAATAACATAACTATAAAAATATAAGAAATATTTACGACAAAAAAATAATAGCGTAACGAAGTTCGCCAAAACAGCTAGCGAAATAGAAAGTGCAGTAGGAAACTCCAACATTAGTCTTTAACAAACAAGTTTCTTCGGTATTTAGTCAGTCCAATCAAAACGTTGCAGGTAATGACCATAGGGAAAAGGCGAAAATCTAAGAAATCGTGTCTCTAGGCAATGAGGCAAGCAACCCATCACTATTTTCATTCCGTTTTCCACATATGCGCCCACCAACATACAAGTCGTAACCTTTGAGTGTTATGGCGTAAGGCTCTATTAATTCCTTAAGGGATAAAGATAATAATAATGTATGTGTGTAATTATATACAAGCAGATAAACAAACTGTTGAATTTGCTGTTAAAATAGAGACGGATTCGTCTGCAGAAAACGTATTTTCGTAACAATTGAAACTCGAATCACTCACAATGCTTGTTTATTGAATGAAGGCTTTCTTGTGAAAATTATGTACACTGGCTAAGTCTAGACTGAGATAGGTATATAAATAAGATTCTTGATAAGATTATACCAAAGTTACATCGTAGATAAACAACGATTTGTCCTAATGTAAAAAATAAAATACTGTGCAAAATTTATCTACACGGACAGAATTTGAACCGGCTACCCTTAGGTGTATGTTCGAGGGACCAACTTAATAACCACCTGGAAAGTCAACCGAACTCCGTGCCGAACAACTGATCGGAGTATTGTTGTTTCACCTCCGTGAAAATGGCGCAACATGAGAGAGTGAGATGAGACGAATTTTCATATCTAAATCAGGAGAGTTGAGCAATCATTTTTAAGAAATAATGAATTTGGAAATATCTGTTCCATGTACTTATGCAAAATTAAGTTATTAGAACTAAGAAATAACTATGTACGCAAGTCAAATAGATTGCATATTTTTCATGTGGGATTAAAAATGGTGCTAAAACACGTGTACGGGTTTAGACCGAAGTTATAGGCTTTGATTAAATTAAAGTCACTTATTAACACTGAGATATATTGTGAACAACTATAAAATTACTTGATTGAAAAATGATATGAGTCGCGTGGCACTCTTGTTGGCCGTAGGTAGCGAACTGACAATTTTATTGTAATGAGGCGAAATTGTGCAAGTGCTGACTTATCAAATACTGTACGGTGCATGGCTCGTACATGCTCCCGAGCGGCAGATGAAAGTAAGTAAGCCATGATCTTAATCTAACAAAATGATTGATAATGTTCTTATATATCTAATGTTATTAAATTAAGCATGATTCACAATATTTAGCTAGAATCGCGTATTGTATAGACCGATCGGAGTACAGGTGATGTACTACGGTTCTGTTTTAACGCTCGCGCACTGCACTGATTTTTAAGATCGCTGCGGTTCACTTCACTGCACTGAACACAGACGTCGTTGGAGCGGGTAGCCGGCTGCGGGCTTTCAGCCGCCGCCTGGGCTACTCCCGAAGTCCCCGCTGCTTCTGCGGCGCTCCCTGTTGTGGCTGTCGAGTTTTGTAGACGGTTTGTCTGGCCTTGTCTACGTCTATACATGCCCTTCCAGATGTAGATGATAATGATTCCGACGACAAAGGCGAACAGTACATAAATAGCAGCGTAATGGTGCACATCATGGTAGGTTATGTGCTCTTCTAGGGGTTCACTTTCTTTGATTAGTTTTAACTTGTTTTGGATGTCCAACAGTTGTTTTCTGTTCTCTACTGCTTCAATACTGGAGTCATTTAGCGGATAGTTTTCTGGTATGGTTAAGTTAATGACGCTATTCATAGGAGAAATGTCAGGTAAAATAATATCTGGACTAATGTTAAGTTTACTACTCTCGTGTTTATAAGTATACACTACAAAATCAGCTGTTTTGATCGCGCAGCTTTGTCCGACTGATAATATACCGGCGCGAGTCAGCTGGGCCGTAGTAATCTGATCTTCGCATAATAGCTTCAAGTAACACACTTCGCAACAATAATAAAAGTAATTGTTTATTGTATTTAACTCCAACCAAACGTTATAACAGGATTGCTTGTTGGTTTCACAAACTTTTGAACCGGCTTTTTTCTTGCAGAGGCTTTGATCGTTCTTCATCTCGAAGATAGGTCTCTTGTTATGACACAAAAATAAATTAGGTTGTTTGATGCAGGACTTGAGGTCTTGTTCCGATAGCGGGATAAAGGTATCGTGTTGTAAATTGATAGCTACGTACTCTTGAATAGGTACGAAATGGATGATCTTGTCGTCCACTTGATGAGGTAGAGGGATGATTTTGGATATCTCGTAAGTGTCGCGTCCTATTAAGGGTATTTTAATTTCTATGATAAGGTATTTTTGTGACATTTTGGCATGAACTTGAAGACAATTGTAGATGGTCGATAAATCATCTGTGTTGATTGGCGATGATAGGTCCTTAGGAAGTTGACCAGAAATTATGTTCAACTCGCGTTTCAGTTGTTCAGGTGATAACAAGTGGAGGCTGTATTTCCCATGGCTAATATTAGTTACGGTGTTGAATAACAAGTCTTGAACATTTTTTAAAGTATATAAAATATTGTTTGCTATCATTGCTGATGTAATAAAATCAGTGGTGAGAGATAAGTCTGATTTTATTTCCGCTAATTCATATTGAATGTCATTCAATTTTTTATTCACCATTTTATGGTGGATGTTCATGATGTTTTCCATACTCTTGAGGGCATTAAACTCTGCTTCTACAATCGAGGTTTGGTTTTTCCACAAAGACGCTAGATGTTTTTCGTTGTCCTTAATCATCTCTATGTCTATTTCATATTTCTCTGCGAAGCGCTGGTCAAGGACACCGAATAGGGAGCTCGCGATGTAACCGACACCGTTGATTAAGCCGCGACGCCGCCGTCTCGAGTGGTCAGGTGTAACTTGATGATTCATGATAGCATCGATATCTCTGTACAGGTGTAGTTCATTCGCTCCATGCTTAAGTTGCAATATGACTCCTGAGCAATGTAATTGTTCTTTTATCTTAGTGTTTAAAGTTTCCAGGTAGTGAATATATTTATTAAGAGTTACTATGCCTTCTTGATAGGGTTGTATGTCGTAGTAGACAACTAGGCGCCAGTCGTCTCTTATTACGTTCATGTCCGAGATATGATCGAAATAAAATCCCGTTTTGTTTTGAAGACTTGATATGTTGTACGAGGCTTTTGATGGTGAAATAAACGCTATAAAAAATAATAATAAAGACAGTGAAAGTGACGAGAAACAGTGCTTCTTTTTGGATACAGCTGGTGGGTAAGATACGTGCGAGATATGCTGATTACTTGATACGTCTTGTTTGTTTTCATCTTCTAAATAACTATGATCGACTGGCAAGATAGACAATTTTATGACAGGTCTCTTGATCAACCCGCTTTTTGTTTTGATTGTTACCACTCTAACTAGACCGTCGCTACCTGGGTGTAGTTCGACGACTTTTCCCAAAGCCCACTTGCCAGGAGGAAGATTATCTTCTCTTATGACGACTATATCGTTGATTTGCATGTTTCTTTGTGGTTTTCGCCACTTACTTCTGGCCGCTAGTTGTGTCAAATATTCATTGCGCCATCGGTCCCAAATACTTGTAAATATTTTTTGTGTTAGATGCCACCTTGTTCTTAAGTCTTTTTCAGTTTCGTAAATGGTAAGTATGGGCCCGCTAGCTAAGAAGTGAGATGGAGTAAGGTAATTTAGTTCGTCTGGATCTTCGGTTAGTGGGCAGAGCGGTCGTGAATTGAGGCATGATTCGAGTTGGGCCAGTAAAGTACTGTATTCTTCGAAGGTAAGGCGTTGTTCACCGACGACACGTTTCAGATGATATTTTAAACTTTTTACTGCCGACTCCCAAAGACCTCCAGCTGATGGAAATTTTGGTGCATTGAAATGCCAATTTATGCCCATATCTGTAATTTCTGCCATTAATTGGTCGTCGAAAGTGTTCTGTATCTCTTCATATTCCTGTTGTAGTATCCTGTTAGCGCCTATGAAGTTGGTACCTTGATCGCTATACATGTGTTTTGGTGTGCCTCTCCTAGCGGACATTCGACGTAACGCTGCTAAGAAGGCTGAGGATGTAAGGTCGGATACCAGTTCTAGGTGTATGGCTTTGGTGACCATACATATAAATACTGCGACATATCCTTTCGTAGTCTTGATGCCTCGGCCCTTGTTGGCTTTTATAAATATATGCCCACTGAAATCGACACCACATTTCTTGAAAGGACGAGATGGATTCGTTCTTGCTGGGGGTAAGTCAGCCATCATCTGATGCTGCTGGATGGGGTCTGCTCTTTTACATTTAACACATAAACGTAATCGCTTCTTCGTGGCCCTGATGCCACCAAGTAGCCAGTATTTTTTCCTAATGAATGACGTAGTAAGCCTTGCTCCTCCATGGTAAGTGAGTTCGTGCGCTTGATCAATGATGAGTTCTGCTAATCTGCTTTTGCTTGATAAAATTATAGGATGCTTCATGTCTTTATCTATGTTAGCGTGTTTCAATCTTCCTCCGACACGCAATATTCCTGTTGAATCTAATATTGGTGCTAAACTTGTAATCTTGCTTTTGCTGTGTACTTGTAATCCTTGCTTTAAATTGCTAATTTCCTCTATAAAATCTTTTTCCTGCTCTGCCCTGATTATTATTTCCTTTGCTTGCTTTATTTCTTGTATTGATAGATAGCCTTGTTTACTTTCCCGCTTGATAAATCGACGTACCCATGCTAGTACTCGAATAGCTTTATTTAGCGAACTAAACTTGTTTAATAAGTGATCTATAATTTCTTGGTAAAATGGTAATTGTATGACATTAACTTGATTATTTTTCTTGATTTCCAGACTCGTCGTGAACTGAAGTTGGTCTTCATTTTCTGGTGGCTTGTACGTTGGTAACCATGCGGGGCCCTGCCACCACATAGTATGCGCGTTTAATTGAGTGGCCGTTATGCCGCGGCTCGCTCCATCCGCAGGATTATCTTTTGATTTAATATAACGCCAGCAATCAGGAGGCATAATCGAGGTTATTTTTTGTACACGATTGGCGACAAATTGTTTCCACTTACTGGTATCTCCTTTGATCCAGGCTAATACGACCATGCTGTCTATCCAGCCGAAAACCTTGATATGATAATTGTTTAGACATTGCATGACTTTAGTCATTAATTTAGTTAAGAGAAGAGCTCCGTTCAACTCTAATCTAGGCATGGATTTTGATTGAATATCTGGGACTAACTTCGATTTGCCTGCTACTAATACCACGGAAGAAGTTCCACCCTTCTTGATAGTCTTGCAATAAACAACGCAAGCATAGGCTTTCATGCTTGCATCGCAGAACCCATGTAGTTCTACCTCACAGTTTTCTTCTGTTTGAAGCCATCTTGGTATTTGGCATTTATTTATATTTTTGAGATCTTCTTTGATTTTGCACCATTCTTTCCAAATTTCTGCTGGTACTTGATCATCCCATTCCATATTTTCTTTCCATATACTTTGAAATAGAATCTTTAGCTT
Organism: Elegia similella; assembly: GCA_947532085.1. Classification (NCBI taxonomy): domain Eukaryota; kingdom Metazoa; phylum Arthropoda; class Insecta; order Lepidoptera; family Pyralidae; genus Elegia; species Elegia similella. Next base: position 27,874,427 of record OX383925.1, on the reverse strand, counting down.
TGTTGTGACGGGTGTCAACCATCCTAACGGGTCATACAATTTGGAAATGTCAGAAAGAAGTATTCGCTTGGTCTGTTTGGATGGTGCAGACTGTAACATGATATCCGATTGAAAAGTAAATTTATCTTCGCTGGGGTTCCATCGAAGGCCAAGTGTTTTTGTAGAATCCAGTTGTTTGAAGTCAAAATTTTCTTGATTATGACGATCATCCATTAATTCTGGTAAGTTGGACTTCCACTTTCTCAAGTTGAATCCACCCGCTTGTAGGAGACTTGTTAACTCTTGTTTTAATCGTTTAGCAGAGATTTTTGAATGGGCCCCATATAGTAAATCATCCATGTAAAATGAAGTTTCTAATATTTCAGGTGCCGAGCTTTCTTGGTAGTTGATCTTTTCATCTTGAGCTAAACGTCGGAGGGTCATCATGGCAAGATAGGGCGCCGCTTTCGTTCCATAAATTACCGTAGTTAATTTATACTCCTTTAGTGCTTCTTTTTCATGTTCTCTCCATATAAGTTTTTATAAATTTTGATCATTCGGATGTAACCAAATCATACGAAACATTTTTTCCAAATCTGCAGTCCATCCATATTTAAATTGGCGCCATTTGATAATAAGATTTTGAAGGTCTTGTTGCAGGTTTGGACCCCTGCACATGACCTCATTAAGGCTGTAACCGCTTGAGGTTTTAGAAGATGCATTTAAAACTACACGTAATTGCGTAGTAATAGATTCACGTGTTACGCCAAAGTGTGGTAAATAACATTCCGGGCTCGTGTTACCGGCGCTCGCCGCGGGTATCATATGACCGAGCGATAAATACTCGTTCATAAAGTTTTTATAATTTAATGCATAATTCTTATCTTTGTTTAATTTTCGTTCAAGTTGGTAGAATTGAGCAATGGCTTTATTTTTAGAATTTCCTAATTTCTCCTTGTAATCCGGTTTTAATGGTAGTCTGACTTCGTATTTACCGTCTTCCCGTCTTGTAGTGGTAGACTGGTAAAATTCTAAACAAGCTTGATCTTCTGATGACATATTTGATTGCTCGGAGATGTCTTCCATCTCCCAAAAACGGCTAATGTCTTCTAAATTACTTACTACGACATTACATTGGTAGATTTTTGTATTTCCGCTCAAAATCCAGCCTAGTTGGGTTTGTTGGGCAGTAGGCAGTAATGCATTTGATCTGCATATACCATCCATAAGTATAGTTGAATATATATCAGCGCCTAATAAAATATCTACTGGTCTGCTAACATGAAATTCGGGGTCGGCTAACGTAACGTTTTGTAAATATGACCAATTGGGTTTAGGGAAAGTATGACTTGGTAAATGCTTGATAAGGTTTTTCATGACAAGAACGTCGGTGTGAAATGAGAAGTTGTTGATTGTTGATTTACAGCTTATGGATATGAAACCGTTGCAGCTGGTTTCGTTTTCTCCGATGCCTACTATGAGTCCTTTACATCTTTGACGTGGTAACTTGAGAAGTTGCGCTGCATGCTCGGAGATAAGGGACATTTGGGAGCCTTGATCAAGGAGGGCTCTCATTTTTATGAAAGTGCCATTTACATCTTGGACTAGGACGACTGCAGTGGCCAACAATATCTCCGAAGGGTCGTTCTCGAGGGTCACATGCGTGTTGCTTTGAATATTCGGCGTGCTCGTGGCTGCGGCGCTTGAAGTAGGTCGCACGTCCGGTGTTGTATTACGTGACGTAAATGCCTCGTGCAATAAGGTGTTATGTTCCTTACTGCAATCTTTACACCTATTACTTGAAAGGCATGATTTTCCATAATGATTGTTCAAACAATTACTGCAAAGGTTTAATTTTGATGCTGTTTTTCTTCTTAAATAGGGTGGCATTCCCAGAAATTTCGGACAAAAGTATATACCATGTTCACAGTTGTTACAGACCGGACAATTAAATTTATTGTATGAATTATTTTTTGCGTTAGAGTAATTTTTGTTAGACGTATTATTTGTGGTTTGTATAGACAAAGAATTTTTATTAAAATTCGATTTTTGTTGATAATTTTGATACCTAAATGATTGATTGCCATGGTTGGAATTGTTTTGATTGTATTTCGACTGATTGTTATCTTGTTTCCTACGCGCAGATTCCAACGTAGTAAATTTCGTTTCCAAAAAGTCCAAAAAATCTTTTAATACAGGTAATTCTCGCGGGTTTGGTACAAATTCCATGTAGTCATTATAGGTGTCGCTGCTTAATTTCTGTGCTAAAATATGAACTAGTAAGGGGTCCCATGTCTTGATATCTACCCCTAAATTCTTAATTGCGTTCAGACATTCCAGAGTTGTATCATGAATGCGCTTGATATGGTTCAATGACTGTTGCTGAGCTACGGGGATGTTCATCAAGATGTTGATATGCGAGTTGAAGATGCGGTTAATATTATTGTAGCGATGATTTAATATGTCCCAACAAACGGAATAATTGTCGGAGCTGATTTGAAGGTGTTGGATAAGCCTCTCGGCCTCGCCCTTAACTTTACCTTTTAAATATTGCATCTTGCGTGCATTGGGTATGGCGGGGTTGTTGTGGATCGCCTCGGTAAAAAGGTCCTTGAAAGAGACCCACTGATTGTATTGTCCCCTAAATTCTGGAATGTCTAGTTTTGGGGTCGAATTTTCCCTATGAGCTACTGACCACAACTTATTGTTTATGTCCCTCTTCAACTTATTATAAATTTCTTCATGCCTTGTAAAAGAAACTTCATATGCTGGATTATCTTCATTCAACTCGGTGTTGATGTCCCAGTGTAGAGTGTCGATCGCGGACCACCTTGATTGCAGTATCTTTAAAGTATCTTCGAATTCCCATTTTTCTTGAATGCTGTCCAGTGTAATGTTCCTGACGGTTCGCATAAAGGCTTTGAAGTTGACTGATTGTTTTCGTAACATCTCGTCGAGTTTGCTGCTGGAGCCTCGATCGGAGAATGACTTGATTACTTGTTGAGGGTCTGGTTCTGAAGTTTCGTTACTCGGAATGTGGATTAGGGCTGGTTGTTGTGGTTGATCTACGGATCCTGTTGCCTGTGGCTGATCCTTGGTCCAGGTAGGTTGTTTGTTTCCTGATAAATCTTGATATTCTTGTTCGAACGTATTCTTTAGAGACTTGTAGTAATGTTTTGTGACGTTGTAACGATTCTCGGTGAAATAAGGATGACTCCTGCTCTCTTCCGTAGAAATTCGATCATGATTATATTCATATTCTTCCCAGTATTTCTCCAAGGTCTCTAAGCGTCTTTTATAATAATCTAATGTTTTTCTATCTCTACTATCTTTCTTGTAGTTGGTAAATAACTTAACCATGCTATCATAAATGACATCCTGAGATTCAAATAGGTTAGACATTGTTTAATTAAATAAAAGAAAAGAAAACAGAAAGTGAATAAAAAGGAAAGATCTTACTTGATCTAGTCTTGTTCTGCTGATGATTGATTGTGCTCCTTGTTCGCACTAAGTTGGTAGGCTGATGATGTCTCGTGCGCCCTGATGGCACGAGTCAAAGCTGCTTGGTCAGTGCCTGCGTGTCCTGATAACGCAAGTCCTTACGGAAATGATGCGCTGATGATGCCCTGTGCGACGTGATAAGCACAAGATGGTCTTGGTGGAGGTACCTGTGTGTCTTGATAACACAAGTACTGCTGTAGGTAGTGCGTGAACTTGTTTCCACACACAAAATCTTGATATATGATATGGACTGGTAATGTCCACAACGTGGTTGCACAGACGAAACACGTGGCGCTATTTCACGAAAAAAATCACGTCAAGGTCCCGCCTGTAGGCTCGAAGGACCAATATGTACGGGTTTAGACCGAAGTTATAGGCTTTGATTAAATTAAAGTCACTTATTAACACTGAGATATATTGTGAACAACTATAAAATTACTTGATTGAAAAATGATATGAGTCGCGTGGCACTCTTGTTGGCCGTAGGTAGCGAACTGACAATTTTATTGTAATGAGGCGAAATTGTGCAAGTGCTGACTTATCAAATACTGTACGGTGCATGGCTCGTACAACACGGATGATAAGAGCATTATAATTTTCAAGCCATTGCTGTATTTTCTATGATATGCAGAACGAACATAGATCATGATTTCGTAGTTTATGTGGAGATAATCGTCTCCAGGGCCGCCTTAGGGATTATGAATGTCAAGCAGAGGAGAGGCACGCTAATAAATTACAGAAGCATCTAGGTTTTTGTAATCGCTATAGTACTATATGTTTGTATTGGTAGCTAAGTGCTGACAGTAGGGACAGGCCAGCAGCGACGAGCCAGAGACAGGCTAATTCGGGTCATTTCCGATTAATCACCCGATAAACCTGTCTGTTGCGAGGTTTCTAACAAAACACTTTGATATGAAACGAGATCCATTCTGATAATAGTCAAAGTAGTCTTCGTGGTTTTCGGGGTAGAATTAATTACCAATTATCCGTTGATCGTCCGTCCGCCCGTTTGCCACATGGCTATATATTTTGAACCGTAAAAGGTAGGGACTTGAAATTTTTACAAAATATGTTTTACTAGCTTTCGCCCGCGGCTCCGCCCGCGTCAATGTCGATCCCTCGAGAATAGTACTTTTTCCCGGGATAAAAGGTAGCCTATGTCCTTCTCCGTACTCCAGAGAACTTGTATGCAAAATTTTCATGATCATCGGTTCAGTAGTTACGGCGTGAAAGCGTAAAAAACAAACAAACAAACAAACAAACAAATAAACAAACAAACAAACTCACTTTCGCATTTATAATATTAGTAATAAGGAAGTAAGGATTAGTGCTGCTATATTGACAAATCATCATCACCATCATCATATCAGCCACAAAAAGTCCACTGCTGGACATAGGCCTCTCCCATTTCTTTCTTACTCGTATATTGACAAATAATGGAATATAAATAATTTTAGTTGTGGTAGAGCCACGTTAACGGCAAAATTCATTTTTGCTAGTAGCATGAATGGGCCGGTACGTCCCGTATGGAATTACCACTGTGAGTGAGAGAGCCATCTTTCTCCCATTTACTCCCCCATGTCCTTGAAAGACAACGCTCCTTTTACACCCTGGTGTTGCAATTGTCCATAGACGGTGCTGAGAGCTTACCATCAGGTGACTCACTTGCTGTCTGCCGTCCTATACCATAAAAAATGGGGGTTTTATTTATTTAGGACAATATTTTTAGCCTAGTGTGAATCGGATTTGTTTAAAAATTAACACGGAAATGGCAGACACGGGTTAAAAATGAGAGTAGGGACAGGCCAACCTGTATCGCCACTTCCAACCGCTACAAACGGTTTATCTACCATATAAGCATCTTTTTTTTAAAGGGTATACCGTTTCAATTTTATCATCATCATATTCCCATAATTTAATAATTAATTTTTTTTTTTTTTCGGAGTGAATTATTTATTTATTTTAATTAATTAACAAGTTATACACAAAATAAAATTAATCAAAAATGCCACCCTGAATTGTGCCTGGCTCAAAGGTACCCATAATACTAGCTGCGTTTCCCCTTTGGATAGCTATGGATATCCTTTGAACCAGGTACCACCCAGAGCGGTAGTCATACCCACGGTCCCTTAAGCGACGTCCGATCTCCCAAATAAAGTCCTTGGCTTCCGGGCACCACGGGCCGGCTGTCTCAACAGCAACCGGCACGAATTCATAGTTGGAGGACAACACTGAATATTTTGTCATTTTGTGAGCCGCCGCTGCTTTAGCAGCAGCCCCCGGCAGCCGTGAAGTGTTTGCGAGATAAGTAGCCGCAAAGGTGCTTACACAAGTTGCGTCCCATAAAAGACATCGCCCCCTCTGCCACGGTATTAACGTAATCCCATCCGGTCGTTTGCCATCCGTTTTAGAAAGACCCGGAGGTTCCAATTGGCACGGAATATTTGCCGAAACTAGCGCCCTATGAATTATGTCATTTAAAGAGTGATGACGGGATAAGCGGCCAGCACATCTTGTACAACCCAGAGCATGATGCCCATCAGCCTCGACTGTCCTACCACAAACGCAAATGTGAGGCTCACATACTGCGCAGCCTAATCTCAATGCCACTGCCACTCTTAAAGAGTCATTGTCGAGGTGTGTACCCATATGGGGTGACGGCACAGCATGCAGCCAAGCTCCCGACTCCGATTGAACGGAGGCTTTTATTCTCGCTAAATGGGCACCATCTGCTTGGTCTTCCAACTCTCTTAGAATTACACGAGCCCTGGGTTCATCCCAAAGTCGTTGAATCTCTGGTTTGTGAGGAAATTCCGTATCTGGGCATCGCATCGACCAAGCTCTCAAAGCCTCACTAACATGGGGCAGAATCAATTCAGCTCCGTCGATTCCGAGTATTTTAGAGACTAAATTGACTACCCCATGCGAGGATGCCAAGAATGCAGGCAAAGATACCTCCGACAAGCAGCGAATACCAAGACCTCCGAGTCGCACGGGTAAAGAGGACTGTGTCCACTGTGATTGATCAAGCTTGACATTGAGTATAGTCTCTAGGATAGATTTCAACACACTGTCAAACCGATCAACCTCCAGAGGAGACAACCATATTGGACTAGTTCTAATGAGATATGTCATACGTGGGATAGCCAATGAATTCCAGAGAAGTATTAAAGCAACATGCGAAGATAGCCTCTCAAGATGTTTGCGCAAAGCGGCAAAAGAAGTTAGCTTATCCTCTATTGCCGTAGGGATCGCCTCTTGAAAAATAGGAGCACCTAACAAAGAAAAATTACTCTCGTTTATTATCTTCAATCCTGGCATTATAGACTCAATATGTGAAACCGATGACCGTGTCTCCGTACTGCATAAAAAGAGCTCACATTTGTTTGCACTTATCTGCACGCCAATTGACTTTAAATTTTCTTGCAAACACTGCAAATCTGTTGCAACAACCTCCGGAGGTCCTCCCAACGTACCATCGTCCAAATACCACACATTAAGAGGAGACTTTAGACTGCAAATTGTCTTGTGGATAGCGAGACTAAAAACTAAAGGACCTAGAGGGTCTCCTTGTTGCGCACCAACTTGGGAGGATATAGGTACATCATCAAAAAAAAGATGACTGGAAGATGCGTAACATTGGTGTAAATAAGGATAGAGTTCTGGCACGTGTTCCAGAACTTCTTTCAACATTACGTCCCGCTCCACACTGTTAAATGCATTTTGCAAATCTAATTTCAATATAACGCTACTGGTATTTTTATTTATGGTGGCGAAATGACGGGTTGCATGTATGGCAGCCTCGCAGCCCCTCGCCGTCCCAAATCCAACCTGATGTAGTTGTAATAAAGGCGATATATTCTGTCTCACTGCTCTACACGCAAGTTTAGAAATCAACCGTCTCAATGTATTACCTATCGCAATCGGTCTAATGCCTTCCTCCCTTTTCTTCAAGGCACATAATGAAGCTCCATATAAATAAGGACACACCTCTGGGTTAAGTAAACCTCTTAACAGAAAATTGCACAATCTGGTCAGAGCCTCCACTAGATGAGTCCCATTATCTCCTGCCGAGGGAGAAATTAGTTCTTTTAGATGATCTGGACGCATACCATCCAACCCAGATGCGGAACCATACTGAAAAGATTTCAAAGCAGTAACCACTTCTGTAGAGGTGACCGTAAGGAAGCTGTTCCTAAGATTTGGTTCTGTTGGAAAACATAAAGGACGGGAAGGTGCCGGATGCTTAAGTATTAAAGCATTGCGTGTCTCCGCATTATTTGGCGCTACAGAGCAATCGGACAATAGCAAACGAACGGCCCCCTTAAGATCTCCGTCGTGAACTTTTGACTCAATGGACCTATGAAGCGAATATGTCTTTGGCCTCTCACTGTAAGTATAGTTTGAGTTACCGCCAGTATCGTCAATATTTTTCTTTATTCTAGCAGTCAGAGAAGAATGTTTGTCACGAGTAGGGACCCTGAATGCAGTAAAAGAAAATGAGAGCAGGGTAAACCACGCTTCTGCACTATTCTCTTTCAGACAGTTCTCAATTAGGCACTTCAACTTCCCAGCAGCCATGTACCTTGCACCCTTTGGGATATGTTTTAAAACAGGAACATTCCTTTTTAGTGACGATAAAGTAGCTAGATGATTAGATATTCTTGCATCCTGAGACTGTGAAATTGGAATCGAGCCAGTATTGTCTTCGACACGATCATGTTTGTGTTTACGGCTCATATGAATAGCTAATCCCCTAGGAACCACAAAATGGCGGGACGTACCCGGGCAGAGAGGACATGGTCTGTGATCAACATTGTCCGACATGCTAATTATAAATCTAATTTACAAATATAGATAAAAACAAAAATGTCAAATAAATTAAATAATGAAGACTTGATTACATAAAATGTCAAATAACCATAAACCCATTAATTAAGACTGTCAAATTCAGAACCTAGACTGACTACGTCGTCCAAAAATCTTAACTCTCAATACAATTTCAAAAAGTCTATGAAATAACATGCATAATATAAAATAAGCGTTTCTAATTAATTTGTTTAATAATTAATTAGAATATCTGAAACAAATTCATAATTATTAAAGAAGGTTATTATTATAACGATACGAGTAAGTAACACACATTTTGTAAAAATGTTTTTGTCTATTCCTAATATTTTCTAATGGTTTTGCGATTGTACACATTTACAGATATTACAAAAATGTACAGTTTTCATGTTCACTGGTATTCTACCTACGATCATAAAAACTGTAAAGTTCTTGAAACGTTAGGTTAAATTAAATTATATCTACCTGTTATGAATGCAACGAAATATATATAGCCCTGTGACCGACGAACGGCCAGCGAAGGCTTAGTAGGGTCTCGTCGATACTCTTTCAAAACGGATCCTTAAAATATATAAATATTTACACTTTTACTTATATCCCGTAGACCGAGCAAGCATTAATAATGATATATTTTTCGAAACGGTTAGGTTTTGTACTTACACATTGACATCTATAAATTAAGTAGATCGGGCAGTAAAATATTACCTGGGATCATGGCGCCGAGGTTTAGCGAGGCTTGGACCCATTTTTTAAAATAGCTAAATAATTTAAGTTTATTAAAGATTAATGACGCAGCGCTTTATGGTCCGCAGACATGTGACGTTGTGGTAATTTATCTGGGCTTTGTTAGATGTCTTTTTCTTCTATGCTCGACTGGGGCATAGAAAATAAGAATTCGTTGTATTAGCTCAAACACATTTATTTTTTATCATCCTTTGCCAACATTTTTATCGAATTACAAGCCGTCTAATGAGATGAGCAAGAGAACTCTGCTATCTAATAATAATAGTTAGACCATATAGATGTTTCGTAATTGTAGATAAGATTTAGAAAGTTATATTTTAGAAATATAATTTTGATTCGGTTTTCCACCACCGCTACACGTGACTTTTAAAAACTGCCGGCCTACTTGCTAAGTTTTGGCAATTACTGTGTACAACGTTTTGATCGTCTCTTCAAAATACGATATTACGGCTTTCATATAATTGCCAATATTTATTTCCATTCAATTCAGTTCAGTTTATTTATTGCATTTTCACATTGAACAAAGGCTACGCTTTTAACAGAAGCGTAGCCTTCGTAGCAATTCGTAGCACCTCGTAGGTGTTCGTAGCCCGTGTAGCAGGTGGTTTTATTACTAGCAATTTCCGTCCCGCAATGTTAAAGGGCTTCAAATAAAAAATGCTTCACATGTAGAAAACTAGATGCAGTGGTATCATAACTTACATATACGTTGAGCATGGTGAACTATGAAGGCTTTTAAATACTTAATATAAGATATTTTCGCGAATTGCTATGTATAAGCAAACAGAGGTGTAGGTCAATGCGCTGTTGGACTTGTAAAATCTTAGATTACAGTAACGAGCTTTTTTTTTACTTTTTTTATTATTAATGTTATTAATGCATTAACGACGAAAAATAGGTAGTAAAAAAACGAATTGAACCATAAGCCACTAACGCACCTTCTAAAGAACCGCCTGAAAAAGACAATTGCGCTCCGGGGATTTCAATTTTTACTATGTATTGATGATGAAATCTTTTCGATACGAAACGCCATTTTATATATTTTCTGGTTTTTATTGATGTATCATCCCGACTAAAGGGCTAGATTCTATCAACTAAAAAAATATTATAGCCCAACAAAAGCCCTCAGTCTCTGTCGCAAAATAAAGATAAAAGAAAAGTGGAATATTACGACAATGATTCACATTCCAGAGATTAAATCGTTGTGTGAACAGTTAGTAATAAAGAAATAAAATCCGAGACGCGGCTGTAGGCTTGGAATGTGAGTTCCGTCGCCTGCATGCCTCGCGATCCGAGCCCTGATAGTACACTACCCTTTGCCCTCTAAGTATGTTCTCAAGAATACGTAACTATACGCTGGATTAGTTTCATGGAAATTGACTTGTACGTTTATTACTATTTATATCTAGCGTGCTTCCTAATCTAGACAATTGAAATCGTATTTTATTCAGTTTTACAATTTCCTGCCACTTTTCCCGCGTAAATTTTGCTTTCATTACCCAGTCTATCTGAACCCCCGGGCTGACCCTCCGCCCTCAGACCCTGGGTTTCAAGCACCTTAGGTGAGAAGGTAACAGAATCACGAGATATCAATAGTTTTCGGTGCACTCGCCCAATAGTGCAGCAATAATGACGTTTAAAGGCGAATTTGTATACCTACCTTGAGTTACATTCATGCAAAATCCGAAAGCCAGGTCAAGGATGTCATCCTTAACTCTTGTCCGGTGGTTGCAGGTATGGCATCAGGTACGCGTGCCTGGCCACATCCTCAGCTGATCCCTCATTCATCCGAGTAGTTAGTAAGGAGTTACTACCTATACCCATATGTATTATTCCCTTCCCAAATCCAACAAATTCCTATCCTTCCCCAGCTTAAAAATGCTTGCGATGGGCAGCAGCGTCGGAAGCACAAGAAGCGAAACTGCGCTCGCCAACCCGCCTGCCAAGCGTAGTGAGTATGGCAATATCCTTTCATGGAACGAAGTCCTTCAGAGACGCCTATGTCCAGCAGTGGACTTTTTGCGGCTATAACGATGAATGACGATGAAAATCTGTAGGTATCCCTAATATTTATGAAAATTAAATAAAACCATGACGCTGATAATTTACTTCCTATTGGTGCAATAGTTTTTAAAATCAGTCTATTGGTTTTGTGAATAATCCATTACATACAAACACACATCACACACGCAAATCTTTCCGCTTTATAATATTAGTAACCGCAAATGCTAATACATTTCATAAACATCATTACAAGACCAAAGTCCCGTTTCGAAGGCCGCTGCTCCGTGCTAGCGCGAGCAATCTCACAAACTGCACAAGTTGATAACACCATCTTCTATGTTATATAAGTTAGATGGAAATTTCCTTCTCACTTAAGAAATAAGACCATCTCATCATAGGCTACGAACATCTACGAGGTGCTACGCAAGGATACACTTCTGTTTTGTTTTTAAACTGAGCAATTTTATGATTAGCGCTATAAATATAAAACAGCTCGTCAAATGAACAAATTTTTATGTCCAGTGCTGGGATCTTGAAATATTGTTTAAAATTCCCTCACACAAGTGAGGATATTTTTTATAGGAATGTTAAAAACTTTTAAAATTCCCAGTATTAGACCCATAGAAAAATATTTGAAAATATTGATGGTCTTTCCAATGAACTAGTATGGACTTGTCTGGGAATTGTGACCTACTTAGTAACTTTTAGTCACAATGATTTTTTTGGCCCAACAAAGATATTTTTCTCTGATGTTTCTATTTGAGCATGAACCTTTTTTGGGAAATCGCCCAAAAACACTTAATTTTTTTAGTTAAAGTACATACATGTATGTTTATTTTTTTCTATCATGAATCAAGCAAATTTAGGTGTTTTGTTTATGGCTTATATCATTTTCGGCATAGGGGTTGGGCCCTTTTATTTTACATATTATATTCGGCGAAGTGTCGGAGTCGTACATCGTAGTATGTACAACGAAATATTGTACCGGTTTTGTACAATATTTAACTACAATAGCAATTTTTTATGTACTTGGACTCTAATGTATAAATAAGTACACACAAAACCTTTTGTGAAGCCTTTTGCGAAACTCTTATTTGCATGGACACTTATTCGAGCTGTGGTTTGACGCCTCAGTAATAAAGGAGTTCTAACTTTGACGTAATCGAGAAGTTTTTGTTGTTACCAAAAAAAGCAAGTTGCTTTTATGACTTTAAGCTCGTAAATAGTAAAGAACGAATTACTAGTCTTCATTACTATATAAGCAACCACAACCCAGGCTTCACATGGGTGCAATGTACATATAAACCTTCCTCTTAAATTACTCTAATCTATTACCAAAACCGCATCAAACTCCGATGCGTAGTTTTAAAGATCTAAGCATACATAGGGACAGACAGCGGTAAGCGACCTGGTTTTATACTACGAGTATATAGTAATTGTGTAGGAAAACTGGTAATTACCGCCAAAAGGGGTCACTTTTGGTGGTAATCTACTAAAATAAGTTCTCTAAAATTATCAAATTGTAGGTAAGTATTTATATTTTCAAATATGTTTGAAAGAAAGAAAGAAAGAAAGAAAGAAAAATAATTTATTTGGAACCAAATTAAACAGACAATACTTATTTCTAATATTTTACAATACAAGGCACCAAAAGGGGGTCACTCAGCATTAGGCGGTGATGTACCTGAGTAACATCACGCCGCTGGTCTTCCGTGACACCTGTTAATAAAATTAAGCAGTAAAAAGTAAAAAAATAAAACATAAAAATAAAAATAAAAGGAGAAATGACGCTGCTGGACGTATTGTAGCTTAAAATAGGTATTTACTATGTTGCGGTTATACTTTTATATAGTTTCGTTCGAAGAAAAGTATTTATAAATAGCAATATATACTTAAATACATAAAAAAGTAGGTGACAAATAGAAACACAGAACTACTGTTGGTTAATTATTTGGGTATTCAGAAGATGTCTCATATAGTTTTTCTTAAAAGTACAAATAGAGCTTGATGACTTAATCGGTGGTGGGAGATCGTTCCAGCACTTCGTGGCAGCATAACGAAAGCTGCCACGAAATGCAGCAGTTCTGTGTTTAGGACAAATGAAGAGAGTATTGATCCTAGTATTACGCTGCGATACTTTTAACTTTTCATAGAGATAAGACGGCTCTTTTGTTTTCAAAATACCAAAAAGAAGCGAAGCAAAATGTAATTTTCGACGGGATGCCATACTTAAAAGACCATTTTGGTTTAAGAAGGGGGTAACATGGCTACGGGGTGGAATAGCGAAACAGAACCGAGCACACGCATTTTGTATGCGCTGTATCATTTTTTTTGTTCGCGCAAGCAAGCAATCACCAAAGACAGTATCCGCGTAGGTAAGTTTTGATAAAACTAAAGCTTCACAAAGCTGAATCCTCATGTCTACACTTAGATGGTCTCGCACACCGTACAGAACTTTAAGTCTGTAAAAACAGTTGCGCATGATGTTTGACACATGTTCTTCAAAATGCAATTTTTCGTCCATTACAAGACCAAGATTACGTGCCTGCGATACTTGTTCGATACGGTTGCCAGCTATAAAGAGTTGTGGCCTTTGAGGTATAACATTGTTAATTGAATGTGTAGAACCAAACAGCATGAATTTAGTCTTGTCGGGGTTTATAACCAGATTATTATCATCACACCAATGCGAAATACGATTAAGATCTCGGTTTAGCTTTGTTACGGCTGCATCTGTGTTCGCCTCATCAGGTTTAAATGATATATAAATCTGTAAGTCATCAGCGTAGAGATGATAGTTACAATTTTTTATTGAATTAATTATATCCGCCGTATACATGATGAAAAGAATGGGTCCCAAAATTGAGCCTTGTGGCACTCCCCTCTCTACCAAACATGTTACAGAAATGGAAACATTACCATGATCGTCGCATGTTTCAACGTACTGAGATCTTCCAGAAAGATAACTGGTAAACCATTGTAAGGCGTTTTGGTCAAAACCGTAGAATTGAAGCTTAGCTAAAAGAAGTGCTATGTTGATGGTGTCGAAGGCACGTGTAAAATCTAGCAAGGCAACTATTGTAGCATTACCTTTATCTCGAGCTTCTAAAATACCATCTACAACGTCCATTAATGCAGTGGCTGTACTATGTGCCCTTCTAAATCCAGATTGCTTTCTAGGAAGAATATTATTGGTTTCTAAATACTAAGTAACTTGTAAACTGACAATTTTTTCTAAAATTTTTGATACGAACGGAAGAATGCTAATCGGTCGTAGATCTTTAAAATGATTTACATTTTTTGCTTTCGGGATTGGCCTTACAATAGCTTTTTTCCATGAATCAGGGAATACTCCAGTTGTTATACATTTATTTACAATGGCAGTAATTATAGACATGGTATGTGGTAATGTGAGCATAATCATATTTAATGTTATATTATCAGCACCCTGCGCGTTAGATTTAATAGATTTAATTACATTTGAAACATCAGTTTCGCTTACAGGTTGTAAAGCGAAAGTAGCAGAACTATACCTTTTTGTCTTGAAATCATTAAGTAAGGATGTATCAACTACTTCATTACCGGGAATTGTCAGAAAATGCTGATTAATACTATCTGGTTTGTTTAAATGAGGCGCTAGTTCTATCTCTTTCTTTTTGAAATCAACAAGGTGTTTTTTAATGCTTTTCCATAGTGTGCGTGGATTTTTTATGTGTTTATCAATATTCTGTTTGAAAAATGCCGACTTTTCCCTAAAAAGCGCCACAGTAACAATGGATTTCAAATCTTTATAATATTTTTTATGTGAATCTAACTGAGTAGCTCTACTTCTAGCGTGGGCTTTATCTCGTAGTTTCATCATCTCTTTAATAGTGTATGTTATCCAGGGATGTGAATGATCTTTAATACGGACGCGCTTTAAGGGAGCATGGATATTGCAAAGATTTATAATATATGAGCTAAACGTCTGAACCATAGTATTTATATCTTTGTTTTGCAAATCATTCCATGATATAGAAATTACATCTTTATTAAACTGATCGAGGTTTATATCTTTAAAAGGCCTGTAACTAAATGATTGTGATTAACTAAATTCTATTAATTGTTATAAAGTTAAATAATATGTACCTAATAGCAATTAACATCCAAGACCCAGGTCAATCTGAAAAAGATCGTTTTCCATCTTGACCTGGCCGGGGATCAAACCTGGAGCCGCAGGCTGGCGTATTAACCACTGCGCCACGGAGCTCGCCAACTAATACAGGTCTGTGACCCAAACAATTGCAGCTTTGCACGTTTCAAAGTGTAGTGAACAATGTGTTTGTAATCAAAACAGAAATGGTTTATTTTAGCAGCGGGAGTTGGCGCGAAGATTATTTGTCTTTAGTTTTTCTTTGCATTCCCGTGAACCGGTAGGATGAATTTCATTCGTGGCCCTGTTGGCATTAAATTTAAAAGGATACCTACCTAGTTTTGAATATTTTCTCAGATCTTGAAATATAATAATATGATTTACTTATATAACCATGTTACTAATACTTTTATAACCATGTTCTTCCTTTCTTTCATCTAATCTTGGAAAGTTGTATTAAATATTACGGACCAAAAACGACGCATAAAATTTTATTTTTGAATATATATGTTCAATACGAAAAGGTATTCGTCCAAGGAGTAGGTATATCCTTTGCCGTTTCTGTAGTAGAGTAAAGGTAAAAGAAAATATACCATTAATTTTCCCGGCCATTATCCTTCATAGAGACTCCCTTTTGGCTGGATTGTTGCTGAATATGTATGTTCCACAATGTTTCTGCCCCATTTAGCAGTTACACCCCGCCCACCACATTGCTGAAACTTCACACGCCAAATTATATTATAATTAAGAGTAAACCATAGTTTTGCTACATCTTAAAGTGGAATACTACTCATTTAAATATATGGCCCCCGCTATAAAGAATACTTCCTGGCGGTGAAATTTTGACTATCGGATCCTGGGAAGTCTTTATACTCGTAGTATTTTTTTTATGTAGCATACAGTGTCGTACATTTTTCATACATCCTTTAGACATTATGTGGGTCTTCATATTATGTCATGTCACCGCTAGAAAGTATGACACCAAGTTTCAGGTAGTAAAATAATTGTTGTGTACAAACAAAATTCAAAACTTGTTTGTTTGTACTTTCAGGCCTTTACTACTGAACCGCGTTTTACATATTCATTATCATAGAGAAAAACTTTTATCCCGGTATAACAACGGTTCCCTAGGGATTTAACATTTAAAGGAGTCGAGCCGCGGGTGAATGCTAAAGACGAGACAAATGAACTGAAATACATACTATGTATCGTTTACACTTACATAAGTGTGCAGATATAAAGAAAATCAATCTTCAATTAATGCGTGAAAAATCCGTACGAATAAAGGTTGAAAATAAACTACTGAATGTGTAAGGTAAAAACAAAGTTAGATGCCGGACAAGCTAAGAACAAAATATAACCTTACAACGTTTGCTAGGTAGCACTAACTATAATAAAATTGCTGTCAAACGAATTCCGCGGTTCGTGGAAAGGAGGAATAAAAGCAAATAATTTTCCCGCTGTAAAAATAAACCATTTCTGATTTGATTACAAACACATTGCTCACTACACTTTGAAACGTGCAATATTCAATTGTTTGGGTCACAGATCTGTATATTGGTTGAGAAGACTTTTTCCCAACTGTAAAACTGTAAAATAAAGGAGGGTTATGTGATTGACATGTATTAATGTCGTAAGTAGATAACAGTTCAGCCGTTTTTTATTAAATTATGTCTATTACAATCTTTTTGATAGCGCGATCAATTGAACTTTATAACAATCAATAGGTTTTAATTAATTATAATTAAACATATTGAAAAATATAAATATTTACGATTTGATAAATTAAGAGAACTATGATTACCAGTGAAACTGGTATTATATGTATATGAGTTTTCCTTCACAAACATAGTATAAAACAAAGTCGCTTCCCGCTGTCTGTCCATTAGTATGCTTAGATCTTTAAAACTACGCAACGGATTCTGATAAGAACCCCATAATTATGTAATTTGAATAGCATTTTAATCATGTTTTATGCCTTCCCGGAAAAAATGCTCTACACTAGTGAAAACCACATCATAATCGCCCCAGTAGTTTTTATGATTAGCTTTTTTTTTCGAGCCATCATGTGTTCCGCTGTATTTCTGTATATACCTGGCATATCTGACATTTGAAGAATTTTGTTACTTTACAACAATTATACTTTTTGACATAGTTTTTATTTTAATTGAATATGCAAAATAAATGCATATTTATTACATCAATCAATCAATCAATCAATCAGCCTATTGCAGTCCACTGCTGGACGTAGGCCTCCCCAAGGGCACGCCACAGTGCACGATCTCCCGATAATAATTTATTACATAGACAATCCATATTCAATTATATTATGTAATTAAAAAAAAACAGTGCTGGCATAGGTATATATAATAAATACCTTATACGTTTAAAATATATGGTATGTGAACAAAATGTATAAATTAAGTGAATAAATGAATATATATATTCGTACTTTCCCGAGTAATCAAAGGATGGAATCCAATTATTACAAAATCCTGTTAACTCGATTTGGTAGGTAATAGTCCCCTAGGGAATGCATTATCTTCGCATTTCTGAAACAGTCTGTTCACAAGAATGCCATTGAAATGTGAAACAAACAGCATTGATGATATCCGAGGAACTTATTGTGAAATATTTCTCAAAGAATCCTACCGGTTACCTCAAGAAAATACCGGCTTATTTTCTTGTTTATAAATATAAAGGATTTCACCTGCGTTTTTAAAACAATTTAAGATCATGAATCTCGTCTCGAAATCAAATAATCTAATACCATTCGGCACACATGCCCGGCCCAATCGCACTTTACTTTGGCAGACAACTTGATTTAATCTGTTATTTTCCCGGCCGTTATTTTTTTTTATAGCCGCCATATCCGAACGGCACAGGTAAATAATACAGGCTCATTTCGAGCTAAATAAAAAATCTATTTTTAAATAAATCAGAACAAATCTAAAATTCAATAAAGTCGGGTTTGTTCAATCACTTTTAACCGATTTTGTTGGTTCTAATATCACTCCGAATCGGTGATTACCTATCTATAAAAAATAGTTAAGTAAACGAAGTTCGTAGGAACAGCTAGCGGAATATCCATTTCCAAATCAAATAGGAATTTAATTACAGTAATATGATTAACTATTCACGCAGTAATATGATTTGACTTTGTCTTGAACTCAATGTGGGATGAAGTTCTGAATTTAAGGGTATTAAGTAGGTTGCTACTGAAAACCATCTTCATGGAATTTAATATATAACCGAAACAATTTGTATTCAATTCCTTTGTCGAAGCTGCGTAATTGCTTTACTTGGCAGCTTAGCAGTTTGATTGGTATTTGAAAATATATTCTGAATATCCAACTTTCTGGAATTCGTTCTTTTGATGTGGTTATAAGAAGCGCGTGGGATGAAAATATACCACATATACAACGTGATTTTGAACCCCCTAGCTATATTGAAATCTGGGAATCAGAATCCCTAATGGAACACAGAATTGCAAAAAAAAAAGGTAAAATACGAAAAAGAAAATTAGGTTTCCCATACAAAGTCGCCGATCAGCGGAACGAATTTTTATGAAAGGTTAAATTTATTTTTTAGTTTTTTACCTTTTTTTCTTGCAATTCTGTGTTCCATTAGGGATTCTGATTCCCAGATTTGAATATAGCTAGGGAGTTTAAAATCACGCTGTATATAGTCATTGTACCTTTTTTAAGTCTCCTGCTAACAGTTGTGTTATTATTGATGATTAAATACCAATTTATTACAATATGCAATATTTTATGTTAACAGACTAGCTGGCACGGCAAACCTATATTTCAATCCATGGTGTCACCTCCGTACCAAATTTCTTTAAAATCTGTCTAGCCGTTCTTAAGTTATATATGGTGTGGTGTTTGGTTTTATAAACCCGTTATTTATTTAAAATAAAGGCGGGTATATCCTCACTGTTCTTCCCCACATTGTCTATTTCAAATATTTAAAATACACATTTCCAAATATCACACTTTTATCAGCATGATATTTTGAAATCAGTGTTAATACCTATCTATATATATTTAGTTATCCTATTTCTTACTACTTAAAGTTATGAATGTTCACGACCCGGTGGCAGTTTCTCTGCAGGTGTAAGAAGTGGAGGTGGTGTTGGGTAAAGGGTTCCTTAGGTGTTTAAATTGGTTGTTAGAGACAGCTGCTGCGAGTCTTAATGAATTAATGTGAAAGGATGATTGGATTTAATTATCCAAATCTCACTTTTAAATCCTTACTAATATTATAAATGCGAAAGTGAGTTTGTTTGTTTGTTTGTTTGTTACGCTTTTAAGTCGTAACTACTGAATCGATCATCATGAAATTTTGCATACAAGTTCTCTGGAGTACGGAGAAGGACAAAGGCTACCTTTTATCCCGGGAAAAAGTACTCGATCGACATTGACGCGGGCGGAGCCGCGGGCGAAAGCTAGTTCATAATATTCCGAAATCCTATCGGATTTAGGTCTACAAAAATGCATTTTATAATTATATTCCGTATTTTCCATAACACCAGCGATTTCATTGATTAACACAACCCATATATTTAAGTAAGGCGCCTTAGATTTCGGGCGGATTTCTCAAAGTTCCCGTCCGGGAAATACAGGATAACCTTTTAGATATTTCTGTACACGTTCCTATAAAGTTTCAAGTTGAACCCACTCATCAATGAAGTTTGTCCTTCTACTTTGTGAACGTCAGTAATTTGAGAACTCTCTAGACGTGTTTAATTTGAGAAATGCGTGAATATTTGCGAGATAATAATTAATGTTATAAAACAATATGTTTAGGTTTTCACCTCTACTTTGCTCTAAAAGCTTATTCTTTACCTGCATTGTATAAAAAATATATAAAGCTAACAAGGCTGCAGAAACCTATTAAACATTTAGTTTACTAGTCTTAATTTGCCTAACTACATACTTTTTGGGAAACCATTTTAGTTGGCCACAAAAACTAACTACATTTTCAGTGTTGAAATGTTGGAAACACTCTTTTGTGGCAAAAGCTTCTATTTTAAAGCTATTTTTGGTGAAAACCCATTCAGCCAGTTACTGTTGACTGGATAGAACGAATAAAAGACTCGCCGTCGCTGTCGTGTCGCCGAGTATTTTGATAACTAGTTTTTTTTTTAGTTTTTAGTATACCTAAATAAATGAAGTTTAGAAAGAATAGTTGTTTTCTTTGGTTTAGCATGATTATTTCTCATAAATAATTACATTCACTTACAATGACGAAAACACAAAAAATATATTACATACTATTTGCAATAACGTACAAAATTGAAACGTAAATGACCTAACTTACAAAGAAGCAGTGAGTAGAAAATATAATTACTTAGTTTAAGGTTGTAAACAACGTGCAATCGTCATTGCAGGTGCAATACACCAATGTTGAGTTGCTAGATGTGATAAGTTGTCAGTACGTTAGCAAAGCGGGATTATTTTGAATAAGTGACTTTAGTTTTTTTTTGAAAAAAATTGCCTTTTGTTTATTGTATATCTGCCGAATTCTCAGGCCGACCAACTTGTTAACTTTTGACAACTACGGTGTACAGCATTTTGATTGTCACTCTAACACCCAGGGTTTAAACATCTTAAATAAAAATGGTCAGTCATACGAAAGCCTCAATGTATTTTGAAGTGATTGAGTGATGCGTGAGTGAATCGTTTCAAATTAGTATTAACATTAGAATATAATAATAAGGTTACGTGGTCCCTTACTATGGGCCTCATAAGAAAGCTCAAGGTCACCCAAAGAGCTATGGAGAGGGCTATGCTCGGTTTTTCTCTACGAGATCGAATCAGAAATGAGGAGATCCGTAGAAGAACAAAAGTCACCGACATAGCTCAGCGGATTAGTTCTTTGAAGTGGCAGTGGGCGGGGCACATAGCGCATAGAACCGATGGCCGATTGGGCAGAAAGGTTCTGGAATGGCGACCACGTACCGGCAAGCGCAGCGTCGGTTACCCACCGACCAGGTGGTCGGACGACCTGACAAAGGTCGCAGGGAGGCGTTGGATGCAGGCCGTTTCCAACCGGTCATTCTGGAAATCATTGGGGGAGGCCTATGTCCAGCAGTGGACTTCTTGCGGCTGATATGATGATAATGATGATGAATAAGGTTACACTTTGTCCGCGCAATATTTCATGTCGCTTGGCGGATATACGCGGACAAAGTGCACTCTTATTTTAATACTAATAAGAGCGCGCCGCGAAATTTGTGTCCGCCACTATCTGCGTTGGGCCTAATTATTTTCATGCAGACATATGATCTGACGAAACGCTGGTAGATATTATATTAAACATTAAATGTTAATAATAATATAAGTGATAATAATATTTATAAATAAAAACATATTTTCGTGAAAATTAAAATAGGTTAACAAAAGTACTTGAAAAATATTGGGACTGAGTGACGCTTCGAACGGATGGCCTCACTCGTGGCCTCACTACCATTTTAGCAAATGATTCATGTGATATTATCTTCTTAAACGCAAACGGTAAATGAGATTTCACTCCGATATAAGTCATGTCACAGAACAAGAGTTCTGAAGCATAACATAGATTCTTATCGTCTTTGTCTTTCAAAGATTGCCTCTATCATTTATCGTCTAAATTCTAAATAGCAATGAAAAGCATAATATTCATTAGCTGTCAAGGCTGTCAACACATGCCTATTGAAAACGGTAAGCTTATAATCTCGTGAAATGTCTGGTTGATCCGGAACGTTTGTGGAAACATGTTTATTTATATGCTTGATGTAACGGTGCTTATGGTTATTTTATATATTTGAGGTAAATTTTGACCTTGCTCGCCGATATTCTTACCTTTATCAGGCCCGTCTTAACCATATTGGATCCGAAAAAGAGCCTGTGCCCCATACTATGCATTGGCTCCCCTATTGTAAATGAATTCGCTGATGCATTCGAAGCTCCCTTAGCCCCTGATCCCAGGTTTCAAGCACCACTTACACCCAGTTATATTACTTCTACTTTTAGCTCAGTACCGCCATATTATCCATATTCTGTTTTACCATTTGACCAGCATATTACAGTTTATCTAATATGTTGCTGTTCCTATTTCCCACTATGAAAGACAACCTAACCTACAAAACCTTATTTCACAGTAATTCTTGTTCATACGTAACCTTCAGTTAGTAAAGTAACGGTGTAAGGAGCCTGATTGTCCAGTGGGTGTGAACATTATTAGCGCTTACATATGTTAAGCAAGTGGCATATATAAAAATATCTGGAGCTCCTCCTTGCTTCAGAAGACTCATGCCACTCGTTTAAGCTATGTCAAATTCATTACGGTAGCTTGAAAATTCTGAAACCAGTATTGGTCACTCACATAAGAATAACAAAAAGGTAGTTAATCAAAATTCAAATACATAATTTCTATCAAAGTATTGATGGCATCAGACAGGCGCACTGCTGTAAAAACTACGCCAAATCATATCGTAGATAAATTAATCATATGAATATATGATCAGAAGAAACTAATTTCTTTACTTCACGGATATGTGGACACATCTGTCCTACATTTTTCCGTGGCAGCCACCTTGAGAGTAACTGCGAGTTAACGAGCTCTCAGTGGCGTCTTTTACTCTTCAGTGGAGGATCACTTGGAGCAGGCTGCGGATGCAAAGCTCAGACACTCTTCTTTCCTACGGGTACCCCTTCGATCCCATAAACTTTTTAATTATAATGCATTTTGGCATAAGAGGTTGGCATATAGTTGTTACGCATACATTATGAAAAATAAAGTGTTCTTAACACATAATGGTATCATAGGCATAACGTTAACTTACTCTAATGTAATTATAAAAGTAAATGGCATAATCGTTGTAAACCTAAAGGTTTTCAAGAATTAGTAGTAAGACTATTCCATTATAATAAAAAAAAGCGCTAAAGTTTGAAAAATATATTTAATTACACATATTTATTATTAATATATATTAGCGCAACGGTAAGTTAGCAGCAAAGCAAGTATCGACTGAACCAAGCCGCTACCTGTAAAATGAAACAAAGAAAATTAAAAATCTTGCGACAGAGCGCTATAGGTTCAAATTGCGACGGGTTGACCCTTGAGCCACCCCAAGCCGCACAGCATAAATATCTACACACAAAAAGTAATGTGTTTGCCACAACATTAGTAATGTTTTTGATACAAAATATATTTTTATACATACGTGCTTCATTAGGTATGTTTACTTTTAAATCATCACAAAATAAATTATAAGAAAGATTATTAAGCATATATTTATTCACATTATGCCATTACATTATTAGTTATGCCTTAAGTTGATATGCCAAAAATGTTATGATTAGTTATATGTATTGTAAAAACAATGATGCAAAAAGTATCTATACATTATGATAAAATTAATGATGGTACAAGAATGTATGCCAAACAATTTATTCATAACTACGCGACCCCCTCCCCTGCTTCGCACGGGTGCAATGTACAATATAAACCTTCCTCTTGAATCACTCTATTATCTATTAAAAAAAAACCTAAGCGTACATAGGAATAAGCAGACAGCGGGAAGTGACTTTGTTTTGTACTATGTAGTGAAGAACGTTATGCGAAGTGATGATAATGACAAAAACTGTTAGGCGACCTTAGTGTATGCATTTTAATTTTATGCATTCGAATATGGACCTCTTTCCTGCAACTAAGTACTTTGTGATATGTAATTCTGGTTGTAACTTAGCATCTGTAATATACGGCCCTATAGCATATTAACTAATAGTTTATTTATTTTTTGTTATGATCTTTATTTTATAATACCTCAATAGGTTTAAAAGTCGTGTGTTATCCATCTTATGGCATTTTAAATTCGGCGTTATATTGTATTGCTTGGCTTTGGCCACGTCATAAACTTTCTTTCTTACTTCAACTCGGGTTGTCAAGACGAATCTTGCGACGTTAATTATTACATAAATTCATCCAGTCGTCCAGGCAAGCTACCTACAGACTAAATTTCTTGAAATCGGTTCAGTGGCCGAAACGTTAAGAGGTAACAGACAGACAAAGTTACTTTTGTATTAATAATATGAAAATGGATTACATGCAACAAGTACACAAATCTAAAAACATACACACATACGAGCGAAATCTTTACCCACCTGCAGCTATAAACATAAATACCCAAATATAAGTCTATTTCTGCGAATTGTGTCCAACTCTGTACGGGATGTCAGTGGTACGTAAAATAGTGGTTAGAGCGACATCGTGACCGACTTACAAACTTATAAACATTTTCAGTCACGACATCTCCAACTTTCTTTATGTCAACTGCCTTAATGAATTTATTTTAGATTTCTCGTCAACTGTTAGCAGACTTCGTAGCCGAATGTAGAATTTATAACCGCCAAAGTTTACAATGATTGTAAAATTAAAAAAAATTAATCAACCCTGATAGGAAAATACAAAATCTTGTAAACGGCGTTGACCGATTTTGATTAAATAAGTCTAAAATCAATAACTCGAAATTCGGGTTTCAAATTAAAAAGTAGCATTCTTATTAATTCACCAGTTTTCAGATACGATGTCACAGACGGCACTCTTTTTGCGTCAGGAGCTTCGATCAAATATAAAGTGGCATCGGCAAAACAGCGCACTAATTGAGTATCGGAGCTCTTTTGCCCACAGTTTCAACAACCGCGCTAGCTAGCACTCACATGTCTCGCGATGACGAAGGTCAGTGAAAAGATGCAAAAACCACGCGTCAAAAGTGAAAAAGAAAGATGACGTGTCATACTTTCAGTATGTACTGTTTGTGTTGTTGTTTGTAAGTATGCATGATGTTTTGGCATTATGCGACATTATTTAGGTTTCATTTTATTTATTTATTTATTATTTCAATCACACACAGACTTACAGTAGTTACACCAAGTCATCTGCACCAAGTCATTTTGTATGAGACTGTGTATCTACCATGTATCTACCATTATATTTGATCGAAGCTACGATCAAAAGTTTTTTCATATATGTGTTCATACAAACAGTGTCAAAAGAAACTGTACCTTTTAAGATATTTTATAATTGTAACTGAATAACATTACAATATTATCTACGCCAAATTATTCAAATTGAGTTTCAAATGAACCTATTGTATTCTCCGGTTTTTTCAAGGGACATGAGAAAAAGTATTGCGGCGCAGCAGTATTTCTTTGTCAACTTGAGTGATGTTTGAATTCACTGAAAATTTCTAAATACGAGTACTTATTGACGAAATATAATTTCCTGGAAATGCTTTTATCGTAACTTTTCATTATTAGTACCGATTACTTTACTTATTTTTTTTAAAATATAATGTTTCAATATGGCGAAATGCCATATGCTCTTTAAATATTTAAAGGTGCATGATCAGTTATGATATTGAACCACTTCCATAAGGAATATTCTTGGGAAACTGAAAAATAATCCCTTTTGCAGGATCAAGAATCTTCCGAAAAAAGACTTTTTCTTTGTATTTCGAAGTTTGTCACGTAGCGAAGTTATTAAGTTTTATGGACTCATCACGGGCCTTAGATATTATTTCACAATTTTCTCACACACTTTAGATAAACTATCTACTTGAAAATTAAAGTGACTTTTACTTGCTTGAAAGTAAGATGTAGATACGGTATTAATCCATAACTTGAAAACCGATGCTCCAACTTGAATAAAACTTAAACTATTTTCTAAGTTAGGGAAAACTTATATACTGATATAAAATACGGAACCAATAAAAATTACTCCTCGAAATTTATATTCTACTTTCCGAGAACTATGCGGGCACTCAAATATATACTCGTATTACAAACGTAAGATATCATAATAAAATTAATACCAATAAAATTCTAATAATGTTACATAATATTTATATTGGGATTTTTCTTTTACCTTGTCTGTGTATGTGGCCAACAATGGGGTCAGATTTTTAGCTGTCTAAAGGCGTCTGACATAGCTTAACGGCTGCCATCAATGAAGGCAGCTGGGACCAATGGCTTAGCGTGCCTTCCGAATCATATTGTAACCGCATTTGTTTTATTATTTGATTGGATTAATATAAAAATAAATAAACAAAAAATACGAGCTTAAAATGAAAAATTCAATTACAAGATATTTAGGTTTATTTATAGGTAGTTTAATTTAAGATTATTTGTTTGGTGAAAATAAAGATCTAATAAGATAAAATAAGATAAAATGAAACCTTTAAATGATTTGTTGCCTGCACTAGGTACTTTACTTAATGTAAATAAAACTTTCCAAAGCAACGTTATTTTTACTCAAAGGTGAATTTTAGAGTGCTCCCATCAACCGTTTACTCACAACGTTATCTCCATTTCAAATAAATACATCCATCTAGTTGGCTCGACGTCAAGTTAGATGTAAGTAGTATTGATTCTCCACGCAAAATGTGATTTAAAATGTACCAAAATGCAGACTGAGTTGTTTTAAACAAACATAAAGCTTGAAGATTAAAGATGTTAAGTTTCAAGTGGTTTAAGAGGGAAATGAGGTTCCAGGTTCCAAAAACATATTGCAAGCACTTACGGTTACAAAATATAGCTACTAATGTCAGTTACTGTGAACGAGTTTGTTTTAATCAACACAATAACCTTTGAAATATCTCATATTATATTCGTAATCATAGAAGTAAGTAAATAACTGCCGCCGTGGTGTAGACCCGGGGGTCATGGGTTCGATTCCCACGGGAGCATACTTTTTTTAGTTGTTTCCAATTTGGTTAGGCCATTGCAGGCTTGAATCATCTGATTGTCTGATAATAAAGATGATTTCGTGCCTTGGAAGGCACGTTAAGCCGTTGGTCCCGGCTGCCATCAGATAGTCGTTAAAGGAACCACGTCAGAGGCCGAGAGGCGGTTCCGCAGAATTCTGACACCAGGGTGTGCATGGTCGATTGACGGTGTCACCTACACTAAATTATGATGATGATAGAAGTAAGAAAATGTATTTTTTTAAACAAGCAAGCGAGTCACCTTATGGTAAGCGATCTGCGCTGTTCATGGACAACTGCAATACCAGAGTTTAACAGGAGCGTCGCCGGCCTATCAAGGAGTTGGGGGAAGGACTTGGAGAGAGGAAATGGAGGAAGGATGGATTTGAGATTCAAACGTCGATTTTCTGTGAGAGTGTGGTACTTCCCCGGATGAGCCGGCCTATTGATGCTACTAACAAAAATGAATTTTGCCGGTTGCGTGGCTCTACCACAACTAAAATGTTGGTTGCGTAAAGTACCTACCTCTTATGACAAACTTTTCTTTCTTCAACGTACCTACACTGAAGCTGTTGAACGATCTCCCTAGCCATGGTTTTCAGAGCATTTCTTCAGAGTCGGCAAAAATCGGCGAGTAGCACCACTGGTGTTCAAGCATCCATGGGCTACGGTAACCGCCTTACATTAGGCCCTATGTCTATTTGCTTACATAGTTGTATAAAAAAATCCTAATAATATATTCCTTGAAAAAAAAAAAGATTAAAAAGTTCAATAATAAACATTCACTGGTTCTCTATCTAGGTAAGAGTTATATAATTTCATTATTCTGAATATTTTTATAATTTACTTAATTAATAATATTGAGTTTTTGTTGTTTATCTAATAACAAATATAGTTATTATCGTTGAGTTGATCCTACGACACATGTTCGCAACTTATTGTGGGGTCGGATCATGTTGTATATTATTTTTGAAGAGAAATCTTCTTTAGCGGCGATGTGCACTTTTTGGGATGGGTAAAAAATGATAAAATCGCGTCAGGACACATGACCTGATCGAATATTTGAAAGCAAAGGCGAGTTTACACTTCTGCCGACACTTTCGGACGGCAACCCTATTATTTTTTAACTGAACAGATAACCTACTTGTACTTTTTGTCAGGCTGTTTCTTTGAATTTCGTACCCAAAAAGTAATAACGGGACCTGCATTACATCATTCATCAACATAAAAATTCACATCATCAACAGTTTGATAAATCCTTGAAATTAAAACCTAATCAAGATTTGTATAGAAAAGTAACTATTGAAAAACACATTTATTTCAAAACAGTAAATTGAGGAGCAAACATGAGGAATCCGTTCAAACGGTGAACAATGTGGCTTCCATTAGAAAATTGTTTTCTCAACGACAAAGAGAGTAAAACGGAAAGCAATTTTGTTTGAGCGACCGACGGCCACTTGACAAACCTATATCGGGGAATCGTTCTCAAACCTAAACCCATATTTACATTTGTATTCAACCGCAAAATGTAAAGGAAATAAAGTATCTTAAACATTGAATCAAGGTTTATTATAGTCTATTTAACCTCCGAAGCAAAAAAAAAATGGGTTGTAAAAGTTTCACCGATATGTGTGTCTGAGTGTCTGTCTGTGTTACCGAAGCTCTTAAACGTGTGAACCGATTTGAATAGTGTTGAAGTATTCAAAAACACGTTTTTCGACATGTTAGTTCTCAGACATGTTTTATCAAAATCAGTCTAGCTGTTTATAGGGCATACAGAATTATGTGTGGGGGTAGCAATTTTTTTTTAAAATTGATTCGCAAAAATAAACAAGGACTAGAGACATTAATGCTGCTCAAGCTTCTTCTTTTTGTCTGTTAGCTAACAATCTTGCACTCGTAAGAGCTTGCACTAGCTAGAGCCTCATGGAATAGCCCAAAAGCCCAGTAAGCGTTAGTTTTATCGTTTACATATGTCAAGCAACCTCTGTTCTTAGATAACAACAACTTCGATGACTAACGAACGAGTCCTTGTCTTTCATGCAACCATGCGATGTGAATTGTCAAATTATTATCTTTATCCATCTGGTTGAATTTACTAGAATTCTTATGAAACGCTTCTCATTATCCATATTTTACATATAACGTCAATCTCTTTTAAGTTCTGAGTAAATTCGATCCATTTTAGGCTACATCTTTGCCTCTGGGCTATACGATGGTCAAGAGTAAACATTTCATATTAAAAAAGTAACTTTATACAAACTATTTATAGCAACCTTCTTCGACTACGTAACATGATGGCGTTCTTGGCTCGCAGGCTGACTTATTCGACAATTCAATTTTCGTCTACCTGTCCTTCAGGTTTAAGGTACTAGTCTCTGCACAGAATAAATTGTTACAGAAGTGACTCTCATGAACAGCGGTCGTAAGCATATTTACCTTATGGCATCAAGCAACCAGCACTTTGCTGTCGCAAAGCTTTGCTCTAAACTGCAAGCAGTTGACAAATACAACTGCAGCTGTCGAAACAGCCAACGGCAGCTGGCAGCAGCTTGCAGTAGCACTGTTCGACAGTTGCACTTTTGCAGTCATGCAGCTTGCTCTGGCGATAGCTGCAGTTGGCTTTAGCTACAGCTGCAGTTGCATCTGTCCACAGCTTGCAGTTGACTGGTCGACAGCAAAGTGATGCTCGTCTGTTTGGTGCCTAAGCTTCAAGGAAGAGGATCGTACTAAGGTGGATACTACCCATGCCGCCACAGATACGAGCGCGTGCGTTTTGGCGACGGTATTATTTACTCTTACTATTTGGCAAATAGTAAGAGTAAATAATACCGAAGTTTAGATAAATATTCGCCACGTGTTTCGACCACAGCTCACGAACAAAGGTAGCTACTTCATTTTGGCTGTTTTTAGGGTTCCATACCCAAAGGCCCTGAATTGGCCATGATTAACTCCTAATGAATAAATACACGATTTGAATCACATCTGTTGGATAAATAATTTGTGTATTACCGAATCAAGCAACATTGTCAGCCCAGGACCGTATCCTATTTACCGGGCGCATTGTTTCGGAGACCGTAAAGGCTGTTTTCCACTGGAGCTTTTAACAAGTTTAATATAAAGCCGGTGTTTAAGCAAAACAACAAAACTCAAAGTTAAGGTAAATAAGCGCCTAGCGTTTTACCATTATGTAAGGCTTTGTTATAGAGGTGTTACAAAATAGATATTTAAAAAAATATTTCTGTCCTCGACTTGATCTAATCAGTTGAAAACATATGTACTCGTGGATATATACTCGTACACTCGTGTAGTTTTAGCCTCCACTTACCGTTTTGAGGCTAAATACTGTGAGTGGACACTAATAATATAAGATTTTTTTTTTTTTTTTTTCCTTTATTTGGGTCTACAGACAGTATCACACTTAATGTTAGGTAACAAATTTACATAAAGAAATAAATAAATGTGAAACCAACGACGTGAACCACAGCTTACAAACAGAGTTATGTTGAGAGAAAACACCATACTAGTAACTTTACAATATTGTTCTATGTGAAAGAAATAATAATAATTTGTGTGCAAGTTAAAGAGCCAAAACCAACAATCGAGTCAACTAAATTTATAATAAGAATTATGTATCGATATCAATTTCTTTGATCTTATCACTAACTAACCTTTTATAGGCACCAATTCGTGTTGAAAATAAATCTATCGAATTAAAATACTTGTTATGTATATTGAACAAACGGCACATAGGCGCACGCTTGCCTGCATTAGTGCGGGATATTTTAGATGTAAATAAAGGAAGAGAACGACAGGCTCGCACGCGTGGCCTAGTAGGCACGCGAAGACATATGCTGTTTGTTATATCCACACAATCATACTTATTGTTACATATATCATAGAGTAATATTATTTGTAATAAAATTCGTCTAAATTTAAGAGAAGGCAATTTGTATGTTTTTAACAATCTTTCATGGGGAAGAATACATCGATAACATTTATAATGAATGCAGCGTAGAAACTTCTTCTGGACTCTTTCAATTGCGTCGGAGTACTTATTATAAAACGGATCCCATATGCAAACGGCATATTCTAATTGAGATCGGATTAACGATTTATATAAATGGAGATATGTAGATGGGCGTCTAAAATCATTACTGGAGCGGACCACAAAACCAAACATTTTGAAAGCTTTACTACAAATCGTGTCTATATGTGTATCTAGTGTTAGTTTACTATCAAGAATAACTCCAAGGTCCCTAATATGTTGAACTCTGTTAAGTACAGTGTTTAACAAGGAGTAATTAAATTTGCTAATTTTCTTTTTCTTAGTAAAAGTAATAGATTTGCATTTATCTATGTTAAGATTAAGTTTATTAAGATTGCAATATTCAGCAAATCTATTTAGATCTTTTTGAAACAGATGATGATCTAAGGGATCATTAATTTAGCTTTAGCTTAAAAAGTTTATTAATTTTACATTGATACCTCATATCGAGCGTTAAATCCACCATTTTTTTGTTTTTACAAATTAATGTTTAGTTTTAATAGTTATATAATCAAATGCCTTCGATTTTGGCTGCTCTGGGTGTCCAGCTTTTACCAAACTCTACCTTCTAGGATATAATTGGTGGTCTTTATTTAATTGGGTTAGAATTTAGAAACCTAGCTTGCTAAACTTGGATCAAACAAAGAAAATTGGGTAATTCATAAAATACATCTATATGTTTGTCCTGGTGTTCTGATTGGTTCTACTTCTGACATATCTTAGAACCAGAACGTCTCTTGACCTCTATAAGTCTCAAACGATTTTTAGGGTTCCGTACGTCCGAGTGACAAAACGGAACCCTTATGGGATCACTCCGTTGTTTTTATTCATGTCTGGCGACCAGCACTGATTTTATTTATTTTTCATGTGTGTAAAATTGAACAAATATAGGTAACAGATTTTTTAGGCGAGAAAGGCTGACAGAGTTTCACCATGGGCCTTACGTAAAATCCATGCCTGGATGTGTCAACATGTCTGAGCTCTTATAACGCTTACTCCCACTGGGTCATGCTTTTCAAATCGAGACAAAAACCCTCAAATCTAAAGGCGTCCGATCCAACTCAATAGCTAATATTATCTAGTGATGATGTGCAGGATCAACGGCTTAATATATCTTCGAAACTAAGAGGAATGTAACGTCTCTAAGCGTTGTTTAACATTCATTAATGCTAAAGGGCGTCCACTCGTGGGGCAGTCGAGCGAGAACCTTCTAGAAATAAGTTCTAAAGTTGTATCGTTCCAAGATATAAATTATGGCGTTGTTGTAACCATTTGCTACCGGAAATTTAATTTTGACTTTTACTAAGTTATAATTGAAAAGCTCAGCTGTTTCTCTTCCCGCGTAGATCGTAAAAGCCGATCGAGGGAAAGGCCAAAAATCTGAGAATTCAAGTAAACAGGTGATTCGGCTAGCAACCCTAGTATAACCTCACTAGTTTGATTCCGTTTTCCACCTACATGCCCACCAACATGCTAAGCGTGGGTTTTAAATCTCATAGACCTATGTAAACAAGACG